>OX352722.1:6712500-8055000 GCA_947095575.1 Electrophaes corylata | reverse complement strand
TAGCGCTATCTCAACATTTTTTCGTATGAAAAACGGCTAACAAACCGAGGATCCAAGTCACACAGTCGAACGTGACTGGCGATGCACATGTAAGGACTTTGTGTATGCAAACCGAGGACCCCTCACGTAAGCCTTGGGACACCCTTCCGAGGACCAGGTTTAACACTAATATTTTCTTTTATTTTGTACAAAGCGAGGACAGTGTGTGTTAGACTTTTCATATCCAAACTGAGGTCAGTTTTCCAAGCAGAGCTTGTACAAGCGAGACATGGAAAATTTACCTAAAGCATTTTTTTCCATTTCTTGCATGCATTGCAGACAATCTATGAAATAATGAATAATTTTTGATTTATTTCTTAAACATAAAACGAAGTATTAACCGAGGGTAAGACGTTGTCTTTTCGTTTGTCGGCATTCACAAAGGGTTGTCAAAAGCACCGAACCTTTATAGTTATAATTAATAAAGTTACCAGTAAGAGATGATGTTGCAGCTAGGGTCTTCTTATAAGATCACTCCTGAGTAGCTTATAGTACCATCTTCAAATTAGCATGCTCGTTAGACAAGCAATAAAAACTAAGATAGTTACCTATAATGAGCTGATGCTGTAGCCAGGGTAATCTCCTCAAAGATAACTCCTCAGTAGTTGATAGCATCACTTTAAAAATTTACGTGCGCGTTTGACGTACAATTCACAAATTGTTTCATCATCATCATTAACAGCCTGTAGAAGTCTACTGCTAGACATAGACTTCCTCCAAACGTTTCCAGAAAAAACGGATTTTACGCCATACGCATCATCGGCTTCCCGCGATCCTAACAATGTCGTCAGTCCATCAGGAGGGCATCCTACGCTTTGTTTTCCGGTTCGTGGTCGCCATTCGAGAATCTTTATTCCTTACGGTTGTAAGTTCTGCGAGCTATATGGTCTGACCATTGCCAGTCCGACTTGCTGATTCTTTTAGCTATGTCGGTGACCAAGAAGTACCAAGACATCTACTGATTTTCCTCATTTCTGATTCTATCTCTAGTGGAACTCCCAGCATAGCTCTTTCCATAGCCTGTTGTACGACTTTGAGCTTATACTATATCAAACCAATAGTTGGTGACCACGTCTCAGTTCATAAGATATCACTGGTAACTCGTACTAATTATAGAATTTCGTCTCGAGGTGTTAGGTATCTGTTACAAGTTAGATTTGTCGGCTTATCTCTCATCGTCTGACTCAGATACACATAATGGTCTACAACTTCGATGATATTGTCCCCAATTTGTACCGGGCAGACGCAACATGAGTACTTGGCATGATTCTCGTCTAACTCTAGACCCTCCTGATGGGAGACAATTATTGAGATCTCTGAGCATTGTTTCTAGGTCTTCCAGTGATCCCGCCATGGGCAATATCGAAGGTGAGTTCTGTATGCACCATTGATATTAATGCCATACGTCTTTCGAGCTTAAAATAATCTCCAGTGCAGAGGTGAACCAGTTTCGAAGATATTACATTTCTCTGTCTCACCCTCTTTTGCAGTTGGGTTGGATTTGTACTCTGGTCCTAATGTTGGATAGACATGATGACATTAGTATACAAACACTTCGATGTATCGATAGTTGACTTGGCACCGTTAGAGCGACCGCAACACTGTTTCCTGAACGAAACTGGAAAATAGACAAAATGGAATGCTTTTTTATAGCCCACAATCGCTAAACAAAGTGGCCAATTATACTTTTCGGTCTTCTGCCTGCCTCCTTAGAACCTGCTGGAGCATGTGGATGTGGTCTATAGTGCTAAAGCTTTTTCGGAACCCAGCTTGTTCGGGAGGTTGGAAGTCGTTGTCGAGCCTACGAGCGATACGTTTAGTAACTACTCTCAAAAACAGGTCAGCAGCCTGATGGGCCTATAATTCTTTAGGATGGTTTTATCAACTTTCTTAAAGAACAGTGTCACGACGCTTCTACTCCACACCTGTAGCGTCCACCTTTGAAGATGACAGAATTAGTAATAATATAATAATAATAATAACTCGAAAACACTTATATAACTATGCAGAAAGCTGCTATCATGTCGGATTGTCAGAAAATTTCTGCAAAACGACGTAAATCATGATTCGCACTTGGGTTAGGCCTGTGAGCTTCATTATCACCAAAATATTTATGTTTTGAGAAAAAAAATTGTTCATAATAATAATAATAATAAGGAGTATCGGTGCTTCAATCGCTTTCAGAAGCTCAGTCGTTATTCCGTCCTCCCTAGTGCCTTGTTATTCTTAAGCTGTTCGAGAGTAGTTCTGACCTCATATAGGCTGACGCCCGGGATATCTTCTGTTTAGTGTCGGGTTAAATGGACTCTTGCAGTGATGCAAGACCCCGCTGCAGGCAGGACTTTGCAATAAGGTGTTTAATTTGTCCATAAAACTTCTCGAGCTTTCCTAACACTTCGTAAAATTTTGCGATACCTATCATAATTATTACTTTTTTATATTTTTTTATATTACTTTTTTTATATATGTGTTGTATAAATAAAAGGATACTATTATAGAAGTAGGGAATGAAAGAGGTAAAGCTAACACTAAGCATGGAGTAAGACAAGGATGCTCACTTTCACCACTAATATTTAACGTTTTCATAGAAGCAGCTATTTAAAAAATATCAGAAGTTTCAAATCAGGGCGTCAAACTCAATGGAGACACAATTAAATTTCTAAGATTCGCAGATATTGCGGCAGTCACAGAAACGCAAGAAGACCTTCAAGAATTAATAACAGTTATGGACATTATTTTTAAGGAGTTTGCTCTAAAAATTAACATTAATAAAACTAAAATACTGACAACTTCGAAAATCAAAAAACACCATCAGATAACATTACACTAGAAAATAACACAATCAAAAACGTTAGCAGTTATAAATACTTGGGAAGTATAATAACCTCGGACTCCAGATGTACGTCTGATATCAAGTCACGAATAGCTATAGCCAAACAAGCTTTTGACAATAAAAAAATATAAATTCACATTTAGAATAACCAAATAAGTTAAAAATAAATTTATGAAAACATATGTATGGAGCTTAGCATTCTATGGGTGTGAGACATGGACAATGACACAGCGGAATAAAGAACGACTTGTAGCTTTTGAGATGTGGTGCTGGAAGAGGATGGAAAGGATAAGTTGGAAAGAAAGGATTACTGGGTTCTAGAACGAGTAATGGAAAAAAGGAATGAATAAATGAATGAAAATACTTTTAAGTACACCTTACAAACTAATAATGAAAGAAAACAATAATAAACAATAACTGAGAATGTACAATGGGCGGTCTTATCACTAAAAAGCGATCTCTTCCAGACAACCTTTGGATTTGGAAGAGGATTTTGCTCAGGAACATTCAAAATCAAAGTAGGAAAATGTTTGGCCATCTTCTACGACATGCCAACTACATACAAAACATCATCGAAAGAAAGGCAGAAGGAACGCGAGAGAGAGAAAGGCCAAGGATAAGTTATTTGAGCCAGATAAAGGAGAAGGTGGCTGTCATCTTGTACAAGGTCAAGGAGGTCGCACTAGAAAGAGCGTAATGGAGAAAATTGCATCAAACCCCCAACAAGAGCTAGGCTCTTAAATTTAAAGAAGAAGAACATAAGAAAATCATAATTATGCAATATCTTGTTAGGCTAGTATGGCACCCTTTGTGCTCAGAATATACTGCAGTGTAACCTCCTGCCTGCTACTCGTGAAGATTGTTAACGGTTTTAGTTTTTACTATCTATCTCCAGAATTCCATACTTAATTGTATTGTAGGAAACTTGTAGCTTACACACAAAGAAAACTGTCAAAACGAGGACTGGAACACACACACTGTTCGGAAAAACTACCAAAGCGAGGTCTTTAATACACACTTCTGGAAAAGCTACACAAGCGAGGACCTTTGTGTTAAAGTTAACACATAAGACCTCAGTTCATACAACAAACGAGAAACGAATGTAAATATGCTGTGTGTAAGAAAAAAGTGGCGCCACCTGGTTTATACACTTTGTCTGTGTAAGATTATGAATTTTCTTGATCAAACCGAGGTTTCTGCAACTTTTCCATATTAACTATATAGAAAGGTTCAAAATTGCATGAGGAATACGAATCTGTAGTCGAGTCAAAGCGAGGACCCTCAAAAAAGACCTCGGTTCGAAAAGGTCCTCGGTCGTGCCTTGTGTATTCATACGCATGTCCTCGGATGGTACTTAAAACAAACACAGTACACAGTGTACAGTGTGTGTGTGTGTTTGTATCACTCGGTACAAATGTGAAAAGTTGAAAAGTTTGCTCAAATTATCAATAGATGTCGCATCAAAAATAAGGTAAGTTTTTTATTAAAAATACCGTGTCCCACACTACTAATTATGTGAGATAATCATTTGCTATTTTAGCTATAGAAAAGGTGTAAATTTAAAAATAAATATCATAATTATGAACAATGTGCATTTATGTTTTCATAGCATTCCCAAGTATGTAGTAGTTACCCACGACTAGAAAATAATAAATATGATAGGGTACTGGGTAACTGGGTAGGTAGGTTTCTATAGATAAAAGTTTGCGCAAATTAGCACGAGATGTCGCTGCACGCTCAAATCTTTGAATGATGCCTGTATCTCCAGTATAAAAGTTACTTTATGGTCGTCACCGCGATCTCATGAACCGCGATAGTTAGAAAGTTGAAATTTTTTGATTAGCTGGTGCCGCTATACCTAATAACAAATACTAAAAAACAGGATAAAATTTACTTTTAAGAGGGCTCTCATACAACAAACGTGATTTTTTTGCCGTTTTTATTAGGTCCGGAACATTCGTGCGCGAGTCGAACTCTCACTTGGTCGGTTTTTTAGCCCCTTTATAAGTATAAAGACTATGGTAAGTACCTCTCATAGTTTTTACAATTTACGCTAGTGCAATTGTGACAAAAATATTTTTATTAGTCGAATTTGGACGAGTCAGTCTGTCATTGGTTTTGAAGGAAAATATTTTTTTTTACTAGATTATTGCACTTATTCATTGTGGTGCTACTTATAAGAAGAAAAATATGGCGTTTTTTTAAATGTAACGCTACTAATAATAATAGGTGCATGTTCGAATAAGGATGCCATATTACACACTTTCGTTCCAATTGCTCACAATTTATGCTAAAGCTTTAAAGTAAGTAGGTAGGTAATATCAATTAAAAGGTTATATACTTACTCGTAGCAGAACCATCTATGCCAGAACTTTAAATAACAACCAAAATCAAAGTAAAAAAGATTTATTCATTGAAATTCAAAATTATTTGAAAGCTAGGTGGTACTAGGCGCCAGCTCCTCGCGACCTAGCCTCTAGCCTCTAGCCTCTAGCCTACAAGAGCAACCGACAAACTTACGGCTCGCTTCCTACCGTTACTCTACGCATACACGTGAGTGTCCCTCTGTCGCCATTCTTGCCGAGCCACGGGACAACTAAAACCAACCGCGACTCAACTGACGATCAATCTCTCTCGTATCGCCCGTCCTACTGTGGCCTACTTCCGTCACCGTGTCAGGAATACATGACACGATAGCGGAGTTCTTGCAGAGGAATCTCTTCGAAGCGACGAGGTCACACATCTTTGGCACATTTATCATGAATCCTTGTCAAACTGAGCGGCGCTCTCCTCCCGCGTCTCGCATGCGCATGCTTATTATACAAGGTGTAATCAGAATCAGATCTTGACTCTAGTTGCCTAACTTTATTATTCAGAATCAAAATTCTTTAGGTAACTTTTGAATGTATAAGATGGTGGGTATGTAACTGTTAAAGTACAAACAATCAGTCCTCGAACTTAATCATAATAAAAATTCCAAGTAGGTACATAAGTAAGTATTTGCACAATATTTTATTGCATAGTTAATTAACACTATCCACATTATAAAGATATCCTCAATAGTTCTCATTGCAAATCCGTTAAAATATCATCTTTCAATGACAAAACCTTATAGTGACAGGTAAGTTGCAAATCCCGCTAAATAGATTTTACTTTTGTCTATAATTTAATATTATTGTCCATGAGTTTGGTAGGTTGGTTTGGGTAAGGTGTAAGGTTGAGTGGTTGACGCGGCGTGTTGCTAGTGGTGCCGCGTCAAGGATCGTCCACGTAGAAGGCGGCGGCCGACGGCGACATCGGCGCCAGGTACGCTTCTGGAATGTAACATGCGTAATGTACTCGTAGCTACTTAATGTACCTATGTCATGTATGTAATGCAGTGCAACTTGCTGTTTAACGTTTACCTATCAACTATAAAATTACTCTAACTCGTGATATCTAGTAGGTACTTTCTCTGGGCTTACTCTAAAAATAGATACTGCAGCGCACTCTTCGCCACATTTCAAGATACGTTAAGTAAGCGGAATGTGTTTGGTATTCTATAGTTATAATAAGGGCTCGCGAGGTCTACTGTTCTCACAGAACCGCTAGTATTTAGATAATTTCCCGGAGCCTCCACCAGGGCGGAGGGTGGGGGGTCTACAGGAATACTTCCTTACTCGTCGTAGTCGGCGGCGGCGGAGGAGTGGTCGAGGGCGGCTCCGTCGGCGTCGGGGACGCGGGTTCGGCGCTCGACTCGGCGGAATCATGGATCGCTAAGGTAGCATCTACAACGGATAATACAAGAAGACACGTGATCAAATATCCAACGAATGAACTTTTTTGCTTACGTATTGTAGGGAGCAATCGTTGCTAGGTCAGCGAATTTGATACAGCGTTGAACGCCCCGCGCGCTTACTTCCTCAGTTCACTCCCGGCCGCGTTTTAGTATAGTGTTTCGAATAGACTATGAAGTTAATTTAATCAAAGTATTTTATTTCAATCGACTCCCGTATAACAACAGTTTGCTGAACAGGATAACAGATTGGTAGGATACCTATACAGCCAGGATACCTACATTGGTGACCGCGACGTGATTAATGACACAGGGTAACCCGGAAGGTGTCGCCGAGCCCGAAACGGATGATAGGGAGACTCGTAATAGTTATCAGAAAAATATTTTTTTTACAATAACAAGCAACTGAATTTGAACCGTTTCGATTCTCCTTCCGAGGACCTGAACTTCCCCCTGAACTAGCCCTCGATTAAACGGAAATAAGCTTCTTGGAAGTTACCGCATGTCGTTCACCACTCGTCCCGTGGGGCGACCGCGACCGGATGAGGTGAAGATATTAGTTATTCCTACCATCGGGCGGGATGGATGGCGTGTCGGGCGGCGTGGTGAAGGGCGTCTCCAGCTCCGCCTCGGCCGGCGTCTCCGGCTGCGGCTGCGGCTCCGGCTGACTATCTGCAACATGCACAGTGTACCGGACCTGACCTACATACTACATACCTAGTAGCGCCTGCTACACCCGCCAACTACTGCTGGTGGCGCATGGCGGTGCTTCCCCGACCCATGACCATTCTGCCTTCTCACTCACTCAACATTAGTTACATGTGCCAATCATCCTAGCTACTTTACTTCCCAGTGATGTGGAGCAATGTGTGGCTAGACGCCGTAATAGATGGAGCTCACTTACGGTTGACGGCCGCCGTGCACAACGTGCTCGAGAACCCTGTAGGTACGAGCATCCATGTAGCATGTATAAATACGTACAGTGTTAAAGTTAACACACTTCAGTAAAGTCAAAAACTTATTAGACTTACATTTCGGAAGCTTACTCCGAGTCCCCGGGGAGGAACCTGGAAGAACCATCGAAATCATATTTTGACTCGGAATCACATAAAGCAATCTTTTAATGTATTCAAATAAATGTTACATCAATTGACGTAGTCATGTAACCGGATGTAATGTGTTCCGATGTAAGACCGCTTCCGGATACTCAAACGCGTCAAGTAAAGTTACCTACACCAAGATCTCATAGAGTACCACTTAGCTGACAGTCAAATACATTTAAAGCAATAATAATAATTCCTATTTATCAACCCGCGATGTATTGCCCTGCGATGTAACTGACCGGCCCGCGCCCGGTGACGAGGGCAACGCACCGAACAGATCATCGTGTTTCATTGTGATTGCTGTTTTTGGTCTTGAAACTTTTACGCGTTTTTAAATAAAATAACTAGGTAGGTACCTACTTATGTTTATATTACGGTATATTGTCGATGATGATGTCGAAACAACAAGTTTCAGTTTTCAGAAGTAGTCTTACTTATCTTATTACTCCCGGTAACCCCGTCCCCGTATAGATCCTACGCACTACTCGTACCACTACCTAGGAGGTATAAGTATAATAATACTTATAAATTAAATATGGTAGGTACCTACCTAT
Organism: Electrophaes corylata; assembly: GCA_947095575.1. Lineage (NCBI taxonomy): Eukaryota > Metazoa > Arthropoda > Insecta > Lepidoptera > Geometridae > Electrophaes > Electrophaes corylata. Next base: position 8,046,696 of record OX352722.1, on the reverse strand, counting down.
GGTAGGTAATTGAGTATGGTAGGTTTAGGTACTCGCCTAGAGTCGTCGTGGATTTATCTTCAGTAAAATACTGAGTATTAGTTTCGATGGAACGACTGTTAGCAGTGGGAGCAGTGGGAGCAGTGGGAGCAGTGGGAGCAGTGGCAGCAGTGGCAGCAGTCGAGGACACAGTAGCACCAACATCGGCAGGGGTGCTAGTGGAAGCAGCGAGGGACGGCACAGCAGCGGTAAGTGTGGCAGCAGTAGTCGCGGCGGCGTCGAGGGACGGCACAGCACCAGCAAGTGTGGCAGCAGTAGTAGTAGTAGTCCCGGTACTGAAGTCCCCGGCGCCGGCGGCAGTGGGAGGATGCAGCTGCGCTGACGTCATCGCCGTCATCTATACAGATACACCCACCCCACCACTTATTGTCTCTTCACAACTAAATGTATCAGCAAAATTAGCACTAACTTCAAACCTTCGCTACCGATTCAGTAACGCTGCGGCCACACTACCGGGAAATGCCATTAATTATTCAGGCAATGACGGACTTTAAGCGGTGGCGTTAACGTCCATCATCGCATTTCCCGGTAGTGTGGCCACAACATAATACCTAGTGTAGTGTCTGTTTCTATCTAGTAGATACTATTACCTTCCATTATTCTTATTACCCTGTCTCATATGCACAAACGGTTAGGTACTTAGGTACCTAACTGTCAGTGTCCAACTCCTTACCTGTAAATGTCAGCCTTACGACTTGGCGGGACGTGATGGGGGTTTTGTTTTGGAGGAAACCAGACACGAGAGCGAGAGGCGTAGGTACCTACCTACCGGGGTAGGTATTTCTCAGCTAGGTGTAAGTGTAACAGGTTACTTACCTACCTATTACTATACCGGCGGGCGAATGCCCACCTTGACGACCGATGTGGCGCGGCGGGCGAATGCCCACCTGCGACGCAGGAGGTTGCGGGTTCGATTCCCGCCTTGGGATAAATGTTTGTACGATCTGCAAATATTTATTCCGGGTGTTCTGGGTATTTTCTATGTACAATAAAATATATATATATAGTTAGTTACCTATGTATTGTATTCAGTATATCAGTCATCTAGTACCCATAACACAAGCTCTGCTTAGCTTGGGGCTAGATGATGCTGTGTGGATTGTCCAGCATTATTATTATTATTATTATTATTAGGTACGTACAACGGGAATAATCTTTATTAAATAAAATTGAAGTGTCTATTGTGTGTGTTGTGTGTATTGTAATATTAAAATGTTAATGGTTTAGTGCCCTTGCCCTAGCCTATCATGACAATTTTACCACCTGCTCCAGAAGATTTGATAAATACAATTTTGTGCAACTGCAACAGTGGTTGTGGTTCGCGATGCGGACGCAGGAAAGCGGGCTTGCAATGCTCTTTAGCTTGTGGCCAATGTAATGGGCAAGTTTTTTCAATGCTCAATGGCTCCAGAAAATCGTTTCGCATTGCCCAACCCCATACCTGGGGTTCCAAATCATGCCCTAACCAAGTTTGAACTTGATAATATACACGTTTGAAATGTTGATGAGCAGCTGCACTTGTTGGTGGAATATTTGAAAGCTGCACAGGTTTATTAAGTTAAGGAAGGATTTTAAAATTTACAGATTTTAAAAAAGATGCACTTAATTATTTTCTATTTAAAATGTCATTAGTGTAAATGGGAATATTTTTAATTTTAGGAAACAGTTATCAGTATTATTGAATAGATATAGATTTAATGCATGAAGAAAATGATAAAATATAATATAATAGTTAATAAAAATTGACAAATATTTATAATCATTGATTTATCGATGGTTCATCAACTATATATGGCGCGTTGTCGACCGGAGGCACCGATTGACCTAAAGTGATGCTGTGACTGCGCGCTCTCCGCCCTCTATCTCGAAAACGGTTTACCGTATAAAAAATTTTGTTAAACAAAATTTGTAGAGAATTTTGTATTCTACAATATTGTTTATACATACAAATAGCAAAAAACCCATAGGAAATGAGATATTTACAAAAAAAGCGCAAAGAACCGATTTTTGTGACCTTTGACCTTGAAATTTTAATAGTTGCGTACACCCTACCATATGTAGGATTTGAGCACAGTTTTGAGACAACTTTTAGGGTGTCAATACACAAGTATTTACAGACTTACAGCTGGGTATCTCGAATTCCGAGGTGAACCTACTATATTGACTGGACTATTATAGGATAATGTGAGTTGGCCTGCTTTATGCAAAATCACACATCCAGTTTTGTACCTTGCATATAAAATCATGCAAGGTAGGTACCTACTTATAAGATCTGGATCTTTACGGAAGTGTTCGGTAATCTAATAAATTACTTTTACTCCACGATAGGAACTTTTACTTTACACGTAAGCAGAGGCAGGTAGGATCCAACCGACCCACAGAGTAGGTAGGTAGGTACCTACACACTGGAGGAGGACTTACAGTGAGAATATACCTACGTAAATGCCAATGTGGAGCATACATATGGCACGGGCGCCGGGCGCCGCAACGCAAACCATTAGTACAAGAGAATAGAGCAGAGTGACTGCAGCAGATACGATCTGTACTGCTGCTGCTGCTGCGGAGCTTACCGCCAGCGACGCCAGCGCCGCGCGGACGACGAGGAAGCTGCCGGCTCTACTGCGTGTCATGGCGTCACGGCACACCGCACTGGCAGCGCACTGCGCACTATTACAGAGATTGCATTGACATTGCACAACCTGTCGCAACATGCGCGCTATCGGCTGCGATAGCGCGCGCTAGGTAGCAAGTATAGTACCTACCTATAGGCAGCAGGTAGGTATAGTATAGGTAGGCAGGTGCCTGGCCGGTGGTACCTACCTACAATGCTCGGAAATGAAACAGCCGCCATGTATTGTCCAACTTTTAATGTTCTATTTTCAATTCAATTCGCATCGAGCCCGCGCGTCCGGCGCGTCGCCGCCGCGGGGCTATATCACTATACGATAACTGCGCGCCGAGCCGCACGCACGCGCACGAGCACGCACACGAGCACGCGCACGAGCGCGTGCACGAGCGCTCAGCCCTCGCCCTATACAACATCCAACTCATAAATATAACAAATATAATAATAATAATGTACACAAACAATAACAAATAATTTGTTGCATTCCGAAGAGCTCTCACACCCACTCCCGACCGGCCGCCACAACTGCAGCCGGCACCGGCAGCACCGGCAGCACCGGCAGCACCGGCAGCACCGGCGCGCGCCGTGCAGAAGGTCGGTCGCCCTCTCATCGCATCTCTAGCACCGCCAATATATTTTACATCCTCGAGGATGTTTTAATTGATCGCTTTCATAAAACGTAGCGTCCGCGGGACGACGCGGAGCGACCGAGACGCGATGTCGCCCCTCAGGTCGCGTCGCGTCGCCTCGCCACTCAACATAACAACACATTTACAAAAATATAATAATAAAAATAAAACAAACGAATCGCACCCACGGAGACATCTCCCGCGCGAGGGGGGCCATGTGTGTGTGTTGTGCACTTGTAGAACAACCGCGGTCTCCGCGCATTCACGCGACACGCGACACGCGACACGCGACACGCGACACGCGACACGCGACGCCCGCCTGACGCGACTGTACCTACATCATGTACGAATGGACATCGCCAACACAACGCTAAGCGACACAAGAACGCTTTTTTGTGTACTTATTGAAGATTAGGTTAAAACAGCACGAGGAATGGCGTGGAATTCTTGTGCCGCTCTGCTGTTGTTCACTTGCTATTTGGCACTGTGTGGGGTGTGTGGGGTGTGTGGGGTGTGTGTGGTGTGTGTGGTGTGGGGTGTGTGGTAGGCGTGTGTCGCCGTGAGATGCGATGCGTTACAATCATTTACGAAGCTGACTAGTCGTAGACGAGTCCTTGCCATGTGCAGTTCCCATCTCACACGCCGAATAGCTTGATAATTGTTAATACATTACAACTAGGTATTCTAATCTCACTAGAGTCGAAACAGCATCTCACTGTGTACGCCCGGGAGCCTAAACTACGCGATGTATCTATGTATGTATGCATGTATGTATGTATGTACTATTGCTATTAGTTATTTACAGAACTATTAGTCCACCGGACGTGGTTGTGATGTTGTAAGGAGCCTTTGCTGCCGGAGTGTTGGGTAATGCACTATGTATGTATGCATGTATGTATACCGCATCGAACAAGACTTTCCAGCTTATTACATCTATTTATACAACAAATATAACTACACCGTCTGATTTCAATATACATATTATTTCTTAAGAAACTAGGACTATTCCCATTGGCTCCTTCGCAGAGGGCCAGATGGGAATAATTCAGAAATTGTGTTCGGAAAGTCCTGCCGATGTAGAACATTACATCCCTAGGGAGCGCCGGTGACGCCTCTTATACATTCAATAAATAAAAATATAATTACAATAAATTTCGCAACCACCAAGTACTCACGAGTTATCGGAATGCTAGATGCCAAACAATATCATTTCAAATTTAATAACATTATGTACAGCGTAATTTGGAATTAATTTTTACAAAACAAAACGATGAGGACGCAGTCTGACAAAACTAATTCAGTAATGATAAACTCACGCGCCATGACACTGTTCCGCTCTCACTCGCACACGCAAACCCATTGTGTCGCCTCTCACTCTCTCACACACCCACATTCACGCGCACACACCCCAGACAATGTACTGTTAGTGAATTGAAGGGAGTACGTATTCTCCATAGAATGGATCTAAATTTAACTTCACGGTTAAATTATATTGATAAAACTAATACTAACATAATTTATATTTCCCAATATTTTTTTAAGTCGATATAATATTAACTTTTCCAAAACACAGTTGATGAGATTGGAATTGGCCGAGCTTTAGTGTCTTTCGAGACATAATTACATACTTTAGTTACAACAACTAACCGGAGGTATCGCCACCTCTGCGCCGCGTGCGCATCGAACCGCCCACTGCAGTCCGTGCCCGCTCCCTACTAGTCTCATAGACTACCAACTATACTTTAGTTCGATGCGTACCTTCTACTACCTACCCACCTACCCACCTACCCACTGAGGTAGACCAATGGGTGAATCGACGACAGACAACTCCATACGAACACGCGTCTCGCACACATGCATGCGACACGCACACGGCGACACGAGCGGGAGACGCGCGGCGCCCGCTCGATGGCCTTCACATCATTTATACATTTTGTTTATTTCACTTGGAAGCGGTCGCGGGCGCGACGACCCCGAGTCGACGCCGATAAAAAAATAGGAACAATTCGAATTTTGAAAAATGTTTTCTCTGCGGAGCATCAGCCGCGCCCGCGCCCGCCCGTCGATGGATCGCGGGACGGTCCACCGCACGCACCGAGAGCTGCGTCCCGCGACGGAAGGTGTCCGAGCGCAGGTGTAGTTGCGTGCCGCGACGCCGCTAGGAGAGGAGAGGGCTAGGCTAGGCTGCGGCGGCTAGGTGCGCGTGAGCGTGGAGGCCGGCACGTCGCCCGACGCGGCCGCCAGCCGCAGCGCTGCGCACGCCAGCGGGGGCGAGGCGGGGGACGCGGGGGACGCGGGCGACGCGGGAGGCAGCACCTCCTCGCTGTACCCGTCGACCTGGAACAGAGCGGGAGCGTCAGGCGCAGGTGGGCGAGCTGCGACGGGCCGGGGCTCGCGGAGGCGGCGCATACCGTGAGCAGCGCGTGCTTGAAGGTCTCGTAGGTGAGCCAGCAGATGGCGGCGGCCGGCATCTGGTAGAGCACGCGCGCGGAGGCGCCGCGCACGAAGCCGCGCGCGCGCCCGTGGCGCCACACCGTCGCCGCCGCGCGGCCCAGGGAACTCACGCCCGCCTGGAACGACAGTCGCATACGTTGTAGTAACGGATCGCTACCGGTGCGAGTGCGAGTGCGAGACTGCGAGTGCGTACCTCCTGCGTGTTGAGCAAGGTCTTGCAGACGTCGAGCGGCGTGGTGGCGGCGGCGGCCACGGCTCCGGCCAGCGCGCCCGCAGCCGCGTGCGCGCGCGGGTCGTAGCGCCGCAGCGGGTTCAGGCGCGCCGTCGCCCACTCGTACGCGACGAAGTGCAGCGCCTGGAACGTTACACGCACCCCGTCATCCGACCGCTCTACTCTGTTCCACTCGTGCAGGGTAGCGCGGGGTCACGTCACCTGGAAGGGCACGTTCATGGCTAGCTGCGTGGGGTAGGAGCGGTAGAAGGCGCGCAGGCCCTCGAGACGCCACACGCCGCGGACGCACTCCCACACGCCGCGGTACGGAGAGTGCAGCATCTGCAGCCGCTGCTTCACCACTGTAACACCACAACGACAACTGTGTCACAATCACGGCATCTCGGAACGCGGACGAGTAAACTCTCGATCCGACTAAGAGCTGACGCGTCGTCGCGACGCTCTCGAGATCAACATTTTAAATTATAATTTTGTTCCGCGTCGCGTCGGCGTCCCTTAAGGTTTCACTAGAGCGAAGTCGTGTTAGTACGACATACTCGCGATATTAAGGATCAAAAGCGCCCGTGACCGATGACAACAATAGTCCACAGCTGGACATGGGACCGCCGCACATGCAACACGCCATGACAACAATGCAGGGATGGGCAACGTGTCGCACGCAGGCTATGGCACCGCGGTCACCGCCATCGCGCCACCCCGTAGTGACTATGCGCCATCTGTGACGTCATTGTTGTGCTGCCTGATAACTAAGTTGCATGGTGGTCGCGCTATTGCATCTAACTTATCAAAGTTTTCACTCAAAACCATATTATGGATCACTACAAAACCACTAACTTGAAAAAAAATTCTAGCTTGTAGGATGAACGCTTTGTTCCAGAGAAAAGGCTACCGCTGAAGGCGGAAGGGAAGGTCACAGAGATTGTTATTGACAACACTTCGAAACATCTAGTACACGATCGGATAGTACTCGTATCATAGTGCAGTGTGAGAAACAGCTGGTCTGCAGAGATGAATCGCTCCACCTCCAGCTCCAGCAGGATCCGAGCCTCGCGGTGCGAAGGACAACTATCAACCTACGTCGCGTCGCTTTCGTTGCACATCGATATTTGTGTATAATTACGGTAAGCCCCTGAGATATTAACGAAATATATTAGCGCGGTGACACTAAGACCTTTGCTGTTTGAACCAAACAGCAAAATGTAAACAAACACCAAATATAAATAGACTATTACTTTGATTACACCGTCCCAGATAGATAAGACATAAAGCATAGCACGAGTCTGTGTTGCTCACACTCTATACCTACATCTATCGCCTAGGTGATCGATACTTGATCTAGTTGAGCAAGTATATTATTATTAACTAGCTGACCCGTGCCCACTTCGTTGGGCGGTAAACATTTTAGATTTTCATGTAAAATATGATAAAATAATGACGCACGGTGGCGCTAGTACATAAGTACTGATGATTGCAGTCATTATAAAATAACTATAGTAGTACTCGGCGTCGCCAACAGATGGCGTTAATAAAGAGTATACGGCATAAAATAGAGGCCGCTTGCAACTTCGCCCGCATACTGAAGTAATACTCGACGTACCAACAGATGGCGTTATACGGCATAAAATAGCGGCTTCGCCCGCGTGGCAGATTTATCCCGTTCCCGTAATTTTTTCGGGATAAAAAGAAGCCTAAGTTACTCCTTATTACATAAGCTATCTGCCAGTGAAAGTACCGTCGAAATCGATCCAGCTGTTCCAGAGATTAACCGGAACAAACAGACAGACAGACACAAAAATTTTAAAAAATGCTGTTTTGGTATATGTACCGTATATACATTCATATTCATGTAGTACAAAGCGGTTATTTTAATATTACAAACAGACAATTCAATTTTATTTATTAGTATAGATATAGATTACGTACATGTAGTTAAATGTGTACAGCCCAAAACATTGGACCTATGTAAATAATATAACGTTTGAGCGCAATGACTTCTTTGATCCATAATACTATATTGTTTACAGAGCATGTTATCAGAGTCAAGCATTACATGCACAGGCGTCTGCTGAGATAATGATAAATAATAATAATAAATGGTGCGATGTATGACGAATCCAACTATTTCAAGACGAACCAAGATAAAACATAATCCAGTTTGCCCTTTGGATTCCGTTCTTTTTTTAAGCATCTGAATCAGTATAAAAATAAAATGATAACTTTTACCAATTAATCCAATTATTATTGTTTACTGAATAACATCATTTTAATTGACCGAGCGAGCGAAGCGTCTCAGTTTCAAGATTGGCCAAAAATGCTTATATCCGTCTGTCTGTCAGTCTGTTCTCGCTTATAGGGTTACATACAGGTCGCATTTCTCAACCGATTCTGATGAAAACTGTAACACAAGTTCCTTAATTTTTTGGTGATTGCGATTGGTAAATGAGGTAGAGGGGAGAAGAAGGGAAAGTTTTCTGTTGGTTTAAATTTTTTATTTACTTCGAATAATGTATACTTACCTACCTATTCAAAAGTACAATACAGGTTCAAAGTGCAAGTACCACTTTGCAGTAATAAGTGCGGGCTGTAAATTTTTATAGTTAGGAATAGGTACTCTAATAACCTACCTATTTGATAAACGTAATAGCGTGCCTGAAGTATCCGTGGAGTGGGCGAGTGGGCGAGTGGGCGAGTGGGCGAGTGAGCCACCATAGTACCACAGCCACATAGTGCGGTGCGCATGCGCAACTATGTCACGCACGATCTAATCGAACGCAAGTACCACCCCGTCATTTCCACACGGGTCTAAGAAAGCGAGATAATTAGATATTACTGAACTACTCCGGGAGTTCCCTAAACAACCGTAATATTGTATTTTCCTTGTTTCTATCTATGAACAAATATATTAAGCTAATTATATTATTTATTGATTCACACCCTAAATTATCTAAATTGCATTTAAGGGTAATAATGGGGACAGCGAGAAGTAATTTTAATCATTATTTTCAAGCGCCACTGGCCTCATCGGTGCGAATTTTGTTAAAGGGACGATGGAATTTTACTATTTTACACACATAATGTAGTCACGGTCTAGGGGGACAACAGGAACGCACTCACATGCAAGAGACACGACTCGAGGCGAAATAACGCACTTTCATATTCAATGAAGAATATACAAGTATTTGTTTGTATTGTTTCCTATTTTGCGGTGACGGTAGGAGGTAGGTACTACTAGCACATAGATCGCTTGCTGTTTGAAACATCGGTACCGGTACCTGGTAACGAGGCCGCGAGGAGGCCACGTGGTAGCCTCGCTCGCCAGCCACGCACTTATAAATTAGCTATTATTTGTATTGTCTGTTTGTTCAGCCACTTTCCAGAAGCGACGACGACGACGACATATTTTATCAGCTGATATGCAAATTACACGAAATGCAAACAATTGAACTGTTTTCAAGGTAATTATTATTTAACTGATATCACATGGGCTTTTCATGCAGGTGAGTAGGTTATATGAAAAATACATTTTGCATTAGAGTACATACTCAAATTACACATCCAACTATTCTGAGGGCCTAGTTCGGACAAATTTGACGTTTGACTTAGCGACATCCTCGCCGAGAGCAACACTGCGCCGACAGCTCCCGAACAAACCCGAGCGCGTGTGACGACATTATGTTTTAGTTTTCACTCATTGCAATAGCCGTAAACGCTGTACTGTTATTAGATAGCTACAACATAATGACGTCACAGCTATGGTGATCAATTGGCGCGTTTATAGTCACGTGACTTTTTTCTAAATTTTATCAATTTTTTATTTTTTATTTTTTTTTTAATTTTTAATTGTTTATTATTTATTTATTATTTATTTTTCAGCCATTATTGTCCCACAGCAGGGCAAAGGCCTCCCCTCCCTCCTTCCACTCTTCGCGATTTAACGCTGTTACAGGCCAAGATCTTAGATAGGCATCAATCTCATCGCGCCATCTTTTCCTGGGCCTTCCACGTCGTCGAGTTGCGTTGGGTGGGATCCACTCTGTGGTGGTTTTTGCCCACAAGTCGCTTGACATGCGGCAAACGTGTCCAGCCCAGTTCCACTTTAAGTTGGAGGCTTTCTGACCAACGTCTGCAATTTGTGTTTTGGAGCGCAGTATACTGATCCGCATGCGGTCTGACAATTTTATTCCTAAGATAGTGCGCTCCACGGCTCGCTGGCATACTCCAAGTGCGTGCTTCTGATGATGAGTCAAAGACCAAGTTTGGGCTCCGTAGGTGAGGATAGGAAGAATGCGTACGTCCATGAGTTTTCGTTCGAGGGATAGTGGAAGTTTGCCCTTCATCAGATCTTTCATTGACCAAAAGCTTCTCCAGGCATTTTCTGTGCGTCTGGCAACCTCTTTGACTTGTCTCGCCTGCTGGAGAGAAACTATTTGGCCAAGATATAAATACTCCTGGACGTACTCAATTCCCATACCTTCTATATCTACCCTGCATTGCGTGCTGTTTGTCATGAGTTTGGTCTTTGACATATTCATCTTCAGCCCAACTTTGAGGCTTGCCTTATTTAGTTGGTTAATCATTTCGTCAAGCTCTACCGCGGAAGAGGAAAACAACACGATGTCGTCAGCAAAACGGAGGTTAGTCAACCTTTTTACACCGACTAAAATTCCTTTCTCTTGCCAGCTATTGGCTAACTTCCTAAAAATCTCTTCTAAGGTGGCAGTGAAGAGTTTAGGCGACAGTGGATTTCCCTGCTTGACGCCTTTTTGTATAGGGAAAGGTGGTCCGGTAGTCTGCAGTTTGATTACAGCGGTGCTGTTACGATAAATATTCTGGAGGAGGTGTGCATAAGTAGGTTCTATTTTTTGGTTATGAAGAGACTGAAAAATTTAACTATGGTTAAGACTGTCGAACGCTTTAGAGTAATCGATAAAAGCAAGATACAGAGGAAGTTGGAACTCTAAATGGTTTTCCAGAATTTGATTCAAGGCGTGGAGGTGGTCGGTGGTAGAAAGACCCCGTCAAAAACCAGCTAGTTCTGCTGGTTGATTAAAATCTAATTTTTCGGAAATTCTATGTTCTATAATTTTAATAAAAGCCTTATAAAGGTGAGAAACCAAACTGATAGGTCTATAGTTGCCTATATCTGATTTGTCCCCTTTTTTATGGAGAAGAATTATGTTTGAATGGCAAGTCTTTTGGGAATGTTCCTGTGCTAAGTATTGAATTAAAAAGATTTACTATGTGAAGGAGAAGAATTGGTTGTTTATTATTAATTTAAAAAATATTTTTTTAAGTTTTTTGCATGAAATATCAATATTATTAATACTAATGTATTAAAATACATACATAAAAAAAAAACAATTTTTATTTTTTTCTCAAAACCCCAATTCAAATTTGATGTAAATGAAAATTTATTCGTTTTATTTTAGAAGGTACCGAGTGCGGAGTGATAATATAAAATTATTTTTATATTCATAATCCCCACCAGCCTGGATTAAGCATGATAGTGGGGAAAACGCCAACAATTTTTTGAAGATTATCATAATCCCCACTGGTGGGGACAGCTTAGTGGTTTAGTGGTGATAAATAACGCTTCAGCAAACTTCCCCCTTTTTTACCTCCAATCAAAAATCGCGATCGACAAAAAAACTTGCGTGTGCCAATTTTTGTCAAAATCGGTGGAAAAATGCGACCTGTAAGCGAGACCAGACAGACTGACTGACTGACAACCGGACAAGAGCATTTTTGCCCCATCTCGAAACTGAGCCACTTCGCTCGCTCGGTCAATAATGTGGAAGGTGTCGGTGGAGTCACGCAACACACGCAACACAAAATACACAAGCGCTAGGATTCCACAATAAGCGATAGTAAACAGTGTACCGAGGGGAAGTGTACCGTCCCGCGCCCGCTGCAGTTCCGGCCATTCAGCGCTCGGCGCACTCGCATCTTACATGCTGTCTGTTGTCGTGGGAACATTTTCACACTACACTTTACGTTCAGAAGGCTTCGGCAACTGATGATAGCATAAAGCTATACCTACCGTTTAAACGCTAACCCTCGATCAACAGGACGACCATGGCTTAACTGAGGGCACCTAGTACATTTGTCATTTTTGAGGTAATCGTATCGTACCAACATTCGCGGCACATTGCGCGGCAACAAGTGTCGCCTCGTTGTTAGTTGTTATATACGGACGGATTTCAATTTTGGAAAAGGGGAAATTGTTCGTTATAACAGGTCGCAAGGTCTACTGTTCTCACAGAACCACTAGTTTACTTAAGTCATTTTTTTTATTAGTAATAAAAAAATTTGGTGATTTGTTTAACTGTTGGTATATTATGATATTATAGTGTCAAAATTACTCTAATTCAATTTTAAGCTCGGATTTTTTTTATATGTCATTGATGAATTCGTTTTGTTTTATGCATTCCTTTATTTTGTAATGTGGTGTTTTGAATAAATGTTTTATCTATCTATCTATCTATCTGGTAAATGCTTAGATTTGATCAAGCTCAGCTGACTAGTTACGACACAGACAATCTAGTGAAGGAAAGAAACGAGGGATGGTTCATGTTGCTTCGATATAAAACGTGAACGGCCGCTGGAAACCGAGATAAGCGTTTTGAGAACAATCAGAATTATTTGAGATCCTGCTCTGTCAGTGAGGTCGTGTGAAGTGCGAAAGAGCAGACTAATGTTAGGAAGCTCCGCCTGTGTCTTGAGGCGGTGCGTTGTCGTCGGCACTCGGCATGCATGTCGCGCGCGACACCACTCAATGCAACCAACTGAAGCGAGGGGGCGCTGTAGAGAACGCGCCAGCCTGTTCTGCCCGTTCCGTTACATAGGTACAGTTAGACGCGCGGCGACCAGGCGACTCTTGCCAGTTGTTCACTTTCATACGGCGCAATGTAATTTAAAGTGCGTACACAATATACATTGCATAGCAGCTCGTAGTTCGTTCTTAACTCGGTTTTGAACAGTATAATTTATTTATTTCTTGGAAAACCAACAGCTTATACTAACTTAATAACATTGGGATAGAACCGGAAAGCCAATTATAGGTTTTCACGTATAGAATTTGGTTATAATACAATTGCTACTGTGAAAGTCCTATTGAAATCTACAAAATGATGAAAAAAACAAGTTAAACATTATGAAAAATTGCTAGTGTTACCTACTAATAAATATACATATTTTATTCGCTATTGAAGAATTCACTGTTCAGCCGCTGTCTAGCTGAACCAACACTCGTGCAGAATACATCTAAATCTAAATGCTTATTCAGCTTATTAAAGTTTGCACTCGCTCGCCACAGAAATGAGTTTTGCCTGTAGTTGGTACTAACTACAGGAATGTGTATAGGAGGATTATATCTCCTAGATTTAGAGGGGACATTTAATTTAATTTTGCTCAGTAAGTCGGGACAATTAACATCATTGGAGGCAATTTTCATTAGATAGCATAAGTCAGCGATATCACGCCGCTTAACTAGGGGAAGAAAGTGAATTTTTTTACATATATTAAGGTAGCTAGAAGAGCTGTATGGTATGTTCAAACGGAAGCATAAGTACTTAATGAATTTCATTTGGATGCGCTCAATTCTGTGTATATATTTATCATATCGAGGATTCCATATCTGCGATGAGTATTCAAGGATGCTCCTAACGAAGGTACAATAAAGAACCTTGAACATTTTAGCACGATGAAAGGTGGCTGCGCTTCTCATGACAAAGCCCAAGGCTTTAGAAGCTTTAGAGACTATCGCTTCGATATTAGAGTCATGTAGCACTCCAAGATGTCTAACCACTCATAATGTACATGCATGAGCATGAAGTATCCGAGAGCGATGGTTAGTAGGAGAGGAGGGCAGAAGTGTTGCGGACGGACGGACGCGTCGTCGTCGTCGTCTAGAATAGAACGTTGTGAACGTCGTGGCTTGTGATCGTTTCAAGCCGTCAATCGATTATTATAACGATATTTAGTTAAAGATGCACCGCGCTTAATTTTATCAACAAAGCCGCAAACTGCCATTGTATTTTTAAAGAAACGTTTGTTGCAAACGTTACCGTAATTGACCGAGCGAGCGAAGCGACTGCTTTAAGTTAGACTAAATTAGCAGGAAAGCAAATCAGTGAGATTGTTGGTACCTACTCCTCTTAGAGGTCGTATTGTACAACCCATCATGGATGAAACTTGTTATACAGCTTTACGACTTTATAGTTTTTTTTTATCGTGGGGGTTTATTCATAACAGGCAAGAGCAATAAGGGGACTACTGATATCTTCGCCTTTAGATTTGTACCAGTGGAATCGGGCCATTGTATGAAATGAAATTGGAATAATGGAGATGTTGATTCACTCACTCACCTTCAGCTGGGTTGGAGACGGCGTCGTGTACCACCGACGCTATGCATCCTGACAGTCCTGCAATTATTACAATGATGTTTTGTAAAACGAAGCCAATCTCTTGTCGTGTCGGTTCTGTCGTTGCATTTTTCTAAACTGACTTAATTCGACAGTTCTAAAACTTTAGGCATCTTTGTTATTTCAGTTAATAGTGTATGTATAGTGTTTGCAATGCTACGAGCATTAGTACAAGTCGCGAAGTAGAAGTAATAGTTACCGTGTACGATGTGGTCGTGTCGATGTCTGGTGAAGTGTGAGAGCGAGTGCTTGCAATGCTCGTAGGTCGCGAAGTAGAAGGCATGCGCTGGTCCCGCACCCGCCACCACGGCCGTCATACCTCGTACCGGCCTGTAATAATACAATACACACATTTTATAACTATATATATAGTTTTAGTTAATACAGGTATCAGTAACTGAAAAGTCAGAAGGATTTTTTCATTAGAACCGTAATAACAACTTTGAATCGTCTTTAAGCTAAGTGATTTAGACGGTAGTCCTACGCGACCAAGCTTAGGAGAACTACAACAAATTTCAAACATCTTTACCAAAATATGGGAGGTCATTTACATAGACTAGAAATAAAAAGGGACCAAATATTAAACCTTGTGTACCCACATGTCACTAAATGACCCACAAACCTTTTACTGGTAATATCGACTTTTAAGACTAAAGTATAACTGTATGACATCAGTTTCCGGGTTTAGGATGCCGTTTTGGTTTAAGTTTAGATATTAGTGTGGCGTGTCTCACGCAGTCAAAAGCTTTGGATAGATCGCAAAATAAACCGATTACGTCTTGTGAGTTTTCACCGGCATCATATAATGAAGCGGTTCAGGAGTATAGTCGCTTTAGTCGTTTATCAATTTTTAGGCAATCCAAACTGAAAGCTTTAAAGTAAGTAAGCTCTTGAGCTTAAAATGTGATAGCGATTCATCAAATTAATTTAAAGCGCCTATAAACACAAAGTGCTAACACAAACCAATATTATCTGCACCACCCAAGTGAAACCGAAAGTACTTACACAATAATAATGAATAAAATTATTTTTCATTGATACGTCACACTTAAAATAACAACAATAATATATCAGTAAATCTGTGGTCCCTATATAGCAGAGCACGGGATCGGGATATAGAGCACGTGTGAGTGGTGCGCCCCCGGCCCTGGCCCTGGCCCCGGCCCTGGCGCTGGGCACGCCGCCGTCGCCGACCTTCGCAGTTGAAGGTCGCGCGCCAGCGACACTAGCGTCCACTTATACGGGGGCTTACCTTACTCCTCGATGTACCACCAACACTCGCACGACGACAACGTGAACTGAGATCTCAATCGATTATTATACAGTCGCCGTCATGGTATTAATACTAATACCCGCACCGCTCTTAATAATTCATAGTAATGTCTAACTGGATACTTACCTGTGACTAGCAACGTTCCGGCGGCGACGACGACGCGGACACAATCAATGCGGATATTATTGCGTACCCACTGTATCCGCTGTATCCGCTGTACCCGCTGTACTCAGTGAGGAACGAGCCCAGCCTCCTGCCGCATGCCGGTGCCGGTCCATTCAAATATTCGCAATCGGATTAGAATTAGATAGTGGTGTGTGTGTGTAAGATAATCAGCGAGTAGGTACACACGGTACATGCAGAATCGCGATATCAAAGTGTTGTGATACCTATCACTTTCATTTTTCAGATTATTTCCAATCACTTGTCCCGAACGATGAAGGTTGTCCAATTATATCTGTAGCATGAAGTTATGGCGAGAGGAATGAATATAGGCATGGAGTTAAGTCCAATATCCTAGCTAGATGATATAAACGATGGATTGATTGATTCGATAACTGCCTCCAGTAGGTATGATGGTTGCAGGGTCGAGGTGAGCGCGACGGCATGCGGCATGCGGCATGCTGCAGGCGGCATGTGGCATGCGGCATGTGGCATGCGGCAGGCGACGCGGTGCCAGACGCGCGCTAGTACCTCCATCCTACTTACTACGAGTCAGCATCAACTATTAATTACAATTATTACCGATGCGAAGGAAAAAGCAAACCATCGATCGAGCACAGGCAGCTTACGAGAATATCCATGTGTTTCCCTTTCACTATCTTTAATACAAGATATTAGGTACTTATACAGAATTAAGTGATAAATAAAATGGTACCTACTACAATTAAACGGAAGTGCAGGTGAAACAGGATAAACAAACGGATGATTTATCAATCGCATGTGTCAGATTCGCACAATTAAACAATTATGTAGATAATAATGAGGTGAAGCGTCGGCATCGCGTGCGCAGCCCCGGCATCCGGCCCTGGAGCCACACGAGCCACACGAGCCACGAGCCCAGCACTGCTGCTGCTGCTGCTGTTGCTGCTGTTGTTAAGTACTTTAAGGTTCAAATTTGAATGCGGGAAGATTTGTTATTAAAAGAAGCGAGTGTTCTATACGAAGGTTTATTGAAGACTGGTTTACTAGCATGCATGTTTAGTATTAGACATATCGCCCGCCAAAACATCTGTTTTCCCTTAAACTTAAATATAGGTATCCTTAAAGTAAAGTAAAATGGACTGTATACATTTTAAGCAAAAAAATTAGGTAAAAATAACAGTGAAAAAGTACAATCACTTCATACTAGGTATAAGTAATATAATGCAACTAAATTGCATGCAACTAAATATTCGCAACTTTATTGACCATATAAGGTAGTACCTACACGTAATTATGTATACTAACTAAAACTATGTATAGTAACTAAAGGTATAGTCGCCCGCCGTAACTCACTCATCTGTATCTTTCGGAAGCAATATCACTTTCGAGAGTGGTCTCTTTAATTCGTGATTGCCCTTGCATTGTATAGTTATTACTCGCACAAGATTATCTGCTCCTGTATGAAGATGCTTTATCTTTCCAAGCAACCATTTGGTCGGGGGTAGATCTTCATCCTTAACAATGACAATATCACCAATAGTAGGGGATGGTACTGCGACTTGCCATTTATACCTTTGCTGTAGGGTATTAAGATATTCGTTCTGCCATCTATGCCAAAAATCTTGTGTCATCCTTTGTATAAATTGCCATCGGGTAAGCAGGTTGATGTTATGGTGCTGATAATTAGAATCAGGTACGCTAATTAGGGGCTCGCCTACCAGGAAATGACCAGGAGTCAATGGCTCTGTTGTGTTATCTAATCGGCAAAGAGGGCGTGAGTTGAGACATGCCTCTATTTGGGATAACAAAGTAGCCATCTCTTCGTACGTAAGCTTTGTATCTTTACTTACTCTAGCTAGATGCCTTTTTGCAGATTGAACTCCTGCTTCCCACAGACCTCCATATGACGGCATTCTAGGTGGAATGAAGTGAGCCGTTGTTCCGTCATTTGCCAACAATTCAGCCACTTCCTTTGCCAGATTGTTTGTGCTCTTTTGGAATATCTCCCGTAATTCCTTTGCAGCGCCGATAAAGTTAGTCCCATTGTCACTCCATAAGTGTGAGCAATGACCTCTCCGTGAAACAAATCTTCGAAAGGCGGCTATAAAAGCCTGTGAAGTCAGATCTGTAACGGCTTCCAGGTGTACAGCACGAGTAGCCATGCAAACAAATAAGCAAATGTAGCCTTTGGTAGCATGATGTCCACGGCCCTTTGAGGTTCTCATCATTATAGGACCAGCATAGTCAACTCCAGTATTCAAAAATGCTCGATGTGGATTAACCCTCATCGCTGGTAATTGACCCATAAACTGATTCTTTGTTTTAGCCTTATGAATAATGCATGTTTTACAGGTTCTTATACATTTTTTCACCGCTGACTTTAAATTTATCATCCAGTATCTCGTTCTTACATAAGTCATCATAAGCTGGATTCCGCCATGTAGTGTTTTATCGTGAGCTTCGTTAATCAACAGTTTAGTGATGTGCTGATTGCTAGGTATAATAATAGGGTGCTTTGTAGTTTCCGCTATTGAAGCGTGTTGAAGTCTTCCTCCCACTCTTATTATTTCTTTTTCGTCTAAAAACGGAGAAAGTGTAATAAGAGAACTTCTAGTTTTAACCATTCCGTTTTTCTTTAAATCTTCAACTTCTTTCCCATAAACAAAACCTTGATAATATTTGATGCAGTCTTCTAAAACTCTTTCCATTTCGTTTGGTTTTAGGTAGCTATCTTTAGTCTCGGTTCTTTCTTTCTTTAAAATTCTTCTACAGTATGCCAGTACTCTTTTCATCCTTGTTATGTCTGAAAATCTTTCCCAAATTGGCTTGTCGTCTTGTAATGTGGAATGAAATGTTCCTTTTATCTCTAACTCTGTTTTGGGAATATCACACCCAACAAACTCTACTCTTTCCTGCTTCAACCATTGTGGTCCAGTCCACCATACTTCTAAATCAGCCAGATCGCTAGCGTGGATGCCTCTGGTGGCAACATCAGCGGCATTATCGGCAGATTGGACGTGTCTCCATCGAGTGTTGTCTAGAACTCGTGTTATATCCGCGACCCTATTGGCAACAAAGGTTCGCCAACGACTAGGCTGAGATTGTAGCCATGAAAGGACCACCATCGAATCAGTCCATGCAAATATGTTATCTTTAGGAATGCTTAAGAGTTCTTCTAGGTCATTGATAAGTTCGGCAAGTAGAGCAGCAGCGCATAGTTCCAGTTTAGGAATCGTCATTTGCTTTAAAGGTGCAACCTTGGTTCGTGATGCAAGCATCGTTACGTGAACTACGTCATCTTTAACGACTCTGAGATATGTAACAGCGGCGTACGCTTGGGTCGAAGCATCTGCAAAACCGTGTAGCTGTACATCTTTCCTGCGAGGAGTAGTTTGTAGCCAGCGTGGTATCCTTATATTTTGCAAATGTATTAATTCTTCCCTGTAGTTAATCCATTCTTCTCTTAAGTCGGCCGGCAGTTCATCGTCCCACCCTAAACTACATAGCCACAGTTTTTGAATCAAAGTTTTAGCAGTGATAATAACCGGTGCGAGCCATCCGAAAGGGTCAAATAGGCGAGCAACGTCTGATAGAATGGATCTTTTCGTAACAGGATAGCTAACTTCAGGTAAATTTACTGTAATTTTAAATGTGTCATCTTTTCTGTCCCATGTCAAGCCTAAAATTTTTATAATCTTATCTAGTTTAATCTCTACTTTATCCTTTGTTTTATCATCTTGCCTTTGTAAATATTCCAGAACTTCTTCAGAGTTACTTGACCATTTTTGCATTTCAAATCCTCCTCTTTTTAGTATCATTTTTATCTCTTCACACATCTTTTTAGTTTTTTCTACATTTTCATCTCCTGACATTAAGTCATCCATATAAAATGATTTTTTTATTACAGGTGCTGTATCTGGGAAGTCATGTACTTCATCATCAGCTAATTGACTCAGCGTTCGTACACTTAAAAAGGGGGCTGCGGCTGTACCGAATGAAACTGTTGTTAGGTTGTAGCTTTTGATTTCATCACTTATATCCTCTCGCCAGACGATACGCTGTAGGTTTGTATGAGATTCTGTCATATTAATCATTCTGTACATTTTAACAATATCTCCGACTATGCATATTTTGTGTGTTCGCCAAGCTGTAATAAGACTTCGAAGATCGGGCTGCAAAACAGGTCCTACCATCATGGCGTCGTTCAAAGATTGTCCATTGGAGCCCTTAGCAGATGCATCGTAAACAACTCTGACCTTTGTAGTATCTTTGTCTTCGCGTATGACCGCGTGGTGAGGTAGATATATTGCAAGCTTGTCATCTGGTTTCTCGGACTCTTTTAAATGACCCATATCTTTGTACTCTCTAATTACTTTCTTATATTCAGTCTTAAGCTTCTCATCTCTGTAGAGTTTTTTCTCTAACTGTTTGAATCTATGAATTGCTTGTTGTTTCGTATCTCCACATAAACTTACTGTTTCTTCAATGTTTTGTCTTAGCGGTAAGTGTACAACGTATCTTCCACTATCTTCTCTTTTAGTTGTTTCTTTGTAAATCTTTTCACATTCCTCTTCTTCTTTCGTCAATATCTTCTTTTTCTTGTATAACTCTGTTTCTATTTCCCAGAACTTTCTCAACATATCGTTGTCTTCAGCAATCATTCTCGTTACATGCAGAGTAATAACGTTGTGATGGTTACGAACCGGATTGTCTTCCTTTTGACCCGAAAGAATCCATCCCAAACTAGTTTTCTGAGCCACTACACCTTCGGGCATTTTAACCAGTCCATCTTCAATGATTTTACAAAAAACCTCTGCGCCGAGTAACATATCTATTTTACCCGGTGTACAGTACGTTGGGTCAGCCAATGGTAATGTTTGTAGTATATTTAAGTTCATCGCGATGTGTGTCGTGGGTAACTGTGTCGAGATCTTTTTCAGTACATAGGCTTTTACTCGTATGTCTCCATCTCCCTTAAATCGTGATGTTACCGTCAGGTCAACTAAATGTTTTATGGACACAGTGGTCCCTTCTCCCACTCCAGAGACGACTCCGTTGATATTGGTTTTAACCAATCCCAATAGCTCGACGGCTCTTGCCGATACGAAGGAGGCCTCTGACCCTTGGTCAATCAAAGCACGAAGTAGATGTGTGTCACCGTTTCTTGTCCTAACATTTACTTGTGCTGTTGCTAATAACACTTGACGACCGGGTTGTTCATTGGAGAAGTGTGCGCTGGTAACTTTGTGTTCTGTTTCAACTACTGGTTCTTGTTCTAGCTCTTGTACATTCCCCTCTTGTTTGGTTTCTATCATTTTGTGAAGAAGGGAATGGTGTCTTCTACCGCAGACTCGGCAATTCGTTCTATGTCTACATCTGAATACATTGTGGTTCGGTACGAGGCAGTTGAAACAAAGATTGTTATTTTTCACGAAATCTTGTCTTTGCTCCACCGATTGATTTCCGAACACCTTGCAGCTGTGAATGTAGTGTCCTTTCTCCTTACAATAAGTACATGTTGGCTGTGACTGATGTGTAGTTGTAACGGCGGCGTGTGCGGACTGAAATAAATCCCCTTCAGTTTCCTCTGTATTTTCTTCGGAAGCGACGTGAAAAGACTTATAGTTTTGTGGTTTGTCTCTTGGAGAAGAAGTGCCAATAGGAGCGATGAGCTCTAATGTGCGGAATTTAGACGCGAGGAACTTCTTTAACTCTTCCCATGTTGGCATCTCATCACAATCTTCCTTCTGCGCATGTTCTTCCCAATCTTTCAACGACTCTGTATCCAACTTCTGTCCAACCAGAAATATTATTAAAGGATCCCAAGAGTCGGTGCACACCTTCAAATTATTAAGGCTAGTGATACATTCGGTTGTGGTATCGAGTATCGCTTTAATTTGGGGCGCTGATTGACCAGTCACTTTTTTCTGACCGAATAGTTTCTTTAAAAGAGAATTCACAATCATACGTTTGTTGCCGAACCGTCCTTTCAACAATTCCCACGCTTGTGCATAATTACTTCCGGTAATTTGTATGTTTCTTAGTAGTACTTCCGCTTCGCCTGAAACCGTTGTTTTTAAGTAGTGAAGTTTCTGTACGTCACTGATTGCGGTGTTGTGGACGAGTGCCGTGAACAAATCCTGGTATGAGGGCCACTCTTCATACTTGCCCGAGAACGTGGGAAGTAGTATCCGAGGTAGTTTAGCGAATGATGGAGACGAACGACTTTCTTGCGACGATGCTGACAAATTCAACATATCAATCTTCTGTTGTGATTGCATTTTTAATAGAAGATCTGTTATATCTCCTTGAAAGCAGACGTATATCTCTTCGAATTTGTAGAACTCCTCGTTCAAGAAATAGGGTAAAACACCCCGTTGATCTCGCGGCGTGCATTTTGTGAGGTTGTTATGAGCTTCTTTAAAGGTTTCCCAATAATCTTCTACGGTTTTCAATCTTGTCTTTAAATAGCCTTCCGTTAGCCTAGCTTTAGGACATTTTTTCATATTAGTTTGCGCCTTTTCTAACATTCTAGCAACATCCTCCAAAATAACAAGGTATTGATTCTGTTCCGCAGTCACCGTCGTCGACATTATTTAGAAAATCGATTTAGTAGTTGCGATTTACAAAACGAATGCAATTCAAGAATAAATCGTAGGTACAAAGCCGGGCGGTAAGCTTAGTTTACGATGTAACTTCACAATACGTATTCAGTTCACATTGTTCAATATTTTTTGAAGTAGGCACCATCATATTTACGTAGGCTTATTTCTATGATAAAAGATAAAATAAGCTGCACAAATTGTCCAAGTCCTCAATTAGGTATGTACACTGCAATCCAAAGTTGAGTCCCATTAACTTTTTTAAACGTCTAAGTAGGTATAATCACTACAGTTCAATCCAACACAGTTTTATAACACAGTTCAAATAATTCACTTTAACTTGATGTAAATCTGGTAAATCCTTATCTAAGGAATGCGGCCTATTGTCTCCGAGCTACGGCCGTCCGAGTTTGCAAACCTTCCCACTAATCGATCCGGCTCGATTTGACCATTATGTTAAGTACTTTAAGGTTCAAATTTGAATGCGGGAAGATTTGTTATTAAAAGAAGCGAGTGTTCTATACGAAGGTTTATTGAAGACTGGTTTACTAGCATGCATGTTTAGTATTAGACAGCTGTCACACATTTAATTCTTCAAAAGCGAAACGGAAATCGCTTATTACTTATTTACCCAGACGATTATTTATTCTAGTTTAAAATATAAGTAGGGTGTTGTTGTAAGAGAAACTTATGTATTGCTCAAGCCGCCGCCGCCGCCGGAGACCCTACTGCGCAGTACTGCGCCCTCCAGAGACCCTACTGCGCAGTACTGCGCCCTCCAGAGACCCTACTGCGCAGTACTGCGCCCTCCAGAGACCCTACTGCGCAGTACTGCGCCCTCCAGAGACCCTACTGCGCAGTACTGCGCCCACCAGAGACCCTACTGCGCAGTACTGCGCCCTCCAGAGACCCTACTGCGCAGTACTGCGCCCTCCAGAGACCCTACTGCGCAGTACTGCGCCCTCCAGAGACCCTACTGCGCAGTACTGCGCCCTCCAGAGACCCTACTGCGCAGTACTGCGCCCTCCAGAGACCCTACTGCGCAGTACTGCGCCCTCCAGAGATCCTGCCGGACGCGGGGGCACGCGGGGCACGACGTACACGTTATTCATGTAATGTCCTGTATTTGAAGTACGCACTCGTAGGTGTAATTAGCGAGGAGGAAATTATATACAATTCTTCAATAAGTTATTGTAACTCTTGAAAGTTAGTACACCGGATGTTGGCACTTGGCATCGTATATTGATTAGCATCACCCGCTCAAATATATTATTTAGTAATGTGAGCTGCGATGTTATGTTGAATAGCACCCGCGTGTTACCTGCACCCCTGCACTCACTTTGCATTACACTCAAGTGGGAGCCAGCAGTGTACGAATCTCACCTAACCTATAGTTCAACCTAATCACGGGAAATGACACACGTAAATGTCATTTGCGCACCACCTTAGATGTAGGTATTGTTGACAATATTGTTTGTATGATATGTGTCCTGTGTATGTACTGTAGGTATACCTACCTACCTACTTGATAGTTAATAGATATCTATTAGACAGATATTCAATAGAAGGACTCTTATCAGTAGGTACACGTTATTATTTCAGGAACTAGTTAGGTACTACGTCTTATCTCCTCATCAGTAAATGCACCGTAGCGTTTACTTAGTGATAAAGATATTTCAACAAAACCCAACTATTTTATATCATTTTAAATGACGAAGGTGTGTTTGCGATATGAATTAGATAAAACGATTTCACACTATTACAAGCACACATGAGATACAAGGTAGGTAGTGTAGTGTAGGTACAGTGGGCACATACAGTAGGTAGGCGCAGGCACGACTCGTTACTATCACGTTGTATATCACTACATTGGTTTGAGAAATACGAGAATGAAGATACGCAAGTTATCTTATATCATCAATACGAGTTCAAGCCACTTCAATTGATTGCTACACCTACGTACCTACTACTACTACTACTACTACTACTACTTTGACAACTGATACAAAGTTTTACTCAACATCAATAATAAATACACCAATAAGTTATACATTCGTTAGATTTTTATTATTATAATGCACTATAGCTGTGCCCGTGACTTCGTCTGCGCGGAATATAACAAAAAAGTTTTTTTTTTGTTTTAGTTTTTGTATTATATTTTAAATATTATTTATTTTCAGTTCTTCGTATTAGCTTTATTGAAAAACTAGCTGACCCGTGCCCACTTCGTTGGGCGGTAAACATTTTTACTTACAAATCTAACTAAGTAGTACTCGATGTTGCCAACAGATGGCGTTAATACGGCATAAAATAGCGGTCGTTTGCAGTATCGCCCGCGTGGCAGTTTTTTCCCGTTCCCGTTATTTTTTCGGGATAAAAAGTAGCCTAAGTTACTCCTTGTTACATTAGCTATCTGCCAGTGAAAGTCCCGTCGAAATCGGTCCAGCCGTTCCAGAGATTACCCGGAACAAATGGACAGACAGACAGGCAGACAGATAAAAATTTTAAAAAATGTTATTTTGGAATATGTATCGCATATACATTCATATGCATGTAGTAAAAAGCGGTTATTTGAATATTACAAACAGACACTTCAATTTTATTTATTTGTATAGATGAACCCGCGCGATAGAAGCGGTGGGAGGCGCCCGACGTGACGGCGCAGTGGTGGCATGCGCGTGGGCTGCGCGCCGGATTGGAGAGTTCCTAGACATTTTAGAATTTTTATAAAATAAAAGTAGCCTAAGTTACTCCTTATCACATCAGCTATCTGCCAGTGAAAGCCCCGTCGAAATCGTCGTTCCAGAGATTAGCCGGAACAAGCAGACAGACAGACAGACAAAAATTTAAAAAAATGCTACTTTGGTATTATGTCCTACCTATGTGCATGTAGTAAAAAGCGGTTATTTTAATATTACAAACAGACTTTTCAATTTTATTTCTTTGCATAGATTAGATAGGTAGATCTAGTTTTGACATTAGGGTAGTCCTGGTGGAATTTGATCAGCCTTTGATTTACTTACTCGCATATTGTTGGTGTTGGTGTTGGTGTTGGTGTTGGATGCCCGCAGCTGCACTGTGAGTGATGTCGCGTCGCTTCACACTAGGTATTTGCAGGGGTGCGTGTGCGTGTCATCACTTCGCTAACATTATGTTTACCGAGCGCGCTTTGAGCAAATGTGTAATGAGATGCATTCTCATCTGTTTCTCTCTCTCTGTGTGTGTGTGTGTGTGTGTGTGTGTGTGTGTAGTGTACCTCTGCCTCTGTAGCGCCGCCGCTTTTCTGAATCATTACATAATGAGGACGAGGACGACAATATTGGACAATATCCTGCGCAAACAACGCACATCGATGTTATCTTTATCGATGTAAATGATGTATGTACAACACTGCTATCCGAGATGTACATCCAAGCAGACAAACTCAGGATTGTTTAAAATAAACTGATCTTACAAATAGCAAATACTCAAGGTGTTTTGGCACTGCACGAGCTCAAGTAGGTAGGTACCAGTGCTCTTGCTCAAAATCTATTTCCTTAACAAATTAAAAAACCAGTTATGGACCAAACAATAACATGGCACGTTCAGTGAGCGACGAGGAGCGAGCACGTGTTCTGTTGGAACGATCCTATACAGCGCAACGCAACGCAACGCAGCGCAACGCAACACAACGCAACGCAACGCAGCGCAACGCAACGCAACGCAACGAGCGATGAATTCAACTAGTGCAAATAATAATAGATTTATGAATCAGATTTCACAGAATAAACATTGCACAAATAAGAGGAAAAATAATATTGACCCCATGACGTTTCCTTGAGTGACTCTCAAAGGTCGCATGTGCATGACGACGGAAACATAGGAATTCATCCGCAAGATACGATTACCTACTTCTGCTATAAAGGCTGATTCGCCCTTAGAAAAGGCTTTGTTTAGTTCTTCTTCTTGCATCGTGTGAACGGTCAACCGACATAATTATCATTAAACAGATAAGGGCTATTGCCCTGTAGTTACCTACTTATGGTACATTTAGCTATCCCATTATAACTAAACTACCACATCTGACCGCACACAGAAGCTCAAACCACATACCAAATACATACTAAGCTGAGGAGTCAAACGCTTTCTTGAAAACCAAAATGTTTTCACTAAGTACCTACATACAATGTAGGTAACCGAGCTGTCACGTGGGATGACAATAACGTATGATAGGGGGTGCGTGTGCGTGTGCGTGTGCGTGTGCGTGTGCGTGTGCAGTGCACTGATAGTATTGAGTATAAGTTATCTGTTATCCTATCGATATGGCGAGTGTGTGCTCTCTCGCAATCATTTCATTGATTGTATGATTTAATCGATGAATAATCATCTGCCGGCGCTAACCGCACTCCGCCCCCCGCACTCCTGGCTTGAACTAGCAGTAGGTACACCTACATCATAATAAGATAGAGCGTACCGGACCGCTGTCGTGTTTCCTTCCCATCGTGCTCCCGTCCTTATCCCACTCGCTCAGGACGTCAGGACCGGCTGGAGCTGGAGTCCGCACAACACGTTTGCTTATCCCACTCGCTCAGGACGTCAGGACCGGCTGGAGCTGGAGTCCGCACAACACGTTTGCTTATCCCACTCGCTCAGGACGTCAGGACCGGCTGGAGCTGGAGTCCGCACAACACGTTTGCTTATCCCACTCGCTCAGGACGTCAGGACCGGCTGGAGCTGGAGTCCGCACAACACGTTTTCTTCTCACACCCTCTCCTATCATCCGTCATTTCTGGTTCTTTATGTGTAGTGAATAACTAGGGGCCATGAACCGACCACTCACACGTAATTTCAATTCTGAGCGAAGCATTCTAATATTTTAGAGCTCGCTAGGATGATTCAATTGAATTAAATTGAATGAATTATTATTTGAATTACAACATACTTACACAACAGATTTTTCATCAAAGTTACATCATAATTTTTTCCTATCCTCTCATATCCGTTTTTTTTTTCAAACGATATGAGAAAAACGTTTCGACGGCAACAGGTTATCTTGACGATGACATGCTACAATGTGTACACTCGAATACAAAATATCACTTTGACTAGCTCCTGAGTACTGAGCTACTTCTGAGTGTACTTGCCTAAGTACTTGCTGTTCCGAATCGATAGCACCAGGCACCAGGCACCAGGCAAACCAACACCACGAACAGAACAGCAGACAGAAGTACTTAGCCCAGCAGTAGGTAACACGCAAAGTCAAAGTCAAAGTCAAGTAGGTGTAGGTACACAAGGCATTTATTAAGCAGAAAGTGAACAAAACGTGCTAACTAGTGATAGCGCCCAATATAATATATATACTAAATGGGTTAAAACTAAAGATGCCACGAATAGTGAATTGGCCGAATACCGAATATTCGGCAACGCTGTCGGCCGAAGCGCCGAATATTCGGCATGAAAAACATACTTGTCGGGAGCGCGTTAGCTGGATTATTTTCTGAGGCTGGTAACATTTACGACGAAAAGCGTAATCGTTTGCTTCCAAAAAATGCTGAAAAGCTTGTTTTTATCCATCACAACTTACCACTGATCAATTTTAATTACTAAAGTGTTGTAATTTGGAAATAAATACATAATTTTGAGTAATATAACGTGTCTTTTTTACATGATTTGGTATTCGGTATTCGGCCGAATAGTACGTATTATATACCGAATACCGAATAGCAAAAAAAGTGGCCGAATAGGCCGAATAGTTGCCGAATATTCGTGACATATCTAGTTAAAACTGTTAACTAAGTTTAAATATAGGTATTATTTATTTTCAATGAGCCCTAATAATAAGTTGGAGACTAACCCTGTTACTAACTTACGAATAAACACGGTGTAACTATTTTCAAATTACGCTGTTGATAAGTACCTAATAGGGTTAGATAATTATTTATTGCACACAGCATTATAATTAAGTAATAATAAATATTAGGTAAAGTCAATATGGGCAAATCCGGCAGTTTTCTAAAATTTAATTTCAACTAGTGAAACTCGCGCGACTTCACCCGCGTCAAGCTATTTTCATACAAACTTCAAGCCCGTACACCGGTGTCCGGTACACGTTAATTTCGGGATTTCCGTTGAAGTGTTTCACCCAACATAAAGATATTAGCGAGTTCTATGATCCCCAGTTGGAACGAGCTCCATGATACTACGAGTAGGTATGTTACGGAGCGCGTTATAGTACTCGTAGGCGGACTTTCCCACATTGCCCTTAGGTATCATTACATGTAAAATGTTCAGATTTTATTTAATAACCTCATTCTTCTAAGGTTCTTTAGGGAGCTTGCTATTTCATTATAGTATCATATACTCAGAGTAGGTAAGTATAGTTTTGTCGACGAGTGTACTATGTATACAGTTTTTTGTCTGGTGAGCACGAGCGAGCGGTGGAGTGTGAGGCGGCGAGGTGCGTCACGTGGTCACGTGGTCACACGTAGTTGCCGAAATGTCAATAGACAGCAGCGCGACAGATATTCTTCGGTCGCACGTACACTGATACCGATAGATAGGTCGATCCTGTAACCTACCCTACTGCACTGATAACAACACAATAACATCCACTCTCCGACAGACGGACTACATCATACATCCTACTATCTACTACACAACAATACTACATACATACATACTCACTCTCTCTCTCGGGGCCTCTTAGCGAAGGATTCGTCCGGGGAAGTACCTACTAGCAGTACTAGCACTATAGCTATCCAGCCGGCGAGCAGCGCCGCGTGATATAGTTTGAAGGGTGTGGGTGCCGGCAGTGCCGGTCAAAGAAACAGGCACGGGAGGCCTAACACCGCTGTGTGCCCCGGGTTGATGGTGCTTCCTAGAGCACGTTCCTAACGCGCCAGAGCTACAAGGCAATTGCTTTCTTATAGGCGATGGTACCGCTTAATATCAAGTGGGTCATCTGCTTGTTCCATCAGAAAGTTGTAAGTATAAAAAAAAGATACGACAATTATTTGTCGCCCACTGTGTGTCGACATTTGTGTGTTCGTGCGCGAGTCCGACTCGCACTTGGCCGGTTGTAATGAAGCAATTTCCGAGTAAATGTAACAAAATATAAATAATGCTACACGTAAGTACTGAATACGATCGCTTATGTTGCGTACCCAGTAGCGAGGTACCGTGCTATGTGCGCGACTTGGTGACGCGTTAAGTTATTTTCGACCCTAGCTGCACCCCTTTAGGGTTGAATTTAGTATAGAGTCGAATTCCTTTATAATACGCATCAATATAAATAGGTAGGTAGGTATAATTAATATAATATAATAATAATTGATATGCCCTGAAGCCTCTACGAGTACGAGTACGAGTACGAGTACGAGTACGAGCAGCGACAGACGCGACAGTGCATTGACTCACTCGGGACAAAGATAACACTTTTAGGTATCATTGTTTTAATACATCCACTCAAATCTAATTTTATTTATTTATTTCTTGGAAAACCAACAGCTTATCTAACTAAATAACATTGGGATAGAACCGGAAAGCCAATCTACAACATGATGAAAATACAACTTAAACATGATGTACCTAAATTGCTAGTGTTACCTACTAATAAATATGTATACATAATTTTACTATCGATTTTTTTAGAATGCCACTATTTTTAGCACATTTTATCCTAAGATACCATAGGTACCTCTACCTACCATTATTTTACCATATTACTGAATACTTACCTCTGAAAATTGCAAGTATCTACGAGCAGAACCTAAGTAGTTTAAATATATAGGTGGTCCTTATATTAATTATACAAGCAAAATGTTATGACTATAATGGAATGGTTAAATAGATCGTCGTCGGGTCGCGTCGGGTCGCGTCGGTTAGCAGAGAGAGGCAGACGAACCGGAAGATGTAAGTATCGCTACACAGGTCTCCCTGGACTAGGCTGGACTGGGCTGGACTAGGCTGGACTGGGCTGGACTAGGCTGGGCTGGACTAGGCTGGACTAGGCTGGACTGGGCTGGACTCGGCTGGACTGGGCTGGACTAGGCTGGACTGGGCTGGACTAGGCTGGGCTGGACTGGGCTGGACTAGGCTGGACTAGGCTGGACTGGGCTGGACTCGGCTGGACTGGGCTGGACTAGGCTGGACTGGGCTGGACTAGGTAGGTACTTGGTTCTGCGTGGTACCTTGGTAAATTTGAGAGGATATCTACTGTAGTCGTGTAGCTCCATCATGCAACCCGCTAAGAAGTGGAACTCCTTACGCTGGGAGCGTCTGCTTATCCTGATAAATCTGAATCGCTTTAAGGCAAGAGTGAACAGCTGTCTTCTAGAGCGTCGCGCGTCGTCCAACGTGCGGAGGGGGACGCGCTCGCCGAGGAAGCTCGACCGATCAATAAGTACGACAACTATAAATAATACAATAGCTCTGACGTTACACTACAACCAACATAGCAGTCAATATTGAAAACACTTTGTTTGGCGGACTAGCATTCGGGCGCGAGCCGCTACGTTGGGCGCGACATCTATTCGAAAAGGACGACTTGGTTCGCCTTTAAGTGCACCCAAAGGTGGTGTTTTCTATAAGAAACTTTATAAGTGTTCCCGGCACACTGTGCCGCAATTACTTTTGCCGCGCACTTTTTGAGTATGGAACATACAAGTGCACCGCAATTATCTTTGCCGCGCACTTTTTGAATTTGGAACATCTTTGTGTTCAGCGCCAAAGAAATCGAACGCAAATATTGTTTGAATAAAGACTGGCTGGTACGACGGCCCACAGTCGCGCCGGCAGCTGAATAAAAAAAAAGAAACGAAATTAAAAACGCGCGAGCTACAGTACAGCCCGCGGTTTCGTCAATTTTCACGGATTGTTAGAAATTCATGGTTTTGTTTAGAACTGACGCAAGAAATATGATGGATAATCTAAAGAAATCGCTACTTATTTGAAGTTACCAGATATTAAGCTGTATGCAGGGCATTGTTTTCGTCGTACTTCTGCTACCCTTATGGCAGAATCTGGAGCGGGCTTAACTGTTCTCAAGCGACATGGAGGATAGAAGTCGAGTGTTGTAGCAGAAGGGTATATAGAAGATTCCATTGTGAGGATGGCACGTACTCTACCCACCTATCTACCCACTTACCTACCTACCCACCTACCTACCTACCTAGGTACTCACTCACCGAGCTGACAAGCACCGCGCTGTCATTATGTATACATAGCTGAACAGCTACCTAGTTTATCTGCTTCTACTGTAAGATACGTACCTACTTATATACCTACTGCCGATACATATGCCATAGTAGGTACTATATCGAGTGGTCGTGGTACAAACATGCAAGTTCATTGCTGAATGAATTAACCCACAGTTTTATTCAACGATTTACAACTACCTTGCATTGTTACAGTTACATAATGTAATGCTGAAAACACACATTTTATAAATATATCTAAGCAAACAAACAAAGGAGGCGTAACATTATGTAAACTATGCAAGCCACGGTCACCAGTGACGTCATCCAACTAAAAAACAGGACATCATCAGAAAACGTATGACGCGCGCTCCAACTCGAAGGCTTCAACTCGTTGCCTTCATTATAATTAATTTATAAATGGATCATACAAAAAAACGGTGAAAACCACGCTGTTAGTTTTTTGACTGTTATTCTAGATTTGCTCGCGGGGAACGGTGAATGCTGTTTAGATCGAGCCTCGAGCACGCATTAGATACTCCAATGAATAGAGCACACAGGTAATGTGAGGTAGGTAACAAGTCCCTTGATCGCGCAAGTAACGTGGCCCGCCCGCGCCCGTGGGATCGGATCGGGTGACGCGGCTGTTCACTACACCCACTACGCTACAGCAGGCAGGCACCGTCATTCAGCTGCCAGCCCGACCGACCGCGGGTCATGTGACATCATCGTACCTCCAGTTGCAGAATAAATAGTCAACAAGGAAAATAAAAGTAAAACGTGAACCGATAATCATCTTAAATAAAACCCCCCAACAATACCAGAAACGGCTTTTAAGACTGTAGTTAGTTATGGTCTAGTTTAAAAAAAAAACAACAGGAAAATAGAACCGATTCAAGAAGGGTAAGCCGTAAATTTATTTCTGTTCCATAGGCTCGGCCGCGGTAAACAAGTAATTTTCGAAGATCGGTTAGGGCTGAGCGAGCGAAATGGAAGGTACCAATATAAGGAGTTGCGGAAGAGGGAGTAGGAAGGAGGAAGGAAAGAAGGAAGGCAGGTAGTGCACAGTGAAGTAATTACCTGAGCAGGCCCTCTCGCTTGACCATGTGCCGGAACGTCTCCGTGATGGTGCTGTTGTGCGCCGTCCGCAGCGACTGCATCCGCGTCTGCAACAACACGTCATGCTCACATCGATCCTGTGCCGTGCATGCCCATGCCCATGCCCATGCCCCAGGAGGTCTGCTCTTCAAAATGATAAACCAAGTTTACTGGTGTCGTTTTAAGTTACACTGCGGGGTCTCGGTAATCCATTCCACAATCAAGTTATTACTGCCTGATATTTCGCGCAGCGTAACTTAAAATGACATTACGAAACTTCGTTTATTGTTTTTTAGTGTAGAGCTGCTGAAGCAGTGTCGCCGGACTGCAGAGCTGGATCCAGTCCAGCGGCCGATATTATACAGCACTGCAGAGCTCGCTCTCTCTCTCTCTCTCTCTTAGGCCCGCTTGCACAACGATCACTAAACTAAAAGCATTTAGGAAGCTAACTACTTACATTTAACATCAACATCATCAACAGCCTGTGGAAGTACACAGCTGAACATAGGCCTTCCCCATACGTTTCCAGGAAGAACCGATTTGAAGCCTTTTCCATCCATCGGCCTCCTGTGGTGCTAACAATGTCGTCCGTCTATCGGCTATCGGCTAGCAGGACGTTCTACGCTTTGTCTTCCGGTTCGTGCTCGCTATTCGAGCTGTGTTGTTAACGAGGCGAGGGTCTTGTGGACGAGAACCCCGACACGTTGTTGGGACAGACGGTAGACGGTCGCCTTCCCGGTTACTACTTGTTCTACTGAAAAAGTTGCCGGAATTTAGGATTATCGTGTACTGCCCCCTAGGAAAATTCAGTCACTATTACGTTGACGCTAAACATGTTTATCTTGATAAACGTAATCAAGCTAAATAACATTAAATCAGATTGTTGTGCAAGCGGGCCTTACACCCGGCAAGACGAAGATAGATAGATAGATTACAAACAGGCAGGTACAGGTAGGTGTCTCCCACTCAACAAATCAACAATGCACACTTCGACAACCCTGTTATTGTTCAGACAATTTATAGAAAAACTATACTGATTACAGTGTTGATGATGCAGCACTTAGAAGGAGTATCATTATTGGCAATGACGGAAGACAGCCGACACGAAGATTACAGGCTGAACAAACAAACGAGAGGGTGCTAACGACAAACAACTACTCTAATTACAGGATTTTTATTGGACGCTCTGTAATTTAGACGTTCAGTGGGATAGTTAGCGGCGCAGTTAGGCACAGATGGCGTGGCGATGGCGTGGCTCACGGCATTCACCACGGACATATATATACGTAGGTGTACGCGCAGTTCTCATCGTGAGACAACATGCCGCAGATAGTGAAGGGCGCCTCGCTGCTGCTGCTGCTGATGCTGGTGCTGGTGCTGGCGTCGCCGACCCTCGCGCTGGACGAGGAGATGGCGGAGCTCGCCAAGATGGTGCGCGACAACTGCGTCGCGGAGACCGCAGTGGACGTCGCGCTCATCGACCGAGTGAACGCCGGCGCGGAGCTCGACTCCATCACCGACAAGGTATTCAAGTGTTACATCAAGTGCGTCATGGAGACGGCGGGGATGTTCTCGGAGGGGGACGTCGACGTGGAGGCTGTGGTCGCGCTGCTGCCCGACGACTTGCGGAGGAAGAACGAGGCGTCGCTGCGAGCCTGCGGGACGCAGCGCGGCGCCGACGACTGCGACACCGCCTACCGCAGCCAGCTGTGCTGGCAGAGGGCCAACAAGGCGGACTACTTCCTCATATAGCGGAGGCTCCGCTCGACACAACGCATTTGTCACCGAACACACACACAATTACACATTCAAATTGCAGCATGTTATAATTAAATTGTTCCTATTGATTTGAAATCCAATTAAATTTTGTTGTTTTCAAAAGTGTTATTGTATGTTAGCTAACTTATGCTGGCGGGACAGAATTGTAGCCTTGTGCCACCTAGCTAAAGCTATACGAAGATTCCTATATAATGCTTTTTGACTTAGGCTGTTAGGCTTATGAGGTAGGTAGGTACTGTCGTCTGTTTGTGACAAAAGTGGATGATTCTATTGATGTTTATCTGTTTACCTACTGTGTGTGAACTGAAGGTTTGAGCCGTAGTTATATGCATACCAAAACTACCATTCCTTTGGTAAATCCAGACAAAATGGGCATAGAATAACCAACGCCGTTCTACTTTAGGCGCTGACTGTACTTGGTATGTAGTGTAGGTACTATACATACCTCATAATAAATATTTACTACAGCAGTATGCAGCTCGAGAATTTAACAATTACTAAATTTCTTCAGTTAGGTTCCTGAAAACAAAACTATTGTATTATCTCTTTAACCATTCGTCCAAATTAGATACAGTTAAAGGGAAAAGTCTTTTGTTTTAAACGCTTGAGCAGATAAATTTGGTTATTTTGATAAGAGGTCATAATAATATGACCAATAAACATGACCAAACGATTTAAATCGTTTTTAGGGTTCCGTAGCCAAATGGCAAAAAACGGAACCCTTATGGATTCGTCATGTCTATCTGCCTGTCCGTCCGTATGACACAGCCACTTTTTTCCGAAAATATAAGAACTATAATGTTGAAACTTGGTAAGTAGATGTATTCTGTGAACCACACTAATATTTTCACACAAAAATAGGAAAAAAAAACAAAAAATTTTGGGGGTTCCCCATACTTAGAACTGAAACTCAAAATTTTTTTTCATTAAACCCATACGTGTGGGTTATCTATGGAGAGGTCTTCAAAATTTATATTGAGGTTTCTAATCTGAATAGTTTGCGCAACAGACACTTCCAAAGTGGTAAAATGTGTGTCCCCTCCCTGTAATTTCTAAAATAAGAGAATGATAAAACTAAAAAAAATATTGATGTACATTCCTAGGCAAACTTCCACCGAAAATTGGTTTGAACGCTGGATACAGGACGTTATTACCACCTTGTCCAACTAACTACATGAGGAGGCACACAAATTGATAATATTTTTGGAAATATTTCTTGTCAAACTGGAATATATATTAGCTTGTTTAGCTATCACAAGCCTTTAAGGGCTCGCATATAGTTAGATGTAAATCCCATCATTTAGGTACCTACCTACCTAATTATAACGTTTACTTATCAATAACTTAATTAAAAAAAATACACTATTATTAAAACATCGATCGAAGTTACAACAAACTACAAGAACATTTATATTATGTTACTTGCTGCCACGGAACCCTTCATGAGCGAGTCCAACTCGCACTTGGCCGCTTTTTTTTAATAAGTATAAAAATTACTTTTTGTGAATGATATATAAAAGTTAGACATATGCTGTCGCTGATTTTTTGTAGGCATTATCCAGCTCTACAACTTTTTCTCTATAACTCTCATTGTTAATTAAGGCAGCGTTCATAAGAAATATTTTCATTCAACCATTTTTTTTATTTGTAAATCCGACTACCACTACCAATCTTTACCTTTTTCGGGTTAATGATATAGCCTATGTCGCTCACAAATAATATGGATTGGTAAAGGAGTTTCCCAAATTGGTTCAGAAGATCCAGAGATTACCTCCTACAAACTCAAAAATTTTACCTAAAGAGGTAAAATTTTTGTATTATTAGACTAGTGGCCGCTCGCAGATTCGCCTGCGTGGCAGTTTTTTCCCGTTCCCGTTAAACTTTCATCCCCTATTTTATCCCCTTGGGGGTAGAATTAATCAAAATCCTTTCTTAGCGGATGCCTACGTCATAACATCTACCTGCATGCCAAATTTCAGCCCGATCCATCTAGTGGTTTGGGCTGTGCGTTGATAGATCACTATGTCAGTCAGTCACCTTTGAGTTATGTTATATTATTAGATAGAAACATAGATAACTAAGCGTCCAAAATGCCATCACACCTGGTGGAAAGTGAAGATGCAGCCTAAGGTGGAACACACTTAGCCATAATCCACCTGCTCACTCTTGACTTTAAAACTCAGACCATTAAAACATCCTTCAAAGTCAAAACAGTAACAGAAGAGATCAAAACTTTGGTGTATGCCTCAGGTTGATGGACACAGAGTGTCGCATTGTCGGGCACGTCTCTAATGAACGTGACCTGCGAGATAATGCTTTGTTATAGGTGATGGTAACCACTTAAGATTAGGTGGGTCATCTGCTTGTTTCATCAGCAAGTCAAATAAAAAAAAATCCCTGCTCTAACTACTACTGCTACCAAGACAAACAAAACATCAGTGCATTGTGCAACCTGCGTAATAGTTCATAGAGCCCCATGAGGGAGGGGAAGCACCACATGAAATGAAATTAAATTTATTTGGAAATAACATACATTACTATTCATTGGTTAGACAGCATTGGTACCCAAACTAGGAAACCTGTAGGATGGTGTACCAATGCCCTCCGCCCGTTTAGAATATGATCATAACAATTTGCTTGGCATGCTGTTGAATAGCCACTAATGATGAGAAGTCTCTACTAAAGCAATAACACAGGAGTGTGCTCACCCTGCCATGATACTGATAGTTAATATCTGATCACATGATACTTAGAAGCAAAAAATAGTTGGTAAGTAATCATTATATTTCCTTACAGGGGTAGAGCAGGGGCAACTCCTCTGTTCTAGTGAAATATATTTAAGGTAAAGTCGCCTACACTGTACACTTACCTACAATTACCTGCTACACAAAACCCAAAAAATATGAAATCAGTAAGCTCACATAATTTTTGACCATATAGGTATTACACTTTGTGTGAATTTTGAAAGTTACTATTGTACATAAATAAATATTAATCGTAAGCTTATTATACTTGTTGAGATATTAATTACTTATAGAGATATTTTTATGCAAGTGAAAACCATTACAAACATTATAATTATTTCACATAATCTATTAATGCGTACACTAGTGTGATGTCTAGCTTGTCAAGTATCATAATATGGCTACAATCATTACAAAACACCACTTCAAGGCTATGTTTATAATATGCAATAACAAACAAAGCTTCACTTCTCTAAGGAAATTTAGCTTATAGCAGATAGCCTCATCTGATGTTGTATCCAGTCATTGTTAAAGTTCCTTCAGGATATAGCTTGCATTTGCTGTCAACAGATGTGTAAATAAATAAATGATGAGTTTTGACATAAAGCTATGAGAGCCTACTGACAGTTTATCAAAGCAGAAGCAAGTTCTAAATTATGTGCCTACCTGTGGGAGGTGGTTCATTTGGTAATTTGATCATTGATACTATTTCTACTGATATCATATTGGAAACATAATCTGTTATATGTTGGTTCCAGACAGATAGTAGGTACATATTATGTGGTGTGCTGTGCTTGACATGGCAAGTCTGAAGTATCATAAACATTTTCCTGTATGCATATTATCCTTTAGTTGCAAATCACTAGACGTAGACAGGAAATAGGTAATTGAGAAGTCTTTACATAACCCGCAAGTGGCAAATGATCTAGTGGCGTAATAGCAAGCTGTCAGCGCGCTAGGTTAGGCCGAGTCCCGAGCCCGGCGCGGCGACGAGGAGGCTGGCTGGCTGCCGTCAGCGAGGAGCTTACCTTCACGGAGTCCAACGGGTACATTACGCAATGCTCCATCACCCCCGCGATTGCTCCTGCGGTCATGTGTGTGACGAAGTTTTGGGTCGGAAGGGTTTCATAGTCCTCAAAGTTCATAATACTCACTGAATACTGACACTTACACGAAATAAATAAAGATTTAGGTCAAATTAGAAGGGGTTTACGTTTGTTTTACCGAATTAGAAGTACCATTTTCACCAACTATTTTGGTCACAAGTCATCCGTAATTTAGAACGATCAAAAATTGATTCCATCAACGCGCCTTGAACGAAATGAGCCGAGAGGAGCACACGCGACTTTTGCTTGCATGCAACCAACCACAGACTGAGACAATATGAAATAAATGTGAAAAACATAATATTGTTATCTGTCACTGTCACTATATGTGTCACTTTACTTCTACTCCGTCATTATTGACAGTGACGGATTTCAGTCATTCTCTTTATCTCAGTTCGTTCTAAGATCCGTTCGTTCGTCCTAAACGTAGAAAAGTAAAAAAGTAGCGGCAAAAAAGTAGGTACTCTGTGACAGGGACGGTCCTAAATAATACAAGGAGTTTTTTCTTGCCGCCTGCACCCAGACGCTGGCCGCATACAAAACTACCGGCTCGACTAGGTACCTACTGCGACGTAAATGGTTCTTATGACCTCGGCATGTAGGCCCCAACTATAAAAAGTACTTTGTGGCCCCAACTGACCCTGGCAGCTCTAGATAAGCGCTTGTAAAGGCCTAAGGCTTTTTTGCAAGCGTTCGCTGCATGACTATTAAAGGTCAGTTTATCATCTATGATGAGTCCGAGGATCTTTTCGTTTGTCATGCGTCACGTCGGGCGTCTTCCACCGCTTCTATCGCGCGGGTTCATAATTCAATAAAGCTAATAAGAACTAAAAATAAATCTATACAAATAAATAAAATTGAAGGTGCATATACCAAAACAGCATTTTTTTAAATTTTTGTCTGTATGTCTGTCTATCTGTTTGTTCCGGCTAATCTCTGGAACGGCTTGACCGATTTCGACGAGACTTTCACTGGCAGATAGCTAATGTAATAAGGAGTAACTTAGGCTTTTTATCCCGAAAAAATAACGGGAACGGGATAAATCTGCCACGCGGGCGAAGCTGCGAGTCGCCGCTATTTTATGCCGTATACCTACTTATTATTATAGTCTCAAATAACTCCGTCAGGTCAGGATTTATGTGTTCGGTGGTGACCAAGCAACAGTACGCCTGCGGTTGCCTAAGGTCCAGTACT
The DNA here is from genome assembly GCA_947095575.1 of Electrophaes corylata. Lineage (NCBI taxonomy): Eukaryota > Metazoa > Arthropoda > Insecta > Lepidoptera > Geometridae > Electrophaes > Electrophaes corylata. Next base: position 8,007,180 of record OX352722.1, on the reverse strand, counting down.
TTGGGCAAAGTAGGTACCTACTAGGTACCTACCTACCTATAGTTAGGTACCTACTTACTTACCTAGTTGTAAGTTAGGTCGTTTGGATAAGAGATAAGGTAAAGCTTCATTATGATTAACTACCTACTAGGTAGGTACATCAAAGATTCAGTTCAGTTAATTAAAGACATTGCTAATTAGGTACGGTCAGCGACAATAGTAGATGAACATTTCCGGTTTGCAAAGTTCAAATATTTCATAAACTCTACATCCGGTCTTTATGAATGTTATTATTACAAGACTTGTCAGCGCGCAAAACCAAGTTGTACTTTCTTGAACATAACCATGCATCAACTGAAATTGTGAACTAGATAATATTGTCTACAATAAAGAAAGATTTATTCATATTTTTTGTTGTCGCAGACTGTACCTACCTAGGGACTTCACAAAGAGGATTATAAACTAAATAACCGTGACATTAATGAATGCAGTAGGTAGGTACCTAGGTAGGTAGGTACTTTAGCTGCCTATGTGTTTACCAGCAAGCAGTGAGTGGCCTCCAGCCTCCACGCCCAGTCTTCCTCCAGCTCCTTGCACAGAGAAGTCACATCATAACACCTTCCAACCTAATCTTACTTACCTTACCATTATGAAGTTAGTGTTCTTTCCTGGAATCTTTTACGTGGCTTACCGTGAGTTGTATGATATTCGAATTCCTTAGGTACCTAACTAACTAGCTAGGTACATAGTTCCAGGATTGACTTGCCTAGTAGGTAGTAGGTACTTAGGTACCTACATGGTGGTAATTGGGAAATGTGTTTTGATTTTCAGAACTTTGGGGCTTTGCCAATGCACAGTACTACGAAGATTCAACTATATATTTCAAGAAATTTGATTTCGACTGGATAAACCGAGGAGCTTTCAACATTTCCGAATGTCTGAAGGATCTCATGGACTGCTATGAGCTCGTCAGGTAGGCACCGGCGGCACCTATATTTGTATCCGCCTACCTAACCTACCTATATAAATGTTACCTACCTATTGGCATATATAAGGTTTATGTGAATGTTTCATAAATTTGTAGCAGGTACCTACCTAAGTATGTTTGTATTTTACTTGCAAAATAATTAGACTAAAAATATTAAAAAGCGGCCCAAAGAAAAGAAAAATGAAATTTTTGAAAATGAAATTAAAATTCTGAGAAGATTTACTATAGTAATATATATATTTTTTCACACCATCAGAAAAAAGAGATTTTAACGAACAAAAAGCACACCAACTTTTTGAAACAAGATGATATTTTGACGGGTGAATTTTCGATTGAAAATTAGGGTGCTTTTTCGATTATTAAGTCAAAACAAGGTGAAAAAATAAATATTTCAAATCAAATAAATTACAGTGTATTTGGGACATAAAAAGATAAGTTTTCATCAAACGTCGTGAAAAAAGTTTTTTTTTGAAAAAGACAAATAAAAACCAAAAACTTGGTTTTTTCAATTTTGTACATAAATTTTGAGGTTATGTGAAAAAAGTGTTTAAACAAAAGTTGTAGATCTTTTTATTACCTACATTCGACTTTTTTCCATAGCATTTGTAGTTTTGCCAAAAATCGAGGTAAACCATTTTTTACCCTTTAAACCCCCGCCGCCACCCCCTTCCCGACCTCGGATCGGCCTTAAATTATTTTTCCTTTCATTTTTATAACATTTTCCTCCTTTTCCAATGGGTCGACCCTGGTCTAATCGCTCAGTTCACTCAATAATTACTGGTACCGAGCGAGGTACTTGGTAGTCTACCTAGATGGTTAGAAAGTAATAGTGTTCTATTTGGTTATTGTAGGGCCGACTTGATCTGCATGAAGTATAAGAATTCGGACACAGTTTGTGTAACTACGCGCGGCGTCTGCCACGACTACCACCTGGACTACGACGGTGAGCATTCATAGATATGTAGTAGGTACCTACCTACCTAATCCCCTTCACTAATTTGCATATTAAGCCCTACTGTGAACTCTCCATGAAAAAAGTACCAATTGTCCTAAAGAACCTTGATTAGAGATTCTTATAAGTAATCATTTTCTGATGCTGACTGTACCGACCTATCTACGCAACGTAGCGTGCTCTCAAGTTGGAAGCCTCGCCATGGAATTTGATGATTTTTTTCTATTTTTACAAAGACCTACTTTGTCGGCAAAACAGTCCAAAGCATAGAAAAGTTCACTAAAGTTAGGCTAAGTTCAGATGAACGCGCGGCTCGGCGCGGTTGACTCGGCGCGGCGCGCGGTTTAAGATTGAAACAAATCAATGCGCAACATGACCGCGCGCAAGATCGCGGCGCTTGACGCGCGGCCTTGTACGCAGTTTGAGGCGGACGGTCGCACGGAGCCACGAAAATGGAGGACGAGATATCTATATATATATATATATATATATATATGTCAGGACATTTTTACACACCATCATCTAGCCCCAAACTAAGCATAGCTTGTACTATGGAAACCAGATGACTGATAAAATACTTATATACTTTTTTTTTTGTAAATACATACATAGAATACAATACAACACCCAGACACAGAACAAACATTTATGTTCGTCACACAAATGTTTGTTCTCGGTGGGGATCGAACCCACCACCTACAGCACAGAAGGCAGGACTACTACTAACTGAGCTGTGATGACTGTCAAAAATCTATATCGTGATATGCAATATCTTACAACACCATCTGTAGGTTGCAAATCCTTTTCAACGCAATCATACAAAAAGTCAAAGGATGCAATCAACATCCGAAACTATTTGAAAACTTTGCTTTTGGCAATTACGTCGCATTTTGCGGTATAAAACCCACAAGCAAATAGCCTCCTCCACGTCCATTCTCACTGAATGTTCACGCTAGACTGCCGCGCGCAAGTCGGCGCCATCTGAACAGCAGAATCGCGCGGCAGCGCGCCGAGCCGCGCGTTAAACAACTTTTAAGGAAAGTATTTAAACTTAGCTATTAGCTATATATATATACTTAGTATTTATACATACCTATTCTATTAGTGAAAAGCCCGAAACTTCACGCAACTTCGTACAAACAGAGGTTTTCGTACTAACTTCAACCCTCGCTGTAGGTACAGTCAGCTGCACTAGAATGTATACAATTCTTAACTTTATTCTTAAATTTTGAATTTCGATAAATTATTTCTTAGTAGATCTACAGCAGGGGGTTTAAGTTTGTACGAAAACGTCCGTTTGTACCAAGTCGCCTGAAGCCTGCCGGGCTAAGATGTGCAACGTGAGATATGTCGCGCTCTTAGAAGGTCGCGCTTGATACGAGATACTTTTTGTATTGAAGAACATTTTAGAAATTTTAGATAAAAGACCCACCGATAGGCTTAAAATTAGCATTAAGTCTTCATTTGACAGAACCAGATAGATTTTTGGCACGGGCATGTTAGCACTGGAAGATATAAAGAGATATCTCTATTTTGCGCGAGATAAGGAGTAGACAACATTTTGTCGCGCTGCACATCTTAGCCGGGCTGGTGTATCCCACCCCACTACACATGTAACACATAAACCTATTCTGAAAAGTTCAAGTCTCTACAACCATCCTTTAGGATGCTTTGCCTGTCGATGTGTCAGTCAGTCAGTCAGTTCAGGACAAAGATTCTTAAAATTGATATAGATTTGTATTGAGCTGTTCGCGCGGACTTCACAGACTCCAAGGACTAGGAGCTCGACTGGTGTCTCTGCTCTCTCCGTACAGAATGTGGGTAGGCCAGTGCCAGTGCCAGTGACTAAGGCTGACACATTATTCGTGTGTTTCAGATTACGGCTTTCCGTTTATAATAGGGGAGCAATGGTGCAAGGACGGTGAGTACAATGACCTCTGGACGTAGAAACCCTCGGCCTCTGCCGCTGCGTCCGCTACAACAGCGTTTTTTCATATTTGCATATACCTACCTAGGCAGGTACTCACTTGTACATTATATATTCAAGCTACTAGGACCTAAGTAGTGGTAATGATATTCATATATACAGGGTGAATTTTTGAGACGGGACAGTAAGGGCAGGTACCTTAATCTTTATAGTTACAGGAAAACGTTTTTAGGAAACTATTCATAAATTTTTGAGATATTCTAAACTGTATTTACAGATTTTGTAAAAAGTGTACAGTCAGCAAGAAAATGGTAATTTTACACAAAAACGTTTTTTGATGCCAATCGATCCTGTATACCCCCTGTATTTCTGTACAAATGTACGGGAAAAGTTTTTTTGCGATTTCTGACATTTCTAGTACTCAAACGTCAGTCGGTCTAGTAGCGACTTTTGATCCTTCTAGGAAACAGGATCGATTGGCATCAAAAATAGTTTTTGTGTAAAATGACCATGCACCGAAATGTATGGAAAAAGTTTTTTGCGATTTCGGACATTTCTAGTATTCAAACCTCAGTCGGTCCAGTAGAGACTTTTGATCCTTATAAGAAACAGGATCGATTGGCATCAAAAAAAGTTTTTGTGTAAAATGACCATTTTGTTGCTGACTGTACACTTTTTACAAAATCTGTAAATACAGTTTAGAATATCTCAAAAATGTATGGATAGTTTCCTAAAAACGTTTTCCTGTAACTATAACGATTAAGGTCCTTACTGTCCCGTCTCAAAAATTCACCCTGTATACTACATAGCAGGGTGTATGTAATAAGGCAACTCTCGAAAAGAGGGGGGTTCAAGTACCTACACCTACCTATCATACTATACTTAGTACAACCGGCGGATGGATGTTAGGTAGGTTCTTTCCAATATACCTAATAAATATTTTATATTATCTCACACATTATGCCTCGAGTGTGATTTGAACCAACGACCCTCTCCTCGATACGGTTATAATATAAAATCATTGACAATAAAATTGTTAAATTAAAATATCTAGGACCTTGTTATTTTTTTTAGGTGTATTATATATTGAGGGTATATCAGTATACCATTATACCTGGTGTATTATATTTGAGTGTATACCATTTTACAATGAAATATAAGTTGATAGTGGACGAGGCGCAGGCGCGGGAGGAAGTGGAGGAACACATGGAAGCGGAGCGGGAGGATGTGGTACACTAGGTAGGTAAGGTAGGTATCACAGGCGCATGCCTACACGTGGCGCGCATACTATAACCAACCCCCCCGCCCCGTGGACAGCCGATGTATTGTTATTGAGATAGCTTTCGCACCACCTGATGCTGGGCAGTGTGGACTAGACGCAAGCTCAGATATTGTTTCTATATAAGTATTTAGGGAGAATAACTTCTAAATAAAACAAGCAGTACATAGTCGGAAATGCAAGTTTATTACTTCAAAAGCATAATCTTCATTAAAATCACTGAATGTGTTCGTTTCATTCACTCCTTTATAATAACGTCTACACAAGGTAGGTACGCGTGTTGTATTGACTGATAGATACGACGCGACGCGGCCCGACTACTCGTGCACGTGACGTCAGCGTGACCACCAGCCACCAGTCACCACTCATCATCAACGTAGCGAGTTCGTTCGGGACGCGTGCGCCATTTATGACATATAAGCATTAATATAAAATAAACTCTATATATACATCCAGATATAGTTCAATACAGCTCGGCACACGGCACTCGACTGTCCCAGAAGGCATCGGTCACGTGACAAGGGCCGGCCTCTGCCAAAGCTATCATCACTACTCGTTTATTCTTTCCATTCGATCCATCTCAATATAACAATCAATTCTTTTAAGCTTAAGACGATTCAAATCCGATAAAATTGTAGCATAATATGGAAAATTGCCGTTTTATTATAAAAATGCTGAAAGATCCTACTTAAGGCTCGTTGCTAGTAGACGAGTCTATCGGCTGATATGCCAGTGCAAGCGCCGCGCACTGTAGGTACATAATGCATTTCAATAATTGGTAACAAATTAGGCATTACAATACAATAGTTTGTGTAAGCTTCTATCCATCCCCACAGTACAGTACAGTACAGTAGAGCACAGTACATCCAGCACAGCACTGAGAGATACCTTACATATACCTCTAGTCATCAAGCCACCATTTTCAAATAAGAATACTGTGACCTATCCTACCTACTTGCCTACCTATTGCAATAATATTATAATATCTGGTCTAGAATAACATTAAAAACAAATAACGTACCGATAAACATCATTACCACACGAGGACATCGAGCCACTGCTGTGCTGCTACACCGAGGTAGGCAGAGGCACAGGCAGGCGACGCGCGACGCTACACTAGTGGTGCCATGTGCCGGCAGAGCTAGCACCGACCGTAGCTAGCTCCCGTGTGGCAGTGCCCTTTATCAGTGGATCACACACGCGCACACAAACATTTATAATTTAAGAATAATGTACATAATGTACGTACATGTGTTGACTCGACAACACGATTGTATAGTAAGTAGCGCCATCTACAAAGTACAGAGAATCTAGATGAAGCTTTGTCCTCTCTGCTACCGGTTGTACTACGCTACCTACGTCCTGTTCCAAAACTATCGAGGGTGGCGCCCTCTCCACTGAACTGATACACGTGTCGACAATAGGATTAAATAGGTACACTCAACATCAGAAGTGATGTTTTTTTCGTTATTATGGTATAAAATAACTGGAATTTTTTTATCGTAATATCTTATTTTTTTATTTAACTTCATGAAACGTTATCATATCATCGTGTACTTTTGACGCTGACTGTACTTATATATAACTTACATAGCGTTCTGAATTTAATTGCTACAATGAAACTTGGTTCTGTGCATTTCCCGATACTTAACTATTCAGACAACCGGTCAGATACATAACTAGCTGCATGTAACGGACGACATAAGCCGAGTCAGTTATAATATTCACTGTAGGTACTTATACTTACTGCATGTGACCTGCCCACTGCCTAGCACCCGCGGTGACCGCCCCACTGTACACATACACTACTGGCAAATCAATGTAGCTCCTATCCTATTGTATATAGATCACAAAATGCCGCGACACAAGTGATTCCGTCCCTCGGCGAAGAAGCTCCGCGCATGGCTCCCGGCACGTGGCGGTACATAACTAAGTCTAACATATATCTTACATACACAAAAATATTTGGTTCTCACTAAATTAAATAAATTTGACAACGCTCACACAAAATCACAATAATATTAATATATTCTTCTAGGAAAGGCATCAATATATTACAATAATATAGAAGAGGTCACTGTGTGACGTTCGGTCCCCCTGAGGCAACCCCTGAGCGGCTTCGGGGGCTGCTTCTAGGGGCTGTCCTGCTAGCACTTGCTTACATTACATCCAAAACCACCACGTTATGTATAATATCTCCATTCAAGACGCTCCTGAACGTTATACATTGGTAATCATTTCTCGCTGGTATTCTATAGCCGTCTCGCTCACTACGTAATTACGTAAACGAGGCGGACATACAATATTAGCTGGAAATTGCCATGAAAACTAACTCGTTTACAACTAGCTAAGTATTTGATTCATTTAAAAACGTATCAAAAAACGTATAAGTGATTTATAACTGTTTTATAAAATGTAAAATGATGTGCTATCCAATAGTGATGATTGAAGCGAGATGTGTGCGAGCGAGATAGCGCGCCTCGAGGCGCAGGCGCCGGCAGGTGCGAGGGAGATGAAGGCAGTTCTATGAACCCTACTAACTCGCAGTTCCACGCCACTTGCAAACATCGCTCTTCACTCAATATTTAATCTAATATATTATTATGTGTAAGTAATTACTATATTCATCACTAGTTAAAATAAATAGGTCGTTTAGACTAAGCCTGCAGTAAAGAGATGAGAGTGAGCGTCTCTCTCTCTCTCTCTCTTTTCCAGCCGGAGTGAAACATTCACCTACCTTATTAAAATGTTAGATATATATATTAGATTAAGACTAACATATTTGATCTGTCTTGTAAAAATGTTTGTCAATAAATAAATGACTAAATGATGTCAGATGGACATTCTTATAAGGGGACATCTAGAACAGGTCGAATCGAACTTAAACTACGATAAAACATCTAACAACAAATAAAATATAAAATTATGCTGAATAGCTCGCGCTGCCTCGAGTGCTTCTCCTCTCGATATACATTGTATCAACTGCAGATTCAATAAATAAATGGTGCGTTCGGGACTCGACTCCGCAACCACTCCGAGGCTCGCCTTCCCCTTCGACAGCATCTAATAACTCTCCGTCCTAGTCTGTACTCTGTATTGCAATAGTACCAAGTTCCAATAAAAACAAACTTATGAGAGCAACAGGTCCCAGAGCAGCAGAGGTCGCCACTAGATAAAGGTCTGCCGCCGTCTCTCCGTTCGGGTCGGACGACGGGACGAGAGTGAGTCGCTGTCCGGCCAGCAGAGCGGTGCAGAAGGAGAGGGGTAGATGCGGGCGGGCGCGCGAGAGAGGAGTGCAGGGAGTGCAGAGGGAGAGGGGTGATGGTCTAGAAGAGTCTGGCGCGTCGCTTGAGTTCGTTGCGGCGCCACTGCGGCAGGCGGTAGAACTCCTGCCGCGACACTTGCAGGATCGCCTCGAACTCCGCGTCCGACAGATGGCGCTGGAATTATATAACCACACGTTACATTCAAAGTATCTGCGGAATTAGCTTGTAAAATGACTCATCACGTCAACGGTAAAGGCACGGAATGTGGGGACGACCTGAAATAACCCAATCCCGCTGCTTGACAGAGGGCTACCCCATAATTGTAGGGATTTGCCGTAGTGAGCACACTAGTTGCCGATGGCGGATCAGTGAGCGCAGTGTCGGAGTTTAGTAGTCAGGAGTTTCTTACGACACGCATGGGAGCTCCCGGAGCGTCCTGTTCTAAGAGCCGGTGATCATGAAATTATTGAAGTGAATACGCATTGTCCAGGATTAAGGAAAATGCGTATTCACTTTAGTTTATGAAATCGCCAGCGATTCTATAGAAATAAAACCATTTTAAAATGAATGGCACCTAACGCAGGTGCGATTCTATTGTAAGTGAACAGGCCTTTTCATCTATTGTAAATCATTTATAGGGTGTAAAAGCAACTTTCACAAATGCCTATATTTACGGGATGTCGTACGTAGTACGTAGGACAGACCTTTACACGCCTATTAGCTGCCTCAAAGCTAGTCAAACACAGGAAAGACATGGACAATAAAAACGCAGGTTACCTCAAGATCTTCTTCACTAGTGTTTTAGAGCACAAGTATTGCGATAATAATAGTGTGCAAATAATATTTGTACTTATGACTATATTTTTTAATATAAACATTATCTTATCTTATAGGTAACGAGTAGGTACAATAATAGGTAACGAGTAGATAATGAGTAGGTACAACAACAGGTAACGAGTAGGTATAATAGTAGGTAACGAGTAGATACAACAGTAGGTACGAGACAGTAGGTAGTGAGTAGGCACAACATTACAGGTGTCTATTGGCCTCATACACAAGCTGAAAGTTGCACAATGGGCTATGGATAGAACTATGCTGGGAGTTTCAGTACCTGATAGTTTCAGAAATGAGAGGAAATCCGTAAAATCGTTCTTATTAGAAACTTATAGGAGAGGCCCATGTCCAGAAGTGAAGTTGTACAATAACGAGTAGGTCTGTAGGTAGGTATAGGTACCTCGAGGTTGAGTCGGTCGACATCGGGCGGCAGGCGGTAGTTGGTGATGAGGAGCAGGTGGTACGGGTACAGCTTGGCGGGCTCGTGCAGGAGGTGGCCGGTCGCCATGTTGGGCAGCGAGCGTCTGACGCCCGTGCCGCCGCCGCCGTACCCCGCGCTGTACCCGCCGCTGTACCCGCCGCTGTACCCGCCGGCGACGCCGCTCACGTGCCGCGCGCCGTACAAGGCGCTGCCGCCGCGGATCATCACGCCGCCGTCCGACGTCTAAACGTAACAACATGTGCTTATTTACTACTTAGAACGGTACGAGAACCTCACCAGCGCTTACAACCATGCAATTAACAACACTTTCCCCATTCCCAAAAATGATATGTATCCACGCAAAAACACATTTTTTTAGGTGCTTTGCTTTCGTCAAAATTTAAAGTACTTTTCCCCTGGAGTTTTAAACTACATATATTACTTGGTTCCTTTAACAGAAATTCAAACGTATATCAGCCTAGTGGTTTAGGCGTGATCAAGCCACTCATATCCAAATATGCCAACATTCGCATTTATAATATTGTAAGATAACAATGTAAAGAGAACAACTCACCATAGCACTCCTATCCACATCTGTTATGGAGCCGGCAGAGACTGAGGACACAAGCATTACACTATTATAATATAACAATAATTATTTACAACGACTTGCAATGATGAAGCAAAATGTAACGAACACTCTTGACTAACGGTTGTGCTAGTTTCAAATGGAGAACCAAAACGTACGCACGCACATTTATTAAAATAATAGCTTCGTGTACAAAGTAGGAATCTGTTATTGGCAGTAAGTGTTGTTTATAAGTTTTAAGTTAATATCTCTAAGTGCTGTTGATTCTATGATTAATAAATAATCAAAAAAAAAAAAATCTAAGCTATGCTTAGATTGAAATGTCTAAACTATGCAAATGTAATTAAAAAAACAATAGCTTAAAGGTATGCAGACAAGCTACATTCGAACAGCTAGTGATCTGAGCTGCACGCCAGCTGCAGCTGCACGGTGGCAGTTTCAATGCATTTGGCTGCTTAACACAACCGATCTCTGTTTCGCGTCGGTTCAAATGCAGCCCCACTCATTAGAAAGACCCTAACATGTACAGTCAGCTGCACTCGCATATATACAATTCGTAACTTTCAAAATGGTACACAGCGTGACAACAAAACTCGAAAACTATGAGATCAGTTGAGATGTTTACCTACTTATTTTTTGAATATTTGCAAAGTCAATATTTATTATAACGCTCTGACACCATTTTGAAAGTTATGAATTGCATACATTCTATTGCAGCTAACTGTACAATACACAAAAAAAACTAGTTTACAGAAAAATATGTTAGTAAATGATCAGTTAGTGCTTTGTGGATGGAGTCCGTGTGATCGCCGATACATCGACCATTTCTTCGAAGCTTTCTAATTTACCGATCGCTCAAAACTAAGACGCATAATACTTGTTATAATGAACCTTTACCAGTTAAAGCAAGGTTCAGTTAGTTTACAAGCTTTAGAGGCGTAGCTCGCTGGTGATGTAAGCGTAGCTCGCAAGCTCCATACTCACCGCATAGGTCCGTCCGCACTGCGCACAAACCAACAACTCCGAGTCAATACAAACTAAACCTTAACATTATAAACATAGGATGTTTATTCGTATGCCTAGTTATAATAGTAAGTACTTAGTAAGTGAATGAGTATAATTATAATGTACTCACTATCTGATTTGCCGCTGCTGAAGTCAGTGCTATGCGTCTTGTCGCCCATGCCACTGAACGTGAAGTCTCCCTGAAAACACAAACAACATCATATTATAGCTAAAACTACAGTTAAAACACACTCAATTGCACTTGATAAAAACTACAAAAAACACAGAAACAACAAAACGCATCCAAGTTTGTGCAACAAAAAAGTGGCGCAGCCAGTAGGACAACAAGGCAAATTGTTACCCAATTAGTCAGTCGTCAACGAAGTCAAGAAATTCAAAAACATTTGATTTTCAACTCTTAAATAACTTCGGATCTGGTAATCTAACCATGTTCAACATTTTGGTAAATATTTAAAGATTAACTTTGGTTCACCATAATTATAAAGGTCCTTGTGTCAAGACATGTTTTTTTTTACAGAACTCAATTTGTTATTAAACTTTATTACTGAGTTTGCATATTGTATTTACATAAACTAATATAATATGGTAGCTAAAATCATATTAACTCATAAGTAAAATATTCATATATAAAGCAAAACCTTGAATTTTAAGGCCGCGTCTGTGCCGTATTAAAAGTACCTACTTTTGTTATGCACCGTCTTCACTCTGTGCATTTAGATGAAGTACTTCGAGCAACATCACAAACATGTATGAGAACTAAAACTCGTGGGCATGTTTACACAGCGCCCATCCAACCATTTTCTTCTTATTCATTAGCCATTTTCTTTTTATTTAATTTTTTTACTAGCTTGAAGTAGATTTTTGTTTTTTTTTCTTTTGAAGTAATTAGTGTATGTTTGAAATAAATGCCTAACTTACCTTCTTTTTTTTTATATAGTTTTAGATTTATTTCTTTAGTTTGTTAACTTTTTTTTTTTTAATTTAATAATTTTTATTGTTTTAGCTCATAATTATTTTGGTATATTTGGTATCTGTTGCAATGTTTATGTAGGTATTCTGTATCATGTCCGCAAAACTAAACCGGCCCTAACGGAAGACCAGCGTGGGTTGTTGCCAACCCGCATCATGCTGAGTTAGGTTCCAATTTGTAACACTTTTGTAGGTATTATTGTTAATGGCTGTTTGTTTGTTTTTTATGTTTTCGTGTGTTGCAAATAAATTATTATTCTATTCTATTCTATTCAACCCCAAGCTTGTATAATAAGAAACTATATTGTATTACATATCAACCAGACACTACCGCAGTAGTAAACACACTCGACACAAAACGAAGTATCTACATAATTGTTCATTCATTACACAAAATACGTTTATCTTGGGTGGGGATCGAACCCACAACCTATGGCGCAAAAGGTTTACAACTACAAAGCGACAAGTACAAGTAGGATATATAATGTAGTGTAGAGTGGAGCACGCAAGTGCGCGCATACTCACAGCGGTGGAGGAGGAGAACGTGTGCGACCTGGCGGCGAGGGTGTACCCTGGCCGAGGCACCGCGCTCCGCAGTGACGACACCACTGCAACATGACACTTGTACCCCGCACTAACCACTAGCCACTAGCCACTAACCACTAGCCACATCCCCTAGTACCGCAACGTTTTTAACTCGACTCGACTATACAGGGACCATTCTGTCTTACAATCGAATTGATTTCATACAATTTCTGTGGAATCTAAAACAGAATTCAGTGTCAGAGAACTGGCTGACGATTCGATGATTATTTAGAGTTCGGGTAGCGTAGCGTACTAAGCTGGGATTCATCGTAGGCATACCCTTAAAACTTTTTAACGTTCTAATAAGACCAGCTCCATGATGACCGTATTCTGTTCTAATTGAAGATCTTAATTTTAAGAACACGGCGGAGGCACTAAGCACCCAAATATCTGCTGCTACTACCACTGCTGCTTATCTGGAGTTTATTCGCAACCACGCTAGTTTGAGTGTAGCGGAGTGAGTGCAGTTCAGAGTGTAGTAGTAGATAAGTGTGCGCGAAGGTCCGCATGGTCAGGCACAGCAGAGTGCAGTAGGACAGTACTCACGTTGGTATGTTCGTTGTTGGCGGAGCGCGCCGGCGCCGGCAGCGTGGCGGAGCGCAGCGCGTAGCCGGCCCGCGCAGCGCCGTGTACCGCTGTGACGTCACACACACACATACACGTACAACCTCTACCATACTCCACAACACTCTACTCTACTCTACAAGCATGCTAATGGTTGATCACAATTGCGCTAATAATTCACTGAAGTTCTATGATTTACCTTCTCTTTTGGTTAGCATCTTCTCAAGAAGGAGAAGGACAGTTGTTATCGCGGGAAAAAAAAATCATCCCGCATATACGAGGCAGAGTACCTTATAATATACTTTTGATTATTGATGGTGCCCTGAAGGAGATTACTTTACTTCAACAGACAAATCGTTATAGTTTTGTGGAAATGAGAAGTAAATTCAAACATCCAATAAAATAGGGTGATAATTCAATACACTCGCGAGGTTTAGACTAGAATCGCTTCATCGCGAGTTAATCAAGACCAATTTTTACAATTTCTGTCCAATGATCCAGGGATTGTGGTAATCACTACATAATATAATTTGAAAGGTAATTTTGTTAGCTATCAAACTCATTTGATATCATAACCGATAAGTATTCACCTTGTGTCATGAAACGTAAAAAGAAAAATCATCAAATTTATGAAAGAAACTCCAATTGTTTGGAAGTCCTGAAATCTTATAAAAAGTAGGTGTTTATGATTATTTGTCATCAGTCTAATGTTTTACTTTACTGGGAACAGTTGAACTTAAAAAAAAATGGAAACCACAGCCAGAGAAGCCGCTCTAATCGCCAGCCTAATTCATTAAGGGCTTATTAAAATACTTCCTTAAAAAAATTTTTAATCTTTTTAATATCACTTGAAAGGTAACAAAATATTATATACCACAATTCATAGTTGTGAAAATTGAAAAAAAAGTCTTGAACAACCCGCCATGAAGCAATTCCAGTTTAAAGATTGCAAGTGCAGTAACTCTGTGAAATGTACAATCGATTTGAAAGGCGCAGCCTGTAGGATACTAAGTGATGTGATTTATTGCGAAACAACCATTAACATCACTGCAAACAAAACACATATTTCATCACAAATAAATATAATAAGTACTCATCACAGCCAATAAATAATATAATAAATAATTCTTGCTCATTCGTTAACGTAGTATAGTACGTAAATATACAAGCACCAGCCAGGCTAAGATGTACAACAAGAGATATGTCGCGTTCACATATTGGATTTTTTAGGCAAACGATCCAGACAGATAAACTAAGCATGAGCGATAAGTCTTTATTTGACACAACGAGATGGGTGTTAGGTACGGCCATCTTAAATAATAAAGAGATAACTTAATTTTGCACGATATAATGAGGATACAAAGTTTTGTCGTGTTGCACGTCTTGGCCCTGTGAGATATTATTTTTATAAATTTGCTGCGACATATATCTAATCACATAAACCTTTCTGAACACTTTTCAATGTATAAATATCTCTACCGAAACCGCAACCAAAGCACAAAATATAAATAAGTACTTAGGTACTACGTAACCAAACTAACAACTTCTGCTATGCACTTTTGATCTAAATTCAGCGAAGAAATGATAACTAACTTCAGTTTGCAGATAATTAAGTATCGCTCTCTGTAAATGATGTCTAGCCCTCACTAAGATAGTGTCTTAGGTATAATCAGCTTAAACTATGGGTACAATACGTCACAATCAATTAAGAGTAACTTGTTAAGAAAGATTATGTGATTGTATTTTAAGTAGAGAAATATCAACGCTACGAACCCAAAATAATATAGTCAATATACATATTAAATATTGTAGTCTGCTGTTGTTAATGATATTAACCAGTATTATAATGTGTAAAAGTAAACATAAAGTAAGTTTCTTTCGGCAGTTGAAATAAAGGATAGGTACTGTCTATAGTACAGGTAATATCATGTAACTACATAATAATCCATGCATGTTTATTTATTTTGTTAGTGATGTAATGCGAACCCATAAATATAAATATAATAAGAGCTTTTCAAAAAGATAAATTAAATATAAACTTGTATAAGCAGCTAAGCGTCAAACGATACTAAAAAAAATGGCACACACACGACGCCGCAAACGACAAATAATTCTATGAAAACATAATTCATCTTTTTCTGAAAAGTTCATGACTTCTCCAGAAAAACTGTAACCAATGAATCGCAAAACAAAGATTTAAATTTGAAGAAAATAACATTTAATTATTTTCAAGTGGATTAAAGAAACTTAAATTTCAATTATTATTTATTATTATTATTATTATTAATTTTTAATTAAATTACAATACGAAGTCGTGAGTTCAAATCCCACTCGAGGGAATAATTTTTGGGTTGATATCATATCTTCGTGGTTTCCTTAAGTGCAGGTCAGCACTATAAAAACGATTATGAACTTAATAAAAAATTTGAAAGACATCAAAAGTGGGTCGGCGGCGTCGTATCATGCGGACTATACGAAAACACCAATTATTGTCTAATAGCATTTAGCTCTCACCTTTTTAGCAGAACTTTTAGCGCCATATACCGCCTAACTGCACTCCATGATTCGAATAGCTCTCAATCCTAGGCGCACTGACTGTATACCTGTCCTTTTCTAACCACGTTGAAGTGAAAGCGACAGATACACTGAGAATGCTTGCCAAGAGTAGCGTTACCACAAAAGCGTCTTTTTTACTTAAATATTAACCGATTACATTAACAGAACATTCAAAAAATTAACTTGTAAAAAACCGCGTTTGTGATGACGATGGAATATCTTAAAATAATTATTGTAAAATATCAATAGCTTATGATTATGGACGCAATGAAAGGCAAAGCATGTTTTGTAATATAAATAATAAGTAATATTTTGATGCTGATTCAAATATATAACATGATGGAAGGCATAATATGTAGTATGCAAATATAAACGCTAGATGGCGTTCAAATGCAAATACAAGTTGTAAAAATTTTATACTATCTGAATACTTACCGTTTTCAGTATAGTAAATTTGAGTTTGTACTGCAAGAAAAATTACACAAAATATACTCTGCCCTTTGCGACGTGCCCAACGAATAATATTATCAAAGAACCCATGAGGTATTGAGGTATTGAATAGGGACCTATGAACCTGTGCACGTTAGTCATTGGTTAATTGCAGATGTTGAATGACGTAGGTACTAAGGGATATGATTAAACACACTTATTAGTTATTACATATAGCATTTTGTACTAGTCTATAATCCAGCAGTCGTAATTTTACACTTCAAAGTTCTGTTAAGTACATTGTTGTTCTGTTTATCATAATACATTATTCTGTTCACTTAGTAAAATTGGCGCAGCCGGTAGGATAGAACATAAAACTTTTTAGTAAATCAGAATGTGAAATCTAAATTTGAACGACTCTGAATATACCGTTAAATATAATAACTATTATTAAATAATATCGCCCTGATGAGACTTGAATCAAGTGTTATCGAAGCGACATTACTATACATAATAGTGATCTGTATCAATGTAATGCAAACGAACGTAAATGTTGTGTCCGATTTGTTAATCGTCGAATCACGAATGTTGGTTGCGTTCTTGTGCATTTATTAGTGTGTATGGCGAGGGGTGCGTGTGTGGGTAAGGCAGAGGATGCATACGTACCATTATAGCTAGGGATGTGCGTTGATGCATGCGTGTCGTAGAGCTCGGCGTCGAGCGCCGGGCGCGGGTGGTCGAGGTGGCGGGAGGGCGAGGCGCCGACGGGCG
This sequence comes from Electrophaes corylata, assembly GCA_947095575.1. Lineage (NCBI taxonomy): Eukaryota > Metazoa > Arthropoda > Insecta > Lepidoptera > Geometridae > Electrophaes > Electrophaes corylata. The sequence goes on along the minus strand of OX352722.1, from coordinate 7,990,045 downwards.
AGGAGTAGCGCAGGCGCGGCACTGCCTCGCGGGACGCACTCGGAGTCCTGCACGACAACACACAACATTTAAAAACAACCGCCTCTTGAGACACATTCACTTTTATTTTTTCTGGCCAGTAAATAATAAACTACAGATTTATTATCTAGATATTGCATCTCTAAACATTTTAAGTGTAGGTGAAGCTCTCATTTTTTGTGTTCCAACAGACAAATATATCTGACCGTCATTCTTCAATAATATAATGTAGAAAATACCTGCTCGCGTTTCTTGGGTCTAAGTTCTGCTTCTTCCATTGTTGCAACTTTTCTCGTTCTTTTACTTCCTTGAGGAATACCTGAAAACGACCATGTTGCAATATTAAGGAATATGTCAATAGCTAACTGATCTGTGTTAGTTGTTTACAACTTGCATTCTACATTCTAAGGCTTTCATTCATATTTTATTACTCTATGATATTATTCCAGACCTCAAACTGCTTAAATATCCAGAGTTAACCCTAAATCTGTCCAGACGTAACGGCGGGCGGCGTGAACGCATCGCGAACATCAAAACTAACCCTGAACTGCACATCTCATTCTCATCTATGAATAGGTACAAGTAAAGGCATGTGTAACCTGTGCCATCCCCGTATGTATCTTGGCTAGTTCGTGTTCCTCGCGCCGCAGCTGCTTGTGTCCGTTGATGCCGTTGACGACAGCGTCGGTGCCGTTAGTGCTGGGCGCGTTGTCCGCCTCGTCGTCGCTCTCCGGCACGCCGGCGTACGTGTCCGACCACCGACGACGCCGCTCTGTACGAGGGACACTCTCCATGTGAGCAATGCAAGCCTTCCCTTCGTCAGGGTAACTAACATCGAGTGAATGTTCATAGCGGACCCGACAACGGTCGGATCCGTCGACATCCAGATGGCTGTCGAGGGATCCTCCTCCGCGGTAGAGGCGGTACCTGGGTCGGTGTAAGGGTAAGGAGGCGCGGGGAAGTCATCTCGCTCGATCTTGGACTGCGCGCCGGGGGGCGGCTTGTACGCAGACGGGTAGTGAGATAACTCGATCGGCTCCTGAAAAAACGTACACGCATGCATTATCATTAGAGTCGAGCAGCTTAGAGCAGCGGTGGCAGCGGTGGCAGCGGTGCAGGTGACCTCCCGGTGGATGGTGGAGTGTACCTCGTTGTTCATGGCGGGCGACTTGGGACGCGGGGTCTCGCTGCGGATGGAGTCCACCAGCACGCGCATGCCGCCCGGCCGTCGCGCCCCTCCCGCCGCACCGCCCGCCGCACCGCCCGCACGCGACGACACGCGGCTGCTGCCCGTGCATGCTGGAATGTAACAACACTTATCACACTCTACTCTACTCTACGTACCGTGGGACGACTCGTTCAGGAAGTGAGCCTAGACTCGTGGGTACTCACAGGGGGGGCGGTGGAAGTGCGGCGAGGCGCGCCTCGTGCTAGACTCGTGGGTACTCACAGGGGGGGCGGTGGAAGTGCGGCGAGGCGCGCCTCGTGCTAGACTCGTGGGTACTCACAGGGGGGGCGGTGGAAGTGCGGCGAGGCGCGCCTCGTGCTAGACTCGTGGGTACTCACAGGGGGGGCGGTGGAAGTGCGGCGAGGCGCGCCTCGTGCTAGACTCGTGGGTACTCACAGGGGGGGCGGTGGAAGTGCGGCGAGGCGCGCCTCGTGCTAGACTCGTGGGTACTCACAGGGGGGGCGGTGGAAGTGCGGCGAGGCGCGCCTCGTGCTAGACTCGTGGGTACTCACAGGGGGGGCGGTGGAAGTGCGGCGAGGCGCGCCTCGTGCTAGACTCGTGGGTACTCACAGGGGGGGCGGTGGAAGTGCGGCGAGGCGCGCCTCGTGCTAGACTCGTGGGTACTCACAGGGGGGGCGGTGGAAGTGCGGCGAGGCGCGCCTCGTGCTAGACTCGTGGGTACTCACAGGGGGGGCGGTGGAAGTGCGGCGAGGCGCGCCTCGTGCTAGACTCGTGGGTACTCACAGGGGGGGCGGTGGAAGTGCGGCGAGGCGCGCCTCGTGCTAGACTCGTGGGTACTCACAGGGGGGGCGGTGGAAGTGCGGCGAGGCGCGCCTCGTGCTAGACTCGTGGGTACTCACAGGGGGGGCGGTGGAAGTGCGGCGAGGCGCGCCTCGTGCTAGACTCGTGGGTACTCACAGGGGGGGGGGCGGTGGAAGTGCGGCGAGGCGCGCCTCGTGCTAGACTCGTGGGTACTCACAGGGGGGGCGGTGGAAGTGCGGCGAGGCGCGCCTCGTGCTAGACTCGTGGGTACTCACAGGGGGGGCGGTGGAAGTGCGGCGAGGCGCGCCTCGTGCTAGACTCGTGGGTACTCACAGGGGGGGCGGTGGAAGTGCGGCGAGGCGCGCCTCGTGCTAGACTCGTGGGTACTCACAGGGGGGGGGGGGCGGTGGAAGTGCGGCGAGGCGCGCCTCGTGCTAGACTCGTGGGTACTCACAGGGGGGGGGGGGCGGTGGAAGTGCGGCGAGGCGCGCCTCGTGCTAGACTCGTGGGTACTCACAGGGGGGGCGGTGGAAGTGCGGCGAGGCGCGCCTCGTGCTAGACTCGTGGGTACTCACAGGGGGGGCGGTGGAAGTGCGGCGAGGCGGGCGCCCGGTCGGCAGGGCCGAGGGGTCGGCGCAGGTAGTTGGGCTCGCAGGTGAGGTAGGAGTAGGTGGTGATGCGATGCGGAGAGCAGCCGCCGGAGCCGTACTCGCGCAGCACGAGGCCGGGGGACACGCCGCCGCTGCGGTACCCGCACTGGAACACACGCACACATCGACATCCACCACCGTCTCCAGATTGCGCCTGCGTCGGCTCTCCTCATGACATTGCCGACGTTTGCCCATTCATGTGAGGCCCATATCCAATGAGCTCGATCAAATTTAACCAAGACATATTGTATCGGATTGTGGGATTCGAACTCACGACTGCCACAATATTAAGCCATCCAATAACTTTTATTTACCAAATAGTTAGTGTTGATTTAGTGCCGCATTTATGTGCATGCCTCCAGCTTCCACATAATGAGAATGCAGATTCTGGTAATGCTATTGTTCAATGCATATTTCGTACCATCATACATTACAACCATAATTTAGGTACCAAATAAACAACGACGCTACAAGCCTTTGTAGCTGAAGCTTTGTGTTAGCTGAATTAAAATGCCACCAGCCTCCTCATTCAGTGCGGGCAGCTGATGTGGCCGGCTGCTGATAGAGCTACAGAAAAACGCTAGCATTTAGTACCGAATGAGTTCAATAGGCAGCAAAACTTCTAAACTTGCAGCTGGGCTTACAACGTCGTTGTTTATTTGGCACCTATTATATGTTTGTTATCTATGATGGTACTAAATAATACAATACATTACATCAAACATAGATAGATATATTTTAGTATAACTATGATGAGACCATCTATATAGCACGTAACGCACAATGTGCACATCCACATGCTTACAACATTGTGCGACAGAGAACAACAGCGATGTTATAAAATTAAATATTATACAAAATAATAAAAATATATAAATAAATTAAACACATGCTCTTGAACTAGAAACTTTGAAAACAGACTGTTGTAATCACAAATTGGTAAAGATTCCTCATTTAATTTCTTTTAAAAAAAATATGTATCTATTTACCAATTATAAAAAAAATTGTCCTGACTTAGTAACTGACTGACTGTCATGCACAGCCTAAACTACAGGTCGGAGAGACATGAAATTTTCAGAATATATTTATGATGGTGCGTAGAGGTGTACCTACTACGAAAGGAATTCCCGAGATTCAACCCCTCGACAAGAACTTCACGCGGGAGAAGTCGCGCGCGTTTCGCTAGTACGTTATAATAACTAAGTTAACCAACATTCATGAAAGTTTCATGTTATTAAAGTAGAAACTCCGTGAGCTGCAAGTGTTCTAGAGTTGAAGGCAGGCAGGTGTACGGCAGGTGTACGGCAGCCGTGCAGCCATTCACGTTTCATAAATAAACTTACTTTTCAAATGAACTGTTAACTCAATCATCCAGTTCATTCATTAACTGAAATAAATAAAATCAACAAATGACCGTGAAACAGAGGCGAAGGTAGTTGCTTGTCCAAGAGCAAGAGAAAACTTAAAGGAACTAAAAATATAAATAAAAAAGTAACCTTTCTGTTCAAGCTACTGTAGGGGCTGCAGTAGGAGCCGTTGGCGCTCGGAGTGCGCGAGCGCAGCGAGAACTAGAGGGGGGGCAACCGTGCGTAGCGTCAGTACTTATGCATTACATACATACTAGGATACACATGTACATGTACACGACACTGAGGTGCCACTCCGGCCACTCCGGCCACTCCGGCCACTCCGGCCACTTGCTGCTTGGCCTTTACGACACAACAAAGAAGCCTTTTAACACCAAAGCGTTACTTTGAAAAGATTCAGAGGCATCAATTTTATGTAAATCACTAATAAATAACTAAGTATTAAAAACTACGGATGTTGGTATCTGTGCTTTTTCATCGTGTCGTGTCACATTATTATTTTGACTTTTTTTTACAATTTTCAAGCAATTTAAAAATCAGAGAGGTTTGAGTCAAAACAAAAATGTTGGGTGCAATGCATATCATAAGATTCAACAAAACAGTAGCTGTAACAAAAGAAACGTTTAAAGTAAAATAAACAAAAATTAAAGAAATATGTTTTAAGGTAACACCCTTACTGGGTATATTATGTGTATTGGCACCAAAAATTGTATATAGTCCTAAGATCTGACAATGTTAAACCTACTTACATAATAAGGCAATAAACATACTGAATACTGAATACTGGTATGTTATGTTTCAAGATAAGTTGTGAGTAATATATAAGTAATAAGTTGAAATTATGATCTTTTTACTTCAGAAAAACTACTTTCTACAGCTTGTTTCGAAACAAACAGCCATTATAAGTGCGTAACACATGAAGCAGCGCGACAACACCAATACGCAATATGCAATATACTAGGAGGAGAACTACTCTCCGGCACTAAGTGTGAGTGAAGGTGAAGGTGAAGGTGGGTGCGAGTCTGTGAGTAGGGTGAGGGAGACTGAATATAAGCAGATGAGTGTGAGGAATTGGCGAATGTGAGGGATAGGTGAATTTGAAGGATATGTGAGTGATAGGTGAGTGTGTGGGGGTGTGTGAGTGAGAGGTAAGTATTGTGCGAGATGGTATGAAGTAGGGTATGTAGTTGGTAGGATGCGTACCTGCAGCTCGGAGGAGGCTCGGTCGGCGAGCGTGTCGTTGGGCGTGGGCGCGCCACTGCCTCCCCCCGCGCCCGCCCCTGCCCCTGCCCCCGGTGCCGGCCCGCAGCGCGGGTGCCAGATGGCAGCGCCCTGCACATCAGATCATGTACTCACTCATCACTACACTCGCTTTCTCTCTCTCTCTCTTTCAACTACATCATCTAACTAACACTAGACGACCTTCCTCAAACCTAAATGTCAACTCGTCACTCGTATTACCTACCTACCTAATCTAATTTTTTTTTTATTTCCTTCATCGATGTTCAATGTCTCATCTAAACTCTCAGCAGCATCGAGACGCCATCGTTTTGATCTATTCAAGGCTGGCCGCAGGCCGAGGTATCCCATGTTCCTTATTATATCAAAACTGGATCATCGTTCCTTTATCCGGATAAATCGTCAGATCACGGACCGTAGAGTAGCAGAGAAAACGTTTGAATCGCATGCTGTATATTTTCGTCCGTTCAACGTTCCTAATAATGAAAACGGTAGAAGGCCACTCCCCTCGCGCCTCGGTGAGCGCGTCGGTTTTGCTACAAGTTGGGTTCCGTGAATAATTTTCATAAGTTAAAATGGAACCGGTAATAGTAGAAGTGGTACCTGTAGGAACATCTCCTCGCCGTCTCCGAATGGATCCCCGCACTTGGAGCAGCGCGCGCACGTCGGGTGGAAGTGGTGGTTCTCACCAGCTTGCAGCACCTGCCACACACGCACACGCGCACACGTTAGTAATGAGGGCGGGTGGCAGCGACGGCGGCGGCGGAGGTGGCTGCGTGCCGCTCGCTGCTCTTACCTTGCCGGAGATGTAGCGCGAGCAGTAGGCACAGCGCACTCCGAACAGTCGTTGGTAGTCGCGCTCGCAGTACGGCGCCCCCCCGCGCCCCATGTACTCCCCCTGCAGCACGCCGCCGCACGCCACGCACGCGAAGCACCACGTGTGCCACTGCCTGCACACAACAACAACAACAACAACAATCAGTACTCAAACTAACAGCTATGCAGACGAGCCGCAGCAAATGGCAACACGCGTCGCGTCGCGTCGCTTCCGCATTTATTCAAGTAAAAAAGCAAGAGTTCCTTCGGCATTCATTCTCATTCGGAAAAACGATGAGAAGTGAATTTAAAAGTGATTCGTAGATCAGCATCGAAGCCTCACCGACCCGCCTTCCGTCCAGCTTGTCCGTTTTGCAAACGCACTCGATTGACAGGTACTCCTGAATCTCCTCGAAAGTAGGTACCGTCAGAAGTAGCCAAAGTTAACTCTACTTTTGATCCCTCGCCCTTCCTTGTAGACGTTGGGCGCGAGGGCGTCAACCGAATGTGCGATGCCACATAAAGTGTAACGTAATTTATGGATGACCGATGGATCGTTTTTCCTAGAAATGTATGAAGGAGGCCTGTTTTCAACTATGGACTTCTTCAAGCTGATAATGATGAACTTATTTTGAATAAGTAAAGTAATGAGATAGAATGCATTTAAATAATTTAATTGCAAGTATCTGTCCATGACGTGCATGTGGTAGTGCATGTGCATGTGGTAGTGGTAGTGCTCACCTGTCTAACGCTACCAATGCTTGTCCTTCTGATAGTTCGTGTCCGCAGCCGGCACATTCTGAAAATACAAAACGATCCCATACAAGGATACGTCACACGTGCACATGAACACTGCTCCCGGCTTACAATAGAACCTCTGCCGTCACCTCCCATGGATGTCGTAAGGCGATTAAGGTAATGCACCAGGAGATAAATAGCAGCAGCTCTTGTGTACTGGACACCAACACTGCGCTCACCGATCCGCCTGCCAAGAGTGGCGACTATGACGAATATCGAGGGGGAAGGTCTATGTCCAGCAGCGCCTTCACTGAATCTAAATCGTGGTGCGGTCAGGTCAGGAGGCCGTTGACACCGAGCGGTGACATTGCTTTAAGTATATTTGACAACTATCAAAGAATCCCGTTACATCCTGTTCAATGTCAAAGTTCATTGGAGGCTCGCGGCTCGTTTCGCGGCGACTGCATACATTAGGTAGGTATAGTATAACATTGAAGGTGCGTTCTTGCAAACAGCCGTGCCAGGTTTACCGGTTTTGTCAGAATTCGTAACAATACTAATGAGGAATGCAAATACAAGTCAGTGAACTGGAAATTTCCACGCAAAATTTAAATTTTCAACAAGCGACCATCCAAAAGCGGTGTTATTTTGGAGGCCGCCAAGGAAGAATTCACCTCATCCATCGTCCTAAGTCCGAAAATTCAAGGATTTCATAGCAGGAGTATTAGTAAGATTACTTTGGTTTGTATTTGTCTCCGTTTCCACTATTCTGTGATGACTAGTCCTAGCTTAGGTAGATCCTAGCATGAACTTGTGGCCAAATAAGTTAAAAGAAGTTTTCAAGGAGTCTGAAATCGTGTTGGCGTGAAAATGATTGTTTCTTCTCCAACTATTTTTATTTTGAGGAAAACAGGGCAGTTTTGTATTAATTTAATATAATGGGCTGTAGCCGTTGTTCTAATTAAATAAATAATAAAAATTAAATTAAAAATATGAAACTTAAAATTAATAAAATATTAAAGAAATAATTAAAAAAATTATAAAAATTTCTTTAAATTTTGGAGTTTTAAATCTATGACGTCACAGTGATCATTCGGGACGGCCTAGGAAGTTATCGATATTTATTTATTAAAAAAAAAGGAAAAATTATGAGTAACAGATTTTTTTCATATTAGTATTCGAGAAAATAGAATTAAAGTATCTTTAATGGCAACAAAAGTTTCAATTTATTTTCATTTCATCATCAGATCTCTCTCATCGCATTAGGTCGGTTTCCAGTACCGGTAGCTAGCGAGTGGACATCGGTGAGGTTGGTTCCGGAGAGGCTTACACCGTCTCCGATGCTGGCTCGTGACTCACCATTAGGATCTCCCGGCACGCGCTCCAAGTCGGAGTCGGAGGCGGGCGTGGGGGGCGCGGGGTGCGCGGCGTGCGCGGGGGGCGGGGGCGGGGGGGACGCGGCGAGCGGCAGCGCGGGGGCGGCGCGCGCCGTCTGCCGCTGCACCCCCGCCCCCGCGCCCGCGCCCCCCGCACCCCCCGCCACGCAGGCGGCGCACACCACCTCGGCGCCGGTGTACGTCACCTTCTCGCCCGATGGAAACGCACGTCTGCAACCACGGACAAAAGTCAAAAGTCAAAAAGCATTTATTCAGTAATATCCGCAGGGATCATCTTGAAACGTCTTAAATTTAGGTGAATCTAAGCGCCAGTTCCTCGCGACTAAGCCGACCAAGAACATTACCCCCCCCCCAAATTAACCAGTACTCCTTGTTAAGGTTAAACAAGTCGGTACATTGTCCATACAAACGCTGTAAGTGTTTAATGTTTACTATTTATTAACGTGCGTCCGAAGTTAAGTTTGATACTGAATTATCTTGCCGTTATCTAGGTACGTTACCCTATATGCTACACTAAAATCAGATTACCTTGAAAGTTACAAGCGTCGAAAGATTTAGTACTAAATCTTGTAACCTTAACAGACTAACAAGTTTAAATTTTTTTGTTTATGTGACTTCTTATTGCAGCAAGCAGATATCACCCACCTGATGTTAAGTGGCTACCGTTACCTATAACTAAGCATTGCGCAGGTCACGCTCGCTATGAACGTCCCCTACGATGCATTACTCTGCGTCTATCAACCTGAGGCAAACAGGTTAATCCTCGGGTGCCTGTAATTACACCGGTCCCCACACCCTTCAAACCGGAACACGCTGCGCTGCTCACAGGCAGAAATAGGTATGGTGGTAGTATTTCTCCGGACGAGCCCTTCACTAACACCACTAAGTACTTAATGGACAAGGTCAGGCGATTAGATGTTAATAATAAGGATTTATCTGGCAAAACGATTGTCTGAATGCATCCCCAGCCGTGGTAGTCCCGCCGGCGAAAAGCAACCCTTCAAAACTCCCATAGATGTAAAGAAAGCACAAAAGAACGCATCAGACAATGAGCAGCACCATCTACTAATTACTTAACAACGTGTCAAACGTGTGAATGAAAAATCCACTAATAATGAAGTTGGACTTCAGAGTGAACTCATTCGAGCTGAGGATGATGAACCCTTAAAGAAGAATTCCTACGCTTGATACCTACAGATAATTCTCATACACTTTAAACAGTAATCTGAATTAAATTATTTTGGTTCAAACAATAAAGTAATACTTTACTACAGTCAGATTTACTTGTATCTAAAGTAACCCCTGTTGAGTATATACTATATAAGAAGAAGAAGGAGAAGGTACTCACTTGCACCTCGCGCAGGTGAAGCATTTCTGATGGTAAGTGTTGCCGAGCGCGGACACCACCTCGCCTTCCACGTACTGCTCGCAAGCCGCGCATCTAGTGCCGAACGCGCGCTGGTAGTCCTGCCCAATACAACAACAACATTATAAACTATCCTATCTGTCATTGCTTACACACGTCCATTAACTCAACAAGGCTGCTAAACAAATGTGGGTTGATCAAATTTGGCGATGGCTAACTTAAGACTCGATAAAAAACTGATGAATTAAGAACCTTCCTTCTTGGAGTGTATACAGTTATCACGCTAGTGATCATGCCACCAGCAGTTTGAGGATATTCACCGCTCACTGCATCCACCATGGACGCGTTCCGGCACTGCATCCGGCATCCACCACCGCGTCTCATAGTGCCAGTAAAGGGGCGTCTAAAGTGGCAGTAATTGCGCCGGGCTCATGCCCCATACCTTTTAAATAGGAATGCAGCAACAACACGAAACAGAAATAGGTACGGTGGTGGTACATTCCAGGAAGAACTCTTCTACAAGGAGCTCCACCGCTACTGAACTACGCCTATCGTTCAGGTTAACCGCTGGAGTCCAGTTCAGAAGGTTCTTCAAACCTGAAGACCGTAAGAGTTCGGCGCTGGGTGGGGTCTGTTTAGGGCGATAATGATTATACAATAACGTAATTGCGAGAAGTAGTGAGATGAGAGGAGTTACCTGCGGGCAGTAGTAGTGCGAGTCCTTGCAGAAGAAGCCTCCCTTGGCGAGCGAGGCGGCGCACGAGCGGCACGTGAAGCAGGCGGTGTGGAAGTACTTGTCCGACACGCGCAGCACCTCGCCGCTGCACTTGCCGCCGCACGCGCCGCACACCACCTTGCCTGCAAGGAACACCACACACTATTAGACAGTGCAGGGTACGGACACCTCGGAAGCAACTGGATAAAACACGATGAAGTATGCGGAGCTGACCGGGTCTCGCGATAGACGATAATTTCACATTTTACAGGCTCATACCCCCTTAAAACTAATGGCCAATAAAAGCGATTGTAATAAATTAGAATTAATCGCGAGGGGTCAATTGGAGGGCGGCGGTGGTTAACGAGGAGCTCCCGCCGGCTAGCGCCGCGCCGGTGCAGTGCCGCGGCCCTCTGGGACTCCCTGTGCTGTTCACTTGATAAGCTTCATTCAACAACAACAATGCATGTATTGTATATTGATTGGTCGGCACCACACTGGAGCTCCATTATTAAATTATGTTAATGGGTTCATTCAACATGAGCAGGAAGGTATGGCCCAAGGCGTAACTCTCTTATCTTTATTTTCAAGAATTTGTAGCGTGAAGGTAGAACTGATTCACCTACAATTATCTATTTTTGGTGTTTGACCTTGATTGTACTATCAGAAACTAGTGACTTCCCGAATAAATTTATAATAATTAGGATCCCTACAATCTCAAATAAATAAACATCTCATTTGTCCAACATTAAGCAATAATGGACCAAACGAAAAACTCTTACAATATTTTTTTTGGGTGCCAAAACGAATAGATCCACGAGTTTCCGCAAAGCCTTAGCTGTAATTGGGTCAGACGACTCACCCCTTCGGCGTCAGGCGGCGCCGGGAGAGGCGGCCCGACGACGCCTAATGCATTGCGTATGCTGCAATGCATGCTTCCACATTTATTGCTTATAGAAAATAATCTAAGCTACATTTAACCCGACTTTTATTCAACTATCCAAAAGTATTTACCGATTACTTTTGATTAAAATCAGTAGCTACTCATACTCTCGTCGTCATTATAACACAAGTTCTTGAAGAGCTCTCAATTTCTCAAGAAGCTAAGAAATCAGAAAGGCCACACTTTTAAATTAAGCTCGTAATTTTTTTTTTTAGTAAGCTACGATTCTCTTTACAAACATACGACACGTACAGACACGAGGGGCGTCATCCAACTTACGGCCAACCGTTACTCTGACAAGTTACACTTATATTCCACCCACGCTGACATTCAGTTACAAAATCTAAAAAAGCATCTGACTATCGAACCAGTCTGCTGTAACAAATCGGATTGGCAGCGCAGCGCAACGCACAGTGCCTACATGCCAACTTGCAGAGCCACATCACGGACTGCATCACAGCACAGCACAGCACAGCAGCTACCCCTCCCTCCTGCCGACCCCCTGCCCCCTGCCCCCTGCGCGGACTCCTCGGAGGCACAGGTCGGGGGTCGGCTGCACTGCAATGCAACATTCATTGAATCAACCTGCTCTAATTTTGAACTCGAGACGCGAATTGTGTTTAACGAGTAACTAGGTTAATGGTGAATCAGCTCCGGACTGGACTATGTGAACCCATATTTAGTTACGGGATTTGTATGTAAGCACACCCAGTAATTATTTCACAGGTGGTATTTGTCTGGCTGTAAATTGATCGGTTGATCCTTGTGCCACATAACAGACCTCAGACGTGTGACATCATTTGCATAGTGCACCACCCACGTTCAATTCACTTCGTTAAGACGCCTAGCTAAGCTAATGCTCAGGCGAAGCGTCGTCTGTTACCTAGGTATGTGACGGTTACAACACATGAGGAAACGCTCGCTCGCACGACATACTCTTGCTTGGTAACTGTCCAGTGAGTGAGACTGTTACCTTATATCATATCAGGCGTTATGGTGCGATTATGTCACGTTTACGCCGTCACGTGTTAGAGCCGCTGACCTCATCGTCTGGGATCGATTGGTTGGCTTCGAGGCGGGTTCATGACCCGCTGCCGTGACTGCGTCTCGTGTCGTGACAGACACAACAATATCAATGGTTGCTGATTGAAAAACTTTGTTGATGGAAAGCACTTACCAGATATATCAAAACTTCACAAGATATACAAAGAAGGAGTAAAGACATCGACTGCATTAAGATGTACTATATGTAGAGCTACAAAAACAAAGTGCCTAATGGAGTCAGTTGGATGAACTGCCAGTTTGAGGCCAGGGAAAGAGCGTTAGTTTCCTAATTTGGGCGTCTCACGAGCCGCCTGCGCCGACGTTGATGCAAGAGCTATGCGAGAGCGTGTTGGTCAGACGGAAGCCACAGTGGAAACGGCACATAACGCAAACATCGGACAAGCATCGGACTGCGGAAGTTTACTCGCAGTAAATGGATGGAATGAAAATAAACTCACTAAATCACAGGCTTATTCGTGTTGCATGAAAACACGAGCTACGTGAATGCCTGTGAATGTGCTGCGGCTTATAACTTAATGCTTCCATGTGTCTTAATTATATTATTTACTGATGGTACTGTCTTGAAAATCTTTAAATATCTTATACTCAAGTATATCAAAGTTGGGAGAGAAATCCATCGCATGCAATTAGATTAAATCAATAACCTAGTGTAGCTACTTGTGATAGAAGCTTCCACTGTTTACGTGACCGTCACTTGGCAAGGCTATCGTGCCATGGATGCACTACAAGTATGTATGTACAGCTGCATTATCCATCAGCAGATGAACAGGGCGATGGCTCCCATGTGGCGCGCATTACCCATCAGCAGATGAACAGGGCGATGGCTCCCATGTGGCGCGCATTAGTGCGCTCGTGCGCCTGCGCCTGCGCAAGGGGCCGCTACTCCTGCCACGCTGACTACTAGATCTAGCGTAGCGATATTAGACAACCGCGCCTTTCAGGGTTTATTCGTTATGGTGCGTGTACGTACGAAGAAACAAATTCCCGAAATTCAAGCTAACTTTTAATAAACTTCACGGGTAGAACGGGGTTGAAGTTTGTATGAAAATAACTTGTGGAGTGCGTGCGTTTCACATTTTGAATATAAGAAATAGTTAACAGTGCAGAGATAATACGAGTTATTCGGAAGATGGAGCCGAACCAGGAGGTTGCGCAAGTCAGGAGCGTCGATCGTACCACGAAGCACCTCACACACGGTGGCGATGGCGAGCTGATCATACGCTCATCGGTTTGTGCTGGGGTGGATGATGGACGTTTACAGCCTGTTCGGTGATATGCAAAACCTTAATCACTCGCAGTAGGTGTTCAAATGAATACCATAAATCATTAGCTTTCCGTAATATTTAACATAATCACGGTTGCCATAACTCTCCATCTAAAGCACATCAAAGTCCAATCAGATTAACGGCGTCCGTTTAACCCGTTAAGAGCTGAATGAAATAGACTCTCGTCCATTAACTAACAGCTGCACATTTGTGAAGTGGAGGAAAGAGTCCGTTAGCGAGTAGATATTCATTTAAAGCTTAAGCTATTTTTATGAGAGACAATCTGTGAGGAAACATAAAAAAAGACAGGGAAATAGCGTCGTAATGTAGACATCAAATAAGGAAGAAGGGAATTTTCTGGCATTTGATATTTAACATGTTCACAGAATATATCATTGACTGAATATAATAGCAATCTAAGACAGTTTATTTAGAGATTTAGTAGAGAGTAGAGCCAGCGAGGCTAGAAATAGCAGCATCGTAATCCGTGAATGTCAGAAACTACGTAAAGCATACTCCAATCACAACGCGGTTCGTGGAGTTGGAAAATAAAACATGAACCCAGTAATATTTAAGAAAATAAAGCATGAATCAAGATGATAAGATTCTCGGTTAGGCAGTGCGGCGGCGCTTAGAAGGAATTCGTGTAAAAATAACGTCCCGCAGCTGGCGGCACGCCAAGCCCTGGAGCACTGGAGTACCTCCTACACCGGCCGGCGCCCGGGACACTCGCACAGCGCAATGAATACACCACACTGCACTACACTAACACTTCTATCTCATCAGCTTCCGAGATAACTATTATCAGGAATGCTTAGGTATAACCATGTAGGGTGAACACATTTATTTATAGTCCATCTAAGTTTTTTACACATTACTCTTCGGATTTCTTTGATACGCAAAACCTACAACAGGCTTTGGAATTTATTTTCCTTGGGCTTTAGCCTGTTGCAGTGATTTGACAAGCTCGTCAGCGTCGTATTTCTCTATCTGTATGACTTTATTAAGTTTCCATGTGGAGTGTACGTCTCGCTATGCACTCTCGCGCCTCGGTTTCCGCGTCTCGTCTCCTGAATAGCTGGCATACTCGGACATTATATAGATATCATGAGCACGCAGCTTCATCTAACAATGTGGACGACTATACAGTAGTCAGTATTTTATCATTTACTAGCTGACCGGTGCCCACTTCGTTGGGCGGTAAACATGTTTTCTTACAAATCTTAATTGAAGTAGTACTCTATGTCACCAACAGATGGCGTTAATACGGCATAAAATAGCGGCCGTTCGCAGATTCGCCAGCATGGCAGTTTTTATCAGTTCCCGTTATTTTTTCGGGATAAAAAGTAGCCTAAGTTACTCCTTGTTACATTAGCTATCTGCCAGTGAAAGTCCCGTCGAAATCGGTCCAGCCGTTCCAGAGATTACACGGAACAAACAGACAGACAGACAGACAATTAAAAAAAATGCTATTTTGGTATATGTATCGTATATACATTCCTATGCATGTAGTAAAAAGCGTTATTTTAATATTACAAACAGACACTTCAATTTTATTTATTTGTATAGATTTTGTCATAAAACTATAATACATTATGAATTAATGTCCTTTTTATAAAACACCTGCGTAGGGAGCCGACCTCGTGTCGGAGCCGCGCGGGTACCTCCTAACTCATAGATCTAAACTACTCCCCTGCACGCGCACTCCCAACTTGGTGACGCTCACTTCGCAACGGGCCGTGCAGCAGAAATCGTAATATTTTAATTTCGCCATAACTTCAAAACCAAACGTCCAATTCTAATCATTCAAAGACCAAATATTATCTACATGAACTGTACTTAGTGATAAAATAATTTATTTTGATAAGGATTAATAGTATGAGTAAAATAAATGCGTTTAAATGTAGTCCAAAAAAAATTGAAGATTTTTAAATAAAAAAATGGTTGTTGTGCCTCACTCGACATAGATAGGTATAGTGTGCCGCTGACTTTTTTGTAGATATTTATAAGATCTACAATTATTTAGAACATTTTATGGTTCTATCTTTTATAGTTTAGGCAGCGTACGCAAAATAAGTAACTTTTCTGGTTGATTTTTTACACCTTGTGTCTGAAAAACCCAAATATTTTACGGAACGCTATTTTTTTCCAAAATAAAATATAGCCTATGTTACTCAGTGATAATGTAGCTTTCTAATGAAAAAAAAATGATTAAAATCGGTCCAGTACTTTTTGAGTTTATTACATACATACAAAAATACAAAAATACAAAAATACAAATCTTTCCTCTTTATAACTTCAATTTTATTTATTTGTATAGATTTTGTCATAAAACTATAATACATTATGAATTAATGTCCTTTTTATAAAACACCTGCGTAGCCGACCTCGTGTCGGAGCCGCGCGGGTACCTCCTAACTCATAGATCTAAACTACTCCCCTGCACGCGCACTCCCAACTTGGTGACGCTCACTTCGCAACGGGCCGTGCAGCAGAAATCGTAATATTTTAATTTCGCCATAACTTCAAAACCAAACGTCCAATTCTAATCATTCAAAGACCAAATATTATCTACATGAACTGTACTTAGTGATAAAATAATTTATTTTGATAAGGATTAATAGTATGAGTAAAATAAATGCGTTTAAATGTAGTCCAAAAAAAATTGAAGATTTTTAAATAAAAAAATGGTTGTTGTGCCTCACTCGACATAGATAGGTATAGTGTGCCGCTGACTTTTTTGTAGATATTTATAAGATCTACAATTATTTAGAACATTTTATGGTTCTATCTTTTATAGTTTAGGCAGCGTACGCAAAATAAGTAACTTTTCTGGTTGATTTTTTACACCTTGTGTCTGAAAAACCCAAATATTTTACGGAACGCTATTTTTTTCCAAAATAAAATATAGCCTATGTTACTCAGTGATAATGTAGCTTTCTAATGAAAAAAAAATGATTAAAATCGGTCCAGTACTTTTTGAGTTTATTACATACATACAAAAATACAAAAATACAAAAATACAAATCTTTCCTCTTTATAATATTAGTGTAGATAAAAAATAATATCGAGTACCGAGCCGGGGCAGTAAACCAACACTATAAATAATCGAGCAACATGCATATTTCCTCGTGAGTCTCAACAGAATACGCTGGATTCAAGGTCAGAAATCAGTAAATTCGTGGCCTAAATCTCTGCGATCGCCAAATAAAACAATTCCACAAATTGGATGTCACGCGGGCCAGAGTAACCACAACACCAATTGATCCCAAAAATTAAACTCAAATAAAACCAATTATGTATCTAGTACTTGCAGCCAGCAGAGGAGCGCACGAAAAAAGTATAAATACCAACAGCGACTCACGTCGAGAACAAGAGCTTTGTACAAAAAATTGGTAATGGTGCAGGCGTATTATAGTTATTACAAGCTTGATTTAGGATCATTACATGATACGAACTCGATTATAGATATAAGTTACGTTTTTTATCTGTATCTTAATATTATGTTCCATGTGTGTATATTCCGATGAAGTTTTAACACCGAAGAGATCTTGTGTTCGGGATTACAGCATTATAATAGTAATCAGATAAACTTGCATATATTTTCATGTTCGGCAACTGTGAACAGCTGTCAAATCCGTGGGAACATAATGACGACAGTGATGAAATATACGATGTTGTTTATGAGTTTTTACGAGTTTTTGGCCAGAACAACATTCCAAAGATCAGGAAAGCTGGCATACATTAACAAGAGCAAACTTAATAAATCAGGCAATTTCTCTTAGATTACATGAACCCGGCCGAGTGGGAAGTGTTGCCCAACAACTCGGCCCACAGGGCACAGGGCACTAGGCGCATGTACCTGTTTCGCAATACAATAATTCAACAATATCTCAAATTCGACACTGCAACTCTGCGACTAAATACCTAAGTTACATAACTCAATGTCCACTGGTAGCTTAAGAGTAAAAAGTAGTGAATCATGAATCGTTTTTGCCCCTGCATCCCGTCTAGCGGAACATGATTAACTCTCATTATTGTAATTATTAGATGTTTCTTTGATTTGAACTCGTTAGCGGCTCGTCTAGGAATGTCTGTGAGAAATAAAGGCTAGCTTCAATTGAACTCCTATCTTTGTTTACTTGCGGTTCTATTAAAGCAATTTGTAAAAGTTTGTCTAAATTGATCCAATAGAAAGTACTCTACTGTTTAATGTAACTCTCTCCATCAATCCTTGTTGAACCCATTGGTTCCAGCGACGATGTAATTTAAGTACTTTATTGATTCAATAACTACTTTCAATCAAAGGTTTAAGAAAGTCACACAAATAACACTAACTTCAACCCCCTTGTTCTCTGCAAACTAAGTTAAGCTATTCCAATTATAATTTCCAAGGATGCATCTTCATCAGCCTAATCACTGCTGGATATAGGATATGAGGCATGCGTAGTCACCACACCTCGCTCGGCGGCCGGATTGCTGATGGACTCCTGCAGTGAAGGATGCATGCTTAGTATAAATGAACTTTGCATACTTCCGAGGTGGAATCGAATTTATGGAGGAAACTCGGGCTTAGCCGCTTAGCTTCGTTCGTTTGCTGGTGGACAGCAGCAGCAAATATATGTATACCACGATAGATAATTGTAGTAAAAGAAAAGGTAAGAACCGCCAAGATGGAGCAATCGATACAACCGACCCTGTCGATCGCCAAAGATGACACACTCCGTCGCTGGTCGGTATCTCGACAGAATCGATCCGACGATAACGACAAATACCGGCATGCTTATTTCTGTCAACTATATCTATCTACCTAACCATTTTATAGAAATGCTGATAACAAATTAATAATAACAAATAATACTTTGAAAACTGTTAGTAATTTTGGCCCTCACAGTATGCTTTGAATAATAACGAGCGACAGAGAAGGCAATCAAACGTTTATCGGCGGCAGTTTTGCTAAACAAAAAACCGGTTCCGTACCAGATAATAAATAAATGTATGCCTATGTCTATAATAAAAACGGCAAAAAAATCACGTTTGTTGCATGAGAGTCCCCTTAAATATTTATTTTATTCTGTTTTTAGTATTTGTTGTAATAGCGGCAACAGAAATACATCATCTGTGAAAATTTCAACTCAAATTATCACGGTTCTTGATATACAGCCTGGAGACAGACAGACAGACAGATAGACAACGGAGTCTTAGTAATAGGGTCCCGTTTTACCCTTTGGGTACGGAACTCTAAAAAAAAAGCAGAATAGTCGGTAGACATGCAAGATCACGGTCGGTCACTGCTATTTTGGCTGTCAATCAACAAACTGCCTTACCTTGTGGCAGTGCCCCAGACGTGCCCAGACGTGCCCAGACGTAGGTAAGTGAGTTGTAATATGATTTGCGATCACAAAGGTGCAAATTACGAATCCAAAACGAGACATTTTGTTTGTGACATGTGACATTGTGTTTGAAATCACTTAACGGCACTTTCATTTTGTAGCCAAACATTAATTTTGAGACTGATAATATGCAAGAAGGTATATTATATATTTTTTAAATGAAACACCTCAAGAAAATTATCATTGCACACGAACGTATATGAGCGCAAGGCCTTGATTAAAATACCTGAGAGAGAAGACATTAAACGTATCAATGGAATAGGCTTCATTCCAATTTAACTTATTAGGTAATAAAGCTACTGCCTGGGAGAAAATACCTGCATTCGGTAACATAAAGGTAGCAGAAAGCTGGTCCACTCTATACGCTCGAATACATTTCGAGTCGAGACTATTTTACTGCACTTATGGGTTGTTCTTTCTATTGTTACTCCAATTTTATGCAAATACAGCAGTAAACGTGTCTCTACATCTCCCTTCAGCCAGCGGTAGGCATCAGCATGCCGCTATTGCCTCTTCTTTCTATTCTTCTTGGCTTTCTTGGCTATTCTACTAGGCTTGGTCTCGAGATACTGGCACCTAGATTCATCTAGCTTTAAGACTATTCTAAATAATTCCTGGATATTACAGAATAAATGTCTGTTCCAGTACAGTATAGGCTGGGTTCGAGGATAGTATTTGAAGCCAACAAGGTGTTTCCGTGAGCTGCGACAGTCGCGAAAAGGTATTTCTCTCCCATATAAGGTGTAATGCCCTCTGCAGCATCCATCGCATTGCGAGTGTGATTTGTGGGGCGATTAACGCGTCGGTTTCCTTCGAGGCGTACCTAATGGGACAGAGCGCGAGCAGCTACTAACTTGTTTGTTATAAGGCAAAGGTAGGTGAATAGTTTGCTGCAACTTTCAAACAGCGTACTAAGTTCTAAGTACAACATTCCTCTGAAGACATTTAAGTTTTATTAATTATCTAAGATAGATTTTACAGTTACTTCTCTTCAATAACCATCGCTTCGATCTTCCAACAATACCTATAGAATGCAAGTACCTTAGGCCTGATTCGTGAGATGCCCATCAAACATTATCGCATCGTCAATTAACATCACTTAGGTCTTCGTCAGAGAGCGGGCGCGGGCGGGCGCGGCCGCTGGGCCGGGAGAGCTTTCTCAGGGTTATACAACAGTGTTTTGTTTTATGACCACTTCCGCATCACCACCAGCGGCGGTACAACATCGTATTCATCGTGTTTCCTTTCAGTTCAAGGTCAAGGATCACGTAAGAAACCGTGGCATGTTGTTTTCAGTTTAATCATTTTAATCATCCTTTGAATCGTTCGTCCGCCTCGCGCGCCACTTCTGCACTGTGATTTTGTTAGACATTGAGCCATAAAAACGCACTCCTTCGTCAAAAGTACCCGCGTGGTTATGCTGTAAGGCTTCCTGAATAACACTGACGCAGCACTGCAAGCTATCTATCTACATTTATGATTTGTGGTGCTTATTATTAACATATTTGAATATTCCACGGAACCTGCGGGCTGTGGAACGACCGGCGAAGTAACCAATTATGGATAACGAAGAGAATACTCTTATATATGACCGTGAAACGCGGGCCCGCATGTTACTTGACTGACAGCTCATGCTAAAGTTTCATTTCATCGTATTAATGACACTTTAGCAAAAAGTAATAGAAGCTATATTCCAACTATGTAGGTAGCATTTGTGTCAATCAAAAGTTTTCTACCGAAATTTTGATGATATGTCAAGTATTGCCGCTGCACTGAAATTATGCTAGCTCTTTAAACTGTATCGCAATTGGAATTGTATTTTCTAGGGCATAAAGGTTAAAACAATGTGACAGCTTAGATGTTGTTTTGATAACGTCATTCACTATTACGTTGTAAGTGCCGGTTCCATTGAAGAATTAACAATTAATGATTATGCTTTTAAGATAGATGCTCTGAGTGAAGCCCTTGAAGACAATGGAGTCGCTTTTATATTCTCAACATTCACAATGCGCATTGTATCTTAAATTAATGATAACTCTTTAAAACCATCTGTCTTTTAGATTCTCTTAACATCTGCCTGGTTGTGCGTCCAAGGCGGAATTTATAATGAAAGATAATGCAATCAAACCTCTCGGGTCACTTTAAAAGCTAGATGAGTGTAGACGCCGCTAGCCGCTAGCCGCCAGCTCCACACGATCAAGCCTGAATGAACAAACAACAAACTTTCATATAGCGATGTCCTGATTCTGGAATCATCAAACTTGCCCGCGGACTAGTAAACGACATGTTATTTCGCAGAACATCTCTGTGAACAGAAATGACACGCTCATCTCACATTTCTA
Source organism: Electrophaes corylata (assembly GCA_947095575.1). Lineage (NCBI taxonomy): Eukaryota > Metazoa > Arthropoda > Insecta > Lepidoptera > Geometridae > Electrophaes > Electrophaes corylata. Next base: position 7,968,741 of record OX352722.1, on the reverse strand, counting down.
CAGATTGAAGTATGACGAGTGTGCATGGTCACCTCACAGCATGTCTTTATATAATGCTGGGCCTAGGGCTGACGGTGACTGTCCCGACTCCCGGCCCCATCGTATCGCAGGATGAGAATGATTGAATAGTCCCGACCTCGCTCCCACATCCTCCACGTGCGGTGTAATGAGCTGGCCGTTGTGTGTCACGCGCCTAAAATACGCAAACTTACATTGAATAGAACAAGAAAACTTTGAATGCATGACTCAACAAAAGCAGCTCTTGCACAAGGGCATGATTTACAAACAGCTGGACTTTAATCACGTAAATAAACATTGCGCGAATTCAAACAGAAAATAGGCATTTCTGGGATATAAGAACTCCATCCTAACTGTTCGGTAGCAGCAACATCTTCACTGAACACTACTACGCCATGAGTGAAGCTTGTTGCTCCAATGAGCAGCGACCGTTGCTGCCATTCAGGGCAACAGTAGGTAGAAGTATTGAAAAGCTACTTGAAGCGCTCGATCGGAGCTTTGCGGGAAACTTTATTTTTATTTCTGCTGGTAGTTAAGTTATCGGTTTCGATGGCGTGCTATTTCAGCTTGAAAGCAAAGTTTATTCGAAGTGTAACAAAGCTTGTATTTGATTGTATTCGACGCCTGTTGGAAGTGAATCGAGAAATTGCAAGCTTTCGATAAGCAACCGATTCGATAAGGTAAGTACGTGCCGTTCTACGTAACAACAACCAGACTTATATTTCATTTCTTATTACTAGTGACCGGTTCATTTTCTGAACACCACACGGCGACATTTAGGGCAAACGTCTTATAGAACCTAATGAATGAGCAATAGCGTTTGAAGTACTAAGTACTAGTTGCTCTGTGGTGGGATGTAGAATCAAAAGCATTGCATTTGTAGGAAGTATTGAGTGGTAATAGTACACAAAGAAACTTTCAGCCGAACAATGGATATTTGTGCTGCCGTTAATTTTAGATTGTGCCGCTGATGCTATGGAATGTTGTTATTATAAACGAACTCTTGCCCAACAGTTTGATAATATTTGAACAGTACATTTACATATAGGTACTCTGCTCTCTTACATCATCTTATATAGAAGAGATTTGAAACGGCCTGAAAATCTCGAAACTGTACAACTAGTAGCGAATAGGCCGACCCAAAATAAGTGAGAACTTAATCTTCAATACGACACGCAATGACATTCCATCAGGTAGAACATTACCCCACTTTAGCTCGAACAAACCACTCATGTTCATTACCCGCCAGTTCCAATCGGCTCAGAGCGCATTACTATCAACCATTAGCCCCGTCCCATCACTACAGCACACAGCACACAGCACACAGCACACACAGCACACACAGCACACACAGCACACACGCTGCACTCTCGAGATTGCTCATGCACATGCACCGATTGTATTCCAATTTGTCTGAAAGCTTTCCCAAGTAACTAACTAATACGTGGATGGGAATCTTTTGTTATTTACCATATTGGTTAATGAGTTTCAGCTGATAATATAGTAAAGCTATCGGTGTTATTTTATACAAAAGCTGTTCAGTGCCGACCTCTCCACCTGCGAAGCGACCCCGAAACCGCAATGGAAACCAAAACTTTGGTAACCATTTGAACAGCAGTATTCAAATCCTTTAAACCTGAACTAGGGGATGATTTAAATCAATTGGGTTCAGTTTAAGTTAAATACGTTCTAAATAAACAAATATTTATTTATTGTATAAATTTATATCTAAGTTTCGATTCGATTTCGCGATCACTCTGCTGGTTTGACCTACGAATAAGTGAGCCAGCTGAGCGAGCGAGGCGAGCGCGGCATACGATTGCATTACAGTACCTACAAGTATAAGGTAGGCTCGCAAGCTTGCTCATTTAATCATCCTTTCCAGAACACAAATAGACAGCAAACTTGTTCTAGCGTACTGACTGTTCCAGGAGTACAGGTAAACTCGTATAGGCGAGCGCCCCGTCTGGCACACTGGTTGGTACATCGGCACCGCACGTACCTAATCACATTTTGATAGCACTCTCCGGCATAATGACAAAGGGTACTGGAGGCGGGTAGCTCGTGGGCTCTGGCTTTCACCGGCGGCAATGATATTACTGGAAAGCTACACAGTAATTGAGTTAACCGCGTAAACAGTGCCGCTTTATAACGATAAACTACCGTGTGAGGAGCAGCCAACATACACTTTTACGACATTTATAAAGAAATTTGGTTTTAAATCGCTTTAGAGTAGAGTAGAAATGAATTGGGGTCTGCATGTGGATTTACAATATTTAAAGGAAATAGTCCTCAAAGTCTTAAGCCATGGTTTGCATTGATGCCTGTTTTTTTATCTGCAAGCTTCACCAATAAGATATCAGTGATGATCAGCAATTAATACAATAGCAAGCACATTATCCAAATCAGTAACGGCATTTCGAAAGCAAATCAAATGAGCGAAAGTACCCGCAAAAAATGCATTTAAATTAGTAATAGAATAGCAAGAGAGCTGCAATCAACGCGATCGCACTATCAATAACTGGCGCCTAATTCTGACACGCGGTAATTACACCTGGAGCTTTCTAAAGCACACAACACAATGCCGCGCCGCCGCCGCCGCCGCCGCCGCATTACTATTTGTAAAGAATCTCGCTCGAGCACTCACGAGACGCGACTTCGAACTCTGCACCTACACATTATACATATACACATCATCATCATAAAAAACCCCAAATTCATTTACGTAATTAATGCACGCGTAGTTAGATAATTTTAAAACGAATATTAGAAAGGAATGTCATGTGATGAGAATAGTATAGATATCAGTAGAGATAGGCCTAAGAAAAGATGGATGGGTTAAGTGAAAGTTGAGTACTGAGACAGATGTCAAGGGAGTATGGAAAAAGAGAATAATTTGTGTTGACCCCATCTAGTGCGATAAGGGCAGGAAGATTTCTTATAAGTACTATCAGAGGGACATATGCGTTTAAAAGTCGCGACTCAGATTCTGCTAGCTCTACGAGGCTCGCTAAATACATAATAGAAAGCGAAATGCCTTCGCGAGATGCAATCTGATGCGACCCTACATTAGCCTTTCACTGCTCCGTGCACCGTGATTGAGATAGATGGCTTCCAGACCACTCATTTGTATTACATTATTTGACCATTTGTCTTTCAAGTATTGCGTTAAGACGATCCAGCCATACAAATACTTGCTTCGAGTAAAAGCACAGGATAATTAATGTTCTATGTAAAAACGAGAGGCAGATTTTGTAAGAAAACTTAAAATTACCAGAATCTGTGAACTCAGTAACAAAGACTTGCAAGTCTTGCAACACAACAACGCAAATAAATAAAGCATGTAATAAAAAAAACACAAGCGAGATCAATGACAAAAGCAAATGTCTGTAATTGAGGTAATTCTAACTCGCAACTACACATTTCCGCAAAACAAAAGCACATTCGGAGCAATTTCATCTCACGCAGAAGTTCAATAACCATTCACGATGAGAACTCTAGGGGGACTTGAGATTGAGACCTATCATGGGTCGACTATGACATTCCTGATTATATCTTGTAATGATCAACATTTTATAGTTCACTGAGATAGTGTAGACAAGATGGACAAGAGTAAAGTTCAGCAATGAGACAAGAGTAGGTACCTAAACTCTTTAGTCATTGCCGAGCGAGACGTGAGATAGAGAGGAGAGCCATCAAGATGCGGATGTACTATCAGCTGACTTTCATTCTGCAACGCGCAATCACTCAAGAAAGGTAATCATCTCTCAAAATAGTAATCATCATTATTGCGTTACAAAAACTTTCGCGCGTCATTTTGATGATAGATGAAACAGTTGCATAGCCATGTTATGAGGTGTTTCAATAATTTATTTATTTATTAATATTATTAAGTTACACCAACAAGGTTACAAAAATATAGTCTTGAAGTATACAGTAGATGTAACCCAAAGCTATGCTAGTTATGATTTAGATATTCTTTAGTTTGGTAGTGTAAGCGGGATTTGGGTCGATAGATTTACGAAATAAACATAAATAAATCAGGTTAGATGTAACGACCGCGCATGAGTCACGCCTGTCGGATCCCGATGAGCTAAAGGCGGAGGCGACGCGACAGACGATAATGTAGCGATTAGTTAAAGGGCACAACCGCCATTATCACGAGCATCGAGAAAGCAACATGCCGTCATCGACAGATACCCACTGGTCAAACAAGACCTTGACCTTGACACTTTCGATAACCGCGACGACGACGCACTCGTGAACGTGAATCAGAGCGACTTGCATTCAGATCAATTGAATGCATCAACTGGCTCATACTTTTCGATCAAGCTAATTGTGCTCACACAAATCTTCGGAGCGAACAGGATTGTAGTAACAAGTTTGTTGGAGCACACAATCGCAAAGTCAACAGTGACGTGTTCTTGACCTTGTTTATAAGATTGTTTTAAAGCCAAGGAACATGGAAATTAGCATTTTATTAAGGCTTTATGTTTCCTTAATTATAAATTCGTGTATTTAGCTACTATGGTATTTTTTTTTTATATTTCTTGCAGCTACGTCGGACAAATTGTTCTATTTTGTTTTTAAAGTAATAAAAACGAAAATCGTAAAAAATCGTTTTCAATTCCAATATCAAATTATCTTGCAGTATTTTGTAAACACTAACATTAGCTGTGTAATATATTTGTAAAAGTATTTAATATTAAAACAACTTACTCATCTTGTTTACATCTTACCAAAGTCGATCTGATCTTATTATACGCGTACTAAGCGTACTTCGAAATCCAATGCCTTACCTGAAAACAATTAAACAAATCAGCATTCGCATCACACTCACTATAATAAGACGGATGGTCCGTCAAGATCAATATTATACGAGGAAAATATACACAAATGACATAAGCTTAGTAAAATACTAGAAAACACCGTCCGAGGAGTATACGTGCAGAGAATGTATGAACCACACATAAACAATAGTTTGTTTATAAATGTAGAGTTGTTTGTTACACAGCCATGTCACAGCATAGTTTTTAGTTATTACGGTGTCGGTTGCTCAGCTATTGTCTCTGACGGATGATGTTTACTAGTTCACTAGTCGTGACACAACCGAGCACGTGGAACACTTGTAGAACAATAATAATAAATAACTATGTCAAACATGGCCCTTGATTTGTGAATACCGATGAGTACACGAAGCTATTGTTCAGTGTTCCCATCCAACGTTTAGAAACGCTGGATAGAACCAAACCAATCAATAGTAAACTATTTAAAAGTAGCAAAACAGGAATTCGGAATATCTTATGTTGGATTTCCTTAAAAGTGTGATAGCGATGTTTACTTGTTCTTCATTCCTTATTTATTTTTACTTGCCTAGACCTAATTGTATGCTGTGTGTTTTTGTGGCCAATAAATAATTGTCTATGTCTTTTCAATAATCACATAGTGATTTCTATGCAAATCTTGCAGATAAACTGTTCATAGAAGATTAAACTCCCAAATGCATAGAAAGATAACTTTCCAAATATAAATTGTCTCATCAACTTAAGAAACACATAAAAATATCCAAATGAAAGGTTTACGGCAGGATGTGTTGATGTGATGATGCGCTGGCAAGTGATTACCACATTATTAGCGCACTCAAGTTTAGGATGCCAAGGCCATGGCCAATGCCACTGCCACTACCATAGTGGTACACATGTACACCATAGGTACACACCAGCAGTCAGTATGTCATACGTAGGGCACAGTTTAGAGAATAGTTAATACAAACACACACACACATTATATAACAGTTTACAATCAGTTAAACACAGATCACAGAAGAGATTGTATTGACAATGATAAATCTATGAATTAAAATGCAAATCGCTTACATACTGAATTATTATGTAACCGATTATAATGAATGGTTAATTGAATGGTGGTTAATAAACATTGATGATGCATGCGTATTACTTTAGCTAAACTAATAGTTACATCATAACTTTTGCGCGTAATGCGGAATTTAATTTACAAACAAACATTATCGTGTTTCGCAGCGACGAGCGCGGCACTAAACAACGACCACTTCTCATAAATGTCTTAAATGCAGAAGCCAGTAATGCAGTCCCTAAGATAGAAAGACGTCATTTCGCCAAGACATGGCATCCTTCTGATAATGAGTACTCGTAGTAGGAATTATCATCAACAAATTTCATTTATCCTGAAATGCATAGGAGAGTAATCAACAGTTATTAAACTAATCAGAACGCAACGCACACTAATGGTACGGCACGCGCCGACCGCACTTCACAATATTGAAGCGATTGGAGACTACAATACAATAAGATAAAAGGGTAAGAAAGGAGTGACTACAGAGATGACGGATGATAGAGGCAAATGGAGTGAAAAAACCTGTTGTGCCGACCCCACGTAAAGTAAGATAAGGGCAGGAAAATGATGATGATGGAGACTACAATACAATCCCGACAAAGGCATCAAATCAAAGGATGTGCTAGACCGTCTCTATCTCACGTTGCCATCTAGTGATTGTGGCGACTCAAATCACGAATTAGAACGCAACGCACGCTGACCTAGTTACTGGGTAAACCAGGATACAATGCATCGATTACACAACACAACCTAGCCAATTATATGACTGCCAGGATCCTAAAATAGCGGCACTAGACAACATCCATGTGGTCGGAGAGCACAATACAAGCCTCACAAAGGATGCAGCAGACCGTCTCTATCTGACGTGTCATCGGCTAATCGTGGCCGTGGTGTGTCACACACCATACCATCATGTATACCAGCAATACTGCACAATAACGATGTTATGTGTACATATTTGGGTTCGTATTGCATCATCAACATATTTATGGTAAAATTTATTTTTGACAAACAAGAAATTTTAAGGACGAGGTAGCCCAGAAATAAACTAGGTAAATTTTAACAGGTGTGGCTTAGAACTCTCATCTAGACATAAGCACAAAAATTACTATCAGTGCCAGTTATCCAGACACAAATCTTCTACTTTGTATAAAACCACAACCACAAAACGATTATAGGAAATTATTGCCTATACGGGATTCTGCAACCGCAGGTCCGCGTAAGCGTAACATCTACAGTTCTGCATCTGATCTACTTATTGCAGATATTGCACTAAATACGTCATCGTAAAGTCACCGGCAAACAGCTTTGTTGACAAACAACCCTGAGTGAACAATGCTATTGAAACTCGCCATTTGTAAACATGCAGATTCATCATTTATTTGCAGAGAATGAACTGGACTATAGTAACAAACATTATCCATCAAATGTGGCTAACCCAGAACCGCAAAGTTTACGTACGTCGATCAACAAATCGGTAAGCAATGAGCACACAACATTTAAAGTGATAGATAGCTGCAAACACGAGCCAGGGCTGATGTACCTGAGCTGACAGCCGGCCGGGCCGGGGCGTTGCCGATTGCCGAACAGCTCTGAACACTCCGCAGAATACTAGCATCGCATCGCATCGCAGCGTTCTTCAACTACTGACAGTACACTGACTGAGTTGCTCGTTTAGAAATAGACAAATGTAAACAAGAGGAGAGCTTTTAAAATAACTGGATCAGAAATAGATTTTATATTGTTCTAGGAGACTTAGTGTTGGTTCAATGACATCAAACACATTATTTATTTCATGGAAAGCCAACAGTTTATGCTAACTAAATAGCATTAGTAAATAAACTAGTAGTTCTGCGAACAGTAGAACTCGCAGGCACCAATTTCCACCGATAGAAATCTTAAAGGGAGCAATATGGAGTTTTGAACAGTTATTCTGCTCATCACGCCGAAGATTCTAATCAGATCTTCACCAAATTTTGATGAGACCGACTTAAAGTTTAACTTTTTAAATAGAAGAAGAATCATCGAAATCGGATCTCCTAACGCTGATATACCTACTCAGAGGGTTATCCTTTTTGCCTCTTTTTGGAGAAAGTATTACTCTAATCCAATCCAATTCTCGAGGACAAAAAAAATACTCAATAGTCGTAAAACCTGTAGAGAAGTACCTACAAACTGACAGATGAAAGCAAATTTTGTATCAGTCGTAGAGCCTCAGCAGGGATTGGCAACACGTGACATGTGACGTGACACATCACTAGCATCACTACACTACCTACATCAGATAGCGTAGCGTTCATTCACGAGCGCGACACTGCGTCAACGACCACGCTATTGAAATAGTGTCAAGTGGAGATGAACCACACAGGTGGAAAAAACAACAGTTTTTGCAAGGCATACATGGTTTAGGTTCTGCGGGTAAAAATATTATGCTAATTACAGTTTCCTATTTTAAAAAGCCGTATTATTAATAAGGTAATGATAATCGAAAAATAGATGTGACCAGAATAAGCGGCGTTCTTTTCCTGTATACCTAAGTAAAAAACAAGTTTAATAAAGCTGTTTAACAATGGCAAGGAAACACGTAATTTTTTTGCATAAGAAAAGTATTGCTTGCCCGTATCATTTGTGCAGCATGATCGATTGAAGATCAAAAAATATAACGGCACAGATGACTAAATCATAATCATTTCAAGCGGCAAAATAAATTTGCGACCGTGAAATCATTGCACGGTGCGAGCATCGCTCGAAATACAACGTCACAGAATAAAATAATAATTCAAAAATACAATAGCTCCAATAAACCGAGTGATAATGCTGATTCGCATTCGAGCCGTGCCATCTGTCTGGTCGGGGGGAACAAATCGCACAAAAGAAATACACTGATGTCACCGGCGGCGGCGCCGACGACGACGGCAGCGCACTGATGCAGCCGTACTTCACTTGCCAGCCACGATTCGTCGCTGTAAGCAGATTAGATCGATGACTTCATTTATTTTTCTTAATAAGGAAAACTATAAACTATACGAACCTAATATAGTTGCTTATCTACTGCTATAGATGATTACTAAAGAGCCCAACAATAGTGGTTTCAAATTACTATAAACAATATTACACAGCTTTATAGAACCCAGAGCTAGATTAAGAAATAGTTCTTATCCAAGGAGGAAAACACGACGCTAACTAGACAAGGTGACATCAGGCAAATGGAGTGTGCAAAGTGTTATCTCACGGTAATGTTACTTATCAGCATAACATTAAAAATAAACTGTTGATAACACTATTCATGTACAATATACTAATACTTGTGGGTTGATTATTAATGTAAGGAATACAATAAGTATTGAGATTAAAGCCCAAGAAGCAACGATAATGGTGAACTTTTCACATAATATGATAGTGTTACAAGCTCGCAGCTAGCCACGTGTTCAGAGCACAGCGGGCCGTCTGCTCGTACGTAGCGGAACGCGAAGGGCATAAAGTAACGATTACAAAATAGGTTTACACCACCGCTAGTGCGCTAGTGCGCTAGTGCGCAGTAAAAACGCAACATATTTTGAGAGGAACAGGGCGGCGGCTTACTCGTCTAAGGCGGCGGCAGACGGTGAACTGTACACGTGCTGTACTACGAGTACTTTGCTTTGCTACTGTGTTGGAAATTCACTCTTGGTTATGGAATCGTTTAGTACTTAACGACATCGTCAAGTTCATACATATTTTGCTACAATTATGAATGCCTTGTACTCGACACCAAATCAGCTCCGTCGCACGAACCTTCAGCTGTAGAAGCAGCCTTTTTTTCTTCAATCTTTGGTTATTCTACGTCATTTTGACCAATATTTCACGTACTCGCACCAAATTTGTTATGTCTCGTGTATAGTATTAAAGTTTAAAGTTGAACAAATAAATAGTTGTAAATGTTGAAATAGAGGCTCGAGCCGAACCCACGTGTGACATGCGATGCGACTCTCGCGCGATGACATCACCGCCAATAATGCCAAGGGCGAGCGCGTCACCGCCGTCACCGCTACCGCCACCGCTACCGCCACCGCCACCGCCACCGCCACCGCCACCGCTACGTCGCTCTATGCGCAGCACATCTCCATTCATTCATTCAGATAACGTATCGTTTATTTATATTTGGAATAAAGCCGGTTCTTCAAGGAGACGTTTCGCATCCGCTATTCGTTTGATCAACTTTTGAGTTTTCTTTTGGGACCACTGTTGTTTATTAATCATCATACTTTATCATGCTATTTATCTACTTGCTCTCAAGGAAAACACTAAGCTAAAAATTCCATGGCTTGATATATACCATTCGGTGATTTTGTAAGTTTAAAAGAATATCATGATTAGACTTAACGAGTACGTCTGATTATAATTTATGTTTCAAGCTTTTGAAATTAACAAATATCAGGTAGCACGCGATCCAAATAACATGCACCGGACCGGATACATGTCATGTTCTCATAAATTTCGTGACTTTGAACCCTCTCAGACCTTTAATTAACTAGTTTCAGACGGTTTTCATAATTCAGCACGCGCTGAAGCAACCTTCAAGCCTAATTCCTATTTATGACGCAGAATCTCATTCCAGCTTGCGTAAACCGCTCCCCGTAATAATATTTGTAGTCGGTAACATGGAGCAAGTCCGTATAGGAGGTGGTGTACGACATGCGCATGCGTCACATTCGGAAGGCTCCTCCAAGGAGGTCAGCGCATCTGCTCGATCGCGACTCACTTGCTCCTCCACAAGCTGTTGCATGAGCGACGACAATCAAAGTGCCGACGACCTCTCACAGAATCCTTATATTTACTCACACACGTTACTTACCTTACAATGCAAACTAATCAGTAACATAAATAAACCTACAACTAAAACTAAACCACATATTGATTAAACCATACAAAAAATAAACATTGCAGACATTTCACACAACGTCAAACTAAGCAAAGTAGAATATTCATATACGCCTTCTATTGTAAATACTGAGAATACAATATACCTACCTACCTGCTATATATGCTAAATAATATAAAGCATGCATAGACGACAAGCAAACAGTATGTTTATACAAGCGAAGCCAATTCACAGAAATACATAGGGAGGTTAAAAACCCCATTACGGAACGTTATGAACCAAATTAAAGTAAGGTTAAGAACACAGAATGCTGAAATAAAGATGCCCGTTGTTGATGCCCGGAGGATGAACTTGACGATAGATAAATATCAAACATGTTTTATTGGAGTAAGCACGATATATAGTGGTATTTTAAAATAATGCCAAAGAAAAATTAAACAAAAACACAAAATGTATGTCAACGCCAAGTAACAGCGGGACACATACACAACACAATTATAAAACAACATCAACGATGAGTCAACGCATCAATCGGAAACCTATACACACACACACTCCGCTCAAAGCTCAGAGGAACGATCATGCTTTTAATCCAACATCAATGCGGTGAAGATTGAATTGAATCATTTGTGATTTTGTGAACTACAGTCAAATTGCCAAACAAATATCTGAATATACTATACAATCTTATCTAGCAGTTTGGTACATGTAGTACATAGTACGAACAAACGCATAATATTAAGTATGTAAATGGATTTATACAGTATTATTACAACCGGCATGGCAGTTAATGTACATTGCGGTTTGAGGGCAACGTCTTCGTTAGCAGCACCAACCTCTTATTGTGCAATACAATTTACGAGAGAGCTGATCCACTTTTAGCGATATTATTTTAAGAAGTGCGGCATCCATGCGTTCCCATAGCTAAGTACTCGCACTGCATACATTAATCTAGGACAGAATCAAATTAATCATAGAAGCAGCTACATGGATTTGCTACACAGATTATGTAACCACGCCAAGTTATGCAAAACTAATTAATATTCGGATCAGAATGTAAATAATGAGCTGCGCTGCACATTGATTACGATGCTCAAAATCGGGGCCAGAAAGCAGACGTTGCGAAACAAAGAGAGCCCGTCTCCAAGTGAGTCACTCGCGCCAGTGAAGCTCGTCTATTAGAACAAAAGCAAAAGTCGGTGATGGCAACAACAGGCAACGAAGTCACGTCGCGGGGTCGACGACACGCCAGCCTACCGACTGTTGCTTGTTCTGTGACGGCCTAGGGTTGACCACCTTCCTGTTCTCACTTCTTATTTAACACATATCATGTAAATCCCTACAATTATCGGAGTATCATATAGGTATACTCAAGGTTATGATACTACGACGGGGGAGTCTATGAGTAGAGATTTTCCAAACGTCAAGTTCTGCTAACTCACGGTATTATGATACAGTTCTAGCAGCTCTAGTGAGAGCTCACGCTGGCAGGGGGCGTTGCAGGCGAGCGACTGCACGCGACGCCCGCTACCTCTGCTGCTACTACGGCTGACTGCACGGTAGGTACTAATCAGATGCGAATGTGACGTCAGCAAATGTTGAATGGATTACAACTGGGAGCTCCGACAGCGAATAAAAAATACAAGCTGATCAATATCGATAAGCTCCATGAGCAAAGGCTTCAAGTGACTTCAAGCCTGCTCATCAGGCGACATTCATATGTAGCCAGAACTACGCAACCGACTTTATCCAAAAACGGCAGGCTCAGTTTCGTAACAGGAATAGTGATGGCGGATGTATAAAGTGCGTTTCCGCATGTGAATGCTAATACTCGTTCGTACACACCGGCCGGCACATGCACACTTCCGTCATTTACTTCAGCGCGGCATAACTGGACTTGGCGTATTTGCCATGGAATAGTGTTATGTAAGTCTGAACAACTAGTCCAGTTCACCAGCTTATATTTGCTGCTGGATATCACACTCTTCTATAAATACGGTATATATATAATTTTTTTTATATGTATGATTTGATGGAACATGCAGATGGTTTACCTGGTGTAGTGTTAATCAACACCTATAGCAAAAAGCATTGCCTAGCAAGTCATGCACTTTAGGACGTTCCCTAGGATGCCAAAACTTATACGTGCCTATGGTTTTACACCTCAACCCGGAAATTATTTGGCAGGCGAAAAAGGCATGGTGGTAGTGCTTCCCCAAATGAGTTCACACATAATACTACTACAGTATAAATATTACAAAAAACTCGGTAACTACATGCTGTTGAATATGCATGACAAAATGTTTCGAGAAAAATAAAACCACAAACTCAAACCAAATTGACGCTAATCAGAATAGAGGAAGTTCCGTAATGGCTGATTTGTATGTTCAAGGACAGAGCTAATTTATAATGGGTAAAATGATGAGGAAGAACAGACGAATACAAATACATATTACTAATTCGATACCGCTTCCGATACCGACAACTTCTCCTGGATTAAAAATATAACTATTTAAGATTTCGAAGCAAGCTCGCAGTAGTACTCCTGAATATGCGTGTATCGAAAACGAGAATGGTGATAACAAGTTTAATTACTATACGCAGAGAAACAATAAGCACAGCACAAAACAATGTACTCAATGTACCAAGCAATCTGAACGACTGTAGGCAACAAAGACGAGCCATTATAGTAATGGCGCAACGCAATAGAGCCATCAACAAGTACAAGTTGAACGATCCAAATCGATTGTGTATTCATTGCATAAGAACTACAAGAACACATTGATCGAGACAATAGCGGTGATCGTGAATCACGCCGCGGCCGACTTGACCCTCTATTGATCTCAGATCTTTGTTAGCAAATTGTACAAACTACAAATCCCGTTGATCAACTTACTATAATTGTTTTGAATAACATCCCACTTCATATTTCTGAAAGGGGAATTACGATTGACTTTCATTTATCAGTTGTGCCCTCAAATCGATAACTCGAAAGACGTGTATATTGTACGTTACTTGTTGCTCTTTAGTTATCCATCGTTAACTGATTATCGACTGGTAAATTTGAAAACTATAGTGAACAGATTATAGTACGACTATTATGTTGAATCGACTCCTTAAATGGAGCTAGGGATCTAGCGGTTGTCTGTGTCTAGTCTAGACGGCGCAGCGTGCCATGCTCACTTCATAATTCAACGTTCAATGAAAGCTTTGACCGAATAGTCCTGCTAGTATCAGTAGATGAATAGTATGCACCAGTTCAACGGAGCACATTTGTGAGCAGTGCATCGACGCTGAGATAGAGCTTATTATAAGTTCACAATCAGACTCATTTATCTCGATAAAGCGACCGGCGGAATCGGCTTAGATACAATCTGCAGTGGCATTAAGGTAATTAACTGCACTCTCTCCTACACGTACTTTATCTGATGCCCAGTTAGTTATTGCAATGAGTTCGCCAAACGGTTTATGCAATGGTTTTATTCCTTACTTTATGCCCTAGAGTTGTTTTTGTATTCAGCTAGCATACAATTTTGCAATGTCTGTACTCTTATTTGAGTTCATTAGATTGTAAGCAATATTAGTTGAAGCTTAGCGTGTGCTATATCTTATGAATTTCTGTGGTATATTATGCTCTTGGCATGATTACCTTTACATGTTTTTTGTCTAGCCAGCGTCCTATTATATTAGAATCATTCATTCATTCATACATTTAAGAACTGCTACAAGGAACCAAGTCTAATTCAAGAAGATTCTTAATGATCTCTGGAGATTACTAAATAAAAAGTCATACTTTGACAAACATTAAAACGTGAAAACAGGAGCATGTGCCAGCCAGACCAGTAATACGAGGGGTGAACGTCGCCGAACAACAATAAACACAACATACTGCTACCATATTACAGCTGCTTCGTGGCATTACAAAAATTTCTTAAAGTTATGAGAGAGGCAAAGACAAGACCCGTGTGCAGCTAAAGTTACCAAAATTCCTGCGCTCAAAATTCTTACCGAAACTCAAATATTTCCTGTTATCACATTTAAACATTATTCACGTCGCAGTCATTACCTCCGAAATCCAACCAAACATCAATAAGAGGCGCCAGGAAACGCTGGCCATTACACAGAAACAGTGAACACACTTATGTTGTACCTCCAATAGGAACCGAACCTACTCATTTTCATTACATTAATTTGTTCCAAGGCACGCCCTTGCACAGGCGAGTAAACAGTTAGTAGTGGGCATTCGACCGAGGAGTGCAGCAGCTATTAGGAGAACAAAGAGTCGGTGTGCTGAGCGCACCGCAACGGACAACCAATACAACATCGAGTACTTGTAGTTGAGACTCATCCAGTGTATTTTACACCTAAGCTTGCATACAGTAGTCTATTACTGTGCCTGCTATCATAAATCGAGTATTCAAATACGTAATCTATATTATCAGCACCTGCGTGCTTTGCGTAACTCTTATCGCGTCACTGAATGGTGTGACCGTGCTAGAGAACCAATGGTAAGTTAGTGCGTGCGTTTTTTCTAGGACTAAACTTCAACGGTTCTGTGGTAAGCCAAACAAATGTATTGGTCGGTACAAACGGTATCCGTCGCCACGCCACCGTGGCCACGCTGGCCTCCCTCTGGCTGGCCAGAGAGAGCGCGGCGCAGTTCCCACGCTTCCCGTATTACTGTGCTATTGTACTCGGTATCCAAGTCTACCACCTCTGTGTTAAACGACACTCACTTAATATTGTTTAAACACTGAGGCAATGAGTTGTGTATTTTGGAAATTGCACATTCGTCTAAAATCAAAATACACATGCAGTATTCTTTTACACAAATATGTGTGAAAGATGATATGGGTAAAAAAGGAGTGACTACTGAGATGACGGATGATAGAGGAAAGTGGAGGGAAAAAATCTGTTGTGCCGATGATGATGATAATAAGATGCAGATTTAGAAAGGATAATTTGTTAAATGTTGTGGATGAACGTCGCGCACCTGATCTCCCAATTTATGTCAGCCAGTGTATACTAGGTACAGTCTGTAGGAAGGTCCAGGTCCATTAGACGCACCTGCACCGGCACCCACAGCCGCACATACAGTAAGACATGCGTATATATGTGGCTCGTAACTGCCAATGGCTTAGTGCCCCACATCGCCGCTCTTGCACCGTACTATGGGCATGCGCTAGACGCGCGTGTGTGCAGTGGACAGCGGTTACATAACTTGCTCAATTGACCCGGATGACGCATGCCGTGGACTGACCGCTCGGCAATACATCTGTACTTGCCATCAAACTGATGGATGGACCTACTGAAACGATTGTGATGCAATTTCTTTAAAAATGTTACCCGACCAGCACGTAGGATCAACTTCCCGATAGTGTCAGTGAATTGAGACGTCGGAAATTATTCTAGGCCCGAATCTCCGTCCGATTAATCTTTGAACTCATTTGAACTTTGAGATAAAGGTTGTTAGAGTTATAGGTGACTCAAAAACTTAAAATGCTAATAACCCAGATAAGTGAGAAACGCGGTACGTTATTTAATTAGCTAGAGCATTTAATTGTTATTACTGATAATATGTCTAATGAGCATATAGTTAGATGCGGTAGGGATTTTTCATTTAAAACCATGAAAATTCAAAATTTTAGCAGGACACAATTTTTTGAAATCACAATTGTTGGCGTGTACAACAAAAGATCTACGAAAAATGTACGATTACACAATAGAAATATAATTAAAACGGAAAAACTAGATTCAGCATCACTTTTTTATCTGATTGGAAAGGAAACTCCGAATGTTCTTTTGAGCTAAAGTTTAAATTTAAGCGAATGAACAAATTCCCGAGGTTCTCCCTTCAAGATCAGCTTATCGTACAAGTATATCTGAGGATGAAAGTGCGTCGCCGCCGGGAGCGATCAAAGCGGCCGGAAGGAACGGATCGTTGGCGTGCCTCACGACCGGCAATAATTGCCCATCTGTTTGAAAATTGTCACGAGATTTAACGTAATCTGATTTTGATTAGATGCTCATTGGAGTTAGACGGAACTAGACGCTCTCTCTCACACACAAGTCGGTAGATTTTACTACCCAAATAAGTTACACCTTTGAGGATGCCTCATTTTATTGGTATTGCTATAAAATGAGTAGCACAAACTGTAGCATCGCCCACGACTCACGTTGTAGTCTAAGTCTCCCTGAGGAACGTTACTAAGGTCAACTCAAGTCTCCACGGCACGGGTCATCTATGTCAATTGAACTAAGGTTGCGCAACGCTGCAGACCTACCGATCTAGAGCACTGTATGTAGGTACTGACTGGCCGAGGGACCGGCAGGCAGGGGAATTTACTTATTGCAGAGTATAAGTACAAATTTCATCACGTTTTATGAAATGAATGTCTCCTTATCGTTCTGAAGATGTCAGTGTAATACTTCAGTATCTCATATAATTGTAAGATTATGTAAAATATATAATCTTTTTAAATATCTCATGGTATTGCTCTACATTGTTACATCACAGTTCAGTTGCAGAAAATAAATAAAGTGTGTTCTAAGGAAGATAAAGTCAAAATTCAAACTAACTGATGAAAACAACATAAAGTATTCAAACTCTTAATCTTATCAAGAGACCAGCTGCTGCTGATAATGGGTCGAATCAACACGAAGACGAAACAACTAATGACAAATTAATGGAATCGCCATTAGCTTGATAAACAAATGGAATCAAATTCCATCAGCAGACAAATGAATGAAATCCACAAAAAGTGCTCGTTGAAATGGCGAGATTGAGCAACGGCAGATGCGCCGGTGACTGACACACGACAGATAACATTCCAGACTGCTTCCGAAAATAACTTACGAAAAATAACATCGCAATATTTTATTTAGCGGCGTTCTCGGAGCTTCACAGAAGTTAGCCACGTACTAGTGTATGTAACCTTAAAATTGCAATGCTACGCTAGCATAGTAAGTATTGAGGTGTCTGTGGTGACATAACAGTATTCACCATTACCACGCACGCACGCAACCTTCAATAGTTATGGGAACTAGATTTCCCATTGTTCAAACAGATCGTCGATAAGAACCGAGAAGTAATTATGATAAATCCATTGTATACCATTCAGATAACGAGAACTGGACGAAAAACATTATAATCTAACTAAGCAATATAATGTTTCTCACAGTTAAATGTTTTGATATTAAAGATTGGAGTTGGCATGCGATGCGAAGGAAGACGTGGAGGCACAGGAGATCGGCAGTTCGTGACGTCACGAATACCATGCACAAGATACAGTTTATCGACTTCACCACCGTCAACTTTAATATCACGCTACCATGACACGTTATAGACGAGCTCACTCACATGTTGTACACCAGTACTATATACCACTAACAATTCTTAGAATTAGTCCTAGCTAGATCTAAGATAAACCAGATTTTAAACCTGAGCAAGAGCAACATGATGATCACAATTTTACCTTGCCGGCGTTACAACACATTACACCAATAAAAACGCACTAAAAACAGTTTAGTCTGTATGATAGTACGTATTCTAAAAATGCTTCACCAATTAGGAAGGCTCGGAATGAAGATAATTGGCCGACCTTCAGGGCTCGCGCAGGTCGCCCGTGTAGCAAGGGGACGCGCATCCTTTTGCAAGAAACGATTCGAGAGCAAGGTCGGGGAACTGCTAGTTATCTGCAGTAGGGGCCGGGACCTTGATTACATTCCATCGCCTGCCTGTGCCCACTACTGGAGGCTGAGGCAGAATGTCTGTTCCCCGTGTACTATTGCAATTTTCAAATCTGATAGCAAGGGTCAGCTGGCAAAGGCCAAGATAGATGTGTTCGTTCATCGATTGGCTCCAATGCTCCCGCGAACCAAATTACACGGATGCAAATTCAAACAAGCTCAAGTGGCGAACAGGACGGTTTCTGAAAACAAAACATCCGTAACCGATACTAAACATACTATTTTGAATCATTTTAGGCGCTTACGAAAATAGTAATGAATGATTTCGAAAGAAATATCTCAAAGAACATTATCAACAAGACATTGGAAGACAAATAAATATCCTGCTCGTTGTCAACAGTATCTCTTGGAAGATAAGGAAAAACTTCGAAAATGTAAACAAAATTGTTCCCTTGTTCGCCTCACAGAGTCGGTAGAGTAGCGTGGGTTTAAGCTTTGAACCTGGTTGTTCAACAATGAAAAAGGTATGCTGAACAAACTTTCCACTGAAGTTGTTGCATAAATCATCTGAAATAGATGCATTGAACAGACCTGCTCAACTGTTTACTATTTCGCAGTCGAGTTGGGTCATTGAGCAACCTTTGAACATCGTGTGTTTGCATTGTACTAACAACACCTTTTACATAAAGTATACAGCTGTTTTTGCAAGTAAATCGTACAAAAAAATATAAAATAAAATTAACAGTAAAAATTTTATAATTTTGAAACTATTAAGTCGTCGAAAACCTTTCTCGCTGCTAAGAAGTCCAGTCACTGAGCGAACTCTTAAACGTAAATAAAGGTCCAGAATGTACTGACAACACGTCGGTTTAATTTATGCAGTCCCTTCGAGAGTACGCGTACGTTGAGATATGCAAATAGTTGCGCATCAGCAGGCGCGAGGCGACACACGAGGTGAGAGGCCGCGGAGCGTGTGCGTGCTGGCGCATCGACCGGATAACTTAACATCATAGCTTCTTAAGATTCAGTCAAATTCCTGGGTTCAATATCTAGGAAGCTTTTGATAGAGTCATTACTATACGTATTGGGAGATTGGCTGGACGGGTTCATTGAACATTGAAGTCAGCAGTACAAAGTAATCTGGAAACAGTGTGCCACTTTTGACGGAGCTTGGATGTGACCCTACATTTGTTTTATCGATAGCCAACCGGCGTCCAAGAGTTCGAGCACAACGTGACACCGATTTGAATCCACAACCAGAAATTAAAATGTGTTCTATAGGACGGAAATTTAATAAGTTCATATGTGTGTTCTAAAGATGATGTCGATAAAAAGCGCACTGCGGTCGCGCATCCGGGTAACAGTTTAGCATATTTGCCGAGATGGGGCACTCTCGTGCAATGATTACTACTAAAACGTGATAATCTGTAGTCGGCTCGCGATTCAGGGGATTTTATTTGATCTTGTCGCATTCAGTCGATGCTGAAGGAATATTATTACGATTGATGAATACTAACATTAACAACCGACATCCGCACACTTAAAAAAACTTAAACGAACTAAACAATATTAAAAATACCTCAAGTTTAAAATAACATTGAGTCACAGAGACGAAGCTCACGATACAATAACAAACAAGTTGATATCTCCCGCAGTGACGTCACCAACATGAACACACATTTGCTTCAACGTGGATTACATTGTCCAACAAAACATTAGAAACAAGAAGATCGGACTACGACCTTACTAACTCATTTTATTGGATCTGACAACCAGATCATCTTAAATGGAACCTTAATGTGAAAAAAAAAAGAAAAAGAGCAGATAAGCATGTACAGTACACATAGGTGCTCCGGGGAAGTACTAGCACCATGCCTATTCCTGCCGCCAAGCAGCGCCGCGTGTTCCGGTTTGAAGGGTGTGGGCGCCGGTGTAATTACAGGCACATGAGGCTTAACACCTGTACGCCTCAGGTTGATGGACGCAGAGCAGTGCATTAGGTTACGTTCCTGACGAACGTGACCTACAAGGCAGTGATTTGGTATAGGCGATGGTAACCACTTAACATCAGGTGGGCCATATGCTTGTTCCATCAGCAAATTGTATAAAAAAAACAAAATGTAGATCAATAAACCGAAAGTACAGCACTCACTAAAACAAAGGTCAGATCAATTTGGACGATTATATTTTAAAATACAGTTCCAGTAATGAATATGAGTCATAAATTAATTGAACGCAACGATGCGATGGATTATATCGAATAGCAAGGTGAAATTAAAACATTTCAATTGAGCACTTACACAAAATGTAGAGTACAAGAACAAGATACAGGTTACCTACCGATAGGAAACAGAACTCAAGTCGCATTTTAAAACCTAATTCAGTACTCGTTTTCTGTGAATAGGTGTGACTTTTGCGCGTGTACAACACAGTAACGCTAGATGTGCCGACGGAGGGATCAATAAAACGGTGTTGTTGACAGTAACCTCTAGTCCACTAAACACCAGGATCACAATATCAATTTAGTAAGCGTCGCCGCTATGTTGTGCAACGCGATTGACGTCTCAATGTCAACCTTATCTAGGTGAGAACAAGACAAGTACTTTCACACCTCACTTATCAGCGCCCTCATTTAATAACAACGCTATTTAATTATGTACAAAATTCAGACTTTTAGACTGACTTAATTCAAGAGTAACAAAACAACAGATTCGTACAATTTTAAAACCACACAACTAGTAGTAAATGGTAAAAAAAACACTTACCTACAACTTTTACAACGCTGCGAAATATCTGACTACAGGCATAATACTACAGGCTCGTCACTTACCTGGAAAAAATAAAATATTTGTATAATGTGTATAACTATAAACTGAGCGGGCAAGCTAAGCATTTCAGGTAGGTAAATAAATTAAACCTCAAAAAAATAATCGGAAGGAAGAAGACGTGTGTCTATTGAAGACGTTTTTGTGAGGGTAAAGACCCTCATAAAAGAACTACAGTAAATACCAATCACACATAACGTCGGGGACACGTAAATGGAATAGGAACGTTATAGGATACTAAAGGAATCAGCGCCACAGAGTAAGTAGGTACGAGTGCCGCATGTAGTCACTCCCCTACAATGATATCCCGCACCTGGAGTGGAGCACGTGACCTTCTTACCCCACTTTATAAATAGCTGTGAATGGAACGCGCTTCGTCTATTTTCGATGTTGAACATTTACGATATAATTTTACTGGTAGTAATATTTTTATGTGTTTTGAAAGGTACCAACTACCGAAGCAAGGACAAAGACACAATTCCATTCTCGCAAGGCTCATTCATAACATTGCAACACGACGAGTTGAATAGAAGCATAGATAAAATGACATTTCAAAAATATCAAGCAATTTGAATTAGTCATAGTAGAAAACATTTGTATATCAGCTTATGTCCATAAGCACCAATATTTACAGTAAATAATTCATAACATATAACAAACCAGATCCTACAAGCAACAGAAGCCGCTGAAGTAATGCGACAAAAGTCACCGATCAGACTTCACGTAGCCCAATACAATAAACACAATATTATATTTCAAAATACGTTTGTTATCTGACGTAATCAGCAGATAACTGTAAGCAACAGCAACTTACCATTAGATGTACATTTTACAAATACTTCGAGCTGATGCATTTAAATAGTCAAATTACTATGCACATGTCTTGGAGGGTAGTTTAGTAAGTACTACGTTACGCACGTATAATAGTAGAGCAAGGCTAACATTCCTCAAGCGCGATGGCCTCTATCCTCATCTATCTAGACGCCACACATCGCACCTCAAGCATTATGATCGAAGGGAACACCCCTGTCTACCCTATCTATTTATGTTCTCGCACGAGCCCTAATTGCCGAGCATCCGGCCCAGCACGCCGGCACCTACTGCGCATTCTGTGGCCGGCGGGCGCCTGAGAGCCCACCGCGCCCATCCATTACATCTAAATGCTAAGCCAACAAATCTACTGGCAAATACTATGATACGAGATTAATAGGTCCGAACCACTATAACAGAATATTTTACAATTACAAGACAGTACAATTTTTACAGTCAGCGTAACCTTAAATAGCCTGCCCATGACAAGAGAGACGCTAGTAATATTTGGAATGAAGAAGGGACGGCTCACGGTGGAATGGGCCGCGCTATCCGTGACTCTGATGACTTTGGATAAGAACCGTTCAAGTCAATGGCAAACGGTAACTCCTGTGTCACCTCACTAACCGGTCCGACACACGACGACCGTGACGCACGGACGAAGGTCAAGAATACATTTTAACTCGAACTCGAAGTGCCGATCTCCGATTCAATGTCAGGACGATATGTAGCGACATTTAGGTATTATTATTCAAAAATGCAGACGCCATAACAATTCGAACACAATGCCTTCATTAAAAGTTAGACGTGAGCTTTCTGGAAGCATAAACGTTCATGTCTGGTGCACTCCGCACTGGGCGGCAGCGGCGACGATATTTACTCACGCAGAACTTTTGCCAAATGCATTAAGGTACCAAGAGTCGCAAAACCGGGAGGTTGGTCTTACTTTATTGTTATATTTCTAAAATATCGGGCTAAGATCACTACTGCGGTGAGATAGAAGAGAGTAGGTAGACGCAACAAAACACCTTACACCAAAGCTAAATAAGCTAACATGATAAGTATGACAAGACAATGTAAGTATCTGCTAATGATGCCACTAAGCAGCCCACTAGTTGAGGTCGTTGAGCGCGTTGACGTCAACCAGTTTTTTTGCAGATAACCAGTCGCACATACATAATGAGTAACATCTAACAGTAATCGATACTGTCACATACATCTATTATCAGCACGACGCGACCAGCAAAAACACTCGAGCATATTGCCAGTGCATGTTAATATGTGGTTACTGGTTAGATTACATAGTGACTGTTAGATATAATGGATAATTAGTGGTGAAGTGTTAATCCGAAGCGGAGGCACACGCAAGCAGTGGCTGGTGGCCGGTCCCGTCCGGTCCCGAGAACACGACTACAGAATCGCCTGGGAACTTGCAATTCCAACTTTTTCTCTGAATTCCCATGTGGCTGCGTAATTGCAGTGTATTTTGGTCGACAGTAACTTACAAGTTAAATGGAAACCGGCGCGACTTGTAATTCAACACGCGATTATCTGTTTCCGCAGAAAAAACCGGCAACGAAACGCAAGTTGGTCGGTAGGTTGTGGAGAACCTCAACTAATTGACTTTACATTCACAGCTCATGAAATTGCAGATCGAGCGTCGCTAACAGCGGTGAGACTTGGCGAGCTGAACAATCCTAGTCACGTCAAATTGTTTACAGAACTCGCTACTCTTGCTGTGGCTTTGTGCAATAACTCGATTGTCGCTTCCCCAAACGCAAGCATATAAGCAACACATTACACAATATTGTAGTCCATTACAACTGCAAATATAATTACCACTTTTCTTCTTATAATCTATTACGTACGTCTACGTCCTCGTCGGTACGTTTATTATGATAACTCAAACAAGTAAATAAGTAATAAGTTATTAGTAAAGTATCAAGTACTTGCTAGTATTAGATCCATTTAGTAGATTTATCTACTGTGATATTTTCTACATAGTATTGGAATTAGGGGGATAACGAAACCATTTGATGGTTAGGGCTAGACAGATACAAATGACATCACAATAAGAGGAGTTAGCTAGGTTATCATTAAAATTGCTAGTTTTGATTCAACCTGGAACAATTTAACCACAAATTAATCAGTTTTAGAAGTCGCGCTAGACCCAGCCTGTGGAAACATAATATGTATTCCAAACATTACAATATGATACATGATTGTGTATGTTTATAAATAATGCCAACCGAAAAAACGTCCAACAGGTCACTCCACAGTCCACTCCACACGTCACTGAGCAACTCGGTCAGATCGTATCGGCGCAGACAATATTTTATTTTGTAAAACTCATTTTAGGTAGGTACCTATTAACTTTTATTACGAACATAGTTTAATAATGTACACTTTTATAAATGTAACACGAAAGTGTGAACCATTCAATTGAAAAGTTCAGTAATACTGTAGGAAATTACAAAATCAGTACTCAGACAAGTTTAAAACTGGGACGGTATTTAATGATTCAGTAAACAATACAGAAAGATAAATACAAAATAAACTAAATATTCTAAACTAATTAAAACTCAGTATTGCGGGGAAAGCTCGGAAAGCACAGGTGTAAGGAAATTGATAACTATAATAAGCACAGATAATAAGGCTCTCAGGAAACTAACTAAACTAACGAGATATGAAAGCAGCTTCAATCATTCTTGCCAAATATGTATCAAAGTCATTCTCTAGCTAACCGTTTCTCTTAAGGCAGTTTCACCCCATTAAAATGCCCCAGTCGTGACAAACAGTATGTAAATGCAAGTATGTATTGTAAATATGTAGCGAGCATATTCCTACAGCTTGCCGACGCGGCGCGGCCGCAGTCATGCACAATGCACTAAGTGAAACACGACAACTAAACGTCCATAAATGTTTGAGCAATTAATTGAAAGAGAAACCATGCGTTTTAACTGTTACGTGTTCGGCAATTATAACAATACTTGCATTGCAGCAGTAACAATCTTTTGAATCGAAGTTCGAACCGTCGTCGTCGTCGTCGATAGTCCGATTCAATGAAGCGAACCTATAATATCGGCCGAACTGGGAACACTCGCGAATTTAATTTAAGTTTGAAGATATACATTATACTCAGCGAGGAAGTTCAACGTGAACTTACGCTTGCGTATCCAACTACATCCAATTTCTGAATCTTATGCTAGGACAAAGACATTTAAATTTCTTAAATTCGCAACAATATACGTGTAGGTACCTATATTAGTTAGTTTTGTGACATTCCGAGAAACGACAAAGACCGCACGAGTGCCAAAAATGCGAGCACATTCAGATAAACGTGTCGAAATATTCAATAAAATTAGTTTTTTTCTCAGAAATTGAAAACATATTAACACGGACACACGACCTGCTACTAACTAACGTAAAGACAACTACAAATTAATGAACACCAAAGTCTTGTATTTGTATAGTTCTGATAAAAATATTTTTCCAGAGTAATTTATGTTAGATTTTGAAAATAATGTCTTTTAGGATAAATACGGATATCGCTTTTCCAAAAATATATTCGTTCATGCTATCATCTAACCTAAACTCCCTATCTCGTAGAATGTTCACTCACATGCTGATAACGCCTAGTGTCAGTGGCTATGTTTAATCAGCACAAATATCATATTTAATGACGATCAAGGTCAGCAGTTAGAGCATGCCTAATGTAATGATGTAACCGCAACAACAATAGATTCCAATTCTTGTGAGAACCGACGCCTTTAATGACCAAGCAACAACTACATTTTATAGCTTCGACGTCAACCGAAAGGTAACCTTTAGCCGCAAGATGACATCATGATATGATTATTATCGTATAGCGTTACACGATGATATATTTAATATTTTAGAATACCTCTTTTCGCCTGTTTCTCGCGTTCCTTTTCCTTTTCACGCGCTTTTTTCTCTCTCTTTTCTCGCTCCTGCTTCTCCTTCTCCAACCGCTTCATCTCTTTCTTCAGCTCCTTCTCGCTCTTCTTCGACTTGGTATCGTCGATCTTCTCGGAGAGGATGAACGTCCCCGTCTGAAGCTTCACGTCTTCCTCCTTCGGTCTCATCTCGCCGAAATCCTCACGAGGACGATGCAAATATGGAATCCGAAATGCACTCGCGAAGAATTTACCAGGATCGTACTTCGATTTGGCGCGGTTATCGCACGTAGGCGCGGGCTCGCTATCGGTATTATCACTAGCACTCTCGACGATTTCGACACTGAAGAGCGCGATGATACGATCGATCGAAGGAACCGAGCACCGGCCACGACTGAGTCTCGAGGAACACTGCGCTTAGCTAGCACCGCGCCGCACCGGTTCCACTCCACACTCCACACTCACACCAGTGCGCGTGCGCCGCCGCGTCGCTCGCTCAGCGCAGCGATGTCGCCGGCGCGGACGCGTGCCGCCATCCTCTCTATAAATAAGCCTCTCTTCCTTACGCTATGAAATCAGAATACGATTTATGGCCATTGAACCCATGAAAGCTTCGACTGTCGACTGATCCCTGATTTTGATCGATCATCTCCTCTGATTATATCCGTGGTCTCTTTGTGCGGGTGGACGCAAAACGCTCGCGGCTGTATGTTTACTTTACATGCGAATTGCGAATGCTAAACGCTCGACATTTTCGATGGCAAGGTCTCGACTCGAGCGAGCTCAGCGATACCATCGCCGCCATGAACAATTATAGTTTTATTCTGCGAACAACCTCGATTGTAGTCGTCCAAAACATTTTAAGAATGGTGGTTTCGAAGGGTATTTTCAACGGAGTTAATGCGACGCATGGACACATAAAAACGCGGTGGTCTTCAATGCGCCGCTTGCGTTCCCTTTACGAAACCGACAAGCCAAGCCCAAAGATGGTGTTGTCGATGAATGGAAGACAAAAAGCCGCTTTCGAAACTGCCAGAGCGGCCCCAAAACAACATGAAAGACTCCGTGAGAAACGAAACCTTTTGAGAATCAATATCTCAGAGCTCGCGGAAGCAGTTGTGGTATCCACAAGATCATAATGGCATATTATTGGTAGACTAGTACCGATATGATATACTACCAACATAAGTGAACATTAACATGAGTTATCACGTGTTGTGCAAAACAACAATGGTATCTAGGGAGCGGTGCAGCACAAATGGAATATTAAATGACAATAACTGTACAATCCGGGTACGTGATTACCACATTATGTCTTCAACAATATGGTAAGGAAACTATTGATTCATGAGCTCTTATCAAATAATCTATAGAACTCGGCCGAGGGATGCCGCGCTCCGACTACTTCTGCCAGACTTCAGCTTACAGTAAACATTTTACAAACTACTCGAATAACGAAGCTAACACTAACTTCTTTCTACGAGTAGTTCCGGACTTTGTGAACTCAAAACTAGGTTACAGCAACTAATTAGAAGATAATTAGTCAAGTTAATTATAGTGTACCTATTTATTTAGATAACCGTTAGAGGCAACTGGACCATCCAGCTAATTGGGGTAAAAACGCAATTTAAGTTCAAAGTTACTTAGTTACCTGTTCTATAAAAATAATGTTAATTGGTATTGTAAATGACTAGAAAAATCATCCTGCTTAAACAGACATTGATAATGCACCATCCGATGCTCACTAGAACCACTAAAAGCTCGAGAGATCTTCTAGCAAACCTATGATTTGTATTGAGGTAGCATAGAAGCCTAAACTGTGCAAGAAAGCTTTACCAACGGCAACGGCAAGCTCTGAGTAAGTGACACATTGTAAGGTATTGGGGGGGTGCAGTGGAGCGTGGAGCGTGGCCGCGGCACGGTCCAGCGCTCGTGTCAAAACCCTCAACGGCGACCAGCCCACCGACCACCATCCCGAGAAAGTCTTACGATATCCGACACCTTGTGACACAGCGTAAGCGATTCATTTCATTGACAATAAGGACGCTGCTCCACTTCGAATAGACCATGATTTGAATATTAGCCTTATCTTGAATATTTGGCACCTTGCTGTAAGACGATTATTCGTTTTTTGGAATCGAAATTAAACCAAACCAAGAAAACGTAGTATAGTTTACAGACGCGTAATGACTGCTCTTATCGGCTTCAAATTGCATTAATCATAGAAAACTTGGCTTGGCCCCCACATCATACTTTGCGGCTTGATGCAAGCTCATCGAAAGCTCAGTAATGAGGCTCAGTGAAAGAGCTTAACCTAGATGCGAGTGCCTAAGTAATTAATGCTAAAATCCATTTCCACTGATGAGACCATTGGAACATGCTCTAAGCTCAGGCTAATGAGGGAATCCGTCTCATCAACAGAGAAAATAACGCCGTGTTGTGGTGGTACCTGGATTT
Organism: Electrophaes corylata; assembly: GCA_947095575.1. Lineage (NCBI taxonomy): Eukaryota > Metazoa > Arthropoda > Insecta > Lepidoptera > Geometridae > Electrophaes > Electrophaes corylata. Next base: position 7,940,290 of record OX352722.1, on the reverse strand, counting down.
CGCTAGCTTGAGGTTTCACATTTCAAAAGACTCTACTTTTTTTTCCCTCGTATGAAGTAAACAGCTCGTTGTTATGCGACATCTAGTTTCATTTAATCTCGAAAACTAGCGGTTTGTAATTTTAGGCTGAGACTAATAGCCTCGGAACGGTACACTTTCTTAATTCGCTAGTAAAATGAAGCGTGGCGAGAAGAGCTTCAACTTTCCTTGGCTTTCCTGTGGCCTTTCTAGATGCCAATTACACGCTCAGTTCCTGAAGCACGCTTTCTTGCTAGTGTCACAGTTCACAGCTTAGTTTGTATGGAGGAGTTCCTGTCTCGCCGGGAAGTGAACTCGAGGGCAAACTGGATTGCGTTATGCACGTGTTGTCAGCTCGGATGATAGAGCGCTGTAGAAAGTGGTCTCGGAAACTTCGATCCTTTCCTTATCGTGGTAAAGATTTTCATTTAGAACCTTTGTGCTTGTTAAGATTGAAGAAAATCCGCAAGTTCGTCGGATAAAACAATGTTAAAACGAGAACCATGTAGTACGGGTAAAGTTGGCGAGTGACGTAACGTAACGACCTGTGGCCAGGAAGCCTTCAAGTTTATTGGCGAGTTGGCAAGCTCGTTGCGTAACGCGTTACACACACAGCACTACTCTACTATCAATGGAGGTGATTGTGCTCGCCTCTGAGAGATTAGAATGCTCAAATCAAATAATAGAGATGTTTGGGGGAATAGTTCATTTAAAGCAGCCTATACATGTTGGCCCAACGTTGCCGAGCGAAGGCCAATACCAACGTGTAGACGGCATGTTTGCCTTGCCTTGCCATCGCTCGGTGTCGCTCGCCTAGTTGGCCGAGTGAATACAAGCGCCAACGTGTATAGAGGTCATTTGCAATGACTTGTCACCACTCGCGGTCGCTCGCGGTCGCTTGCGGCCACTCGCCTCACTTCGGAGCCGTGTCGGTTTTTTTGCACAAATCAAAGGCGCTTGTCTACACTCGGCCAATCGTGTCCACATGTTTGTCAGCCCGCCATTACGCGTTTGGTGTCGGTCATCGTCGCACGTGTATAATGAAATAATATCGACCGATGTGACGTAGCGGGCGAATGTCCGCCTGCGACGCAGGAGGTTGCGGGTTCGATTCCCGCCTTGGGATAAATGTTTGTATGATCTGCAAATATTTATTCCGGGTGTTCTGGGTATTTTCTATGTATAATAAAAAATATCTATGCATGTAATGTATTGTATTAAGTATATCAGTCATCTAATACCCATAACACAAGCTCTGCTTAGTTTGGGGCTAGATGATGCTGTGTGTATTGTCCAGCATTATTATTATTATTATTATTATCGTTCGAAACCAACGATGATGTGTTCAAGTTTGTTCTATTTCTATGAATTCACCACCATCTTTTTTGTCTTTTCTTTTTTTACAACTTTCTTCCGGTATACAAAGACGTAATTAATAAACGTGCTCATCAAATAAATAGCAGCAGCTGCAACAAATTCTACGTCCATATTGTTCGAACCAAATAAATACCGGATAACCATGTAGCTAGTTCGAATGCACAACGCGAACTGACAGCACCCAACGTGTGGGCAGCTTCACTCGTCCAACTCATTCATTGGCCGCTTGCAATAGTTTGCGTAGACTTGCCGAACGTCTGGACGGTAGCACTTGCCTTGCATCGATTTGCCTACGCTCGCGTTGGCGTTAGCTCGGCCAACATGTATTGCAGGCTTAAGGATGATGCAAGGGTTTGCTTGAATATTCGATTAGCATTCGGAGTAGGTGCATGCACAACAGCTACGCTTGCCGGGTTGGGTGATTGGTAAGCAGTTTCGATGCAATACAAGTACTTAATTTAAAACAGAGCAAATAGAAATAACTTAACTGTGATTTTGTGACGTGAAAATAAAGTACTATAGTATACTCAGATGCTTTTCTTTATACAATAATGTTAGCATATGATAAAGCATTGCCTCGAAAGCCTCCCACGTTAGAAACGTGCTCTACCATGCACTGCCCTGCGTCCATCAACCTGAGACAAACCGGTGTGTCTAATTGTACCGGCACACACCATTAAATCAAATTAAAACGCAGTAGCGCTCCTTGGGAGCAGGAATAGGCATGGTGATGTGATACAATCACCTAAATGAACCCTTCACAAAAAGCCCTTTTTTACCATTGATAGACTATCCTTTGTTGTTGTTTTTTTTTTTTTTTTTCAATCTCACCTGGTGGTAAGTGACGATAAAGCTGACGACGAAGCAGGACGGTCTAGAAGACACCTATTCACATGTCTTGGGTGGAACTATCATCAGCAAATAACCAGGTTAATAATCAAAGCAAATAACATCAGAAAAAAGTTCTAATCAGACATACCTAATCTAGCAAGTATTTGTAGTTATACTATATAGTAGTTGTATAAACATTTGAATAGGTAGTTGCTCGTAGATAATATGACCTGTTTGTATAATTTGAAATGATTGGACGTCCAAGGTCGTCGTCGGCGGCGGCGGCTGCGGGGGCAGGGGGCGTGATGTTGCAAGTGCTCAGATACTAGAACGTGCTAGAATCGATCACAGATTACTTACTGAATAGAACCAGAATACATCACGAGTGCCGTGACTCACACCACGTCCCACCATCACTGATATATAACTTCTGGATAAATAGTTTTTCTACAAGTAGCAGTGGAGCTGAATTAAGGTAAAAAGCGTTGAGGAAGTTAAGAGTTTTGCTGGCTTATTTTCAAGCTCTACGAAACGTGAGAGGTACACTATATGCATAAGTGTAACTATCATTATCATAGATTATCATTATATTATAATAGAGAGCCTACTTTAGTGTACTGGTTGTAGGTCCTCATCGTAAAATACCTTGCCTCACTTATAAAAACAAAATAGCCGACATATCTCAGAATCAACAGGTTGAAGTGGCAATGAGCACACAATATCTATGAGCTCGTAGAACCGTCAACAGCTGGTTTAAGGTAATCGTATGGCGTCCACAAGCCGAAAGATGGAGCCCAGGACACCTTACTATCAGATTGACATTGTAAAGATCACCAGAAGTCAGTAGATGGAAAGGGCTCAAAAACAATCTTCCTGGAAATTATTAGGAGAGGCATCATGTCCAACGGTGACGATGAAGACTAAGTAACCAAACAAGCGTACGGTTCACTTAGCCTATGTAACAGTTGAAACACAGGCTGTTATAGAAAAAAGCGTGGCAATAACTAATATCAGACCATTAGATTAGAACATTAAAGTCCTCGGAAGAGTGAAATTGTTTCCTTCCAAAGAGTTACAAGCTGGCTGCCATAAATAGGAAAGCTGTACAACACATTGTCTTTGTCGTTCTATATAGGGAGTTTCCGGGATCGGCGACCGACATTCCCGACCGGGCGGCGGCACTTCCCTTCCCTAGATCGAACCATTCGTTCTCACATTAACGCTTTATTGCCAGATTAATGTCCGTAAAAACAACATAAATAACATGTTAAATTACGTCAGTCCCAGAACCGATAGCTGGTTAGAATAGTACAAACAAAACCTACATAATGTATCTACGTCGTCGGCACGTGCAGGAGGCATTGTATACTAAACTCTCTCGTACCATTTCAACTCTACCAATTTTTTTGGTCTAACTTCAACGGTACGAGTTTCTTGCCTGTTCTTCTAGGATTGGTCGCGAGGAACTATCGCCTAGATTTACCTAGCTTTAAGACGATAACTAATTCTTCTTCTACTTTTTTTATAACGCCCGAATACTCAAGGCGTCAAGGATTTTTTGCCAGTTTGCAATGAAAGTCTGTCAAAAATTCGTCACTTGAGACGTGATCAAATTTAAGTGGCGTTTGAGTATTCGGCCGTAACTTCCACAATTTTGCCTGGATAAATACTTTTTGATTGTGACTTTGACAACTATCGAGTACCTGAATGATATTTTTCATCATTCTATCGTGTGCTCTCATCATTTCTCATAATATGATGCAGTTATTTTCCAAACTTGTAGTTTTTTGATTGCTGAGTGGAGCGTGGCCGCTGTAGTCGGGGCTGTAGTCCCCTTCTAAGTGTTTACAAAACGCAAACATACATGTATCTTTGATATTTATGCCACGGTTAGGCCTACAGGACGTAAGCCTGTAGGCCTGGCGTGGCACCGACCCACCTGATGGTAAGTGAACCTGTGAACCTCTGTGTAAGAGGGTAGTTAGTGGTATATCTAGACTATATATTTCTTTAACTACCTCTATCTCTAAAGATAATTATTTCACTTCATTATTGTCGATATTAACAAAACACGACAAGCGATCCGTAATGTTCTCGATACACCGAGGGTTTTGTGCATATTGCGCTTTCGATCGCGGTACGAAACACGTATTGTACAATCGATAGAACAGAGTATCAGATTACGGTGTTATCTTATCGATTACCATTTCACGTGTGGTTAAACCGCTGATTGACGACCAATGACACATAAATGTTTTTCTAATACATATAAGTAGGTTTAATTTATATTTTAAATTACTTAATTGAATTTGTAAATTAATTGTTTTTTATTAAGACTCAGGTTGATGGACGCAGGGCAGTGCGTCGTAGGGCACGTTCTTGACGAATGTAACCAGTGAGGCGACTAGCTATAATAGATGATGTAGTAACTATTTAACATTAGATGAACCATTTGCTTTTTCTATCAGCAAGAAATATAAAAAAAACACAAAAAATTTACTTTTTCCTTTGACTGCATATAATTTGGACGAATGGTTAAATAGATAATACGACGTTTAAGTAGGCACGGGTCAGATAGTAACAAATAACGTGAATGTGTAAGCGTCATATTTTGTTTATGAACGTTATATTTTCATATTATTTAACTGCTTAACTAAAAGGTGCGGCTGTACGCCTTCACCTACTTACAGCGGTTCATAACTAGGGTCGGCCCTCACTACACGGTTCTCATTCGCTCTTTTCACTAGAAACCTTTAGTTGATGCAATGGACGGGGCTGCCCAGATACTGTAGTGTAGTATGTATTTGCTGACGCATACGTAAACGACTTTTACGCTGTGATACGCAGTCAAATATTTTAAATGCAGGATGCTGGGCAACTCCAGCAGCCTGCTAGGGGTTCAGGCTGACAGACATTGCAGTAAACTGCGAATACACGGGATGCCAAGCCTGATCAACCCTTGTACCAAACTTATTTATTATTTTAATTAAATATGTTGTGTCTTATTACCTACCTTTATTGTCTGTTTAAGATCGTCCCGCTAACGTCTTCTCGGCCGACCCGGTCGTCGCTTCCCATTTACAGGCACCCAACGCTCTTAACTCAAGTACTGTCAATTTTTCCCCACTTTTCAGGTTGCATTCGACTAACGTGGCCAGCCGAATCCCACTTGAGCCTGGCTGTTTTGCTCCGTACGTCGGCAATGCCAGTCATTGAACGCAGCATTGTGTTCCGCACCCGGTCGATACGTTTGAAGCCGAGAATACCTCGTTCCATTGCCCTCTGGCAAATCTTAAACCTGGATTTTTGCGACTCTGTCAGTGACCAAGTCTGAGCACCGTAGGTTAGGACGGGCAGGAATCCTGCCGCAGGATACACATGTCGATGAGTTGGCGCTTAAGTGACAGCGGTAGGTGTCTTTCATGTGCACCTTTCATGGACCAGTAGCTCTTCCTGGCGTTCTGGATGCGGCGATCGATTTCCTTGTCCTGCCTGTTTTCGAAGCTTGCAAACTGGCTCAACTAGATGTACTTATCGACGCACTGTACTGTACTACCTGCCCATCTACCTCGACCCTTCGCTTCGTGCTATTGGTCATGACTTGCGTCTGCGACCGGTTTATTTGGAGGCCAACCTTAAGACTCGCTGTGTTCAGATCACGGAGCATATGTTGAAGTTCTTGTGGTGTTGAGGCAAAAAGTACTATGTCATCCGCAAAGTGCAAATTTGTCAACGCTTTGCGGATGACATTTTAAACTTAATTACGTGTAATTTTGAAGTCTGTAAAAACACGATTGGAGGCGGTCATGTACTGTCTCAGCTTAGAGACAGTGACTCATCGCGAGCACATTATAAGCCTGCCCTGAACCATAAATCAACACCATTACTATTTGAAAGGAAAAGTGATTCGATACCACACCACTCACTCCACTCGTCACCCAGCCTAATAAACATCGATGACGGCGGCGGCGGCGCCCACTCTCACATAGCGTACGTGTGCCTGTGCTGATCTCTTGATGGTACCTAACTATATGCACAGTTTCAGTCAGTAGGTATGCACAGAAATGGTCTCTTCACCAATATCCATATTAAATGTCTATGCGATGCTTTCGTAGCAGTTAAGCTCTTAATGTAGGGCCATCGTTTGCACCTGCGATGCAAGTGATGGTATCCACTTAACAGCAGGTGGGTCACATGCTTGTTCAATAAGCAAGACGTTTAAAAAAAGGCTACAATTGTTTCCAATAATGCCTTACATTGAGTAGCTTAGGTTTTTTGCGGGCATCAAGCCGCACCGCTAGTAGAGGTGCCAACTCGCACACACAACTGAAATTATTTAGGCGCAAGCTCAATATTGTAACCTCGGAGGATGTACCTTGACCTTCAACTTCTGCGATTCGAGGACTGAACTCGCTAAAAAAGTGAAATCAAGCAATGTAGTACATCCAACCTACATTTTATACTAATGTACTAACATCATGTTGTGTTGTAAACTAAATTACGTAATATCCTTACCTACCTATAATTTGGAGTAGGATCACAGAATAGAAATAAGTACTACTTAGTAGTATTTCACAAGCTTGCCTTCATAATCAATTTGAAATGAGAGGTAATTTGGGGCAAGTTATAAAAGAGCAATAAATACTTTATAATTTCGGGCAAGTGGAGAAAAGAGAGTAGAGCTGCCGCGGGCAATGCTAGTGTCCCGGTATCAAGGTGGGTACAGTATTGCTTCACGTCCATCACGGCGGCGGGATTTGGACGGCTGCATTATATCCAAATCTATGAATAAACCTATTCGACAATGTTAAATTATATTTAAATTTACAAATATGTATGAATACATTCATTATTAATTATATTTAATTTAATTATTAAATGAAATTGAATACAAATAACAGTTTAAGTCATCAATTAAAAACATAATTAACCCCTCGATTTACCAGAGCTTGTTTGTAAAATGTGTATGGACACACATTTTATACATCAAAATTTATTATTATTATTACCAACCTTCTACTGTAAGGCCCTAAAGTCCCTAAGCTACTTAGAAACATCGCAGCAGCGGTAAAATCCCTTGCGAGCCATATGATATGCTACTGCCTGTTTCTTTGTGAATTTTGTATTGGACCTACCTATATGATGACAAAATAAATTCTTTGAGCGTTGGATGACCGCTATTAGCATTTACGGGCGTAAAGCCATCACGGAGGCCTCAGAGCGGCCTGAACCCAAAGTAGGCCACTAGCCATATACGAACTTAGTAACTTTTAGCGAGGTAGTGTGTTTAAAACGACCTCAGTTTCTCGTTTCGCGCAACACAAGGTGTTGAAACTATCTGTCATAAACGTAGGTAACCACCAACTCTAATGCAACGGCCGTTACCACGCATAGATCATGCGGAGAAGTAGCATCATCATCACCATCATCAGCTACGTTCGTAGCTCTACTTTATACTTTGGAATGGTATTAATGATCAAGTCAATCTACACATGCATGCAGCTGTCTCGCTAGTGCCAGCTATGTGGTGTGTTAAGTGTCGGATGGAGTTCCTGATAAGCGAACACGCGTTGCATCCTCAACGGCGTCCGTTTGTGAACCCGCAGGAGCCGGCGCGGCGGCGGCGGTACCTAATACTCGCTTGCTCCACGTGGAGATCCTGTTTGGTGTTCATTTTTGTTATTTGTATGTAGCAATGAACAAATTCTCGTCAATTTTGAAGCAGTTTTGAGGTCGTCGTAACCTGTTTGCGCAAGTGTTAGTAAGCCATTTCGTACGCTACGTCATTGTCTAGTTAACACCGATGTGTTTGGCAACTTGGCACAAGTAGCTCTACCTAACTAACGCCCGAATACTCAAACGCAAGTTAGAGTTGATCACGTCTCAAGCCGCGATTTTTTGCCAGTTTGCATTGAAACTAAAAATAATAACCAGCACGAATTTATTTAAAAATAAATTAACAAAGCTTTTGTTGAAAGGGTGTTTTTACTCTACTGATGATTTTATAAATAATGACTTTACATGATTATTATATTACTCCGTTGCAACACCCTTACTGGGTATATTATGTGTATTGGTACGAAAATTATATCTAGTCCTAAGATCTGACAATATTAAACCAACTTACATAATAAGGCAATAAACATACTGAATACTGAATTGAAAGTCTGTCAAAAACTCGTCATTTGAGACGGAATTAAATTTAAATTGCGTTTGAATATTCGCCCGTAAGCTCCATGTATATGTATACGGCAGCTAATGTACTCGCTAAATTTGTATATTTGCTTGTAAATAAATATAATCACGAAACGTAAATAACCAGTAAAGAATACAGGTTATCGAATGGCGAATGGCGATCACGACCCGATGGACCGACGACCTTGTTAAGATCGTCATAGACCAGTGGATGGAGATGGTTTAATATCGTTCTTCCTGGAAACGTACAGAGACCTACCGATAGTGGACTTCTTAAAGATGATGATGTTGAAGCAGTAAACCTATGCCTATCGTCTATACATATATCTATCTTCTATACCAATTATAAGAATCTTTGTTCCGACTCACTGACATTAGACAATGCGCAGCTTAGGCCACTGCTCGTAAAGACTTGAAATTTTCAGGGTATATTTTGTTGGTACATAGGGGATAAAGGACTTGCTGAAATTCAAGCCGTAAGGGGTACCGCGAGGGTTTTTTTTTATAACAATAATAATAATATTTACATATTATTATACAATTATAAAAATTTGTAAAGAGTCTTTATGAAAATGAAGGTACTTGGAAGATTAGCTTTATTTTACAGGCAGAAGATGACGTAACAACTCGAAGGTGTTGTCCCGAGCAGTCGTATCACAATACTCCTTGCGGAAGCCACCTTTTACTGATAACTACATTTCTTAACAGAAGATACTGTCACGTCGCATCCCCCAGGCCGGGGGGCGGGAGAGTGAGCTGAATATCAATCGAGGTACTAAAAGAATATCAGGCCCGCGCGTTCAACATCATGCTATCATGGGAATACTTAAGAGTTATTATCACCTTCACTGATCGATACGGAACTAGGCTCAATTCGGAAGGTTACAGTCAAATCTAAATAATAAAACTGTTTATTGCATGAAATACATGTTTTAACGTGCTGTTACGGACATTCTGCTGTCTCAGGCGTGCAAATATTACACGAGTACATATTTACATTATTATAAAGTTAATAAATAATTATCTATCTTATATACAAAGATGTGTTCTGCAGTCATAATACAGGTTTAATACCAACCCTTTTTGAACATCGATTTCAATTTGAAACGATCGTCAAATCAATTTGACTCCATCAATCGATCTAATACAAAATATACAAATGGCAACCGATAAATTACACGAAACTAGTCCTGCGCTCCTTATTCCTATTCTATGGTTCAGGTTTGAGGGACAGCGTCAAGGTCAACGCTGATGTAGAGCTGGACGTTTTGTTTCCTGCTTGAGATTAGTCGGTACCAACGGAAGCTCTCATTTGTAAGAGTTTTATTGAGTTCGTAGACCAGGTAAGGTTGGAACCATCACGGACAACAGTCAGTCAGCACACGGGACGATCAGGATCACGAACATCGTGAGATCTCAGATTGAGACAAACCATTCGTTCGTTTAATGTCTAGGCAGCATTGCACTGATTGCCTCGCTCTGGGCAGTGGTCGTAGGGCAGTGCTGAAGGTAGCCGATGGAGCGTCGCGGGCCGCGGACAGGGCGGGTGTCGGGTGTCGGTGTGGATGGCGGGATCGCATGCTCCGCCGCCGCTCGATCTGATTACGATACCTACTTCGAATTACCTGACACTGGTTCTCTCTTGGTTGTCATCGTTGCATGTGGTATTCTGGCCTAGCCAGCCATCGAACGTCTTCATGCGATGTGAATGCCAACTACTGGTTAGATAACAAATTAACAGGTAGGTCCAGCAGTACAGACACTTGAACATTTGATAAATATCTGTTCCGTCTAGGTACCTATTGTGGTACCTACTATAATAGGTATATGTATGCGATATGTATTCAGATACTTTTATTCTATAGTGTGGGGACAGACAGAAAGGTGGTAAAAATGGCGTCAACATGCGAAATTTGGTGAGTGGGTACCTACATTTCTTTACCTCTTAGGCTAAGGTGTCTATTAGGAAACAATGGAAACAATGGAGAGCAACATCTCGGTACCTTTTCCACAGTCATGTGGTCTCTGCCTCACATGCTGAGTAGTTTAACTCAAAACGACAATACAAAACTTTTTTTATTGTTTTTCTAAGTAGACACCCAAAGAGCGGTGAAGTGTCGCCTTATATGTAGGCATATTATCTTATAAAAACTAGTAGTACCTATACCTATAGATATGTGGTTGTATATTTTGTTAGTCAGAATAGCATTCCCAAAGACTACTAAATGGTGGACAATACTCTATCAGGCTGGTAGAAGTTCATTTGCATTAGGTAATTGCTAAACTAAGCCACTTGCCTTGTGCATGAGCCAGCTAATCCCCAGCCAGTAGTAACTGTAGCTATACTAGACTGAGTATTATGATAAACTGGTAAAGCATTGATGGCTAGTTCAAATATGGGTAGGTATCAGTTTTTACATCTAGGAAAGATGATTTGGAGCGTAGGTATCTTGTTGTGGTATGTGAACGCTTTCAATTGTGATTTAGAAGACCTATTTTAGAGCAGCAGCAACAGAACAAACATAATATGTTTGTTACACCAAATGTTTGCTCTCGGTGGGGATTGAACCCACCCCCTGCAGCGCAGAAAACAGGGCTACTACAGACTGAGCTGTGATGGCTGTCAAGAAAGGCAAGCATTTATAGATATATTGATGCTAAGAGTTATACAAAAAGCTATCTCAGACTGAGTTGAACAGCTTCTGTAACTACTCTAAAGCAAGGACACAATGATTGCCATTGCCATGTATAATCAATCATAAATTGCTTAGAGATTGCTAATACTTTACTCCACTCAAGCCACCATGTACCTAATGTAGTAACTTATGGGTTAGGTACATTATGCTCAAGGATTTCTTTTCATTTTCAAGTAGTAATAATGTTATAAATGTGTTTATGTAGTAGGTGAAAAATTGAATAGTTTCTACGCAAAGTATACTAATATATTCAGTAGGTATCTATACCTACTCATTCTTACTTCTATGGTAAAATATTGATAAGAAAAAGCGTGTAAATTCAGCAACTTCAAATAAAAATGATAAGGTTTACGTTTAGGTATGAATTTTAACCTCTATTTACGCTAGGAGCATGAAAAAAATCGATAATTCGTCCGATAGAAACATGACGACCACCGCGCCACTACGATTCTTATTATATAGTGAATCTCACCGAGGCCCTTCCTAACTCAAGATACAATACAGTAAATGAGATCAGACTTATTGCTTCAGTCAGGGAATTCATAAAAACAATAGAAATTGTACAGTAGGTACAAAGCCGGCGTACTCACCCATTTTGTTTCACTCCGAACTCCCTCCGATGGTCAATCACAATGGCTTTTTTTGGTTTATCGCCTTCCCATGTTCACACCATCACTTCATAAAGAGCACGCGCGACTTTTATTTGTTTATTTTATTTTAGAAATCATACAACTTTGGACAACAATCAGAAACTTATAAATAAGACGCACGCAGAGCGACACTGCACTGCTTATCGCACACACACACGCAGTTTGATTGATTCACAGAATACTACGTTTGATTGATTTGATTGAGTTGAGAGCACAACGATGAACGAACGAATAGCACGGACAATGTTGCCAACTGTTTATTAAGCGCCTACTAGATTCAACTGTCAAATCCACTAGAAATAACCCTGTATTTATAGTGGTCTTTGATAAAACCACAACGCTAAGACACATTTAGTTTGATTTAATGTTCATCATTCTTACGTAAGAAAAACTATCTACCTATCAAACTTTTGTACTTTGCAAATGCTTTTGTTGTTGGGACTATCTGTCCTTGCTCTTTCAAACTTCATAGTGGTAGGTACCTACTTTTATTTTATTTCACGAATTCATTGTAATATACGACCATTTCACTCACTGTTGTTCATCACAAACAAGTACCTAGGACTTGCAAAGCTTTAACAAATCTCGTAAGACATGGTCCCATGCTCACTCAAAAAGGAATACGCAGAAAACCAAACCCGACTAGTAAAAACAAATTCGGCTGACCTTTGCACATTTAGTTCAAAAGAATAGCATACTTATACTAGCCTGCGTTTATTTGCCACACACATATAAAGAAAATAAAATCCATTTGACGACCAATGTGGCGCGGGCGAGCGAATGTCCGCCTTGAAACTTGAGCGATTCCCGCCTTGGGATAAATGTTTGTACGATCTGCTAACATTTATCGGGTATTCTGGGTATTTTCTAAGCATAAAAATGTCTATATATGTAATGTATTGTATTAAGTATATCAATCATCTAGTACCCATAACACAAGCTTCTGCTTAACTTGGGGCTGTGTGGATTGTCCAGTATTATTATTATTATTAAATGAGATTGATAGGTAGGTATACGAATATCCGGACTCGTGGTCGCCCTGTTCGGCCCTTATAAAAACATACTTTCTGTTGAAAAATTAGTATTCTAGTAGCGGTGATGGGTTTGCAACATGTCACATATGGAATATCAACTAGGTACCAAACGTCTAACTACCCCTCTTAGGCTTAAAGAATCTCGAGTGTAAGGCGCATAAAGGCCAAATTAAGGGGATAGGCAGATTATAAGTAGATAAAAAAGTTGATAGTAGATGATAGCAGTCAGAGTAGTTAGTCAGGCTTTCTCATGCTTAAAACTTATATCATCCTCACAGCTTACGGCCTAGTCCAACAGAGGACATGAATAGTCAATACCTATACGTGTGGAACTGACCACGGGTTTTTTTTACATTTCTCACGATTTCTGAAGGTGAAGTTTTCTGTGGAGTTCAAAGGTGATAGCTGCCACCCACCAAAAAAACATAACTACCTACCTTCCAGCGAGGGGGACCACAAACTACTACCAGTTCGTGGTAAATTTATTGAGTTGGCAGCACTGAGCATAACAAGCAAGCAAGCTGCATGCACACAAACTAGTCAAACTAAACTACACAAAGGCCACCCCACCCGCCGCCGCCACAACGATAGCCAGCCAAGCAGCTGTTGGCAGCCGTCAGAAAACGCGCGGTCTTTTTTTTATTCGCATTTCTCGGAGCAAAGCACAGCAGTAATAGTATTCTGTGCACAGCACCGCCTGCACCCGCGCGGTGATATTATACCAAAATCTCTGCTTTCGTTCGAATGAGACTGAATAAAAATAAACTATTGCATCTCGTGTTGAATGAATAGACATTTATATTTTTTTGACGACTTTAACTCCCAACCACGGTAGATATCCCCTCCGATCTCTTAGTGCCAAGTAACTAGGTACCTACCTACTCGGTACAGGCCCCACTTTTTGCAGTAGGTACCTAGGTAGTTAAGTATTCCATGCTTAACAGGTTCCAGCCTACTAGAATACCTGCCTACTAACTGATTTACTTTCCTCACGATGATTTCCTTTACCGTTTTAGAGCACTGGCTTTGCGTATATTGCTTTTGAAATTGGTACACGACCGGATTTGAACCCACGGTCTTAGAATCAGAAGGCTAGGTCACTCGCAATAGCCCACCGGCGGCGGCGCCGTAGAATTCTCTGTTTATGGGCGGCGCTCTAGAATAACTATGTAGTTAGGCATAATTATTCCGTCAAAGTCTGCTAACATTATTCAGCATGTTTGATGCGGAGCGGAGGAGCGAGATCTCCTAACACAGGTATTTATACATGTAGGTACTTATAAGATCTCGAATACATAATTATAATACATTATTACTGACGTACCTGTTCCGCCACAAGGAAAGAACGGTAAAGGATTTAAAAAATAAAACAATAAGTTAGGGAACAGCTTCATAAAATAAGTGCTTTTTAATTGATTAAAATTAGTAGAGTTACATAATCCGAATGAAAACGTTAAGTGTTCACAAACAATATTATGTGTATGTCTAGCTTGTGGGTAGTTCTGCTGAAGAGAACTAGACATATTTACAGAATTTTGGAGAAATTAAACAAAGCAATATTCTAATACATCAAGTCTGACTGTATCATTTGGGTGTTTTTTGTTGTAGGTATTGGCAATGATGTGGAACCCTGCCCAATTAGCGATAATCGAATACAAGAAACAACACTAAAGCGCTAACAAACCAACAAGTAGGTACCTAAAGCATATACCTACTTTCATTTTCTACCGCACATTGTTTTATTTGAGATAGTTGCTGTAACTCTCTCGCATTTATCGTTTAAAACGAGCTCATTCTCACTCGGTTTTGAATAAAATCATGATGAGCGGCTTACGGCCTTAGTGGGCGGCAGTGTTCAAAAATTTTGTGGGCTCAGAGGCCCAAAAGTCGGAGTTGCACCAGCTATCTAAAACGAAAACAATATGAGAATGAAAGACTTAGAGCCTCAAGGGCGCTTCTAAGGACAACCGAGTGAAATATCTTCCGTCCCAGAGTGCCATACAAAACGACTCCACCTATTTACAATACTTTGTGTAAGTTATTTAAGAGCAGTACATACAATTAAAATAGCCAAACACCTCGTATTCTAAGCGCATAGCAACCACTTATCAAACAATAACTTAGATCCCTTCTCCACTAGTCGATATAACCATATCAGTACCGAATTAAATTCACACCTATCTATAAAATAATATTCATTTTTTGTCTCCGTTTTTATCTACTCATAGTACATACGTCCCCATGATCATCTTGTCGGATGGTACCTACTAGACATGGGCTTCTAGTTTGAAGCTCACTCGTGAACTTAAACTAAAATAAATGGTAATGACGGTGATTAAATAATAATAATAATAATAATATGTAAATATTCGAGTAGATAAAACCAGAGATTGTATAATATCACTACTTATACTTTTTAATTTAAAAACTATGAGAAGGCAACCAAACAGCGTTTTGCACTAAGCAGCACAATATATCTATCCCTTGCCTCATGAGACGAGATACAAACGAACGGGACACCATTTCACGAACTCGTCAAAGAATTCCACTTTCAAATTAGAACATTGTCTAGTTGAAAACTTGAATCAATCTATATTAAATATATTTAATCTCGTCTCATACAACATTTATGCGTACTATGTTTTTAACAGAACCCCTTGTATTTACATTCGTACTAAATTTATATATAAATATTAGAACCTTATTCTCTGTACATTAATTATAATAGACTCTTTAATAATAGGTTTAAATTTTAGAACTATTCGATCGAGCGTTTCTATAAGAATTTTGGAAAAATTTCATGTGTAAGGCTGGCGTCGGGCGTCGGGCTGGCGTGGCGTGACTTGTTTTTCAAAAGGTTAACAATGATTATTATTATATGTAGTTTGATATTACATAATATATACAATGCCTAACTAAACCATCTATTACCAAATGGGTAATGAAGAAAAGAGACAGGGCTATTTTTACACAATTTTATATGGATGAGATATTTACTTAAATATTTCAGCCCGTTCCTCTAATTTGACGTTGCCATTCTCATAACTCAAGGGTGCTTATGAGATATCCCTCGGAGGTAGACTCTTTCCCGCGTGGTTTCGCTATAGAATTCGAACACAAAAGTTCTTGGTTTTTTTTTATACAAAATCATTATCTTCACGCACGTACGCCAACCATACGCCAACCCTTAGTTATAGGCACCGGCACGGATTCAAACGCCCAACCTTACATGCGCAGTCATTTTTAGCTTGAGTGGGCATATCCCCCTGCATTTGCTCGTGCCTCGAGATGCGTGCCAGGGGGGTTACCTACTTTAAAATTGACCTATGCTTGGAAACGACCTTAGCCTGTCGTTGGATGATGAAGACTTGTCACTTTCATGTTCTAAATGAGCCAGATAAATATACTTTACTCAAAACGTGGCAGTAGTGTAGGAAATTGTAATTATGCTGGATTACTGTAGTACCTATATGCATAAGTATCACTACCTATAGGAATATGTAAGCTACCACTGTTTTATTATCCAATAAGTTGAGAGAATACCGACCGACAGGGTTACTAACTGTACTCATGCACTAAATAACCAACCGATACATTTCATTTCCTTAATTATGTAATAATCAGACCGGCGGCGCGCGGCATTAGCATTATCAAGTCATGACGTCAAGTGCGTACAATACAATGTCACGTAATGAGCAAAGTCGAATTGTCTTGCTATTTTTTGTTTAAAAAAATAAACTATAATTCCGTCATTTTGTTTTACTCTAGCTTCGAGACCAGCGACAAAATGGCGGCGTCTTGAATTACTTAGACCACTTTATTTGACAGTTTATTAGACTCGAAAACAGATTATTTTTGGTAGTTATTTTATTCAAAATAAGTAACTTTAGTAACTACATAGTTTAAGATAGATTATATTACCTGAAATAGGTAAAAATAACCTTTTGTCGTCATTACCAAAATCCGAATTAATCATTACATCAAGACCACGAATATTGTGCCAGTCCCAAATAGGTTTTTTTTTTTTGTTTATTAGATGATCACCATGATATCCTCTTATGTTTTTTTAAAGCATTTTGTGTTTAACTTGACCGTATTTTTATAAGCAAATGATTAAATCACAGTTTCCTATAGATTATACCATACAATAAAGTCGATGTCCAAAGTTGATGCGAGTTTTACCAAATGTTCTAACATGTATACAGCACGCTGAACACGGCCTGTCCCAGCAGTGAGGGATATCAAAACTTTTACAGCTACCAAACTTTTCTCGGTCGAGATTTCATTTACCACGATTTTTGGTACCAGACCTGCCTCATAGAGGTTGGCAGAGTCAAAGCACAGTAATAATTTATTTCTGTTAGCACAACACTATGTAAATAGCCGTCGTTTTGACCGATGTCTTATATCTAGGAATTCATCCAATCTTAGATTTCTAAAGTTATTGCATTCGTCTCAATTATTGACCGGTTCAATATCTATCTACTTACAAATGTCTATTTCTCATAAAGATTGATAACGATCATAAAATAAAAAAAAAAACAATAATAGTAATGTCACACAACTTCGACATTAATATTTTAGCACCAAACCCATAACTAGATGGCATGAATATTAAGCATTTTCGTAGCTTTTTTGACTTTTACATCGAATAGAAGAGAGACTCATCTTCACATGTAGATAGATAATTGAAATAATTTAGCAGAACATTGAACGTCAGGCACAGAGCTGTGCGAGGATCTGTACACTTCGACCCCATATGCGAGCGTGCTCTCCTCTTGTACTTGCCATAGATGAGAAGGTATTTTAATGGTCTTTATGAAATAATGGCTCTTACAGTAATATTGTCCACTGTCCACTGACGCATATTCATGTTAGTTCGGTCGCGTAGAAGTGACTCGTTCACCTTAACCATCCCAGCCATAACGGGTTTCATGCGACAGCGTGCGACATTTCACGGCTATCAACGTTAAATATCAATATTTACTGCAATTAGGTGCTATTTAAATGTTGCATGCCGATAAATCTGTAGAATCTGGCGCTGTACTTAATTTTCAAGCAATTATGATTTAAAAAAAAATCTGATATATGTATAACGATTATTTATCGCAAATAATGAATTTAGTTTTATCACAATTTTTTTAAATCGATTAAGTTCCAAAAGACGGTAACTTCATAGAAAAATATGTTTTGTTTTTATTGGATGATGATGGAGGTAGTGGCTGACATGTGGGTAGTGGTGGTGGTGGTGGTGGTAGGGTGGTAGGCTAGGGTAGGGTAGGGTAGGGGGTGCTACTCGTCCTCGGTGTCAGGATCGCTGGAGTAGTCGGCGGCGGCGGTCGGCAGTCGCGGTGGGAAGGGCCCCTGGATCTGTTGTCTGCAACATTACCCACACATTCATTAGACCATCGCATTTCTAGCACAAAGTATTCTACTATAATATAAAGATTTTCCTGTAATTATACTGGGTGTAATATACCACTTCCGAATATTCAAGGACCGTTTAAAGATATCTACCACAAAGTATTATAATAAATACCACTTGGCTGGCAACCAATAGCCCTTGAATTGGTAGAAGCCCTTCGGAATGAGTTCGTCCGAAGAATTATCACCATACTTTTTAATGATTGTGAGCAATGATGCTCGCATCGTTGTGTTTCAGTTTAAATAGTGTAGTTCTAGAGGCAGTACTGAGGCCACGTCTCAAAGTGACCAGAACAATAATAATAAATATACTTTATTGACATAACTTATAAGTAATACATAAAATATAAAATTAAAATACAAAAAGAATTGTCCTGCAATCGGCGGACTTATGACGGGTAGCAATTTCTTCTAAAAGCCAAAGTCAAAGTCAAAGTCAAAAATCATTTATTCAGTAATATCCGCAGGGATCATCTTGAAACGTCTTAAATCTAGGTGAATCTAAGCGCCAGTTCCTCGCGACCAAGTCTAGAAGAACCGGCAAGAAACTTACGGCTTGGTTCCTACCGTTTTTTTGTAAACTTATAAGTAACAATGGCACGCAGGTTACATCCTCTGTATAGTGTAGACAGAGGTGTCTATAGCCCAAGTGTCATCACGAGTACAGACGAGACGTCTGCTGTTAGCTCCATCACTCGTCGGCATTATAATGTCACTGCTTGTGAAAGTATCGCAGTTGGTAAGTCCGTCACGGCTTAATATTGCTCCACGATAGTGGCTCCTTCGCCTCGCTCATGACACAGACACATCTCAAAATCAACTTCTGCGCATTCAAGGATAGGAAAGTAAGCTAGGATAGTATAGTAAAGGGTACTGACGCGAGCCTGCGGTAGTGGTTGAGCCACTCCTCCAGCATCTGCGCCTGCAGCAGGGGGCGCGGCGCGAGGGGCGCGGGCGCGGGGGGCGCGAGGCGCGCGCACAGTGCCCCCCCTGCACCCCCCGCGCCCCCCGCGCCCGCCCCCACGCGCACGCCCCACACGAACGCGCGCACCACGCTCTCCGCGGAGCACATCTGTAAATAAACATTAAAAACTTCATCATCGAGTAACAATGGTTGAGCACTTTTAAAGTTAGTCCATCGAAGGCGCCATCCTCACCACCCTGATCCTAAAAGTCAGCTCCTGGACGTGGACTTCTCTTATACCTTTCACAATTAGAATCTTGGCTCCTCAGCGGATTTCCTAATTGATGATCAAGAACGGCCCTAGGATCGAACCCTGCGGTTTCGACCTTTACCACTGACTCCGATGAGCGTTTTCATTTAAATAAACTCTTAATATTCTGCCACTTAAGTAGGAGTTGAGAAGTCTAGAGCTACACTCCTAACATAATAGTGGTTTAGTTTTTTTTATTACGTTTCATGGTGAACACGATCAATGCCTCAGACAGATCAGGTATATGTAATCTCCCCCCTATGAGTAAAGCCTATGTCCAATAGGGGATGCTTATAGCTAGTAATGGAAACGTTCCGGCTATTGACAATGACGACAGCAAGCCACTCGATTGAGAAGGTCCGTTACCTCTTCCATGGTGAGGAAGTGCACAGGCAGCAGCTTCCCACTGCAGTCGGTCAGCGGCAGGAAGATGCAGTCCTCGTCCTCGCCTTGCCGTTCGCTACGACCAACATACCATTAGTACTTTTAGAATAAGGAAATCGATCAGATCGACGACAAATTTGGGCATTCAGCAACTAGTCCTTAACCGACTAGTCGATGAAGCCTGCCTGCATTTATAGTCAAAGTCGAAAGGTATTTGACTGACTCAGACTGACCGCACAGCAGCTCAGTGAGTAGGTTCTGCCTTCTCCCCTGTAGGTTGTGGGTTCGATCCCCCGAAGATAAATATTCGTGTGGTGAGCATAGACGTTTGTACTCTGTCTGGGTGTGATGTGTTCTAAACATATTTACAAAAAAATAATATATACGTAAAGTATTCTATCAGTCAAATCACAGTACAAGCTTTGCGTAGTCTGGGGCTAGATGATGTTGCGTTAAGGAGAGGGTAGTGAGGGTAGTGAGGGCAGAGAGGGTGGGTGCGTGTGCGCTGACCTGCAGATGTAGTCGTCTCTGAGCGAGTAGGGCTCGATGGGCACGAGCGCGGAGAAGTGTCCGCGCGTGTAGCCCACGCACAGCGGAGACTTGGCGCAGAACGACGCGTCCCACAGCAGCGGCAGGTAGATACCTACAACCACACGTTACTGCATCCTGCATACTCCTTCAGTCCACACAACTCCACTGTAGGACAAAGGCCTCCCTCATATTTGGGAGTGATTACTGTTATTAGCACGTTGTACAGGCGGATTGACCGCACTCTTGGTGTTTAGTACCTGGCCGCTGCTGTCCAACTCTTGGTGTTCTCTTAGCCGCCTTTCACGACACGCATGGGTGTATGTAATGCGACCACGCTGTTACAGCATACAATACTGTTAATCAAGAATTAAATCTACAATGGCGTCGTTAATTATCTCTCGCTCGTACACGTCCTGTGCGAGTGAGATGTCATGTCAGCCATTTTAGATTCGATTTAGGGAGGCTTCACGAACTGGTGGTGATGGTGATGAAGTGTTACTCATCATCAAAGATCCTAAATTATCGTGCTCGGGAATGAGATCGGTGCACTTACACTTACAATAGTGATACAATCCCTTTAAATAGCTCAGCTTTTAGGGCCGTCACAGCTCAGTTCGTAGTAGCCCTGCATTCTGCGTTGTAGGTGGTGGGTTCGATCCTCACCGAGATCAAATATTTGTGTAATGAACGTAGATGTTTGTCCAGGATCTAGATGTTATATTGTATTTTATGTATGATTAACAAAAAAAACATATCCAAGTATTGTATCACAAGAAGGTATAAATACAAGCTATGTGTAATTTGGGGCTAGATGATGTTGCGTATAAAATGTCCACAAATATTGATTGAACACAGGGAGGGCTATCTCCAGCAGCGTGGTGATTGCGGCTGAGGGGGCGCGGTGGCGCGGTGGCGCGGTGGACGAGCGCGAGGGCGAGGGCGTACCTTGGAAGCCTGCGTAGCCGAGCGCCTCTCCGCGGAAGGAGTTGACGACGTCGACTCCGTACACGATGATGGGGCGCCGCATCACGTGCGCCAGCACGAACACGTGCAGCTGCCACAACCACAACACCAACATATTATCATATACATTGATCCACTTCTACTTTATTAACTCTAAAGCGATTTTTGCGAAAAATATAATTTGAACAAGAATAGTCACAACTTGTCACTAAGCAAGTGCAGCCTACTCGTCGCCGGGTGCTCGTGCTCGTGCTCGTGCTCGTGCGCGGGCTGCGGCGGGTCGTCGTGCTTAACTAAATATATTCGAACTCCTCGATTCTTAATTTTGCAGTGTTGAAATATGTCATCGATATTTTGTTGACTTAATTTCAATTGACAAGGTTCGTGAGGATAATGAATATTGTTAGTAGGATGTACCTGATGTAGAGCAGTGCCGGGCTCCGGCGCCGCGGCTACGAGGCGGGCCCACTCGGCGCGCAGCTGCGACTCCTCGGGGACGTAGTCGAGGCGCTGCGCCTGCAATATGCATTCAACATTATCAAATCTATACTTTTTTCTATTTTTTTTTTTATTTAAAGGTTCACAAATTGAAACATGCGCGATTCTTACATCTTAAATTGTCTTAAAAATTAACATTTTTGGCGCAGTTTCTAATAGCAGTGAACACTGCATGCATTTACGAAACGTGCAAAACTATTTTTTATACTTGGTTGGATGGCATGTAATATCTGTAAACTCTGAAGCGATTTTGAAAACTCTTTTACCAATAGAAAACCACGTTATTTGTAAGTGACATAGGCTATATATTAACCCGAAAAATGAAAAGACTTTTTCTTGGTAGTCGGATTTGCAAAGTAAGTCGGAGAAAAAACGGTCGAACGAAAACGTTTCTTACGAACGCCTTAACGATGAGAGTGATTGAGTTCTAGAGTAAAGTTGTAGAGCTTGATAATGTTTACAAAAAAGTCAGCGACAGCACATGTCTAACATTTATATTTAAGTCACAAAAAGTTTTTTTTATTAAATAATATTTTAAATCGTCACGCTTATTGTTAATATTATCAATAATTATGAATTCTTATCAAAATAAGCAAACATAACGTCTCAAGTGTTACTGTAAATCACGGACAAATATAAGGAGAGTTAAGAGAATACCAAAATCGACCGCGTTAAAGGCGTTACTGAAATCCAGGAAGGTGAGTGCCGCAAGTTGCCGGTTCGACGGGTGTCCAGTAGGAGGCGTCGCGTCGGTAGTAGTCAGTAATATATAGGATGATGGCAGTAACCTGCAGTCGTTCCCACGCCATCCACCGCTGCAGGAAGGGCCGCTTGGCGTGCTGCAGCGTGGCGCCGAGCGCGCCGCGCAGCGTGTTGTCTCTGTCGCACACGCCGTACGCCGCCTGGCACACCGCGTCCGGCAAGCAGTCCCCGGCCGACCGGTTCCACAGCGCGTACAGGCGAGACCCTGCACACACACACACACACACCCCACAACATTAGCATTCACGTGCCACATATGCTGCTAAATGGCGTCCACGAACCGGAAGACCGAGCTCAAGAACGTCGACGCTGAAAAGATCCCGGAAAGTAGGTGGACGGAGAAGGCTCAAAATCGTTCTTGCAGGACATTTATAATATATGTAGCTCTTTTTATAAGATTGCATAAATTAAAAATAATTAAGACAAGGTGTAAGAAATTTTTCGATAGAAAGACATGTAGAATAAGACCCAATTTACAGCATATTACACATTGGTTCTTTCGGTCATATTACCAATACTCCTAATACCCACCTGTGTATCTATTGCGGATTATTTTATTGTGTTTTTAATTTTATCTGCGATCAGTTACGAAACTATGAGCAAATATTGTGGACGTTTGATGAGGCTATGTTAGATTATAAATGAATATAAGTTGTAAGAGGTACCGAGTCGGATCCTGAGGTCCGGGTTCCAGTTGATGAGCGGCGCGTCCCTGTTCTCCAGCGTCTCCTGCACGTCTCGGTCCAGCAGCTCCGTGAACAGCTGCTCCTGGATCACGGCCGGTAGCTCCTCTATGTCTGCAACCAGACACAGACCTTGCTATTCTACACAATTGGACACATTTGCACATAATTGATACATACAACCAGTAATTTACACAGTGAACATGTACAGAAGCGAGATTAATTCTAAAAAGAGTTTTCTTCCAGCAAACCTTAGAAGACAGAGAGAGCCGATCGTAGCGGTGAGTAGGAAATGAAGCTTACAACAGTTTCATGGTTCCATCATTTTCGAACCGGACATTGTAAACATTGTAGATATTTTTGGAAGTTTATCTCACTATTATTTTTTCTATATTTAGTAGTAAATTTGACGATGGATAGATATCCATCGGACTGAAATGGACTGGAATATTTGCCTTTTTTAATAATAAATTATTTTTTTATAAGTAATTGAAGTAGCGGGGATGGTAGTTGGTCTGGCAGTACAAGTAGAGGCAGGGCTGGATGCGTGGGACGCGTGGAGTACCTGCGGGCAGCGTGAAGCTGGGCGCCTCGTTGAGGAAGCGGCAGGGGAAGGAGCCCTTCTTGTAGCGCACGCAGCCCGCCACGTGCGCTCGGATGCCGCGCGCCAGGTCCGGCGCTGCAACACATACACATACACATACATTGCCAACACGTGCGAGCCCCTGCAGGGCACTACAATAGGAGGTTGGTAAACCGAGGTTTTTTTTAATCATTTTAATTACGATCCTATAATTTAGCTCTAAACGGAACTCAATTACTCATCCTCTCCCACACTACAGCCATTCTAGCACATTACGCCTCGCATTGGGCCAAATACGAAGCCCCTTCTACTACATGTGTACATGTGCTCTAAGAATGTCACCAATCCGCAGGCACGGTAGATATCCATCAGATCTCCTAGTACCAAGTACCTACTCGAGATTCCTCGAAGATTTTTAACGGGGTAGTCACATTTAGCAGTAGTTGGAATTCAATACGTGACAGTTTGCAAGCCCATCGCCGCTGATTACATTCTGAGTATGTATATACAAAAATTATAAATTGTATATCAGCTATCTAGTTCCCATGGTATAATCTTTGCTTAGTGTGAAGCTACAGGGCTTGCGTGAATGTTTGTCAACATATTAATTAATTAATATTATTAGTTAAAAGTCAGTCTAATAGAAAAGGGAAGGAGTAGTTACCTATATAAGAGGGAGATCGCTTGAGTCCCGGCCCGCCGCCCGATATACCGGACAGTAGCGTCGCTAAGATCTCTTGTCGTTTAAATCTGAAAAAAAAACAATGAAGGTTATCCCGGGTATAATAAGACTACTTCCGAATACTCCAGGAACGTGAACGTGTAAAGTGACCTACAACAAGCTCTTATATAATACCACTTGGCTGACAGTCAACTAAATTTAGAACAATACGATTATTTTACTAAAATTCCTATTTATCAACCAGCGATGTATTCCGTACAGCGGTTAATGACTGCGCGGTACCAGTGACCGCAAGTGTAACGCACCGGCCACATGATCGCGATTTCCTTTAGATTGCTGTTCTAGTGTTTTGTAGTTTACACGCGTTTTTATATAAGATAATTGGGTACCTACTTATGTTTATTTTATGAATTATTGTCGATATTGATGCTGAAAACACGGAAAAAACGGACAAAAAGTGCCTTTCTTTCGCGATTTTTTACCTTTTTTGTAATCAAAACCATGGTCTGAATCTGCATTCAACTGCAACTCCACTGTTTCAGTTTTCAAAAGTAGCCTTATTACACCCGGTATACTACCCGCAGGTACTATACCGGTAATTACAGTTTAATCAGAGGTTTAAACAGAGTACTAACCTAACCTACTATACTATGTAGTTACAGGAAGGTCATAAAGAGTGCGTCAGCGCACGGTCGGGGTCACCACCGTGTGTGGCATACCTGATAGCGAGATGCACTAGCGTGTGTCCGGGGTCGAATGCGGAGGCACGGTTGAGCAGCGCCACCTCGGGCTGCGTCAGCGCACGGTCGGGGTCACCACCGTGTGTGGCATACCTGATAGCGAGATGCACTAGCGTGTGTCCGGGGTCGAATGCGGAGGCACGGTTGAGCAGCGCCACCTCGGGCTGCGTCAGCGCTCGGCTGGGGTCACCACCGTGAGCAAGGTACTTCTCAACGCAATGTGCAGAGTTTTCCACCACACCTGTAACGATACAACACGCTCATATACCTTTACTTCGAAGAAACCACTCCTTTCAGAAAAACGCGTCTTGAAGATGTCTGCTTTATTATTTTCAATTTAAATTTCGGCAGTCAAGCTTTAGTGTTCCGTAATGTATGTCATGCATGTCCAAAACAAAGAACCGTTTCATCGTCGTCAATGTCGTCATTGACACTAGTCTGAGATAAATTCAGCAAGTGGTTTTACAACAAAATATGAGCTATCGCTTTTTACCCAGTGCATTTACTCTTCGTAGAGTAAGGCATGGAGGCAGTAACGTTGAATTGTACGCCCATGGTGCCCATGTAGGTGAACATCATGCTGTTAGAAAATGATCAGTACTTACCTAAACAAGCTTGAAGCCAAATCCAGTCGATGTTTTTATGAGGTCGTTTCGAACGACGCACCGTGTTGGATTCCGACGAATCCAACAGGGTAACACTATTGCAGATGTCGTTTATACCTGTAAACAAATATACATTTCAATGTCACATGGAGGTTAGCGACATTCGCAACCAATATTGCAACTTGCTTTCTCAAACACTAAATCGTGAAGAACTCCATACATAACTTTATCCGATATTTAAATTTTTTTGGTTTTTCAGCTTGATTTACCAGCAACCGCACCAGTAACGCATCGAAAATAGATTTGGACAAGACAAGCAAATCGTTATTCATCATCATAATCATCGCTGGACCAAGGGCGTCCTCTACCTGTGGAGTTGAAGGCTCTCCCACGTGAGCTAGCGTGGGTTCGGCTTGACCCCCTCCTAAATGCCTTACATAATTAATATACACCTCATATTTGATCTACGGAACAGTGAAGTTTTAGCATTACCTATAGTAGGGCGGGCGGGGCGCGCGGCGGGTGCGAGGGGTGCGGGGTGCGCGGGGTGCGCGGGGAGGGGCTCGGGCGGGCAGGCCACGCCCCCCGCGCCGCCGCCGGCGCCGCACATGGCGCAGCGGTGCGCTCGAGGCCAGTTCTCGTACGTGCACACCTGGAACGGTGGAATGGAACCTTCATAATGCGACCTCGTCCGTCCGTCCGGCCTAACTTCGTCACGATTACACTGTATTTTCGTCTCTTTCGATCTTATTTCAAGATTAGATTTGTGGCACATGTCCTTAGTTAGCAAGTTGGTATAATTCATTAGTACAGAAAAAATAACATGAACACTTTAACTGATAATTTTTAGAAATTTTACTATTTAGAAGGAAATGTGTCACAAACGGGTGACCTTCTGTATAGTCACCAAGTGGTGACCCCTAGGTAAACTGTAAGGTATTGCTAGATTTTAAACACGTCAGCCTTTTGTAAATTATTTTTAAATTTTATTAGCAATGAAATAACAGTTAGGCAGTTAATCTAACAGTAACATGTAAGATGGCAGACCCTGTCAAACATTTTTCAATGCGATTGATGTAACTACCTTTGTAATACTATTCGGATATTTGAAATTATCAGATCGGTTTGGCTTTTGAAGTTTTGTCACAGCATTATGTATATGCTTATACAGTTTTGAATAGCGAATATAGTTTATTTTCGATATCGGGCCCTCGGCGAGCGAGTCGATTCGCACTTGTCCGCTGTTGTATTTAGTTTTTTTATTTACCTAGTAAATAAAAAAACGCACGTCTCCCACTCGGGGAGAGTAGAAGGGAGCGTTAGGCTCCCTGCGTACCGACTAAAAATGCAAATGCACCATCGATAACTGAGTCGTCAGGTGCCGCATGCCGGTCGGCCTGCACCGCGGCATCTACTAGCATGTATATGTATGTAGTGTGACTGACCGAGCACGTCCACTTGTTGGCGAGCGCGCTGGAGTGCCCGGGGACGTGCGGGGCGTGCGGGACGTGCGGGGCGTGCGGGACGTGCGGGGGCTGCGCGGGCTGCGGGGAGGATATCCGCAGCGGCTTGAGGCGCTCCGTCACCAGCTCCACACCTGCAACGTTACATTACATACATTATGTATCACAATTATTACATTGTATTCACGACTTGATCCGAAAACTGAAAGTAACTACCGCGTACACAAATTACCAGTAGTAGTAGAGGCTAGTGAGTAGTAGGTGTGAGTAGTGTGAGTAGTGTGGGTAGTGTGGGTAGCGTGGGTAGCGTGGGTAGTGTGGGTAGTGCGGGTACGTACCAGAGGGGTCGGGCGCGGGCAGCGCGCTGGCGTGGTCCTGCAGGTTGAAGATATCCTCGCCCAGCATCGGCTTCAAGGCGCGACACATCGTGCACTGAAACACAACGTACCGTTACACGTGCTATATCTAACTACACACCTAAAACCGTCACATATTTTGAACTTCTTCATCGATACCGTATTAATACCAATTACAAAAATGTTTGGACTGACATGTAGGCAACCACAGTAGACAACGCAGTCTAAGCCATTGGTCGCAGAAACTTTACAGTATCTTCGTGCCTCGACGCACGAAGATAAATACAGCTGTACCAAGAAAGGAATTCCTGTAATTCAACCCCTAAATGACCAACCAATAAATACCATCCTAGTGCAGCTGACTGTACAGCGGGTGTTTTCGCTAGTGTTGGTATAAAAATATACAAAAGGAATCATACTTTTCTTATGGGCTTGGATTCCCGACCAGAACCCACTGGTCAGAACTGGGTGCCTAATTGCAACTAGCTTTTTTATATGGCTTGCTGATGGAACAAGCATACGGTCACCTGATGTTAAGTAGTTACCATTACCTATAACAGAGCATTAACGCTGGTCACGGTCGTTATGAACGTGCCTCACGATCCTTCTCTCTTCTGCGTACACACCTACAGCACCTGAGCAACAACCTGAGGCATACAGGTGTTAAGCCACATGTGCCTGTTATTTCATATTTAAGACGTTTTAGAATAAAATTACCCCCGTGATATAACTGAACAGACGTATTTTGACATGACGAATACAACCAATTGTAAAATTCGTTCAACCGAATCACATTGATGTTTCCGTGATGCGTTTTCTCATCCACTAATCCGAGGTCAAATATTATAATGTTCATGACAAAAAGCAATAAAGATCAGTTAAAAATGTAAGCTTTTTACCGTTCACGTGACATTAACAAAGGCACGTGAAAGGATTGCGACATCAAGCCTTTGTTCTGTGCCGTCACCCGCGCCTCACCTCCCGCGCCGCCAGCTGCCTCAGAGTCATTTCATCATTGTTCCCATCGATGCCGATAATTCGTTTAGGTAATACATTATGCCTAAATCCTTTACATTAAAGATGTGTTCCCACTGACGCAGAGCAGTGCGATGCGGAGTTAATAATAATGCTGGACGATCCACACAGCATCATCTAGCCCCAAGCTAAGCAGAGCTTGTGTTATGGGTACTAGATGACTGATATACTTAATACAATACATTACGTACATAGATATTTTTTATTATACATAGAAAATACCCAGAACACCCGGAATAAATATTTGCAGATCGTACAAACATTTATCCCAGGGCGGGAATCGAACCCGCAACCTTCTGCGTCGCAGGCGGACATTCGCCCGCCGCGCCACATCGGTCGACAGTTAAGCCGACTCATCAGAAGGGTAATTGTGTAAGTGTTGTTGCTAACAACTATAAGTATCTTTGTACCTACTGACTGACTGACAGATAGACAACGCACAACCCAAGCCACTGGTCGTAGAGACTTGATACTTTCAGGGTATATTCGTCTTGGTGCGTAGAGGTACCTATAAGATTCCTGAAATTCAACCCCCTTGTATGCAAATAACTTCACGCGCCGAAATCGCGCAGTTTCGCTAATTCCAAATATCTTTATTCTGAACTCATTATTTATTCAGCAGTTTTAATATTATTCATTTGGCTGCAAGTCTCAAAACTCTCACAAGCACGTTATTCGGTTATTCCTAAAACGAATAATTTACGTCTTTTTACGGATGTCTGGCTTTTTATCGGTAGACCATCGGGGTGCAGCCATTGGCAGCAGCTAGTATCAACAAAATACCTACTTAAAGGTACTTTCTATTGGATTATGTTGGTATGGTGTAGATGTAGACAAACACTAATTACGCAAGTGTTGCTTTTGCAAAGAAATGACAAGCTTGAGAACGAAGTTGAGTTAACAATGCACTGGGAAGTATTATACACTAACAAGATTTGAACACACTTGCAGCTGTGATCTGCTACGCCTATCTACCACCCCTTGTAGAGTTTAGTTATTTTCCCGAGTGTGATAAACTTTTACTCTGCTTTTATAGAGACTTTGTCCTGTAATTTTGTGCGTTTGGGCTTTTTAAATTTTTTACTATCTAGTAAGTAACTACTACTATCCTTGTAGTAATAGTAGTAGTAGCACCCTAGGTACCCCCATCATTTCCAAAATGCAAGCTATCCGAGTGCGAAAATAGAGTGTAGTACATAACGGAGTTATAAGGGCGGCGCCAGATTTCATTGCGACATTTTCTATGACATCCAAAGAATGAATCTTCCACCTACCATTAGGTGGAAGGCATTCTTTGGATTTCATGGACTTCCGCGATCCGGATTCCGGAAGTTGTGGAAAAAGGTCAAAATCATCCTTCCTGAAAATGTTAAGAGTTAGCTTGTGTTTAGCAGTGGATTTCCTTGAGCTGATCATGATGATGATAAACTTGATATAGGCAGGAGAACGGTTTAACATCAAGTGGGCGACTCAACATAGGCAATTTGCTTTCTCATAAAAAGGTACACCATAGGCGCTTGCATTGCTTGTATTCCCATGGAAGAGGCAGTTACCTTTCTGGAGAGAGGGTAGTTGGCATAGGTACATGTCTCGCAGCGCCACTTGCCATTCTCGGTGGAAGGAGGAGTTGAATTTGCTGTCATCTGCAACAATATATTTCATATAATTAATGGGGCTGAATTGTTTTACAAACACCATTTTATACAGAGGCTTCCAGTTTTCACACATGCAATTTTGACATGTTTTTTCTGCATAAGTCAAGTTACATCTCTGAACTTTGATAAGTAGCTATGGCATCTCTTCTTACAAGCCAAATTAATGATAAGTCTGCATGGTGCTGAAATAATAATAATAATGCTGGACAGTCCACACAGCATCATCTAGCCCCAAGCTAAGCAGAGCTTGTGTTATGGGTACTAGATGACAGATATACTTAATACAATACATTACATATAATATAGATATTTTTTATTATATATAGAAACCACCCAGAACACCTGGAATAAATATTTGCAGATCATACAAACATTTATCCCAAGGCGGGAATCGAACCCGCAACCTCTTGCATCGCAAGCGGACATTCGCCCGCCACGCCACATCGGTCGTCGTGAAATGAATAAATGCTCTATGACTTTGACTTAGACCTTGCATAAATCTGTAATGGTTTAGCAATTAAGAGCAATTGTATCTTATCTGCCTGCTATAGATATCGTATTTGCAAATGCTGTGTCAGAATGACCTATTTACATTATCAGTTCACTCACTCACTGATTTTAAACTAAATAAGGTCAATACAATACAATTACCAACTCACTGTCAACAAGTTCAATAATACTATTTAGGATCATAATGTATGTGTTTTGTAAATTTTAAAATATGTATGATGAAACATAATTATATTGAATAAAAGTTTAGAAGGAATAAAAGTCCGGTGAAAATTACTGATGATTACTGATGCTGTGTGGCTTGTCCATTGTCAATTATTTATTAATTATTTAATTTTCCTTTTCTTTATTTCTATATCTATACTCACTCATTTCTTACCCATATCATCTTTCACACAGTTCATTATCTTTGGTCTACCTCTACCCACATACCCATCTACATTCATGTTCATGGCTCTCCTCGTAACATGACTTTCATCCCTCCTCATGACATGCCCCTACCACACTAGCTTATTGCTCCTCAACATTTCAATGTACTCATTTCGTATCATGTCCATTCTAGTAACTCCGCATATATCCATCTCTACATTTGCATCTCTGCCACATGTACTCTTCTTTCTTCAGTCCCTTTAGTTGTCCAACACTCAGATCCATACAATACTACATTATTTGTTATACAGTAATATAAATTATTGTCCCACCATCTGAGTCTGCAGCTAGGGTCTACCTACTTCACTGTCAATATTTTGGGACCCTAGATTCAAGGTGTGGAATGTATGTCCTCTCATACACCCAACACTCAAGCTATAAACTATACGCACAAGGCAGCCACTTGCAACTAGATCACTATTTGTAATACAGATTGATGAAATGATTGTCTAGCCTTAAACACATTCTAGTCTAGTGTTGTTATTGTATAAACACTTGGTACAAATTTTCAGCTGAGAATGATTGAGGCCGGCACAAGGAGTTGTGCAGGTACCTGTGCAATGTTGGTCTGAGAGACAGCCGTGGAAGCATCCTGCGGAGTGGGTCCTCCGGCAGCCTGAGTGCCGCGACTGGCATGACTCGCGGCCGCCTGCGCTTCCTCGCTCATCGTCCCTGCACCATCGGCCGTCAGCCGACTCGCACGCGCACTATCACCAACACATTGCCGCAGCTGCACTCGCCGTGACACCCACTACCGACTAGCGACGTTACACCGCGACCGCGCGCTACCGACGCGCCGTGACACTGTTCGCACGCGCGGACTACGACGCGAATAGAAAGGAGAGCGATTTCACCACAAATTTCTTATAGGTATTTTCGCGAGATTTAACGCGAACCTCGGTGACTTTTTACCTTGAATATATTGTAAGGTTGAAGATGCGAAACTTGGCAAGGCTCGCCTTGGAATTTTGGCGTCGTTACACAACATAAAACACTGGCGATGCCCTAAGGTCAAGACTACTCGAGCGACACGATTCACTCGCTCCGCTCGGCCAGGGACTGATGTGACGACGGTGATCGTGCTGTGCTATGGCTAAGTACCGATCGCCTGAATTACTTGTGAAACAAGAAACGATTCGATGTTCGAAATGAACTCAGGATGAACGGAGGAAAAATAAAAGAAATAATCAAATCAATGAAGTTGAAGATGTGTAGTTAGTTTTAGAACAGAAGTGAAGTGAACTGTTATTTTATATTGACAAATTTTGTGTTCTTTCTTCTGTTGTTCAGCAGTCAATTTTGTCTGTGTCGCCTAAATGTCATTAATGTCATTATGGATGGCATTGGCATGTCAAAATGACAATAATAGACAAAGTTTTTTTATATGACATGCTGATGGACCATCACACTAAGGCCCGTCCGCTGCGCCATATTTTGAACAGAACATTGTTCTTGAACATTTGTTCAAAACATTTCCCGTCTGCTGCGACTTCAGCCATGTTCACTAAACAATGTTCAAAACTTGTCAGACAAAGAAGACAGATTTGGAATAAAAAAATATTTTCGTTGCATAGAGAGTGATTTTTAAGAGAGCTTTTATCATTAATATCGTCTGACATACATAAAGCAATCACATGGCGGCGCCGGCGGTGTCATGTAAATTCCACATTAAAACACTTTCAATAATATTCCCAGCAAAACGTCTTCCTGCGCCAAAATCGAACACATAAAAATGAACAATTGCCCCCACCTGCAGACGAACGCGGGGGATGTTTTCCGCAAACTCTGGCAAACATATTTGAACAAAACATTGTTCGAAACCTAAATGTTTTCGAACAATGTTCTGTTCAAAACATGGCACAGCGGACCCAGCTTAAGAATAAGGACTAAAGTAAACCTTATTCTATGCCATCACATAATAAAACCAAGGGGCTGATTTGCTCATAGATTAAGTCCATATTCTTTGGATTTGCTACAGAAAATCTGTCATATTTGACACATGCGCTGGATGATGACAAAGCACTTTTTGGACTGGATTTTAATGGTATCAGAAGATACGTGATCAGCCTCCAGATGGGCGCTGGAAATTAACCTAAGAGGGAAGTACCGGAAAATGCTGGAAATTGACCCGATTTGGGTTTATTCCTGATAAATATCCGAATTTTCAAAAATAGCGGGGTGTAAAAACACAATTATAGAATCAAATTCTAAATTATATTTTTATATCCATAATCTTTGAAAACAATTATTTTGTCTATAGTGGTTCACTGTATTGCCAACTCAAGAATTTATTGCCACTTACTAGGTTAGTAGTAACTGTAACACAGTAGGTAGATACTCCGATTTAAACATAGTACTTACTCCGATTTATTACAGAACTTTAGTACTGTCCTGTTATTCTGAGTTTCATCCAAATCGGTCCAGTAGCTAGAACGTGATTGAGCTACAAACTTGGATTACACACCAAAACTTTTACATTTATATTATCAGTAGCTAGATAGTATTATAGGTAGGTAGGTAGTAGTTACTAGTCACAGACTACTAGGATGCTAACGCATGTACTAGTATTCAAGTAATATAATGTATGTCATACGTTTATTTACGTGGAGGCGAGTGGATATCTAAGTAAGTATGATGATGATTGATTGAAATTAAACTAAAGATGGAAAATAGATAGGTACCTACAGTAAAATCAGCTCGGTTAATGCAGTCTTTATACAATCAGGTTAACCGTCATGTTTGTTGCAGGCTTGAAGCGGCATCAAGTAAACATAACCGTGTGTGGCTATCATCATTGTATGACGAGTCAACTTGAAAAAATATTTTGCCGACTTGATTTAAGCTTGCAGCGTCATGTACCTATGCTTGAAGGTGTGTACCTATAAACTTTTATGTACTGTTTAACAATTTTCAAAACTACGCACTATACCTACACATTAGGGTTTTAAGAATTTTTTCTCTAAGTCAGGAAATATCGAACTTGGCGTACCTCAAGGCAGCATTCTTGAACCCCTGCCTTTTTTAATATATCAAACGGACTACCCCACACAACTAATCATGTTTGCCGATGATGCCACAATTTTTATCCCAAAAACAAACCAATGCAAAAATGAGCGTAAAATTGAAGTAAATAATACATTAGAAAACATTGTAAATTGGTTCGAAGATATAAATTTAAAAGTAAATATAGCACCATTTTCTTAACCATGTGCATTAATTCAAAAGAAACTAAGCCTTTAAATATTAGCATTGATAATAGAGGTGTTGCAGTCAAAGAATCACCAACCAAATTCTTAGTTGTAATGATTGACATGATACTCACTTGCACTAAATTTTTTCCATCGTACGCTCAAGTAGAGCAGACTGTTTTGTACTTTAGCAATTGTAATGAATTGTATTCCTACCATCTTATACTTTCAACAGTTTACAAGTTACAAAGACTAAAAGTCTCCCTGTAAGCTTGATTGATCCTGTATGTCTTGCATGATCATAATAATATTTCAAAAGGGTAGGGTACCTACTAAGTTTTTTCTTACGTGCTGGCAACATTTCTTGTCCCAGATTTGTGAGTGCCGGCATCGCACGTGAACGTGTTGTAAAAATCTAAATAAATTAGTGAAATCACGATGACGGACGAATATTTCTATGGTAAGTTATTATCTTCGATATATTTTACACATATTGCTGTTATTATTTACTTCTTAACTATTGCACTTCATGGCCAAATATGCATTTGAAATAAGAGACTGAAGCGTCCATTAAATACCCGGCTCGCCATTTTACTTAGCCCTATCAATAACGTATCTCGAGAGGCCAGACGTATTTAGATAACATGAGGTCTGAGGTTTTCTCTAACTATAGGCAGACCCATAATCGTCGCGTTGGAATTTGATGTTTAGTCTTGCCGCCATTTTCGATGTAGCTAATCGAAATTATTAAATTTTCCCTGTGTGTAATGGCGTTAGCCGAGTTTTAATTCTACCAGCCGAGCCGGTTTTAAATTCTCTTAGATGCGTCGTTGTTCTCAGCGTATTGTTATTATAATTTGTGCGTAGTCCAAGCCTGGCGCTTATTTTTAAACTGGAAGCGAAGCGTCCAAGCGGCGTCATTTGAATACTTGTGGCAAGTGTTTACTTTTATTAGGTTTCTAAGCTCTAATATAAAACGCTAGTTTCGTAGTACATAACATAGGTAGTAGGTAAGTACCCCGGTGGTCTTTGTTTACGTTGGATGGCATCGCCGCCGCTACCGGCGATGACTCTTGAGGTTATGTTATGTCCGACCTCAAGGGCAGGGCACGGCACGCCTAACTTTTCGTTCGTTGGCCGTTACGGACGGCCCAACTATACCTACATGTTGGTCATCTTCCGTATCTGGCTCGTAAGCCCAAAGAGGTGAATGACCGCCTTATCCGTCAAATTATCCAGGGATCCTCTTTCGGTGTCTTTCGAACCAGTGCGAAGGTCGAGTGATGACTAATATCACCGTGTTTACACATTTGACGAGTGTGTGACGTCGTTTTGACTGTTGCATTACCTTTTGTGATTGCTCTCGAGGCATTTGTCTGACTATACTCAAGTTCACATGCATGGTTAGTACCAACTACAGTTTCATTAAAGGACCAATGTGTGTACATTCCAGGTGTCACTCTGTCGGATGCTAACAAATCAGTAACATGGGACCCAGAGGCGACGGACTACAATCCCCGTAATAACAAACTGGTGATCCGCCAAGCGCTTCTTGGACCAGATGCAAAACCTGAAGAGCTTAATGTTATCCAGGTAAATAAAGTGTTCCTTCAATTATTATGTTATTGTTTGTAGGTCATTATTATGTACATGTCTGCCAGTAAAAGTTAAAATTATCTACTTATTATATCATCACACCCTCTCATCTAATAAAATACAGAAAGAGTTTCATAGAAGTCAAATGTTACAACAATTTTAGAATGTTACTCCTGAGAATTATCATGTGTATTTTTATTTCTAGCTAAAGACTGTTTACAAAAATGTGTAGGCAACCGATTTAATTCATAGAAAATCCTAAAAAAAACTGGCCAAGTGCAAGTCTGACTCGCACACCATTATCTATAATATTATTTATTTATTTTATTCTATTTTTTAGTATTTGTTATAGAGGCAACAGAACATCTGAAAATTTTCAACTCTTTAACTATCATTGTTCAGGAGATACAGCCTGGTTAGAGATGGACCGACAGACAGCGGAGTTTAGTAATAGCATCCCTTTGGGTATGGAGCCCTAAAAAGCTGAAAGCTATTACAATATAAAACACAATCTTTATTGTTAAGTAGGTAGGTTAGGTCTTAGGTAAGTTGTAGGTCATGTGGTTTTTTATATTTTTATTTAGGTTAAAATGTTACCTACTTCCTTTGGCTGCCTCCTGCCATTCATGTGTGCAATAAATTGATTTTCTTCCTTGCAAAACTATTTATTCAATTCAACAGGCTTCACAGCCTTTGAAAATGACATGAGATGAATCACCAAACATACCTACCATAATAATGTTCCAGGTAGAAACAATGTCATTGCAAGAGGCAATCAAGATTCCCATTGCAGTGCTGAAAGCGGGTGAAACACGATATGCGCGCCTTGACCTTGAATTCCCAGATGCACCAGTCACATTCACTATCCTGCAGGTAACAAACACCTTTTCATCAAATCTTCATACAAACACTTTGTTCTAAGTGAAAATGTCTGTTCATTTCAAAATGAGTAAATTTTAGAACAAGAACATTATTTTTGTGATACAAACATATTGCATGATTTCTAATGATGATAAAATTACTTTACTTTTGTAAACTTTGATGGGCGCGCGACTCCGTTTTGGTTGTTGCACTGCCTTGTCATGATTTCTTGAGGCATTTGTCTGAATTAACATCTCATTTAGATTTCCTCTGTTTAGTGTTGATTTCTATTAACTGAGTCATGTGTGGTTTTAGGGTTCAGGACCAGTGCACATAATTGGGCACCACCAGCTCAGCGGTCCCATTGAAGAGTTTGATGATATGGAGGAAATGGAAGAGGAGATGTTGGATGAAGAAGAGGGTGATGACTCTGAACTGAAGGTCAGTAAATCATTTACTTTATGCATGTTTTGATTTTGAGGGAAGCTTTACATGGGGACTAGCAGATGTTTATATGAAACTTTCACATCATAGTAGTTAATTGAAAGTATAAATCTCCAAAATATAGTGAATGGAGCTGACAATGCTGCTAATAGTCACTGTTTAAAGGTTCTCTTGATTAATTACTTGACAGCAGGAGCCAATAAACAAGTGTAAATTTTAGGCAGCCATTTATTATTACAGGCAGTGAAATAAATTGTAGTGGCCGGCATAAATTAAGCTTTTTTATTGGCGCCAGTTAACTGGATTTCATGATACATGACATGACTCTAATGTACTAGAAAGTAAATAAAAAAATGTGCATGAAATTATTTAGCAAACTGAAGTATTACAGTAACAAATAAATTTGCAGGAAGCTATAAATAAGAAAAAAGAACCTGCCGGCAAGCGAAAGGTGAATGAGGTACTGAAAACCTTCAACTAATAATTTTAAAACTGGTGTTACACCATAGGGCAAAGGGCTCTTTATCCCAGTTTCAATGACAGTCATGTATATCCAACATAATGGCATAAACAGGCAATATTACTCTAGAAGTGAATCTCCCATGTTAGCCAAAGACATTTATTCAATGAAGATGTAGGAAGTTTAACTTGTAGGCACTGGTTGGTATATTTACCTATTGTATGCTATTGGTAGGAGTAGAATAATAATTGTAGTTGTATATTTGTGCTTGTACTGTCATTTTGAATGTAACTGGGCAACAAATTGGTATTATGAATGAAGTAGATAACGAAAATTGGCTGGTGGTTTTCTGTACTCATTCTGTGTCCTTTACCTTCTGATGAACAACCAATGAGATAATCCTCTATGCATGAACATGAGTAGGCAGTGGTTAGCTCTCAAGAATAGCTATAGGACTTCTGAAAATGCTTGTTGTAGTTTAAAATAATGGTAATGGAATTATTATTATTAATTATATTATATTATTAACATGAAATTAGCAACAGCTAACATGTGTGTACAGAAACACGTCATGTCTTACTAAAAATGGTATTGTACCTACCTACAGTTTGATAAGTGGAACAAGAATAGTTTCTGAGCCACCGTTGGCTACATGCAGCTATTGTAAACTAGTTTTCGTTCACAGGGAGAAGATGAAGAAGAGCCCAAGGGTAAGAAGGCGAAAGTGTCAAACAACGCCAAAGGCAAGGCTCCTTCACCCAAAAAGAACGCGAAGAAGTGAAGAGGCCGAGTCCCGCGCCCTTGGTCCCTTGGTCTCGCGACAGAAGCCGGGCGCGGAGGCTTAGCGCGCTAGTTGTACTATAGTGTGTTAACTAGACTAGGTTAGCGATGTATGGAGCATGGAGCGAGCGAGCGAGGCGAGTGTGTGTATCAGTGATGTCGGTGCCTGAGACAACCGATCCAGTGTGATTCTCTTCACTATTATTTTTATTATTTTCGATACTAATTTTTGTTCCATTCCTTACTGTGGTATAGAGTTATGGATGTCAAATTTAATGAGTGATAAGACATAAATTTAAGCATAACACGCAGATGTATTTTTAAGTTTAAGCATAATCAGTGTGCGTGACATTGATCGTTTTGTAACGAGTAGCCGCCGTCAATATGTAATTGAATTTGCTAACGATTTCTCAATTAGAATGAAAAAAACTGATCTATTATTAGTTTGTTTGTACATATACATTTAAAGGCATAAGAACGGTAACAATAAAATAAAACCATTTCTTAACATTATCTCCTATTTTTATTTCAAAAATGCATAATTATTATTATCGAGGTCCTTTCAGCTATTGAGTTTTATTATTTTTACTTAAAGATAGATAGGTAGTTAGGATAGGAATTTGTTTGCGAATAGATACCTAAATGAAGGTAGGTAACTTCTTTTGGCGACTACTGGAATGACAGGCACTTGGTTCCTGTCATTCGAGAATTGATGAATCCACTTGGCACCAACAGGCACTATTTTCGAAGCGGAGGAGAGGGAAAGAGAAGAATGTCCCTTAGTCCTCTAAAAAAATCTAGGCCGTGTGTTGTGTAGATTTAGCAGTGTGTGACAAATTTTACATAAGGGTGGGTACCTTACCTACTTACACCTACCAAACAACTTTTTGAAGTCATCCTCCTGCACTTTTAGGGTTCCGTACCCAAGGGGTAAAACGGGACCCTATTACTAAGACTGCTGTCTGTCTGTCTGTATCCGTCTTGTCACCGGGCTGTGGACCATGAGAGTTAAAATTTTCACAGATATATTTCTGTTGCAGCTATAACAACAATACTAAAAAACAATAAAATAAATATTTAGTGGCTCATGCAACAAACGTGATGTTTTTGCCGTTTTATTATAGATGGAATGGTACGGAACCTTTCGTACGCGAGCACGACTCGCACTTGGCCGGTTTTTATTTTCTTCCCACGCACGCTAGGTGGAAGGCCGGTGGCATAGGTACCTACACTAATTTATTTTAACAATCCATTACCGTTATGAGGTACCTAGTTTCCTATACTCATCCACATATTTTGACTACCGATGGATGTGACATAAATAAATAAATAAATAGATATTTGTGGACATTTTTACACAACATCATCATAGCGAATGTCCGCCTGCGACGCAGGAGGTTGCGGGTTCGATTCCCGCCTTGAGGTTAATGTTTGTACCTATTTTCTATATAGGTATAATAAAAAAATACATGCATGTATGTAATGTATTGTATTAAGTATATCAGTCATCTAGTAGGTACCCATAACACAAGCTCTGCTTATCTTGGGGCTAGATACTGTGTGGATTGTCCAGCGCTATTGTAATTATTATTTTTTAATTTCTTTGTGAAGTAATCTCTCCAAAATTCGATTACGTTGCCGCTGGATATCATTGGCTTCGTCCATATTAGCTATCAACTTACTAAAGTTACCATCGTCAGTCTTGCGATGGGCTTGCTGCATAACCCTCTGCAAGTCACAAATGGTCACTTTGTCAAAACTGACCCTTGAAATTATCTTACGGGATAATTTGGGTTCATTAAAAATCCTTTCGAAATATTCGTAATACGGCCAATTGCTGGTTCGGCCGGTTAGATTTCTCTTTTCTTCTAATCGTATGTAAGTCTGCTTCAGGTTTCGAAACTTTCGATCACATTCTTCGGGGCTCAATCCTATACTCGGTGCGAGTAATTTCCACACTGTTTTTTTCTTTATCCGTTGATCTCGGAACTTATCCTTGTTCTCCAAGTAGAAGTTTAAAAGTTGCTTAACGTAGTCTTCATCGTGTGTTCTTGTATTTATGTATTCCCAGTGGTTGGTAGGGTTGTAGATGTTCTCGAAATCCTTGTAATACCTCCATTTGGTGATAGGTCTACCAGAATTTGCTCTACTTTTCAGCTTTAGATAAGTCTGTTTCATGTTTCGAAACTTCTTGTCGCAGTTAGCAGCGCTCTCGCCTACGACGCTTGATATCTCTTTCCACAGGTCTTTCTTTTGATACCTTGGACTTTTGAACTTGTCGGCTAACTGAAGATATGCATCCATAAGTTCTTTGGTTTTAACTCTACCCCACGGACCGGTGTTTGGATTGTACTCGTAAAATATTTGCTCAAAGTACTGATGGTACGGCCATTTGGCGGGTTTACCCGTGTCTCGACTGCGTTGCAACCATTTGAAATGAGCTCTTTTTAAATTCTTGAATTTGTGGTAGCAGTTGTACTCTGTAGTTTCTAACTGCGACGCGATATCCCTCCATACGTCTTTCTGCAAACAATCCGAACTGCGAAATCGGCTGAGATTTTCAACGTAAAGGTTCAACAAATTCCTGACTCTGTCGTCATCCCAAGGTTCAAGAACTGAAAGAGGCAGAGATTTACACTCGTTGAACACTTTCTCGCAAATGCTATAGTGCACCCATTTTATTTCTTTGCCTGTTCTTTTTTTCTTTAACAATCTTATGAATGTTCTTCTTAAATTCTTGTATTTGGTAGCGCATTCATCAGAAGATGTACCGACGTGTTCTGCGATTCCGTCCAGGAGGGTTTTGTCTTTGTTGTTGTTTTTGAAATTATTTTCGAGACACAACGTTAGGAGCAACTTTATTCTATTTCTATCCCAAAAATGATTTTCTTCTTTTTTAGCTTCATCAGAGTCGACGTGCTCGATGGTGTCTTCCTGTGATTTGGCAGGGGTTTCGTTAATTTGTATGAACTGCCGATCTCCAGTGTCCACTATGTATCTGGCTTCTTGACCTGCAACTTATAATGTGAAGTATTGGTACCAGCAACAGCTTGCTACCTATGTGCGGAAGTGTGAGCCTTTGCCTGATCTATTTTCACCGTTTAGAGGTAGGTACGGAAGAAGCTGGAAAAGGCTTAGTCTGATTCGGTGGCTAACGTCTTACCCATACACACTTTTCAAAGTACCTAGATAGGCCTAACAGAAAAGCTAAAAAAGAGTAGCTGAGCAGGGAAGTGAGCAGAGCGTGGGAGGCTACTCGCGCTACCCCGGACGCTGTTTCTCGTGCGGAACTCACAAAGTCAAAAGGCATTTATTCCATAGAATTAAAGTGGTCACTCAGAATAGTCTAGTTATAAGTCTGCCAGTTCCAGACCAGGCAAGAAAGTTACGGCTTAGTTTTTTTGTGTGATCCTTTTCACATTTTTTGTGTTATCGACATTTTTGCTTGCATTTGTAATAGGTACGGTAGGTAACTAGCTAGGTAAGTACTTAAATAAAGTTGTACATTATACTAGATATGTATGTACCTATAGTCAGGTGTATTTATTTATTTAATGACTCAAAATTAACCGTTCTTTTAGCAAACGTTTCACCTACTTATTTTTGCTATTGAAACGCCTAAGTAATAATAATAATAATAATGCTGGACAATCCACACAGCATCATATAGCCCCAAGCTAAGCAGAGCTTGTGTTATGGGTACTAGATGACTGATATACTTAATACAATAGGTACATTACATGCATAATTTTTTTTTTATTATACATAAAAAACTCCCAGAACACCCGGAATAAATATTTGCAGATCGTACAAACATTTATCCCAAGGCGGGAATCGAACCCGCAACCTCCTGCGTCGCTGGCGGACATTCGCCCGCCGCGCCACATCGGTCGTCATTACTTGGTAATTTATTAGGTATATTCGAACGCTATTATTATCGTAGTTGAGTTGGAGGTAGGTAGGTCAGGATCGTAATAAGTGGAAATCCGTGGTCTCTGCCTACCCCCATGCGAAACAGGCGTGATTTTATGTATGCATGGATCTTTTTTAACGGATTCCAGCATTGTACATGCTCAGAATCGTTCTTCCTGTATACGTATAGGGGCGGCCTATGTCCAGCAGTGGACTTCTACAGGCTGATGATAATGATATTCTGCGGTTATTTATTTAACATACATTATAATACACACATAGACAACACATACAATAGGCAGGTACCTACTACATACAACTTACTCTGTGGATTGTGAATTGTGAAATTGTTGCTACTGATTAGGACGTTGCTCTGATCTTCCCTAAGGACAAACCAATAACTTTGGCTGTGAGGATTATTCAAATTCATATTCCTTGGTTTGCAACCACACTTCGTTTATTTGAATGCTGTTTTCGTAAA
The DNA here is from genome assembly GCA_947095575.1 of Electrophaes corylata. Classification (NCBI taxonomy): domain Eukaryota; kingdom Metazoa; phylum Arthropoda; class Insecta; order Lepidoptera; family Geometridae; genus Electrophaes; species Electrophaes corylata. Next base: position 7,897,250 of record OX352722.1, on the reverse strand, counting down.
ATCTAAATAAAAAAGCGCTTCAAGCACTGGCTGCTTACTTCTTCACGAAATAAAAACAAACAAAATGGCGTGGTAAAGAATGAGGTTAGAATGAAGTTAGTGAGTGAGTGAGTGAGAGAGCTGCTTATGGGTGAATAGATGAAACTAATAAAGCACAGACACAGATGTAACATTATTTATTAAATAATGTTACATCTGTGTCTGTGCTAGCCTAGTACTAGCCTAAACCTAGTACCATAGAATATGAAACTATATAGTCCATATTCTTAGCCTAGTACTAAATAATAATAAGCTAAGCGTAGACAAGATATAAGCGTCGTCGTCGTCGTCGTCGCGTCGAGTCGAGCGCGGACGAGTGAGCCACAGACTGTGATTGTTTGATTTGATTGATTTATTTATCTAAATTTTATATTTATTTTGGGCACCCTTTAGTGCTATAACACACTTGCAACTGTTCTTTAAATATTATTTAAATATTATTTAAAGAACATTTTACTAGGCTAATACAATACAATATTTTTACTAGGCTAAGAATATGGACTATATAGTTTCATATTCTATGGTACTAGGTTTATATATTCTGTGAAAAGAATAGCATTCTGTGGCAGCCGCGCGCGTTCCGCCATATTTATTTGTTTCGTTTTGGTCGCGTCTTGATTTGGTTTGGTACCTACCGAAGATTTTGAATTTGAGCCATTCTTGTTTTTCCATTTGTGAAAGAAAGTTAGTGATTATTAGTAGGTATTTTTATTTGTGTTTGTTTTAGTTTAGATAATGCATCATATTTTGAGAAAATTATACGGAGATTCTTGACTTGACAAAGGTAAGTGCACAATTTTTGTGCATGCGACTTTTATTTTATCCTGCCGGCTGAGGTGTAGTGTTTGAGTCTTTTGAGTATTAAAAGGCCAGTGATATCTTTTTGACTCAACACGAAAGTACAATATACCATTTTATGGCACGGTTCATGTCCTGGTTTTAGAAAATAAAAAATACTGTCGATAATCTCTTGTAAACATTGATGAATAACTCACTCTGCCTGATGCTTGAATGATCGTAATATGGCGGGAAACTTGTTTTGTTTCTCTCTTTGATTGTTTGTTTGTCTTTTCTTGTTGAAAGAAAATGGGTTTGACTGGACTTTTTTCGTTTATTGATCAGGTAGGTATATTTTAACTTTTAGATCACATTCTAAGTAGGTGAGTAGATTATTCAATGTAATAAAAAAGTGTAAATTGTTGATTTCTATCTTTTATCCATGGGTTACAACATAAAGCTTGAATGAAAGTGATAGGTAAGTAAAAGGAAGATGTCGGGCGGTCGACTGGTAGTGGTGGACCGGTCAGGGCGCGATGTGAAGCGGTACCCGCTGAGCAGCGGCCTGGCGACACTGGGCTCGGCGCCGGCTTGTGATATCCGCGTGATGCTGCCGTCTGTGTGTGCTCATCATGCCACTATCGCTGTGCATAACTCACAGGTACTTTTTATTTCCTATTCTTCCTTCTTTGAGAGACCGTTCGCATAGCTGGCGATAAACAGGCTGATTTGCAAGATAGTTTGACATTTGGTGCTTTCATACTTTAAATTTAAAATGTTTTCACTTTTTTCACAATTTCATTTATTCTTGGTCTTTGTTGACATTGTATTCCTGGAAAAATCCTAGTTTGTAACTCAATTTTAAAGTCTTGTAAAGTAAGAATGACAATATTTAATTTGTCTACATTCTGATGTTGGTTTTAAGTACCTAGGTGTAGATAGTTAAGTTATAGAAAATAAGAAGATTATTGGTAGATATCTATAAATATCTAGATACTAATATATTGATCTCATTTTTTTGTAATGGGGACCCGTCACAGCTTTATCTGTGAATGCAGTTTTATAGGCCTTGAGAAACTAAAACATAAAGTGCAAAAATTTTTTTTCTACGGCCAAAACTGGCTAGGTTATGGGCAAAATACCGAACGAGGCTCACTGACCGCGCGAACAGCCTAGCGTTGAGATATTGTGACGTCATGTCACAATTCTAGGCTTGGTCGCGAGGAACTGGCGCTTAGATTCACCTAGATTTAAGACGTTTCAAGATGATCCCTGCGGATATTACTGAATAAATGATTTTTGACTTTGACTTTGACTATCCCAGCGCTAGCCGCCGAACCCGCGCGGTTTTATTAAAAAAAAATTAATTTAAACCAGAACACGACCCGCGCAGATCGAGTGAACTTTAATAAATGAATGGTGGAGAGCGCGAGCGCGGGCGAAAGAGAATCGAGACGTCACGATTCCCTGACATGAGCTATCTGGCCGCCCCGCGGTTAGCTGGTACAAAATGTGTAATATCTTCGCAACCAATGGAACGATTTCAATTATTTAAAAACTATCGTACCTAAACAAGTAAAAGGAACACCATTACATAGATAATATATGCATTTTCCGACTTGGTACGGGAGCTCATTAGCATGCAATTAAATTGGCCATAGTGGTAGATTGTCATGCCCTATCAGCTACCAGGCTCATGTTGAAACATACATTTATTGTTCTAAGATCTTCTGCACACACAACATGAACACAATAAATATATTTGATTTGATTACTAGTTTATTACATTATTTGCAGACTGTGATCCGCAATGTTGGCGACGGTGAAACCAAAGTGAATGGGCAGAATATCAGTGTAGCAGCACTAAAGCACTGTGATGTTATTACTCTTGGAGATCGCTCTCTTCGCTGGGAGTACTCTGCACCTAATAAGAGACATCAAGGTAATTTGCAAGGTGTAAAATTACATAGTAAAACTTATACATTTAGGTGTCCTTATTCGCGGTTTCGCTATTTGCGGGTAAAAAATTGCAGCTAGTTTCCTTTATTTGCGGCTAAATATTACGCTATTCGCGGGTCCAGTCGGTATATTTAATAAAATCTGCATCCTTTAACCTTCTGTGTGATGGTGTCCTTTGAGTACTAAGTGCGGCTTTTACAAAGGCTTTTGTGGTGGTACAAAAGAACAATATAAAAAGAAGAATAAGTCTCGGCTGCCGCTGTATTACGCATTCCGCTATTTCGTATATTAGAAACCGCCACAAGCACTGAAAAGGCGTCTTTAAACTTTAAAACTCTTAGTGAAGGTTTGCATATGGCAAATTAACTTTGGGATTCTGTATGAAAATTGATCCATGGAGAGGTCTCATTTTCAAAAGACAAACTACGAATGCCATTGCTGAATATCAATCCAAAAAGGACCTTATAATAAAAACAAAAGTATTATTTTTATTGTTAAAAATACAAATGCATTATGTCATTTAATAGATTTTTACTATATGATTTTTTATTTTAATGTGGGTTCTTGGAACACTGGACATTATAAATTTTAGATAAAATATCCACATAAGATAACACAACAGATAAGCTAAACATTAGCATTAAGTCTTTATTTGACAGAATGAGATAAACTTTTGGTACTGCCATGGTAGCACAGAAAGCTAAAAGGAAATATCTCTATTTTGCATGAGATAGCGAATAGACAACATTTTGATTTAGATCACATCTTAGCCCGGCAGGATCCTTAATTAAACAGACAAGCGGCTGTGAAACAATGTCTAGTTATAACTTGGAAAATGAACAATCACTAAAAGTGTAATCCAACTGTATTCCACAGCCATCGTGGCTCTATACGGTTCTGAGATAAGCTAGTCAGTGGATAAATAAAGTATGCATTCCAGGCAGTGAGCCGGATCTGGCGATGGTGCCGATGGCTGCGGGTCGCGCGGCAGCCGGCGGCAGTGCGCGGGCGCGCGGCAGCCGACGCGGCAGCGCGGGCGCCGCGGCTCCTGCGCTGCGAGACCGCGCCTTACAGCTCGCTATAGAGATGACACATCGTGCATCCATGCCAGGTACGTAACACCCAACTAACTTACAGCTTGGTACTTATCCCGTGATGTAGGAAAAAGTACTAATAACTGTTTCCGGTTAAGTAACATTACTGAAACCAACTTATGCTTACAACTTTCTTATATGTGGCGATTACCACTTAATATTAGGTGGATCATCTGCTTGTTTTATCAACAGTAGTATATAGAAAAAAACTATGTCCCAAATCTACTTTCCGAATAATAATAAGATGTCTAGTTTAGAGTTAGTAAGTATAAGTTATATGTATGTTGTTACAGCGAGTTCAGGAGGTAAGCAAGTGGCCATCGTGCAGCCGCAGAGGAGAGACAACCATGAACCGAGTGGTGAGTGCTACAGCTTCCTTACTTCATCACAACCATCACCAATCTGCGGCTCACTTGAAATGTATATGTTACCGGAAGATATCAAAAACCGCAAGTTTATAAATTTCCTAAGAAATTTATAAACCTTCGTAGGATTCTAAACGAGAGATAAATTGTATTATTTTACGCCCACATTTTCGCAAATTGATAAACTTACCTAACTCACGCGTAAAATAATAAGTAAGCAATAACCAAACGCCATGTGCGCTCTGATTGTTTGAATAAGTCACGTGTTTTTCTCCTTCCGAGTTAGATCCGCCCTAGAAAGCGAGTGCAAAAGATGCAACTAAAGAGTCAAGTTGTACCTTAGTATAGGTAGATCATGCAGTTTTATTTCTGGCGCTGTTAGGTAGGTAATCAAAAGTGATAAATTTATAGTTTGGCAAGTCTGATTGTACCTAAGTCTATGGACACAAGCATTGCCTCTGTCAATATCGACCAATCAGAGAGCAGTGTGTTATTTTCCATATTTTAAAGAAGCGTAAATTTAAAAGCTCTTCTGTGATTGGTCGAACCGTTTAGAATCTTACGAATGGATATCCGTTAGTTTATAAATTTACCACAAGACGTCGCAAATTGATAAATTTGCGAAAATGTGGGCGTAAAATAATACAATTTATCTCTCGTTTAGAATCCTACGAAGGTTTATAAATTTCCTAGGAAATTTATACACTTGCGGATTTTGATATCTTCCGGTGACATACATAAATAATGACAGTTCTTCACTTCAATGAAGCTAACTCAAAATAAGTAAAGTAAAGTAAGTTTACGTTGTGTGTTCGAAGGATTCTCAACGCGTACGGAATCGAAGACAATCCTTTTAGTTTGGGGTTAGATGATGTTGTGCAAAAATGTCCACAAATATTTATTTATTATACAGACGACTGACGACGCGTCACACAAAACCTTCAAGTCAGTCATAACAACGATTTTTGTATTTGGTATAGATATAGGTAATTATAGAAGGGGCATTGAATTAATAGACGCCACTTTTTTACGTCCAATAAAATAGTGTATGGTGTGTATGTTTGTATAATTGTTCCAGGCAACTCCTCCCTGTGGACGCGGCGCTCCAAGCCGGACGCGGACTCGAGCACCGCGTCGCTCGACAGCGCGTCCGAGCCGCGCTCCACAAGACTCGCTCCTAAGACAGGTAACCACGCCTCGCCTAGTGCACGCCTAGTGTTCTAAAGCCTTCATGTCTTTCATTTCCTGCCGTGCGACATGTTTACACGGGCTTGAGACGTATAGAACCCGCGTCAATCTTTGTCCACCACGTGTTTGGCTGTGGAAAACAGCAATCTCAGAATCAAATTAAAGAGTGGCAATGGCTTGGCTATAGGCAACAAGCGCTGGGGAATAAAGGAAACGAAGCTACAGGGTTGTGTTATCTTTAATATTACTATATGATGTTAAATAATCTTCAAGCTAGTGACTAATATTGAGTGTAATGGTTAAAACTGTCTGGATTGGATAAACTTACCGTCACCTTTAGCCGCGGTTACTTACCAAAATTACCTCATCATTGTGAAGCTGCTGGCAAGTCACCTGTCCTTGATAACGACCGCATTTAATGTTGCTTTAACAAATTGGAGGTTAACCTTTTTAAATATGTATTGCAATATTGCAGTTCCTTCGAACACAACAAAAGCGACTCTCTGGATAGAGTCCCGCAAGTGGAGTCCCCGCCGGCGGGTACAGACGGTGCAGACGGTACAGACGCCGCCGCAAGTGATGCACAGCGTGCGGAGGACGATGTCGGCTAAGAAAAGCACGCCCTTGCGGCTCGCTGTACTCAAGAAGGCGCAGAGCGCTCATAAAGTTAGAGTTGTTAAGATTGAAGCTCCATTGAAGATTGGTAAGTTATTTCTGTTAGTTATATTTATCATTGTAACCTGTAAAAAAAATACGTTAAATTATTCCATATTTAAGCATCGGTAATCGGCTTGCAACCTGTCAAACAGGATCATGACTTTTAGGACAGGACGGATGTCATGCTCACGGATGTCTGCGACGACTACAATGCGCAGGCACGGTGGACGTGAATGTCTACTGCAAAACATAGGCATGCGTCAAACGTCACATCTCAAGACGTATCTCGAGTAACTTCGGCTACACTAAAATGTCTTATATTCGTCGCGTAATTCCAAAAATTATGGAATCAGTTGATGAGTTTGTATGATATTTTTTGAGTATTTGCCTCGTAAATTTTTACTGCTGTGATACCTTTTGCGGGCTGTGCGTAAACAAATATTTATAATGGCGTGGCCGGTAGGATACGAGCTTACACTCTCAAACAAATTCGGATTTCCATTCACATAGTCATCGATAACACACTATTTACAGATCACACAAAGCAAGCTGCAATAATGCTGATGACGGGACACACGCCCAAATCCCGTCTCAGCTTGAACCAGTCTAAGAAAACTCCTTCATATGTGGTGAAGAAACCGAGTCCAGTTCGCAAGAGTTCCGGCCGGAGGTCGCGTCTCTCTGGTCGCGGGTCACGTGAAACTGGTGACGGCATCACGCCCAAACGTGCCACGACGTACTCGCAAGATACGAGGAGGAGTCAGCGAGCCTCGGGGAATCACTCAGTAAGTTTACATCGTTCGTATCATTTACACGAAAGGTTCTAACTTATTATTCTTTTCGTACTTTTATTCATTGGAATCCACAAAACTCTACTATTATTTGAAAAAGCGAAATTTATCTGTGAGAACAAGAAGAAAAAAGACATTTTGCATACATGAAAAGACTGCTTGGTTTTAAACTACATGGAGGAACTGGCGCTTAGATTCACCTAGATTTAAGACGTTTCAAGATGATCCCTGCGGATATTACTGAATAAATGATTTTTGACTTTGACTTTGACTTTATGATTAGCTATGTTATTTATAAAATAATTTCGTGATGTTAAATATTTCGGATTAAATTTTATGGATACGAACTGATAATAATAGCATTTCATTGTCAACTAGGTGTCGATACTAGAGATGTCGGATTCTACCTGTCGCGCCAGTAGCGTCCCCACTCGTTCCTCCAGATTCTCTCAAAAGTCGCCCCTCCTACCGAGTCCCAAGAAATCCGCGCTCAAGGACCTCTCCAAGAAAGGTAACCGCAAAACGGAGTCCATCAAGTTCGACCTCAGCAACCTAGAGAGCCATCAGGAGTCAGAAATAACCAGCCGGCTCGATAGCGAAGATAGCACGTCGGAGGACGAGCTGTCCTTGCACTACTCCGAGTCGAGCGACCCTTCGCCGTCGCCCAAGGTGTCCATCGCCTCGCGCAGCAGCAGAATGCTAGACAAGGTGGGAACCTCCCTGACGCGGTCGCCGTCAAGGACGAGGACTGCGCCCTCGCCCTCCACGCGACAGTCGGCGCGCGGCTCGATGCTCGTGCAGAAGGCGCTGAACGCCACCCACTCCTCCGACTGCACCCTGACCGATCGAAGCGCGAACACCACCGTCGCTTCCGCGTTCAATACCAGAACCCTCAGTCCCAGGGCTGGAAACATGGAGTCCTACTCGATCGTCGATTTGGTATCGATCGATTCGGACACGTCAAAATCCGTGTACAACTCCGCCGACTCCGCCGTCAGCGCGGACTACGAGACCCCGAACACGTCCGGCCGCAGGACGCGCTCCACTGTCGACCCCGCTCTGCTGGGCTCCAGCACGCCCTACGCGCCGCGCTCCCCGCGCACCCCGCACTCCCCGCACGCCGGAGCCCCGCGCTCGCGCTCCAGCCCCACCCTCAGCCGCCGGAGCACCAGGAGCTCGCCCGCCGCCAGGAGATCCAAGTCGCTGTCCACTCCGGAGAACAAGCACATCTCCGTGAACAGCACGAGGGTGTCGCGCGCCTCCAGGAGCCGCTCGCGCATCAACGACAGCGACCTGCTGCTCTTGGACGACACGGAGCCGGAGGATACCTCCCCGAAGACCTCCAGACGCTCGAGAATTAAATCTAATACGATGGAAAATTCGAATGTGAACGACTCTCTCCTTAGCGGTCCCGAAAAAGGAGGAACGAACACTCCGGAGAATAGGCGGAGTCCGGTGGAGGTCGGAACCCCGGTTCTGAGCATTCAAAGCTTGTTAGACTCGAGCCGGAGCTCGATCCGCTCCCGCACTTCGACGAAGAAGGGAAGGAAATCCGTCAATTACAAGAGGAAGACCATCGGAGTGGTCTCCGAACCCAAGAGACGACCGGCCGACAAATCGAAGTCCCTAGGCATGTCCGCGAGGCAGACTATCCTGAGGCTGAGCAAGGAGTCGTCGGAAGCGTCCGACAGGACGGACCCGGGCGCCCCGCAGCCCGACAACGAGGACACGGTCACGCCGAAGAGCGCCGTCAAATTAGTACAAGAGGCTGTAAAGAACAAGCACTCGACGGCCAAGAAACCGCAGTCGAAGCGCTCCATCATCGACGATCTCAACCGATCTGACATCGTGAAGCAACTCTTCAACAGTCCCGTCAAGCGGAAGCTGTCACGCAGTATGACAGAGTTCTCGAGGAAGCAACTGTTAGATGATGACGAAATCATGAAAGCCAAGCGACCGACACGAAATACGATTGCTTTATCTGGCAGGAACACTGACGACTCGATCTCTGAGCATTCGGGAACGTTCACGCCTGAGCGGTTCGTCAGTCCGATCGGTACGCCGAGTCACAGCCCCAATTTGAGCGGAATAAAACGACTCTTCCAGAAAAATACACCAGAAAACGACTTGACTAACGTTAGAGGTGTCCGAAGCTTACTCCGGACACATAGAACGAGACGATCCGCCAAAACCGATCTCACAAACGTAACGGGACTCAAAATAATGTTCGCGAACTCTCCTACCGTCCGTCTCTCGAACCGACGAAGCGACGTTAAAGAGAAGAAGGCTGTGAAGGTATCACCGAACAACGATCTGCGACGCGTCTCTGGCGTCAAATCCCTATTCCAAAGACATGCATCACCAAAGAACGACTTGACCGACGTTAGAGGCGTTAAAAAACTCTTTAGAAAATCCCCCAATAACGATCTAAGGAACGTTTCAGGCGTGAAGAGAGCGTTACGTAACTCTCCTAGAAATGACTTGACAGACGTCAGAGGCGTGCGGAGAATGTTCAAAAATGGAAAAAATAAAGAAAGTGTTCACGACGTCAGCGGCATCGAAGAGCTGTTCAATACGTCCAGCCAGTCCACTCAGAACTCCGAAAGCTTGTTCGACCAGTTGGTAGGAAAACCGATTGTCAGATCTGTATACTCGAAAACATTCTCAACCAAACTGATCAACAAACCTAAGAACAGAAGGGGCAAAACCCTTCATAATTCATTAGACGCCATAACCAATAACGTAGAAGAATGGTTGGAACGGGAATTGCAGAAGCGCTTTCATAGAGACGAACCTTCCGCTTCCGACTCGATTAATACTTCTAGAAATGCCACTAAAGAGAAGCAGAACCTGGCAACACTCACCGTGGCTGGTGGAGAGCCCATCAGAGCATCCAGAACTAGGAACACCTCCATGATAAAGAGGTCCGCTTCGGAAACGTACAGCGCGCATACTTTGCCTATAAAGAAGCGGTCGTTGGTCGAGGCTTCTGTAGAGATGAGTAAGCCGAAGCTGCCGATTAAGAAGAGAGCGGTCGTGCATTCGACGCCCGTCAAAGGAAGGGTCAATATTACAATGAACGCGTCGGAGCTCGGGCGAGTGTCGCCGATCGTAGCCGTCGACAAGACTATCGTCGACCACGATACTTCATTGACAAGGTTAGTTTCCTTCTCGATAACGGATTACAGTGGCACAAACTTTTCAGAAAGGGCTGCGGGGAAACACTAGCTAAAATACCTTACTACTTTGGGATACACTCTAGTATCCAGGTGTGGTAGCCATGCTCAGATAAGTTTGTCGCATTGTATAAAACTTTTTGTTGTTTCCCGTATTTGACCCACTAGATTTTGACGTTATTGAAATAAAACATCACGTTTATTTCACAATTTTGAATGATAATAAAATGTTCCTTATAACTGTTTACAGAACAACACGACAAAACGCTGCTACGCCTAAAAACAAAGCACCTAAAGCCAAAACTCCTCAAAAGACCCCAACTAAACTTAGCCCTAAAGCTTCAACTTCCAGAGCTACCCTGAGGGCCTCTCATAAGAAAGTGGAGAGAAGTCCGCCCAAACGCGTCACCAGAAACAGAAAGAACACCACTTCTGAGAACAACATTAAGAAGCGCAGAACGTCGTTGGTGATCAGTAAGAAAGCTCCCGTCATGAGTCCTAAAGCCGATCCAACCGCAGCTCAGGAAAGTCCTCAAAAGCGCGTCACTCGCGCTAAGCAACAGCGAAAACCAGAAACACCGAAGAGGATCAGAGTGAGGGCGCAGAAAGCCACAGTCGTTGTTCCTAAACAATCTCCTAAGTTGAAACCCCAGGCTGGAGACAAACAGGTACAAATAGAAGAGAAGACGAGGAGAACTCGCAAGAATGCGGGTGCAGAAGTAGAAAGTGAATCTCCTATAGAATCTCAACCGAGAAAGACTCGTGGAAAACAAAATGAACCTAAAGGCAAGGAAAATCAGACTAATAATGTTGAAAAACCTAAACGAGGCCGAAAGGCTGCCCCTGTTGAAATCGAACCACCTGTCCCCAAGCGAGGTCGGGGTAAAGAAACTATTGTTCAACAAGTGAAAACTAGAGGTAAGTCTGTGACCAAAGCTGATTCTAAGGCAGAGAAAAAGCAAACTCAAACTCGCGGACAGAAGGTTGAAATGGAAACCGTTCCATCCGAGCCGACCACTCGCCGCGGACGCAAAAACACTGAAAATGTCAGCATCGAGACGCAACCTAAAACTAGCAGGGGAAAGAAAGCGTCAGCTCCGGTCGCAAATGAACCTAAAACGCGCAGAAAGAAAGTCGAAACTCAATCCAGCGTGCAATCAGAGCCGAGGTCGCGCGGACGAAGAGCTAAAGCCGTCGACAACACCGTCATCCCAGAAACTAAAGGTCGTAAGCGGAAAACTGCCGCTGTCGAAGAAGTTCCACCGAAACTTACTAAAACAGAAAGCAGGAGAGGAGGAAAGGCTGAGCCTGCGGATGTGGCACCTGAGCCAGTTGCGAAGGTCACGAGAGCCGCGAGAGACAAGAGTGAGTCCAGCAAGGAGGAGCCTGCGCCTAGAGGACGAGCTCAGAGAGTGCAGGTGGAGATGCCAGCACCGGCCAGACCTACTAGAGGGAAGAAGGTGAGTTCATTTTCAACAAATATCCATTTGTCCATTTTATTCATCTTCAGTATTACGAGTAACTGGGTTTTTCAACTGTGTCAAGTGATTGGATAAAATGCGGTTCGATTCCTGCAGTGTGGTACTATAGTTTTCGTAGTTTCTGATTGCCCGTTACTAAAAACCCCAGTGTAGATGGGGTCGACCATGACATTAGTATGTTTCTTATGTTTTAGGTTGTCGAACCTAAAGAAAGTCCTGTACCAGACAAACGGAAGAGGAAAACCAAAGTAGAAACATCACCAGTGAAGGGTAAGAACATGATGATTCTATAATATTTGTAAATTCGTGAGCTCGTCTGACACAGAATGAGCTGTCGGATGTAATTGCCACCAACATACCTTGTAGAACGACGTTTTATAATATAGTCTAACTAAACTATACATTTGTTGAAAATAATAAACCTCCCTTTTTGTTTAAAAATTATGTGCGCAATGTTACTGCTTTCAAACGGTGAAAAAAAACATCCTGAGGAAACCAGTTAGTATTCTAGCAGCGGCGATGGGTTTGCAATCTGTCTCATTTGGAATAATAACTACTGCAAAATGTACCAAACGTAATATTTGAACGTTTCCGACTATTCTCATTAGACATCCTCAAAGTGGGTACTTGGTAATAAGAGATTTGAGGGGATATCTACCGGCCCTGGGGATTTAGTCATGAAACTATTACTTTTTATTCTATATCTTTTAAAACTTGTGTTCGTTGAGAATAAATAAATAATAAGAAATAATGTGAGATATATTCAACAGAAGGTATAACTTTGTTTCAGGGAAGAAGCAATCAGCTGGCGAGGCCAAGCGAGCGCGGAACGAGAAAGCAGGCGCCGGCACTCGAACCCGCACGACGAGAACCAACGCGCAGGAAGGTAAGTTCTACAATACATTTTATAAACAATTTTCAACTCAATACTATCTATCCTTAGTCTCACAATGTGGTAAGATTCAGTAGTAAGTAATCATGAGTTGTGTTTGATTACAGTCAGCACAGCGGCGACCGGGCGCAGTCGCAGGCGATAGCGCACTCACGGACACGACACTTCAGTACAAAACTAACATAAGGTATGGCTTCCTTTACTTTATCGTCTTATTCATTTATTTATTAAATCAATCAGAACAGTCAGGATCTTATTTGTGTTATTTTATGGACTATGTAATTATTTCTGTGTATTATGAAGTCTGAAATAAAATTATTATTATTAAAACCAATTAATTATGATTTTTTCAATGTGCGTTTACTGAGTGAGAGGATTTTTTATAATTATTTTAACGATGGTTCCCACACTTGATAACATCTGTATCTCTTGTTTGAGTAGAAAATTTTCTAACTATGAAACACTATTTTTATCACTATTCCAACTATCAAGTATTCAATTCTATAAGGGTCAATTCGCGTGAATCAGTTACTTTTCATTTCTATATAGATTATAGTTTAATTAATAATAATAATATCTTTATTTGATCATAATAAACGACAGCTAATTACATTTCAATCCATGTACCTATGCATACGGTACCTAACAAAAACTCTAAACTCCACAAGATATGCTATGTTTGTAGTTAGGTACTCAATTTGATTGTAACCTTCCTAGGTACGTTTGTATACAAACTTGGCTCACACAAAAAATAGTCGGTTATAAGTACCTAAGGTTATACATACAGTGTACATGACTGAACTCCAACTCCCAACTAGGTTTCCCTGTGTTTGGGATATTAGTGCTTAATTATCATCATGTAACTAACTTTTATCTACTTTTGCCTGAAATAAAATATATTATTATAAGTATGAATTTCGTTGTTACAGGTGCATCAGTATAGCTGATTATTAGTAAAGATTTTAAGATAGTTATTTATACTTTATTCTTGTCCTATGTTGATTTAGTTACTTTAGTTATTGTCTTGTAAAATACCTGAGCCCTACGCCTGAGATTTGAAAATGTGTACACAGTTCACGTGTTATGTTGATGACTAGCAAAGCAGTTCTATCGCCTGACAGGGGCGCTTATCGTGTGTTCTTACTAAAATTACACATAAACCGTGTACACAACACTAACCGTGAATACCTAAAAATCTCATACTTGAGCCTCAGATAGGGGCCTGTTCTTGAGAACCCGTGGAATGTGTGGCATGTAGATGTCTTACCTAGGTATGTGTGTTTTAAGTTATTCAATCTCTGAGCACGATATTTCACAGTCACGTAAATAATAGGACGCATTTCTTAAATATTTGGGAGTTTCTAAGCATGAGTATCGTAATATGTATACAACCTTGTGCACATTATCACAAAGCGATTGGATCGCTGTGATGCTAGTACTGGTTATAATAACATCTAGGTAATACCTCGAACTAGCCTAATTATGTGCTAATCTAGAATTTAGAAAGTATAACTTGAGATGATAATTTCAAAATGGCGGATAGCAGATTCAAATAGAATCATTTGACAAGCTCATCATATATTTTGGGCATCACTGATGAAAATACCAACCCGTACTGAATGACTCATATTTTTTTACAACCTTAACAAAAATACCGAAAGGATTGTGACTATTTATCACAATCTATGTGTGAGTATATATCTTATTACTTACTGTTAGGTTTTACAAAGCTGGAATCAGCTTAGAATATTTTAACTATTATTTGAACGTTTTACTGATAATGCTGAACATTAAGGTTTAAGTTTTTTATTTAAGCTCTTTACTATTGTAGCTTGATATTGTTTAATTCGGTTTTTGTAGTTGCGGCATGTTGCAATCTACTTCAGAGAAATAGGAAATGTTTCGAAAATAGTTAGTTCGTTGTTATTATTAGCTCAAATCATTCTTGTTCCACTGTTAGCTCAAATCTTATTGTTGTAGAGTAATATATTGCACCAATCTATTGAGACCTTAGACCTAAGTTGACTTTGGGCGCATATACGAGTTTTTGTCACATTCATTATGAATTTACCATAGGTTGGTTTGTTACAGTATGTAGGTAATAATGTTAATTCTGTATGTTGTTGTAATTGTCGAACTGGCTTAGAATAGGCCTCTGTGCCTCGTTACTGCACAATTTTAGATAAATATATCAAATAAACGTTCATAATTGCAATGAAAACTTTACCAAGACTAGTCCTGACTCAATTTTTTAAATGTTTTCTACTACTTTTTGATTGTTTTAATTTTACCGTCTCTTCACATGCAATTTCCTATTTTTATTTTAAGTACCACAAAAATTATGAAAAGTATATTTCTTTTATCCTAACCTTAAAAATAGTGGACCGAGTAGGAGTTATAAATAAATATTCAACTTTGTCTGGCTACTTTGGGGTATTATAAAAAAACTGCAGTATGTTCATTTGTGAGCTGGTGTGTCAATTTGATGCAGATCTCTACAGCCCTGTGAGCTGTCTCCAAAGTGTGGAGTGAGACGTTTTCTCATTTGCCAAATTATATGCAATAATGGGAACAAAATTATAGAAATGACAATTTTAGGTATAGAAACGCTCGTGAACGTGCTACTTTTGTGGCAATTCGTACCTGCTATTTTATAGTTGTCCTTATCACAAACAATTTGTGTAAACGAGACAGTCATACAATTGCAGATAATGTTAGCCTAAATTAAGTCGCTCGTTTACAAGCGCGTTTTGGCATAATGCGAAAAAGTTATAAGACCGACGCGAGCTGGAGTTTGTGTTATCTTAAATAGTGTTAAAAATATTATGTAATAAATTCTGATTATGTATTATTTATTGTATTTTATTGCTAAACACTTTTGAAGCTCCTCGAGATGTGCTCGTCGAGCACTTCAAAAGTGTTATACTCGGTTGAGACTTTTTTCGAGAGGAATCTTCAAAGAAAAAATACATGAGGTTTAAAGCTTAACATAATGTAATTGATCAAGTAATGCAATCGCTCGTCGGCTAGTAGGATAGCCTAGGCGTCGGTCGGGGGTCGCATCCTGACGGGGTTGGAGATGCGGAAGACGCTGGGCAGCAGCGCGCCGAGCGCCGCGAACACGTCGGGCCGCGTGTCCGGCGGCAGCGCGCCCGTCAGCGTGCGCAGCTCCGACCCTCCCCAACCCGCCATCTCCAGCATGAACCCCTTCACGCACTTCAGCACCAGCTCTGCGCGCCGCACGCACCACGACACCGTCATCTCCTGCACACGATGCATAACATCATCACCACTTCCCGCTCACTCGAACGATCGGCTCGTCGCGGGAGTCGAACCCGGACGTCCTGTTTATCGGTCGATCGCTCGATGCAACTTCGCAGAACGAAAAAATACGAAGCTCGTATTTAATTTTGAGGTACCCTGCGCGACAACGCTTCGCAGCCGAGTTGTTGGCGCGTGCGACGCAGTGTATATTCTTGAGGTTGATAGAAGCAGAGCCCTGCATAATAGGGCCAGGTTCCTAACGAACGTGATCAACAAGACAATGATTTGTTAAAGGTGAGCCATCTGCGTGTTCTATTAGCAAGTGGTAAAAACAGGATTATAGGAAGTATTTGTAGTGCTGCAAGGTCGGTTACCTCTGTGAGTTCATGTCTGAGCAGCAAGGGCAGCGTGAGGCTGGTGACGTCATTGGCGCAGGCTGCCTTCAACACGTTACGGAGTCCGAGAATGGCGGGGTGTCGAGATGTTATGTCACCTGCCAATATAACACTAATTGTTGTAATTAAATAATATAAGGTATACAGTTAATGGCAGGTACTTGCTACTAAGAGATCTGAGGGGATATCGGCCGTGCCTGGGGATTGAAGTCTTAAAGCATTTTATTCACATAGTATACTTAGTATTAAACGCAGCACGTCCCGAGGAGTTACCGGACGTGAGCGTGGAGTGGTCCACGCAGAGATGGAAGACGACATGCAGGTCTGGCAGGTTGCTGTGCTTGGTGAGCAGCACGTCCCCGCCCTGCAGGCCGCGCTTGCAGCGGCCGCGCGTCCTGCCCGCTGCCCCCGTAGCCCCCGCAGCCCCCGCCTGCTCCGCGAGTCGCTGAGCGTTGCGGGTTTCCACCTGTTGGGAATACAATGTTGCCGATCACTTCAAAAGTTTACTATGTAACTAATATTGGTAGTTACATGTGCTTGCTAATTTTTTTTTATACAACTTGCTGATGGTACAAGCATATGGCCCACCTGATGTTAAGTAGCTACCATCGCCGATAACAAAGCATTACCTTGCAGGTTACGTTCGTTAGGATCGTAACCTACAATACACTACTCTGCGTCCATCAACCTGAGGCGTACAGGTGTTAAGCCTCATGTGCCTGTAATTACACCGGCACCCACACCCTTTAAACCGGAACACAGCAAGCTGCTTGGCGGCAGAAATAGGCATGGTGGTAGTACTTCCCCGGACGAGTCCTTCTGATAATTAGCTCATGTTTTTAAACTCATCTATCCTTACGTTTGCTGGGGACAAGAAGATAGCTGATTTGCTGATTCAAGAGGATGTTGATCGTCTAGACGCTTACTACCTCTACATAAACTTACTAAATGTAATATAACATTTTCAACGAAAACACTGAAAAACAAACGAGATAAACTTGTAAGTTTGCTGTAGCGGGATACAAAGACGGAATTAAATTTTGGGAAAGAAGAAAGTTATGGCTCGCGAGGTCTACTGTTCTAACAGAACCACTAGTTATACAATTAGGAGAGTTAGTGGAGCTAGTTCGTGCAAATAATGATATTTGATGCGAACTCACCGGCTCCTGCACCCGTTCCGCGATGTTCCTCAGCTGGTGGTCGACGTGCGGGAAGTGGTGGTCCGTCCTCGCAGCGGCCAGCGTCGCCAGCGTGCTCGTGGGCGGCGCCAAGCGTGCCGCAGCACCCGCACTAGCAGCCGCGCCCGCGCTGCCGCTCTCCGACACCAGCACCAACCCCGACAGCTCGTTGGAGTACAGCGACAGCGACGCTTGCAGGCGACGGGACGACTCCGTGCCGCTGGAACACAAAGCCCGACCGTTGTATTTGCGTCACCTAGTGTGATCTTAACTGATAGGCGGTATGAGGTGAAGCACGACGGAGCGATCACGTTTACTATCGTAATATTGGTTCGTTGGCATGGTGTTACCTATCGGGGTTATCCAAAGCGCAGAGTTCGAGCAGATCGGCGGCTACGATGCGGATGTTATGCGTCTGCTTGAGCTGGCTGCCGAGATGGATGGTGAAGCTCTCCTCGAGACGTGGACGCGGCGCCGCCGGGGGACAGACTCCCACTGCGGGGCTGAACGTGCCCAGCGGAGAGTTGCTGGAACAGCGATGAACACAAGGATGTACGACGGTAGACTCTGACCCTTATTAAATAAGTACTCCAGTTTGTAGATTTGTATTGCAATAAAAGACAGGATTTCGATCAAACTTACTGTCTTTTCAGGTTTGGTAGATATACTAAACACTAAAAACGAGCGTTAGCAGTTAACCTACGCAAAAGGCGAGTTATGGGCCTCATGGAGTCACACACAATGGGGTGTGTGTCTAATTGGTGGTTTAAGACAAGGCACATATATAGATCCATGTTGATCAGTAAGTACTCACGTAGGCGTGGTCAGTGCCGCAGTGCTCTGGTACTCCTGCAGCGTGGAGCACAGCCAGGCGCGGTACTGGGCCCGCTGTGTCTGCCACAGGGCGTCCAGCTGCGAGCCCCATCGCCCTGCGGTCAGAGATTGCTCCTCAAAGTGTTGGGTGGCCAGCTCGTTGATCTCTTCCTCTGTTGTGGTAATGTTCAGCTGACGCACTTTCTCTTCCATTTCATCTGTTTGCCTGATGGATTATGATAGATAAGCAGGCCAGCCTCTGCATCCCGTCAGAGCTGCTGGACGTAGGCCACTCTATACAGAACATTCGCTTCATGTTTTGGACACATTACCTATAGGATTAGAGCCCGTAACCTTAGATCAGCATGCAGTTTGCTGCCTCTAGATCACTAGTTTCTGGTGAAACAAGTGACCTTGACCTATAGAAGTTACTAGACTAGAGTTCACTATTTTTATATATATCTTTACATATAGTTAGGATCTATTCACCCTCATTAATTATATTATTCATGTTACATGCACTTACTTCTGTGTGAGTTGCTTTATATCCTCATCCCGGTTAATCCTGACCTCATTAAATGTCTTTGCATATGAGTTTTCAACCTGCAGGATAGTTTCCAATGCTGGTGAATGTACCAATTTGTGGTAAGCTGCTGCAAATACCTATAAAAGTATTACCTTAACTTGAGCAATTTATGGATAAATAAATAACCGGTCATTCAGCATCCGGCTAATACAATCAAATCTGTAATCCCCAGGTAAAGTACTCATCTCTCAGATCCTTTGTGTGCATGACTACTGTAATTACTTATTTATATTGAATAAGAATAAGAATAAGAATAAGAATATTTTTATTGAATAACTGTGTACATAAAGGTGTTATAAAACTAAAACTAGGAGCAACAGTTTATCCGTTTCGGACGTACAATAATTATAAACTATTTATAATTAATTTATAATAATAAACGAAAGCCTAATCCTTCTAGGTTAGCAAAGTTTTCAATCACAGAAAAAACTTAAAGTTAACTTAACCTAAACATTCAACAACCTAAGCAGTCTTATAAAGATGTGATAAAGTAGAACTAGGGGAGATCAAAATATTCATTTAAATTATAGTGGACTTCATGGATAAGCCACTTTCTTAAACTATTCTTAAATACATTTCCTTCGAGCTGTTTGAAATCTGTAGGTAAATGGTTATAAATTTTTATGGCAGAGACATATGAACTTTTATGGAACATGGTATTATTGACTTGTGGTATTACAATGTTATATTTGTATTTGCTTCGCAAATTATCTGTACGGCTAGATTTTACATGAAAAAAGTATTGCTTATTATTTTTAACAAACATGCATATTTCTAAAATATAAATTCCAGTTAATGTTAAAAGGTTGTTTTCCTTAAAAACATTGCGAAGAGATTGAGTACTTTCTAAGTTATAAATCGCTCGAAGACATTTCTGAACTGAAGACTGAAGACTGAAGACTGAACATTGGCGTAGTCTCAGTCAGATCAGACTTTTATCAGAGATTTTAGTATGTTATTTAGGCACCTATTCAAAACCTAAAGGTATTTAAATATTTAGTTGGGCTGCTGCAATAATTGTCTAACTACTAGGTAGGTAGTTTGAAACATTAAGTCATCTGACCTCTTCATCAGGTGTTCCCTTCTGCTCAGCAAAGTCCATAACATGATCCTTGAATAGCTTCTCCCAGTTCTTAACAATGCCTTCTGAGTTTAGTTCACTGTTTTTGAGCTGGTTAATTAGTTTCTCGTCTCTGTCATTGTGGAATGTTTTCGTTTCTTCTTCTACGAATTTCGCAAGCTTTTCGTTTAGCTCTGAAAACGATTTGAATTCTTGCTATCAAGGGAGGATTTGAGAAATAATATTAGTATTTAATATTCTATATCTAGAGAAGTACCTAGAGAGTGTCAGGTATACGTATACGTATATCCAATACAGCACCATGAACAAAGTAATTTTTGGTACCAAGCGGAAGTGGGCGGAATCGGGTATTTTTCACAAAGTTATCGACTGAAAGTTAGGTTTAAATGGTCTCGCTAAACTATGTTGTACAAAGGCCTACCGTCTTCCAAATAAACAGGAATGTGAAACATGTTAAGAACCCGCTGCACGAGTTCCCGCGTCGAGCCGTTGTGAGGAATCTCTATAGGAACCTCAAGTTTGAACAACACATCTTCGTTGGTACATGTTGGAAACGAATAATTGAATGTTCTTGTAACATTTTGCACTGTTTTTAATTCTGCGGTCATTATTATGTTCCAACTAAAACAGACCAAAACCAAAACACAACAAACCACAATAATTATCAACAAACAGCTGTTAGTTTACTGTAATGTCAGATTATCAGCTGATGGCTGATAACATTGAAAGAATAATCGTGTATGTAATAGGTACATCATTTGTCAGTCAAATTACGTCAAGTCGGGCTGTCAATACAAAATGTTTCATTGGGTTTCCTATTCCTATTGTCTGAATAAAAACTAAATATTTCTAAAAGAATAATCAAAATGTTACAAAGCCCCTCCATATTGCTAAGTCATTTAACAATTATTTTATAAACCTAAATAACAATAAACACAGTAATATACAAAGGCATAGTACAATGGTCAAAACAAACTGCAGTAGTATTTTTCTTACTCCAGTCAGTGCAGATGAAATCATATCTATAGTAAGAAAATTAAAAAACACTAAAAGCTCAGGCTTTGATAACATTCCAATGCAAGTTGTAAAAAGTAGCATAGAATTATTAGTTCACCCATTAGTCCACATTATTAACCTAACTTTTGAACACGGATGTTTTCCTTCTGATTTAAAGAAAGCACTTATAAAGCCATTGCATAAAAAGGGTTCTAAAAATGTGATGGGACATTTTAGACCGATAGCTATTCTTCCCAGTATGTCCAAAATATTTGAAAAAGCTATTTACAATAGAATCTTTTCCTTTTTAGACTCAAATAAAATTATTAATCCTAATCAATTCGGTTTTCAAAAAGGGAAAAATACAACGCTAGCAGTCTTTAAAACATTACGACAAGTATGGGAGGAAATAAATAATCACAAGCCTGGCATTGCATTATTTCTAGACCTATCTAAAGCGTTTGACTGTGTAGTTCATGACATTCTGCTTGATATGTTAGAAAAAATAGGCATTAGAGGTGCAGCGCTATCATTAATGCAGTCATATTTATATGGTAGAAGTCAATCCACTATGATAGATACGTACAATAAAAACACTAAGACAATCGAACGTATAGAGTCTGGTTTTCAAAATATTTTACTTGGAGTACCGCAAGGCAGTGTACTCGGGCCATTGTTATTTCTTATTTATATAAATAACTTACCAGAAGTAACTAAACACATATGTGTGATGTTTGCAGATGATGCTACGATCTTTATACCATATGATAACTGTGACAATATAAGTAAATTTGAGACTGAAATTAATACTACTCTTAGTATCATAACTGACTGGTTGGGTTCAATTAATCTTAGCGTAAACATTGAAAAAACTAAACTTTTAAGATTTAAACACTACAAGACACCTCAAATAAAATTAAATATATCTTACAATAACGTTAATGTTAGTGAAGTCAATGAATTAAATTTCTTGGGAATAAGAATTGATACAAATTTAAACTGGAAATCTCATATCAGTAAAGTAAACCAACAAATTTCAAAATATTGCTATGCAATCTCAACATTGAGCCATGTTGCATCAACATCTATAGCAAAAAACACATACTATGGTCATGTTTTTCCTCATTT
Organism: Electrophaes corylata; assembly: GCA_947095575.1. NCBI lineage: Eukaryota > Metazoa > Arthropoda > Insecta > Lepidoptera > Geometridae > Electrophaes > Electrophaes corylata. The sequence goes on along the minus strand of OX352722.1, from coordinate 7,875,390 downwards.
ATGCTATGGGATAATTTTTTGGGGTAATTCAGTAAATATAAAATCTGTTTTTATGATGCAAAAAAAATGTATAAGAGCCATATATAAAATAAATAGTATCGAATCTCTTAGATTCGTTTTTAAACAGAATAACATACTCACTGTAACTGGGATATTTATTCTAGAGATTTGTATCTTTGTAAAAAACAATGTCATATATTTCAATAAAAAATCTAGTCGATCTGATAATTTACGTAGTAAGCACAAATATAATTTAAGTATTCCTCAAATAAATAATACAATATTTTACAGAAGTACATATTATACAGCTATAAAAGTATATAACCATTTACCAATAGATCTAAAAGAGCTTAATGGAAATTTGTTTAAACTTAAATTAAAAAAATGGCTGATTGATAAAGTTTATTATAGTCTACAGGAATACTATGATACCTAGTTTGGGCTGTAATTAGTTTAAAACTACAAACTCATCTAAATTTAATTAGATTATTCAGATTAATATAGGGATTTATGCTACTTACCTAATATTGTACGCCCGAAATGGGTAGGCTGTTGACACTAGTTGGTTATACCTATGTATGTACCTAGTTCTAAGATCTTTTGTACACAGTTTTACAATAAATGACTCTTACTCTTACTCTTAATACTTACCTACTTGTTCTGAACTAGTCGATATACTTATTACGTTTGTTTCACTTATTTCATTTTTGCGCCTAATTGAAAGCACTTTTTTTCATCATTGATAGACTGTCCATTAGCTTCAATCTCACCTGGGTAAGTGACGACAACAACAACATGTGCAACAGTATGCAACATTTTTCAGATAGGTACATTCTGTATATACTAGTACCTAGTAGGTACTACCTACCACATTGCTTTTACGCACGTTGGCAAGAAGGCACAATGGCATTCTGTGCAGTCACCTTTGGCAGTCTTTTGGTGGCATAGATCCCTAACCTAGGTGGTGAGGTAGGTATATGCAATAACAAAAATCAACATTATGTATAAAACTGCGACCCACTGGGCCCACGTCATTCAGACTTCTTCATAATTTTATTATTTGTAACAGAATTAACATGATAGAGATACACAGTACCCTAACACAATAAATATACATTATTTTTAGTATCATTTGTTGCTCGGCTCTTTACATAGTGCGGGGTCAGCTATATACGTTTTGAAAATAATATATTATTTATATAAATATAAAATAGAAATAATTATCAAATAAATAAAAAAAGTGTTTAGGTTCATGTCGGTTGTTGGTAGAACCTGGTCGGCCAGGTGGAACGGAGTGCGGTCTGCGCGCGATGGCATTACGCTGCTTCACCGCCCTCCGCCGGCGCCTCCTCCTCAGAGCTGGCGGTCAGCAGGGAGATGAGCTTCTGAGTGTCGATGAAACCTTCGTCATCGATATCCATGGAGTCGTACGCATCTTCGACTTCCTTGTCGGTGAACTTGTCACCCCAGGTCATCAGAGCGTGCTTCAGCCTCTCGGAGTCGATCTTGCCTTCCTCGTCGAAGGTCTTGAAGGCGGCGATCACGACGTCGTCTTCATCGGAGCCACCGGACATGCGCTTGGCGAAGAGGGTCAGCAGCTGGGTGAAATTGATGGGTCCGGAAGCTTCGTTGACCATTTCATCGAGCTCCTTCTCGGCGACGAGTCTACCGAGCGAGTCCCAGGTGGCGCGGAGGTCGTTCTTGCCGAGGATGCCGTCCTTGTCGTGGTCCATCAGCTGGAAAGCCTGAGGAGTAAACAGATACATGTTAGATACCATCCGACCACACTAAATACATATAGGCAATAAGCTTTGGATTAGCAGAGCGTATAAGTTAAGCGGTACCTAGACGGAAACTGTCTGACTAGGCGAGGGCAAAAGCTTTTTAGGGTTTCGTACACAAAGGGTAAAACGGGACCCTATTACTAAGACTCCGCTGCCGGTCTGTCTGTCCGTCTATCACCAGGCAGGGATAGACTATCAGGGAAATTTTCACAGATGATGTATTACTGTTACCGCTATAACAACAAATACTAAAAACAAAATAAAATAAATATTTATAAGGGGCTCTCATATAACAAACGTGTTTTTTTTGCCGTTTTTATTATAGATAATGGTACGGAACCCTTCTTGCACGAGTCCGACTCGCACTTGACCGGTTTTTACTATAGATAATGGTACGGAACCTTTTGTGCGCGAGTCCGACTCGCACTTGGCCGGTTTTTTAGTATGAGGTAAGAAGCTGCTAGATTAAGCTTCAGTGGTAAAGACTTAGGTTCTACCTAGTTAGACCCAAGTAGGTAGACTCCCGGTAGGTATTCGTCTCAATATTATTTTACTACAATTTAAATTTATCTAAAATAAGCGCTATAAGCAAAATGCATAAATGGCATAAATACACTATTATATAGGCAACTTACGTAAATTAGCAACTATAGAGCCACGGTGAGCCTGCTATTGCGGAATGCTGTACCACGCGATCCTCGCCAGCCGCGAGCAATGGGTAAGCTATTCCAGCCCAAAATCGATATCTATCTTTGTCCTGACTCTTGACTGAATGATTGAGAGAGACGGTCGTAGAGACTTGACATTTTTCAATATTATTTTTGTGCGTAGAGGTACACTAAGAAATGAATTCCCGAAATTCAATACCTAAACGGGTACAACGGAGGTTGAAGTTTGTATAAAAAAAGTAGCTGATATACTAAGGGTATGTCGCATGGCTAAAACCCAGGCTTGGTAGATATCCCCTTAGATCTCTTGGTACGAGTATGTATGTCTATACATACTTATCAGTGACTTGTTATCCCCTACCTTTTTTGTACAAATATTTATCCCAAGGCGGGAATCGAACCCGCAACCTCTTGCGTCGCAGGCGGACATTCGCCCGCCGCGACACATCGTTCGTCGACATTTTCTAATACAAAAATACTTATTAATTTTATTTATTATTTATATTTGGGGGGGGGGGGGGGGGGGTTGCTCAGTTTTAGTGTAGGTACCTACAGTTCTCAGGAGATGCGGCTGCCTATCCCCTGGGTGAGTTCCCGCAATCCCCCGTGCGTCTCTAACGAATAAACTAATAACCCCTAACACGTCCATCCTAATATTTCAAATGCGATATTGGGTCTGTTTGTTACATATTCTCGGCTAAACCGACGAAATCGTGATGAAACTTGAAAACAGAGATAGCTTGCACTGTTACGGCTACCTTCTTTGTACATCGTATAAGTCGTTTTTCTATAATTCTTCGCAACTACATGTTCCTTAGGTACTATTACATTCTGCAAAATCATTTTTTTGTGTACCTAATATTTTCGTTTTGATAGTGACAGAGCTTTTTAACCCGTGAGAAAGTACTGAAATATTTAGGATTAGGTTACTAGTTAGGTAGGTACCTAGGTACGTGTATGTTGGTGATATCTAATGGTGATGGTGTTCGAGTTATGCGTCCGGAGGCCCAATTCTCGCATATTTTTGGAGCTAAGATGAGATTGAAACTAAAACTGGATTGGCACGATCGAAACTTAAATTCGATGATATTTCGTTACGAGAGTTGGGACAAGGGAAGTCAGGCTGTGTATATCAATATATTGTAGGGTCTACATACCTACTCAAAGAGCTCTTATTAAGAATTACTTAGTTTACTAGGGCAAAGTACTAAACGTCTAAGCACTCCGAAAACGAGACAGAAATCTAGTTTGTAGATCAAATCAGAAACAGAATAGCCTAACAATCAGCGTGTGTATATAGCATTAGTTAGACTGACACGTGTAAGTACGTTCTCGCTGAACTGCAATACCAGAAATGCCTCCCACTCACCTGTACTCTCAAGAAGTCACCCTGTGTAAGGTTCTATAAGGGATGTGGATATGTAGGGGTGTGTTGGTGTAATGTAATGACAAAGTCAACGTTTGTATAAAACTGCGACCCAAAGGGTCCATGTCATTTCATTCAGACTTCTTCATCATTTATTTTTTGTAACAGAAATAATATGAATACATAGTATCCTTTACAAAATATATTAAAACGATCAGGTGGTCGATCTTCACAATAGTACGAGGAGAGCACTATACATTTTTGGAAATAGTACTTATTTATTAATAAATAAAAAATGGAAATAAATTATTAAATAAATAAAAAAGTTATTGGGTTCACGTAGGTTTTAATGAACCTGGTCGGCCGGGTGGAGCGGCGACTGCCGTGGATTAGCGATCAGTTCGTGAGCTGGTCAGTTTACGCGGCTTCACCACCTTCCTCCTCCTCAGCGCTGGCGGTCAGCATGGTAATGAGCTTCTGGGTGTCGATGAAGCCCTTGTCGTCGATCTCCATCTGGTCGTACGCCTCGTCGACCTCGTCGGCGGAGAACTTGTCTCCCCAGGTCATGAGGGCGTGCCTGAGCCTCTCAGAGTCGATCTTGCCTTCGTCATCGAAGCTCTTGAAAGCATTGATGACGACGTCGTCATCGTCAGAGCCGCCGGACATGCGGTTGGCGAAGAGGGTCAGCAGCTGGGTGAAGTTGATGGGGCCGGAAGCCTCACCGACCATCTCATCGAGCTCCTTCTCGGAGGCGAGCCTGCCGATGGAGTCGAAGGTGGCGCGGAGGTCATTCTTTCCGATGATACCGTCCTTGTCAGCATCTATTAGCTGGAAGGCCTGGAAAAAAGAAAAGGTATTACTAGCGATCTTAATTTGAGACATACCTCTAGTTAGCTAAATCATGTTTCTCCAAAAGATTGAATGCCAAGGAGGTTGCTTCGTTTTTTTGTCCGTCAAGCCAGTGATTCTTAATATTATATCTATTCTGATCTGTCCCACACATTCAAAACTAAAAATGGCCCAATAACAGTTCTATGTCCTAAAAGTTTTACTGGCGCAAATTACAATACGTAGGTTAGTATAGTTCTAGGTCTATAATTAATCTTCTTTCATTTGTTAGTAACTACACCGCCGTCAATTACATTTAGCTTTATTCTTTCCGTATAAAGGTTACCTGGAAGAGATCGCTTTCAGCGATAAGGTCGCCCATTGTTCAACCAAGCTATGTTTATGTCCTGTATTATTTTTCTATGTGGTTAACAATAAAGAGTTATCTATCTATCTATCTATCTACGTCCATCTGACGGGTATCATGATGAAAATATTAAATTCTAATAATTCAATCTAAATTCTAAATTTATTAGACCATTGTACCATTAGAATATGTATAAGTTAGGAATGTTACAAAGCATAAAAGTTTGGTACTTACGTCAGGTTCTTGCTAGTTTAAAGTTTCACACTTTTCTTCGATTTAGCGAACACTTCGGCATGCGGAAGTTAATAAGCATCAGTAGCAGAAGCACAGAAGCATCATTTATGATTAGATAAATGTTGGTAAAAGCGCGTTAGAAATTGCAGAATGAAAAAATAAGTTGTTATACCTAAATCATGGAGCTCTAACTATATTTTCAGAGTTAGGTTTTGTTGGCGGGTTGTATCGGTAACTTTTGAGTCAGTGAGGGTGTAGGTTTGAGTAGCCCCACCCAATGTTTGGTTGCATACATTAAAATCACAATACTATTCCAATATAAAATACTCTGTTATTAATTTAGGAAGAGATCGAATAGTGATGTCATCGTAGTAAAATTTTGTAAATTGAAAACACGGCATTGGAGAGAATGTTTACAAAATATCCTCAAGCACGAGCTAAAGCTAAACATCGCCTGACACAATTTGCGTATTTCCAACGAAATGACGCATTTCTAAAGATCACAATAGATCAAAACACATAATAAATAGTATAGGTTCAGGCTGTGGTCCTTGAGGCAGACTTTTACTGACTGACCGGTAGAATTATAGACCACATACACTATCATAATATTGTTTCTATATAATATTCTATTTAACTATGTAGGTATATAGCTCAAATCTTAGTAATAAACTCAAGTATTTTACATCATTTGAAATCTGACTCGAGAATTATCAAATACAGTTCCGCGTAGAGGTCCCTGAGAAATCATGTAAAAGTTGTTCTACGCCGTACGAGTTTTGTGCTCACCATGATTATGTAGTTACCTAAGAGTAATTATAATGTTTAAAGGTTCAACTATCAACATGATAATGCATATTATAGATGTGATAAAAATATAATTAGCTGCAAAAAATACTGTTATAATGATAAAAAGCGTGTTAAAAATTGCGATTACATGTGCTACAGCATAAAATTGAGTGCATAGGAGATCGTGAAGAGAACTTTATTCGTATTGTTTTCATATTATTTCAATTGTAAGCTTCAGATCTGACTCAAAAAAGTTTTATGCTCACTTAATCAAAGTTCATCGCGGTTGCTATCTTCGATTTAGTGACCTTGAAATTTTTTCGACTCACATCGTTGTGTCAGTTTAAGCCGGTCTTAGATTAGAAAGAAAGACTTATTGATTAAATGATTGATTATCAGTCTTCTGATCCTTACCTCTTTGAACTCGGCGACCTGCTTCTGTGAGAACATGGAGAAGACATTGGAGCCAGAGCGCTTGGCGGCCTTGCGGCTGCCACGGGAGGATTGCCTCTCACCACCGGCAGCGGGAGCTGCGGCCGGGGCTTCTTCAGCGGCGGGAGCACCTTCTTCCTTGGTGCTCTTCTTCTTCTTGATCTTCTTTTCCTTGTCCGCCTGAGGATAAAGGTTGATTCTGAATCACTGTGGTACATTATTTGCGTAAGTATTTTGTAAGATTTGCAGAGAATTGTGGACATATGACAGACCTTTCATCTTTGTATTGGTTTTGTTCGAGCTAGATTTAATCGTTTACATCTTGTTTCACCTTAGATAGGTTGTTAGGTAAGTGACTGCTGCTACTCCTCCATTGCATTTAGTTTTGAAACTTGAGTTTAGTACTGTACTATTTTCCATTTTCGGTTTTAAACAATCACCCGATTAATAGTTTCTAAAATCTTATGATCAGTTTATTTTTATCCCTTGTTCGGTTCCAATACTTCAGCGCCCGCGGCCCGTTTAGGCGTGGCGCGCACGCCTCTATATTTAGGTCCCGGCGTCTGCTTACACTATTTCATTACGTAAAACGTTATTATTAGATACAAGTCGCGTTCCAATTTCTTTCGCCTTGCCAGATTTTAGATTATATTTAGTTTTCTCAATAATTTGTGTTCGGAGTGTTTCATATTTTTTTTTTAGTTTATTACCATTTGTAACAGTTAAACTATTTAGATCAGTTACTATAAAAAATGAGATTTATCTTTTATTTATATTTGCTAAGACAAATGAGTGATTGATCTAGTTTTTTTTATTAAGTCTATGTAATGGATCAATAATAATCAATGGATGATTTATATCTCTAGTTGTTATTCTAACTAATTAATTTCAATTGTTACATCAAACATAGTTTTATAAAATACTATTTATCATTATTTGAATTTGCTTCGTAATGTACTACAGGTAGTTGATTTGATTTTCCTGCACACATATTGTCACTTTATCATGACGTATTTCGTATGTTATCACTTCAATCAATACTCGTATAGTATGCACTATTGGTTGCACATGAAGAAAGTCCATTAACATCGCGTTCGTTTTGTTTTCATTTGCTTATTCCATGTTATCTTCTACACTTCCACAATTCACTTTTTTATCACTACACTTCACTAACTTACCATTTTGTGCTAGTGTTGGATCGACGAAGGAGTGACTGTTTCGCTCGGCAGTCCCACCCTGACTCCGAGTTTTCGTTCCCACTCCCAGGTCCAGAATTTTCTCTCCCCCCACTTCCCTCTCCCGACTGACTGCTGATTCCATATTTAGTTCGACAAATGCGAGTAGAAGCCGATACGACTTCACAACCGTGTTGTCTTCCCGTTGAGCCGAACGCCTCGATTGTTTTATTTTTAAAGCAATCGGCTCACCTGAACCAGTTTTAGTTTTCTGGGTTTCCATGCCGGCCGGAATGCTATCGATGTATTTTGAATCGACTGTTGCAGCGCAGAGCTTTACAGAAGTCACGTAATGTGGAACATTCGGTGTCACCGGTTCTTCGTCAATCTTTGACCTCGTTGCTTGGGGGGAAGAATCTTCCAATATAAACCTAACTTCATCGTCGATGTATTGACTCGTTTTTGTTGCATCCGTGCTACCTTCACCTCTCAATGTTTGTTCAACCATTAATCATTTTATAATTATTATTCTCATAATTATGTAGATCAAGGCTACCGGGACGTTCAACTTGTCGAATATGTTGTACAGTCTAATGCTCGTAATGTGTTCTTACTTCCATTTTATGATTCTAGTGTATCTTCACGCGAGTCTACCTGCCTTCTACTATGTGTTTTACTGCTTGTGATATAATTCGTACCCTTCAATGTTTCAAACTTTGATTCAATGTAATAAAATGTATTAGAAATCATGTGAGATTTACGAAATAAAGATTAAAAAAGAAGTATAAAAAATCTTAAATGAAAGAGACTATAATGTCGGGTCATGTAGTAGGTACATCTCGTAGAAATAAGGTGCATAGGTTAGGTTTAATTATTTAGCACACTCAAAAAGTGTGGTTTGATAATCTGAGATACTTCTATTGGTGTCTAATGATACTATTCTTGCTGCATTCGTAGGTTCGACAAAAAATTGAAGGGACTGCGGACACCATGGAGACATATCAAATCAGAAAAGTCTTTATTAATTAAATCTCAAGGATAATAATACTTTGAAATGAATTATTAGGTAAATCAACATATTTATATACTAGGTGAATCTAAAGGCTGTGCCACGCGACCTATTTACTTAGCCAATAACCAAGGTGTATCTGTGATCTGTTTCAAAAGTGTTTTAAGAATGCAAACTAACACTAACTAGTAGTAGTTAACTAGAAGTAGAAAAGCTTTTTGTCGGGCTCGTCCGGGGAAATACTACTACCATGTCTATTTCTGCCACCAAACAGCTTCCGGTTTGAAGGGTGCGTGTGCCGGTGACATTACAGGCACATGAGGCTTAACACCTGTATGGCTCAGGTTGATGGACGCTGAGCAGTGCATAATAGGACTCGTTTCTAACTAAGTTGACCTGTAAGGCAATACTTTGTTGTAGGTAATAGTAACCACTTCACATCAGGTAGGCCATTTGCTTTTTCTAGTAGCATAAAAAAAACATAAAATAGTTAGCGAGAATGTGGTGCGACAGTCTCATGAAAGGCTCTTTTCATGCATTTCAGTCTACATTCCAATCCCACCTGATCACAAGGCCACTTGTCCAGTAAACACAGTAACACTACGTCACAGAATCGACTCCCGCGCATATAGCTTTCTAAGAATAGCGCGCTGACTCAATGTGATAGAAATAAGGTCATTGTAATCCGAGTCGGGGTTCGATTCCCAGGTCGCAACATGACTTGACCCACTAGTACCCACTACCTACATATCGTGTAACCTACATACCCACATACGCATACGTCTTAAAGAAAGAGTATATATTGTATACTCACCTATGTATTAACGTTTGTTTATCCGTCCCTGGTTTGTTCTTAGTCACTCTGCAGGTCGCTGAGGTCTATGACCTTCGAAATAGCCTTACAAGTTAATTTCCAATGTTAGTTTATGCAACGGTTCGGGTTTTCTTGAAGCATGAAGGTCAAACCATTATAATGACGCCATCAGCCATCATAGGCTTGAATGTCACCGCACTAAAGCTTCATATATTCTAAAAAAAATCACACAAAAAAACACGCCAAGCAATGCCGCGTGTTCCGGCATGAAGGGTGTGGGTGCCGGTGTAATTACAGGCACACTAGACTGTATTTCTCAGGTTGAGGTAATGGTAACCACTTAGCATCAGGAGGGCCATCTGCTTGTTCCATCAGCAGGTCACATAAAAATATATATATAATTTTATGCTTAGGTTAGAAACGATCGTCTGGAAAAAATCGCTGTGCGCGATAAGACTACCGGTTGAAGGACTTTATCCATGATATATCTATGCTAAATGTACTTTATCCATGATTATATCTATGCTAAATGTACTTTATCCATGATTATATCTATGCTAAATGTACATTGTTACATAAGTTAGTCGTCAATTAAGAAAATTTTAATTTAATTTAATTTGAGCTTCACGACTTTAATCCTAGGCACGGTTGATATCCTCTCAGATCTTTTATTACCTACTCGAGATTCTTTGTAAATATCTAAGAGGGAGAGGTAGTTGTGCACGACAACGTAGTTCTTAAGTTTAGTGATAAGTTGTACATTATATCCTAGTAGCCCTAAGCAATGTAACATATGAAAAGGTCAGGTAGGCAAGCGCAAAATAAAGTTATTTTTTAAGGTGTTTAAATTAGATAAACCATAGGCAGGTAGAACCCTACACTAAAGAACAAAGAGCTAGGCCTAGTCAGGAATTTACATACCAGGCCTAGCTAGGTAGTTAGAGAAAGTTAGGGATCTACCGAAGAACAGAAATAGAGTTAGGTATGCCCAGGGACTTGTCAGAGTTAGACCTGACTAGCCTCAGAACGAGTAGGCTACGTACCTATTCAGAGTCGAGTAGGTACGTAGAAGAGTTAGGTCTAGCTTGTTTAAATATTAGACATTTGAGACATATTCACATTTTCCCGTAACTTTTCACGTAAATTTTCAAACCCACCACCATGGGATGAGAAGGCGGGTTCGCTCTTACTACCACCGATGCATTTATCATGACTTATGGGGTGCACAAATTTGTTGTCCTTAGACAAGTGTCAAACCTACGCAAACGCACCTATACTGAAACATCTAAGCAACTGGCGGTTGGTACTTACTGTTTACAACCACACATACCGGAAACAGAATTCCCAACAGTGTGGTTTACTCGTCTAAGCCAACAGTTGAAGAACCGGCCTTCATGACGTCATACCTTCCATCTCTGTCTACCGTTGCCTCTTTCTTACAACTTTACAAGTTGTACGCCTTTCACTTACTAAGTTGAAGTGGAACGTAGCGCTGTGCTGGACTTGAACTAAAAAATATTTACGGAAAATGTGAAGATACAATGTATAGCTTATGTAGTCTGAATATACCAAAGTTATTGTGTTTAGTTTATTTATTGTTATTACTTAGTGGTGAGTGACCATCGTTTTATTATTTAAAACTTAGTAAAAGTTTCGTTCGTAAGTGTTTGTAGTTTATGGTCATCTAGGTACAGTGATGACGAATAAACACAATTCTAAAGGACTTCAAATCTATTTTAAAATGAATTCAAATTATAAGGTAGGTACAGGTTACTACAAAAATGATGTTCCGCAAAAAAACAAAAACAAAATATACAATCAAGTAGGTAAATACATAGGTGTAGTCAAATAACATTGAGAGAGCAAAGGGTGTAGTACATTCAGCGACATAGGTACTAGTAGGTAGGTACATCGCTGTTTTTCAATTTACCCTTCTCGGGTAGTTCTTCAATGGGCGGAATACATTTACAATATGATTGTGATCGTAGGCCATGATGATATATCGACAACTAGCATTCTTAATGTTTTTATGGAATGATTAAGAAATCTATCCTTTCAAATGTAATTTTTATTATAATTATAAACTATATGTATATTGGCACTTAGAGATGTGAAGGGATATCTACCGTGCTTGAGGATTAAAGTAAGTATTTTTTAGTGCACTTAATCACTAAAACCTCAGGTTAATTGACACAAGCCAGTTCAATGTAGGGCACGTTACCACTTAACATCAGGTGGGCCATCTGCTTGTTCCGTTTGCTTGATGATTTCTATTCTAGGCATCTACTCTATCTGATCTCTAGGTGCTCAAAATTCGAAACATACTGTGTTTAGTGTAGAAGAAGTGCAGTCAGAGGTCCTTACTTCTGTTCTAACTTGATAGTTGCAAAAAAATACCAATCTATATTTACTTTTTACAGAAACTTCAAACTCCCTGATCCTCCGCGCTTACGTCTCGCAACATGGCCTGCACGGTGAAATAGAGTTCTCTCACAAGAATGAGACGCTCATCAGCATCAGAACCAATCTGAAGACCACGCTGCAATACCCCGATGGGGTCTTCCGATGGACAATTCATGAGTTCCCGGTCGACTACCGAGACCTTACCAATGACAGATGTTCTGAGGCGAATTTGGGAAAAGAGCTCATAGATTTGACGGAAGAACTTGGCTACTTAATCATACCCGGCAAAGATCATGCCGAGTTCGAAAGCATAAATACACTTACCGGCAAAAATGGGCTCTGGGGGAAGAGCATAGTCTTTGAAACCGCTGAGGGAGATCGAGTCATCTGCGCTTCTATTCTATCAACCGAACAGTTGTATGAGAAACATGCAGTGGCCAAGTTCACTGCTCCAGTAGCTGGTACGTTACACTTCAGATGGCTAACAGCTAGAGAGTTCGACGAGACAGATTCGTACATCCAAGCTGATTTGTATCATGCGAAGGCTGTCACAGAAAAGGTGGAATACACTGAACACAACTGGAAGTTATTCGTCACTGATATCTTCGACTCTGATAAAGGAAACTACGAAGACAACTGCAATGTCCTTCAGCTAGTGTTTGACCCGGAGAGCAGCGGGGATGGGATGAGTATAGGAGACTTAGACGGCCGATTAGGAAAGATAAAGGTAGCTACGGATGCCAACGTAAAGAAGGTGAAGTCTCTATATAAAAATGAAGTGATAAACGTTCTGCGTAGTGACATGGAGGTGACGAAGAGGAGTCTGTACGTGGTGATCTATGATAACAAGCATTCGGAGAGTTTCCTCGCATGTGCGAAGCTGAGGCTGATGCCGCCGAAAAGTACAAAGTAAGTGTGCTGAAGATAACAAAATAATGTATGGTACGTTACCCAATTTTATGATAGGGATAGGTAGTATTATTAAACAGTTTTATTACACTTTTTCGGACACTCAAAATATGGGTTTCTAATGTATAGTAAACTGTCAAAATCCAGTTTGAATACAGCCTATTCACTTTCATCTATCAACATTCTTGCATTATACTATACCAAAACTGACAGATGATGCACTACCTTTTCCAGGGTTTTAATAAACATGGACGGCATCAGAGGCACTATAGATTTCACGCAACGTTCCCCTTTTGACCCCACCTGGAGTAACATCCAACTGGGCACTGCAGACTTGGACTACGAGTCTAACCTTCGCTTTGTCAGCTCCGTGATAAAGTACAGCCTCAGAGATCTTCCTCCAAAGAGTTCTGAAATCGGGAACTTGGGAAAGTACTGTAACACGACAGGAGGGCTGTATAATCCCACTAAGTTGGATTTGAAGACTATTCCTCCACCAGGTAAGGTTACGGTCTTGGTCACCTTGGTAAATAAATGGCTTACCACCTATCATTTTTAGTTTCTCTGAGCTGATCAAATGTCAAGATTAAGATCTGTCCTATAGTTGTTTATATCACATTCGTTAAACAGCAAACTTTAGGCCGTAGACTATTAAACATTGGGTTACTATTTTCCTATTTTGTAATGTAGTCTGAGATACAGATATTGTTATTATGTGTGTACGACTACTAGTGTTTGTAGGACACATAAAATACTCAAGTGTATTGTATATTTAGATGGCGTTTGAACTTCGTCACCAAAGGTTCTTACGAATGCAAATACCTTAGTGGAATTCACCGATACATCTCACAGTATCAACGTTCATAATTTCTTGGTATTCCGCCAATAATTGTGTTTACGTTCAACTGCGAACAATACCTACTTGGCATCTCTGTGGAATCCGCAACATCTGTTTCATCTGTCGAAAGTAGATGTCTGTTGATATTTCCGATGACTCTCTTAAAGTCAATCAAATCTAGTTTGTGGCTAACAGTATTCGTCGTGGTTAAGCAACTTGGATCACCCATGGTTTATAACGTTCTCTAGGTAATTTAGAAGTGCTACCTTACATATACACGTAGCAGTCATACACAAGCAAAATGGTTTTATACAGTAGAATCACTTAATTATTAATTAACTTTTAATCTTCTTACAATCTAGGTGAACCTAGGTGACATGCGACGATATTATATGTGACCTAATGAATTTGCAGTACAAGGTTTGACCCAGTTCACGTTGAACTGGGTCAAACCTCGTTCGTAGTATTAGCAAATTAGTGTTAAAACCTAATTTCATCATAGATTGTTGATCGACATCTCTGAGGACATTGATATTAAATGCAAGTTGCTCAGAGTTTCTAATGCGCGACCGTGAAAGTTAACAAATGCTGTCATTCGCAGTTAGCAAGTGGACAAACTATTACTTTACTACGCTCAAAAAGCGCTCTATCTATATCGTGTACATTGCATAAACTTATGTCTAGAGTAGAGTTAGATTAGCTATACTGACTCTTATCTTTCCCTTTTCTTATAGGGTTAAGTACACAAGACCAGTACCCGATAGGGGACCTCTTTGGCAAGTACAAGGACCGTACAGAGTACCTGAACCACAAGTACCTATTGCCTGGGCTGGCTAACGAGCTGAGCGGGGCTTACTGGGATATATTTCTACCATTACAGGGAGTTAACAGTGTAGTTCACCGTGCGTTAGTCGTTGAGAGGTACCTACAGTTTTTTTTTAAATCAGGAAAATTTCTAATCGGTGTGTAAAAGTGGAGTGATATTAATATTTTCAATCAAAATCTTGAAGCTAATCTTAATAACCTTTTCAGACGATCCCCAAAACATGACATCTGTGGTACAATTCTTCTTTACGAGTATGACACGGAGTACCAGACGCCCATGTCCACAGCGTTGGTGGTGTTCCGCTACCCCGTGGTCGGGCGAGTCATCTTCCGCCAACCCCAGGACAGACCCTGGGAGGATACTACTATTATTATAGAAAGTATGGTAAGTGTTCGCCATACATCAATACTCGTCATTCAGCTTTCGTCAATCGTCACTCGAGAATCATCATTGGTTTTGCACCTCACTTACACATCCGCTGTGGACGTGCCCCTAGTAGCATTACACTCAGTTTATCACTTCGAGACGAAGGTGTTCATTCTCACGTGCCTTTGATTGCACCCATGCTCTTGAAATTCAATACTAACACATCAATGAACCATCAACCATATTTTTCAGGTCCATGCAGATGGCGCCAATATAAATAACACACACGAGCACCGCTGGGCGATCCACGAGCATCCCCCGGGCGGAGACTACTACAACTGGACGGGGCGGTGCCTCAGCGCTGGGGGAGTCTTCGAACCTCATAAGCTAGATATCGACACGAGGCACCCTGAGCAGTATTGTAGACCTGGACTTGAGGGACTTTGCAGGCTTGGAGACTTTACTACAAGGTATTTTTAGGTTATTCGACTACCTTGGGGTCAGGAAATCAAGTAGGTACTGTAGCAATGGATCGCATAGAGGATTATTTACTATACATACCTGGGGATCATTTCATCACTGAATCTTTATTTAGCAACTTATTTGTTGGAGCCTAGTTTTAGGTTAAGATAGCTCATCTGCAAAATTAATCGGCAGGTGTTCGTATATAATAAGTCCCTACTTATTCAATCATGTTACGAGTACTATATTTTTATTATAATAATAATAATTTCCAGGCACGGAATGCTCTCCGTGGCCGGCAAAAAGCGTGATAGCGACCAACTGACACGAAGACTGTTCACCGATCCCTCCATAGCGCTGAGCGGGAAGCACTCCATCATGAGAAAGACGTTGCTAATCTATGATGACCACGGCCCGGTCGCGAGAGGCGAGAGGATGGCTTGTTCTATGTGAGTAGCCATTGTCTATACCCATTACTAGTGACTGTGTTTTTTCTTTTCAAATCTAGTAAACCTTAAGATTTTTTACCACACAGTATCAAATGCCAGCGTGTTGTTGATCTCATAGGACATCCGACACACAAAGATCAAAAGTCCAAATCCAACATCTGTCATCCAACCACTGTCAACTGTTATCTGACATTATAATTGTTGTGTAGAGTGAGCGGCTACCCTCGTCGCAAGGCGGTGGTGAGGGATTGGTTCGGAAACGGCAACTCTATCTCAATGAAGGGCAAGATGGAGTTCATCCAGCAGTCGGAGTATGACGTCACCAACGTGCAGGTTTCGCTAGATGGTTTGGAAGATGTCAATAATTACAAAATTCATATTGTAAGTTAAATTAAGCTTATAATTTCCAAACTTCAGCACATTTTACAGTTTGGAAAATCGTGTGGTTTTGGTGGTGATGCATTGGTAATGTGAGTTTTTTTGACAGGCACCTGTTGAGAAAGATCTGGAGTTCCCGTGTGAAGCTTCTACCTTGTATGATACATACAACCCATTTAACGTCAGCAAAGCACATTCCCCGCCTCCTCTGAAAGGTATATTACATTAAAACAGTTAATAAATAAGGGTACATTAAAAGACCTCTATGGAAATTTGCCATATGGAATATGGAGCACTCGCTGTCTACTTAATGCCAGTGTAAGCAAACTTAAAAGAATCGTAAATAAAACTAACCTTGAAATAATTTGTAATATTTCAGGAACAGCAGACCAGTACCAACTGGGAGACCTGGGGAATAAGTATGGGCTAGTAGAGTCAAGGAGTTATAGCAACAGTTATAATGAGACGCAGGTGTCCGTATTTGGGCCTTACAGCATCCTGGGACGCTCTGTGGTCCTGCATAGAAAGGTGAGGCTTATTATGGAGAAGGGAGACATTTGACGTGTAGATTTTAGTCAGCTCGCAGTTCCTATAGTAAGAAAATCTTCTGAAAACACCTGACATTCCAGAGCAGAGAGGGCCGCTGGTCTTGTTCCAGCATCGAGCGAGGTTACAGTCCATCTGAAGCTCGAGAGATACGAGGGATAGCCTCCTTCCATCATCCCGGGGGGTTTGCTTGGGGGTACGTGAGGATGACCCAGCTGATACACAACGACGGCTCGGCTAGTGATACTGTTATTGAAGTGAAACTGAGACACCCTGGAGTTAGGGATCGCAACTTGGTAAGTCATTATTATTCTCACCAAAAATAAGTACATTGCTGAACACAGAGTCAG
Organism: Electrophaes corylata; assembly: GCA_947095575.1. NCBI lineage: Eukaryota > Metazoa > Arthropoda > Insecta > Lepidoptera > Geometridae > Electrophaes > Electrophaes corylata. Next base: position 7,858,397 of record OX352722.1, on the reverse strand, counting down.
TCAATCCAAGTTTCTTATAAATAGTAAAAATTACAAACGGCATATTGAGCTCCATTACCCACTTTCTGTTACTGCAATGCCGTTGGTCTTTTGCAATTGTAACTTGAAATAACAAATCTAAGAGCTAAAGGAACTTACAAAGAGAAGAAGAATACAAATAACAGTTGCAGATCAATAACAGAATAGAATAGATTATTTAGATAAACACTTCTGTATCTTCCTCGAAATCACTTGATGGCGGAACCTTCAACGGTACCTTGCTTTTGTCAGACTCACCACCACAACTGGAACATCTTCGTGAACCCGGTGGGAGTGGATGCCGCCGTGCAGGTCACCAACACGCGCTGCGTGGCCGGCGGGTATCGCTGGAACCCTTACTTCACGCAGCTGGCCGATCCTCTTAATGTGAGTTAAGTGAATACTGATCTTTACATTTAAGATGTTTCATAACCTTCCGTGACGTCACTGGAGATCTAAGAAAACGCAATAAAATATGGGCAGCAACGTCTCCTCAGAACTTAACTTGGCACCAAAATTGCATTGATTGATCCCAATTTGCTTGCTAAGTTTGACTTCGACAACCCTTAAAACTTTCTGAGATACCTACATGTATGAGGGAGACTTTTGGCCAGAACTGAGCCTCCTCTAACTCATGAAGACGATAATAATGATGAGATAATGTGATTTCAGCGAGACCTGTACGAGCAAGAATGCGGCGCTGACAACCCGCTCCGTTGTGACGTCGGAGACATCACGGCGCGACTCGGTACCATTTGTAAGTTGCATACATCCACTACGCTACTCGCGAAGTTGCTTTGACAAAGTACTTATTGCACTAACTTGTAACCACGGATGCGTGTCCTGAGTTAACGCGACGAAATAGAATTCTGCGGTAGTAGTATAAGTAGTAGAAGAGCTCTTAGTGACGGGCTCGTCCAGGGAAGTACTACCACTATCCCTATTTAGCAGTGCAGCGTGTTCCGGTTTAAAGGGTGCTTGTGCCGGTGTAAATTACAGGCACATGAGGTTTAACACATGTATGCCTCAGGTTGATGGACGTAGAGCAGTGCATCGTAGGCCGGGTTTCTAACAAACGTGACATGCGAAGAAACGATATAAGTGATAGTTACCACTTAACATCAGGTGGGCTATCTACTTGTTCCATCAGCAAGTAGAAAAAAATAGAATCGTGAGGGCGGGATAAGCACATCTTCAGGTCTCACCGAAACCACACGTCGATGGGGGGTTGACCGGAAAACTTTGCTATTTACTAAATAAAAATTACTGATTTATAATTTCCCCCAGCAATAGGAGGCGAGCGTGAAGTTTTCATGGATAGTAACTTCCCCCTGGAAGGTACAGTCAGCGCCATGGGTCGCTCGCTCGTCATTTATGGCCCTGAACGAAGTAGCGAGCGCTTTGCTTGCGCCAACATCGAACCAGACAAGGACATCATCAAGTTTGTTAATATCATGAAGCCGCCGAGATTCGTCCTGTGAGTAAAACTAGTATTCTTTACTTCTCTAAGGATCTTTTGTAGCCATTCATTACTTTCCAATTAGCATGGGAACGAAAGACATTGCTCATACAAAAAGTGAAAAAGAAATATATAGCATGCTGACCTCTCATAAGTTGGAAGAGAACAGAAAAATTAAGATGATTAATAAAATGTTGAATGTGCTTGTGTATCCAGGAGCCAGTTCCTGGCGGAGGTCCGTCGCGTGATGGGAGTGCCGGAGTGGATGGTGAGTGTGGACTCACGACGCACGCGCACTCTGCACCAAGCCGCTTGTATTCAGGTAAAATAGCTTCTATGATTCACTTTATGACACTGAAAACCAGAGATGTTAAAATGAAGTAAAAGTGTTTTGTGCCCAGCTTGTAGCAACATTTCTTTGAACATGCAGACTGGCCCCTATCACGTCCTATTGTGATTTCTAAACTAAACTGTTCCATTTGGATATATTCTATGAATGAACCGTATTACAACAGAATACATGTCGTCATCGAATCTTCAAATCAAAGATGCACTGAACAGTGTGATAAACATACTTACGTCTACTCTAAGCTAGCAATAATAATGAAGTGTTAACGTACACTTCCGCAGATCCTGTTGCACTTCACCGGGCCTCACGCCAGCCGCCTCGAGCTCGACTTCACCAGGTGACTACCACTAATAAACAAATCTAATGTAGGTACCTCCATTCAGCAGAGGACATCACTCGTAGAAGGAACAGGGTGCAAACCAAAGTTTTACGATCACCGACCGCAGGCAGTACCTATCCCCAACAAGCAGACAACGTTCCTCATTCTTGCTTACTCATTGTATAACCAATAAGTAAGAGTGAGTCTGGTTTTTAGTCACATCACCAGCGTCAGAATATTCTTTGAATAAGAAACACGCCTAGGGTTTTTAAAATAAATTATGATGGTACAAGGAGATGGTTGACCTCATCCTATAACAAAGCGTTGAAGTTCAGACGGTTTGAAGGTCATGCACGTGAGGAACTTGCTTTACGATGCACAGCTCATCACTGCGTCCATCCACCTCTTAGGTTGGCGAACGCAGAGCTGTGCAGTACATATAGGTGTTAAGCCTCATGTGCCTGTAATCTCACCGGCACCCACACCCTCCAAACCGGAACACAGCAATGCTCCTTGGCAGTAGAAACAGATATGGTGGTAGTACACCCTTCCTCCTGCCACTGGGTTTTACCGATCATTATGACCAAATTTACAGATATTACCTAAATAAGTTCAATGCTAAATCTCAAAACATCATTTTGTATGTCACAGATTGTTGGCGTCGGGTAGACTGGACAGCCCGAGTATCTTCATCCCGGGCTACGTGAACACCAAGCGGAAAGCCACCATCTCCTACCGACCCTGCGGGGTTAGCGACCCCAATGAGAGGAAAAGTAAGTCGTAAACTATAAAACTACATTATATCTTGGTTACAGCCGGAGCCCAAGTCTCGTATTTTTTTGAGCTGAGATAAGATTGTAACAAGAATTTGATAGTCAAAATTGGGCCTGTTGAAATGCCAGTTTCAAAGAATACCATTTGGAGATGGCAACGATCGAACCTTAAATTTTATGTTATGAGTACGGGATTTGGGCCCGTTTGAAAGTTCCATTTACCACGATGCATTCTCTGTAGATCCATTATCCAGATCCATCATAGATGTAGTTATGTGTTGTATAACTAAGGAGTTTTTAATAGCTTACTTATGGCCGGATCATGTCTGATATTGAACTGATACGAATGTGGAGAGATCTCTTGATTACTTATTTTTTTATTTTTCAGAGGGCAACTACTTCTCATCATCGCCATCATCAGCCGCCTCGAGTAGACTATCATTAGGCACTTGCTTCCTCACATTCCTTATTATAGTGAAGATGTTATATTTTAGAAAATAAATACTTTTTTACTTATACTGTTTTCTTAGATCTACCTAATCTATACCACAAATGAAATAAGTGTCTAATTTTAAAATATGTAGATAGCTACTTGAGAGTCTCAGAGAATGTTTAACCGGGGTAGTCAGGTACGTCCAAATATTACATTTGGTAGATACCTTCTTTACTTTAAACATAGAGAAATAGAAATTGGAAAATAAAGAGAAAATGATTCTTCATTATTCATAGGGATTGCATGCAAAATGCATGAGTTGAAGTGAAGTGAAAGTTTATATACAAAAACTTTCCATAGAAAAGACATGGCTACATAAAGACTAGGCATAAACTTACAATAGTAAAAGTAAAATTACAAGAAACGATTGATTACCAAACGGAAGTAAATAAAGAAAAGTTTTTATTTCAGACATTATGAGTCCATATGTTTACGAGTCAACGATTACAATTCAGGCAAAGTTTTACACGTATCACAACAATAAAAATAGAAATATAAAAACAATAAACAGAATAAAACCAGGAAAAGAGGAAAGATTTGCCTGATTGTTTATTTGTTTGTTTGCATTGAATAGGCTCCGACGGTTTTGCTACTAACGGACTCTTGTAAAATGTTAAAACCTGGTATGTAAAACTCATTATTTTTCACTTCTCTTGCTCAAAAAAGGCCGTCATTGTAGGATACCAGAGCGGGGATAACATAGCATTTCATCCTCTAGGGGAAAAAGTTTTTTTTTTTTAATTTTTGTGTGTCAAATGGGTCATTTTAGCTCCTTGTATAACAATCTACTATTACAAAGTAAAGTAACATTCCCGCCTTTTTCTCTGTCAGTTTCACCTTCATCGCCTCTTTACATTCAGCCGTAGTGAGCAGGGAAGTGGGCAGGACGAGTGTGTAAACGCGATACTTCTCATGCCACTGCCATGCCATTGCCACTCGCGCTGCCCGGCGTTCCCTAAAATGGCGGTTTTTTGTGCGGAAGTCAAAGGACCGACCGGCAGCGCGAGTGGCAGTGCGTGTTTACATTCTGCTCCGACGCTCAGTACTCGCCGAGCGCCTGGAGGAGAAAGACTTTGAATAAGTAGTATAGACTTCGGTAACTATCTCCAGTCGCTAGATATCGAATGGTTATTGCTATTTATTAAGGGTTATTTCGATGGATAGATATCATGGTGGACCATCGTCTACGACGAACATTAATAATAATAATAATGCTGGACAATCCACACAGCGTCATCTAGCCCCAAGCTAAGCAGAGCTTGTGTTATGGGTACCTACTAGATGACTGATATACTTAATACAATACATTACATATATAGATAATTTTTATTATGCATAGAAACACCCAGAACACCCGGAATAAATATTTGCAGATCGTACAAACATTTATCCCAAGGCGGGAATCGAACCCGCAACCTCTGCGTTGCATTCTTTTTTGTATCGATATCTTTTTAAATATCGAACATAATTATGTATCGCAAAAAGAGAGCGCGGCCGCTGTGATTATTTCGACGTCTGCCATTGCCGAAACTTGAAAGCGAAGTGAGTGGTAGGGCAGTATGTAAACACACACTCCTCTCGATCCTGCTGCAGCAGTATTTAGAGAATTATTACCGGCAGCGCGAGGGGCAGTGGCAGGCGCTGCTGCCAATAATTCTTGCCGGCAGGGGCTGAATTATTAATGTTCGTCGTAGATATCTAGCGACTGGAGATAGTTACCGAAGTACTACTTATTCAAAGTCTTTCTCCTCCAGGCGCTCGGCGAGTACTGAGCGTCGGAGCAGAATGTAAACACGCACTGCCACTCGCGCTGCCGGTCCTTTGACTTCCGCACAAAAAACCGCCATTTTGGGGAGCGCCGGGCAGCGCGAGTGGCAATGGCAGTGGCATGAGAAGTATCGCGTTTACACACTCGTCCTGCCCACTTCCCTGCTCACTACGGCTGAATGTAAATGCGGCATTACATAACCCCGCGCATGCGCGAACCAAATCAATACCCACCCTTCTCAACAGTGTGCCATTTAACTAAACAAAACTTGCCGTACAATCCTTAAAATGCGATTTAAAACTAACTTCTTCTCGTTTCTATGCATAATCTACTTCGCTGAAGCAAATTTGGAAGGTCCATTCCTATTTTTCGGTCCAAAATCCCTCGAAAAGTACCGAAGACCAGCCTTAAAATACTTGGAGCAAGATGACCTGATGAAGATCTATGGGGAGCAAGCGGCTATAGTGGTGTTCAACAACCAGGACTCAGTACCCCTGTCCAGTGGATATTTTCCACGGCTGCGGAAGATGGTCGAAGGTCAGACGACGCTGGTTCTTCCTCAGGACTTCTTGGATGTACACCCTGATTATATTAGCAATGAAACTCAGGTAAGTTTGAAATAAGATTATCAGATTAAAGGACGCTGTGTGTGCGTATAATACCTATGCTAGTCAGTCAATCAGTCGGTCAAAATATGTTATAATTAGTATCGATTAGAACCCACTACTTTCCATAAAAAAATACTTGTGAACCTCTTACCGGCACCTACCCATACTTACCGGCACCTACCCATACTTACCGGCACCTACCCATACTTACCGGCACCTACCCATACTTATCTTATTTTTATTATGTTGCATTGTTTCCAATTGGGGTGTGTGCTTGTGTGTTTAAAATGTGTTTTTCTTCGGGATTCCGTCTTATGTCTAGTATTTAGTTTTACGAATATCCGTCGCATGTCTGAACCACTATAGAAGGCACTTCATAAGTAAAGTAACCATTCAGTATTTCTGCGCATAAACGTCTAGCTTATTTAATGCAAAGTGAATATTTAAATGGTGGATTAGTTAATTTGTAACATCGATTGATAACAGTAATGTTATCGGTATAGTATTTGTGCGGTACTAGCTAGTGTCAAGTCCTATCGGGTCACACATTGAATAGTTGTTACTATACCTACATAAGTATATTTACTTTACTCTTATCGCAGCCCAACTGTATACTTTGCAAGAGGTCAATAGGTGGTCAGAGTAATCGACGTAACGATTTAAGGTCGTTGGTTTGGTTCCTGTACTACGCCTTTAAAAGTTAACCTTTTTGAGTTTTGGCAGGTGTTGACCTTGCAAGGTCCCTGGTCGGAGCGCGACGCGCAGATGACGGAGACGTTCGCCAGGCTGCAGGATATCTATGGAGCTGGCAGAGTGCTGGGGATCCTGGGTAAGCACATCTCGGTTCTGCATTCAAACCTATACATGCCGCCAAGCAGCGCTGTGGTTTGCATTGAACGGTGTGGGTTTATTTTTATGATGTACTTTTATTTTCCAGGAAACTCCGTCTCTCAGAGCCAGATGGAGTACGCAGACGGCAGCGAGTGGGCCCGCGTGCGGCGCCAGGCCGACGATACCACCACCACCTCATCTCCTCAAGAGGATGACAAACCGGCGAAGGCATTGCCAAAATACGCCCTCTACAATGCTACCGGTAACACTTACTATTACTTACGCCTTACTTACACTCTGACGACCGCCCAAGGCGGTATCACCCTTGTCAACCCTGGCCTGGTTAAATTACCGTTCGCTGATGGACAGCTATTGATGCTGCTGTCCATCAGTGCAGTGCGGTCACGGTGTGACAAATTGTGCCTCTACCATCACTAACCCAGCGTGGCGAATAAGGCAAACCCCCTCAGAATTATGGGTACAGGAAAGAAAGGTCCCCAGTTCCCGGTCGCCTTTCCAATCCTTGCCAAGGCGGTGGGCGGTAACAACGGAGCAAGGGGTCAACTAAAGCACCAGTACTGTTATGATGGATACCAAAGAAAACAGTTTCCGCTTCTTATTCCAGGGCCACCGGGCAAAGGTGCTCTGCTTTACTCATCAGGCTGGCCAGAGCTGCGCTTCGCTAACGGCTCCATCACAGTGCTCAGCACTCCCGTGGGAGAACCGACAGTCAAGCCCACCAGGCTTTACACCATTCTGGTGGTGCGGTTCGCAGATGGAGATAGTCGAGACAAGGTAACTTTCTATAGGAAAATCTTCACTAAGAACTAGAGGTATGCTTATGTTTCACTTCAGCATTGTGTTGTCATGGCTGAATTGGTCGTTGAATTATTTAATTCTGGTTATTTAAAATTCCCATTTTTACGGATTTATTTTCCCAGGTACTCCAGGCCTGTTGATATTTTGTTATAGATGTTTGTTCATGTTAGTTATTTGTTCTAGATAACTCTTGAGTTCAGCTTCAAGCAGGCTGCTGGGTGGTGGACAGCCGTCGGAGTGGAGGTGAAGTTTGGCTTGGAGGCTACTGGTATGATTTTCTTACCTAGAAGAAAATTAATCAAAGGATATCAAATCGAAACTATTGGTTATGAAGTTTTAGCGATTCCTTTACTATCATGGCTTAACTAAAAGGTGTAAATGATTTTGTGTTCAGGCTTGAACCTTCAGGCTCCAGCTCCACCGGACGCACCAGCCGCCGTCCTCGGCAAGTCCTACCACTGCCCGCTGCCGCTCGTCTACTCTTCCGAGCACGCCACCCTCACCCTTCCTGACGTACAGGTAACCACCGCACATTATAATAGTAAAGACGATGTCTGTGACCAGACTAGCTTGGAGCAAATGGTTAAAGATGACTGGACACTTGGAATTATTCATTTTTGGAGCCAACATGACTTTTCACTCATATATTTTTGCGGTTAGTTCATTTTTATAGTATTTAAATTTGATATAAAATAAAATCATAGGTATTATTTGAATATATTTAAATTTTATACTAAGAGAATCTAAGCGTTAGTTTCACGAGACCAATCCTAAACGAACAGCCAAAAACCTTATGGCTTGGATCCAACTGGTTTTGTAATACAATGTTTCTTGTCTCTTTGTAAAGGCTTGTCAGGAAAAGAACTACCACCTCGTACCACCTTACCTGTTACTGCCGCCAAACAGCAGCAGCGTGTTTCAATTTATAGGGTGTGGTGACAGTAGCCTGAATCTTCAGGCTAAAGGGCACAGGCATCGTCATTGTATTACAGATTAGGCCATCTGCTTATTTCATCACCGAGTGCTATAAAAAAATGTTCCAGATGCAGACGTTTATGGACAGCACAGAGAAGTTTGCGGATGCTTTTGACTGCATCACCTTCACGTCTGTTCCTATCTGGTGAGGAACACTACTTGATAGTAGCCATTTATAAGTCCATTGCTGGACATAGCCCAGTATTGATGTAGTAGATTAATCAGGAGGTAATGGATCTCTCCATACTATCCTATTCTAAGTTGGGACCACGCGGCCTATGACGAGGCCTATTGACGTGTGGAGGTGTGAAACTTCCCGCCTTTAGCTCTATTATGCTTCAACGATTCTCATCAAAATTTACGAATAAAATATTGAGGAAAAACTAATGAGCGAATGCAAGTAATTTTTGAAAAAAGTTATTTTCTGAATAAATGCAATGGTTTTTTGTTCGGGTGCTTTTAAGGGTGTGCTAAAGGTCTGAAAAATTGCCTAACAATAATAATTGTCCTCAGGCAAGGTAAGGAATTACATCCCTGAGATCTCTTGGTTTCAGATCATCTCTTGATCTCACGTCGGGTCACCAATATTTAATAGAATATATGATAGCTGTATTGTGTAAATCTTTACTTCATACTAATTTACTTTTATACGCAATAACCAGTGTGCTGATAGGATATAGGGTGAAAACTAACTAAGTTGTTGTTTCAGGTCTGGCTTGATGGTGACCTTTATAATGCTGATTGGCTTAGCGATTTCGATCACTATGATCATGGACATAAGGACCATGGATCGTTTCGAGACGAACCGTAGTAAGCAGCTGACTATCACTGTCACCGAATAATTTAACTTCCTAACAAGTTATGTGCGCCTGGTACTTTGAGTCCGTATGAGTTGGTTCTGATGACGTAGTTTTAGGCCGCCTAAAGGCCTAAGTTATTTCCTAGTCTTTCCAGCCTGGCTGAAGCAGAAAACGACACAAGTCACCCAATAAATATAAATATGAATTACGATCGTTGCTTCAGCAAATAAGGCTTACCCAGAGGCCTCCAGTGTGAAAGTCAGTAGTGAACTCAGCTTTGTAACTAGTTGATAGTCGTTTCTAAGACATAGGAGAGTTAGTAGCAGGTTTGATACCCGTTTGACATATCTTACGTTTGCTATGTGGTTTTTTACAATAATTCGTAGCGAATGATATCAATCTTTTAAGAGTTTACCGTAATTATAGTTATTTAAATGTTGTATGCGAATATTGTTGTAAACTTGGAAAATAATAAAGACACATATCTATCTATCCTCTCATTTTTTATTAGTTATTGGTATAAATATCTTCTGTTAGACATAAGCCTCTCCTTTATTCCTGTGGTAGCTATAGTGGCTCAGTTTGTATTAGCCCTGTCTTGTGCGCTGTAGGTGACGGGTTCGATCCCTACCAAGAACAAACATTGTATCCAGTCGATGAAGAATCGATTTTTATATACGCTAAGCCCAAACTAATGGTCGTAGAGTGGTACCCTAGTAGATGGTAACCTAGTAGTTCCAGTAAGGGAATTCCTGAAGTTTAACCCCTAAAGATACATACTTAACCATAATATCAGCCGTCACAGCTCAGTTCGTAGTAGCCTTGCCTTCTGCACTGTAGGTGGTGGGTTTGATTCCCACCGAGAACAAATATTTGTGTGATGAACATAGATGTTTGTTCTGTACGTATTTATAAAAAAAAATTACTTATATATACATATATGGCACTTTATATGGCATATAAATATTCCATCAATTACCTGGTTTCCATAGTACAGGCTAGTTCGGGGCTAGATGATGTTGTGTAAACTATTCATAAATATTTATTTATATAACTTTCAAAGACAAGGTCAATATATATTTCGAAACTAAAATTAATAAACATAAAACACTTTATAAAGTCTCCAACCACTAATGTTGTCCAATAAATTGCCAAGTATAATGTAAGTAGGCTTCTGAGGTCAATGTGGCTTTCTATACCTACTTACGTATATTATTATAGACTAAACCAGTTTCGATTATAATATAACTTGCCAGAAACAAATAATATAATTATATAGAGTCCAGCCTGACTAGTTTATAGATAAATGGATATCGATAAACGCTACGTGCTTTTTAATGCAGGAAAGTAATTTGTTATCTACTTTTTCAATTTTTCAACTATATTTTAGTAACGATAAAATTTTTGAATGTAGCAAGCAGATGGCTCTCTTAATGTTAAGAGGGCGCCAGACACTGGATTTTATTGATTGAATATAAATAGTACCACTGACATCCTAACAGTTTCAGAGATTTCGTTTTCCTATAACGAAGCGTTATCGATATCCACATGTCTACCTGGTCTATGTACTTTTACTTTTTGCCAAAATTTATGATAGATAGATATGTAGAACACGAAATAGAAAAGTAAAAAGTAAAAGTTGATTCATAAAGATACAAAAGGAAGAATTAATGAACAGTATCATGTGTCATTGCCCATGAAATATAAGACGAAAAAAAAGCTCTTACAGCACGAATGCAAGCTGTCAAAACGATGCCTAACTTTCGAGCTCGACAGCTATGATTGTTTTAGATTTTTTTGTACTAGGAGATAATAATTTTGTAACATGAACTTTCAGCGACCGCTTCCGGATTTGTATAAAGATATCCTGGTATCTATTGTTCGGGTGTCTTCGGATATGTTCGGGTATGTTCGAGTCTGTTCGGATCTCAAAAAACAATAATTTTGTATTTGGAACGCCTAAGTAAATGTTAAACGTCCGTACCGTGACCCTCCTGATACACGACATTTTGAAGCTTACGGTACGGGTTATTAATCAAACGAACAACTGAGTTGACGGTAGCCCCTCAGAACGTTGCATCTATTCTTTAAGAAAAAGTTACAGGCTCAGTTGGTAGTACCACTGCCTTCTGCGCTGTAGGTTTCGAGTTTAACCTTTCGAAGAATTCATCAGCTCAAAAAAAATACGAGAATTGGCTTTTGTTTACTGCATCAGGAACACTTTTTTAGTACAAAGTATGACGTATATATCTTCAGAAATGTAGGATTGTGCGAGCGAGATAGCTGCGCACTGACGATGACATTTTAATACCTAGTTATTTTTTCTTTTTTTAGGATTGCCTAAAATTAAACAAGAATTGTGTAAAAGAGCGAGCACGTCGCGACGAAGAGATATTGGCAGTAGTTCAAACGCAGCTTTGTGAGTTTTAAATAGAGCTGAAATCTGAGTCACCAGTTCAAGTCTGGGGTTTCTTACTAGCTTCTTCCAGATATAGAGTAAGACAAAGTACACCCACATATAGCCCGGCGGTTATTACACGCCATCTATTTTCAAGAAACGGCGAGACGACCCTAATTGTTTCTGTGAACAAAATATACTATATGAAATCTAAGCGTAACAGATTCGTCCCAAGAGCTATCAAGGACTCGTCTAAACAACGTTTAACACATAGGTACTACGTATTGCTATTTCTAGTAGTAGAGCACTTAGTAAAGGGCTCGTCCGGGGAAGTACCATTTTACTGCTGCCAAGCAGCGCCGGTTGCTAGGGTGTGGGTAATTACAGACAGTGATGGTAAACACATAGCGAGTCGTATAAAAAAGAAAAAAAAAACTTCAATCACATTTATAACGATTCTAACAAAACTACAGATAGTAGTCCACTGCGTGTCACATAGCACGTGCTACGTACTGCTGGTATGTAGTTTTAGCAATCAAAAACGTTTCGATAGAAAGTCAAGCTCGTTTATAGATATAGCGATTACCCACTGATAAATAATTAAAACAGGACTGATAATGGTGGGAAGCCTAAAACGCCGTTTAGAGGCATGGAAGCATGCATATTATAGTCTTTATGTGCCTCCAGCTTAGGAAGGAATAGATGCAATTCAGCCAAACTCTTTCATAACACTTGACACTTCTCATATCATATGCATGATCACAATGTCTTTAACAATGTTGAAAACAGCGTAAAATACTTTTATATTAAATGTATTATTACAATTAATAACATCTTTAGCTATGTCAAAGTCATAAACAGTAACATACTTACGTACTATCAAAACTTCTTGGAATAGTTTCAAAAATGATCAATGTCAGGCATCTATTCTATATTTAAGCGAACTGCATAAATACAAAGAAGAAACCATGTTGGATTCACATTTTAATTACAAAAAAAAAATAACTACCTTGGAGTTTGACAAAAGACATTCGAATACTTTATTAGATGAAATAATAAACAATTTCATATATCAGGGAATAAAAAATATTGTATTACTTTTCCCCTGCAAAATGTCGATTGTTAAAAAAAACTGCCTATGTAGTGAAATATTCTAACACTGTATTTCAAATCTGAAAACATTACACCTACATCTAGCAACTCAGAATAAGATATTATCAATATCTTTCAGAAAAAATAAAGCTTACATTATTAGATGACTTATCTATAAATGAAAACCAAAAATTATAAAAAACTAAACAAAAACGAATATCAAATCAATCTCGACAGACAAAAAGAAAATGTACAAAACGGGAATTCATATTCAAATGATTCGATTTTTTCTGAAAACCAAAAAAGGTTAAAAACAAAGGAGGTTTGTTGAAATCTGGAAACGACTTGCAAACCAAAAGAGACAGAAGAAAACAACAGAATCTGCGAAATTAGAAATTTCTTGAGAGTCAATGGCACCTCAAAAGAAACAGCTGTGGCTAGAAGATAAATTAGAAGATACCGCTGTATCATTTTTGTCAAAACCTCAGAATACACATGACATATACTTAACAATGGCTCAAAATTTGGTCATACAAGGAAATGCAATACTTGCGCTTTTGATTGCATATCACATTTTTTTGCATTAGGTTATACGAACGTTCTTTGAAACTTTAAATTATTCATTTATTAGTTAAATAAAATCCTTAGCCCAAAACAAATCCATTGTCAATGAAATTAGAAATAGTATTGTCTATTTATATAACGGCACCAACACAAATGGTTTTGAAATCAACTGTGAATGCAATATTGATTTTGCTAACCTTCTCCTCATCTAAATGACGTAGAGCGCCATCTGGTGATCTACATAAGAACAATCATGAATTGCGCTTACAAAGTTTACATGGAGATAGATTATAGGATATATTTTGGAGTACCCATCTGCCCCCTACCGTGAACTATCGTTTACTAGAAGAAAATCATTTCGTAATATTAACTTTCAGTAACGTATTCAGGATTAGTATGAAGATGCTTTCGTACCCATTGTTCGGATCTGTTCGGGCCTGTTGGGACTGATCTCTTCATATTTTATTCTACTTTCGTTGGAGGACATACATACGGTTTAGGCGCATATGGTCCCACTCGCAAAACGTCTGTCTTAGTGAGAATAAAGTTCTTTAAACCGAAACGTCCCTTTGTCCCTTTCGCAAAAAGTCCTTTTTATAAATGTTCCTTTCTCAAAACGACCCTTAAAATTGTAGTTCATATAAATCATGTGAAGTTTTAAAACAAAACGTCTCCGACTCGTGCGTCGGCGCGGAAGAGATAAAACACATGCAATACAAAAACAACATCAAACAAGGCGAAAGTTATGGTGAAACATGCTTGCATTCTTACTACTTGCAGACCGCAGTGCACTAACTAGTAACCAGCCGCAAAGGCAAGCCGTCGTGATTAACCCATCAAATTAAAAATAACTAGAAATTTGACAAAACTCTTCCAAATCTTTTAACAATACCACCACATCTACAGTCTTTTGTTTAATTCACTCACTCACTTATCACTATGAACTTAAAAAAAAACTGTTAATATTTTTTAAATTTCCTTTTAATGCAATCTTTGTCCTGACAATAACAAACACAAAAAGTCGGCAGTGCAGTTATAGAAAGCGAGGTTAAACGGCTGTTTAATGTGTTGGTAAAACTCGTCTGCTGGCATGGATGCAAACGTGCAGATGCAAGATAGCACGCCATGGCTTTGCATGGGACATGTCTTGGCTTGGCCCTCGGTAAGAGACGCAGCGAATTATCACAGGTATAATATTGATATTTTTATTTACGCTGCGTGACTTCAATAATTATTCTTTGTAGTATTGCCTACTTCCCGCGCAGTGTATATTAAATGTCAATTGAGCAACTTTTTTTATACTACTGACTAGAACATGCATATTGTAGGTACACATGATGTTAAATTCTAACCATCACTAAGCATTACCCCTCAGGTAACGTAGATTTGGGACGTAGTTCTTAATATAGCGGAGTTGATAGTGCATCCTCGTATCAAGGGAAAGGTCGTGGATTCAAATCCCACTCGAGACCATACATCCTACTATACCTACTAATATTATAAACGCGAAAGTTTGTAAGTATGGATGGATGGATGGATGGATGGATGTTTGTTACTCTTTCACGCTCCACCACCACCACCACCACCACCAGAGGACCGATTTGGATGAAATTTAGAATAGATATAGATTGTAACCTAAATTAAAATATAGGCTTCTTTTTATCCCGAAAAAATAACGGGAACGGGAAACACTGACACGCGGGTGAAGCTGCGAGCGGCTGCTAGTTTTGGTATACATATTATAAAATCTTTTTTTAAAGTTGTGTGTTCGCTCATGGTTGGAGCAACCATTGTAGTTCTGTTTTCATTACTGACTTTCACTTATTGAAGAAGAGTTGATGGGGTTAATGTGGTTTCCGATTATTCTAATTTGATTGGAATACCTCACCTCTTGGCACACTTCAATCGTGGCCAGTTCACTAACTCATTGTGTCCGAGCCCTAAGCATGAAACATGATGATAATGTAATCGATAAAGTGAGGTTTTATCGAATTTTATCGTATTGTTATGGTATGGTCGTTATGGTAGACATAAACCTCTCCTATACGATTCCAGGAAGAACTGTCCCTTTCCGCGATTTCTAGTAGTTCTATTCTATGCTATAACATCCACGAGTATTTTTTTGTTTTAGTTTTCTTTAAGTCAAACCTTGTCCTTACAATAGCAAACACAAAAAACAGAATTATCCAATTAGGTGCAGCCGTTTAGAAGTTATGCGCGTACATAACTTCCAAACCTGTGGTTAAACCAACTTACTATTACAGTAAAGTAAAGATTTATTTTGTTAAAAGCATAACATAGGTAAACGAACAAAAATAGAGAAATAAAATAATAACAAAAATGCTCACCACTCAGCAATATGCTAGTGTAGTGGTAGATATTTTTTATATTACAGTAGACAACCAAGCTTACAGCCCACCTTATGGAAAGCGGTAACCGTAGCCTATGGACGCCTGAAACACCAGAGGAATCAAAAGCGCGTTGCCGACCCTTTAAAAAATTTAAAACGCCCTTTTTGACCCCATACTATAATCCTTAGGGAAATCCTCAGCAGGAAGATCATTCCACAGCCTGAGTGTTCGCGGGAGGAAGTTCCTCTGAAACAGATGCGCGACCACCCAGGTTCCAAGGTGTGAGGATGAACTGCCTGCCTATGGCGAGCAGTGCGATAGGATGAAGCAGTTGGCATGATGTCAAACAGCTCTTCAGAGCATACCCTGTTATACAAGTGGTGGAACACGCACTGTGAGGAAAAGTCTCTTCTCAGACTAAAGGGTTCAATACCACTTCAACCCTTAATATACCCTACCCTAGTGCTGGTTTCCTGTGGTTCTGTGGTCTACTACGGTACCTAACTACCACCGGTTCTACCAACTAAACTATAGTAGGTACAGTAAACTAGGATCTTTGTGGTCCAGCGAACTCCAAGCTTCATTGTCAACCACAAATGACCACAAGAATGTTACTGCCATCTTCTACCGACGCGTTGGCAACTTGTACTTGCATCTACAGTATTTTTATGTTGATATGTCTTTCATACAATAAATTACCTTTTTTTTTATAATAATGCTGGACTACTATAATATTTGTATTTTTTTTTCAAGTTTGTTTCAGTAGCTGATTTGTCTAATTGCGCGACGAAAAACAGGACATTTACGGAAGTTTGGCTTTGGACAGCGCTATAAAATGGTTTACCTAAAGGTAGGTACATAGCACCGCTAGTATTACGGTACGCTATTTGTACTGACATGTGTTATCACCAGCTCGTTTGGTACTGTTATGTGATAAACTCTTCGGTTAAACACGTTCACATCTTGTTTATATTCACTTCTAATTACCTAAGGAGTGGGTTACTAAAAGCTTTTATACGCATACTGTACGGGACATGATAAAAAAAAAATGATACACGATTTATTTGTAAACGCTGGGCGGTGAACATTTTTGTTTTTATTTTTTCAGGTTTATAGGGTTTATAGCATATGACAGTCACAAATAACAGGGCTTTCTATTGGTAAAAGAATTTTCAAAATCGGTTTAGTTAATCCAGAGGTTACCTTCAATAACCTCACACACTTTACCTCTATAACATTAATGTTGACGAGCCATAAACCTTTTATCATCATATTATTGAATTGCTTTTACCCACAGCTAAGTGAAAATTTTAAAATTCGTTAAAAAAAAAAAAGACTAGTTCTTATACAGGTAAAAACAATATAACCGACTTGGCACTCAGTTCATTAAAATGGATAAACTTGTTCGTGAAATATATCTTAAAAATCTAAACCAATAATTAAACACTTTTACTACGATTAAATAATTAATAAGTGTCATTGAAAAATGTAGACAGTTGTAGGATACAAGCGTGTAATTACAGAAAGCATTTAGCGAACATCAGGACAGTCGCGCACAAAACCCGGTCATCTAAAAACGAATGGATTCTAATGGGCGATAGAAAAGAAAGCTGTTATTGTTATTGCTGTTATTGGTACTGTCGTGTAGAGAAGGGCTTTCTTATACAACTTGCTGATGGACCAAACTGATGGCTCACCTAATGTTAAGTGGTTACCATCACCTATAACAAGGTATTAGCTCGTAGGTCGCGCTCGTTAGAACGTGCCCTACGATGCACTACACAGCGTCCAACAAACTGAGGCCTACAGGTATTAAGCCTCATGTGCCTCTAATTTCATAGACCCACACCCTTTAAACCGGAACACAGCAAGCTGCTTGGCGATAGAAATAGGCATGAGTACTGCTCCAGACGAGCCCTTCACTAAGAGTTCTACTACTACTTATCATATAGCATGGCTTAGGAATTTTGGTAGTTTTTTTAATATAATGGAACATGTAAGTGGCCCTCCTGATGTTAAGTGGTTACCATCAACAAAGCACTGCTCTGCGTCCATCAATCTTAGTACTCAGCGGCGATGGGCTTGTAACCTGTTTCGTATGGAATACCGACTTCTGCGACAAGTGGGTATTAGTCGAATACGCGGATGTACTTCTGACTACCCCTATTACACTTTAAATATAATATCTATCTTGTAAGTACTTGATAATAAGAGATCTACCGCTGTTTCATTTAATTTCCAAAAAAATCCGCTGTGTAAATCTTCTTTACAAAATGCAAAGGCCTGTTTTTATTTATGATTAATCAAAATATGTCGCTGACTGTACCTACAATTAAGGCTATCTCTATTAGTACATAACAATGCTTACAATAAGAACATGAGTGTACTGCCTACTTAGATAGCAATACCTGCAATCAACTGTTTCTGGAGTAGGCAGCTTTTTGTGGTGATACAATGGAGTGATGAGGCTGTAGAATCGTGTACTATTCACCTGCCGGGGTAGTCAGCAGTTGTTCGCTTGATTTATTAATCAACCCGTACCGTAAGCCTCCTAATGTTATGTATTAGGAGGGTCACGGTACGAATGTTTTACATTCAACTATGCGCTCGAAATACAAAATGATTGCGAGGAGTGAATGTCCGCCTGTGACGCAGGAGCTTGCGGGTTCGATTTCCGCCTTGGGATCAATGTTTGTACGATCTGCAAATATTTATTCCGGGTGTTCTGGGTATTTTCTATGTATAATAAAAAATATCCGTGCATACCCATAACACAAGCTCTGCTTAGCTTGGGGCTAAATGATGCTGTGTGGATTGTCCAGCATTATTATTATTATTATCTAATTGGCTTATGTGAACTGTTACCCAATGAGATGAGAGATTACCTGACAATCTATGATCCGTAATACTAAAAAGACACTAAAAAAAACGAGTGTGCTTTAGAGCACACGACTGAAGTAAAACTTCTTTAATATACGAAACGTAACTGGCTATGAGGGAAAGAGAGAAAGAACAGTAAATAAATAAATAAATCGCATTAGAAGTTTTACCTATAGCAGGTTCCTACCAACTGTGCTGTGAGCTTTATTACGAAACACCCAAAAGTGCGTTCCCCATTCCATGGCGTGTACTACCTCCACGGCAGTACAGTGCGGTACACTCAAACGTTATCTGATATAAATCTCCTTTCACTGCAAACCCGATTTATAATAATAATAAATGGCGAGTGCTTTCACGGACAGACCTGTTTTGAGGGGCCGCGGGCTTCTGGACGTGTGGCGTCATGTATTTTTGTGACTGAGGTGTTAGGCCTCTTGAGGGCGTGTCCCGACTAACGTACCGATATCCGAGTGAAGCTGCGCGGTAACTAGGCAACACCCCGCAGTTTAGTCATCAATGACACGCAATGTAGGTAATTCAAAGTAAAACTCATTCATTTTGTACGCCTTCGTCATGGTTTAATAATGACTTGAGGAACGAAAGCGGTCACATAAAAATACGCATTTTTTATTGAGGAAAGGAAAAACCTTACGGATTCTCAGATTTATCTTATAAGAAAATGCGATGGAGCACGCAGAGAGCCCACCTGATGTTGAGCAGTTACTTCGAGTTACAGATGGACGTAGTTCAAAGCGTCATAGAGCACGCTATTGGCGTGGATTTGCTTCGTGGATCAAAGTAGTTGTTATATGTCGAGGTTATATCTCAACATCAGGTGGGTCGTATGGTTGTTCCATTACATTCTTCTAAAGAGCTCCATCATTGAGGTGCAGCGTAGAAAGCGAAGGTCGCTGACGTGCCTCCGTGCCGAGCCAGCCGTCATCGATACAAGGGACATCTCGTGATAGGGTTCCGTGAGGAAGAGGGTAATATGAAACGATTTGATCAAACGGAACAACTACGCTAGAAAGACATTGATTTATAAAAAATTGTAAGAACCTATCAAATCTGACCGACTAACTGAAAAGTAAAATAAAACAATTTTACGATATATTTGTCTTGTTGCTTCAGGATAATAATAGTACTTATTAAATATTTTGTATGGCACTAGAATTGGATTGTCAAAATTGAGCCTGTCTCAAATGTCAATTTCAAAGAATACCATTTGGAGATTGACACGATAGAAATTTCATTTGATGACGATTTCGGTTCGAGAAGTGGGGCCTTTGCATTTGAAACATACTCGTACCTACTGTCGTCACAGTTTAAAACCTGCGGAACCCGTCCCAAGACAACACGGCTCACGCATCGCTTGTCTTCACAGCATTATGCAATAAATAAATAAAGTAATATTTGAGTGAAGGAAAGTTATTGAGTCACTCATTAGTTTCTACATTTAACTCGAGTGCCCTACGAGTGTTTATTGATAGGCGAGTGTGAAGCTATTATTAGTTTGAAACATTAACTGCGGATTGCGATACGAGTTGCTGATGGTATAAGTAGATGGCTCGACTGATGTTCAGTAGTTACCATCACCGACGACCAATGTGGCGCGACGGGAAAATGTCCGCCTGCGACGCAGGAGGTTGCGGGTTCGATTGCCGCCTCGGGATAAATGTTTGTACGATCTGCAAATATTTATTCCGGGTGTTCTGGGTATTTTCTATGTATAATAAAAATATCTATGTATGTAATGTATTGTAATAAGTATATCAGTTATCTAAGTACCCATAACACAAGCTCTGCTTAGCTTGGGGCTAAATGATACTGTGTGGATTGTTCAGCATTATTATTATTATCTATGCAAAGCATCAGGTAACGTTGGTTATAATCGTGCCCTACGATGCACTGCTCTGCGTCCGTCAACCTGAGGCATACATGTGTTAAACCTCATACTGATGTGACTTGCTACATAATTATTTTAATAATTTTAAAACATTATTATCATCAGTTTGAAGAAGTCCACAGGGCAGGCCTCCGCCAATCGCCACAGGTTGAAGACGCACCGATTCTACACAAACAACGTCGTCGGTCCATCGGCTGGGGAAGATCTAATGAAAATCTTATTATCTATTATTACAATAATGAATACTTAGGTTATATTACTGACAGCAGCGGCAGTGAGCTTGCAACACATTACATATTTTTTAAGGAATACTATAGCCGAATATAGCTGTAGTCGTTCCGAAGAATATGGCTCCTACAATACCTGCCATAAATGTTATAATACCAACCATAGGGTAGGGTAGGTCCAAATCGCAGTGGACTTGTTACAGCTGATGACGATGATGATGCTTAGTCAAATGTTATAATTGGCTAAGCCTAATCCTTAGACAATTTGAAGGAACCTAAGTAAGCACTAAGAGATCTGACACAATATCTGTGGCTGAGGAATGCAAGATTAAGAGAGTAACCAAGAAAATACCAGTGCCGCGACAGACAAACGAGCTAATAAAATGTCTAGCATTCTTCACACGAAGCAACGGTAGCTCTCCCAGCTTTTCCGAGGTCACTACACTGTTTACGACTAGACGTATAGTACCCGGCCGTCGCCATGGCGCGCGATAACAGCGAGGTGGTGCCGTAAATGGGCCACAGATATGTCACTAACTGTTTTGTATGTTATAGGTGACTTAAGTACCTAATTGTCGTCTCTTTGGCTGACAACGAAACGCAAGTTGAAAACAAATAAATTTTGATACGCAACTTTATTCAGGCTGAGGGAAACTTTGAGATATGGAAACGTAAGTTCACGCTAAGTTATTTTTAAAATGCTCATCAGACGGAGCAAATTCAGTTGACGAATATACTTAATACAGTATAATTACGTACATAGATATTTTTTATTATACATAGAAAATACCCAGAACACCCGGAATAAATATTTACAGATCGTACAAACATTTATTCCGAGGCGGGAATCAAACCCGCAACCTCCTGCGTCAATATTCGTTCAATCATATACATTCGATTGATCGTGACTCGAGAAACGAAATCATGTGCCATACCAGTAGCCGTCAAATCAGTTAGTTCCAAGAAGCGTCATTCAGCAGTTTATTTGGAAAGTTGTTCATTAGCACTAAAGAATTAACACTTAGGCTAGGAGTCTTTACGTAACGCTTCGTAAACTTGACTAATACTTGAGGGACAATAGTAGTACCTAGATAACTTAGGGTTCTGTGGCAAAGCTTCATTTGAATACTAGAGATATTGATTCTCGCTACATCTGAGGGATGTCTACCCTGCCCAGGAATAACATCCACTACAACATTACTAACTGGGTAACTCAACAAACCTTCACAGTTTGCACTCCTATGTAAATAGAAAATCAATTGGTGCACGACCGGGTTCAAACCCCATGCCCACAAAACCAATGTCACCTCTGTAATCTATGCCATAATAAGTAGGTTCCCATCAGCACCACCGTGTAATGTACATTTAAACGCCACGTCTGAAGCGCGCTTAAACTCTCATCAAGGTACGTCATCGCTTTTCTAGTGTTATCTTACTAAATATTCATATTACATGCACTAAGGCGCATTCACACTGATTTAGTAAAAAAACAACTATTTTAATTCCCAGGCACGGTAGATATCCCCTCAGATCTGTTAGTACTTAGTACCTACTCGAGATACTTCGAGCATGTCTAAGGGGAGTACTCCAAAATATTACATTAGGTACATACCTACATTTTGCAGTAGTTAGTGTTCTATACGTGACAGGTTGCAAGCCCATCGCCGCTACTACAATACTTACTGGTCTCTATTACGATATTTTTCTTCACCGATTAAGAGCATTGGCATTGTGCACATAAAAATCATTAGGGCACGATCAGATTCGAACCCACGACCTTACGAATTTTAGTGCCTTGATTTTTAAATTTTTTTTAATCGAACGTGATTTTTGCTTGCGTGGAAAGAGAGAAGTTTGTTGTAGCGTTATTTAGTACTAATAATTTAAAAACAAACAATCGAATTTCAAGCAATTTTTTTATTCGTATGGATTTATATTAGTAGGTATGTTTAAACGGGATAATGTGACGATATAATGTAGTAGGGACACTGAGTCAACATCTGTGTTAGTTAATTCTACTAACCTCATTGGAACCACTTTTTGCTAACTTCCAGGAAGTATGTAACTAGACACAAACATTAAAAATAAATGATTTTAACACTTCCGCAATAAAAACAGTAGTCAGTTTGAAAGATAATCATCTAGCGCGGTATAACAACCAAACCCAAATAAAAACATGCAAATATGATTTGATTTGGGGTTTGTTTCGATGTGGGAGTCGAACCCACCACCATGCCTATTTCTGCCGCCAAGCAGCTTGCTGTGTTCCGGTTTGAAGGGTGTGGGCGCCGGTGTAATTACAGGCACATGAGGCTTAACACCTGTATGCCTCAGGTTGATGGACGCAGAGCAGTGTATTTTAGGTGATGTTCCTATCGAGCGTGACCTACGAGGCAATGCTTTGTTATAGGTGATGGTAACCACTTAACATCAGGTGGGCCATATGCTTGTTTCATCAGCACGTTGTATAAAAAAAAACCAAACCTTATCACTGGCCAGTGACCAGTCAAATATTGAAAACCACAAGGATCATTTTACACCGTGTCGTTCAAACTAAGTGGCAAAGCCAAAGTCAAAAAGCATTTAATTTTATTCCATTGATTTCATAGAATAAATGCCTTTTGACTTTGACTGGAATCAAACTCACCGCTTAGAAATGACTTATAATAATAATAATGCTGGACAATCGACACAGCATCATCTAGCCCCAAGCTAAGCAGAGCTTGTGTTATGGGTGCTAGATGACTGATATACTTAATACAATATAATTACGTACATAGATATTTTTTATTATACATAGAAAATACCCAGAACACCCGGAATAAATATTTGCAGATCGTACAAACATTTATACCGAGGCGGGAATCGAACCCGCAACCTTCTGCGTCGCAGGCGGACATTCGCCCGCCGCGCCAAATCGGTCGTCAAAAAACTTATAACCAGGTACACACCTCTACGCACTGAGACAAATATACCCTAAAAATTTCATGTTTCTTTGACCAGTGGTTTAGGCTGTGCGTTGTCTATATCTCAGTCAGTCAGTCAGGACAAAGATTTTTATAATTGGTATAGATGGGGAGGCTTATGCCCAGCAGTGGATTCATTTAGGCTGATGATGTAACTTGCAGCTATTTCTACATAATAAGGAATATTACTGGAGCCAGTAAGTGGAGGAGGTGAACGAGGCATCATTGATTGTGTATGGGAACCTTTGTGTATGTCCGTGCGTCGCGCGTCGGTGGGACGACCATCTAACTCCTAAACAAATTCATTTCTTTTTTGTTTCTCATAAACGGTATAATGTGTGAATTAAATTTTTTATGACTTTCAAAAGTTTATTATTGCTTTCTAACAAAATCTTCTTCTAAAATAAATTAACGTTTTTGACTTCTGAATTGACGTTTTTGAAGCAAGGTTTTTTTATTGCTGATGGAACAAGCAGATGGCCCACCTGATGTTAAATCGTTACTATCATCTATAACAAAGCATTACCTTGCACAGGTCACAATCGCATGGATCAAACACGAACAAATTTCCAAGCTGGTCTAAGGTTCCGGTGATAACAGGTTGATGGACGCAGTGCAATACATATCGTAGGGCACGTTACTAACGAATGTTACCTGCGTGGCGTTGCTTTGTTATTGGTAATGGTTACCACTTAACATCAGGTGGGCCATATGCTTGTTCCATCAGAAGAAGCATAAAAAACTTGAAAAACTGACCTGAAATACTCAAAAAATAATATTGTATTTGTTTCAATGTAGTTCTAACATTGTTATGGCGTGCCAAATTTAATTTAACAATATTATCAAAACAATTTATTTAAAATCGATTGTTCCGGACCTCTGGCAGTGGTCTATGTCGTGTACTTCTACAGGCTGCTGATGATGATTATAACAACCTCAATTACATAAACCTAAGTACTTGTTTACTAAAAATATTACGATAGGATGTTGGTAGCCCTGTCTTCTTCAGCGATGCGTTACATTACATAACTATACATAGTAGGTATATAATACTGAAGTTTCGGATTTTTGTTAATGAACTTTTTTCTGCTCATGCTTTTCCTCTCAAACGGTGAAGTAAGGTAACCTGATGGTAAATGGTTACCATTACATATAACAAAGCATTGCCTAGTAGGTTACGCTCATTATAAACGTGCATTATAATGCAACCTGAGGCATACAGGTGTTAAGCCTCATGTGCCTGTAATTACACCGGCACCCACACCCTTCACACCGGAACACAGCAAGCTGCTAGGCGGCAGGAATAGGCATGGTGCTAGTACTGCCCCGGACGATCCCTTCACTAAGAGCTCTACTACTGCTAAAACTAAAATCCATCAATGGATTTGATTCCACATATTGTTCCGCTGTAATCAATACCAATTATAAGAATCTTTGTCCTGACTGACTGAATGACATATAGACAACGCACAGCCTAAACCACTGGTCGTAGAGACTTTCAAAGTATATTCTAGTAAGGGTAAGGGGGTTGAAATTTGTATGAAAACAGCTTCACGCGGACGAAGTCGCGCGCATTTCGCTAGTCTATAATACAGTCAAAAACTTTTTTGTAGTTGTTTCAATGACACGTAAAAAATGATTAGTGGGTGAATAATGAATTTTGAAGGACCATTCAACCCCTACTGACCATGTATTCGAGTCATCTACATGTAAAGGCCTGTTTACTTAGCGATGCGCTAAATTACATAACAAATTGAGTAAATAAGTAAGTACATAAGTATATGTACATAAACAACCTCGCAACGAGGTTAATCTTACATCAGTAAGATTACTTGAGTTATTTAGATAGTGGATGTGCTTATTTTGATGATGTTTCCTCTACATGATAATTGCTTCCTAAAATACGGATTCTTTTTTGTAGGGTTTTTGTTTATAAGGGTATTATTATTATTATTATATTTTTTTGATTTTTTTTGATTGACGGATCAAGACGGTGGTTCACCTGATGTTGAGTGGTTTAACATCGTCTATAACAAAGTACCACGTTTACCACGTATTACCAAGCAGCTTACTGTGTTCCGGTTTGAAGGGTGTGGGTGCCGGTGAAATTACAGGCACATGAGGCCTCAGGGTAATAGACGCAATTTGGTTGATCGTAAGGCACGGTCCTAACATGTGTGACCTTCGAGGTAATGCTGTGGTTTAAGTAATGGCTGTGTACCACTTAACATCAGGTGTGCCATCTGCTGATTCCATCAGCAAGTAGCATTAAAAAACGCTCTAAGACGGACTACTCAATAATGATCCTACCAAAACTATTATTTATTAAAAAAATATATACTGATGTATAGTATATATCGGCGCAATGGCGACATTGGTGTCAGCAAGACGCCCGGCTACTTGAAATCACAATGTTTTGTTTCAGTTTTAAGTGAATTATTAGCTAATTAGGCGTTGATTCATTATTTTAAGGTCAACAAGGTCATTAATCAATTGATTGTAAAAACAACAAGACGCGTAAAAGCAAAACACTCTTAGTGGCGAGGTAGCTTGCGCGCGGCTGTGTTTTGCATAAATACGGGCGGCGCGCTCTACGGCAGTCAGTCTGGCTCGAGCCGCCGCACCGTTCGGACCTACTGTAAAAACCAGATTTGTTTGGTGCGGAATAAACGACAGTGACAACGTTCTTGGTGTTTCTTTGGCTTATTTAATGTTTCTTTGACTCGGTTTATGTTTTGCCGACGGTCATGAGTCATCACCATAATGAAGACAGCTGTGACGTCATCAGTGCAGATATCGCGGACGACCAGCTGGACCATACTGGAGCAGCGTCTCCGTCATCAGAAGTGGGATTGGACACAACTCCAATCCAAACCACCTCCTCATCAGCTCGCATACCGAGTCACAAAATAATAACATAAAATTATTCCTACCTTTTAGAACCCCTGTGTCTAACACAGCATCAGACCTTTCTTCTTCTACGAGTAATCCACGAGTAATCTACGAGTACAAATCCTTTCCTTTTTAGAGCCTCCGTGAACACACAGCATCAACCTAGTCATATTTCCCAAATCCTCTGTGTACCACGGCGAACAGGACCGCCCAGAGCACAGCATCAAACCTTTCCTCTTCTACGAGTAATCCACGAGTAATCTACGAGTAATCCACGAGTACAAAACCTTTCCTTTTTAGGGCCTCTGTGAACACACGGCATCAACCTAGTCATATTTCCCAAATTCCCTGTGTACCACGGCGAACAGGACCGCCCAGAGCACAGCATCAGACCTTTCCTCTTCTACGAGTAATCCACGAGTAATCCACGAGTAATCCACGAGTAATCCACGAGTAATCTAAGAGTAATCTAAGAGTAATCCACGAGTAATCTAAGAGTAATCCACGAGTACAAAACCTTTCTTTTTTTAGATCCTCTGTGTACCACTGCGAACAGGACCGCCCAGAGCACAGCATCAGGCCTTTCCTCTTCCACGAGTAATCCACGAGTAATCCACGAGTAATCCACGAGTAATCCACGAGTAATCCACGAGTAATCCACGAGTAATCCACGAGTAATCCACGAGTAATCCACGAGTAATCCACGAGTAATCCACGAGTAATCCTCGAGTAATCTTCGAGTAATCTTCGAGTAATCTTCGAGTAATCTTCGAGTAATCTTCGAGTAATCTTCGAGTAATCTTCGAGCAATCTTCGAGCAATCTTCGAGTAATCTTCGAACTAAAACATCACGCACAACAGAGGCTGGTGCAGAGCGCGCACCGCCTGTCAGAATGGCCGTATCGGCGCAATGGCGACATTGGTGTCAGCAAGACGCCCGGCTACTTGAAATCACAATGTTTTGTTTCAGTTTTAAGTGAATTATTAGCTAATTAGGCGTTGATTCATTATTTTAAGGTCAACAAGGTCATTAATCAATTGATTGTAAAAACAACAAGACGCGTAAAAGCAAAACACTCTTAGTGGCGAGGTAGCTTGCGCGCGGCTGTGTTTTGCATAAATACGGGCGGCGCGCTCTACGGCAGTCAGTCTGGCTCGAGCCGCCGCACCGTTCGGACCTACTGTAAAAACCAGATTTGTTTGGTGCGGAATAAACGACAGTGACAACGTTCTTGGTGTTTCTTTGGCTTATTTAATGTTTCTTTGACTCGGTTTATGTTTTGCCGACGGTCATGAGTCATCACCATAATGAAGACAGCTGTGACGTCATCAGTGCAGATATCGCGGACGACCAGCTGGACCATACTGGAGCAGCG
Organism: Electrophaes corylata; assembly: GCA_947095575.1. Lineage (NCBI taxonomy): Eukaryota > Metazoa > Arthropoda > Insecta > Lepidoptera > Geometridae > Electrophaes > Electrophaes corylata. The sequence continues at coordinate 7,830,533 of OX352722.1, read as the reverse complement.
TCTCCGTCATATATATTTTTTTAATAAAAGCGTTTTTAAGATGGTAATCAAACTCGCACCCGCTAATCCGATTGATCTCACGGTCTCTGCCACGAGAGCGTAGAAGCAACGAATAAATCATCAGAAATCTACTGCGGAAGCTTACCACCTGTCGCTGGACGGGGTTCTGTCAGACAGAGCCAAGCGAAAAAAAACTTTTTACCAGTCACGTTTATGTGGGAGCTGTTCTTTGTGTTTTTTTGCAGATATTCACACATTGCTCATTCCGTTGAATAAATGCCTTTTAACTTAAGACAGCTTTCTTTAGTAAGAAACGAAAGTAATTAAACACAACAAAAATACATAATAAATCACTCCCCAAAACTGAAAGTAAAACTGAAGACATAACTACCCCTAATAGGGGTTATTTACTCATATTGAATCTGATCCTGAACATCGTAGTGATATAATATTAAATTTGAAGGCTTCTAAGTAAATCTGAATTCTTCAAATTGAAGTTTCGATCGTGTCAATCTACAGACCAACCAACCAATTTTGACTACCAAATTCTTGTTTCAATCTCGTCTCTGTTCAAAGAAATAAGTAAAAACTAGTAATAAAAATAAAAATATTGGCTACTTGCTCTACCTCGCATAACCACATCCAAGCTTTCACAGCGCAGCGCGGTAACTCGCTTGAGCTTCACATTTCTCGCGTTCTTGATGAGCGCTGCACGTGTTTACACATCACATTCCATTTCGAACCTTATTGCTGCGTCTTTAAAAACTATTGTTCAGTACCCTGAAACTTCTTGAATTTAGAACTGGAGTGTTGGACTTTATGACACGGGAATAGAGGCTATTTTCTATACGATTTTGATATTTCACGTGAGATTTTTGAACTGTGTTGTGTTTGGATTTTTGTGATTGTGTTTGGTATTTGGATTACATCTATATAAATGGTGAGTGGTCTCTTTTGGAATGAAACGTACTCCTGCATGCTATGTTTACATACGTTAGACAACTGTGGGGACGCTTATATCGAGCAGGACATCTTCAGGTAGACAATGATAATGATAACAGCTTTTATCTGAGAATTTAATTCTTTTTTATTGTCACAAAAATGTTTTTATTTTTCTGTTTATTGCATATAATTTATTGTATGCTATGTATTTTGTTTGTACGTGATGTTTGTGTGTTAAAGTAGCAAATATGTCAATGTCTTTCGGGAGTACTGAGTAGGAACCCGCCTTCCGATACTAAAGTCGGTGGTTCGAATCCGTGGATTTTTCTATTCGAAATATGTATATGCTTGTGCCTTCCAGCGGTAAATGACATTCTTTCTAAATCGGTTAATATATTACAGAGGAACCGCATTCTTTTTTTCAAGTCGTTTAAACATTGTTTTAAGAAAGAGTAACCTTAACCTTACGCAAATACAAATACAAATACTTTATTAATAATATCAAATTACAAGTCAAGATGCATTCGGGTTCCGTTTTCCCTGTTTAGGTACAGAACTCTAATAATGAGTAGCAGGAAGATGTGAATCACAGTGAGGTGGTAGATCACAGGAATGCGACCTCCATGTCTCCTCGTGCATGCCTCCTCGCTTCACTAGCTACCACTTGGCTCTGGCAGCTTAGCTTCATTGCTCATTGCTTACCGATCTGAGTTAAGCAACCTTTTGCGCGGTTCTTGGATGGATGACCGCTCTCTCGTAAAGTAGTAGAACTCTTAGTGAACTGTCAGAGGTAGTACTACCAGGCAAAGCTCTTTAGATTGTTTAGATATAACTTTTTTTTTAATCTAATTTCGGATGGAACAAGCATATGGCCCACCTGATGTTAAATGGTTACCGACGTTTATAATTGCAGGTCACAAACGTGCCCTACAATACACTGCTCTGCGTTCATCAACTTGAGGCATATAGGTGTTAAGCCTCATGTCCCTGTAATTTTACCGGCAGCCACACCCTTCAAACCGGAACACAGCAATGCGAGCTAGCGAGTTCGATTCCGAATTATAGGTGATGGTTACCTCTTAACATCAGGTGGGCCAAGTGGTTGTTCCACTAGCAATATTAGAGAAATAATAGCTAACGCGCCGCATGTCTTACATAGAAATTCCTTCCTTCCTCATTCAGTCGGTTAACTATCTTTCCTAGATACCAACCAAGTCAATTGTCTCAACATAATTACAAACTTAAGCGAACAACGAAATATGCAGAGAAAACAGTATTTTCTATAAAAAACTTGTATTTTCCTTGTAAAGTTATGTTTAAACTGACGCGCGTTCACCGTTTTCCCCATCCCGCCAGGGCATAGATTAAAAAAGGAAGGCGCCGGAAACTTTCCGTCCGAACGGAAAGTTTTGGATTGCAAACAATCAGAAAGTGTTAGGTTGTACTAGTCTAGTATACTAGCCAATCGTCCGCGATTTCACCCGCGTGAAGTTATTTTCATACAAACTTCAGCCCCTGCTGTATCCGTTTAGGGGTTGATTTTCGGTAATTCCTTTCTTAGTACACCTCTACGCACCAAGACAGAATATACACTGATAATTTAAAGTCCCCTAGAAATTCAACTCCTGAACGCATACCGGCTGGCATAACCGTATAGGTTTAAGTTTGTATAAAAGTAATTTCACGCGGACAAAGTTGCGCGCGTTTTGCTAATTATAAAACCTGGTGCTAACCAATACCTTTAATCTATAGAAGTGAAATCTACTAACTTGTCTAAACTAGTCTTACTAGTTACTTCACGACCGCTTATAAAAAACTTTTTATGGTGAATTTATTATACATTTTTATAGAAGACTAGCGGCCACTCGCAGCTTTGCTCGCGTGGCAGTTTTTCCCCGTTCCCGTTATTTTTTTGGGATAAAAAGTCTATATGTTAATCCAGGTTACAATCTATATCTATTTCAAATTTCATCCAAATCGGTCCACTGGTTAGAGCGTGAAAGAGTAACAAACATCCATCCATCCATCCATCCATACTTACAAACTTTCGCGTGTATAATATTAGTAGGTTTTCTATGAACTATTTTCATACAATTTTAATTCCCAGCTGAAATGAATTTCAGGAATTCCGTTCTTGGTATACCTACGCATTGAGACTCCGATTTCAAGTCTCTAGGATCAGCATTGTGCGTGCGTTGTCTATTTTTCTTATTTTTTTAAAATTTGCTTAGCATATGGCCCACCTGATGTTAAGTGGTAACCCTCACAAAATCATTGTCTCGCAGATCACGTTTGTCAAGAAAGTGCCTTTTGCATCTATCAACTACAAGACAATGCTTTGTTATAGGTGATGGTTACCACTTAACATCAGGTGGATCATAATGCTTGTTTCACCAGGAGTAGCATATAAAAAACAGCTTTACACATAAAGTCACGCGGGATATCATATTTTTTTTATAATGAGTCCTCTGAGTGAGTACAGGTGCCAGTAAGGTTAATGGGCCACATAATAGCATTGCAGGTCAATGACCATAGCGGACATTAGGCAAATAAAGCACGTCGCTCATTCAGGGCCATTCACTGACACCTCGGTGACAATAACACCTTCAGTAGGACAACACGCTTTACCGAATTAAAAGTAGACAGGTGTTAGCACTATTCAGTGCTATCCCTATTCAAGAAGTAGGCTTTTACGGATTAATAACATAGTATAACATTCAATTAATCAAAACAAACAATTTATTGTTTTTTAGGGTTCCGTACACACTCCGCTGTCTATCTGTCATCAAGCTGTATCTCATAAACCGTGATAGTTAGAGTTTTCAATTTTCAGGCAGCCATACTTTTCAAACTAGAAGATAGCGAAGAACTAAGCATGATTTTAGTATTTCCCCAGATGAGCCCTTCACTACTTATAATAACTAGCAATTTAGTCAAAGTCAAAAGGCATTTATTCACTAAACGAACACAAAGATTACTTTGAAACATCTTAAAGGCTGTAAATGAGGTAAGTAACATGTCTTTCAAGGTTCAATTCAATTTTAGGACAGTGTCACCACAGTGACAATAACATGATCAACTCAGTAGGACATCTGCCAGAGCACAGTGCAGAATATCAAGTAGGCATCGATGTGCAAAATCTACGGTGTCAATATAAAATGCGTTTGTGTCATCCGTTAGTTGGTATTGCCTACTTCTGTGGGCAATTTTGAATGCTTATCACAAAATACGTACTTAAATACTTAGTGTTGTTCTGGGTTTGAGTGTCAGGGTATCACACTTACATAAAAATCTAGGTTTGGACTTTGGACATAGGGAATTGATGCTTAGATTCTAATAATAATAAAAATTTATAATTTTTTTTTATATAATAATAATAATAATATTTATTGCGGAACATAGGTCAAATACAGATGAGATATTCAAATACGCAGAGCGGAATCTCATGTTACCAAATTGGTGTACAATAATATTTCATTAAAATTACCATGCAATTCAAAAATATAATATGTAATAAATTCAATCAAAAATAATCTAAATTAAACATCATAACCTGAATTTAAATAATAAAAATGTCAAAGTACCTCTATCTACAATATTTAATGTCAATTTAATAATTCATTTATAGAATAAAAACATTTTTTCTGAAGCCATATCTTTAGACTTTTTTTAAAGTTATACAACGATTGATTTTTAATGTCATTGGGTATGGAGTTAAATATCCTACCACACATTCACCTAGTTCTATGTTTTTTTTTATTAAACTTAGCTGACCGCGTTATTATTTGATACTTGGCCACAACATTTAAATAGACTAAAGTACTTTAAACAGGTGCATAACTTTCTTATTTTTTAATTCATTTTGTACAGAGTTCAGTTAAATATCCTCAATATACAGACTTTTCGACCCCAACAGTTTTAAGTATTGAAAACTATAGTAATATTTAAAAAGTTTTATAAACGAACAATTGAGGATCAAGCTTTGAAAAAACCATTTACAGCGTAGAATGAATCACAAGTATAAATTCTATCTTGACTGTCATACAATGACAATGCTGTTCTCAATTCTGTCAAAATTATAGCTCGACAAACAAAGTTGTAATGTCAGAAATAACTGCAAGTGAAAGTCCACCCACAGTCACTTTGAATGAAGAGGACATTTTTCTTAACATAATTATCTTCTAAACATCATCATTCTTACGGCAATGACTATTATTATTGTTACACTACTTGTCCTACTGCCCTGAGGTATTAAGCTACGGCCAAGCCGACTGCCGCAACGTCAAACTGACGCAGACAGACGGAACGAATTCTATAGAAATGTAGGTAGTTTGTTTGTTCTGCTCATTCGTTAGGCACCATGCCTCGTGGTGATTGGTGTTTGATCTACTTAATGTTTTTCTGAACGACTTAGCTCAGCCTAAATGTGATGTTATTTGTTTTTTTTTGCTTGCTGAGGGAACAAGCAGATGGTACATATGATGTTATAAGGTTACCATCGCCTATAGCAATGTATGTATGTATGTGTGTATGTGTTCGTCTCATAGGTCACGCTCGTTAGGAACGGGTAGGTACAATAAACTGCTCAGAGTCTATCAACCTGAGACATACAGGTTTTAAGCCTCATGTATCTATAATTTCAATTGTAATTATATTTTAAAATATAGATTCCAATAGTAAATGTTATAACAGTAGGTTCCTCCGATGTTCCGCGTCGATTGAAAAGTTCTTTTATTCATCACTCTAATGAAAGGCGTTCATACATGAGTGTTGAATTCGAGAAGTACCCGTTAGGTAACGGATACACAGGCAGACAAATGCTCGTCACCAGATGTGATAAACAATGAGTGTGAACTGCGCTTAATTATACATCAAAATCTACTAGGGTTGGCGCGGTATTATAAAAATGTTGTTTGATCAAAACACCAGAGGCCTAATTCTTGTATTATTTGGAGCTGAGACAAGATTGAAGCTAGAATTTGAATGTGGAAATTGGGCCTGTCTTTAAATAAATAAATAAATAAATAAATAATGCTGGACAATCTACACAGCATCATCTAGCCCCAAGCTAAGCAGAGCTTGTGTTATGGGTAGGTACTAGATGATTGATATACTTAATACAATATATTACGTACATAGATATTTTTTATTATACATAGAAAATACCCAGAACACCTGGAATAAATATTTGCAGATCGTACAAACATTTATCCCAAGGCAGGAATCGAACCCGCAACCCCTGCGTCGCAGGCGGACATTCGCCCGCCGCGCCACAGCGGTCGTCAAATGTCAAATGTTAGTTTCGAAAATACTATTTTGAAGATTGATACGATCGAAAAGATGCCATGTCTTTAGGAGAATTGCGGCTCTAATCATTCATACATTGCTTTGTACCCAAATATAAGAAACCTTGTCCTGACTAGCTTACTGACATAGACAACGCACAGCCTCAACCGCTGTACATAGACACTTCAAATTTTCAGAGTAGATTAGGCATAATTATATTTACTGCTTTTCATAAAACATACAGAACATGGACACAGAGAGACATGAAAGTCGGTGGATGGAAAAAGCTCAAAATCGTTTCTGGAAATGAGAGACTATGCCCAGCAGTAGTTCTACAGGCTGATGATGAAAGCCATAATTAATTTATTGTATAAAATCTAGATCAATATAAATTCCGAGTAACCAAGCCTAGAAGGCAAGAATATTAATTACAAAACGACGGCCCTAAAAATGCTTAGCAACTTTCAACCCACTTCGGAAGTGAGATAAAACTAGAAGTAAGAATGTCACTTTACTTATAATGCACTTTTGGATTAGAAAATAGAAGGCGGACCGGTTGGTAATTTAATAATGCAAGTATTTTTAGGTTAACAGCTCAGGTTTTAAACTTGGCCTAGTGATGGTTTTAAAGTAGGTTACATGGGTTTAACGCCGTGTTAGGTATTTTTAAAGGTTAAAGGTTCCTTATTATGTAACTAGCGATAGGCTAGTTTAGTAGGCCTATTTTTTAGTACTAGATTGGTTTTTCGTTTAAATACCTACATAATGATTTGAAAACTTTTTTATTGGAAATAAACATTTTTATTATTATTATTATCAACAAGCTGTATAAAAAAATGCTATCTAACATCATAGCTTACAAATTACAGCACAGCAGAGCTCTTAGTGAAGGGCTCGTCCGGGGAAGTACTACTACCATGCCTATACCTGCCGCCAAGCAGCGCTGCGTGTTCCGGTGTGAAGGGTGTGGGTACCGGTGTAATTACAGACACACGAGGCTCAACACCTGTATGCCTCAGGTTGATAGACGCAGAGTAAACATCGTAAGCGCACGTTTATAATGAGCTTGACCTGCGAGGCCATGCTTTGTAATAGGTAATGGTAACCACTTAACATCAGGTGGGCCATGTGTTTGCTCCAGCAACAAGTCACGTAAAAAAAGCACACAGCTCACGAATTTAAATCATGACTAGGAACTCTTAGACTTTTAACTCATCGTTTTATTTTGTACTAGCGAAATGCACGCGACTTCACTCGCGTGAAGTTATTTTTATACAAACTTTAATCTCAGCTGTACTGTTTAGACTTTAGAGGTTGAATTTCGAGAATTCCTTTCCTCTACGAACCAAGACGAATGTATATTAATATATAATACTCTTAAAATTCTCAACGAGCAGGTTTTAGGCTGTGCGTTGCCTTTATATCAGTCAGTCAGGGCAAAGATTCTTATAATTAGTATAAACATAGATAGTACAGTTTTGTATAGCAAGTACAGTCGAATTGAAAATCTATTTTTTTGATGTCGGTTAATAAGAAGTACTATTCCTTTGTTGGTGGCTGATGGTCACCAGTCAGCGGCTGGTGATGAGTCACAGCGTCGCCGTCGTAATCATGCGAACAGTTATAACCACTGACTGTGTGGTGCAAGTCATAAACCTTTTACTTCTTTTTTTTATATTTTGAAAACTCACCCAGCGTTGTGAATAACATTCACACAACGCTCTATAGCCTCAAACTAAGTAATAATAATGCTGGACAATCCACACAGCATCATTTAGGCGCAAGCTAAGCAGAGCTTTTGTTATAGGTACTAGATGATTGATAAACTTAATACAATACATTACATACATAGATATGTGTTTATTATACATAGAAAATACCCAGAACACCCGGAATATATATTTGCAGATCGTACAAACATTTATCCCAAGCCGGGAATCGAATCCACAACCTTCTGCGTCGCAGGCAGACATTCACCCATCGTGCCACATTTATATTCATCACACAAATATTTGGTTTCGGAGGGGATCGAACTCACCGCCTACAGCGCAGAAGGCATACCTACAACCAACTGAGCTGCGACGGCTGACTTATTAGAAATTATTCAAGCCAATGATGAACGGCAAGTTGTTTGAGTGTTTGAGTATCGTTACAAAATAATGTTTCAACTCGCCCGCTTGAGGACATAACTTGGACCACGTGTAATTTAGACCACCTGTCGTATCGTACCTACTGTCCATTTATTTTCTATTCACTCCAAAGCTGGAATTTATCTTATTGTTGTCCACAATTTAATCTGTACGTAACGGTCTCTATTTTGTTATTTTAAACTAAAGGGCAATGACATTTTGAAAATTTCACTGCAGGGGACTTGTAGAAGCGCTGTCATCTCTTCTAATAAAAAAGTCGAATAGTACTTATTCATTAGTATAAATAAAACGCATTCTAACCCAACGTTTCTCCCACAGATGAAACAAAATGGGCTAAAAGTACCTTCAAAATGAACGAAAGTCGCGAGCGCATCCGCCGGGAGCGGGAGAGAGAGAAGAACACATACACCTCTCCCCGTCTCGCTCTGCGCCGCGTGCTGCTATTGGCTGAAGGGAGACAGTTCAGAGAAGCAGCTGCTATATTGGCCAGACTTGGACCTGGAGTGTTACAGAGCGTGGCTGCTGAACTGCCCATTGACCTGCTGGTGGAGGCTCTGCCGCACTCTGCTCATCTTATCGAGACGCTTTTGAATCGGTAAGTCTAAACAATTAGATGTAAGGTGAGTGCAGCGAGCTATCGTTCATCATCATCATCTTCCTGCCCTTATTCCACTTTATGTGAAGTCGGCACAACATAAAGCAAGAGACGAAAAAGGCGAGTTTGGTATTGTGCTAGTGGTATTCTAAAAAGTGAGTCAATGAGTGTTTGGTAGGACCGATGTGGCGCGGCGGGCTAATGTCCGCCTGCGACGCAGGAGGTTGCGAGTTCAAATCCCGCCTTGGGATAAATGTTTGTACGATCTGCAAATATTTATTCTGGGTGTTCTGGGTGTTAAGTATATCTATCAGTCATCTAGTACCCATAACACAAGCTCTGCTTAGCTTGGGGCTAGATGCGTGTGGATTGTTCAGCATCATTTATTTATTTCGAGTTTATAAGTACCATGCCGTGTGACAATAAGACGGTTATACTATTTTATTACTCAACTAGTAAACCAAAAATAATCTACCTGAAAGAAAGCATTATAATCTCTACCACCCTCGTAATAAAGGTCAAGGTACATAAAAGTAATGCAGGAATAAGAAAGTGCAACCAGTCTACGGAATCCAGTCGTGCTTTCTCGTGATGAATGTTGGTGTCACAATGTTTATTACATACTCGTACCTGCTCAAGGACAATGTTGGAGACGTTATTCTACTCTCGTGGACTCAATTACTTTATAAAGTTTCGAGGTTTTTAAATAACATTTTAATTCATTCAAGGAAGTGTTCTTAGGGTGTAAAAATTACTGTTGTATATAGTTAAATAATAAACTGTGTTTCTACAACATAACTTCTTCAACTCTTTTTGAAGTAATACTTCTAATGCGACTTCCAACAAGGTTGCGTTAAACGTTTAACACTACCATGAAGGGGGTATGAAAACACTATTCTTTCTCTCTTTGTCTCATAGCCAGTTACGTTTCGTATATTAAAGAAGTAAAACTGAAGACTGAAGTATATACGAAACGTAACTGGCTTATGAGAGAAAGAAAGAAAGAACAGTGCTTTCATACCCCCTCCATGGTAGTGTTAAACGTTTAACGTAACCTTGTTGGAAGTCGCATTAGAAGTATTACTTCAAAAATTAACTTTTACAAAGAATGCATCCTACATATTAGAAAGAGATAAACAGCTTCTGAAAGCTTCCCACGGTCATAAATCTTTAAAAGTCTTTGACTGCTGTAATGACCTTTAGTTACCTAATCTGTTACGTGCCGGCAGCTTCACGTGACGAGATGTGAGGGGTCAAGCCTTCTCATCCACTTGTGAACACTTTATGGCCTGACTTCTACCGCTATACACGTGTCGCTGTAGCCGAAATCGGCCAGGACACATCACCTACATGTAACATTGTTAGGTCACGAAACAAGTGTTAGATTGTCAATAGCTGTTTACTTTTAATTTATGTAATCATAGGTAAGTTTTTGTGTAACTTGCCGATGGAATAAGTAAGTGACCCACCAGATGTTAAGGGGTTACTATTACCAAAACAAAGCATTAGCTCACAGGTAACGTTTGATGCACTACCCTGCGTCCATTGATGCACGACCGCACTTGAACCCACGATCAGAAGGCGAGCTCACTCCCACTAGACCACCGGTGCTCCCACCGGTTGCAGACATGAGCTGTTATTTATTCTGTTCCATTAGCAAGGCTATGTTTTAAATGAGTGGATGTAGCAAATTAACTACGCCGAACCACACACAATGTAGAAAGCTTAAGATAAAGATTAATTGCATTACCACGCTCGGATGATGTCCGATTAATTATTAATCTGATCCTCCGCCACTTTTATTAATTTACGTTCAATGACCCCGTCTCATAACTAGTATTAGTTACTCCGAGCCGCAAACGCATTCACTTGTATCTCGTCAGTTTTGGCATTTGCTTTTTATTTGCGACTTTTACAAACGTTATAAGGTTTGGTAAAATTAGTCTACTAGAAATTATGTGATGAATTAAGTAGTGTGTTGACATCAGTGTGCCAGGAGATGCATGCTGTTTTAGTCTAAAAGACCGTTTGCAAAATGTATTTGAATTCGCATGTACGTTTTATCGTCCGAATGGAGCGTTTGTCTCGTACCGTACGATATAGCTACACTGATATAGCTCTCAGAATCAACAAGTCTAAGTGGCAGTAGGCAGGTCATATAGCTCGTAGAACCGACAACCACTGACGAGTAAAGGTTCTCGAATGACGACTACGAACCGGAAAAAGAAGCGTTGAACGCCCTCCTATCCGATAGACTGAGGACATTGTTATTAGGATCGCGGAAAGGCAGTGGATGGAAAGGGCTCCATGTCCAGCAGTGGCAGTGGCTGATAATGATGATGATTATGACCTACCGTACGATGTATAAGTGTTCTACGATATTTATAATACAATATATAGTATGCAATGGTTTGTGGTTGCTCACGTACAATTGTTTGCTCACGTGAGCAACTAGAAAATAATCAATAATCACAACTCAGTTCTCTCAACTCTGTTCAGCTTGATTGATTTTTCTGCTTGAACGATCGATGAATATTGATGTGTTTCAATGTTGATGGAAGCACTTCCGCCTCAACCTGTGATTAGATCAGTATCTAGGACGATTGAAGAATGTCAGATTATAATTAAAACAATACATTCTAGCAGAAGTACTTTCTATAGCTCTTTAATGATGCAAGATATAAAACAGGAGAAACGGCAGTAAAAAGAGGGAAATCTAGCGTTTGTTACTCACTTGATGAATAATAAAATAAACTTAACAAATTAACAATTAGTTTCGATAGCTGTAGCTGTTTTAATAGGTTAGAATATAACCAGTCTGTAGTCTGTGTGCCTTAATAAAGGTTCCCAAATGGCGACCACGAACTGGAAGACGAAAGGAATGGTAACTTATGTAGATTAGGGGGGCCATCTATTTGTTCCATCAGCGAGTTGAATAAAAAATTAATGTAAGTAGAATATTGATTCCACACCTCATCTCAGCTCAGTGGCTTCGCTTACCTGCAGTACAGATTTCATCACAAATATCGTAATTGAAAACATCTTGACCTCACGTTACCCGCACGCAATCGTACGAGTCAAGTGCTTATGTTGTGTTGATTTCAATTTCGTGTGTCTAATGACCATATCTAAGTATTAGGTGTATCAATAAATGGCGGTATACTTCATTCAGTCAGCTACACTGAAGTGTATATAATTACAATTCGTAATTTACAAAAGTGTATGACAGGATTTCAATAAACTCTTACATAATAAAAACGAATTAATCATGCAATCAGTGGATGAGTTTGCTTATTTTTTAAGCATTTTCCATTTAAATACTGTGTGTACATTCTAGAGAAGCTATCTGCTTATGAGGTATTATTATTTTAAATCAAAATGCGGGACTATACAGGGATCACCTTTTGGACCTTTCTTATTTCGTACATATATTGAGTAGCATTATGTACTAGTACAGTACGTATAAGTTTAACACAATCGGGCCTCTTTAAATATTAAAATGACTTTATTATTATATATCTACCTACTATCAAAATACTCTACAGTGCGAATTTTGTTGTATTCAAAGGACCGCGTGGGAGGTTTTCAGAAATGTAGAGGTTGGGAGATTAAGAAGAATTGATACATATTAAAAAAAATTTGAAAATTCTTTAATAAACAAAAAGCAAGTAAATAATCGCATAGGTACATAGGCGCATATGCATATAGGTTAAGATACATAGGTGCATAATAACAAGCGCTTTGCCTCACTTTTATAATACGTACAAAAGTATAGAATTCCTAAAGAATCTGTTTATCCAAATACGTATCATTTGTATGTTTTCAAGTGAATAGATATCTTCTAGGTAAACGTGCTACACCGTCAACCGCATCATCACTAACATCAGGTGAGATTGCGGTCAATTGCCTGTCTATAAATTGTAAAACAAAAAATATTTTAATAATATACCACAGCCTTAAAAAGCCTTCGGGAGAGAGTGAAGTCCCAACGAGACCGGTGAGTTCACTTTCACCATCAAATTAACACATATACGAGGAACGTCTGAGAAACGGCTAGCTGTCTCTGCTACTCCTTTAGTTCTGAGTATTTGGTCTGACGCTGTATAAATGATTACAATAGATGTTAATGTTAATTTACGGCCTTCCACTGTAATCTACTAAACAAATTCACTGATGGATTTGTTTCCAAATTTTATTCCTTTGTAACCCATCGATATTACTACTAATCTAAAGTCAAAGTCAAAAGGCATTAACAACCAAACTAAGCAAAGCTTGTACGTTGCTGATTGAATACTTATCTACTTTTTTTGTAAATACATAATTAGAATTCAATATAACGCCCAGACAGAGAACAAACTTCTATTCACCACACAAATATTTAGACTTGTTGGGGATCAAACCCAGCACAGAAGGCAGAGCTAGGTACTTCTAACTGAGCTATAAGGCTACTTAGTATTCCAATTAATCATAATGTTCCCACATCATAGTTTCTGTGAGAAGTATCACTGCCATCAGTTTGTATTTGGACCGTAGGTACCTGGTCCGCTACACGCGCGCAGTTATTCTTTGTTTCTTAAAGATGTCATCTCATTTCAATGCAAATACTTACGAGTAGGTTACAGTTATGGTAAAAACCGTTTATCCAAATAATTCCAAGTACCACATGGTAATTGTACTAGTAGGGCTCTTAGTGAAGGGCTCGTCCGGGGAAGTACTAGCACCCTAGCACCATGCATATTGATCATCTGCCGCCAAGCAGCGCAGCGTGTTCCCGGTTTGAAGGGTGTGGCTGCCGGTGTAATTACAGGCACATGAGGCTTAACATTTGTATGCCTCAGGTTAATGGACGTAGTGTGATGAACACTTAATGTTCATCATTAATGTATTATTTGATTACAATAACTAAATTGTTGAAATTCATATATTTTACAAAGTATTCTACCGACAGTTTGGCTTTGGTGATTCATCTTTTCCGTAATACAATTCCGTAACACAAGAGGCACAATGCGTATCAAAAGACCTTACAAAATGACTAACGAAATACATTAAGTAAGTATCAACTAATACAAAGTAGTGAACCATTTTGTAATTAAATAAAATAAAAACATACTTAGAAAAGAGGTTAATTACTTCAATATTTTAACGTTACTGTCAAAACAAAAAACTTCTTCGCTTGGTTTGATTTACAAATACAAATACAAAAATAACAAATATATTTGAATTGATTTTTTGATTTTTACTTTGCATAAAAACGTTGGTTTGATGGCGGCTTGCGTTGGAGTCTGTTATTATACGCACAGAACATATATAATATCCTTACTATAAAAGGCTCGTCCATCAAAGACAATGTGTTTTTGGTCTTTGACATCCAAAAGAAAACTTCAAAATGTCTTAAACCACCAGGCACCAGTTCCTTGTGACCAAGCCTGGACGAACCAGCAAGACAATTAATAAATAATATTTGTGGACATTTTTTACGCAACATCAACTGTCTACGGGAACCAGACAACTGATAGAATACTTATATACGTTTTTTGTAAACACATACTTAGAATACAATATAACACCCAGACAGAGAATATACATCAATGTTCATCGCTCAAATGTTTGTCCTCGGTGGGGATCGAACCTACAACAACAACAAAAGCAGAGCTACTACAACCTGATCTCTGAGGCCAGTCACGGCTTTATTGGGACCGTTATTTTGTAGTTTTTTTTTACAAAACAATATAACATGCACCATGCATAAAAGAGATTGCATAAATAAAAATTTAATTTACTATCCAAACCAGTAAGAAATACTTAATTAAGAAACGAAATAAACGAGCACTAAAATCAGAGATCCAGTTCAAAGGAGAGGTTCTTGAACCGACTGCAGATTGGAGTGTTGTGTAACTTTATAGCGGCTCTTCCAAACCACTTGTTAGGGCTTTCGGAAGTCGGTGAAAGATTTTTAACGACTGACATAATAATGAACTCTGAAGAATGAACTGAGTTTTCATTAATAATTGTGTAACGCTAAGCATTTTTCCAGATCAACTAAAAATAGCCCGAGTGCTTCCCATACATAAAAAAGGCAAAAAGAATGATCCTAAAAATTATAGACCAATCTCGTTGTTACCCGTACTTTCTAAAGTTTATGAAAAGATAATTAGAAATAGGTTGGTATCACATCTAAATTTAAATAAAATCTTAAATCAACGTCAGTTTGGCTACCGGGTGAATGTTGGTACTGTAGATGCTATCGACTTTTTAGTAAACGATGTCGTTACTAATCTAAATAATAAAATGAAGGTGGCAGGTCTATTCTTAGATCTTTCTTCCGCTTTTGATACTATAGATCATACAATACTGCTGGCTAAGCTAGAGCATTACGGAGTCAGAAATAACGTGTTGAGTCTCATAAAATCTTACCTCACGAATAGAAGACATTTCGTGGAGATAAGAAGCATTATTAACAGACAGGAAGTTGTTACAAGGTCCAAAGCAGTTACTGTTCAACGAGGAGTCCCACAAGGTTCAATACTGGGACCAATATTTTTTGTCATTTTTCTTAATGATCTTCTGGACTTCGTAAGCTGTAATGTTCCTGACATTGGGTTGGTAGTTTATGCAGACGACACAAACGCTATCATTCCAGCAAAGAGCCTACAAGAACTTGAAACTAAAATTAACGATGCTCTTGTGGCGTTTAACAAATGGTTTGAATTTAATGAACTAAATCTCAACATCAAAAAAACTAATGCAATTCTGTTTAAGTCAACCTCTCACAAGGTAGACAAATTAAATATTTTCTGTAAAGGGACAAAAGTAGAGTTTTCCAATAGCGCTAAATTCTTGGGCGTCCAAATTGACGAATTATTAAACTGGAAAACGGAACTGGAGGCAGTAGAAAATTCATTAAGTTCCGCTTGCTATGCGTTAAGAAGTCTTAGAGATGAGGTGAAAGTTGAACAACTTAAACTGGTATATTATGCTCTTATAGAGTCGAAACTAAGATATAGCATTAAGTTTTGGGGAGGTAGTTATAATTATAATATAAAAAGGGGTTTTATAATGCAAAAACGAGCTATACGTACTATGGTCAGAATACCACAGTGGGAGTCGTGTAAACAGCACTTTGTAAAACTAAACATACTAACGGCTCCGAGCCTCTACATTCTCGTAACTCTTGTAGACGTCGTCAAGCATCCGTATCGTTATGAAACTGCAGAACAAACAACTATCCGGCTTACCACAAGAAGGAAAAATATCGAAATGCCTTTCTGTCCGAAATTAAATGTCGCGAAACATTGCTGTAGATATCAGGCCGTCAAATTATTTAACGCTTTGCCAATAGAACTAAAAATAATAACCAGTACGAATTTATTTAAAACTAAATTAACAAAGCTTTTGTTGAAAGGTTGTTTTTACTCAATTGATGATTTTATAAATAGTGACTTTAAATGATTATTATATTACTCTGTTGCAACACCCTTACTGGGTATATTATGTGTATTGGTACGAAAATTTTATCTAGTCCTAAGATCTGACAATGTTAAACCTACTTACATAATAAGGCAATAAACATACTGAATACTGAACTGGAAACGAGTTTCGGAGAATTTAAGAAATGCTTTTCGTATCTGACTCTAAAAATATTAATGAATCAAAAGGGAAAATAGAATTCAGGCGAACACTCCCCAGGCTCGTATTTGTTGAGTCGAGGTGAGATTGAAACTAGAATTTGATTGTCCAAATTGGGCTTGTCTGAAATGTCAGTTTCAAAGAATACCATTTGGAGATTGACGCAATCGAAACTGAATTTGGTGAAATTTTGTTACGAGAACTTGGCCTTTGAATATGAAGATCAAAAAGTAATAAAACTAACATTAGTTAAATTATGGGATGATTATGAGAGCGGTAGGAACCAAGCCGTAAGTTTCTTGCCTGTTCTTGCGCGGCTTGGTCGCGAGGTACTGGCACCTAGACTCACCTAATTCTAAGACTATTCACTACATACCAATTTGATCTTATGGAAAAAATGCTTTTTGATTTTGACTTAGACTTTGAGTGGACTTATATAGGCTGATGACGATGTATTGGTAAAGCGTGGATTCTAAAAACTTGTTACTTATTGTCCTCAGGCTAATATCACTGGATATATCCCCCCGGCCGGACATTCAATGCGACGCGGTGGCATGGAGACTAGTCGGTCTGCTCGGAGTAGACCAGGGTACTGGACTCCGAGCCCGAACAGCGCGGCTGGCGAGCGCCCTGGTGCACTACACACACGACTCGAAGGATACTATCGACGGTAGACGGAGACAGCTCGATGCGGCTGTTCATGGTGAGTTGAACGGAAGACTGCCTTGCAATTTCTATTGCAATGCGCGGTAGCGAGACACTTTGCAGTTAGTTATCGGTTGGTCTCCAGTTGTCGCTGTCTGACATTCCACTCCGTGTATCTCATATGTTTATTCAATACGTCATTATTTTCATAATTACCAAGTAGACCTTACTCCACAGCTGGACATAGACCTACCTTATAAAATCATCACATCACATAAACAAAATTGGTGCACGACCGGATTCAAACACATGATCTTAAAAACAAAAGTGTATAAGTATTCTACCAGCTATCTGGTTCCCATAGTATAAGCTTTGCTTAGTTTGGGGCTAGAAGGCGTTGTGTGAATTTGTCTCAATATTTATTTTATTTATTTAAAAAGTAGTGTTTCCACTGCTTCAATGCTCACGATTACCAGTACGTCCACTAATCTAGAATCAAATAAATTTGATAATTGCAATTTCGCCGTCAGCTCGTTAGCACGTCATTACGTCGAATCTACGCTTCTACTACATATAGACGCATGGAACCGCACGTTGCAATTGTCGACACCACGAGAATTTTGGTATGGGTTGACCTTTTGATCACGGATGAAAACATGCGATCTTAAATCAGCCAAGAATATGTCAAACCACGAACTGGTGAAGCAAAAATCTTTACTAGCAAATTGAACGCTTAGAATTTTTTACGCACGAAGGGTTCCGTACGTTTGTGACTTTTATTACTTTTATCAATAGATCTTTGCGTCTGGATCAATAAATGTAAACATTAATACGGATGAAATTTATGTAAAAAACATTTGAGTGCAGGTATATAGGGTTGAAACGAACGGCAATGACACTGAAAGTGTTTCACGCGCTGATAAACCGTGAAGTAATTAATAATTTAGCTTCATTTACAACTCTATTACAAGCTGACAAAGTTCATAATAATTCGTTATTGAATGTCAGTGTCTAAAATCTGCGATCTAAAAATAATGAAATAAATGAAACTATAATCATATACAAACAAACAATTCAGTTTAAAGTTAAGTACTACCACCATGCCTATTCCTACCGCCAAGCAGCTTGCTGTGTTCCGGTTTGAAGGGTGTGGGTGCCGGTGTAATTACAAGCACATGACACTTAACACCTGTATGACTCAGGTTGGTGGACGCAGGGCAGTACCGTAGGGCACGTGCCTAACATGCGTGATCTACAAGACAATGCTTTGTTATAGGAGATGGTAACCACTTATCATCAGTCGGGATAATGCTCGTTCCACAAGTAGTAGCATAAAAAGAAAGTTATTAAACCAATATTGTTTACCATCCCCCAATTGCGCTATCAAAATTGGGATGGGTAACGTTACTATGGAAATCAATTTTTTAGCAATATCTAACTTTTTTTAAACTTGAAAGGAGGGGACGGCTATGTCTAAATTGACATGCCTCACAGTTTAGTTAGTTTAAGCTCTTACTTCTGTGCTATAGGTCATAGATGTTTGTTCTCTGTCTGGGTGGTATATTGTATTCTAAGTATGTATTTATAAAAAAAACGTAGGTATATAAGCATTCTATCTGGTTCCCATAGTACAAGCTATGCTGAGTTTGGGGCTAAATGTTATGTAAAAATATATACAAATAGTATTATCAAATGTTTCCCCATTTCAAATTCAATAAGTTTTAGATATCGCTAAATACTAGTCGCCACCTACTTTTATCACTGTACCTATAAACTCCATCCGTAATCAAACAAAGAAAACCAACAGATTTGAATAAACATAAAATCATAAAACAAAGTGGAAGGTAATACAGAGTTTCCTCTAAAAGCGGATGTTATGATTCAGATCTGATGCAGGAAGTAGTAGAATATGGCTGTAATTACATTGATTTCCTCTGGACGAGAAAGCAGATTAAGCACACGAAGACCACTGCCCTCAGAAATAAACAAGTGGTTATGTAAGGAGTTATGGTTTAAATAGCTGACGGGTTTAAAGTACTTTTATAGGTACCGGTCAGCAAGAAAAGCATAATCTCGTTTGTAGCTAAAACTCACACAATTATTTATTTTGATGCATACCTATTTGAACTTTTCTGAGAAGTAGAATACTTTTTTCTCACTTGCCCGGAAATTGCTATATTAATAAAAAAAAACAAGATGTCAATTTACTCTTTTCGGTACCTACATTGTAGTGCGTGCACGAGACTTTAAAGTGCAACGTCCTCGTGATTTTGTCCCCGTTGATAGGGACAGTTGCCCGTGACGTTTTTATTTTAACGGATACAGTGTATTTTACTTCCCGTCGTCTCCTTTATCACATACCATGAACGTAAGTTACAGAAATAGAAAAAAATCACTAGATTAATTCATTAATTTTTACTTAAAAAATCCAGAACTAAGGTAGTAACAAACTCTATTTTAAATTTTATTTAAAAGAGAATTACAATGAATATGTATAATAATATTACATTATGTATTTATAATTGGTATTGACAAAGTACATATTTATGAAACAATGGACCTGTCAAACAATCTCTATAAATTATTTGTTCTGTGGTAAGGTTGAATGCGCATTTCTTTTTAAAAGTTTAAAAAAAGAACACAGAACAGACTTCACGCGACCATATTGGCGAGAATGAAATTCTAAATGTTTGAAAACCTACTGTTGTACTGTGTACCTTACCTAGTTGATGTTCTCATAAGTCTAACACAATTTTATGTTGTTGAAATAAAAAAAAAAATGATAATATCGGAGAAAGAATTAAATTTACGCAGCCAGGTGTTGTTGAAGAAACAAATATACTGTCCGAAAGGTTTGTTGACTCATTCATTAGATAGAAAACTGGAAATATTGTTGACACGTCAACTTGAATTTATTCATTTATTGTTTCGTCACAAATTAGAGAAAACTATTATACAAACGAAACAGCATGTAACAAACTCGTTTAACTACAACCGAAAGCACCGGTGGTCTAGTGGAAGTGAGCCCGCCTTCTGATTGGTAGGTCGTGGGTTTGAATCCGGCCGTGTACCAATGGATTTTTCTATCGAAAGTTATGTGTGCAATGCCAGTGCTCTCAAACTGTGAAGGAAAACATCGTAAGAAGCCACTTAGCATTCTAGCAGCGGCGATGGGCTTGCAAACTGTCATGAATAGAATACCAACTACTGAAAAATGTGGGTATGTAAAAAATGTAGTATTTGGACATACCTCTGCCTACCCTCCTTATACAAACTCAAAGAATCTCGATAAGGTACTTACAAAAATAACTACTCGATGTGACTTTAGAAATACTCCAGATATAAAAATATTCAAACTTTGAGTAGGTAATGGTTACAAAATAGTCGTTTTAAGATCATAACTCAAAACGAGTTTTTGTGGTTTAGCTCCATTTTGGTTAGTGGAAAGCAGTGTGCTATCCAATAACGTGACGAGCGGGCCACCTGCTTGAAGTGCCTTATGGAATTCACCAAGGTGAGTGAACCGTGGTACTAAATTATGATAAATTCATCTCCAGGTCTCGGAACCCACGGCCTGACAGCAGACTCCTCGGGAACCCTCATATCACTCCACGTGGCTATGAAGAATGAGCTGCAGAGACATGTGGAGGTCTACAAGCAGGCGCTGCACAAGCTTGAGGAGCTGGTAAGGATTTCGATGATACACTCCTGACTCCACGTATGGGTGGTCAGATCGGAGAGCGGAGTGAGCTCAGTTGGTTATAACTCTGCTACTGACTAAACGTGATGGTCCCGGCTTAGAGTAAGATCCCTCTATCATGTCGCACCAGGAGATTAGCACTAGCATCCCTGGAGTAGGTACTAAACTGACACTGCGGTTACCAATCCGTCTGACGAGCTTCGTGACTATGGCAAACCTCCTCCAAATTTGGTGGAGGCCTATCTCCAATGGTGAATCTATTTAGACTGATGACGATGATGTTCATCATCAGCTTGAATCAATCCACTGGAGAAAGGTTTATTATACCTCCTTATACGTTTACGTTTCCAGATCCAACAATTTAATAATTTTTTTTTGACTCGTTAGTCTGTACATGTGATGATAAAATGCGTATTTATTTCAGTCCCCAGTCACCATCAGCCAGGATCCAGCCTCATCATCCCACCAGCGTCTCTTAGCCCTCTCCCACGCTGACGTGGAGCGTCGACTGATCGACAATAAGGGTCTGTTGACGATCGTGGACAAGCCGGCGCTGAGGCAGCTGCCGACCCTGGTGGCCGCACTGGCTGCGAGGGTGGAGAGCGATAAGGCGGTGCTGGCTTGTGTGGGGCAGATCAAACGGAGTGATCCTACCCTGGACCTCAGTGATACAAGGTTAGTCATCTTCAGTTCAAGTAGTAGAGCTCCTTGTGAAAGATTTCGTTCGGGAAAGTACTACCAAGATAGCTATTTCTTCTGCTAAGTATACTTGCATTGTTGTTCCGGTCTGAAAGATTGACATCCGTGCAACAGGCACATGAGAACATGAATGGAAAGAGTTTGTAACCGTTCTACCTCGAAACTCATGGGGAGGCCTTCGTTCGGCGGTAGACTAGTCACTGAGAGATTGTTCGAGGAAGTACTACCACCATGCATATTTCTACCGCCAAGCGGCTTTCTGTATTCCGGCTTGAAGGGTGTGCCTTAGGTTTCATGGCATGCTTGCATGGCATTGTATCGTAAGGCACGTTAGCGTCAGGTTAGTGTAAGGTTAACGTCGTAATCTTCGAGAAATTGATTTGTGTTGGTCACCACTTAATATAAGGTGGGCCGTCTGCTTGTTTCGTCTACAAGTACCTACGTGACGGTAGGCTGTTTATTATTTTGTGTTACATAATTATCTTTACGTTACGCATGAAGCTTGCTTCAAATGAGTTCATATTCTGTGACCTTCACGGCACATTAAAACCCTCGGTACGTTTCCTACAAGAGACGCGATACGATCATACCGTCGCAGGAAAGGGAAATTTCTGACATTATTCTAAAATTCACGCTTCCGACTCAAAGCGTTATGTGATGGACGCATGCGATAAGCAGAACTCCTAAGGGGCTTACCATACAACGATGTTTAAAGAGGAATTGCGCCGACTGCCTCAAACATTTTGTATGAGACAGTCAGGTGATGAGACAGATACAGAGAAAGCAGACACACGCCGACTGCTTAAGTGTAATAATTTATATCCAAAATGTATGGGACCGATAGTTTTTTGAAGCGTCACAATACGTGGGCCTGATCTAATGTGATTTGTCTAAGCATTTCTCTTTAATGTTCTGTCACTGTTTATCATTACCCGTTGGTAAGAGATGGCAATAAAAATTTTTGTTGTACAACGGCTTGTTTTTAAGGAGATCAGCCCCGGCTACCCACGGTCTGTATAAGTAGAGTTCTTAGTAAAGGGAAGCTGAAGAAGTAGGTACTACTATTGAATATGTGAAGGGTGTGAAAGGTGCCGGTGCAATTAGTGGCACATGAAACTACACCTGTATGCCTGTAGGGCACGTTCTCTATTGTACGCACGTATCTAAGGTATCGTAAGGTTGTGTCCTCAGCAAAAAAGCCATATTTCTTCGTATGTATAGCTTAACTAGAGTTTTTGGCCACCCCAAGTTCTCCTTGATGGCTTAACGACTGCTAGAGTCGACGCATCAGAATGGTAGCAGCACAGAATGTTGCTTACCTTAATCAGTTATAACTGAGTGAGCAAGCTATGCCAAGGGTCTATCAGACTAAAATCATGCTAAAATGTTTCGGAAACCTGTCATGGCCAAGCACGATATCGTTTTGAAGGTTTATGAAAAAACCCGGTACACAAAGTAATAAATAAAGTTTTTATTATAAAAAATAGATCACTACTACTCGTAAAAGTATCATAATGAAAAACTGATAACCAAGCCAAGTTCTTCCAGGTTTGGTCCCGAGGAACTGGGGCCTAGATTTACCCAGTTATAAGACGATTCTAAGTGATCCCTGAGTATCAATGTACTTTGACTTTGACTGATTGACTAACATAGTAGCTAACGCACAGCCTAAGCCACTATTTGAGACTTGACGTCCTAAGATTAGAATGAAACCCTAGCAATGAGGGGTTGAAGTTTGTATAAAAATAACTTCACATAACCGAAGTTGCGCGTGATTCCTCTACATATAAATACTTTAAAAATCACAACTCTATAAAACGTTTAAAACAATTTAGCAGGTTTAACTAACTAGTTATGTTATTTTGCGCAATAATAAAAAGTTAGGCGTTGATAAACGTTTTGGATTCAGTTTTCTCTAGTTAGAAGTCATTATTTGAATGCACAGTAATTGTTCCTCTTACTTCTAATTGAAACAAATTTGTATACTAAAGTGATTTTGAAATTATAAACAATTATTACATAAGATAGCGTATGTTTTTCCGTTCAGGTGGCTAATTATTAGAAAAGTTTTTATCTACAATCATACTGGCATAAGAATAGGCGCGTGTGTAGCTAATGATGCACCAAAGATCTTCTATGCATTCATTATTTTGTCATCCAAAATTAATTCGGAGCAGTAAAACTTACACTAGTAGTGTTCAGAGTAAATAAACTGCATTGTAATATCTACTACAGTAAATATAAAACAAATGAACCGTAAACTTCGAAAAGATCACGGGGCTTAGTACTTCTAGTCTACTGAAGATATGTTTTCCCTACATTTGGGTTTGACATTAACATCAAAACCCCTGTTTGCTGGTAAAAGCTTGTACAATGGGAAGTGCTGGGCTGATAAAATACATATTTTTTGTTAATATCTGGTAAAGATATTCATTAGAATGCCTGCCCTAGGTGACAGTCGAACTCACAACTGATAACACAAAACCATCTAAGCTATGATGTTAATCAAATTATGTAACACAGGATAATAACCAGAATTTAGCATTTTACAAATGTGCATTAGCTGCGGTCATAAGTTCCAAACACAGATACATAACGATAGAAACGGTTATGAGTGAAATCGATTCGTTATCAAACGTTGTGACCATTCAACAGGTTTCACAGTTTCACACATAAATCACTTCGTCACCAAAAAGCTCATTATTAGATACAAATAACTTAAATCCCAACTAGTTATTACATAACATAGTTTTACGACACCGACAACAGTTTACATGATTTCTCTATACACATCAATCTACAAATATTACGCAAGACTTTCAACGTCTCGAATGCTTTCACTCGAAATTATATAATTTAATATTGTATTATTGACACTTTGATCTTTATATTATGCAGAACGACCCAAATCAATGTAACTTGTGTACCTACTACATAAAACACTAATTATCTCAGCGTAAAGTGGAAATAGTTACATTGTATTTTTTGTCTTTTGTATTGACAGAACGTATTAAATTAGATTGAAAGAGAAAAAACATGGGCCACTATTCCAAAGTTACACAGTTTATTAGTGGTAGGGTCATAAACAAGTACCGCTCGTTGTCTGGTGGACTTGTGCTTAATAAATGGTTGTGACAGTTAAGTATTTTCAGTTTTACGGATTTAGTTGAAGATTTGTTTTTAGAATTTTGTTTCGTTTTGATACGATTGTTTGACGAAACAATCAGATTAGCCAAATTCACACATCGAGTAAACTGAACTCGTTTTGATTTACATTGACGTTTTACACTGCGGGGCAGAGACAACTCGGCTATAGAAAGACTACTCAGTTACCCTGTAATGTAACTCAAAATTCAATCTAAAACTTAATCTATCGTTTCATGGTACTGGTTCACTTGGCATTACACTAAATACCATCTTGCGTTGCCCTTTGCGTTTATACAAAAAAATACTGTCCTGCCTCGAGAATCAAACCAGCATCTACCTCTCAGACAAATTACTACACCACAAAGCGTCTCTTAATTACTGTTCTTTAATCTAATTCACCAACCTTTGTATTTCCGTAAAATTTAAAACAATAGCATACCTCGAGTAATTACTCCGTATTACATCAGTGAGTGGGATAGTACCCTTTATGATGAAACAACGATCTTTTACAAAGTTCCCACATTTCTCTTGCAGTACAAGAAAGCCGTTATATAAGTTTTTATAACAATTTTTAAAGAAATGCGTCGCACAGTTTAGCTCGTAAAACGAATGACAATTTTTTGTTAAAAAACATATAGAAAACTACCAACAGTTACAGACTTCCTGGGAGCTTCCTTGTTTCAAGGTTTTTAATGATAAAAAGGACAGAACTAGTAGATAACCCACCTGAAGTAAAGTGGTCCCTACTTATAACAATAGCATTACTTCATACCGATTTGAATGGGAGTTACGAGTACCGGTGCGGTTATATGTACATGATGCTGTGTTATGCTACATAGTGCTACAATAACGTAAACCGAGCATCTCAAAGCTGCTCAAAGACTGCTCAAGCTCAAGGCTTGTTTTGAAAGTCAAAGTCAAAGCCAAAAAGCATTTATTCAGTAATGTTCGTAGGAATCATCTTGAAACGTCTTAAATCTAGTTGAATCTAAGCGCCAGTTCCTCGCGACCAAGCCTAGAAGAACCGGCAAGAAACTTAAGGCACCGGAATGTAAGTTAAAACGACAACACGAAACTTCGTATATCGTTTTCAAGAGTAGACCTACTAGGCTCTAATGGCATCGTGCTATGAAGATTGGGCTTTCCATTTCATTTAATAACCTTGACCAACTGATAGACTGTAGGTAATTGATTATAGAGTGCGGGATCAATTCCCGCGATATAATTACTCTTGAGTAATGGTATCTTTTTCAAAATTGCAATAGTATAAATTGACCATCGAGAATAAACATTTGTGTGATGAAAATAGATAGACATAGATGTTTGATTTGTGTCTGGGTTATTTTGTATTCTAAGGGTGCGTTTATACGGCGCGAAAGATTTCGCGCAGTGACCACGCGTGGTTGAGAAAAGTTCGAGAATCGTCTCTATCAGCAATTTGAAGTGGAAAATGTGGAAATTGGCATGCCATGTAGCTCGTAGGACCGACAAAAGCTGGGGAGTAAAGGTTCTTGGATGGCAACCATGAACCGGAAGACGAAGCGTTGAACGTGGATAGACCGATGGACTGACGACATTCTTAGGGTTGAGGGAAGTTGATGCTTGGGTATATAATATGAGAAAGCTAAAACGCAATGATAGCGCGTTCTAGGATCGGACATTTTTATTAGCGACATCTAGTTTGAAATTTGGAACTATTTACGTGTAACTATGAAGCTTTAGTTTAGACTCAATTAAATAATGATAATGAAATGTACCACATTGTTCAGGGCTTGGACGCGAAGATCGTGCTTGTTTCTCAACGGCGTTCCTGGATATTACCAAATAAATGATTGATGACATTGACTTTGATTCTAAGCCATCTTACTTCCAGGCCAGTGGCAGGAGTCCTAATGAGCTACTCCCGCGGCTGCGCAGCCGTCCTCACGCAGATGACTGATGGAGAAGGCGCGGGAGACACAGCCACTCCTCGGTCCCCCACAGACTCCGCCAGCGATGGATATCATTCTGATAGCGATGATTCACAACATCCAGACAGGTATGATCACCAACCTAAATAAGTCCTTAGTTACTTAGTATATAGAGTTCTTTGTAAATGTGGTTTCGATTAGTGGTCCACACTCTCCTAGTAGGTGAAAAATGGAAAGGTAAGTAACGTGTCACTCTCCCCAGTAAATAAAAAACGTCAAACACAAAGAGAAGTTATTTTGGAATTTCCCGCGGTCTCCGTTAACGGGGACAAAATCACGGAGAGATGAGAATGAACAGATAAAATTGAGTCTAATTTAATCAGTTAATTTTCATGACATTTCAGGAGTAAACTGGTCTCCCAGTACGCGTCGGTGTGGGCCCGGGCGGCCGACGAGGCGCTGCCAGCGCTGGCCGCATTGGAACCTCTGCGGCAGACTCCGCATCTCAAGTACAAGATCATCTTCTCTGTCGTGGTTGTAAGTATATTCAAGGCTATGAAAGAAAATTGTGTACAATCCCTCCTTTTGCGGTTGGTGTTCCATTCACGTTTGGAATACCGTTGCAAAATGTGGTCATGTTCCAAACAATACTATCTGGATGTAAATATGCCTCTGTAAAAGGGGACATTTTTTGAGCAGTCTCGAAACTGAGACACTTCGCTCGCTCAGCCGATAACCGAACCTGATAGAATTTCCATTTTCCAGCTATCGTTTCGAGCTGCGATCAGCCTCCGCGACCGGCGCCTCAGCGAGACGAAGGCGCTGCTCGGCGTCAGCGGCGACGGCGCCGAGCCCGGCGTCGCGCGCCTGCTGGCCGCCGCCACCGCCGTGCTGGCCGACACCGCGCACAGCTTCCCGCTGGGGGAAGCCGAGCGTACTGTCGTCAATCAGGTACTAACGGGACTGATACATTTATGCTGAGCTGAATATCATTTTAGCAAACTGCTGACGCATGTGCCGATGGGGGAAATTTATTTTCTGTTTTTAATATTTGATGTGATCGAACCTACTTACCAACCTATTTATCAAGTTGGGTTTGTAAAATGAAAAAAATTAAAAAATATTTATTACAGCAAAACACGACACTAATTACATTAAACCGAGTACATACAGGTTTAAAAATAGGATAAAGGGTTCTTACAGTTTAAGGTTCTGTTTGCTGAGTGATAAGCATAATCTAATTACCTATGATACCCACACTAGATAATAAATCTGTATCTGTATCTGTATCTGTACGATTACAAATATGGTAAAGCCTCGGTTCCAGTAGATAAAGGGGGGGAGAGTCACTTAGTTGCATATAACATGTAAATGTTTGAAGAATAAATAATAGGTAAACAAAGAATTAGGTAATGCTGTGTAAGATAAAAAGTTAAAAGTTAAGTAATACAAATATTTCACGTTAGTTCACGTTATTGATGCTAGCAGTTTTTCAGTACAGTCATAGGTGAGAGTCCCTAGCCATTTGATTATGACATACTTTGCTTTATAGATGGAACAATGCTTAATATAACAGAATTTTACGATTTTATTGTAGACACGTTTTGAGATAAAAGGGTTTGTGTGTATTTATTTGCCTATGCTAAATAAGCATATATTCTATTCTATTCTTCTATTCTTTGATACCTCAGGGTTGAGGCCTGGGCCTGAGGACTGAATCCTTACACGAATAATTCATCTAAAATTAAGCCCTACCTATGTTAGTGTTCTCTTTAACCAACTAGTACTTAGTAGTAGAGCTCTTTGTAAATGTGCTCGTCCAGGTGCGTACTACCACCGTATCTACCTTTTTCTGCCACCAAGCAGTGATGCTCAACACCTGTATGCCTCTAGTTGGTGGACGCAGAATAGTACATTGTAGGGCACGTACCTAACATGCATGATATACAAGGCAATGCTGTTGTGGATTCAAATGTGTTCAAAAGTCAATAAATATGTTTGATTTTT
This sequence comes from Electrophaes corylata, assembly GCA_947095575.1. Lineage (NCBI taxonomy): Eukaryota > Metazoa > Arthropoda > Insecta > Lepidoptera > Geometridae > Electrophaes > Electrophaes corylata. The sequence continues at coordinate 7,801,826 of OX352722.1, read as the reverse complement.
CAGGTGCTAAGCACACTGCGCGAGTATCCTTGCCTGGCAGGATGTGCGCCCCTCCATGCACTGGTAGCCGCCTCCTGCAGAGCAGCGTGGACTATCAGCCTGCACTCTCCACCACTGAGGATCGATACCGACTTTACTCCAGGTGAGGAACGGTCAAATCGAGTCAGTAAAAAATGAAAAATCGGCTGTCGTTGCTTTTGAAAAAAAGATGGCGTTTTATGGAATATAGATATGGCTGCACAATTGACGACTCCAGTGACTATGGCAAACCTCCTAAAATATGGGGAAGATCTATGCCCAGCAGTGGACTCAGATTGATGAATAATCCATTCAACATCAAGTAGCTGCTCTGTTTGTTCCGGAACTTGTTCTCATAAAAATAAAACCGTATAATCGTTTGTGTTTCCTTGGTTCCAGTGCTGATGAACCCTGAGAAGCATGCGCGCTACTCCAGCGACGGGCGCGACCGCCGCTCCGACCTGATCAAGTCGTTCGTGTGGCCCGCGCTCATGGACGGGAGCCGCTGCGTCTTCCGAGCTGTGGTCCTCACATGAGGAATAACGTTTAAGGTCCAAGAACGAACAAGTTTATATTATTGGCTCAAAGTAACAGTAGAAGTTGAACTGATTTCACCAAACTCTTCTTAATATTAACAAAGGATTACTAAATCAACTATTCGATGAAGTCTTTTGGCAGACTATTATGCTATTGTGTTCCATCATGCCTTAGGATAATCTTTATGTATTTTAAGTCTCTTGGAAGAAAATTACATCTTGGGGAGTCTTGTTAATCTGATTCCATCATAGAACTAGTAGACACATGGCTTAATATCATCCATTCGCACCAAGTGTTTTGGTTCTACCTTCTTAATGCGAACCGCTGAGGATTGGAACTCATTGCCGTTGTCTGTTTTTCCTGATCACTACAATCTAGATCTCTATAAGGTAAGAGTAAAGAGATGTCTTCTAGACCATTCTTCTTCATTGTCAGTTTCATCACCACTCACTTTCAGCTATATTTGTTGCTAAAAGACAGTCATGCCATAGGAATACGTCATCAAGATAAGATTTATTCACATTCTAGGCTTTTTTGACAAGAATTTGGTAAAACCAGTCTTTAAGATCATAACTTAACATGTTTGATCAAGTGTGAAGAAAGGTTTCTGGGTCGTTTTATTAGAATTTATAGAAGAAGTCATTCATTGAAAGAGGATATCTTGAGTGAACCAATTGGTCGTTTAGGAATTTTAAGATCCGAAAAGATATTAAAACCATGCCTAAACATAGTTTCCCTGAATCAAAAACTGTTGTAGGTTTGATTAGATTTGCTTGGAATGTATTTTAAATTATTGCCTATGACTCATTCCAAAACTTCTAGAACGATTTTCTTTGAATCTTTTAAATCTGATAAAGATGCCTTTATCTGCTTTGACGACCGATGTGGCGCGGTGGACGAATGTCCGCTTGCGACGCAAGAGGTTGCGGGTTCGATTCCCGCCTTGGGCTAAATGTTTGTACGATCTGCAAATATTTATTCCGGGGGTGTTCTGGGTGTTTTCTATGTATAATAAAAAATATCTATATATGTAATGTATTGTATTAAGTATATCAATCATCTAGTACCCATAACACAAGCTCTGCTTAGCTTGGGGCTAGATGATGCTGTGTGGATTGTCCACCATTATTATTATTATTATTATATGTTCTGTTAAAATATTTTATTTATTATAAGTAATACTTATTTAATTAATAATCTCTGTATTTAAATTTAGTCTTTAATGTACCTGTAAGCCTGTACAAACATTCCATTCTTAGATTTATTAAATTATTTGTAGTTTCAATAAACCTTTATCGCTGATTCGTTGTTTTTGTGACTGTTCAATGACTCAAACCCTATCAGATTAGATAAAGCATATCATGTAGACTTATAACTGCACATTCTACCTTCCCTTCAGTATCTTGAAGCCAGCAAACTGAAAATATAGTGTTTTATGGTCAGAGAGACGCGATTACCACATAAGGATCAAGTTTTACAAATCAGTGTTATTTTATTTGTTATCTTGCTTTAAAGTTTCAACAAAAGTTTATCAAAATGAGTGGACACTACCCAGGATATCCTGGGGGACCTCCCCACCACGGACCACCGCCGCACGGTCCTCCTCCGCCGCCGTGGGGCCACTACCCGCCGCCACCCCATCATTACCCGCCCTACTACCCGCCGCCGCCAGACAGCGGCCAAGTCACCACCTCGTCCTACCCCCCATCGGACGGCGGTCAGGTCACTGCGCCGGCGCCGGCGTATCCGTACCTCGTCCCCGGCGCGATGATGATCCCAGTTCCGATGATGCCGGTGCCTCAACCCGCGCCGGCCCCACCCCAGCCGGAGCCCCAACCCACGTACGTCACAAACTACATCTACCACGGACAGACCGAGGTCCAGAACCAGAACCAGAACCAGGTGTCCGTTGTCGAGACCTCGGGAGACTACGACTGGCTGCCGATAACTGCGCTGACCGCGCACACGCTGACCGGCCGAGCGGTCGTCGGAGGTCACGAGGGCTGGGACGGCAGCCCCCTGTGGGTGATCCGAGCCTGGCACAACGGAGACTTGATCCCCGGCAAGCTGTCCATCAGGCACAACGCGGCGTCTATCATGTACGATGGAAAAGAGATCGCTAAGCAGAACATCGAAGTTCTCTGCTCGGCGCCGGAGAACTTGCGCTGGGTCCCGGCTTCCAACGGGAGCGTGCCTCCGGGGGCTATCCCAGGTGGAAGGACCACCACTGGCGAGACTCTGTACGTCGGGAGAGCGAGGTACCAGCTGTCGATAACTCCAGGAAAGGTACATCCGAGTCATAATTCGTGCTACATCGGATTTGGGGGACAGGAGGTTGCACATAAGATGTATGATGTTTTGTGCAGGATTAGTTAGGTTAGATAAATTATGACAAAGCTGTGATAAAGGACTTTGAAATTTAAACGAAACTAAACTAAACTAAACAAAAATAGTGACTTAGGCTTTTGGACTAAAAAGGGGGTAGATTATTTTGATCCGTTTTACCAAGAACTGAATACTATTTTATATAAACTAAAGCTTATAAAACGGCTATAAATAACACCATGTAGGTATTTTGAAAAGAAGAAAAAGGATGCTAGTTGCATCAAATTGAGTCGCGCTTTGCGTTTTACCAAGAACTGAATACTATTTTATATAAACTAAAGCTTATAAAACGGCTATAAATAACACCATGTAGGTATTTTGAAAAGAAGAAAAAGGATGCTAGTTGCATCAAATTGAGTCGCGCTTTGCGTCATTTTGATCGACCAATAGCATCACGTCGAGATGACGTGATATAAAGCGAGGTATATAGGTACTAGGTACAATAATAGAAGTATGTAACTAAATAATTAGTACTATCTAATATACTCATTGAAAATATACAATACTTTGTACCTGTGTGTTTTATTTATCATTCTATGCTGTGAATTGGCTCATTGATAAGCTAGTGATAAACTAATGATAAGGTATCGACTGAAGGTAGGTACAGTCAATAGGAATATCTTTACGGTGGATGTCCATATGACTACATGCACTTTGATGACGCAGAGCAGTTCTTAGGGCACGTTTTTAATTAACGTCACATGCGAGGCAATGCTCTGTTATATGACGATGACAACTTAACATCGGGTAAGTAATTTACTTGTACAATCAGCAAATCTTCTACTATAAACATATCTAAGCACCGGTGGTGTAGTGGGAGTGACCCCGCCTTCCAATTTTAAGGTTGTGGGTTCGAATCGGGTCGTGCATCAATAGAATTAATATATGTGCGCAATGCCAGTGCGCTCAAACGGTGGATAAAAATCAGTTAGTGTTCTAGCAGCGGCGATGGGCTTGCAACTTGTCACGTATACAATACTAACTACTGCAAAAATTGGGTGCTGAAGGGATATCTACCGTGCCTAGAGAAATCGTGAAGTTAATTCTGTCTTTTTTTTACTTATATCTTCTAAATATATTCTGCTCTCTATACGGAGTTGTCATTTTATTCCCAGAATAAAACAATACGTCACCCAACCAATTAACACCCATTTGCAACTTACCGTCGAATACCCACAAAAATAAACCTTATTTTCTTGAGCTTAAAACTCACATCCAATTAAAACTGCTTCCACTCTTTCATTACAGTATTTAAAAGGGAATTTCAACCTTATGCCATTGTTATAAGGTAGTTTTGGAGCATGCCACAGTAGCAACAGGTAGGTAACGTAAGATCGCTAATAACTCTATTTAACCTCGTCAAATACGGTCCTGAGACGAGGCGTGGTGGGAGTAATAGAGGATGCATAAGCTGAGCGAGTTGAATAGCTTGTGATGTGTTCTGTTTTTTTTTTAATGACTCCTTGTTACACACTACTCATTTCTTATCTACGGTCTTACCATACAAATACAATCTAAAAAGATTACTACATGATAATGCTTTCTTTTTCTAGGCTTGGTCGCGAGGAACTGGCGCTTAGATTCACCTAGATTTAAGACGTTTCAAGATGATCCTTGCGGATATTACTGAAAAAAATATTTTTGACTTTGACTTTTTACAATCTTTTATAGAGAAGTTTTACTGGCAGGCTTTTGTGAATTTGAATAAATGTTTGTAAAATGTATGTGGTTGGAAAACGTTTGTTCCTGCTGTCTCCAAGAAGGCTATTGAACACCACCTATCTCTGTTTGACTCCCAGGTTCCTAGGTAGAAGCTCAGCTCCAGGTGTGCACGACACGCCGCGCCGCAGAGAGTTAGGTCCAGGGTTAGCACGGCTGACCTCGGCCTAACCTTTGATAAAACAGTGAGATTAAAATTAAATATACCCACGACTGTAATTCCTAGGCACGGTACACATGCTTTCTGATATCTTCTTGAGTTACGTAGATAAATAAAACAAAGTTGTGGTAAAAAAACGTGTTGTTTCTGAAAAATATACAATAACATCCTGCACGCCGGGGCAAATAAAAATTATATCAGTCTCACGAAATTGACACCTTTGTGTCATCCGTGTATCCACTAGCTATCACATAACTTGTCAAATAAATCAACACACGATAAAGGTACATGCAAGCTGAGCTGGTACCTAAGCATAAATAAATCTAAGTAAACAATGTAGGCACCTACACCTTACTTAATCCTAACTTAGGGGCCATGTATCCCACCCTAAGTAAACTCAAACTATTTAGGGTATCATATCACTAATACGGTAAGTAACTTTACACTGTTCAAAACATTAATCTGGGTTGGAAACTTTGAAGTGAGGTGTGGCCACAGTGACAGAGAGATAGAGCGATAGTCGTAAACTTGTTGAATTGTATGTTTAACCTCGATAGGTGAATAATTAAAATTTATATTGAGGTACAGTTATAACTACTGTAAAAAAATATCTAGCTATTAGGAAACAAATATTATGCACAAGATGCATCACATTACTCTTAATCCCATTTGATTTTGTTTTAAAGTAAGTAGGTATACCTATCAAAACTAATTTCCAAGAATTAAAAGATTATAAATGTCAAGAATCAAAATGTGTAAATAATTTTGAATACTTTCTGTAGGCCTTCTGTAAAACTTTACATTCAAAACTTCTTTGGAAATTATTTTAATTACATGTCTAGGTAAGTTATAAAGGATTGGCGCCATGGAGAATATGCTATTGCTTAGTTTGGAGCTAGGTGATATTGTGTAAGAATGTCTATAAAAATTGTATAAGGTTTTTGTTTGGGTGGTCAGCACCGCTCGCAACAGATATTGGTATCACCATCATGATATGCATGATGATAGCATGCCCACTGCTTTATATAGGCCTCCCTTTAGTCCCCTTTACGTTTCCAGGAAGAATGATTTTGAGCCTTTTCTATGAATCGACTTCCTGCGATCCTAGCAATGTCATCGGCCTATTGGGTGGGAGGGCGTCCTACACTTTATCTTCCAGTTCGTGGTCACCATTCAGTGCTTGCCGGTTCTACTAGCTTTAGGTCGAAGTGACAATACCTGCCGATTCTGAGAGCGATGTCGGTGACCTAGGTTGTCTTTACTGCCTACTATAAATAAGACCACAGAATAGAGGGGACTCTTCTAACACAGTTTATTATAACTTAACAGAAGAGTTCCCAACCTGATGTATAATGATTACTGTAATAACAATAAAAAGATTTTTGACTTGATTTTTTTTGATAGGTTACTCTATAGATTTTCCCATTCCTTATTCTCCTGAGTCTCAGAGACTTCCACAGAATATCTTTACGTATCTTATTTTTAGAGTATCGTAGACCCACGTGACCTAGTTAGCGAAATTGTTTAAATGGTGCTTCATTAAATAATTGTATCAAGAAACTACAAACTACGTAGTGGTTTCATTACAAATCAATTTGGTAGCCGTCACAGATTAGTTGGTAGTAGCTCTGCCTTTTGCGCTGTTGGTTGTGGGTTTGATTCTCGCCGAGTTCAAACATTTGAGCTGTAAGGCCAGCAGGTCTACTCTTAGAAACGATAAACGAAGTTTCGTGTCATCGTTTTGTAATACATTGCGGGGCAACTAGGTAGCCATTACACAGTCAAGTTAAAAATGCCTGACATGCAGCGTATTATAACTCAAAACGACAATACGTATCGTTTCTAACCTGCATTCAGAACAGTCAAAACGCTTTTTGGATTACCCAATTTCAATGTTTACCTACTTCGTCGTCTTAGACCCTTCTTGGACCACTTTACCATAGAGACCTTAGTATGTCTAGCACACGAACCTATGTATAGAACGAACTGCTCATTTAACTCAATTAAAAACGATCCAACCATCACAAGTGGCCCACTCTCCGCCGATTCACAACGTTCCATTACAAATACAATGTGCTGAAAAGAGATAGATGACTCGTCAAAAGTGAAATGGATTTTCGTGATTTTAAATGTTTTAACTGATTGTGTTTGTGTAATTACTTTGGTGTACACTGGCCTTTTATAAGTGATATTTGCAAGGTTGTGTTTTTTGTGAAAACGAAATTAAACGAACCTATGTAAATGTAAATAGGTGGTGTGTTGGGGTAGCTTGGTCTAGTTAAATTTACGCATTTGCATTGGAGGTTATTTTAATACTTCCAAACTAATTAATAAATAAAAATACTGACACATTTGATATTGCCAACTACTAGCGGCCCGTCCTGGCTTTGCACGGGTTTGAGTATGGATTCCTATTTTTTTTTAAATATAATATAGCCTATGTCACCCGGGGATAGTGTAGCTTCCCAACGGTAAAAAAAAATTCAAATCGATCCAGTAGTTTCGGAGCCTATTCAATGCAACAAATAATCAAATCTTTCCTCTTTATAATATTAGTATACATAAAAACATAAGATGCAAAAACATATCAGCAATTAACACATCAATTTAAAAAGACACTTAATGAATTACTAATGAGCAAAGCGTGCGAAACGTCTCAACTTAAGTCTGACAAAATTAGCTTTTCTCTTTCAGAATAAAAAATAATAATAAAATGGGCGTAACGTTGAAAAAGTTACACCGTGTAATTTGAAAATTCCAGTCAATGCGAAAGACAAAACATGGCTAACTATTTCCACGCTATATACGCCCAGTTTATTAATAGGCTATTTTAAATTCTATCAGTAACTTCCCGCAGTGCAAGCTTTTCTTAGTTTGGGGCTAGATGACGTCGCGTCAAATGTATATCAGTATTTATATATAGATAAATTCTCTTGCTTAAAACTACAATACTTTCCACAGAGACTAGATTTCGTGGCGGAATTGTGAGAATTAATGTTGGTCCTTCGGGCCGCTTGTTAGCTGTGCAAATAAGGCCTTATTAGAGCCCAGGTCAACAGGCGGGGTCAGCTACTAACTTCACTCGGTTTTTGCGCGTGGACCGTCCACATACCTACCTATACCGGGTGTAATAAGACTACTTTCTAAAACTGAAACTGCGCATATAGATTGTGATTATGATTACGAAAAAAAAGAAAAAAACGCGAAAAAAATGCGTAAAAACTATATAACATCAAAAACAGCAATCTAAAGGAAATCGCAAAAAGATGATCGCAATTTCCTTTAGGTTGCTGTTTTTGGTCTGACGTTGGACCGGCGGCGCGTTGCTCTAGCGGATAAATAAGAATTTCAGCAAAGTAATTGTATTACTCTAAATGTCTACGAAGCCTTTACCCGAGAGGGGTCCTAACTAAATAGTAATTTATAAAATAATATAATAAACATCACACAGTAATAAGTGATTATAAAATAGTAATATACCCTACAAAATAAAATTTTGTATTTGCCATATTTATAAGTTTCTAACAATTTTGAATAGTAGAAATGCATGAATTGTAATTTACTATGGAATAAATAGGCTTTTTTTTTATTTAAATGTGTTTGACTGTCAGCCAAGGTGTATCCTAGTTGTAGGTAACTTTAAAAGTTCCTGGAGTATTCAGAAGTGCTCCCTTTACACCCGGTATACACTAATACCTAAAGTAAACGGACTTTGCATCTATTGTAGACTCTTTATACAGCGTTAGACAGCACTGGTGGTGTAGCAGGATCGACCCCGAATTCTCGTCCTAGGGTCATAGGTTCGAACAGGCCATTAGCTATTTTAATGACTCAAATGGTAGAGGAAAACATCGTGAAGAAACCATTTAGTATTCTAGCAGTAGCGATGTGCTTGCAATCTGTCACATATGGAATTCTTACTACTGCAAAATGTGTGTATGTGTCAAATGTAATATTTGGACGTACCTCTGACTATCCCCCTTAGATACCCTGGGTTTGTGCTACTTGGTAGGCCTTAAGTGATTTGAGGGAATGTCTACCGTGCCTGAGGATTAAAGTCTGTTCTATTTTTATACAGTATCAGGAGCCATCTGTAGGTGTGGGTAAAGGAGGAGGGATATTCCTGACAACATACGTATAAAGTACTCAATATGTGTAACTTTTTCACATTTGAAATCACACACGAAAAAAACAGCAGTACATAATTCTACATACATATTTAATAAATTGTAAAAGAATGAGAAATAAATAGTTAAACATGAACCAAACAGTGAAAATGAATACAATGGAGAAGAGGATGCTGAAAGTTGAGGATTTGGACAATGAGAGTGTACAGACGCTCCTGAAGACCTGTGCCATGGAGGAGTTCTTGGAGTTTGCTGAAGAGAAGGAGCTGGATGGGAAGAAACTGCTGGTAAGTGCCTGCACTCTTAGCTCAGTCTTCTATGCTGTGGGTTCTATTCTCACTGAGGACGAACATTGTGTCATGATCACTGAGGTTTGTTAAAGGTCTGAGTAAAAATATATATTTCTACCATTATTATATATTATATACATCGTCAGCAACCTGAATAAGTTCAGTGCTGGACATGGCCTACCTCCATACATTTTAGGAAAAACGCCCTAAAGTTCTAACCATTCCTAGTCACTAAAGAAAATCCTCAGCGTACAATCCTATAATTTCTAAAATTATAAGTTTGACAGCAGAAAAAGCGCCCTCTGTGACCAGTGAGATAAAGTGCTTAGAACTATCATGAGTTCTGTGGTAAGTCCTGAATAGTTAAGAGAAGGTTCTCAGACAGGGAGAAACCCATGAGGACCCTTCATTAAAAGTTTGTGACAACTATTACTACAGCTAAGCGGGTGGCGCTGAATCAGTTTCTAATAAAAAAAAACTGGTTTACACCGCCCCATCTATCTTTAACTTTAGCAAAGCCTAACTTTAGTATCAAATAAATACCATGCCTATTTCTGCCGTCAAGCCGCTTGCTGTGTCTGAAAACTGTGGGTGCCGGTGATATTACATTCACAATCATATAAGAAAAGTTTATCAGCTTTCCTGTAGGAGCTGTGTATATCTGTCAGGGCAACCAATTATGAAAGGCTTTCACACCTGTTTCAGTGCTCAAATTAGTGAGAAACTTAGAACAACTTACAGATAAGAAAGTTGTTAGCTCTTCGCTATCTTTGGGATATCAATTTCTAGCCTTGACCTAGCGTGTTAGGTTCTCCTGGTTAACTTACAAATAGAATTTCATCTAAGCTGGTTCTTTTACTACTAGTAAGCTAAATACAACCATCGTACATATTTCTACCACCAAACAACGTTGCTGGGTTTGAAGAGTGTGGGTACCGGTGACATTACGAGTGCATGAGGCTTAATCTGTATCCCTCAGGTTGATAAACCCATGGCAGTGTATTGTAGGGCACGCTACTACCGTGCATGATGAAGGTAATGCTTTGTTACGTTATGGTCACACACAACATCAGGTAGAATTTGTTGCACGTCAGATAAGCTTTCATATCATTGGTTTATGTAACAGTGACAATTTGATGACCAATCAGGTGAGAGTTTTTATGACACGGTACTATTCCTAGGGTACTCGTTAGGATACCTACGGATGCTCGTTAGATATTATAACCAGGCATAACTTCAAACTGCGACCTGTTTTGTACGCCACAACTTATAATAAGCTTAATTACATGTTTTAGTTTTTCTTTCTCCTATTATTGCTTTATAAATTGGACGCGAAGCACTAACTGCTTCTCAAACGAATCCCGATAAAACTAACTAACAACCAAACTTTTTTAATCCTCACTCAGCTTTCAACTCAATATAACTCTTATCCCCTTCATCGAAGACTCCGATTCGTACTCACTTTTCTTACACTTTCAGAACATTACTGAAGGAATTGTGAAAATGTGGAGACCGAAAATAAATGCAAATAAATTATTACTATTTATTGAAGATCTAAAAAGTAAACCTGAACAATACGAACAATTTAATTTAAAAACTAAACTTGAAAAACAAAAAGTCAATTCAAATGAATCAGTGGAAGTTGAATCCGTAGAAAAAAATACAATGATTGAGACAATTAAAAATGAAACAGCTGTAGAAGTAACTGTTGAGCAAGAAACTATATTATCCATTGAAAATCAGTATCAAACAGTCAAAAAAACAAGGGAAGATTCTCAAACAAATGAAGAATATCAAACTGTTAAGAAAACGAAAGAAAGTGGCTTAAATTTCAATAATATAGAAGATATAATCAAAAAGATTGTTCCAGCCAAAAGTTTTCTGTACAGAAATCAAGCGAAGAAGTCAGAAACCACTTCATATTTGCCAATGGATGCAGGCACTCCAAAGAAGCGGAAACTCTTCAGACTTAGTAGTTACGACTACCCAATCTTTGATTCGAAAAGATTTTCAAAACCAGAAGGAGACAGAGGTTACTATCCAATGAAGCGAAACAGCAGATTCTTTATACAAAAAACCAAAACACCTGAATCCAGAACAAAATACAAGTCTATATCCACTACAGAAGAACTAAAATACCCTGAAGATCATTTTTATGAAGACCTTTGCTACAACGACATAGATAAAGAGAAAGGTTCGATAGCAAGTACTCAAGCTAAGCCATACAAAGTCAAGATACAAGAACTGTTTCAATCTTTTAAAATGCCATTCTTCAAAAAACCTGAAGACGTTCTCGAGCACGATAAAATAGAAGAGGAAGATAAGAAAATAGTGGTAGATGGTATGGAACCGATGTATGAGAACAGTGATAGCATGGCTAATATGTACGATTCTGTACACGTACACAATCATGATGAAAGCGTCAAAGAAGTTAGTAAGGTAAGGAACTTATAACAGGAATATCTTTTACAATTATAAGAATTTCCAGATAGACAACACACAGTCTAATCTGCTGGTCATAGTGATACTAGTCTGTAAAAGTTATGTTTACCAATGTCAATCAAACTGAGTCAAGAGCACCGCGCGGTGGTCTACTGAACCTCGCCTCGCACGTTCTTAACGAGCGTCACCTTCAAGGCAATAATTTGTTATAGGCGATGGGGACCACTTAACATCAGGTGGGCCATCTGATTGCAATCCACAAGTTGTATACTTAACAAAAAAAATCACTCGTGCGCTACTCGTACCGAGAAAAGTCATAGTTTGTCAAAGTCATAATGACCAATCAGCGACCTTCGTTCTTCCTGGTTATAGTCATAGTCTTCTTCAAGATTTACCTGATTAAATGTTCCAGGTAAATCTACCAGTTGAAGACTATCTGGAGCCGGTGCAGCTGTCTAAAGACTACTGTGACGTCAACTACAAGCACAAAGATGAATCTCTTCTTGGATATATCATGAGTATATTCGAAACGCGTTTTGGCTATAGACGAGGTAAGTTCTTAATAAATAATGACACACATTCAAACAACGCCTTCTAGCCCCAAACTAATCAAATCAAAGCTTGTACTATAGGAACCAGATAGGTGGTAAAATTCTTCGTGCATACTTTTTTTCTTATAAATACATACTTAGAATACATTATAACACCCAGACAGAGACCAAACATCTAGGTTCGTCACAAAAATGTATGTTCTCGGTGGGGATCGAACCCGCCACCTACAGCGCAGAAGGCAGGGCTACTACGAACTGAGCTGTGACGGCTGTCACAGTAAATTTAAGCTCACCATTTTATTGACTAGCCCCCATAATTATGCTTAACACCTCCCCCCATAATTATTATTATGCTTATAAAATTTTATAAACGTTATTTATTATTATTAACTTTGGTCAAGCCATTTCGCAGGAGTTTGGCTACAAACACTGTGACACGACAATTTTAAATTATGTATAAGATTTAATAGATTTGTACAAGTAGTGCTACCCAACCGCTAAAGGGTTATGTTTAATTAATTTGCAGGGTTTATTCGTTTAGCTTAGTGAAGTTATGATATACAAGGATAGGATTAGGCAAATAGTAGCTATAGATAATAAAGAAGCATATACAGGGAACATCACTCCACGTTATCGGGCGGGATCCGGCTCCCGTGGCGGATATGACCACTGAAGAATCCTACTAATATTATAAATGCGAATGTTTGGATGGATGGATGGATGGATGGATGGATGTTTGTTCCTCTTTCACGCTCACGCACTAACCAGAGGACCGATTTGGATGTAATTTAGAATAAATATAGATTTTAATCTGGAATAGGATATAGGCTACTTTTAATCCCGAAAAAATAACGGGAACGGGAAAAAACTGCCACGCGGGCGAAGCTGCGAGTGGCCTCTAGTGGGTAAATATAGTAGAAATGCTATGCAGTAACATGACGATTGTCTATGTCTACTATAAAATATCAGATTATATGAATTACTAGCATCCTGCGGCTTTTGATGTATTTTTGATTTTGTGGCAGTGATTTTGCTAACATAAATACGTAGTGTGTACGACGCGATAGTTTCACACGCGGCCGCGCGGTTGAGAAAATCAATACTGAATATCGGTGATAAGGATTAAATCCCTGTCATGCGGCCAACCGCGCGGCAGCCGCGAGACTTGACAGGAATTTGAATGTTGTTACCTATAGAGACGATATTTGGTATCGATTTTCACAAAAGCGCGGCCGCCGCGCTGCCTGAAATCTTTCACGTCGTCTAAACGCGCCCTTAGGCGCTTTGCCATTTTCTCCAAAATTTATTCAGTGTATTTAACTAGGTTCCTGTAATTTCAGGTATAAAAAATAACAAACACTGTTTTTGGGCGTTTCATTCTAATCAGTCGTAGAACGAGATTGAACAAACATACCTATTGTGATCAGATAATACCATTATCCTACAAAATTTCTCATCATTTGTGATATTTTATATAAAGGTTATAGAAAGGTCATTAGTAATGACCTCTCTATTGCCTTTATTTAGCTAGGTTTACTGTTCCGTGGATATGACGTCTGTCCCGAGGCGTCGGCGTCGGCGTCAGGCCGTCACGCCAGAGACGTCATAATGACGAGTAATCTCATTCCCCGTCATTTCCGACGTCGATTTAAAGTCGGATGTTGTTACACCGAATGGTAATTCGCTACTAAATTATAGTTATGAAGATGTTATGTTCCCCTAGTGTTTTATGCGAAGTAATTTAAGGCTGAGATGTACAAAGTGAGATATGTCGAGCTTTCCTTTCAAATTATTTAAAAAAATCCTGTCAAACGATGGATAAAATACTGTTTTATTCATGCGCACACAAATATTGGTATTAGATTCGATTGATCGCATTATGTTTGATTGAGAGGACTACTCTAGTTGCATCCTTTTTAGGGTTCCGTACCCAAAGGGTAAACCAGAACCCTATTACTAAGACTTTGCTGTCTGTCTGTCTGTCCGTGATAGTTAGAAAGTTGAAATTTTCACAGATGATGTATTTCTGTTGCCGCTATAACAACAAATAAGTACTAAAAAAACAGAATAAAATAAATATTTAAGGGGGCTCTCATACAACAAACGTGATTTTTTTGCCGTTTTTATTTCTTATATAAAGAAAATGGTATGGAACCCTTCGTGCGAGAGTCCGAATCGCACTTTGCCAGTTTTTTTAACGTGTCCTATCTCTGTTACTCTTCTGTTTATAAAAAGTTAGTCAGTCGTGAACTACTCCTCACAACGTTGTATTTGGTACCTACCTCCATAGTCTACTATTATTGCAGGTACATTTAGTAATATTAGCCTTTCTAACCTGCTTTAATTACATAATTTAGTTGATAAAAAAATATATTCATGTATTTCTTACTAAGTAAAATGTAATTTTCTTTTGAGGAAATGAGATACTCTTTAAACCTTGATGAAACTGTCAAGAACGATCGGTGTGAATCGTCACCAATTCCCGAGCGGCCCTCCCTCGCAATGGAATTAGCGAATCCAATAAGCTCTCGTGATGCCATGACGAATTAAAGCGTTAACGCTCGCGACAGCCATACCAAACGATGGTCTTTTATTTACGGACTTTATTCAAATTTAATTTTCAACTTTGCTACTTTCCCAGATTTTTTATCATAAAATCTGTGTTTTTTATAATCATTCTCATCATTATAAGCCTGTAGAAGACCACTACTGGGCATGATCCTCTCGTATACGTTTCCACCAGAAATGATTTTCTCAAGATGCTAGATAGTTTGGGTAAAATGTTTATTAATAATAATGCTGGACAATCCACACAGCATCAACAAGCCCCAAGTTAAGCAGAGCTTGTGTTATGGGTACTAGATGACTGATATACAATATACAATTACATTACGTACATAAATATTTTTTATTATACATAGAAAACGCCCAGAACACCCGTTTAGGAACACATTTAGTAACATTTTAGGAACTTTTTTTCAAAATTTCTAGTCTTCGTGATCAGAGGTCTATGACTATGGGGACTATGATCATAGTCCCCATAGTCATAGACTATCATATCAGGACAAATACTAATACTTTGTAAAAAACTGGATTGCTGTAGGAATTAGGTAATTAAATTAAAACTAAAGTAGGTAATAAAATAATGACATCAGAATGCCGCCTCTTAATAATTATTTAAAAGTACTTCCACTTTCTCATAAAGCTTTTGTTCTGCTTTATTTTTAAAACATGTGCCGTATGGATGCAGTCACTAGAGATGGGACACATTTACCAATGTTATCGATGTTTTCCGGCGTTTTTCTCGTGAGGTTATGAAATTATTTTAAGCAGAAGTAACCCTTTAATATCAAGTAGACTTCCTGCTTGTCTATTTATATAAAAAAATCTTATATTAAAAAATATATTCCGATGCAATATTTTCCAAAGCTTTAGAATTTCTGTTATGAACGCAGTGTGAAGAAAAAGTGTACCTGTGATTCTAAAGTGCCTGTTTATAAGCTACGCTTGGTTGCGAAGAACTGCTTATTTTTATCTCACCTAGCCATTATAACTTTGTAAATGTATCCTTTTGATTTCATTAAACAAAGACCTTTGACTTTGAAACTACAAACACTATAATTCCTTATATGGTTCTGAACCCATAAAAGTTTTAAGCCGCTTATAATATAATCTACTTTTCCATCCCTCCCACTCATCGGACTGATGATAGGGCCGCGGGAAGTTGGTGAACCAAAAAGGATTTAAATCTTTCTCGGTAAAAAACGATAGGGGAGGTTTATATACAGTAGTGGGCTTCAGGATGATGATAAATACTTGCAGGACTTGAAAAAATTATTCGACGACCGATGTGGCGCGGCGGGCGATTGTCCGTCTGCGACGCAGGAGGTTTCGGGTTCGATTCCCTCCTTGGGATAAATGTTTGTACGATCTGCAAATATTTATTCCGAGTGGTCTAGGTGTTTTCTATGTATAATAAAAAATATCTATGTATGTAATGTATTTTATTAAGTATATCAGTCATCAAGTACCCATAACGCAAGCTCTGCTTAGCTTGGGGCTAGATGATGCTGTGTGGATTGTCCAGCAATATTATTTATTTATTATCCTTTTACGTCCCAGCCGGCTAGTCGTAAGTGCTAACTTACGCCAGTGATTTTGATCGATAACCTTCCCATCTCTATTTTCCACTGCATTATATTGTCGTTCAAGAAATAAGACCAACATGTTTTTTTCTGTGAGACTCTTACTTTCCATACTAGTTACATTTCAGTGGTGTTGCTGTGTCGTGTTACAAATTAGTGTTTTTGTATTAGTATTGTCTTTCATGTCTCTGGTTTATTCTTGGTCACTGGGTCAGTGATCTTTGTGTAGACATTCAAAGTAAAGATGATAGTGATATTAGTCGTGTAGTGTAGTTTCAAATTAAGTTATAAGAACGCCTAGATCTAAAGAAATTGTACTAAGAACGGATTCCGGTCTCCTTCTATCCGCCTATTCATTATTCAAGTCTGTTTTTGTCTGTTCCGACTGAGCTCACGTTACAGATAATAAAGCAAACAAACTATCAAGCTCACGGTTACTACCCCTCTGGTCATACTCTAGGTCACTTCTTAAAAAATGTGAAGTAATGAGTCCTATTCTATCCTGAAACCACCACGGACGAAAAAAGTCTTTAGCTCTGAAATTCTTTCAGTTTTTCTAATCATTACTTGAAAACGTGTCTAAGCATTGAGTTGTAATGGTTGGTAGTGTAGTACTGAGGTTAGTTTGAGTTGACCCTTGAGGTCATATTTATCTCAATCCTAATTGGTGAGTGAGCTGGCTCCAGACAGTGAGTCAGTGTTATTACAAATTTAAGCAATTGAACTCAGCTATGACACCATTAGCTGCTGACTGAATACTGCTTTTTCATTACACTAGCAGCCGCGCGTGACTTAGTCCACGTAGTTGAGGTAATTTAGCTAGCATTCATACATGGGCTAAGGGACAATTCCTATTTCTACTACCAAGCAGCTTGCTGCGTTTCGGTTTGAAGGGTGTGGGTGTCGGTGAAAGTACAGGCACAAGAGGCTTAACACCTGTATGCGTCCGGTTGATGGACGCTGAGCAGTACTTAGTATGGCACGTTCCTAACGAGTGTGACCCACGAGGCACTTTGTTATAGGCAATGGGAACCACTTAACATCTAGTGGGCCATCTGCTTGTTCCATCCAGTTGTATAAAAAAAAAGAGACGAGAATATCATGCTGTTTCGAGTGTCTTATATAAAGTGTCAAGATAGGTAGAGACAAAATGTGTGACATTAAAATGTGTTGGTGGGTGGAAGTGAGTGTGTCCCTCATGACAAACCTGGGCCGAAGAGTTGGAGACCACGTGCTCGATGTCTACTACAAGATGGTGCATTGCCTCACTGATGTGGTCACAGGTACTTGTTGCTGAAGGCTGGAAAACTTGTGGTTAAAGATATTTTATTTATTTTCTCTAACTTAAAGTCCTGCTACTAATAAACTCAGCGTAACGTTGAAATAGAACACTGAGACCTAACATTTGTGTGATGAATATAGATGTTTGATCTGTGTCTGTCTGGTATATGTATTCTAAGTATGTATTAACAAAAAAAGCTTGTAAGTATTATATAAGTTATCTGGTTCCCATCGTACAAGCTTTGCTTAGTTTGGGGCTAGAGGGCGCTGTGTAAATGTCTGTTAATATTTAAGATATTTTTATTTAAAACTTTTGTCCTTCACCTAGAGACAGAGATTCACCTAGATTTAGAGCTTTTTAACTGAATAGATGTTTTTTGACTTTGGCTTAGAATTTGGTCTTTGACTGTGGTTATAATATTTCCAGAAACAAGCGACGTTCAGATCGAAGATTCAGAGCCAGACTCACCCTCAGACAAATGGGTTGTAGAAGCACATCACATGGCAGACCGACCACTGCCGGTGCCACTGGAGAATGAACCTTACTACATGGACATAGACAGGCACGAGGCGGAGAATCTGCTGAAAGGCCAGCCTGATGGCACCTTCGTTCTGCGCCCTTCGAGTCAGGTAAGGATCTTGGTTGTTCTTCTAGGTTTAGTCACGAGGAACTGGTACCTAGATTCTCCTAGCTGTATAACGATTCTATGTAATTCTTAATTCTTTTCTTAATTTAAGTTTTTCAGCGTAACACATTACATCTAAACTTATAACTAAACTAAACAACACTTAAAACTTTAAACTGCAGAGGCCGAAAAGTCAGTACGTTAAATACATATTTTTCTGAAATCTTGCTAGTAACTAGTTAGCTTATAGTCTAACTTAAAACGTAGTAAGCATATGGGTTTGATTAAGCTGTCCCTAAAACGGTGTAAGAGGAAATGAAGTTTGTATGAAAACGCGAACGAAGTCGCGAGCGGGATAACTAGCTACTAAATAAATGCTTTTAGACTTTGATTTTGGTAAGTTTTGATTATTGCTACCCGATTAATTCAGTTGTTGTTGGATGGGTGACAGCTTATGACATTTACATCGGATAAGCTTCCATAGAATAAGGACTAATGTTTATTCTATGGGTGCTTCCACACTTCGGAGGTCCGTTGTGATTTCAAGTCGAGTGTGAGGTCGAGTGTTGTGTTTGCTAGCATTAGGTAGGTAGATGAATATGCGACTAAGTAGGTAACAATGACATAATACACACGCGAGCAATGAATCTAGAGTGCCTTCGGAAAAACAGTAGGCGAAGATTCGTATTGTCGTTCTGAGTTACACTGCGAAGCAACTCGCTAGCCGGTCTACTACAAGTGCAGATAATACGGAACTTCGTCTATAATAATGATATTTTTGTATTGACAGAGTAATTTAAACACTGACATTTATTAGCTCGTTGACTTTGGGTTGGACAATGGCCAATTTTGAGCCCTTTTCATCCACCGACTTCCCGTACTTTTGTGCAGTTTGGGGATAAATATGAGTGCCCCACTGAACTTCGACAGGTTATGTTTTGTTTTTCCTTTTTTTTTCTAAATAGTTTTTTCTAGAAACGTATAGACAAGGCCTATTGGTAAGTACTGAATTCATTGCTCTGGAGTGTAGTACCTATCCGCTAGATGTAGCTGGATGTACTGAGAGTAGGTAGGTAGGTGGGTAGGTAGGTGGGTAGGTAGGTGGGTAGGTAGGTGAGGTAAGTCGGATGATATTGAGGATTACGGAAACCCACATGCGTCAGATTACGATATTAATACGTCCTACAAGGTACTGAGCGACAGCTCAGCGATCCGTATCTCTGTACCGACATACGTAAGTAAACATCTATTGATTTTCTCCGAATAGAAAGAAAGAAAAATAAATAGCATCATTACTTTAATTCACAAGCACGGTAGATATCCCCTCTAATTTCCTAGTACTAAGTATCTACTAGAGATTATTCGACAATGTCTAAGGGGGTAGTTAGAGGTTCGTCCAGATAGTTGGTATCCTAGCAGCCGCGATAGACTTACAACCTGTCACCTATGGAATAGGTACTGACTACTGCAAAATGAGGATGTGCCATATGTAACATAAAAACGTACCTCTGACTACCCATTTAAACGTCCTTGAAGAATCCTGAGTAGGTACAGTCAGCTGCACTAGAATGTATACGTACAGTTCATAACATACAGAATCGTTTTACAGCGTTAAAATTAATATTTACAGGGCAAAACCTCAAAAGATAAGTGAACTTATCAACTAATATCTAGATTTTTGAGTTTTTACTGTTTAAACGTTTACTATAAGGTTTTGATACCGTTTTGAAAGTTACGAACTGTATAAATTTTTGTGCAGCTGACTGTACTGGGAGTTCTGAGCGGATCTACCATGCATGGATATAAAGTCCTTTAGATTTTTCCCTTAAAGAATATTTTCCGATAGATGCCTATCTACAGATAAGTATGTAGATCGTGGAAAGGGCTATGAAAGGTTAATGGTTCCGCATAATTTTACGGTAGATTAGTTTTTAATAGAGCCCTAAACCGAAGACATGTCAACCTTTATGTTCCCGCTTTTTGATTAAGGCTGTTCAACTTTAGTAGTTAAATTATATTACTAGCTTTTATTATGATGTGCTGTATGAAACAACTGAGTGACTTTGACTTTGTACTAATAGATCGGAGGGGATATCTACTATGCTTGGGGATTCAAAGTCAAAGTCAAAAAGCATTTATTCAGTAATATCCGTAGGGATCATCTTGAAACGTCTTAAATCTAGGTGAATCTAAGCGCCAGTTTGACGACCGATGTGGCGCGGCGGGCGCTTGCGACGCAAGAGGTTGCGGGTTCGATTCCCGCCTTGGGATAAATATTGTACAATCTGCAAATATTTATTCCGGGTGTTCTGGGTGTTTTCTATGCATAATAAAAAATATCTATATATGCAATGTATTGTATTAAGTACCTATATCAGTCATCTAGTACCCATAACACAAGCTCTGCTTAGTTTGGGGCTAGATGATGCTGTGTGGAGTGTCCAGCATTATTATTATTATAAAGTTCCTCGCGACCAAACCTAGAAGAACCGGCAAGAAACTTACCACTTGGTTCCTACCGGTTTTTTTGTTTTTGATTAAAACTGTGATGCTATTTCTATTTTTTTTTATCTTTATTATTTCAGGCTAACCACGCGTACACGCTCAGCGTGTCGTGCGCCTCCGCCGTGCACAACGTCGGCGTGCGACGGCGTGCCGACGGACGCTTGGCACTAGGATTTGCAAGGAAAGGTACACTTCAGTGCCAGTGTTGCCAGTTCTTTCTTTTTTTCAGGGGCCCAATTTCCGCAATGTTTTTGAGCTGAGCTCAATTATTTACACTGATAATAAGACATACCTAGTTGTGGGTTAGACAGTCGCACAATTACTTGGGGATTTACCTAGGGGATTGATTTGATGAAGAAGCATTCAACATCCACCCAGGGTCTACCTTGGAAACCGTCAGCATTTCATTTTCACATCAATAAATTAAAGACCTTTTGCGTTTAAAGACTTTACTACCGCATAATACTTTTGAAGGATATAAAGTTATGTGGTTTTTGTGTTATAAATGACTTTTCTTTCAGGTGAAAGAAGCTTCAATGACGTCACAGCCCTGCTACGTCATCACAAGAAGCGACGACTACTGCTTGTCGCGAATGGGGGGCTGCTTGGAGCGACTACGTTGAACGAAAGCCCGCAATACTACCAAACGCCTTGCAATATTCCTGTTCAAATTTAGAAGACATTTTAGTTTAAAACTAGCGATAAAACTGCCTATTAGCGTGCCTGATGAAGTATTCATGTGATTCTTGTAGGCCAAAACCCGCTTTCATCTATGCCATAGGTAACAACTCTTAACCAATGGTAAGATGGTGGTAAGATCACCAATGTCTACAGCATGAGATTTTTGCCAGGATATATCCTTTTTTTGTAGAGTTTACAAGCTCTCTAAGCTTTGAACACTGCATATATTTTTGTAAAGCGGCTCTTGGATATAAATTTATTTCATGTCTCTGTGTAAATATTTTAAACTGTGTTCAACTCAAGTCACACAGCAGTTCAGAAATAAAATCCTAATGTATGAAGGAGTTTTTTTTGTCATCCCTGGTTTTTACCCCATCCTTCTTTTACTCATGTCATCCTTGATGTTAAGTGGTAACCATCACCTATACTAACCAGTTACGTCTGCACCACTAATGGGGCAAATCAATGGTGTAAACGTAACCACGGGGCAGGTATTGCCTCGCAGATTACATTCGTTACCAACGTGCCCTACGATGCATTGCTCTGCGTTCCACACACCCTTGCCACTGGACCACGCTGTGCTGCTTCGCAGCACTAAGGCATGCTAGTCGTCATATCCTGGGCAAGCTCTCCACTAAGAGCTCTACTACTATGACTAAGTTTGCAGAATTACAGTGGGCCACTAGCTTATTGTTAACTATTGGTCTCTTACACAAGCTCAAAGTCGCACAACGGGCAATGGAGAGAGCGATGCTGGGAGTTTCACTGCGAGATAGAATCAAAAATGAGGAAATCCGTAGAAGAACCAAAGTCACCGACATAGCTCTCAGAATCAGCAAGTTCAAGTGGTTATGTGCAGGCCATATAGCTCGTAGAACCGACAACCGCTGGGGGATAAAGGTTCTCGAATGGCGACCACGAATCGGAAGACGAAGCGTAGGTCCTCCTTCCCGATGGACTGACGACATTGTTAGGACCGCGGGAAGTCGATGGATGGAAAGGGCTCAGAATCGTTCTTCTTGGAAACGTATGGGGGAGGCCTATGTCCAGCAGTGGACTACTACAGGCTGTTGATGATGATGATGATGACTAGCTTAGGTATCAATTCACTTTAGTAGGTACAGGGTAGGTTGTTAGCTCATACTTTAGTTACCTACGCACTCATTCCGCGAGTACAATTATAATAAATAGTTAGGTTATACCATAGTTGTGCCTGGAATATGGAATCTGGCAAACCAATCAGAAGAGAGTTTTGTATTTAGCGCCTGCAAGAATACAGAAAGCAATACGCTGCGGAAAAGTATTATTTCTATCAGGCGCCATCTTATCAGTTAATGAGGTCCCCTGTACTCTAAGTCAATGTTCTGATATCACTTAGTTGAAAATAAGCAACGTGTTTTTTTGTATATGCAGATAGTCCACCAGACGTTAAGAAGTTACCTCAGATACTAAGTATCTAGTCCGAATAACTCAATTATTTACAGTTAGTTGCTGTTTCATTTTGAAATAATTCGTCTACACGTTCCAAGTCTAGCATAAGCTCCAGAATATTTAAAGGGATGTCTACCGTGAAGTCGAGAAAAAGTAACAAATAACTTCATGACTTTAATCACCAGGCACGGTAGATCAAGTCTCTTAGCATCAACCGGTGATGGGAGTAGTCAGAGAGATGTCCAAATATAACGTTTGGCACATACTCGCATTATAATCGCAATTAGTAGGTAAGTAGGTAGGACATTTTTCATTCCCTGAGCTAAGTAGATAAGTGTTCTAAAATGAAAGGCGTTCTAGAATACGGGTGCAAGCTTTGTGTAGGTATACTTGAGTGAATGTTTTGGCAAAATAAAGGATACTTAAACAAGAAAAGTATTCATTGATCGCTACTTCCCTCTGATTAGCAACTCCTCCTAATTTCCCCTTTGGCATTCCACGCGCCATTGCAATGGGCCGTATTTAGTTACGTTGTTAAGAATAAACTATTTTTTTATAATAGATAGATAGATTAACTCTTTACACAAAGAAGTAAAAACACAATAGAGATAACTATAAATACTGAGTACAACGGGCGGTCTTAACGCTAAAAGCGATCTCTTCCAGACAACCTCTGACAATATAATAATATTGGTAAATCACTCCCTATTAAAATTACAGGTTTGATTTCATTGATATTGTTCTTCAATGCACACGATGTGAAGTATTTGAAGACTTATCTTGAGATATGTAACGTCAACGATATGCCAAGTTTCTAATGCTAAGTAAAAAGAAAAATGCTGTACGTATTTCTGCCGCCAAGCAGCTTGCTGTGTTCCAGTTTGAAGGGTGGATGGCCGGTACCCAACAGTCACAGAACCAACACTATGTTAATCACACAAAATATTTTTTCTCGGTGGGGATCGAACCCACCACCTACAGCACAGAGTAAAAACGAAATATCTAATACTGATTTCAACAGAATGTTAAATAATTATATTTGAATTCATTCACAGGGCACGTTCCTGTGGCCTATTTCCACAAATGCCTACCTAGCTGATTTGTAATAATTAAATTCTCAATTCATCCCTGTCTCCTAACAATGACGTCTCCTAATTAGTAATTGAAGACAGCGGCGCCGGAATCTGTTCTAACGACAACCCTAAGACTCGTCGTACACTTAACAGTTTGTATCGTAGTAAGTATAGTTATATATACCGGATTTTGCATCTATCGTAGATTCATGCAGTGTTGTGCACTGCAGAGGAATAATAATAATAATAATTTATTTCAGTCAACTTAGAGATAAAAACATTTCTGGGCCTTATACAATTATTTATAGACAGACAAAGACATAAAGAGTCAGGGAACTTTCTTCATAATTGTCTTATTTGCGGTAGTGTCTGGAACAGGCTGATGGAGTAGGCTTGCTTAGCCCCTATTGCATAGTTTAGTTGGTCTAATACACTGGAAAGACATGGTTAACACACTTTTTTTTTAATGTTTCACATGACGTCATTTTTTATAGATGGCATATGACTAATAAAATTCTGATATACTTTTTGTTATGCTTAGAATTTCCAAATACAGAACAAACTGTGTTCGACATCAAATATTTTGCCCTTGGTTGAAATCAAACCCACAACCTACACAGAAGTTAAGCCTACTGAACTGTGAAGCCTACGATTTTGGATTTCCCTGTCTCCACTGAAACCTTATGTTTTTATTTGATTGCATTGCCTCCCTGATTTGTGTGCGCTCTTAATCCAAAATAAATGTATTTCCTTTCTCCCTGGGAGTGTTCTGGCTAAAAAAGTCAGTCTTACTCCAAGTACATGCGCTTCTTAGCGGCTTTGCGGGCCTGGAAAAGCACCATATTCTTTTTAATCTAAAAACCCTTTGCAAATCTTTTTCTTTCCAAGTCTTTTAAATTCCTTCCAAAATCGGATTCTGATTGATTGCATCGGTGGTGTGGCCAATGTGCGACTAGCCTAACGCCTTTCAATTCTTTATCTACCATTGAAATTGAACGAAAGCAATTTCAATGATAGGGGTTTTAACTCAAGGGGAAGGAAGTCGACATTTACACTTAATTATAGTTATATAATAGTTTTTAAGGTTTTTAGGTCATTCTTCAGATATTTATTGAGTTTAATTAAAATTTGTACATATTTTTTTACATAACATTATCTAACCCCGAACTAAGCATAGCTTGTACTATTGGCGCCAGACGACTAATATAACTTTTTGTAAATACACACTTAGAATTCAATATAACTCCCAGACAGAGAACAAACATCATGTTCACCACAAATGTTTATTCTCGGAGGGGATCGAACCTACAACCTGTGAGTCCAGTCTATTTATTGTGAGTTGTCAATAGATGTTGTTAGTTAGAGCACCGTTGGTCTAATGTGAGTGACCCCGCCTTCTGATCCTAAGGTCGTGGGTTCAAATCCGGTCGTACACCAATGAATATCTCCGTTTGAAAAATGTATGTGCGTAATGCCAGTGGTTTAAGTAAACAGTGAAAGTATTCTAGCAGCGGCGGTGGGCTTGCAACCTAACTACTGCAAAATGTAAGTATGTACCAAATGTACTTTCTGGACATGCCTCTGACTATCCCCCCTTAGACATCCTCGAATAATCACGTGTCTATAAACTAAGAAATATCTATCATGCTTGGGGAATAAAGTCATGATGCTATTTCTATTTTTTTTTTCAATAGATGTTGCTTAATGTACACCCACCCTTAAGAATTCGTTTATGTCTTCCTAAATATAAGTGGCGGGGCACATTAGCCGCTATCGGCCGGCGCACACCTCTAATAAAACACATCGATAGATACATATCAACGTTAATAGCTAGTAAACAGTGACCTTTAGCGGCCCTCGGCTTGACCATTAAATGAATACTGCCGATCATAATAATATTTCAGACTGCCGTTGTGACTCTGTTGCCTTGTAGTAGAGCTCTGAGTGAAGGGCTCGTCCGGGGAAGTACTAGCACCATGCCTATTCCTGCCGCCTTGCTGTGTTCCGGTTTGAAGGGTGTAGGTACCGGTGTGATTACAGGCACATGAGGCTTAACACCTGTATGCCTCAGGTTGACGCAGAGTATTGCATTGTAGGGCACGTCTCTAACGAACGTGACCTGCGAGACAATGTGTTGTTATAGGTGATGGTAACTACTTAAGATCAGGTGGGCCATCTGATTGTTCCACTAGCAAATAAAAAAAACAGAGACGTAGGATGTTCAATCAAGGGTTCAATCCCGCATTTAGTACAATTTTTTATTTCTTTATTTAGCCAGTTCTGTTCCTCTACTAGGGCTGTACTGTTGTGGGTCAAATTAGATCAATGTTTTTTGAAAAACGTGCTTGACCTACAAGTCTTAGGGAATGGTTACCACTTAACAACAGGTGGGTCATAATAATGATTATTCCACCAGCAGAAGAGTAAAAAAAATAAACAACACTCTTTTTCTAATACCTGCCTCTGTGGTCCCAGGTTCAAATCTCTTCTACCCCAAAAAAACTTTTTGCGAAAACTCCAGATTTTTATAGAGAGCGTTACGCTCATTGTTATTTAAACCATCACTCTCATACATATCTATGGGCCCTTCTCATGCTACAAACTGGCATTCAGTGAAGTTGTGAGCCATTGCAAAAGTCATAAAAGAATTAAGAGCGGCCATTCTCGCAGAGAAATAGAAATCAAGTGCTAATACAATAAGGGGATGTGTGTGCGTACTTTAGAGGTAGGGAGGGGAAAGGCTGGCACACGCCACGGTAACAAAACTGACAACCACACGTAGGTACTAAGTAGACGACGGGTGCTAGCACAGCGTGCTAGCTAACAATCTATAGACAAAAAAATTTGACTGTTATCCCCCAAGTATATCAACTCAGATCTCATAGTACCAACCAAGTACTTAGGTACTCGAGATTCTTTGAGGATGTCTAAGGGGGCTAGTCAGAGTTACGTCCAGATATTACATTTGGTGCATACCTTCATTTTACAACAGTTGGCTTGCAACCTGTTACGTTTGGAATACCAACTACTGCAAAATGTGGGTATGTACCAAATGTAAAATCTGGATGTAACTCTGACTACTACTAAAAAGTACTAGGAGACCTGAAGGGATGATACCTTGCTTGAGGATTAAAGCCGTGATGCTATTTTAGGGTTCCGTACCCAAAGGGTAAAACGGGACCCTATTAATATGACTTATCTATCTGTCTGTCCGTCTGTCGTACCTCATAAACGGTGACAGTTAGAGTTGAAATTTTCACAGATGATGTATTTTTCTTTCTTGTCCGTGCGTACACTACTATGACAATTTGTGCTGCCAAGCCGGGTTGTGTTCCGGTTTTTGAACACTCGATTATATTGTTATGGTGACGTCTCTAGTGGAGATTCGTATCGATTGAATGTAAAGTCGGCACTCGGCACGCACTTGCGAATATTTTATCACAGCCGAAGTCACTCGTGGAGTTATTCTTCGGAATTGGATTAGGAAAGTTGCTAGCACATCGCCGGCGCGACGCGACGCGGCGGACTGACAACACCATTCTGAATAATGTTTTGTAATTTATGATAGAGTACGCACTTACTTGAACAAACACAGCTTTTTATACAGTAAAGTGATTTTCAGAAATCAGACAGAAAAAAATTATATATAAAACGGGCCAAGTGCGAGTCAGACTCGCGCACGAAGGGTTCCGTCCCATTATCTGTAGTAAAAACGACAAAAAAATCACGTTTGTTGCATGAGAACCCCTTTAAATATTTTTTTCTTCTGTTTTTTTAGTATTTGTTGTTATAGCGGCATGATGAGATACAGCCTGGTGACAGACGGACAGACATACAGATAGCGGAGTCTTAGTAATAGGGTACCTTTTTACCTTTTGGGCACGGAACCCTAAAAACGGCAAAAAACACGCTGCTTGGCTGCGCACTGTGCATTGTGCATTTTCTTTCTTTTTTTTCTTTTCTATAGATATTACCTAATGCCTTTTTACTAAAAAATTGGTTGTCAAGTTGTAAATGTAGGTAATCTGCACAGTGCTGAAGAATGCAATGATATGTAGTGATCCTTAACATCTCGAACGTAAGTCGAAGCAAGTTGGGATTTGTGAATAATTGGAAACCACAGGTCTGCTCGTGAAGTTTTTCGAAGATAAGTTAAATTGATATTTAAGCTTTGCTTAAAAGAAACAGTTGTTAAAATGACGGCGGCCGTATTATAGCGAGGGACAAAAGTACTATTAGAGGGGGATTAGAGGGGGGCTTATTAGACTTTTTCAGGTCTATTCAGGTCATGAAGAACCATGCTGGTAGTACTTCCCCGGACGAGCCCTTCACTAAGAGCTCTACTACTACTACATAATAATATGTTGTTTAGTCAAAGTCAAAAAGTTTATGTGTCCAGAAATCATTTTGAAATATCTCGGTGCCAGTTTCGCGATCATGCTTAGAAGAAGAGGCTTGGTTACCACGACGACGTCTGCCTGCGATGCAGGAGGTTGCGGGTTCGATTCCCACCTTGGGATAAATGTTTGCATGATCTGCAACTATCGGCTACTATTTTTTTTTATACAATTTGCTGATGGAACAAGCATATGACCCACCTGATGTTGAGTGGTTACCATCGCCTATAACAAAGCACTGCCTTGTCAGTCACGTTCGTTAAGAACGTAAACTACAATACACTGCTCTGCGTCCATTAACCTGAGGCATACAGGTGTTTAAGCCTTATGTGCCTGTAATACTAGCAAAAAACGGCCGTCATATTACCGTAGTTATATGGGAAGTAAGGCTTTAACGGGATGAAGGATACCTGAAGGAGTTGCAATTTGTACTAAGTTCAGTCGCAACGCGATCTTTATAAAGCTTTGAAAGGCTACGTATAGTTAGTATCGGGAAATTTCAGATGCAATAAACTGAATTTTAATAAGGGGTTACTCTACATCGAGTGTATGCTTCAGCGAGGCAGCTACACGGCTTGATGAAGACAAGTGAAAGAAAGAAAGAAAATACATTTATTTGACATATCCATATATCACACAGAACGGACATAAAAACAAACAATATAACAAAACAGAATGTAGGTAACCTAGCATTTAAGTGCGGGTTCAATTCTGGAAAAAACTTTCTGTCTTTGATTCAATACATTGTATTGTAAACAGTAGGTAGCCTATAAGGTAAGTATTATATTTATTAATTATACTGTTTTTATCTACCTATTTACCACTTATACGCCTTTATCATCGAGTTGTTTTTACATTTAGCGCTTAATCAGTTTGTATGCGTACTTAATTGTTATTTTTAAAGCTTATCAGTAATTTCACCTACCTACTGCAGTAATGCACGTTAGAATAGCCTCGTAGCTCAGTTGGTAATAGTTGTGGGTTTACTCCCCTCCAAGGACAAGGTGATTGATGAAACACAGTTGGTTATTCTTCGTCTAGCTTATACATTACTAGCGGCCGCTTGCAGCTTCGCCTGCGTGGCAGTTTTTTCTCGATCCCGTTATTTTTTCGGGATAAAACTATAATAGCTTTATGCATGCAAAGTCTCAGCCCGATCGGTTTACAGTTTCATACAAACTTTCATCCCCTATTTTATCCCCTTGGGGGTAGAATTAATCAAAATCCTTTCTTAGCGGATGCCTACGTCATAACATCTACCTGCATGCCAAATTTCAGCCCAATTCGTCCAGTGGTTTGGGCTGTGCGTTGATAGATCACTATGTCAGTCAGTCAGTCCCTTTGAGATATTTAGATTATTTAAGTATGTATTAATAATAAATTAGTGTGTTAAGTAGTGTATCAAAAGCCCAATACTCGTAACAAAATATTGTCAGGTTCAATCTCCAAGTGATTTTTCGAAAAAACTGATATTTCAGGCAGGACCAAGCAAGTTACATAAAAAAAACATTTCTTATAAAATAGAACACCTTGACACAGAACATAATTCAACATCACTCAAATTTTAATGTTGGTTCTCGGTGGGAATCGAACTCACAACAGCGCAGCAGGCGGAGATACTGAGGTACTGACGCCAGTCAAATCATTCTATAAAAAAAAAATACTTCTAAGTAATTTAAACTGGGCACAACCTGAAGTAGCTAATAACATGATGTTTTCATATGCTCACTATCAGGGTTGTGTAATGTTTAGTCTGATGCAGACGCGACCCGAGATAATGCACGACCCTTATCTCACAATATGGGCCGATGGAATAATAATAATAATGCTGGACAATCCACACAGCATCATCTAGCCCCAAGCTAAGCAGAGCTTGTGTTATGGATACCTACTAGATGATTGATATACTTAATACAATACATTACATACATACATATTTTTATTATACATAGAAAATACCCAGAACACCTGGAATAAATATTTACACATCGTTCAAACATTTATGCCAAGGCGGGAATCGAACCCGTAACCTCCTACGTCGCAGGTGAGCATACGCCCGCCGCGCCACATCGGTCGTCAATTATCTGTACTATACCTACTGGTTTATTCCTGAGCACTTTGCGCTACGTCCGGCACTGCGTAAACCTTCCTCGGTTCTGTTCTACTCTCTCCCAATGTCATGGCGATTAAAATATTTGATTGAAGACCAAAATAGAGTTTTCTGTACTTTACACCAATTAAAAAAAAAATTAACTGGCTACATAGTTCATTTAGTAGTAGCTCTAATTTCTGCACTGTAGGTTGTGGGTTCAATCCCCACCGAGGACAACATTTATTGTGCCATGAACATAGATGTTTGTTCTCTGTCTGGGTGTTATATTGTATTCTAAGTATGTATTTACAAAAAATACTTTTTTGTTAAAACATTAGGTACACAAGTAAAAAAAACTAAAATGCAATTATTGTTTTCTTACAAATTAAGGGCATGACTCCTTTCACGACTTTTTTAACTCGCATGGTTTCAGACTTGTCCACCACCGCCCTTTTCATACCATCCTGTATAAGCAACGTACAGCCTTAGCCACAGCTTGTAAAGATTTGTGCGGAGGGGTGTATTAAGAAAGGAATACCCGAAATGCAACCCTTACAGGAGTATTCAACCCCCGCTGGGTTGAAGTTTGTGTGATAGTTTAATTTGAAGCTCCATTGATAATGCTGCTGTTCGGGTTGCTACTGTCTCGACTTGTCTGTCAACCCTATTTTCAGTAAACATGCTTGAGGCACCCCCAGGCAGAAACATGGCAGTTTTAGAGTATTTGCGATATCAAGAACCAAGTACCTTTATTGCAAAACTAGTTCTCCATCAGCGGCAATTCCCCGCACATGTTGCCTCGTTATCTTAACGCGCGCAATCCTCTTGTTTGTAATCTGGGAACCAATTTGTAGGCAAAACTAGCAATAAAACCGTAACTATATTGCTCTAAACACTATCGTCTTAACGCATCGTTTAACTGCTCTTTAATACTGCGTTTACCACGTTTCGTTTAGAGGTTGTCGTTGGTCCCTATATTGTTGTAAATTTTAATAAAAACACGACTTCAATCCCAACAGAGTTCTTGGTACTAAGATCTACACGAAATTCTTCGAAGATGTCTATCAGAGGTTAGTTAGAGGTACGTCAAATATTAAATTTGAAAAGCCCACATCTAAAATGTGCAAAGCGACAAAATTTTGTCTTCTCGTTATCTCGTACAAAATAGAGAATCTTTTTATATCTTCCAGTGCTAACATGCCAGTGCCAAAAATCTATTTCGTTCTGTCAAATGAAGATTTAATGCTAATGTTTACCTTATCTGTGGGTCTTTTATCTAGAATTTCTAAAATGTCTATCAATACAAAAATTGTCTCGTGCCAAGCGCGACATATCTCACGTTGCACATACGCTTGTTCTACTAGCAGTACTATAAAAAAAACGTCAAAATGTAGGAAGAGCACCAATGGTCTAGTGAGATCGACCACGTCTTCTGATGCTAAGATTGAGGGTTCGAATCCGGTCGTGCACCAATTAGTTTCTCTGTTCGATAAATTTATGTGCGCAATGGCAGTGTTCTCAAACGGTGTGGAAACTTGTTAGTATTTTAGCAGTGGCGATGGGCTTGCAACCTGTCACGTATTGAATTCCAATTTCGACAATTTTTTTCCGTTTTACTGATATAAATTCTTGAACAATCTCAAGAAGGTACTTGGATTAAGATATCTGGGAGGATGTCTACCGTGCTCTGGAATTGAACTCGTCATGCTATTTCATATATTTTTCACGTTAGATTTTTTTCAGGTAAAATCTTTGACGCAGACATAATTTAATAAGATTTTACGCGCGAAAATACAGCTTAGTTCAAAGGCGCCGTTTTCAGAAGATAAAAGAATTGCTGAAAGCCGAGTCCTTTCAGCGTCCAAGTTTATGAAGTTTTCCCCTTCCAATATACACTGGTAATATTCCCGCCAATATCTTTATTTTTATAATATCTCCCTGAAGCCACATTGCCACTTATCTAAGGTGTCCCGCGACCTCAACACAGTTACTAATTACCAGTAGCACCACTTTTTGGACATCCTACTTGTTTTTTCAAGGTCGTACTGCTGTTGTGATTAGATTCACCTAGATTTAAGACGTTTCAAGATTATTTATTTAATCGTATGACATTTGTAACAGGCGTAAAGATAAAAATAAGTAAACATATTAAATCTAAAATTCTAGTCAAATAAAATTAGAATTAAAATTAATAAACGTTTCAAGATGATCCCTGCGGATATTACTGAATAAATGATTTTTGACTTTGACTTTTGACTTTGTGCACCGGTGGTCTAGTAAGTGTCCTGCCTTCTGATCCTATGGGTTCAAATCCGGGCATGGATTTTTCTATGCAAAAGATATATGTGCGCAATGACGGGTCTCAAACGGTGAATAAAAACATCGGGAAACCAGTTAGTATTCTAGTAGGCCTAACGACTAAAAAACCTTGAAATGAAATGAAATGAAATGAAATGAAATACCCTTGAATACCCTTTGATATACCCTCGATTACTTCCGTGCTAGTGCGTCGTCAAACCACTCATCATCAGACGAATTATTTGACGCCACACCAGCACTTGACAGAGGTACGGGTTTTGACCGCAACCCTGTCGGTGGTAGGCCACCTGAAACGGACCCGTCTTTCTCTCCTATTGGATGGACGAAGATAATAATAATAATAATAATAAATAACTTGTTTATTCTCTCACACATAGGTTACAGCGTTATTAATATAGGTACAAAACTTAGGGGTTAAGAGCAGTAAACCTGTTATGAGTGAGACTGGTGCCCGAGATAGGTTAGAAACCTGTGATACGGGTCACCAGTGCCCCACTCCACGGATATAACAAATTGAATTTAACCAGTTACTAAAGTTTCTTATAGGTAAACAGTTCAGTCGAAATGACAGAGAGAATTGAACAACAAAAAATTAAAGTTAAGTAATTAATATAAAAGCTATAAAAGGGCTATGAAGATGTCGTGGCGTGGTGACATCTTCAAGCGTAGGAGGTCTGTGCAATGCCGAGAGCTCCAGGGCCCTGCAGCCCCTTACAGCTAGGTGAATCTAGGTGCCAGTTCCTCGCAACCTAGCTAGCTTACTCAGAGTTGTTTATTAGGAGCGTACGAGCTACTGTTGTTCAGATACTGTGCATTTTCGTTCAGTTTATCTCAACGAAATAAAAACATTGTTTATCTCGCTGCGATGGAGTTTATTTTTCGTAGATAACACTGATATATTTCAGGGACTTTTGTGATTCAAACTTTAAAGTGTTTTGTAAACTTTAAGTGATTCGTGAGTTGAGTTTTTGCACGACTTGAACCATTTGTCAGTGTCAGACTCCAGATTCAAGATCACTCGATTCTACTACTACAGGTACATACAATTCTAAATACTCTAGGAAATTCTTCAAAATTAAATTTTGCTAATACTTTGTCGCTAGGATATTTTATTATTATTATACTATTAAACTGATTTGCATGCAAAATAATAATTACTGACTAAATATTATTTTTGATTGAGGGAAAAATAGGTTGGAAAAAGGGGGAATGTTGCTGTAGTGTTATTTATCGAAGGATTTCGATCCAATTTGAGAGGTACCAAACTCCAAACTAAAACCAAACCAAACCAAAAGTAAGTAAAAGTAAGTTTGGTAAGTATCCAAACTTATATAAAAAATTAGATGACCTTCCTAGACGATATGCCCTTAGGCCAGGTAGAAATAAAATACTCCAACCACCATCAAAACTAACAATACATAGTACAGGTCCACATAAAATGTCCATTAAAATATATAATAAATTGCCCACGCAAATTAAAGAAATAAAATCTGATCCCGTGTTTACGAAAACTTTAAAATCATTTCTTTTAAAAAAATGTTATTATGAACTAAGTGATTTCTTATCTGACAAATTATGAGAATTTAATAATAATAATTGAATAATTAATATGCAATTTAATTACCTAAGACATATAATAAAAATAAAAAAATTAATAAAAAACCTCGGCCTGGCTCCATATTGCTATACCCTATGCAGGGTCCATGTGATACCTATTACTTACACATAAGACCAATGTTTGTATCTTAAACTAAACCATGTGAAAGCAATAAATATATTGAGTATTGAGTACCCGAAAGTTATCATGCGTATTTTTGAGCTCTTTACTCTATCTTGTATTTTTATGTTTAAAACTAAAATATATAACCCTACTTTATTTAACGTCAGGTCAATGCTCCACCGAACCAAGGTGTCTCGAAGCAGAAGGCAGGTTTCAATTTACATTTTTTATTCAGAATCCGTTCTGTTTGTGGAGAGAAATTCGTAGAAGCAAAAAGTACGGCAAGTGGGAGTAGGGGACACGAAGGACGTGCTTGATAAATGTTGTAAAAACATTCCTACATCGAGTTTCTAATAGCTGGTGGCTATCACGTTGCGGTAGTACTTTACTATAGTATTGAGAAATCACCAAGTAGTAGTAGAGCTCTTAGTGAAGGGCTCGTCCGGGGCAGTACTACCACCATGCCTATTCCTGCCGCCAAGCAGCGCCGCGTGTTCCGGTGTTTCGGTGAAGGGTGTGGGTGTCGGTGAAATTACAGGCACATGAGGCTTAACACCTGTATGCCTCAGGTTGATGGACGCTGAGTAGTGCATTGTAGGTGACGTTTCTAACGAGCGTGACCTACGAGACAATGCTTTGTTATAAGTGATGGTAACCACTTAACATCAGGTGGGCCATCTGCTTATTTCATCAGCAAGTTGTTTAAAAAAAAACCAAAAAGTCAAAATAAAAAAAATATTATAGCCTTACTTAGTAGTGGACCTCACGAGCCCTTATAACTATGAAATAACCAATACTTTCCCCTTTCCCAAAATTAAAATCCGTCCATAGACAACGCTACAGCAAATGTTCGTTTTCCTCTGGTGGAGGAGGAAAAAAGTCCGAAAGGGGGCTTTTGGATTTCCTTTTGCAACATCTTGTGTAAAATCCTTAGTGTGTCTCTCAAATTTGATTAAAATTGTTTGATAAATAATGCTACAGCAAACTCTTCCTTTTTTACCTCCTATTTTCCCTCCAATCAAAAATTTAATAAATCAAGGAACTTGTGTGCAAATGGCGTCAAAATCTGTTGAAAAATGTGACCTGTAAGCGAGACTAGACAGACAGACAGACTAAAGTATTTCTTTTGCCAATCTCGAAAATGAGATGCTTCGCTCACTTAAAAAAACTGAAATATAAGTATCGCCATCTTTTAATATTAGGTAATCATAAACAGTGACAGATAATATCCAGGATAATTTTGAATCGTCTTAAAGTCAAAGTCAAAAAGCATTTATTCAGAGATATCCGTAGGGTTCTTGAAATGTCTTAAATGTAGGTGAATCTAGCGCCAGTTCCTCGCGACCAAGCCTAGAAGAACCGGCAAGAAACTTACGACTTGGTTCCTACCTTTTTTGTATGATTCTGGTGCAAGCTCGGTTAATCTAGGACCCAGTTCCTCCAACCTAGAAAACCAAGCAAGAAGCTTACAGCTAGGTTCCTACCGTTTTTTGTATAATCATTATGAAAAACTATACGACCTAAGGTAACGTAATAATTTATTTATCATAAAACGGCTGTATTATTTACCAAAAACTTAGAAACATTTTATTTTCACAAAAGTATACCTAAATAGAGAAAAAAATGGTGCGGATGAGCTGGTGGTCTTACCTACGCTATTTAGGTTTTCTGTAGTTTTTATTTGATTTTGCTATTTTCTGAAGTTCAGGTGCATCCAAACGGCGCGTGTTAGTAGATATCATTTCACACAAAAAATGATAGGAACTAATCCGTATTACTTGTTTCAATTGTTTTTAAACGCTTGGTGGCGTGAAGTAGCGTGAAACTGCCTAGTATCACCTAGCTGAGAAAGTTTTTCTAAAAGTTTTTTTTTATCCAATAAATATCCTCTGACTTTGACTTTCATAACTTGGATTTTTTTTTCATATAACTTGCTTATGTAACAAACTGATGGTTCACCTGATGTTAAGTGGTTACTCGCCTATAACAAAGTTTTGTCTCGTAGGTGACGCTCGTTAGGTGTAGTAAGTTCTTTGTGAACGGCTCGTCCGTGGAAGTGGTTGGAAACGGTAACCCCTTTATTGGTCTTTTGCCTGTTCTATCAGTAAATAGCATAAAATAACCGGCCAAGTGCGAGTCAGACTCTTGCACGAAGGGTTTCATTATAATAAAAACGGCAAAAAATCACATTTGCTGTATGGAAGCCCCTTTAAATATTTATTTGATATTTTTTTTTAGTATTAGTTGTAGCTAATTTCAACTCTCTAACTATCACGGTTCCGACGGACAGACGGACGGACAAACTGCGGAGTCTTAGTAATAGGGTCCCGTTTTACCCTTTGAGCACGTAACCCTAATAAAAAACATAACAGTCATTGTTCGTTATATCGCCACGTCTAAAGGTGCCTTTATGGTAAATATGAATGGAGTGACAAACACGTATTATCTGTCAGATAGGTTCGGGGTTAGGAGACGAGTCGGGGGTATCAACCATAGGGGTCGTCAACATTTTGAAGGAGAATTACTTTTAATTAAATTTTCTCAGAAAGTGGTATCGAGACGAGTTCAACTATGATTATATTTTTTAAAGGTTAAATAGTTTTTCTTAAAAAAATATTATTAAAGACTTTTAGATGCTAGCTTGTTTTTGGGTCAATGTGCTTTAACAATGCACCCAGTGTCTGATGTTTCTAGTCATTAATGATTAAGGGGGAGTCGATTAATAATGTGACGTATTTAGGGAAAGAGGGGGTCAAGCTGAACCTCATCCAATCACACGGGGGGGGGGAGGGGGTCACACAGCACAGGGTATCCTAGTGAAAAGCTTGTGTTGTGTATTTTAGTAGTAGAGCTTTTTTGTGTATGCTGGCCTTGCTAGTGGAACAAGCGTAAGACCCACCTGATGTTAAGTGGTAACCATCATTTATAACAAAGCATTACTTTGTAGGTTTTGCATGTTAGGTACAGTCAGCTGCACTAGAATGGTTTCACAGCGGTGCTAAAAATAATAACACTACAATTATTTAAAAAATAAGTGAGGCCATCAACTAATTTCATGGCTTTTTAGTTTTTGAGGTGTAAGAATTCATTGTTTTGCTGTAATACCGTTGTGAAAGTTACAGATTGTATACATTCTAGTGCAGCTGACTGTACATGCTCTATGCACTACCCTGCAACCACCAACTTGAGGCATACTGCTGTTGACCGGCACACACACCCTTCAAACCAGAACACAGCAATACGAGCATCACTGCTTGTCGATAATACTTCCCAGGAACCCTTTCACAAAAAGCTCTACTACTAGTTTAACTTGATGACTATACGCAGGGCCACAGCTCAACATCAAGTAGGGCCATCTGTTGCTCTTTCTTTGTCTATCTCTTTTTTTGTAAGTTCTCGTCACACAATAGACGAAAAGGTTTGAAAGATAATTCTATAAAAACATTATTCAATTTTGCTTAAAAAGGTTTCATAGCCTTATTTTCTCGTTATTTGTCAAAGATAAAATCATATTTAAACTCTTTAATCTTCGGTTAGCTGTTGGCTTACAATAATTATGTTTACGCAAACCCTTTGAATACCAATTTCTCAAAGATAAAGGAGGGTGGGCTAAATACGGTACGTGAGAAACAAAGCTTACCAGATTTTTTATATTGAAAATATATTTGTAGACTGTTTACACAACATCATTTTGTTCCAAACTAAGCATAGTTTGAACTATGGGAACCAAACTGATTGTTTTTTTTTTTAAATATATACAATATAACGCCCAGACACAGAACAAACATTTATGTTCATCACACAAATGTTTGTCTTCGCTAGGGTTTGGACCTACAGCCAGCAGCACTGAATGAAGGTTTGCGTATGAAGTTAATTGCAACGGGGAAGTTCTATCACCATGCCTATTGGTGGCACCAAGCAGCTTGCTGTGTTCTGGTTTGAAAGGATCTGGTGACATTACAGGTACATGAGGCTTCACACGTGTTTGCCTTAGGTTGATGGTGTAGCAGAGTACGCAGAGCATCGTAAACCTTGTCATGTGTTCCATCAGCAAGTTTGAAAAAAAAACCAACTCTGCCCAATCTCCTCTAAGACAAACTGGTCTTAGTAAAGAAAACGTTAATTATATTTATTATGGAGGCACGGCTCGCCTGATGAGTTTATAGGCGGGAAAATGAAACTAGAATTATTCAACGATTTAATTACGTTTCAAGTTAGCGAGGAAACCTTGTTTGTTTTTGGCGAATACTAAACGATCCCTTTGCTAAAGTCAACGGCAGTCGAGAAATAATATTCTTGCGTACAATTAAACGAAAACCTCAGCAGTAGGTAAAGAATCGATAATCTTTGAATGACTAAACATATATCGTGTGTACTGTTACCTATGGCTTTTCGTGTTTATAATCATCTAAGTGAGACTAAAAAAATACTGTTAAAAAGGATTATTACCTATGATTATTTGAGCGATAATCATAAATTAAACTACACCTTGCATCCTCGAGATTTATAATAAAAAATAGGTATTAATTCACTTCGTAGTCCTCTCTTTAATGTACTGGGCACAAAGCACAACTTCAGAGCCAACAAAATTATAAATAATAAAACAATTGACTCGTTAGTACCACATCCGGCCATAGGTGGCGCTCTGCCGCGCCGACGATGTCACTTCATTTCTTTAGAGCAAAAATTTAATATTTCGCAATTCAGTTACCTACCTATATCCGGGGTATAATTTTGATGTAGGTAAGAAGTACCCGTAGCAAACATTGGGTATGGTAGGGTTATAAATCTCTTCGGATGCAAGGTTTGTATAATTATGGTCAAACGTCACAAGGTAAGTTTGTTTAACCATTAAAAAAAACTATTTTAAATTGACATCGCTTATGAAATAAATATCAATGTATAATGAAAAAAGCGCGAAAACCACGCGACTCCTTGCGAGAGTATATTCTCACGGTAATTTCACAGTATATTTATGAAAATCATTAACATTAAGTAGTTTTAAGAAAAAAAATGATGTGCACAGTATTAACACTAGAAACAATAATAACTGGCGCTTAGATTCACTAAGCTTTTAAATATTTCTAAGCGATCTCATTTTAAACAGTTCATTTACCTTCCTTCGATTTGTGGGAAGTAAATACGAAGGTAAATTGAAGCAGCTTCTTTATATAAGTTGAATATGAATAACAACTTACCTACGCGCTATTTTATTGCAAATATCGCTTACCGTCGTGCGATATTTGTGCAGGTTTCAAGAAAGTCTGTGCAAACAGCCGGCTATCTGCGCGCCGCATTGCAATCGTATTTGCCGACTCGCTGACTGTCAACACAATCTGGTAAGTGAAGCTCTGCTGCCATAAGACGACCTTACGACAAGTTAGTAAAGACAAGCAGTCGTAAAGCCCTTATGCTCGTCCGGGTGCGTACTACCACCATGTCTCTTCCTGCCGTCGAGCAGCGCAGCGTGTTTCAGTTTGAAGGGTGTGAGTGCCGGTGACATTACAGGCACTGCTCCAGATTGATAAATGTTGTGCATTGTAGGGTACGCTTTTAATGATTAGGTCATACAACGCAGTGCTTTGTTATAAGTCATGGTAACCACTTAACACCAGATGGGCCAAAAAAAACGAAAACTAGCTGAATCTAGGTGTCAGTTACTCGTGATCAAGTCTAGGAGAACAGGGAAGAAGCATACGGCGGCGCGGAGGCGGTTCCCACTTTTTTTTTTTATCAAGGTGACATTGAGAATCGCGAGCTTGCACTACTCTGTACGTACAAACAGACACGCTTATGAATATTATTCGGAATGTGGAATTCTATTTCGGGGACATATCGAGGAGATTGTGCTAGGATTTTTATGAGATTTGTACTCTTATTTGTTTTTGGAGTAGAAGTAAGTAGCTACTTACTAGACTAACTGAAGTAATTTAGTATATACAAATATTTAACATCTAATATTTAACCTATCTACCTTATATCTACATATTTTATCATAACTTTTTCTACCTATAGTAAAGTGCGTGTTTATACAGAAAACAGAATTTAAGTCACTTACCGCAGGAAGTGTGACTAACTTAGTTTAATACGTACTTAATTAACTTAGTCACAGAATAGTACAGTCAAAGTCAAAGTGAAAAAGCCTTTATTTAGTACTAGCAAAACGCGCGCGACTTCGTCTGCGTGTAGTTATTTTTATACAAATTTTAACCCCACTGTATCTGTTTAGGGGATGAATTTCGGGAATTCCTTTCTTACACCTCTCCGTACAAATACCAATATACCTGAAAATTTCAAGCAGTTTTTACAACCAGTGGCTTAGGCTGTGCGTTGTCTATATGTCAGTCAGTCAGTCAATCAATCAGAACAAAGATTTTGATAATTGGTATAGGTTATCCAAAGATCATCTTGAATTATCTTGAAACTAGGTAGTAGGCGTCTGTTCCCTGCGATCGAATCTATTAGGAGAACATGCAAAAAACTTACGGCTTAGTTTCTACCGTTTTTTTGTATGATCCGTTTACAAATTAATAATAACAAGCTAAATAATGAAACTCCAGTGTGGAACTAAGCTAAGCTCTAAGCTTCAAATTAGTGACAAAGAAAATATGATCAATCGTAATTATGTAATATTTGGATGCATCTCAGATTTAGACTTCTGACCTCAGATGTCCTCAAAAATCCTCGAGTGGGTCTCTGAGGGGATATCTACCATGGTAGTCAGAGGTAAGTCATACCTATATTTGCAGTTAGTATTCCATACTTGACAGGTTGCAAGCCCATCGCCGGTTTTATTAATAAAGCAGAATAAATTGAAAGTTTAATGAGATAAAAATGTTATTTACCCCTGATATTTTTATTTTCGCTGCGCTACTGATAAGAGATGATGAGATTCAGTGAGTCTGACACACAGATTCTGGACCGTTGTGCTTTCCAAATAAACAAAATTAAGAATAGAATTTAAAGCTTTTAGCATAGTTTTTCGATTAAAAGTAATTTCTATCGGATAAGTGATTGTGCCTGACGAAGTAAGTGTCTTATCATAAAATGTTTACACTAGTAAATGTTTCAGTCAGTAAGTGAGTGATTTTAAGTATAGTGGTATTGACCTAGCCTACTGACCCTAAGGGTTTTTTTACTACCAAACAAATGTGTACAATGACAGTGAAAAGTGGTGAAAACAAACATCACGAGGAAATATAGATCCGCATGTATTAACGACGACCACCATCGACGACCGATGTGGCGCGGTGGGCGAATGTCCGCTTGCGACGCAGGAGGTTGCGGGTTCGGTTCCCGCCTTGGGATAAATGTTTGTACGATCTGCAAATATTTATTCCAGGTGTTCTGGGTATTTTCTACGTATAATTAAAAATATCTATGTATGTAATGTATTGTATTAAGTATATCAGTCATCTAGTACCCATAACACAAGCTCTGCTTAGCTAGGGGCTAGATGATGCTGTGTGGATTGTCTAGCATTATTATTATTATTATTATTATCCTGAGGATAGTCTGACTAAGCTGATCGGATGGTATTAGATATTGGACAAATCTATAGCCATTTTAAATCATGTATTGTACTATATCTATAAAAAAACTGTCAAAAACTGTCAACTGTAAAAAAATCTTGTAATTAGGAAAAAAGCTACTAAACTGAAACGGTGTGGTGAGCGTATTTTTATACAAACAGTAAATCCGTTATCCGGAAAACTTAAAAAACTCTAAATTCGACCATAGAACTGATTTTATACGGATGAAACCGCAGGCATTAACAAGTGTTTATTAAGAGGCGTGTCTTTATCTAGAGCCTATCGGATGATTTCTTGACCTCGCCACCTCGTTGTATCTCCAGACGTGTAGATGGAGCCACGGTCGCACAAGTACCGTATTACAAAAATGTCAATATTGTTGTAGTTTGTAGTTGTGATAGTAGAGCTTGTAGTGCAGGGCTCGTCTGGGGTACTACCATGCTTATTCCTGCCTGTGAGCAGCACAGCGTGTTTCAGTTTGAAGGGTGTGGAGAGGTTGACATTATAGGTACATAAAGCTAACACCTGGGACCCAATTCTTGTAACGGTTTTTTGAAGGTGACATTTCAGACAGGCCTAACTCTGACCACCATCATCATGATCTTCCTGTCCTTATGCCACTTTATGTGGGGTCGGCACATGTTCTTTTCTTCCACTCCCCTCTATCAGCCGTCATATCTGTACTCACTCCTTTCTTATCCATGTCATCTTTCACACAGTTCATCCATCTTTTCTTTGGTCTACCTCTACCCACATACCCTTACATTCATGTTCATGACTCTCCTGGTAACATGACTTTCATCCCTCTTCATGACATGCCCGTACCACTCTAGTCAAACCAAAGCTAATCACAACGAAATTCATGTTTTAATCTCGTCTCGCCAATAAAAATTACGAAAACTAGGCTTCATAGAAAAATGAATGAAATATTTTCACGACTGTAATTCTCAGGCACGGTAAACCAGGCTGCTTTTTTTTATACATCATGCTGATGGCACAAGCAGATGGCCCACCTGATGTTAAGTGGTTACCATCACCTATAACAAAGCATTGCATTGCTTAGCTAAGCAACTCTATTTGTTCAAATACTAAGCAGGTTAAATCAAAAGCGGAAAAATATCAGATTTTTGATCTAATTTTGCTTTGAGCTTAACAAAATAAGCGTACAGTTTAAAACCTTTTCGAACCGGAATTCTGCTGGGCGGTCGGAAACGTTACATACACTGGGAACATAGACCTAGAACTTTATAGAACTGATACATATTTTAAATAGCAGTAGGCAATATAAGCAGTAGCAGTGGGCAATGTTATTATTATTATTATACAATTAACCTATTAAAATAAATAACATCAATAAACTATTAAGGTTTGTGCTGGTGCTGTAAAGTGTTACATCAGCATTTCATCTAAAAAATTTACTCTTTTTTTATACAATTTTCTGATGGTACAAGTAGATGGGCCACTTGATGTTAAGTGGTTACCATCACCTATAACAAAGTATTAC
Source organism: Electrophaes corylata (assembly GCA_947095575.1). NCBI lineage: Eukaryota > Metazoa > Arthropoda > Insecta > Lepidoptera > Geometridae > Electrophaes > Electrophaes corylata. The sequence goes on along the minus strand of OX352722.1, from coordinate 7,758,291 downwards.
CTCGTAGATCATGCTTGTTAGGAACGTGCCCTACAATGCACTGCTCAGCGTCCATCAACCTGATGCATACAGGTAGGTATTAAGCCTCATGTTCCTGTCATTTCACCCTCACCCTGCAAACCGAAACATAGCAAGGTGTTTGGCGGCAAAAATAGGCATGGTGGTAGTACTTCCCCGGACGAGCCTTTCACTAAGAGCTCTACTACTACTTAATTTTGTACTTCTTAAACTAATATGGGTCTGATTAATATTTTGGATAGAAATATTGATCCAAAATATTTGATTGAATTTCTATCCAAAATATTACTTACTTTGTCTATTTTTAGTCTATGAACACAGATCAATTTATCTCTCCGTTATTTTAAGTAAAATCTTATCAAAAACATTTAGTAATCGGCTGCCGTTGCCAACCACTTATCAGAATTAAACTGACATCACACTGCTTTGTTATTGTACAGACAGACATTTAGATAGTGACAATGTAAACACTAGTATTAAAGTAAAAAAATATCAAAGTTTGTTATCAGCTACTGCAATCATCATTATCATTGTAAGCCCAGATTGTAGAAGTAGAGCTTTTAGTGAAATACTCGTCCGGGGCAGTGCTTACTACCATCATACCTATTCCTGTCGTTAAGTTTAAAGGGTGTGGGTGCCGGTGACATTGCAGTCTCAAGAGACTTAACACCTATGTGCCTCAAGTTGATGGACGCAGAATAGTAAATCAAATTGACCTTAAACTTCACCTGCGAAGCAATGCTTTGTGACGGTAACCACTTAACATCAGGTGGGCTTGCTTTTTCTATCAGCAAGTCGGAACAGAAATTACTAATGTATTTGTTTAAAATATAGAATATAACGGGAGAATATTTTGGGAGAATAAGACGGCCCGTACGTTATGACTATAAATAAAATCGGTATAAGTAGGACTCTGTGAGATTTGTAGGTCTGTGTCTCGTAGGTAGAGTAAGGCACGTGTGTCCGGCAATCTGCGGCGTCTTGTGGTCCACAAATAGTTTACACATCTACCCTCCCCGTCGGGGGAGTCCCTGGACTCCAGGAGTATACGGGTTTAAGAAAACTTCGATTTCAAATGCATTTATATCTACTTCAAAAGTTTAGAGCATCGGTGGTCTAATGGGGATGACCCCGTCTTTTGATCCTAATGTCATGGGTTCGAATTCGATCGTGCACCAATGATTTTTCCGTTTGAAAAATTTATGTGCGCAATGTTAGAGCTCTCAAACGGTGAAAAAAAACATTGTGAGGAAACCATTTAGTTATCTAACACCGGCGATGGGTGATGGGTGACACTAACTACCATTTTGTGAAAGATCACGATTAGATTGTACCATTGCCTAGTGTGGTCCTGAGGGAAAGGTCTTTTGGACCTCTTTTTTATACAACTTGTTGACGGTAACAAGCTAAGAAAATAGAAAGAAAGAAAAAATAATGTTGGACAATCCACACAGCATCGTCTAGCCTCAAGCTAAGCAGAGCTTGTGTTATGGGTACTAGATGACTGATATACTTAATACAATACAATACAATACATTACATTACATATCAATATTTTTTATCATACATAGAAAACACCCAGAACACCCGGAATAAATATTTGCAGATCGTACAAACATTTATCCCAAGGCGGGAATCGAACCCGCAACCTCTTGCGTTGCAAGCGGACATTCGCCCGCCGCGCCACATCGGTCGTCAAAAGATAAATAAGAAAGATGTGTTCCCCTAGTCTTCTAGTTACATTTGTTCAGGATGATGCAATGATAAATACATGTTCCATTTACTGATTTATTTTCCACAATAGTACATGTTTATCAGTGCGAGCGGGGGGAGACGACTGGCGACGCGACCGATTGATACCTGTAGCTAGCCCCCATAATAGTAACTACATAACCTACTGTTAAGTTCCTACCACACCGGTGCAACTTCACCGGCACCCACACCCTTGGCGGCAAGAATAGGCATGGTACTACTTCCCCAGAGGAGCCCTTTACAAAGAGACCTTCAAAGTCAGAGTCAAAGTCAAAAGGAATTTATTCAGTAAAATCCGCAGAGATCATCTTTAAACGTCTTAAATCTAAGCGCCAGTTCCTCGCGACCAAAACCTAGAAAAACCGGCAAGAAACTTACGGTTTGGTTCCTACCGTTTTTTATATGATCCTGTTACAAAATAATAATAATAATAATAATAATAATAACTTTATTGAGGACAAGGCTTATAATTAATACAATAAAATATAAAATAAAGTACAAAAGGATTTGTCCTGCAATCGGCGGACTTATCGCGGGTAGCGATGTCTTCCAGACAACCGTTATACTAAAATAGCCTAACCTAAACTTATACTTATAAGTACCTAAGTAATGTTTGCATCCGCGACTGCGAGGAAGAGTAGAGTCGGAATATACCAGCCCCTGAACTAGTTATAAACTGTATTTCAGGGGACGAAATAATAATAATATAAGTAATAAAGCTCCAGTGTGGTGTCAATCTAACTGAATGTAAAAACTTCTAGTCGTGAAACTCATTTGCTATGCTTCCTTTCAGTGGACGAGCAAAGCACCTCGACCTTCGAAGTGACCTTGAACAATGGCGAGGCGGAGGACGGCCGCAACGGCCACTCCACCAACAAAGCCTTGCGTCGACTGGACACTGTTCCAGACATCAAGAGGGATACCTCGGGTATCACCACGCAGTACATCGCTACTGGGATAGGTAACTATTATAATAATCTTTGTCTTGACTGACTGATTGACTGACTTATAGACAACGCAAAGCCTGAATCACCGGTTGTAGAGGCTTGAAATATTCAGGGTGTATTTGTCTTGGTGCGTAGAGGTGTATGTACTAAGAAAGGAATACCTGAAATTCAACTCTGTATACAACGAGACTTGAAGGTGCTTTCAAACGGTGAAAGAAAACATCACCGGAAAACCCGCTGTTTAGCCAGTTCCGCACGAAATGATCGTGGATTAGGCCGACTTAGCTATGAGGATGGAATAGATACTTCACAAGCCTACTCCATTTAAAAGCTTGCCCCAGGCACTACAGCGTCCCGTAAATAGGGGCCGGGTGAAAAGATGCCAGTAACCATGAATTAGGCGACGGCTGGTTTACATCATCATCATCATCAACCACCACATAGGCCTCACCTGCATGTTTCTGGAAGAATCGTTTCCGAGATACTAAAAATACCGTCGACCCATGAGATGAGATGGGGGGCTACCATTCGTCTTCTAGTAAGTGGTTACCATTTGAGAACCTATTTAAAAAAGACTTAATTTCCTCAGTGAATTTGGGAGCGTTTGCTGCCGGAGTATGCATCGCGTGGTCCTCATCAGCTGATCCCCTCGTGCTATCAGAAGATTCCTTTGAGGTTAGTTTTATGACATCACCAGCTTTCACCAATTCTTGCAACTAACCAACTTTAACCCTGTACTGTACTATAAAGAAAATAACTTCACGCCTTAAATCCATAGACACGTTAGATATCCCCTTTTCTTAGCTCACCCGTATACAACTCTTTTATACTATTGCTGATAGAACAAGCAGTTGGCCACCTCGTGTTAAGCGGTTACTTTACTGATCTATAACAAAGCATTGCCTCGCAAGCCACGCTCATTAGGAACGTGGATTACGATGCACTGCTCTGCGTCCATTAACCTGAGGCATGTTGAGCCTTACAAGAAGAAAAGAAGAAGGGTGTGGGTGCCTGTAATGTCACCGGCACCTACACCCTTCAAACAGGAACACGCTGCGCTGCTTGGCGGCAGGAACAGGCATGGCGGTAGTACTGTCCCGGGCAAGTCCTTCACTAAGAGTTTCTACTACTAACTACTGTATTTAAAAGAAGAACAAACGTTAACCTATAACCTGTAAAAAAAAAACAAATTTGAGTCTTTCCTATCCATTGACCTTGGACCATCAGGTCAGAGGACTGGTCCATTTATCTAAGAGTGGGGAAGTCCATTATTTAAAACATTCTAATGTATTCATTGCAACCTTAACCTACCCTTGAATGCACAAATTGCGATAAAACCCTTAACAAGAGGAAGGACAAAAACACAGCTGCAATATCACTTACACTTCCTCTGATAACTAATATAGTAGTTTTATTACAAAGTATTATTTAGTATTTATTTGTTTTTGCAAGTCCGTTTTTTGTGTGATTTTGTATGGAGTAAGCAATCACATACATAACCGACTCTGTTTTTAATGAAATTTGTATGGAACTATTCTGGAGGTAGGTATATCATTTTCTTATCCACTTAATCTTATCTTATCGGACTTAACCCTAACTTTATTTTATTTTATTTTTAATTTTTTTGTAATATGGGGTTAGGATATAATTTTGGTACCTATGTGCCTGAAATAAATGACTTTTATTTTATTTTTTAATATTTATTTATCATTTAAAAAAACCCACAAAATTCCGAGACACTTTAAAAAACCGAATTAAGAACCTACTTTTTTTTCGAAGCAGGTTAAAAATTCACTTCACGAAATATCGTCAAATTCAAGTTTTGATCATGTCAATATCCAAATATTATTCTTTGAAACTAAAATTTTGTACTAGGTTTGTACGAAAACAGCGCGAGCAAAGCTGCGCATTTTCACTAGTACAGTTATAATAATACACTCACAATGACCTGTTTCGTACAGCAGAGTACAATAAGATAACGTAAAAACGCCCCATTAATTCTCAATGAAATTATTCCTATCATAAAGGGAAAGCAACATAATGGAGCTGAATGAAGTAAGCCTGATATAGATCAAGAGTTAGAGATACTTTTACCACGTCAAATTACGATGCGATAAATGATAAATGAAAGTTGCAATACAAATACCGCAACGCCTCAAGATCCAGATCTATAAACTGCGATGATTTATGGAACTCAGACGTTGTCGATAATTATTATCGGTCACATAAAAATGTTTATGAAGAGTAGATACATGTTTAGAGATACATATGTTATAAGACCAGAGTGGTTTAGGCTGTGCGTTGTCTCTCAGGCAGTCAGCCAGGACAAATACTCTTATACTTGGTATAGATGAATTGGAAAAAGATGACTGATAGAAGAGTGATAAAATGATATACAGGTAGGTAAGTCAAAAGTAAATGTTTAGGTTTAAGCTTAATAGCCGTCACAGCTCAGTTTGTAGTAGCCCTGTCTTCTGCGCTTTAGGTGGTGGATTCGACCCCCACCGAGAATAAACATTTGTGTGATGAACATGAATTTGTGTGATGTTTGTTCTGTGTCTGGGCGTTTTAGTGAATACTAAGTATGTGTTTACAAAAAAAAAGAAATATAAGTATTGTATCAGTCATCTGGTTCTCCTTAGTACAAGCAATGCTTAGTTTTGGGCTAAATGATGTTGAGTAAAAATTTCCACAAATATTTTTTATTTATTATCATAGTTATAACTATTAGGTACTATTAGGTAAAAACGTGAGTAAAATAACGTGAATGACGTAAGAAAAGTACTACCAGCTTCCGAGCTAGGACAATGAAGTCAGTCTATAATGTGGGACACTCGACCTCTTTAGATAGGACGCAGACATGTCTACCTTTGATAAAGACAAATAAATTACTGTCATTTTAGATAAACATATTGCTGCATGACAAAAGGGCGTGATTATTTTTAATGAGAATTTACAGAAGCGTTTGACCGAGTCGAAGACATACTTAGGCGCTCACCGGACGGGCAACTTTAGCTGTTATTAGTTGTCAACTTTCTGCCACATCATAGACCAGTTTGTTCATTCAATTATAACTACTCTTGCCTCTTCTCTACGCCTCACTTAGTTTGATTGGCAGTACACTGGAGTTTCATTTTGTATAAAAAGGTTAATTTATTTATTACATTTAATTATTGCCAATATGTTAGTACATACAAAGAAGTAAGAATATAAGTTATATGGAAAAGTTGCAGGTTGCCGCAACAGTTGCTTAATCTGCGGATCACCTTAGACGTCCTCATCATGATTTATAATTTATATTAGTCTGCTAGATGTCGTTCTCTCCTAAGACGCATTGCCAATTCTGTCTTCGTCTCTTCCTCTGTCAGTATTTGCCAGCTACATGTCGTTGACTGTCATCCCACCTTGCCAAAGTGCGTCCTACCTACATACAAACGCGGTCATACCTACAAACGCGGTCTCTATTCAAGTATTCGTTTGTTCCAGCGATGGTTGAGGATAGGTAGGCTTGCTCACCACTTACCACCAGTACTTACTTGTAGAAAATATATGTTACAATTTATATGACGACATTTTGACTTTGAAACAATATCTATCTATGTTTCACAAGTTATATTGTAATCTTCTGCATTTTAAATATCAGGAGAAACTTTGACTATGAAAAACCTTTGATTTTACTTTAAAGTTTTACTAACTTTTAATTTAACTAAGAAAACTATAGCTTTTACAAAAATTATAGTAAAAAAGAGTATCACAAGGTTCTATATTTGGTCCCGCATTATTAAAATTGTTTACGAAGCAACTTCCAATAAAGTTAAATTACTACAACAGCAAAAGTTGGCAACTATGCCTACTTACTGTATACATTATACTGTGCGGTGTTTATTAAAACAAAAGCAATTCAAACTACACTCGAAGTGAAGGTAATTCATCGCGAACACGGTATGTGTACATGCAGTAGATAAGCTTTGATACTTTAAATTTAATTTTTCGTAGTGGGTTCGAATCCGGTCGTATACCAATGAAATTTTACCTCACCTCACCAAGTATGCAGAGGGTTAATAGTGACACATAGTGACTAATAAAGTACTAGTGATGGGGTTTGTGCATTAAAATAAAATGTATGTGTTCTGTGGTAGGTCTGATAGACTAATTAACATGTTGAGAGTTAAAAGTGACACATAATGAATGATAAAAAGCCAAGTGTTTGCGTATTATATTAATTGGTACTGTGTGCAAAGTTGGGTCTGGCAGACCCAACCAAGCATAGATAAGAGTTTATTACTTATTTAAGTTTATGCTTGTAATAAAACGTTCCTGTACTCATCACGGTGAGTTGGTAGATTCTACGTAGCTTACTGATACCTAGATCTACTTAGTTTACAGACGATTTAAAAGGGGCCTTAGGTAAGGTTTTAAAGTATGCCTTTTTGGCTGAAACTTTAATCTACCAAGTAGTAAAAGTTCAACGCTTTGAACAGAAGACAACTACAGAGAAACACTAGACAGACAATTACTGATTTAAAACCCTGTGGGTCTGACAGACCCTACTAAAAGTACTTAGAGTTTAAAGTGACTAAGAAAGGATCAGTTATGTTTGTACTGAGCTTATTCTCTACTGTCGCGACTAACACCGAAGTTTCTGGAAGTTTCGCCGCGTGACAGCTAGTTGCATGCGGTAACTACCTGACTTATGATTATTGAAACTTTTCACGGGCTTAAACCACGCGTAAAAACTACCTTATGTCATACGATTTACGATCTATTTTTGCTTGATGCGTTTGTTGCAAAATACGCAGTGCGGGTAGTATAATAATTCGGCCTATGCACCTGTTATTCTTCATTTGCTCGGCTTATTGAGTTAGTGTTATTAATTTTGTATTGCACTAGCAAAACCCGTGGTTTTGCTTGAGTTAAATTGTTGCTAATAGTTAGAAATAAAATGCAAATAAAGTAACCACTAGACTATCACTTGGTCATTGGTAAAAGAAGGCGTTAGAATATACATATAAGCATCATTTATCTATTGTTAGAATTTCTTAAGAAAGGTTCGAAAATTAAAATATTTATTTAAAATTAATTTATTATAATGGTGATGATTTGAAAATACAAAATTATATGCGACCGGCATCTACACACACACACACAGACAGAAGAACAGAGGATACAGAACAGAGTTACAGAGGATATGAAGAAATCAGAAATCTACTCATATTATAAAAAGTAGTTTGTGACGTAGTAGGAGGTAATTAATCTCTGAATCTACTGAATCAATTTTGAAAATTCTTTTACCAATAAAAAACCACATTATCTGTAATAAGCTGGGTGGTCTTTTCGGCCAGTAGTAATCTCATCCGGATAACCTAAGATGGAGAGAATTTAAGACTAAAGTTGGAAAATCAATGATGATGCCTACAGTATCTTCTTTGTTCCATAAACTTTAAACAAAGGGTTTTAAGCAATTTGTTTTAAAACCACCGAAAACTTTGCAGCAAAACCTCAAACGGTACCTATCCTTTTATAGCTTTATAGCTACCTACTTATCTACTCTACGCAAACTTAGTAGGCATCTATTAAATAACAAAGGTTTTTATCGTGGTCCAAACTTTAGGTTTAGTGGCGGGGTCGTTTTCAAATTTTGCAAATTATAGCTCAAACAATCTACATCTGGTTCACTTTAAAAAATTTAAAGTTGTGTCAGTGACTGAAAAGATGCAATAGACAAGCGTGGTATAGACATGTCATGCGAAGAGAGATGAATTATGTAAAAGATGATATGGGTAAGAAATGAGTGACTACAGAGATGATGGATGATAGAAGTGGAAGGAAAACATGTGCCGACCCAACAAGAAGTGGGATAAGGGCAGAAAAATGATACTGCAATCGTCTAGATTTATTATGTCTTCGATGATGTATTCGTATTTATGTCGGGTCTCTTCGGGCCTGTTTGGACTAAGCTCACAATAATTAGGCAAACAAACTATCTAGCTTACAGTTACCCCTCTGGTCATTGATTTGAAATCTTCAGGTTTTGTAACGTGAAAGTATTTTTTGTATACTTTCGCGTAAATAAATAAAAAGTTTAATTAAATGAAAAAATTTCATTTCGCAAAAGAAAAAAACTGGAGTGAACTAGCTGTGTTCGTATTAATAAGTTGAGCAGCAAGTCGGTCCAACTTCAGGATTTACGAGAGTCGAAGCCGCGATACTGGAGTTTTATGTGACACATGCTAATTTCCACTTTAATATCAACTTTGGCTATTCTTAACTAAATTATCATAATTTTCTCATAAAGTTTCATACCAAAAGGTTGCTAATGGAACTTTATTGTTACACCTCTTATTTATGTATTGTATGTATGTTATAGGGTATAGTAGTAATGTTTTTTTGTTTATGTGCCTTAGTAATGGAACAAGCAGATGTCGCACCTGATGTTAAGGGGTAACAATTACCTATAACGAAGTATTACCTCGCAGGATTATGAACTGAGGCATACAGGTGCTAAGCCTCATGTGCCTGTAATATCGGCACCCACACCCTTCAAATTGGAACACAGCAAGCTGCTTAGCGGTAGGAATAGGTATGGTGGTAGTACACACCATGGCGATACCTTCTACTATTTAGCCATAAAATTATGCTACCTATAACTAAAATCGTATCAAAAAAACTATATTAAACGGTACCTAGATCTACGTAATCAGGAGTAGGTACTGACTAAATTTTAACAACGAAATTCCTAATTAACTTGTATGGTTGACTGTACGTTGGCAAACCTACAGACGATTGCTAGGTAATAATTCAGCGCAAATAAACTAATGCTGAATTCCAAAGTTAGGAAACCCACACAAAGTAATCTAGCAATGTGGCTATTTCACTAGAATATACTAAATTATGCTCACACGCGTAAACTTGCCGCGAATTTATAAAGCATAGAAGGATTATCAAATTAATATAATAGTAATGAAACACTTATTTGCAAAGGCATTTATCGCGTACTACCTTTTTTATTTATTAACTAGCTGACCTGCTGGCGACTTATTTCTCGTTTTTCATATAAACTTCATCCCCTTTTTACACCCGTTTTAGGGATAACAGCTCAAAGAAACCCTTACTTAGTTTTAAGTTGTACTAAAAGCTAATTCTACTAATCGCATCAACATTCATTAAGTAATTTTTGCGTGATGCATGTAAACAATCGTATAAACAAACAAGCAATAATAGTAAACGAAATATCATCAAATTCCAGTTTCAATTATGTCAGTCTCTAAAAGGTATTCTTCGCAACTGACATTTCAGATATACCCGATTTTGTCAATCAAATTCTAGTTTCAATCTTCTCTCAGCTTCAAAAAAATACATGATATCTCTCCTATTGTAGCATGCTCAGCATGCTTAGCGGGAACACCTATATTATATACTCTAATATATCTATGTAAATTTAATAATCATTCTATGCCTACTATCGTGTTCCAGTATTAATTAACGTTATTAATTAATGTGTGTTTAGATGTCGAGTCAGGAAATATCTTCAGAGAACGCGACGGCTGCCTTCTACGACCAGAAACTTGTGGTAAGTCTACCTTTGGTTACTTCTTTGTTGTTTGTTACCAGACAAACAAATAATAACGGTTAGTAGTGAAGGCTCTTCGTAAATAGAAGTACCACAATGCGGTAGGAAAGGATACAATTGAAAGGTGTGGGTGTCGGTGACATTACAGGCACATGAGACTAAACACTTTGCCTCAGGTTGATAGACGCAGAGCAGTGAATTGTAGGACACGTTCTTAACGAGGGTTGGTTTCTATGCTTGGTCGCGAGGAACTGGCGCTTAGATTCACCTAGATTTAAGACGTTTCAAGATGATCCTTACGTCATAACATCTACCTGCATGCCAAATTTCAGCCCGATCCGTCCAGTGGTTTGGGCTGTGCGTTGATAGATCACTATGTCAGTCAGTCAGTGAGTCACCTTTGAGTTAATAAATGTACTTATTAAGTTATTATTGTTTTCCAGCACCTAAAAGACTTCCAAGCATCCTGGGCGGCTTCACTGCTGTGTCTGGGAGCACTGTGTGGATCGGTTCCTGCTGGTTTGATCTCCGAGTACTTCGGACGGAAGAAGACGTTGCTGTACCTGGCACTGCCACTGCTGGTCTCCTGGATCCTGGTCGCTTCTAGGTAACCAAGTTATCACCTCAGCATGGTCTACATGGCTACCACTCCCGTATAAGTCTTTTTAGCCATGAACAAAAGTATTCAGTGCCTTCTAGGTGCTCTGTGACCTAACTGACGTCACTTAAATCATCTGTAATAGATGTTGAACACCAATGATGATGGAGATGATGGTCTACATACCTCACTTGCAAATTAAGTCAGTTGAAAGTCTTTGTTGACGTTACAGGCACCTGTGTGTCTTTGATTGGTAGACGCAGAGTAATGCATTGTAGGGCACGTTGTTAATGAATGTGACCTGTGAGACAATGTTGTGATAAAGTTGATGATTTTTTAAATTAGATGGGTCATCTGCTGGTTCCATAAATAATCGTAAAAATAATAAAGGGCACAATTTTTTTTTGTTATTTCTTAGGATAACTTCTATTTTTTAAATCTTTATAAAACCATAGTCTTTCTTTCGTGCAAAGTTATTTTCATGCAAACTTTAACCCCGTTTCGGGCTTAAATTTCAAGAATCAACTTTTACTTACCTAGACGAAAATATTCAGAAAATTTTAAGTCTACGACATGCGGTTTTGGCTATGCGTTGCCTATACGTCAGTCTTAATTGGTAAAGATACTACGTTCCCGCACAAAATTGGCAGTTTATAATTAACTGTAATATCTGTAGTGAAGATACCTATCTCATTAAAATTACCAATATTCATGGAGTTTCTGAAGCAATTTCAGCCATCAAAATCTTTGACAATATCATTAGGTACTCAGCACGCAAGAAATCCTCCACAAACTAGTTCAACCACTGCCAAACAATCTTGCCGAATCGGTAATTACAATCAGAGAAGGCACGTGACACGAAACGTATTTATGTAGCAAGTTCGAGAACACATATATAACACTATACCTTAGACATTCGACGATGCGTTTTAATAGCGTATTCGAAAAACGCCAGTTAAAACAAACGCCAACAATGTTTAATACGCCAGCTGCTTTTTAATTCAAATTTTAACCTCTGCTGTACTCCTTTAGGGGTTGAATTTCAGATATTCTTTTCTTGGTATAGCCCTACGCACCAAGATAGATATACCCTGAAAACCTCAAGTCTCCTCTACCACTACTAAATTAGGCTGTGCGTTGTCTCAATGTTAGTCAGTCAGGACAAACATATTTCTACGAGGTATATAGATAAGGAACGCCAAGCAAATAAGAAATACACTCAGAAAAACCACAAAACTAATAACTTCATATAATTACTAAGATAGAGAAGTTAACGTGGCAATGGCTTGCCCTTACAAAAAGGAATAAATTATTTTTATTTTTGGCAAGACAGAATCGTTACGTATTTATTCCTAGATAACTATCCCTTTTCATGGTGAAAAGGAATATTTAAAGGAAATAAAAAAATATGTAGTTACCACGAAAAATCATTGAAAAGATAGAGGTTGAATTTAAGCCGAATAAATTTAAAACACAGTAGATTCATACACCTTATCATTCTTGGTTTCAGTCCAAACGTGTACGGCTTGTACGTAGGCCGCTTTGTTGGAGGCATTGCTGTTGGAGCATTCAGCGTTGGGATCCCTCCTTATGTTGAGGACATCGCGGAGAAGGAGATCCTACCAACGCTGGCTAACTTTTATCACGTGCATCTGAGCTGCGGCGTCCTCTTCGGCTATATTATTGGTAAGTCTTTAAAATGTAAGTTTGTTTTAATTACACAGCGTCAGTTTTTAACCATGCATCTATTCACGGGATGCTATGGTGCCTGAGGCAGGGTTAAAATAAAGTAGGCTTGCCAAATATAGGCCAGTTTATGATTGTTTGTGAACCAGCGTACATCCTTAGACACTAGTTATAAAAGCCAGCCATTGGCTCAGACCAATCTGTTGTTTGTTTCAGGTATGGTCGAGAGTCCTATATGGTTTTCAGTACTATGTGCAAGTATACCGATAGCATTCTTCATTGCCTTCATATTTCTTCCGGAGTCTCCAGCATACCTGATGTCCCAAGGAAAGTTCCAAGAAGCCACAGCTGCCTTACGCTACTTCCGAGGAATCGACTACGACATCGACTCAGAAATCAAGTCTTTAAAAGAGTACCTCAGAAACGCTGCCAAGAATAGAGTCACGTTCAAGGATTTGTTCAAAACTAGAGGAACTATCAAAGCTCTTGTCGTCTCTTTTGGACTTATGATCTTTCAGCAGATGAGTGGGATATATCCTGTCCTTTTCTACGCAAGAAAAGTCTTCGAAAAGTTCTCCGTAAGCTTGAACCCGCCAGGCGCTGCCATAATTCTTGGTTTTTTCTTAGTATCTTCTACCTACTTCTCAACCATGCTTTTGAAGGTTTCTCGGCGCAGAGTACTACTCCTTATATCCTTTTCTGTAATGGCACTGAGTTTGGGTTGCTTAGGGATATACTACCATAGATTGGAAACTAGTACATCACAAACGAACACTTGGATTCCACTCTTCAGTCTTTGCGTCTTCGTTAGTTTCTACGCCGCTGGTGCAGGTCCGATCCCCTGGTTGATGCTTAGAGAGATTTTTCCCCAAAACGTGACAAGGCGAGCTACAGCAATCACTGTTGGGTTCCATTGGTTCCTTGCCTTTGGAGCGACGAAACTCTACCAGAACTTGATAGCCCTGGTAAAACCTGGTTGGGCATTATGGCATTTTGCTGTTGTGTGCATCATAGGGTCCATTTTCGTGTACTTTTTCGTACCAGAGACTAAGGGTAGGACTTTGAGAGACATCCATAATGAGTTTGATGGAATTCATAAGAAGAAGAAACATCGGCATGTTATAGAGGTGGAGAGTCTGTCAGAGGCATGATGAGGGATGGAAGGCTGGTTTGGGTCAAGGTTTTGTGTGTACCAGAATTGATATGAGTGACTAGTGAAACGCGCGTGACTTCGTCCGCATGAAGTTATTTTCATACAAACTTCAACCCTCGCTGTACTTGTTTGGGGTTTGTACATATTTCGGCTATTTCTTTCTTAGTATACCTACACGCACTAAGACAAATATACCCTGAAAATTTCAAATCTCTTCGCCCAGGGGCTTGGGTTGTGTGTGTGTTGCCTATAATAATGTCAGTCAGGACGAAGATGCTTATAATTTGTATAGATTGTGTATTTAATATTTTATCAGCTAATATGATGATTCTGAACACCATTCTTATTAAACACAAAAGAATATATTTGATGCTTGTGAATTTGTATCAATAACCGTAGTGAATGTGTCTGTTTGAAAATAAGTTTTGATCTAAACGTTGTTTCAGGACAATGTTAGTGCGCAGTAAAGGCTAATTAGTTTTAGGATATCTGTATTTATTTTACGTAAATTAAATAATTTAATATTTATTTAGCCTTTTCATGTTTTATTAATCTCATTAGCTTGTCGTTGAAATGTGAAGTCACATTTAACTCCTTTTTAAGATATTTCAAGTGCCAATAATCTAAAGAGATGGTTACCGTGCTTAGAGATTACAGTTATAAGCCTGTTTGTCTAGGTGGAGTATAAGTTGGTATTTTAAGTCCGATAAGACCGGACTTAAAATACCAAGGATTTAACTCGTTAATTCATGTGTTTTCGTGACTTGTATTGTCATTTCAGTTGATCATGTGTTGAGTCGTTACCTTCAACAATTACGCTACATATAAAAAAGTATTCAGTATTCAGTATATTTATTGCCTTATTATGTGTACTATCAGTTATAGGGTTCCCATAATACAAGCTTTGCTTAGTTTCGGGCTAGAAGGCGATGTGTGAAAGTATGTCAATATTTTTTTACTCATTACCTTACAAAAGTCAAAAGTCAAAATCAAAGTATAAAAGCATCTATTCAGTAATATCCTTAGGGATCATCTTAAAACATCTTAAATGTAGGTGAATCTAAGCGCCAGTTCCTCGCGACCAAGCTTAAAAGAACCGGCAAGAAACTTACGGCTTGGTTTCTACCGTTTTTTTGTATAATCCTGGTACAAAATACCTAGTAACCATGTAAATAATGAATCTCTCGTGTGGTGCCAATCTAACTAAATGCAAGACAAAAAACATGCAAAGTCAATTAAAGCACAGAGCAGGTGTCCTACCGAGTATTCCACTCTTGGACTTAAAAGGTGTCTCATGTTCCTTTAACCACCGGCATCAGTACCTTTTAAATCGGGAGAGAGCAATGCTTTAACTACTGCTTGGTATGAGTACGAAGGCGTACTTTCTCTGACTCTTTCAGTAAAAGTTCTATAAAGTTGGTATATGCCCCGAAGTTGGTCGAGAAATATAAATAGAATCCCGAGCACGTATGTCTTCTGGATTAGCGAATTAGCATGCCGCCCACGCGTCCTCACCCCTTCGAGTCCAAGGCGTTGGGACTTGGCTCCGAAATACTACCACCGTAATATGATAATAATAATGCTGGACAATCCACACAACATCATCTAGCCCCAAGCTAAGCAGAGCTTGTGTTATAGGTACTAGATGACTGATATACTTAATACAATACATTACATACATATTTTTTTATTATGTATAGAAAATACCCAGAACACCCGGAATAAATATTTGCAGATCGTACAAACATTTATCCCAAGGCGGGAATCGAGTCCGCAACCTTCGCGGACTTTCGCCCGCCGCGCCACATCGGTCCTCATATGCTATGACGGCAACCGTTTACAAGGAATCAAAACTTTAGGCTAGGGAATAAATCGTAGAAGGACGAAGTAAGCTAATTTGACAGCTTTTAGAAATGTTGCAATAGAAGTACCATAGAAATGCTTTGGACACACAACATTTATAGTTTAGAAAACCTACTTACTTAATACAATCGGAAATAAACAATCACTGCTGTGGTCTAACATACATTTTTCTGTGTATTTTTGGACGCAGAGTAGTGAATCGTTGTACACATTCTTCATGTGCGTGACCTAGCTACGCTTACCTGAAGGTATTTAGGTAGGCTATCTGATAATGCTGTCAGCGTGTTGTATAGAATAATAATAATAATGCTGGACAATCCACACAGCATCATCTAGCCCCAAGCTAAGCAGAGCTTGTGTTATGGGTACCAGATAACTGATATACTTAATACAATACATTACATATATAGATATTTTTATTATACATAGAAAATACCCAGAACACCCGGAATAAATATTTGCAGATCGTACACACATTTATCCCGAGGCGGGAATCGAACCTGCAACCTTGTGCGTCGCAGGCGGACATTCGCCCGCCACGCCCCATTGGTCAAAAATCGGTTAGAAAACCATAAACGTTTGTCGCAAGTTGTAATTGGTTGTAAATTGACTATAAAAAGTGACTGAAAAATAAATCTAAGCTTGGTAGGTACTTGTGTGAAAACAACATAATATTTAATGTAGTTGTAGTAAATTAAGTGTAGTTGTTTTATAGTTTTGTTGTTTTGCTGAATTTTATTATATCCTGTCTCGCACTGAAGAAAGTGCCGGAGAAAGCTTTAAGTAATTTTATTTCCCTACCGTTGACTTTTCAAGCTATAGACGCAACATTTCTTACAAAAACACTATGCCTAAATGGTTGGTTTTATTTGCTTTCATTACTTATTTGACCACTTCAGGTGAGGGTTTCTAAGATTTGCCTTGCATCGTCATTAGCCAAAAATAAAATAAATCCAGTACCGGACTTTTCCATATTTGTGAGTAAAACACTCACTCAACATAGAATGCATATCGTCACCTGTAATGGCGAACTCACGAATCTGCGCTTTTCACGAAAATGACTTTTTAACGCCCAACAGCTTAAAATGCTTTTAAGAAAAGCTTAAAAAAACATGCTTTCAATTAAATTAACAAAACAAATATAAAAGTTCAGAATAGGTCATTGGGAACTACATATTTCAAAAGAGCAAAAACATATTTTTTATGAAGTTTTTTTGCTCTCCTGTGAAATGTGTATTTTGCAAATTCGTGAATTCGCCATACAAGTGATGATATCATGAGTCTCATTTACTATAGACAAATATCAGCTGTAGTGCCACAATAATATTGTGGCACTGCATTATGATGTAAAGTAAGATAGCATGCATATAAACCGCCCCTATAAAAACGTTTACAAAAGAAACTCCAGTTCCGATCACCTCAAAGAGTGTGGATTCGACACGCGGCAAGAATGGTAAGTCGGTAAGAAATTAACCATTCTCTAGAGGTAAACTTTTGTAGCTGCGTCCGCGAACAGCATACCGATGCGATGAGTTAGTCTAATGCCACACTGTGCTACAACTACTGACTAAGATTGCACCAGGGCTAGTGGTAGGCTCTTAGTGAAGGGCTCGTTCGGGAAGTACTACCACCATGCCGAGGTCGCCAGTGTTCGACAGTTTCGACGATTAGTATAGACGATTGCATCGTGCTGTAAGAGCTCACGGTAGGACAGACAAAAAATTCATTTCTTTTCTACTTGATTGCTGATGGAACAGCCGGATGGCCCACCTGATGTGAAGTAGTCACCATACAACAAAGCATTGGGTTGTGTCAGGAACATGCCCTACAATATGCTCTGCGTGTGTTACCTAGGGCATACAGGTGTTAGGGCTACACTAGTCGGTACGTTGTCCATACAAACGCTGTAAGTGTTTAATGTCTACTATTTATTAACGTACGTCCAAAGTTAAGTTTGATACTGAATTATCTTGCCGTAAAATCGGATTACCTTGAAAGTTACAAGCGTCGAAAGATTTAGTACTAAATCCTGTAACGCTTGTAACTTTCAAGGTAATCCGATTTTACCGTAGCATATAGGGTAACGTACCTAGATAACGGCAAGATAATTCAGTATCAAACTTAACTTCGGACGTACGTTAATAAATAGTAGACATTAAACACTTACAGCGTTTGTATGGACAACGTACTGACTAGTGTAGCCTTAAGCCTCATGTGCCTGTAATTTCATCTGCCTTTCATCCCAGTTTGGATGTAGCTTCTCACTGTGGTCGCACCTTACTCTGCTTGAGTAGCGTGTGTACTGCTCAAACTATTGAAACTCATTTTCAAAGAACTATAAGTTTTGTATCGCAAGAGCTTTTTGACTTTCATGGATATATTTAAGACATGCTTTTGTTGAAAGTGAAAGTTTATTGAAGCATATTTTAAACTAGTTAACGCGCACGACTTCGTCCACGTGAAGTTATTTTTATACAAACTTCATTCAGAACCACTTAACATCAGGTGAGCCATCTACTTCTTTATTTATTTATTCTTTATTGTACACACAGATTATACAGATAGTTAGTTTACAGCGGTCATGTACAAAGGCGAGCTTAACCCTAAAAAGAGTTGCCAACAACAAGTTATATAAAAAAACTATCTTCCTGGCTATAATGCTTAGTCTAGGTTCATAGTTACCGTTGGAAATCATTTATCCCCTAGTAATTGTTGGTTCTACTAGCAACATGACCTGTCTATTGCTAGATAGGCATTTATCCCTATAATCTTGTGGGAATCATACCCACATCTGGTTGGTCCTTAAAAAAACCATACCAAACAAAAAATTAGCCAAGTGCAAGTCGGACTCGCGCACGAAGGGTTCCGTACCATTATCTATAGTAAAAATGGCAGAAAAATCACGTTTGTTGCATGAGTCCTCTTAAATATTTATTTTATTCTGTTTTTAGTATTTATTGTTATAGCGTCAACAGAAATACATCATCTGTGAAAATGTCAACTCTCCAACTATCATGGTTCATTTGATACAGCCCTGATGACAGACTGACAGACAGGCAGCGGAGTCTTAGTAATAGGGTTCCGTTTTACCTTTTGAGTACGTAACCCCTAAAAAAACATCCAGTGTAATATACCATCCAATATAGATTTGAACCTATGACCTTAAAGATGAGAAGGCAGAGTTAGTAGACTAGCAGCGCCCTCTAATGAACATTGGAATAACTAATGAAAGCCGAGTGATTGAGTGGAAACTTTTGAACCGAAAGCTTTGATTCAAAGTTCGGCTTCGATTGATATAAACGGATCCCTAAAAACTCGTGCCCGTCATCTGACGTCTCTCTAGTTCATCTAGCGTTCTAGCTCATTCAATTGGATTGGATTCATTCAATTCAATTCAATTAGAATGTCACGCGAAATCACGAATCCTACTATCGTAAAATACTACATTTATGCACTACCTACCTACTTTATAACCTCGGCCTGGCTCCATGTTGGTTCCATATCAGCTAGTCACATAAAAAAAGGTCAAGTGCGAGTAGGACTCGCGCACGAAAAGTTCCGTACCATAATCTATAATAAAAATAACGTTTGTTGTATCAGAGCCCCCTTAAATATTTATTTTATTCTGTTTTTTAGTGTTTGTTGTTATAGCGGCAATAGAAATACATCACCTGTGAAAATTTTAACTCTGACTATCACAGTTCATGAGATACAGCCTGGTGATCTGTCGCCAGGCGGACAGACAGACAGACAGCGGAGTCTTTGTAGTAGGGTCCCGTATTACCCTTTGGGTACGGAACCCTAAAAACCACATGGAGTGACGGCCGTTCTAACTGAAACCCTGCGTTTAAAGTTCTATTGATTTCCCCAGAGTCCATCCATATTTTTAGTCGATAGCCAAGAGCTCAAACTAAACAAATCTGTGATAACAATTAAGATGAAACGCACGTGTATAGTGTCACAAAGGTTTTAGGTATCCCAAAAGTTATTGACCAGGGCAAGAACCCACAACCTTGACCGTACAGTGGCCACACCCAATCATGCTTAGCCATTGTACGGTAAAAGTAACAAAAAACGGCCAAGTGCGAGTCGTACTTGGCGCACGAAAGCACACCTGCCCCCCGTTCATGTAATTCTGTTAGCATCAAAATCCAGTCGCATGTGTCAAATATGACAGATTTTCTATAGCAAATCTGTCATATTTGACACATGTGACAAGGTTTTGATGCTAACAGAAGTTACGTGATCAGCCCCCTGGTCATTAGTGGCAATAATTATCTTTAGAAAAACATTGCAACTTAGAAACGTGTTCTACGATGCAACCTGAGGTATACAGGTGTTAATTCTGATGTGGCTCTAATGTCACCGGCATCCACACCATTCAAACAGGAACACAGCAATACGAGCATCACTAGCTTGGCTTAGAATTATTTAAAAAAAAATCTCTTAAATAATGTAATATCATAGCAATGAGTTGAGGAAAATATATTATAGCGACTTAAAATACGAGATGGGTTTTCTGGGATCAAAGTTGTAATGTCATTTTAATATAGACACCGAATTTACATACTTTTATGGGACTTATAGAGTTAGAGAAAGTTTTATTACTGCAAAGATATGTGTGGAATTGTACACGTATTTGCTAAAGTTATTTTTGTACAGACACACACATCAAACACTGATAGGGATGTGTAAAGGCCTAAATAGTTTTTTATGGAAACGTATGGGGAAGCCTATATTTAGCAGTGAACTTCTGCAGGCTGTTAATGATGACAATGCGATGGTTTATTGCAGGGTGTTTGAGGGCTCACATTCTCAAAATTTGTCCTCCTTAACTTTTTTAAATCCATACTAATATTATAAAGAGGAAAGAATTGATTGCTTGTTTGTTTGTTTGCGTTGAATAAGCGCTGAAACTACTGGACCGATTTGAAAAATTCTTTCACCGTTGGGAAGCTACACTATCCCCGGGTGACATAGGTTATATTTTATTTTTAAAAAATTAGAGATCCGTGCGAAGCTGGGACGGGCTAGTTTCTGAATAAAATTAATAGGAGATGAACTATTGCCAAAATTTCCGACTTACCTCTATCAAAACTGTTTAACTAGGCAAGCAATCAAAAAACATATTACTAAGGGATTAATTTAGTTTTTTTTAACACGGTCAAGGTAACTTTTATGGTTTTGTATTTAAAATGTACGTCAGCATAAAGGTTTATAACACTTTGGATCTAAACAAAACTCACAAAACCTCTTGAAAAACGGCAAAAAGTAGAAATAAAGTAGGTTTATATACAGTTCACATTTAGTATCCGTTTTGATTAAAGTCAGCATTTGCTTAAAAATAAATTTATTTTATAATTAGGTAGTTCAGTTCTTATGTGCCTTGAACATTATTATGAGCAAGCCTTTTAAGTACTATGAGCTAATATTTTGATAAAGAAGTAACAGGTTTGTAAATATCTTGCTAAGTTGGATTGGCACCTTTATGTACCTATCTAGATTTTTGCCTATTCTTTTAAGCTTGGAGGAGGAAAGAGGGAGCGAGGAACAGGCACCTTTATTTATGATGATTCTTTGATCTTTATATTTATGCTCTTCCATTGCCCGTGTAAATAGTTTAATGTTAACAGTTTTTAATATAAACTTAGCTGCATTGTATTTAATATTCAGAGTAGTTGATGCAGGCGAGATAGAGACGTATTTAGATTCTTCTATTTGATGCCAGTGGGTCAACTGTGAATTTCTTTTACTGTTCAAAAAGAAACTAAAAGTTTATAAAAATCGTAGTACTTATTCTAAGTCCGACAGCTTCTAGGATCATTTTCAAGCTTCTTAAAACCAGGTGAATCTAGACGCCATTTGTAACCTGGAAGAAAGATATGAAACTTGCGGTTAAAAAACATCAGTTTTTCTATTCGAAAAAACGGTTTCAATGTAAACCAACCGATTTAGAATTAGCATGTACAATGGGTGATACCGCACCTGCTTCGTTTAGAGATAGCGAAGAAGCGGTGAAGCTTTTTTCTTGCATTGTAATGAGCACCCGCCTTCAACCACTCACTGGCACTGAGGTTTGAGAGCAATTCAAAAGATCGGCATGACCCTTAGATCAAGACAAAACCAGAAAATTGATATTCAAAGTTCAAAAACGCATTTGTTCATTGAAATCATAACCATATCATATCATAATTGTATATATCATTTAGTAGTAGTAGAACTCTTAGTGAAGGGCTCGTCCGGGGCAGTACTACCACCATGCCTATTTCTGCCGCCAAGCAGCTTGTTGTGTTCCGGTTTGAAGGGTGTGGGTACCGGTGTAATTACAGGCACATGAGGCTTAACACCTGTATGCCTCAGGTTGATGGACGCTGAGTAGTGCATCGTAGATGACGTTACTAACGAGCATGACCTGCGAGGCAATGCTTTGTTATAGGTGATGGTAACCACTTAACATCAGGTGGGCCATCTGCTTGTTTCATCAGCAAGTTGTATAAAAAAAAAAGATTACCTACTTAGAAATATCTTAGAGCTAGGAAAATCTAGGCGCCAGTTCCTCGCGACCAAGCCTAGAAGAAGAACAACCAAGAAACTCGCGGATACCCTTGCGAAGAACCTTTATACAGGTGGTCGATAGATCGATAGATAATCTTGCCGATTCTGAGTCCTGGTTTTTCTACGGACGTCCTTGGTTATTCTATGGATTTTCTCACTTCTGATTTTATCATGTACTGTGTCCGTTATGTGGAAATATCTAGGGTACATTGCCATTGGTGGCAGCCGTGTGTGTTATGCAAAGTGATACGTTTCAAGGGGATGGTGCTTAGAAATATTCAAGAGAAGTTAAAACGATCCACCTTCAATAATTCCAAGCTGAATTTCGTGAAACTGTATCTTTTTAATGATATTTTTTATAATATCTTTCACCAGCCTTTTTTAATGAACTTCCAAGTCTTTAACTGATAAACATTATCAAGGTCAGAAAAAAGTGATCTTTATAAAAACGGAAAAAGAAGAAATTTGGTTGTTTTTGTATTGTAATTTGGGCTAGATCAAACTTTGACTTAGACCAATAACTTTGCATGAACTTTCAGTAACAAATTTCGTATTTGTATGAAGATGCTTTCGTATCCATTGCTCGCACAAACATTTATCCCAAGGCGGGAATCGAACCTGTAACTTCCTGCGTCGCAGGCGTACATTCGCCCTCCGCTACACATCGGTCGTCAATAGGTTCATGTGTGCAACCTGTGTAGTTTGGGTATAAATAAATATTTTCTCTGTTTCATTGTTCACGCGGGTGAAGTCACGCGGGTTCCTGTAGTGTTTATATGTGTCGTGTCGATAGCTAACGAGTCAAAGCCTAATTATCTGTAAACAATACCCTGAACTACCCTGACCCCACTCCACTCACCCTTCTCGATGTATTTTTGATGACGATCACACTCTGTTGGAATTTTCGTAAAGCAAGCTATTCATGGATAATATTACTATTTGTTTACGTTGAGGTTCGCTACACAGATGATAACAGCAAAGAAACAATCACACAAACAACAGAAGCAGCATCACGATGTGAATCCCAAGTCCCGGTAGATATGAGAGATAGCATAGATGACTGGATAGATCAATGACTGGATGACAGTGACAAAAAAGTATCGGTGATAGAAACTATGATAAAATCACCAAATGATTTTTATGTGTCAAATGAAACGAATATCGCTACAGTAAAGTAAACATATTATCTTCTCTCTCTATCTCACTCAAGTCGCTATTTTGCTATCTACCGCACCGCACGTCAGCCATTTCATCGGCCTAGTCATTTCATCGAGTCGCTTTATCACATTCGCACGCATTGTACGTATGCAGCATGCTGTCACTGTCCCACTCAGTGGCCGGCCGATATTTGCAATCATTTTTGCCGAGTGATATTATATGATTTAGCCATTGATGATGCAGTCACTGTCACAACATGATAAAACGATTTTAAAATATCAGTGATTTCTTCTGGTACGTTAGACTTAAGGCTTAAGGTTGTCTTTTAAGACATCCAGAGGTGATAGCGGGGTCCAACTTCAGGCCGGGCCCACCAAGGCCTGTGAATGTCCTTCTTTAAAGATAGACTTTGTATATTGAAGTCAGGCTCGGTTTTTGTGTAATGGACTGAAAATTATAGCAATCAACGGCATCAGTAATCAGACAACTCCGACACAATTTCAGTAATACCCCTTAATCCTGAAAAGCGGTGACCGTTATAAAACGGCTTTATTCAGGCATTCTTTCTATGGAATGGAATTCATAGCCAGTGTCTGTTTTTCTTGAACACTATAATCTGAATCTTTTTAAGGTAAGAGTGAATAGGTGTGTTCTAGACCGTCCTGCCTCATCGTCGGCTTCATAGTCACTTACTATCAGGTGAGATTGAAGCCAAAGGACCGGTCTATCAATGATAAAAAAAAAACAAAATTTTTGTTTAAAAAATAATTGTTTATCGCATACGCATACGCTTCAAGCAGTAATAATGTTTGTACGATCTGCAAATCTTTATTCCGGGTGTTTTGGGTATTTGCTATGTATAATAAAAAGATCTATGTATGTAATGTATTGTATTAAGTATATCAGTCATCTAGTACCCATAACACAAGCTCTGCTTAGCTTGGGAGATGATGCTGTGTGGATTATCCAGCATTATTATTATTATTAATAAAATCCATACGAACTTGATGGGTTTTTTAAACATTGTTTTTGCGTGAATTTATTCTATCAGCTAAAACACGCATTTAGGAAAGTGTTTTTAGTAATTAGTAGTGTTGTTATTTTATTGAAACCTTTGTCGCTTGCTTATGGGCGTTTTCCGTAGTTTTATGAGTTACAACATCATTTTGATTGGGCATTAAAGTTTTTGGAACATGGAAGTCGATAACACCTTCCACGTAAATATAATAGCTTAACTGTGACGTGTGCTCAACATCACGTCACGTCACGTCACGAGACCGACGAGAGTTGGTCGATGGTTGGTGACTGAAGTGTTGGTGTTTAGTACCTACTCAGAAAATATAGCTGCCAATAAATAAGGAAAATGTCCGCCTGCGACGCACGGACTCGTGCACGAAGGGTTCCGTACCATTATCGATAGTAAAAACGGCAAAAAAAACACGTTTATTGTATGAGAGCCTCATTAAATATTTGTTTTATTCTGTTTATTAGTATTTGTTGTTAAAGCGGTAGCAAAAATACATCATCTGTGAAAATTTGAGCTTTCTTACTATCACGGCTCATGAGATACAGCCTGGTGAAAGATAGACAGACAGACAGACAAACAGACAGCGAAGTCTTATTAATAGGGTCCCGTTTTACCCTTTGGGTACGGAACCCTAAAAAACGTTGGTGATACGATGTTCATCGGGACAGCTATTTTAAATTACTCGTAATTCTTTGTTATTATAATATTTATATCTATCTTCATTTATTTTAAGATATGACTGGCGATTAATATAAATTTGACTTTATTCTACATTTTTTAGTTTTTTATATTAATCTAACAGCAAAAATGCTATCAAATTACTTAGGTATTGTTATAACGAACAAAGAAACCTCAAAAACTCAAAGGAACCAAAATCAGGCTTCAAAATACGAATATCAGATTACAGAAACATTTCACATTACACTCGAGAGCAATTAATTGGAGCTACAAACAGAAACCTCAAAATTTACAAACTAACAACGCTACCTAATTTACATAAGTGTACTTTAAAAACCTATTTCACATATTCATTATTCAAATAACCAAAACATTAGCCGAGATTAGAATTTTAACAAATAGGTGCTATTTTAACTTTGCCAGAGAAAATTGGAAGTACGAAAAACCTATTAAGTGCCATTTCTTTGTTAAAATGTTTACTAAAATTATTTTTAAATTATTTTTTACTAAACATACTGTAGTTTTCCTAGACTACAAAAGAGGTTTATGACATAACCCTTATTTTTAAATAAAAATCTAATAAATGATTCGAACAATACACATGTGGTAGTCTAATGACGCCGGCTGCGATAATTGTGTTACTTGTAACACTCAACTTTTTTTTTCCAACTCTTCTATGAAACTTCATGATGACGTCATATTAAAATAATGGTCCAATTACTGTTTTATTTACACCTGACGTATGTGAGGTGCGACACACAAAACCTATTCATAAGCCCGATTGTGTTAGCTCGTGGCTAGCATAGAAAAATAGGCAAAAAACTTACGGCTTGGTTCCAGTTTTTCTGTATGAACCTTTTACAAATTAATAATAATGTAAATAATTAAGCTCCATGTTCTAATCTAACTTAATAAGATGAAACCTTAACTGAAAACATCTTAACGCAATCATATCAAGAACTTATAATATCCAACAGAAGTTCAAAAGACACTTCAAGTAATTTGTGCAGGACAATAGGCTTGCAACCTGTCACCTATGGAATACATACTTCAAATTGTTTGCATGTGCCGAATGTACTTCGGACGTACCTCTAACTACACTCCTGAGACATCCTCAAAATAATGATCTGAGGGCACATAACTACCTAAGGCTTAAAAGACGAGCTTTTTCTTTCTAAACTTCATTGCTCTTAAGTGTAGTTCGTTAGTTATTCTGGTTATTTTATGACTATCCTTTCGCCAGGAATAAGATGACCAAGGTCGTGGTCATAATGAACCGCCTAAAAAAGAGAGACTTTTCACACAACACTCAATCAACAAAAATGACAGAACACGGGAAATTGGTGGATAGAAAGGGCCCTTTGTTCCTCTATTTTTTAACTACTTGCTAAAGGCACAAGCCGATGACCTACCTGATGTTGATTGGTTACCAAATGAAAAAAAAATAGCTTAACGACTTTAATCCCAAGGCACAGAAGATATCCCCTCAGATCTTTTAGTACCAACTCGAGATTCCTTGAGGATGTCTACGAAGGCTAGTTAGAGGTACGTCCACATTTAAAATTTTGTACATTTATCCACATTTTGCAGTAGTTGGCATTTCTTACGTGACAGGTTGCAAGCCACTGATAAAATACTAACTGGTTTCCTCACGATGTTTTTCTTCACCGTTTGAGAACACTGTCATTGAGCATATAGTTTTTTTGATAGAAAAATCTATTGGTGGTCGGATTTGAACCCACGATCTTAGGATCAGAAGGCGTAGTCGCATGCACTAGACCACAGGTGCTCGTTACCTTCACTTAGAAGATAATTTGGGTGAATTGAACCAACTGACCAAATCTAGTTTTAATTTATCCATCCGTGAGTCAAAATGAAGAACTTAAAAAGATCAATGTTCCTAAGCCTCCATTTTGATTTTGTAGAATACTTAAGCGAAGCAATGAATGGAAATGGACTTTTAATGGCAGACAGAGTTCAATCCATGCCCTTAGAGTAATAATATTAGCTATCGTTCAAATCCGCTACCTAATATGTGAAAAGATAGAAAATTGGCCTAGGGTACACTTTGCTACAAACAATACTTTTGACGACCGATGTGGCGCGGCGGCCGAACGTCCGCCTGCGGCGCAGGAGGTTGCGGGTTCGATTCCCGCCTTGGGATAAATGTTTGTACGATCTGCAAATATTTATTCTGGGTATTCTGGGTATTTTCTATGTATAATAAAAAATATATATATGTATGTACCTAATGTATTGTATTAAGTATATCAGTCATCTAGTACCCATAACATACAAGCTCTGCTTAGCTTGGGGCTAGATGATGCTGTGTGGATTGTCCAGCATTATTATTATTATAATACTAAGAATAAGGGTGCAGACATACTAAAATAAATCTATCTATACCAATAACAAGAATATTTGTCCTGACTGACTGACTATATACTGACTATAGACAGCATAAATCACTGACAAGCTGATGGCCCACCTGATGTTAAGTAGTTACCATCGCCTAAAAAAAAGTATTGCCTTGTAGGTCGCGCTCGTTAGGAACGTGCCCTACGATGCACTACCCAGCGTCCAGCAACCTAAAGCATACAGGTGTTAAGCCTCATGTGCCTGTATTTTCAATCGGTGAAATTACAGGCACATTAAAATTAACAAAAGGGTGGAAGAAAACTCCTTTGAACATGTTTTAGCATCACTATTTTCTAAACGTTTTTCTGTTCAAGAAAATGTATGTGTATTTCCGTGTTATTACTCTGGGGAAAGCAATATTTGGGTATTTGGGTCAGTAATTATTGGGAAAATTACCCGTTTGTGTTAATAAAGCTGCTGAGCGCGGTTAGATTTAAAAATGCCTTTATTGGATCGCTTACCACAAAATAAAATAGTAAATACTTAAATACCTTAACTTACTTAGTAGTTAGGCGCTACTCTGTCTTAACCCGCAGTCAATAAACCTTGTGAATAAAAACAAAACCCCAAAAAACTCGTAAAAGCCGACACTAAATAATCTTCTGTCGCGTAATATACTCTGTGGAATGAAACGTCACCATAGATTATACGAAAAACGTGAATTATTCCAAGTTATTCATGAAATTGTAAACGCAATGAGAGTTGGAATGGATGTGGCTGCATAAAGATACTATAAAAACTGGCCAAGTGCGAGTCGGACTCGCGCACGAAGGGTTTCGTATCATTATCTATAGTAAAAACGGCAAAAAAATCACGTTTGTTGTGCCCCCTTAAATATTTATTTTATTCTGTTTTTTTTTCTATATGCACAAATATAAATATATCATCTGTAAAAATTTCAACTCTCTAACTCTCACGGTTCATGAGATATAGCCTGGTGACAAACAGACGGACAGACAGTGGAGTCTCAGTAATAGGGTCCCGTTTTACCCTTTGGGTACGGAACACCAAAAACTACATAAGTTGTATTCAGACGTTGCACTATGTAGTAGTCATCAACACCATTAGCCTGTAGAAGTTTACTACTGAACGACTTAAGGCTTTTTTTAAAACCACTTGCTGATGGAATAAGTAGACAGTCCACCTGATACCGTATTTGAACCCACGACATTAGGATCAGAAGGCAGAGTTGCTCCTATTACACCACTAGTGCCGTTCTTGGAGAACTCTTCTCCAAAAAAAAAATGAAGTTCTTTAATCGTCTGTTACAGATCAGTGATTTTTTGATCATTTCTGCAAAGTATTTTCACATGTATATCGGTAAAGGTGAATATCACGTAATCTCAATATAAATAATGCAAAAAAATTCACCATTACTTGTTTAATCCACAAAAAGCAAAGATTCCTCCAAGTACGAGTATCTTCATTTCAGCTCGCGAGCAAATCTCCTGAATAACAAATGTAATGACTTGAGTGTCATGTCGTAAAGTATGGCACTTTACACACCACTACTTACTGTGACATGCTGCATGCGAATTTAATACCATATTGTAAACCTTTCTAACGACATTGTTAGGATTACTGGAAGTCGGTGGATGGAAAAAGCTCGAAATCGTTCTTCCTGGAAACGTATTTCTATTATAGTAAAGAGCTTCTACTGAGGATGTTGATAATGATGATAAAATAAATGGTTTACATCTAGTTTTCATAAATAAAAACACCGGCACTAACCTAAATTAATCACATTTGATAAACAAATTTAAAATAATTGTGAGGTTGTATATTTTCTTTTACAAAGTGTAAATGTACTTCAATATTACAAATTCTGAAA
This sequence comes from Electrophaes corylata, assembly GCA_947095575.1. NCBI lineage: Eukaryota > Metazoa > Arthropoda > Insecta > Lepidoptera > Geometridae > Electrophaes > Electrophaes corylata. Next base: position 7,729,037 of record OX352722.1, on the reverse strand, counting down.
TGTAGTACGGTTCAGGTGAAAATAATTGCATTCTCAACCATTACCAGTGGAAACTTGGAGTTCATTTATTTTTACCAATAATTCTAGGTAGGTACTTATCTGTCATTGCATGACTTCATAAACAGCGTCCAAGGTTGTTGTGTTTTTATTTGTGGAATTACTATGGTATATGATTTAATTAACCGACTTTATTTACTTAAAAAGATCTTAAAGCAACAAAATTAATCTATTAGTAAGTATATTTTGTATCAATAAACAAGTTTACATTATTGGTACACTTATACAAGTGTTATAACTAAAACTAAATGCCAAGAATGCAGCATGCCGCGACAACCGACATCATGTACAAGATCTTCAAAGGCAGAACTACGGATGAAATATTATATATGATGAGGAAAGAATTATGAGAGATGATAGGAGGTAATCCAAGAGGGGAGGTAACGGAGGGTCCCTTTCATTGGGAGGGAGGATACGACGACCTTTTTTTGTCAAATAGGTGGCAATCGGTAAAAATATCAAAGGCATCTTTCTATTTATCAATGAAAAATTTATTGGTTTTACTACAAAACAATAATTAAGTTTAAACATTTTATTGTAAACATTACTATAATTTGGCATGCGAAGACTATAAGGTGCAATAATACGCAAAATATAATAATTTACCTACCTACAACCGAAAATGTTACGAAAATATAGTTCATTCAGAAATTTCAATGAATGAATTCACATCAGAGATTTTATTCTAATAAAAACTCATCTTACCAAAATGCCAAAATAAAATTGTCTGAAATTTATTTAAAAAACGACTACTTACTTGTTGAATACTGTCACTATTTTTCATATCATATTGGTAAGCGATGACAAAAAAAATATACTACGTAAAGCGATTTAATGAATGTTTAACTATAATGATTAAATATTTGAATAAAATAATTAAGTAATTTTTAATGAAACTTTTTTAAGAACTTACCTAACCTTTTAAAAATGCTGTCTAACCAATGAATAGTGATGTATATTATTTTCAAATAAATTTCATTTCATTTCAGTTTAATGTATAAATATCTTTTGACATTAACAAAATTAGTACGGTCGTCATTTGACGTGTCTATCTTTGAAGAAACTTTACTCTACAATAATAATAAAAAGGAATAACAAACATCTATCTTGCTCCCAAACACGCTGGAACCCGTCAAAAGTCGAAAAACATTGAAATTGATGCCCAATAAAGGCGCTAACGCACAAACACATATATTTAAAACGAAAACATACGATATTTATGACCAAGCATATACAGGGTGTAAAAATACCACTCCAAATTTTCACTGTTGTAGTGCTCTCTCTGTAAAAGAGTTAGTGTGCTGTGTTCCGGTTTCAAGGGTATCGATGCCATGAGACTTAACACCATCTCTGATTAATTAATTTATTTAGTATAGTAAGCTAACAATAGAAAAAAAAATCCTTACTATTTCAATTTAAAAATGCTACTAAAGAATTACAAATGCTATGAAGATGTCAATATGTTGAAACTCGAATAGAATACGTTGCAGTGTATCAATACCGAGTATCGTCTGCATATTCTAGGTGACAACGTTCAATGTCATGTAAAAAGCAAAAGCGGTCTTTATGCGGTTGACGAGCGGCGGCCGCGCGGTTGACCGCTTGACAGGAATTTGAACGTAGAACCTAGAATATATTCTTGATGGACCCTCTTATGGTCAAGATTAAGTATTCGGTAGTAGTTTTTACACCCTGTATGTTTAACACATTGGAAACGAAGTTGAAGTACGTAAGTGAAATATCTTCTTGTTTATCTCACGAATGGAAAATCGAAAATGAGCCAAATATGAAAATGAAAGTAGGTACTTTCTCTTATTTGAAGGTTAATCTTTATTCAAACTATCATCATTATCAGCCTGAAGAAATCCAATGCTAGAAATAAACTTCTCCTTATATTATATTACTACCGAAAGAACGGTTCTAATAATAACTTCACGGCTTTTATCATCCGCAGGCATGGTAGATATCTCCTCAAAGATCTTAGTACCAAGTATTGACTCAAGATTTTTTCAGGAGAATTTGTCTAATGTCAAAGGTTGGGTAGAGGGACGTCCAAATATCACATTTGACACACACCCACATTAGTTGAGCTATCTTTAGATCGTTTGTAACGGTTTTTTTTTATACAACTTGTTGATGGAACAAGCAGATGGCCCACCTGATGTTAAGTGGTTACCATCACCTATAACAAAGCATTGTCTCGTAGGTCACGCTCGTTAGGAGCGTCACTGACGATGCACTTCTCAGCGTCCATCAACCTGAGGCATACAGGTGTTAAGCCTCGTGTGCCTGTAATGTAACCGGAACTCACACCCTTCAAGCTGAAATATAGCAAGCGGCGACAGAAATAGGCAAGGTGGTATGGTATTCATGGAAAAATAAAAACCATTTCACAAGGAAAAAATGGAGATACGACTATTAGTAGAAAGTTGGGGCCCGATAATAGATTACATTTTTATCAAAACATCAAATATTCATTGGCTAAGTTTCAATAACACTCAAGGTCGTAATTCCCATGATTTATGTTATGGTATGACGTCACGGGAGCCTCAAACCTTTGGGCACGCTTCCAAGCGGGCCGCGACCAATATCTTTAACTGCCAAGGGGACCGTGACTTAGGAAACTGTGGACTTGAAAATAAAGAAAGAAAGAAAGAAAATACATTTATTTGACACACGTTTTGCACACAGATCGGACAAAAAACTACCTAGGTACATATTACAAAGAAAAAGAAAAAAACAACAGAAAGTAGGTTAGCGTTATCGGAAAATGTGCGAATTGCACACAGCGCTATCTAACCTTGTACCATAGGAAACTAAACAATTGATAAAAAAATGTATGGAATACTTTCTACTGACAAATAATAATAAATATTGACAAACATTCACACAATGCTACGAAATCCTTCTAGCCCCAAACTAAGCAAAGCTTGTACCCATAGTAATGGGAACCGCTGACAGAATAAAAAAAACGAGTGTGCTTTTAGACCACACGACAGAAGTAAAACTTCTTTAATATACGAAACGTAACTATGCGAGAAAGAGAGAAAGAACAGTGCTTTCATACCCCCTCCATGGCAGTGTTAAACGTTTAACGCAACCTTGTTGGAAGTCGCATAAGAAGTATTACTTCAATAATATTTTATTTTTTGTGGACATTTTTACGCAACATCAGGTGGATTAGTGGCCGCGGTGTCAGTGCTCGAGATATGTTGCTGCCATAGTCTCCTGTTATAACAGAAGAAAGCTGGAAACAGCACGAACAACAGCCTTAAAAGGTTGGAAGGCTGGGTAAAAGGTAAAGGTCCAAAGGTTGTCTGGAAGAAATCGTTTTTAGCGATAAGGCCGCCCATTGTACCACTGGTTTTTAGTTGTAATCTGAGTTACTATCTTGTGTTTTAATGGTGTACAATAAAGTTATAATCTATCTATCTATCTAACAGCCTTAAAAGAAAAGCCTTTGCATGTTCTTTTTATATATCGGTACGCTCTACTCTATTGCAACACCCTTACTGGATATATTATGTGTATTGGCACCAAAAATTGTATCTAGTCCTAAGATCTGACAATGTTAAACCTACTTACATAATAAGGCAGTAAACATACTGAATACTGAAGAGGAAAAAAAGGCTCAAGTTCACAGTTCCACAAGCAGCAGGGTTGGCATTGTCTGCAGACTTGGCGTCTCAGCCTCCGGCGCCGGCGACGCCATCTATCGACTACAGACAGATAAACAATCCTGCCATGTCTCACATACATTACACTGAGTTTATTCAGATAATTTAGGGATCTGCGTAATGTATTCCTTTTATTTATGTAGGTTATTTGTCTTGATGTAAGTCTGTTTGTCTTTAACCGTATTCATAATTATGTTGAGGCTGTGTTAGGGTGCAAATAACATCGCTAAGTTTCTTATCAAATAGGTATTTGTTTGGTCAAAAATTATTTGGTCAAAAGTCACATCGGTGGTTTAGTGGGAGTGACCCCGCCCTCTGATCCTAAGGTCCGAGGTTCGCATCCGGTCGTGCACCAATGGATTTTTCTATTAGGAAAATTTATGTGCACAATGTCAGTGCTCTCAAACGATGAAGGAAAAACGTTAAAAATCCAGTTAGTATTCAAGCGGCGGCGATGAGATTGCAACCTGTCACATATACCACTGCAAAATGTGGGTGTGTACATACCATACATGTAAATGCAATATTTGGACGTACCTCTGACTACCCCCCAAGACATCCTAGAAAAATCTCGAGTAGGTACTTGGTACTAAGAGATCCAAAGGGATACCTACCGAGCTTGAGGATTAAAGTCGTGATGCTATTTAATTATTTTCGTAGAAGCTGCAAGCGGCCGCTAGTCTATACTATTGTTTGTTTGTTTGTTTGCATTGAATAGGCTCCGAAACTATTGGACCGATTTGAAAAATTATTTCACCGTTGGCAAGCTACACTATCCCCGGGTGACGCCGGCTATAATATATTTAAAAAAAAATAGTGAAAATAGGGATAAATAATCATACTAAAACCCGTGCAAAGCCGGGACGGGCTGCTAGTTAGTTATAAATAAATGCATTGATCTAAAATATGATGAGATTATGATGATCGATAGGTTACATTATGCAATGCATTAAAAATGACGTTCCTTCTTGATTTATTTCAGTCAATTATTTCTTGTTTCGATTTACATTACTCAAACTTTCGACGGAAAAACATATTATACAGAAAATTGTTAACAACTGAAACGCTTTTTCAACTTTTATTATGCGTACAGCAAAGGAATGGAACTCGTTGCCGTCGTCTGTTTTTCCGGCCACGTATAACTTGGATGTCTTCAAGAGAAGAGAAAATAGGTATCTTTTAGGTAAACGTGCTACACCGTCGACTGCATCATCACTTAACATCAGGTCACACACCGTTTGATTTTCGCTGAAAACAGTTGTGTTAACCGCGATCGCGTGCACCAACACTGCAAAGTGCTAACGCACCATAACAAAGCCGTCGCGACGAACGGCCGGACCGCGATGACCCCGATACTCATTGCGTAAGGCATGTTTTCGGACAGCTAATCATTATTGTTAAGGCTAAGTTAGTACTTGCCTCAACAATGAACACACCTTCAAGAGAGCGCAGTTTCACACTGCGGACAGAAACAGAACATCTGCTGTACGACCGGTATAAAGAAGAAAATGACCGCTATAAAGAAGAAAAAAGGGAGCGAGAAAAGCTTCAAATCCTTGTAAGTGAACTAAAAACTCAAATAGAATCCTTGCAACAGCAGCTCAAAATTGTCGTGGAAAAAACCCCTATGACACCGTTAACCTCAACAATGGAAACTTCATGCACCCGCGCTGAATACTCCACCGATGAAGAGGAACTCGCCAAAGAAACAGAGTGGATCAGAACAAAATCACGGAAAAAAAGAAAATTAAACACCTCACCTACACTCTCACCGCAAGAAACCAACAAGAGCTCCACAGAAAAAACAAAGAAAGTCCCCCTTCCACCACCTGTTGTAGTGGATGGAGTTAACGATTACCAAACTTTTTTTGACTTTTTGTCAGCCAAACAGCCTGCAGACACCTTCACCATAAAATTGATGAATGGCAACTGCGTAAAAATTAACTCCAGTAATGAAGAATCGTACAGATGCATTACAAAGATACTATCAGAAAACGACTGTCTGTGGCACTCTTACGAAAACAAACAAGAGAGACCTATACGAGTGATGGTGAAAAAATTGCCTTCTACTTGCAAACCAAATAGAATCATAGAAGACCTTACAAATAAAGGTTATAAGATTGAAGATGCTGTTAACAAACTGAGTTGGAAAAGCAAAGAACCCCTCAATATGTTCATGCTCACCTTCAACAATCAAGAAGAACTAAAAAAAGTGTATGAAATTAAATATATACTGGGGTGCTTGGTAGAAATCCAACCCCTTAGATCTACAAAACTGATTCCCCAGTGTAAAAGATGTCAAGCTTATGGACATACACACAAATATTGCTCCAAAGAGCCAAGGTGTGTTAAATGTACAGGGAAGCACTTAACCAAAGACTGCAAAAAACCAGCAGCAGATAAGCCAAAATGTGTTCACTGCGGAGAAGCACACCCGGCCAACTACAGAGGTTGCATGATAGCCAAGGAAATGCAAAATATCAGAAACAAGGCAGTAAAGAAACCTCTAACCAGGCAGCAACAGCAGGCCACTGGATCACTGGTAAGCGCCAAAACATCTACATCAAACCAGCATAGCCAGAACTCAAGGTCTATCGCTGTTACAAACAAAAACGTATCGTACGCTCAAGCGGCTGCTAAAAACACGAGCGCTGTCCAATATAACGAGCAAGTCAAACAGCTAAACAGCAATAAACTAGATGAAATTTTAAAATTTATGACAACCTTCGATCAGCGTCTTAAAATAATTGAAAATAGCACTAAAACCGCTATACCTAAGGCCAAACAATGACTAACACAATTAAAATAATGGCTTGGAACTGCAATGGGCTACTAAAACATCAAAATGAGCTGCAAGTAGTCCTTGACATAGAAAATATAGACGTGTGCCTTATATCAGAAACACACTTTGATAAACAATCGCATATAACATTCAAAGGGTATACAGTTTATAATGCACTACACCCAGCTAACAAAGGAAGAGGTGGTAGTGCTATTATTATAAAGAATAATATCAAACACCATGAAAACAGCAAATATGAAGAGCCGGATATACAATGCATATCCATCAATATTAACACTAAGCGGTTTCCTCTCACAATAGCTGCTATATATTGCCCACCAAGGCATACAATAAAAAAACATACCTATCTAAACCTCATACAGCAACTTGGAGAAAGATTTATATTAGGTGGTGACTTCAATGCCAAAAATACTTATTGGGGCTCCAGACTTACCAACACCAAAGGAAAAGAACTCATGAAAGCAGTAAAAGAAACAAACAGTGATGTTATATCAACAGGATCACCAACTTATTGGCCAACAGATCCACTTAAAATACCCGACCTAATAGACTTTTTTGTTTTTAAAAACATATCGCCTAACTATTTAAATACAGAACAAAATTATGATATGAACTCTGACCATTCTGCCATATACTTAAAAATAAGTGACAAAGTCGAATTTAAAGAAAGCACTCCCACCCTTGTTAACAAATACACAGACTGGGAGAGTTTTAAACTAGACTTAGAAGATAACATAGACCTCAAGGTTCCTTTGAAAACTCCAGAGCAGTTGAATTTTGAAGTGAATCAATTTATAACCCTTATACAGCAGAAAGCCTGGAAAAACACACCAGAAATTAAAAAAAGGGTTGCAAAAAATAACTACCCAAAAGAAATTATAGAACTTATCCATGACAAAAGAAAACAAAGAAAACGTTGGCACCAGTCTCGGTCTCCGCAAGATAAAAATAAGTTAAACAACCTTACGAAACAACTAAAAATGCAAATACAATACTTCAATAATAACACTATTAACACATACCTACAAAATTTAACCAACAATCGTAATAGTAATTACTCACTCTGGAAAGCTACGAGAAACATGAAACAGCCGATGACTCAAATTCCTCCCATAAAAGAGGATAGTGGGAAATGGGCTGTTAGTAGTGAACAAAAAGTGAATAAGTTTGCTAGCTATCTAGAAAACATCTTTAAACCGAATGAAAGTCAATCAAATCTAGAAACTACATCAGACCAGGACGTGCCGGACGAAGAACTCCTTCACATAAAACCAGTGTCACCAAGAGAAATTTTTAGAGAAATTATTAAAAGTATAAACCCTAAAAAATCTCCGGGATTTGACCTAATCTCCGGTGAAATATTACACAATTTACCTAGAAAAGCACTTGTTAAACTAACAAATCTTATCAACGCTACTTTGAGGCTGAAATATGTGCCAGACTTATGGAAAGTGGCTGAGGTAATTATGATTGCAAAGCCTGGAAAACCGTCTCACGATGTAAAATCATATAGACCTATTTCCCTGCTACCTATAATGTCCAAACTCTTTGAAAAATTATTACTAAAGAGACTTAAACCTGTAATAGAAGCCAGAAATATCATACCAGAGCATCAATTTGGATTTAGAGAGAAACACTCAACAATAGACCAAGTACACAGAATCACGAATATAATTGAAAAAACACTAGAAGATAAAAAAGTCTGTTCTACCGTATTCCTTGATGTAGCACAGGCCTTTGACAAAGTCTGGCATGAAGGCCTTATACTAAAGCTAAGAAAAATACTGCCTACGCCATACGCAGATATTTTACAATCGTACATAACTGATAGAGTGTTTAGAGTTAGGCAAGAAGAAGCCTATTCAGAAATTAAACAAATTCATGCTGGGGTGCCACAAGGAAGTGTATTAGGCCCGGTCCTGTACCTTTTATACACCAGTGATATTCCAGAACTAGAAACTAGTGCCATTGCGACCTTTGCTGACGACACTGCAATAATGGCTGTGGGAGCTTCGCACGCAGAAGCAGCAGAAAAGGTTCAAATAGCAATTACAAAATTCCATGTCTGGACAACTCAATGGAGAATTAAATTGAATGAATCTAAATCGGTTCATGTTAATTTCAGCAATAAAAAAGATGAATATCATCAAATTTTTATTAACAACACGCCCATCCCATATGAAAATACGGCAAAATATCTGGGCATGACGCTTGACGCAAAACTACGCTGGAAAACACACGTCAAGAAAAAAAAAGATGAGTTGGAACTAAAATACAAAACGATGTACTGGCTACTAGGGAGAAATTCTACCGTAGCTGTACACAACAAAGTATTAATATACAAACAAGTCCTTATGCCAGTCTGGACCTATGGTATACAGCTTTGGGGTTGTACCAAAAAGACCAACATAGAGATTATCCAACGTTTTCAAAATAAAGTACTCAGAGGAATAGTGAACGCACCCTGGTACGTACGAAATGACGATCTCCATCGGGACCTTAACATAGAGTTCGTCGATAGTGTAATTAAAAACTGTGCAGAAGCTCACGAGCAAAGACTTCTTCATCATGTGAATGTCGAGGCCATCCAGCTCCTTGACAATACGAACCTAGTGAGAAGACTCAAAAGGAAAAAGCCTTTTGAGTTAGTGTAATGTAAATTATAAGTGTAATGTAGTGTTAGTGTAAGCAAGTGCTACAGAATATAAGAACACAACAACAGAGTGTCTTCGCCTTAAATAGAGACAGTAAGAAACGTGTTATTGGACACATTCTTAGAACAATAATTTATGCTAGCAATTTAAGTTAACTTAAAATTACTCATTAGCCTACATTGTGGCTAGATTGTAATGATATTAGAGTACATTGTTTGTACGCTAATTTATAACAAAAAAAAAAAAAAAAAAAACTTAACATCAGGTGAGATTGCGGTCAAGCGTTAACCTATAACCTGTAAAAAAAACAACTTTTGCGTTTAGTTATTTCATCAAAATTTATGAAGAATTTCAAATTCTTTAAGAAAAATTGTCTTCAAAGTTTGTAACGCATGGTTCAGTATGTAAATGGAGACACGGTCGCTAAAGTACCGTATTAAAAACACCCCAAGGTTTATTTCATCGGGTCGCTTGAACTCTCGATAGCGCAGTTAGTTAGCGCATCCCCGTATTAAGAGGTCATGGGTTCAAATCCAACTCGAGGGAATATTTTTTGGGTTAATATACAATCTCTGTTTATAATGGTAATGATGATGATGATGTTGACTGAAATATGGTACTGATGTTTTTAAAAAATACCATACTGCAGTCGTTAGCACTCAACAAATCCCTGCTTTTATTTCTACAAAACTACTTAAGAGGCCTAGGGGCGGCCATAAACTAGAGTATCACCAACTTATATGATTTTTTGCTTTAACGATACCTATGTAACATATTTCGTTCTCCACCAGATGGCAAGTTCCTGAAGCGGATTAGAATCGTGTTGTTGCAATGATTTTGCTTATTACAAGACTATCTATTACTGTCGAAGGTGTACGTGGAAATAAAGCGAATGTAACTGTTTGAAATTCAACTAAGTTTGGATTTATATTCTACTTGTAATGTGCTCTAGCACCAGAGGTCTAGTGGACGTGACCCCGCCTTCTGATCCTAGTCGTGGGTTCAAATCCAGTCATGCACCAATGGATTTTCTGTTTGAAAAATTTATGTGCGCAAGGCCAGTGCTCTAAAATGGTGAAGGGAAACATCGTGATGAAACCAGTTGGTATATAGTAGTAGCTGCCGCGATGGGCTTGCAACCTGTCACGTATGAAATACTTACCACTGAAAAATGTGAGTATGTACCAAATGTCATAATATCTGGACATACTTTTATCTACGTCTACGCGTAGCACTTTTATCCACGTCTACGCGTAGAAGCGTAGCAAAGCTCTACGAAGATCTACGCAGCACGTAGCAAGAGCCGAGCAATGAATGAATAAACACATAATATTGGTACTTTTGGCTTGGTTTAACTTGGTAACCGAAAAATATACACTTTAAAGTAGACTTTATTAGAACCCAATAAAGTTGATTTTACAAAATAAATCATACTACTGATGCCTAAAAACTGATGTTAGCAAAATTACTTCCACAACGGCTGCTACGACTAAATGAGTGAAACTATGCGAAATATTTGTTACTTTGTTATGAAGTTATACGTAATAAGTACAAATTTTCGATTGAAAAATTCATTGGTGCACGACTAGATTTGAACCTAACACCTTAGGATTAAGAGGCAGGGTCACTACCACTAGACCACCTGAGCTCTTGTGTGAGAACATTTACCTTACTATTGTCTTATAAAAATCTGTCAAAAGATAAATATTGCATAGGCTATTGCCGTCTCTTATCAACAGATAATGATAAACAGTGACAGGTATCATTTCAGTTTAAATACCGTTTACAAGTATAAACATTTGTGTTACAAGCACACCCCTTGCCTCTCCCAATAAATATCCCGAAAGGTTTTATCCATAAGAAAGAAGAAAACCTTTGACATTTCTCTCTGTTCGGACGCCGATAATTTATTTACGACTCGAAAGGATTTCCAATTGTTTTTCTATTCCATAAATCTATGCGTTGGAAACATGGCCGGGGCGAGCTTACGCAAAAAATACTTAATTCTACTCTATTTTTTCTTGTTTTCATAAAAAATTTTAGACACAATTTTTATTTTGCGACACAAATGCTTTTAAAAAATAACTGAATGACGTTTATATTAGAAAGGTATATTATTCAGTAAATAATTTTTATGGGACCATTACCCTAATATTTTTGTTTACATTACACAAATACCCAGAACACCCGAAATAAATATTTGCAGATTATACAAACATTTATCCCAAGGCGGGAGAATCAAACCCGCAACCTCCTGCGTCGCAGCCGCGCCATATTGGTCGTCAAAAACTTTGAGCTGGACTTAGGTTGTAGATTTAAAGGTTCTGGTAGGGTATCTACTGTGCCTAAAGATTAAAGTAGTGAGTTACTGTTTGTTCTAAAAAAACTGATTAAAATTTCACCGTGTATATCACCTGTACCCTGCCTACCTCTGTAATAAACGAGGTTTCCTTCCTAATTGAAATATTAAGTAGAGAATATCTAAATTATTCATAGCCGGGCGATACGCAATCGATTCTAACAACGAAGCCGGATGTACAGTCAGCGACGGAAGTTCATAAGCAATTGATTTGAAACAGAAACAGCCTTGTGACTTGAATTACCAGTCACAGTAGATATCCCTTTATAAATAAATAAAAATATACTAGCAAAACGCGAGTGACTTCGTTTACGTGATTTTTTTACACATATTTCAAACCCCGCTGTGCCCGTTTCAGGGTTATGGGGTTGAAACACCTCTATGCAAAAGACACCCTGACAATTTCAAGTCTCTACGACCAGTGGCTTAGGCGTTGCCTATATGTCAGTCAGTTAGTCAGTCAAGATAAATAAATAAATAATGCTGGACAATCCACACAGCATCATCTAGCCCCAAGCTAAGCAGAGCTTGTGTTATGGGTACTAGATGACTGATATACTTAATACAATACATTACATGCATAGATATTTGTATTATACATAGAAAATACCCAAAACAACCGGAATAAATATTTGCAGATCATACAAACATTTATTCCAAGGCGGGAATCGAACCCGCAACCTCTGCGTCGCAGGCGGACATTCGCCCGCCGCACCACATCGGTCGTCAAAGAAACTTCTTATAATTAGTTATAACTTACTTCTTATAATAAGTATAGATTTGTGATCATTTTTACACCACATCATCTAGCCCCCAACAAAACATTGCTTGTTTTTATAGGAACTAAATGACTGATATAATACTAATTCTAAGTAACGGCCTAAAACAATTCAAGAAGTGTTTTAACTGTTTTGTAGGTGGCTGTACCTGTACATACCTAACTGTGCTTGGCTTCAGTTGTTTTCAATATTTCAGGCGTTGGAATGTTCTTAATCCTACTACTATTGCTTGCTTGCAAGCTAGTAGAGATCGCTGTCAATGATAAGGCCGCCTACGGTACTATCGTGGTTTTACTTAGTTATTAAACTCTGTAACTGATAAACAGAAGTCTGTTTGCGGTAACAGAAACGACATCACGACCCACGCACGGCCGATATCCTTTTCGGCAGGTCTTCTAGGGCCCACCAAGTAGCACTACCTCAAGATTATTTAAGGATGTTTAAGGGAGGGTCAGTGAGGCCCTTCTGGAAAAGGGCCGCATTGGACAGAAGTCACTGGAAAGAGCTAGAGGAGGCCTTTGCCGACCGGCACTCTGAAATAAGAGATTTAATTTAAGTAGAATATAAGATTTAAAAATAAGCATAAATGTAAGATTTTTTAGAAATAAAGGCATATTATTATTATTATTATAAAGGAGGGTCAGCGTTACGTCGGGAAGTATATTTAGTACATACCCACAATTTAGAGTAGGTAGCTAGTATTCCATACGTGATAGGTTGCAAGTCCATCACCGCTGCTAGAATCAACTGGTTTCCTCACGATGTTTTCCTTCACTGCTTGAAAGTACTGGCATTGCTTATATTTTTTTCGAATAGAAAAATCCATTGGTACATGACCGGATTAGAGCCTACGACTTTTGTAAGGCGGGCTCACTTCCACTAGACCACCGGTGCTCTTAAAATGCATTTATTCCATAGAATCAAAGTTATCACTTAGAATAGATAGATAGATAACACTTTATTGTACACAAGGATACATTATACGTCTAGGCGTAAACAAATAAAGTACAATAGGCGGCCTTATCGCTGAAAGCGATAGTAGAATAGTTTGATAACTAGGTTAATCTAAGCACCAGTTCCTCGCGCCTAAGTCTAAAAGAATAGGTAAGAAACTACGGTAAAAAACGGCTTGATTCCTACCGTTTTTTTGTATGATCTTTACCTACTAACTATACCTATGAGGTACCTATTACAATTCCCCAAAGAATCTCCAGTAGGTATTTGGTACTAAAAGATCTGAGAGGATATCTACCATGACTGGGGATTAAAGTCGTGAAGCTATTTGTTTACATTTGCAAATAAATAAATAAATAATGCTGGACAATCCTCACAGCATCATCTAGCCCCAAGCTAAGCAGAGCTTGTGTTATGGGTACTAGATGACTGATATACTTAATACAATACTATATTACATACATAGATATTTTTTATTATACATAGTAAATACCCAGAACACCCGGAATAAATATTTGCAGATCGTACAAACATTTATCCCAAGGCGGGAAATTGCAAAAAGTCAAAAACTTTGACTTTGATACCATACTATAAATATTATTTATCTCAAAGTACGGTTCAATATCATACTTCCCCGTTCATAAAAATAATAAAACTTTTGTTTCAATTTCGTTTCGTTCAGAAACATGACATCCTTACATATTGAAAACATTATGCTCGTAAATCTACATCGTTCTCCTTTAGTTTTACGGAAAAACCATTTTTTCGCTCGTAAAATATGTTTGCAGAAATCTACCTGTTTGTTTGGGTTATGAAGTGAAAGATTATTGTATATATTTTTTATACAACTTTTTTTTTTATGTGACTTGCTAACGGAACAAGCATATGGCTCACCTGGTGTTAAGTGGTTACCATTACCTATAACAAAGCATTGCCTTGTAGGTCTTAGATTCACCTAGATTTAAGACGTTTCAAGATGATCCCTGCGGATATTACTGAATAAATTATTTTTGACTTTGACTTTGACTTTGGTCACGTGCATTAGGAACGTAACCTACAATACACTGCTCTGCGTCAATCAACCTGAGGTATACAGGTGTTAAACCTCATGTGTCTGTAATTACACCGGAACCCACACCCTTCAAACTGAAACACGCGGCGCTGCTTGGCGGCAGGAATAGGTATGGTAGTAGTACTTCCCCGAATGAGCTCTCCACTAAGAGTCTACTACTACTAAAACTAAACTACTAAGACTAGTTTTCTTCTCTATGTTTTTCTTCACCATTTGAGAGCATTAACATTACTATTGTAAAAAAATCCAGTTATACATGACCGGAATTGAGAAATTGTTACTGAATAAATTAATTGAATCGAACCCACAACCTTAGGATCATACCTATTAAATCGTGAACCTTTTTTTTTTAGAATGGCAGTAAAAGTAAACAAGCTACGAATGAGTGATTTTCTGAAGCCCTTGAAAACTAACTCTACATTTCAAATTCCACCCCACGCATTCATCCCTTTAATAGGGCCTCCGAGAAACCCGCATGTATTAAATAACAAGTACATCGAAAGGGGTAGGTAAGGCTTCTTCTAAGTAATTAAGTTTGAGCCTGTTAAGGGGATGGCAGCACATAAATTGAGGTGTTTAAGGGTTGAAATTTATGTAATAGATAATAGCATTTATGGTGAAATTATTATATTGTGATGAAATAAGTTTATTTGTCAAATTATAGCAGTTTGCGGTTTTGTACACGGTACAGATAATTTACGACATTCATAGAAGGTAATGGGGGGGGGAGGGGTAATATTCTTAGATAGACTTACACTACGACTTCAAAACAGTCTTATAATAAGGCAATACACATACTGAGTACTAAGCTTTTGTTACTGACTGTACTTCGCGTGCAAACCCGATGACAGAAGCTACTAATGCTACTATAACATATACCGCAGAGCGCACTCTACATGCTGCGGTGAATGTGAGAATTCGGGAAAACACGTAAAAGTTTAGCTCCCGGGAGAAATTACACGTAGCTGCTAGTAAAAACAATACAACATAGCCAGGGAAGGCAGCTGAATCATTCTTCTTAAGACGTAGTCGACAATGACGACTACGACCACTCTGACAAGAATGTTTGTCAGAGTGGTCGTCGTCGTCATTGTAGGCTGTTGTACTTGTTGAGAGTTGCTGGCTCATTTGTAAAAGACAGTTTACAAAAATTTTGCTCTTAATGAAAGAAAACGTCCTGGAAAATACTAAATCTAGTACCTTTTTCTGTTATACTATTCTGTTAAAAATGTTATACCATTATCTGTACAGTCAGCCACCTTAGAGCTCAGTCTGAATCTGAACAATGGATACGAGAGCATGTTCGTACAAATCCGGAAACCGTTAGTTCATTAAGTTATTGTCTTCTTGTACAAAATAATCAAATAAATTGCCGTAAATATTCTGCCAAGCACAATATTAACGGCAATTTTGGCGCCGTTTCTGACAGTTTGCAATTGTGCTCTAATATCTCATGATACAGAACCGGTTGGTCGACCACCAAGTTTTTGACCACCAGCTTTAACATAAAAAAACCAGCCAAGTGCAAGTCTATAATAAAAACGGCATGAGAGCCCCTTTAAATATTTATTTTATACTGATTTTTAGTATTCTTTGTTATAGCGGCAACAAAAATACATCAACTGTGAAAATTTCAACTCTCTAACTATCACGGTTCATGAGGTACAGCCTGGTGACAGAAAGACAGAAAGACAGACAAACAGCGGAGTCTTAGCAATAGGGTCCCGTTTTACCCTTTGGGTACGGAACCCTAAAAAAAGCCTCGGCCTAACGTGGCAGTGGTGTAGCTTTTATGTTCTGGGCTGTGTCGGTCCAGTATGCAAATGAAATGGCTGCTAAGCGGTTCTTAATGTCCCGTGTAAACGTACAAGTGAATGTAGTTAATGTTTGGGCTTACTGCGGCTTTGGCAACAATTCTTTGAAGATGCAAAGTGTAGAAAGATCTCCCTGGAATAATAAACAGGAGGCCGAGAAAGTAAATTAAGGATATTTTGTGGAAATTATTTTTATAAGACACTGACGGAACAAGCAATGGCCCACCTGATATTAAGTGGTAACAATCATCAATAGCTTCAGGGACCTTTTCCTCAACCTGGTACAGGAGTTTTAAGACTTATGTGCCTGTAATGTTACCGGCACCCACATCTTTCAACCTGGAAACCGTTGCGCTGCTTGGCGGCAGGAATAGGCATGATGGTAATACTTCCCCGGGTATTTTTGACCATGAGTGTCAAAATATTAATAAAATCCCTATTGACATAAAAAAGGCAAACGGACATTTTAAATTTAAACATATTTTGAAAACATCTAATCACAAACAGTTTTTATTTATTGCACGAGTTTTAAGACGAAGATAAAATGTAAAGAATATGCGCCACGTAGAAATTGAATATTCGCTGTGCCCTAACAGGGTTTATATTTGAAACTTAACTACCATTTGCATCACCTATTGTAACAACATGAAACGCAATAAAAAATTGATTTGATTTGACGCAAAATTTTGTTCCAAATACTTCATTGTCATGTTAAATAAACATTTTCGTTATATTTTCATTGCAAAAGCAACAAACAAGAATAACAAACAAACCATTGAAAACACATGTTTCAAACTTCCTGCCCAAACTTAATATTCAACGGACAGAGTTTAAAAGTAATCGCATTAGACCAATGTTTGCTAACGTTTTAACCAGACGTTACACTTTTCCTCGTTAAGGCGAGAATATTCCAGAAATTTAGATATTTAGGTCGGTAATACAACGGATTATAGAAAGAGCTATGCTGGGAGTTTCACTACGAGATAAAGAATCAGAAATGAGGAAATCCGTAGAAAAATCAAGGTTACCGACATAACTCTCAGAATCAGCAAGTTAAAGTGGCAATGGGCAGGTCATATAGCTCGTAGAACCGACAACCGCTGGAGAATAAAAGTTCTTGAATGGCAACCACGAACCGGAAGACAAGGCATAGGACGTCCTCCTTCCCGATGTACTGACGACATTGTTAGGATCACGGAAAGTCGATGGATGGAAAGGGCTCAAAATCGTTCTTCCTGGAAACGTGTGGGGGCCTATGTCCAGCAATGGACTTCTGCAAGCTGTTGATGATGATGAGGTATTTTGATCTCCAACCCGTTTTACACGAGACTGATCACAGCAAGCACTTTTGTACGTAATGAGAACACGTAATTTAGAAACTGGTAAACCAGTTAAATACTTGCGACAGAGGCGCATTGACGTCATCGTAATTAGTCTTCGATCTGTCCATCTGTCGAATTAAAACACCAAAGAGGTATCATTAGCTAGTAGTACAATATCATTTTTTTATAAAAAATGGGATGTCATTTACATAAACTAGAAATAGGAACGGACCTAATATCAAACCCTGTGGCAGACCCATGTCAACGAGTAACCCGGAAGACCTCTTACGAACCTCTTAAGTAAGACTATATGAGGTCAACTGCCATTTTTTCAAATAGATACCGTTTTTTTGTAAAATAATATGACAAGCTCTAGCGAGGTGCCAGTCCTATTAGTGGAATCATGAAATAGGTCAAGCCAGGAACACAACCTTAGAATCAGAATAATGAGCTTAAATCCTCAATCGCCAGAAAAATATTGTTTCAACTTGCGCCGTTAGCGGCTCGGCCCAGTTACTGGCTTTACGACACTTTGTTATTGTAGGTGCCTACGGATAATGTCTTATAGGTTTTACTGGAGCATTTACATGGGGTAAGTAGAACTGACCTTAACATCATCTTAAGAGGTCTACTGCTGGATGCAAAGTCTGCTGCTCTTGACAAAGATCTAGCTGATGATTCAAATACTTCATAATTATAATTTCCTGCATTTTGTAATGTATCCGATTTACTTTTTGTTCAATATTTTGTGATATAGTTATCTTAAGACATAGACATAGACAAACATTTATTTGTTCAATTTAATAAAATTATGAAAATTTCTGTCCAATTTAAATGCAAGCAGAGAATCTTTGTATTTATTTTAATGTATATTTGAAACTGCATTTCATTTAACAACACATTACATTACCCGTCTGCGTCATGATGATAGTTGACAGATTAAATACAATCACTTCATCAACCAATCTGAACTAAAACCAGAACGAGTTTAACGACCGCTTTATAGTAAATAAATTAAACATAAAACAGTTGCTTTTAACACTTCTTTAATAAAGTAAACAAAGTCTGTTAATAGAACTTAAATCTTGTTTAAATCCTACTTATCTTACTGATCTACATATACAAATAGGTCGGGCCACTGATAAATGATATTGAAAATCTTTAGAAGCATGGTTACGAGCGTAATAAAGATATTTTATCTGGTAAGACAGTGAGAATCTGTTAAAGATATTATAATTTAGTTTTGTAACATATAATTTAAACAGAGGAGAGGACGAGAATCTTATAAACACGCTCAAGTAGTTGTTTGTTTGATTTGTATAGGATCTGAAACTATTGGACGTATTTGAAAAAAATTTTCACCGTTGGGAAGCTACAATATCCCCATATGACAAAGGTTATATTATATTAAAAAAAAAAAATTAGATTCTTACTAAAACCCGTGCGAAGCCGGGACGAGCCGCTAGTTTTTTATATTCTGCTCTCCATCGCTTAACGCCTCTGAAATAGTAGAAACGGAACCTAACCGTAAGTTTCTTTCAGGCTTAGTTGCCAGAAACTGTCGTCTACCTAGCTTTAAGACCTCAAAACACTGGCACCACCCTCATTGCAACCCTGAACGTCAGTGACCAATGCTGAAGCGCTTGTCCGGGGAAGTACTACCACCATGCCTATTTTTGCCGCCAAGCAGCGCAGCGTGTTCTGGTCTGAAGGGTGTGCGTGCCGGTGTAATTACAGGCACACGAGGCTTAACACCTGTATGCCTCAGGTTGATGGATGCAGAGTAGCGCATCGCAGAGTACGTTAACGAGCGTAACCTGCAAGGCAATGCTTTATTATAGGTGATGGTAACCACTTAATATCAGGTGGGCCATCTGTTTGTTCCATCAGCAAGTCACATTAAAAAAAAAATAACCAAAATTTGTGTCACTTGTCGCTTGACTAGACTCTCAGATATAGAATTGAGTTAGTTACTAATACTTGTTCGAGTGTGAAGGAGGCATAAGGCACGCTCTTTACGGCTCACGCCTGGGAAATATTTCGCTAAACATTTCGTTTCATTGCTTGTATTGTTTGCTTGGTGCGGCAATGTTTATGTTTATTTGTGGATGTAATAATGTACGTACCTACTGGTTATTCTGTGGCGAGAGGTTTATGTAGGAAATGCGAAGGTATGTACGTCCTTTTGTACATACATACGATTAAAACACTATGACATCCTAGTCACTGAGGAAAATTCAACATCCTCTCAGATCAAAGTCAAAGTCAAAGTCAAAAATGTTTCAAAGTCAAAGATATTTTAGTACCTAGTACCAAATCAACATTCTTCGAGGACGTCAAAGATGGTGGTCAGAGGAAACGTCCAAATATATCATTTGGCATATACCCACAGTTAGACATACGTGACAAGTCGCAAGCCTATCGCCGCTGCTAGAATACTAACTGGTTTCCTACGATGTTTCCTTCAACGTTTGAAAATACTATCTTAAAATTGTTACCTGGATTAACATATAAATTAAGTAAATTTTATGCATAAAAATTGACAAAAACAGTGTATAAAAACGAGTGTGCTTTAGACCACACGACTATGAGAGAAAGAGAGAAAGAACAGTGCTTTCATACCCCCTCCACAGTAGTGTTAAACGTTTAACACAACCTTGTTGGAAGTCGCATAAGAAGTATTACTTCAAAAACACAAAACATGCCCTGGGGGCAAAGTGCCTTACACTTTTATGATAGCAAAGTGTTCAAATATATAAGTGAGAAAAAATACAGCTCAGAGCCACTTTATATGCTACTTTATGTCTCGAAAGATTTTCTTAAGGCCATTAGATGATGTTTATTTTGATCTAAAAGCATATTTATATAATACTAAAACTTTCCTAATAGGTATTCTATTGTTAGTCCAAACTCACTCAAGTGACGTCAGTAGCCACTTAAAAGGGCGGGCGGCCGTCACCTTCATCAGGTCAAGGTCAGAAGCTTGTAATGATTTAAACCTTAAAATCACGACCCTGACAGCAGCCTTAGGGAGTTTCATCATCAGCTTAAATAGCAGGCAAACGGCTTAGTACAACCCTTGGTAAGCATACCACCCATTCGCACCAAACATTTCTGTTCACAGGATTTTTTTTTTATATACTACTGCTGGTTGAACTAGGTTGAATCAGATGGGCCATATGGCCCACCTGATGTTAAGTGGTAACCATTACCTATAACCTTGTAGGTCACAGAAGTTAGTTACACGCCCTACGATGCACTACCCTGCGTCCACCAACCTGAACTGGTGTTACTGTACTGGTGGTACTGGTGGTGGGTACTGGTGTTAAGCCTCATGTGCCTGTCATTTCACCGACACCCACACCTTTCAAACCAGAACACAGCAATGCGAGTTATAATGTAATTCATTACCAGCGTCTGTTTTTCTTAAACACTATAATCTTAATCTTTTTAAGGCAAGAGTGAAAGTGTATTTTAGACCGTCCTGCTTCATTGACACTTACCACCAGGTGAGATTGAAGCCAAAAGATAGTCTATTGATAATAAAAAGTCAACTGCTGGACATATAAGTCTTCTATAACTAAGGAGGCTTACCATCATCACTGTACTTGTTAGGCAGTTTGGGTAACCGCAGTATCAATGTTTAATATATACTTCCATCTTTTACTGCATAATGGTAATGATAAGGCTAATTTAAAGCTTTGTTTGAACTTAAGCAACGCTTATAATTTCCACAAAAGGCGTAATTAGCAGCCCTATTTGTTTGCAAAATCTTTAGATATTTCGTACAAAGGAGGCCAATAAGAATGAACGCACACTGAACAGGAAACTGAACAACAATAAAAGAAAAAGGTCTTAAAAAAATTATGTACATATTACACATCATCCCTCAAACTAAGCATAGCTTGTACTACGGGAACCAGATGACTGATAGAATACTTACATACTTTTTTTGTAAAAATGTACATATACTTAGAATACACCATAACACCCAGAACACCCATAGAACAGGCAATTATATTCATCACACAAATATTTGTCCACGGTGGGGATTGAACCCACAACCTTAAAAGGGCAAACTAACAACTAACTGGGCTGCAACGGCTGTGTGTGATTTGTGTGATGAATCTGTATTCACTACACAAACAACAAACCTTCTATGCAGTTAGAGTTTCAAACACTTCTTAATTCAGTTTATATTGGGTTAATATTCGTTTTGAAATTAATATTTTCATGTATAAGCGTTTCTTGAACTTTTTCTCCTTTCTTTGATCTCAGTTGACAAACCACAAGTAGGATGAAATTTATCGCTCGCTTGCATAGACATAGACATCCATTTATTTGCTACAAAAACACACATATACATACAAAACAGATCAAAAAGTGGAAAAAAAAGACAAAAAGAAGGACATAAGCAGTAGGTGCCTGTGTGCTACACCAGCAAAAGGGTCTCGACTCAGCGTATGCCTCACCACTATGCATGCCTAGTGGTTAGGCGCATAGATATATAGATTTTTTTTTTAATACAATTTGCTGATGGAACAAGCAGATGGCCCACCTGATGTTAAGTGGTTACCATAGCCTATAAAAAGCATTGCCTTGTAGGTCACGTAAGTCAGGAACGTGCCCTACAATACACTCAGCTCAGCTCACTCAGCTCAGCGTCCATCAACCTGAGGCATACAGGTGTTAAGTCTCATGTGCCTGTACACCAGCACCCACACCCTTCAAACCGGAACTCAGAAAGCTGCTTGGCGGCAGAAATAGGCATGGCATAGATCGTTCAGTGCACGCCACTGAAGACGCAGTCGGAACGCGTGGTGTGCTCAGCGCCTTAAGGAGTTTTTAGTTGTAATATTTTTAAGAAAAATTACTGTAATTATCTATGATTGCGTAGGTACTTATATTTTTTACAACGAAACAATGTTTTTCAGAGCTTTTTTCTTTCAGGGTTTTGTTCTCGGCCTACTAGCTGGGACTATCATCATCATCATCATCATCTATAGAAGTCCACTGTAGACATTCAAAATACATATTTCCATATCTATACCAATTATAAGAATCTATGTTCTAACTGACCGACTGACTGACTGTGATTCAAACCCAGAACCAAATCCCCGCAATTGCTACAAAGATCTACAATTATCAAAGATCATCTATGTGTTGATTTAGTAAACAATGGCCGGTTGGCTACGTCACGGGGGGGTTGAACGCTCAGAAGCCATTTAATTCAATTGCAGGGGGGTAGGAGAACTGCAGGGGGGTGAGGGAATTGAATGAGCTATCAATAATTCATGGAACCGTTGGTGCCCACTTTGGAAAAATCTGGAAGAAGACGTTGTTAATAATTAATTCAATTCTTAAGTATCTGTAATTCTGTATTGTTACGGGAATTAAGCCAAAGTAGGAACAATAGGAGCAATTAGCAAACGCTTGTATTTAACTTAAATACCTTTTAACAACATTAGGAACTTTTTCGTGTAAACGAAAATGGGAAGACAAAGCGTAGGGCGCCCTCTTGCCTGATGGATTGACGACAGGATTCCGGGACGTCAGCGGATGGAAAGGGCTGAAAATCATTCTTCCTGGAAACGTATCGGGAAGCCTATATCTTCAACAGGCTGTTGATGATGATGCTGCGTTATACAGAATTAGTGATCGAGTTAGCGAAGCAGTTGTTGATCTCGGGGCGATTGAGGTGTTTTTGTCGTGGGTTTGAATCAGGTCGTGTATCAATGGATTTGAGGAAAGCGGCGGCGATGACCTTGCAACCTGTCATGTGAAGACCATCTACTACTGTAAATATGGTTTTTTTTGTATGCTACTGCTGGTGGAATAAGCATATGGCCCACTTGATGTTAAGTCGTAAACATGACCTATAACAAAGCATTGCCTTGAAAGGCACGCACGTTAGATACGTGCCCTACGATGCACTACCCTGCGTCCACCAACCTAAGGCATACTTGTGTTAAGTCTCATGTGCCTGTGAATTACCTGTGCCAAGTGTTTTATTTGGACGTACCTACCTAGGTACTAAGAGATCTAAGGGGATAAAATCCTACTATATTCGACTAATATTATAAACGCGAAAGTTTGTAGATATGGATGGATGGATGTTTGTTACTCTTTCATGCTCTAACCAGTGGACCGATTTGGATGAAATTTGGAGTAGCTATAGATTATAACCTGGATTAACATATAGGCTACATTTTTATCCCAAAAAAATAACGGGAACGGGAAAAAACTGCTACGCGGATAAAGCTGCAAGCGGCCGCTAGTAAATAATAATAAATATTTCTATATTCGGTAGTATATTTATTCTCAAAGAGACATTAACTTCTGATGTGTTGGAAGATTATCTCAACGGAAGTTATTATCTCAAAGCAATTTATTTTCCATGGCATTTTTCCCACATTTTCCCTCCAAAATATGTGGGTAATTGTTGCCGAAAGCTATTTGTGTTTCATTACAAAGCCATTGGAACAAGTGTTACGAACGAAAACATATTTAGGAACATCAACAGACTAATTTCTTATCACTGGTGCCATTAAGGTTGGGATTTTGTCCAATATTTTCTATATTGACGACTGATGTGGCGCAGCGGGTGAATGTCCGCCTCCGACGCAGGAGGTTGCGGGTTCGATTCCCGCCTTACGATAAATGTTTGTACGATCTGCAAATATTTATTCCGGGTGTTCTGGGTGTTTTTTATCAGTCATCTAGTACCCATAACACAAGTTCTGCTTAGCTTGGGGCTAGATGTTGCTGTGTGGATTGTCCAGCATTATTGTTATTAAACAAATTGTACAAATTTTGTAAAACCTATAATTTTACAGGTAAAGACGGGTGTTGCAAGCCTTAACAAACTACAGGGTTTTATTTGAGGGCAGAGTTTTAAGTTCACTGAAATACACACCTTAATGACTATAGAGACCCTTTAGTTTCGTGGGTGTGGGATATTTACAAAGTTTATACATAAATTAAATATTTTTAATGTGAATAGGTACAGTCAGCTTCTAAAGCTATTTTTTCAGGAATTTAAATTAATTTAGTCAAATATACGTCCAAATAGTACATTTGGTAGGTACCTACATACACGCATTTTGCAGTAGTTAGTATTCTATACGTGACAGGTTGCAAGCCCATTGCCGCTGCTAGTATACTAACTAGTTTCCTCATGATTGAGAAAGTTTGTGAGCACTGGCATTGAGCACATAAAGTTTTCAAACGGAAAATCCATTAGTGCACGACTAGATTTGAACTCACGACCTTAGAACCAAAAGGCAGGGTCACTACCACAAAACCACCAGTGCCTTCTTCTAATTAAAAATCAAAGATACTAACAAGTTGTCGTGACGAAATACAAACTGCCGCTAAGTAATTAGTTATTCAGTAAACAGGAATGGAACCCTTTGCTATGCTCACCGTGCCTTACATCGGCGGGAATTCCATTAGGGAGGTAATCCGAGCTTTGGAGCATTGAGAAACTATAACCGTCATATAGCAGCCGTCATCTGCTTGTAGACAATAGTGCGCGACAATATAAATAAATATTAAAATATGTGGACTTTTTACACAACATCATCTAGTCCCAAACTAAGCATAGCTTGCAGGTACTATGGGAACTAGATAAGTGATAGAATACTTATATACGTTTTTTTTTTGTAAATACATACTTAGCATACAACATACTACCCAGATAGGGGACAAACTTAAGTTCATCGCACAAATGTTTGTCCTCGGTGAGGATCGAACCCACTATCTACAGCACAGAACAGTTACTACTTTTATACAACTTATAAAACAAGCAAATTGCGCAAAATAAATGTTAAGAGGTTACTATCGCCTATAAGAAAGTATTTCCTCGTGGGTCACGCTCGTTAGGAACATGCCCCACGATACATTGATTGGCGTCCATTAACATGAGGCATAACAGGTGTTAAGGCTCATGCGCTTGTATAGGTGATGGTCACCAGTTAACATCAGGTGGGCACTTTGCTTATTTTATCAACAAATTGTATAAAAAAGGGTAAAAAAAAGTTAATCACGACCATAATATCATTAAAATTTCATCTGAATCTGAAAATCGGTTACGTGACTCAGTCAGAAACATCTAAATATCTAACCTCTAAATTATTCTCGCATATTTTACCCCAATATTATTACGGCGGCCGTTTTTTTAAGAACACCAAGCTGGGAATTCGCGGTTTAGTTGCCGTAATTTGGCGTAGTTCATGTCATTCTGTCTCGTTTGTTTGTTTATTTGTTTGCGTTTGGGGGTTTGTTAAGCTGAGGGATCGGCTCAATATTATCATTATCAGCCTGAAGACGTCCAAAATAGATATCGTTCTTCCAAGAACAACTTTGATCCTACGCTATCCACCTACCCTTTTATGAGTATTTTATTTTCCACCTCATGTTGAGTAGTTATTTTTCCCAAAAGAATTGCATTTCTCCATCTCACTCATCCATCAAAGACCTGTGGCATTGCACTACGTCAACATCTCTGAGACATAAATATGCTCACCCTCACTCACACTATACAAACTAGATCACAGTAATAAATAATAAAAAAAATAAAAAGGTTTTATTTCGGACAATATTCAGCTCATATTTTCTCGAGATCACATCAGACAAAAAAAAACAAACAAATAGAAAAATAATACAAAAAAAATACAAATAGAAAAGTAATGCTGCTTGGCGGCAGGCATAGTTATGGTTCTAGTACACGCCTCCTAAAGCCCTTCCCTACGAGTTCACTACTACTGCCCGCAATTTTTATAATGTTATCGGTCCATCAAAAGCTCTATGTGATCATATTACGGGCACAGGAAGTAGCAAAGCTACGCCGCGAGCTTGAAAAACAGTAAGTTGGTGTAAATAGTGAGCATAGTGTTTCAGTGGAAATGCTTCCACTTTGTAACGAAACAGCTCAAAGTGAGTCAACCACGGAAACTTAAAGTGCTTTTAGACGAGACATTTAGTTAAGGACATTTTAGTTGTAGTAGACCTTTTAGTGAAAGGTACGGCCGGGCTAGTACTGTGACCATGCCTATTCTTACCGCCAAGCAGTATAGCGTGTTGCGATGTGAAGGGTGCGCATGCTGGTTTAATTGCAGACACGTGAGGCTTAGCGTATGCTTTCTTCTTCTTGCGTGTCAATGATACATTAATTATGTAGGTACTATTACTTAGATAAGACAATTTATATAACTAGCGTAACTTTATCCGCTTGAAGCTATTTTTATGCAAACTTCAACCCCCGTTTTACTAGTTTAGAGGTTGAATTTCCGGAATTCTTAGTACATGTATGTATACGTACCAAGGCAAACATACCCTGAAAATCCCAAGTCTCTGCGACGAGTGGTAGTGGTTAGGCTGTACGTTGTCTATGTCAGTCAGTCAGAAAGTAAAAAAATTGATAGATTGTATAAACAAAACCAACTGAAACAAAAAGACCGAAGGAAGAGTGTATTTTTGAAACTAGGTTATAATATTATTATACTTGTCCCGTCTAAAAGCTCGTGTAAAACGAAGCATTTGTGTAAAGATGACGCAGAGAAAGCTGGATTTAGGTGCCGCTGCTTCGTAGCCGTGGACAGACAAGCACACAAGTGAAAACGAAAAATAACGTCTAAAGAAAAAAAACTTCAAGTCTTTAATCTCCATCATCCATTGTCAATATTTATCTATTCAGATAAAACACAACACCAAAGCTTGCTACCAAAGTTTGTACTATGGTAATCAGATATCTAATAGAATACATAAATACTTTTTTTTGTAAATACATACTTATAAAACATTTATTAGACAGAACATGAATTTATGTTCATCACTTAAATGTTTGCTCTCGGTAGGAATCGAACCCACCACCTACAGCGCAAAAGGCAGGGCTGCTACAAAATGTATAGTACAAAGTAGTACCTACTTATTCTTGACTCACTAACATATAGACCACGCACAGGCGAAACCGCTCCTTAAAGAGATTTACAATTTCAGATTAAACCGGTATAGGTATGGTGCACAGGATGTAAGTAGAAAAAAAATCCTTAAGCCCCTAAAAGAACACATCAGGGGTAGTTTAGTAGGTATGAAAATAGCGCAATTGAATCTTGAATCTTGGAACTGCAAAACGTCTAAAATTATAACAAAAAAATATTCCCGACGTTAATCCCCAATGTCGGGTTTTTTTAAGTCATTTCCAAGTGACGCATTCTCTCTTTTAACATAACACTTTTCTGTACAAGTGTACTCTACACGCTTGAGGCTATTCTAGATCACAATACGTTGCACATACACAAAGGAGCCGAGATTTTTTAAGTCATAAAGATTGCCTTCCCTTTCTAAATTGTTTTCCCTGCACCCGAAAGGGAATAAAAATTCCAATCCCGTAAATTGAAGGCATAACGACCTCATAAACTCAAGTATGCAATTTCAAAATAGATTCTGCATTTTTGTTTTCATGAAAATGATGGAACGAGTTGTTGTCCCACCTGATGTTGAGAGGTTATCTCTGCATTTAACAATTGCATTACCTGTCAGAGTTTCTCCACAGATACGTTTTATTGGCGTTACTCTAAGTAGTAAAGGTGTTAAGCCTCATGTGCCTGTAATGTCATCGGCACCCACACCCTTAAGGCCGGAACACGCTGCGCTGCTTGTCGGTAGGAATAGGTATGGTGGTAGTACTTCCCCAGACGAGACCTTTACTAAGGCCCGTTTGCCAATTTTATTTAGATAATCACGTTTACTACCAAGATAAACATGCTTAGCGTAAAAGCGACTTAATTTTCCTTGCGTAAGATGTTAAACGCAATTAGTTTCCTAAATGCATTTCGGGGCTCACTAAATACATTTAGTGATCGTGCAAGTGGGCCTAAGAGCTCTACTAACTTATATAATATTCTAAAAGGGCGTTGAAACAAAAAGCTAAATGTAATTGAGGTTAAAAGTAAATATAATTCGTACCAAAAAGAAAAAAGAGGAAAATTACTTATCGCCTTTCGAAGTTTCGAGAACCATTCCCTAGTGGTTGTCAGTTCTATAGCCTGTTGTACTCGTGAAAACGATAAACGAAGTTTGGTTCTATCGTTTTGAGTTACACTGCGGGGCCTCAGTAACACATTTCACTATCGCTGCCTGACATATCGCGCAGTGTAACTCAAAACTACAATAAGAAACTTCTTTTATTATTTTTTGTAGTAGATCTGCTGACTGCCATTTGAAGTTTTCAGAAATGGCGAAAGACAATTTGGTATAAAATATGTATTTAGTCGTTCAAAGCAATGGCTTGGGTTGTGTTTCTTGGCACTGGCTATTATAGAGTTAAGTACAATGTGTAAGTTAGAACTGACATTACAATTTGTGCTTTATTACGTAAATCTATTCAAATCGCGGCGAATGCAACTCGTAATTTCAACTTGCAAGTAGAGCTACACACACTGTGTAAACTAGAACTGGCATTTTAATTAAATTGCGTTTTTCTTTCTAACCGACTTATCGGTCTCTTTTTAGCTAATTTGTACTAAGTGTAAGTAAAGGTAAGCATAAAAATATCAAAAAACCTTAAGACCTAAGAGATCTGAGGGGATACTGTATTATTGGTCATGAAAAAATTGTTTTTTTTTTTTTTCATCAAATCTATCTACCGGCTTTTTTTCACGTTGTTTGTCAGGTTTTATGTATTTATACATACATACGATTTTGTGGCTAGCATAAGTTAAAAATGTTATGGATCATAGAAATGATGTACAATCCACACAGCATCATCTAGCCCCAAGCTGAGCAGAGCTTGTGTTATGGGTACTAGATGACTGATATACAAAACAATACATTACATACATACATATTTTTCAGTATTCAGTATTCAGTATGTTCCCCACCCCACACCCTTCAAACCGGAAGCAACAGAACCACGCTACGCTGCTTGGCGGTAGAAATAAGCATTGTGATAGTACTTCCCCGGACGAGCCCTTTACTAAGAGCTCTACTACTACTAAAAAAATTTATGTGTGTCAAATAAATGTATTTTATTTCTTTCTTTTTCTGTATATCTTAAAGAACATCTACCGTGCCTAAGGATTAATTAAGGATTAAGGATAAGTCGTGATGCTATTTTTTATTTGATTATCACTTTGCAGCCAACTGTACCATCACTAGGTAACTAGTTATGTTATTACCCACTTTACTAACAAATAAACACTCCATAAGCGTTTGCAGCTACTAAAGAGATACTTAAGAACAGGAAATTGTTGAAAGTGCGCTGCAAATTGCCACCAGATATTGTTTTGTTTACATTCGAGTGATTTTGAAGATTGCTGAAAGGGTATTTAACTGTAGGACGCTTTGTGAAGGGCTCGTGACATTTTTGCACGTTTTTTGCACACCTAGCAAATCAACGGTACTCACATAATGTTTCAGGATAATTTACATGAGGTATTGACCTGCTTTTAGAGCCTGAGAGAAGAAAATTAATTTAATTGTAGGAAAGTTGTTAGATTAGATTAGATTAGAAAATTATTTATTGCACAAAAAAGAAGTACATAGGCGAACATAATGCTAATTAGCATTTTCTTCCAGTTAATCTTTGTGTGATGTGGAGTAGGTGGTAGTGCTCTATGAAAGAATATACACCTGGAATATAATATATATTCCTGGAAAGGATGCCTGTCCTGCAGTGGACTTCTACAGACTTTTGATGATGATGATGATAAACGAATACATAAGGCTATATCAATAAAAACAATGCTGTCCAAACTATTCCAACCTAATTAATACCTGATGTCTTGCTTATATGGAGCACAGTATTTCGTTTAAAATTTTATGAGTGACTTTTGTTAAAGAAAAATTACAGGTGCAACCGCGTGATATCACTAGTTTACCTTATCAGCGGCTATAAACTGGGGTGCAAACTGTGCACTGTCAAACAAACAACCGGGGTTGTGTAAACATTTGTGGAGTCATGCTTTGACGCGTATTTTATAGCTGCATGGTTTGCAGCTAATGGTTTTAAGCGCCAGTTTCTCACGACCAAGGCTCCAGTCAAAGTCAAGCATAGAAGAAGAAGTAAGAAACTTTACGGCTTTACCGTACTCAGATCTCCGCCTTTTTGTTCTAAGATTAGTAAACAGTAAACACTTGACGTTGGCAAATTCGTGGCAACCCTCAGCCGCTGAAAAGCCATATAATAAAAGAAGAAGAAGAAGAACTTTACGTCTTCGTTCCTAGCGTTTCTTGGCCAATGCGTCCTAGAGCACGTTCTTTAGGTTCGTGACCTGCTACGCATTGCTTGTTATAGATGATGGTTACTACTTAACATCAAGTGGAAAGAAAAGAACCCACGACTCTACGATCAAAAACCGGGGTCACTCCCACTATACCACCAATGTTCTCAATATAAAGAGACATAATACTACAATACTGAAGTCAGGCTCGAGAATTTTTAATAAGGGGTCAACATGACCTTTTTAGACTCACCACGTTTAAGGCAACTGAATTTACCTACAAAGCTTAACCATTGTTTGCCGTATTCGTCGGTGCATAACTGTACTTTACTTAAAACGGCTAAGACAAGTCCCAAATACATAAATTCAGCACTTAAACTGTAGTTCGTGGTTTTGCGTGGGTGCATTTTACTTGGAAGTTCTGCAATAACATATGCCTGGAGTGAACGTCGAAACTTATGGCATCTTATATTCAGCTTTTGTATCTACATTTAGGCTTTTATGCTCGATCCCAATATCCCACGAGCATCTGTTAGTAATAGGTACTACGGGTCGTTACCTGTCAGATAATTTTTTTAGGGTGCGTTTATACGGCGCGACAGATTTTGCGCATTGAACACGCGGTGGCCGCGCTCTTGAAAAAATCAATACCGAGTATCGTCTCTATATTCTAAGTACAGCAACAGACTGGCTGGACTCGAACCTGAGTTTGGCGAGTGTTAAGTGCTGGGGAAGTTCTGCCAGCGAGAATAAGTGGGTATCTTCTATCTAAGCTGTTTTGCTTCATAGTTGGCTTTATTGCCACTTACCACCAGGTGATATTAAGGCCAAAGTATAGTCTACTGGCGTTATAAAAAAAGTGCTCTTTTCAAGGAGCGTGATCCCACCACAGTGCTCGACGCTCACTCCAGGAACTAATATTATGCTACCTACCCAACTTTAGGTACCTTGTTACCAATTCCTACTTGGCTTTAGTAATATTAAGCTCTTTGCGCTTACAGTTTTGTTTTCTTTCTTCGACCCAGTTCAGTTTAACTTTACGTTAAAAATTCTATAAACTAGTAACTTTGGTAACCTTTTTAAGTTGCCTGAATGGCTTTATGCTTCCGCAGTAGCTTAGAAAATTTAGGCATAGCCATAGACATTTATTTATTTGCTACATAAGCGCACACAAACAAAACATCAACGAAAAAAGATACTTACATAGAAGATAAATCAGTATGAACTCCTCAACATCAGGTAAGCCAACAGCTTATTCAGAGAAACTCGCACTAAAAAATGTGTCTTCCAAACACGAAAACTCAGATCAAAAATCCACTAGCGGTCACCCATCGGTAAGATCGCGCTGAACGTTGCTTAACCTAGTTGCGGCAATGACGAAGTCACGAGCATTTTTAACGCACTAGTGAGGTTGATCGTTGAGAGGGACGGGTTAAATGTAGCAGAAGAATTGGGACTAGCCAGTAGGTTTGCAGCCGATAACGGACTGCGCAGACCGGCGACAAGTCGCGCGACTTTGAGGGAATATAAAATACGGTATATTATAAAAGGACGGTATTTTTTATTATGTCCCACTACAACACAAAGGTCTCCCTCAAAATTTTCTACCCGTACTTCTACAGGAGCTGAACCCACAATCTACAGAAATCAGACATACTGTATATAAAACTGTTGGAAACTAAGGTAACGTTTTATAGTAAACGCTAGAGAAACACGCGCAAATTTGCTCGCGTGAAGATCTTTCCACATAAGTTTTAATTTCCACTGCTATGTGAATTCAAATCTCAGTTACTAATTTCTTTGTACATGCGCACCAAGAAAAATACAACAAGTTTCAGGTTTCAAACAGACATTTAGGCTGTGCGTTATCTGTATGTCAGCCAGTCAGTCAGTCTGTCAGGACAAAGATTCTACAAATAATAGATGTGATAGTTGCCCGTTTGCTGCAACTAATGTGGTACTTAAGATATAAAAGGTTCCGACGACAAATCATGCCGACGTGTACCGACACGAGGAAATCTAGGAAACACTGTTTCAACACCCCATAACTGGGTGTACACCCCCATGGGGGTCATCAGATACGCAAAGACATGACAATGTTTGAATATAACGTATGGACTTTCCCTTTGTACCTATTACAACGTTGCTTTGAGTTTGTGTATGCAATAATGGACAGCCGTCACAGCTCAATTTGTAGTAGCCCTGCCTTCTGTGCTGTAGGTGGTGGGTTCGATCCCCACCGAGAACAAAAATTTGTGTGATGAATATAGATGTTTGTTCTGTGTCTGGGTGTGGTATTGTATTCTATGTATGTATTTACAAAAAGAAGTATATAAGCATTCTATCAGTCATCTGGTTCCCATAGTACAAGCTATGCTTAGTTTGGGGCTAGATGATGTTGTGTAAAAATGTCCTGACATATTTATTATTTTATTTATAATGGCATCACAGCTTAACTCAGTAGTAGTAGAGCTTTTAGTGAAGGGCTCGTCCGGGGAAGTACTACTACCATGCCTATTTTTGCCACCAAGCAGCGCCGTGTGTTCCGGTTTGAAGGGTTTTGGTGATATGACATGCGGCTGAAAACCTGTATGCCTCAGGTTGATGAACGTAGAGTAATGCATCACATGGTATGTTCTTAATGCACGTGGTCTGAGAGGCAATGCATTGTGATGGTAACCATTTAACTTCAGGTGGGCCATATGCTTGTGCTGTCAGTAAGTCTTTATATAGGTTTTATAGGTCTTTATAAGGAACCAAATTTAATAATGCTGAGTTCTAAAAGACCGCGCAATGAAGTTACTGTTTATCATTTTAATCGCTCTTCTCCATTTATTTCAAAGACGAGGGAAAGAGACAAAACATTGAAATTTTTTTTTAATCTGCAAAAATAAATAGCCGTGATTGCATTTTGCGAGGCATGCATCGCATTCTACGCATATGCCTCGTGAAATCCGTACTTTCCGATATTTTGTAAGTGATATATTGCAAATTCATCGCCGTTTCGAGTGTTTGCCTCACGATAGTATATTTTCCGCAAGTCGGGGCATGCATTCTTCTCCGTCAGTGTGTACACGCCTTTATTTATCTACTAAAAAAACTGTAAACATACACCCAAATACTTTAGGATCGTTCAACAATTCATTTGGAGTCATAAAACGTCTGTACTCAACACAAAGTTAGGCTCTAAGAAGCAATTTTATCTCGTGTTTACTTACTCGTAAAATCCCTTAGAAAGTTGAAAAAAGCATCGGACGCGACTTATAGTCGCTTTTGATGTGTACATACTAATTTGTGTATACTATTTGTAGGGTCTACAGAATGCCTTAGGTATCCAATAAAAGTCCAATAATGTGGTTACGATGTGTAGCCGAGACGCGTCACTTGTGTGAGCCGTCCGCTCGGTCTACCGCCCGTTGGCGAGTGAGTCATCTCAGACACTACACTATTGTTCATAAGTTACGAGGGTGATTGTAAAAGAATAATATGAGTGAAAGTAATAGACTGTATCGGGTATATGTTCCCTAAAAAGTAAAAAAAAACAGCCATCATTCTGTCTAAAACTTCGAGCGATATGCCTAAATAGCGGCTATAGGTAAACCATGTAAGTCAGCCCGCTTTTTCCGAGTTTACAGGGGAGAGGGGCGAGATACGCGGGGGATGGCGCGGGCGACGGGCGGCAGGCGCATTTTGGCGAACAGTCAATGTGATTGTCACGTGCGTGCTGTCAGTTGCGAACGTCTTGGGTGAAATACACAAGAGTAAATAATCCCGACATGAGCCGAGATACCTTTAGACACAAACTCAGCAGACAATGTAGGTAAATTGCATTTTAATGTTTAATGTTTATGAACATCGGTAAGGTATGAATTTACTACTAGGCTAGCTACTAGACTCTTAGCAAAATGTTATAAATGTCGCGTCTTATAGTTTTTTTTTCAGTCCAAAACCCGTTGAGACAAATCTTTCCAATACACACATTGTGTAACATGCTAAAACTCAAATCTTGTCACGTTTACTGTTTGACCGTCTCAGCAAATCGAAAACCAACCCTCTGTACAAAAGATTAGAAGTTATTTCAGCTTGTCAACGGCACCTGCTTTGAAAGTTAAATTATAGCGTTGTAATTCACAATCTCCCCCCTCCATCTAGGGGGTTTGGGAGCGTAAGGGATTTCTTTGAATACAAAGTTTTCGTAGTATGCGTCACGTCAAATTATGGAAAGTATTGGATTTATTCACAATGGGTTTACGGCATCGTTTTAGGTATTATTTTTAGGTTTTATTATTTTATATATAAGCCGGGACACCCGTCTTCCATTCATCATCATCAATCTTTTTTGGCTTTGCGATATCTGTGACGAGTTGTGCCGTAATTTCGCGAACGCTGCTCATTAGAGTTGGATTCGTCGGAGGCCCGTCTTGTATTTTTTTGAGCTGAGATGACAATGAATTAAGAATTTGATTATGAAGATTGGGTTTGTCTGATGGTCTAAAATGTCAGTTTCAAAGAATGTCATTGAGGAATTGACACGCTTGAAACTTGAACTTAGATATTTCGACATTGGGCCCCTTTTTTAAATAATAATAATAATGCTGGACAATCCACACAGCATTATTTAGCCTAGGTGATGTACTAGATGACTGATATACTTAATACAATACATAACACACATAATATTGATATTTTTTATTGTGCATAGAAAATACCCAGAACACTTGGAATAAATATTTGCAGATTGTGCTTGTACAATTTTATTTTATCCCAAGGCGGAAATCGAACCCGCAACCACCTGCATTGCAGGCGGATATTCGCCCGCCGCGCCACATCGGTTGTCAAAAAAATAAATATAGTGCAATGTTGGCTAATGTCATTAGTTAGCTTGAGGTGGGCCATTACTGCCGGCAGTACAATACTCCCACCTGGCAGTGACCTTGTTTCTGCTTTGGTATACTATAATTATAGTATCTGTTTAAGAAACCATTGTTTTGTTATCACTTAAGGGCATCATAACCAGTCTGGACTGAAATTAACATAGTTATTAAAACCTCCATCAATGCAAGTAATTAAAGAGAGCATTCTTGTTGATAGAACCGGTGGTCTAGTGGAAGTGACCCTGACTTTGATCCTAAGGTCGTGGGTTCAAATCCGGTCGTGCACCAATGGGTTTTCCCGTTCGAATTTATGTGCGCAATGCCAGTTCTCTCAAACGGTGAAGGAAAACATCGTGAAGAAACCAGTTAGTATTCTAGCAGCGGCGTTGGACTTGCAACTTGAAAAATGTGGGTATGTACCAAATGTAATATCTGGACATACCTCTGACTACTACCTACCCTTAGACATCCTCGAAGAATCTCGAGGGTACTTGGTACTAAGAGATCGGAGAAGATATCTACCGTGCTTGGGAAATAATGTCGTGATGCTATTTCTTTATTTTTTCTCTTTTTCATTCTTTTTATATTTTGTACTAGCTTCCACTCGTGGCTGAATGACCTTACAAAATAACAATGATAAACAACAGTAGAGAATTTACAATGGGCTGCGGCTTTTCTCGCATATTACCTAGTCAAAGTCATAATCATATATAATTTGACTTCTGCTTTCCATAACGGTAGGCAGAGATCACGGATTTTCAATTTTATTTGACTTGCTGATTGTACAAGCAAATTACCCACCTGATCTTAAGTGGTAACCAACACTTATGACAAAGCATTGCCTCGTAGACGTTTCACACGTTTGTTAGGGACGTGTGTCCCAAAAATAAAGAATTGCTCTGAAGCGTAATTAATCTAATCTAAATATACATAACTCAAAGGTGACTGACTGACTGACTGACATAGTGATCTATCAACGCACAGCCCAAACCACTGGACGGATCGGGCTGAAATTTGGCATGCTGGTAGATGTTATGAAAAGAAAGAAAGAAAGAAAAGCTTTTTATTGACCCAAACAGACATTAACAACTATTTACCTACTTAAATACCTATTTACATCCGTAAACTTAAAACTAGCAATACGTAGGTACCTAGGTAGGCACCACCCACGTACCCACCTTGCTACACAAGAATAAAATAGAAAAAATAAAAATAAAAAACAAAAGGTAGGTAGGTAGGTAGGTATTCAGAAGGAACCCACCCAGGCACCTACCTTGAAATAAGTGGCGGTAAAAGAACAGCAGTAAAAGTGTGGTGGGGTCAATTAGGTCCCTGACTCAGTATTAGTCGCACGGTGTGGGGCACAGTGCGACACTGGTATTATGACGTAGGCATCCGCTTAGAAAGGATTTTGATTAATTCTACCCCCAAAGGGATAAAAAAGGGGATGAAAGTTTAACGGGAACGGGAAAAAACTGCCACGCAGGCGAAGCTGCGAGCGGCCGCTAGTAATTTATATACTGGGAGGGATGTCAACCCCCCTTTTTTGATCCCCTGGGTATCCAGGGGATCAAAAAAGGGGGGTTGAATTGGTTGGGGGGGGAAGCCCTCCTGAGAAGCAGATACAATAAATTGAAGAGGGCTTAAGCTTCTGGGACACAAAGCAATTATAAAAGGTATTAGTTATTTGCAATACGTAGCCTATTCCTTAAGAACCATTTCCATTTTTGGATTGTCTCGAATACAAAGAAATATATGTATCCATTTACCAAACGGATTTGTAATCTATACCAAATATAAGAATCTTTGTCCTGACTGACTGACTGACATTATATTATAAACAACTAGCGGCCGCTCGCAGCTTCGTCCGCGTGGCAGTTTTTCCCGTTTCCGTTATTTTTTCGGGATAAAAAGTAGCATATATGTTAATCCAGGTTGCAATCTATAATTATTCCAAATTTCATTCAAATTGGTCAACTGGTTAGAGCGTGAGTACAAACATCCATCCATCCATCCTTACAAACTTTCGCGTTTATAATATTAGTAGAATTCAAAGCCTAAATGGTTGGTTATAGACTTTAAATTTTCGGAGTAAGTTTGTTTTGGTCCATACAAAGAAAGGAATTCCCGAAATTCATCCCGGTAAGGGATACAGTGGGAACTGTGTTCAACATCAGCACACAAATGTTCATCGTTGATGGGGGTAACCCGCAACCTACAGTGCATAAGGCTGAGCTATTACCAACTTAGCTATGTTGGTTGTATATGCCTGAAATTTTCAAACATTGCGAAAGTTTCAGGTAAGTATATAAAGTATTTTCTCGACAATTGGATTTCAACATTAATCACTGTTCAGGTTTCAGTATTTTATTTTAACAGCGCTTATTAAGGAGTCATTCGATATAATATAATTTGGTTTCTTTTTACCTTTATAATTTGCCTTTTTCTTCAATCTCAGCCGATGATGAAGCAGGACGGTTATGAACTTCAGCCGCATTAAGTATTTTCATACAAACTTCAACCCCTATTATACCCGTTTAGGGGTTGAATTTCGGGAATGCTTTTTCAAATATATTGACATAAATTATCAAAAGTGTATAAATCTTTGATCCAAAGTACAAAATTGAATCGATATTAGGATTCCGTACCCAAAGGGTAAAATGGGAACCTATTACTAAGACTCCGCTGTCTGTCTATCTGTCTGTCTGTCAGTCAGTCTGTCTTTCTGTCTGTCCGTCTGTCACCAGACTGTATCTCATGAACCATGATAGTAAGAGTTGAAATTTTCACAAATGATGTATTTCTGTAGATATAGGTACGAAACCCTTAGCGCACGAGTCTGACTCGCACTTGGCCGTTTTTTATTTTTCCTCTTAATATCGAACGCTTTCATAATATTCCCCAATAAAATAATTAATTGATAGCTTCCAAAGCAAATCCGAAAACACTCACTTAAATTAACTTAACTTACTCCGACGTTATCCGAACCGAATCGGTAACTTGTAAGTTAAGGTGCGGATTTTAAATATAACGGTACCGCTATATTTTCTATAATTTTCATAGTTTTTGCTACTTATTCGTAGGTAGCAAACACTATGAAAATTATACGCTACGACCCGCCTCGCGAACCTAGAAACATAAGTATGAAAAAATAATTAAGTGAGAAATATAAACCATTGATTAAAATGTGTAGGTAGGTAATATATTATACTAATATTATAAAGAGGAAAGATTTGATTGTTTTTTTGTTTTTTGCATTGAATAGGCTCCGAAACTACTGGACCGATTTGAAAAACTCTTTCACCGTTGGGAAGCTACACTATCCCCGGGTGACATAGGCC
Organism: Electrophaes corylata; assembly: GCA_947095575.1. Classification (NCBI taxonomy): domain Eukaryota; kingdom Metazoa; phylum Arthropoda; class Insecta; order Lepidoptera; family Geometridae; genus Electrophaes; species Electrophaes corylata. The sequence goes on along the minus strand of OX352722.1, from coordinate 7,690,108 downwards.
ATATTATATTTTCAAAAAAATTAGGGATCCTTACTAAAACCCGTGCGAAGCCGGGACGGACTGGTAGTGAAAAATAAACATGTACTTACTTACCTTACTTTCAACAAATAAAGTTGAGCCTATATGCCGGTTGTGCGCAGATGAGTGGTAAAACAGTTGGCATAAGTAAGAATAGATTTTTTTAATGTTAAGACGCTAAACGGCGGTGCCGATAATATTAAGAAAACTTTATTACGTCACTAACTTGAAGAATAAAGGATTGGTAAAGTTGGCGCTGTCTAAATTTGGGGGTCTGGGCGAATTATCAGCAATATCTTATTGACGGAGCGAGTGAAGCGAGGGAACAGTGTCAAGATGATCCCTGCGGATATTACTGAATAAATGATTTTTTTGACTTTTCACGATTGCCCAAAAAATTTTGTCCGTCTCTCAGTCTGTTGGCCTAATCTTGTCTACAAGTCGCATTTTTCAACGATTTGATGAAACTTGACACAGAAGTTCTTTGATTTATTTAAATTTTTTAGTCGATTGCGATTTTAGATTGGTGGGTCTTCCCTCCAATCTAAAATCGCAATCGCAAAATGAGCTAAAATACTAAACTGGTTTCCCTATGAGGTTTTCTTTCACCGTTTGAGAGCATTTATTGCGCACATAATTTCTTTCGGATTCGGACCGGATTCAAACGAACGACCTTAGGACGAGAAGGCGAGGTCACTCCCTCTAGACCACCGGTGCCATTAGACAAAATCACATAAAAAAACGTAAGGAAAGAATCCATAAGCTTATTGCCTGGTCTTCTAAGCTTAGTCATCAACTGGTGCCTAGACTAACTTACCATGAACACTTATTCTAAGTGATACTTTAGGCATTGACTTTGACTTTGAAACTTAGGCAAAGCTCGTCAACAATGGACACCCAAAAACTTCAGGAACTAGCCAGGGGTTTAAGATTAATTCCTGGTTTAATTACGGGAGTACCTTATTCCGGAAGGTGTTTAAATCAATAGTAATTAATGAACCGACTCTCACAAATACAGCGGAACATTTAATTATAAGATCAAAAGTTATGCAGTGAAAGGAATTTTAATGAATTACTAACAATCGTCAAAGTCTGGGGAAGTACTACCACCATGTCTATTCCTGCCTCCAAGCAGCGCAGCGTGTTCCGGTTTGAAGGGTGTGGGTGCCGGTGTAATTACAGGCACATGAGGCTTAACACCTGCATGCCTCAGGTTGATGGACGCAGATAACTGTATTGTAGGTTACGTTTCTAAACAACGTGATCTACAAGGCAATGCTTTGTTATCGGCGATGTTGTGGCTTGTTCCATAAGCAAATTGTATAAAAAAAAGGAAAAAAAATGAGGCTATACATTTCAGTGCCTCAGATTCACACTAACAACATATTTAAGTTTTGGCACGTATATTCGAATTTATTCAAAAGTATATATTTATTATTGTCAGCTTGGGGTGGGGAGGGACAGGCGGATCGGAGTCGGGCAGTCCGGCGATGAAGAACGTTCTGTACTGCCATGCCCCAGAAGGGGGAGAGTGGCGGGACATGTGCTTAGGACAGTTTGTAGAGCAAAGCATCGCTCTTGTTAGTGGTGCGGAGCTCGCTGTTTCGGTCCGTATAACCGCAAGGTTGGCAGGACCATGGGTGGAAGGAGGGATGATCACAGGACACTTTCTTACCGAACGTGCCCTATGAGGTAATGCTTGTGATGTGCGATAGTGTTCTAAGCATTTAGTTTATTTTATTTTTCGAATAGGGCAGACTGTTTGTTTTATAACAATTATATTCCTATCACCTTATCCTTTCAACAACTTACAATAAAGATTATTGTGATTTTGATGATCACCACTTATCATCAAGTGGGTTATCTACTTGTTGAGTTGCAAAAAAACAACAGTAGATTTTTCACACAGCCCTTATAAAGAGCTTGTACTATGGAAACCAAATCGTTGATAAAAAACTTACATCCTTTTTTGTAAATACCTACGTTCTATAAATCCACACACAGATAATAAAATACAATGAATAAAATATTACCTTTTTGGTTTATCTATTCACTCTCATGTACAAGTATACGCACAGATAATACTATCAACTTAATGGAAGTAAATTCTAACACGAGTTTCGGCGTAGGCTGCCGATGGACTGTTGATATTATGAAGGTTACGGGAAGTGGGTTCTAGGAATCGGCATTTTTTTAGCTTTCTGGTGGAACAAGTGCTCGTTAAATCCCTACCTGATGTTAAATGGTAACCATTTCCTTTAATAAAGCATAAATCCTACTAATACTAAACGCGAAAGTTTGTAAGTATTGATGGATAGATGTTTGTTACTCTTTCACGCTCTAACCAGTAGACCGATTTGGATGAAATTTGGAATAATTATAGATTATAACCTGGATTACCATATAGGTTACTTTTTATCCCGAAAAAATAACGGAAACGGGAAAAAAGTGCCACGCGAGCAAAGCTGCAAGCGGCCGCTAGTGAATCATAAATCAATATTTGTAGATATTTCACTCAACAGAACAAAACAGGTGCTGGCCTTGAAATGAATAAAAGCAATTTTTTTTATCTCAAACTATGATACATTTGTTACTTAATTAAATAATGATAGAATGTAAACATTGATTATTGTTTCTTTTTTGTAGTGAAGCCTCAAATGTCTAAACTAGGCTAAAAAGATGAACCTGGTAGAGATCCCTTTTAGCGATAAGGCCGCCCATTGTATTACTGCATTGTTTACTTTATATTCTTTATAAAATGTGTGTACTTGTGGTAATCAATAAAGAGTTATCTATCTAACTTTTTAAACTATCATGGTTTTGATCAATATTTTGGAAAGAATTTTTGGCGTATGCAACTGTGCCGAAATATCGGGAAACAATCAAACTCAAAAATCATGGTAAATATCCCGCTTCTATCCGAAATAGTTATCTATCTATCAATCTAAAAAGCCTGTTCCATAGATATCTGCGTAACTCTTAATAAAGGGTTCTAGAAAGTGCATACTAACGTCTATTTCTGCCGCCTCATATATTAAAAAAAGATACACCAAACACATATTATTATGACATATTATAAATAAGTTAAGAATCAGTGAATCAGTTGATTAGATCGGTGCCTACTCCTGCGGGAAACCAATTACCTTTCTGATGGACCCGTCGGAGTACGACTTTGAATATAGGTATAACCTGGTTATACCGGGTGCAAAAAACCACTTCTGAATACTCAAGGAATATGTAAAGTTACCTACAACTAGGTCTTATAGAATACCGCTAGGCTGATATTCAAATAGATTTAGAAAAATATGGTATTTTTGAAGTAATACTTCTAATGCGACTTCCAACAAGGTTGCGTTAAACGTTTAACACTACCATGGAGGGGGTATGAAAGCACTGTTCTTTCTCTCTTTCTCTCATAGCCAGTTACGTTTCGTATATTAAAGAAGTTTTACTTCAGTCGTGTGGTCTAAAGCACACTCGTTTTTTGTTTAAGTTCCTTTTTATCAACCAGCAATGTATCGCGTATAGCGCTTTGGCGCCATTGACCGGCCGCATCTGGCCGCGAGGGCAACGCTATCAGATGATTGTGTTCCATTAAGATTGATGCTCTGTCGTGTTTTACGCGTTTTTAAATAAGATAATTAGGTAAATTTTAGAGAAATCAAAAAGGCGCATCCCTAGTGATTTAAGAGCTGTGTGGATTGTCCAGTATTATTATTATTATTAATAGAACTTGAATTAGTATTCTATGAGGCATTAAGATGTTGATTATGACCGTGATTCAAACTATGACAGTAACAGATAAATCTGAGTCAGTCATCTGATTCCACTTTATTTTCATTTGAATTCAAAATGTTTTGAAAAGATCTTTTATTAGCCACAAGAATTGGTTCAGGTAATTTTCTGCGAATTTTCAGCAGGTTTTCTACAAAATATTGTTTTAAGCTGAAATTCAGCTGAAAATTCGATCTGAATCTATAGAGGTACGTATGTTTTACGAGTTCTCTAGAATTCGGTAAAGTTATTTCGTTATAAATGTACTAGTAGACGCCCGTGACTTCATTCGCATGAAGATATTTTCGTACAAACTTCAACCACCACAGGGGTTGAATTTTGGGAACTTCTTAATTTTATACTTAAACTTATGAATTTATGTTGATGAGTGTACGCTATTAAGAAAAACCCTTTGACGTAACAGTCTACGTCACTTCCTATTTACCTAATTTAAATAATTACAGGAAAACCAGCAACGGAAATAGCGAAATTTAAGAAACTTTGGCTCCCTTTGGTGAAACTCTTCATAAGTTCAGAAATCCGCAACCTTTTATGAGTCATGGTGATTAGTGCTAACCCTGAAATTAAAAATAACTAGATCTAAGTCCTTCACCCCTGACTCTTGCATCTGAAAACCGCAGGTACACTCAGCACTAAAAATACATCGCGCATGCGTCGGGTCGCGCGCTCAGTGGCGGCAAACCTACCGGGGAGACTGCGCGCTTTCCTCTCCGAGGGAAAACTTTTGCACGTTCAGTTTCAATATTTCCGAACAATCTTGTGAAGTGCGTCATATAAACAGTGTACATTTTTTTTCTGTGAACAGTACTAATTATGATAAAATAATTATTAAAAAAGTTTAAGTGGTTTTTAGAATTAATATAACTTAATTTAAATAAAAATAAGTGTAGTGTTTTTTGTGCTCGAGGAATATTTCTTGAAGGTAAGGATTGTTATAAAGATAAGTATATTTGTGTTCGATTTTTTATCGAACACAAATATTATAATTTTTTTTTTTTTTTTTTTTTCTAAATTCGTTTTTTAAGTTATATGTGTGTCATTCCGTAATATAATAGTTTTTTTTAATTTTTCTGCTCCTTATTTAAATTATTACGAAAAGGCTTGAAACTAACCATAATAATATATTTTTTTACGTTATTTTGAAATAATACAGTTGTAATAATAAATCTTCAAAACTCTTAAAAAAAACCTAAATTTCACAGCCTTTAGTAAGCTGCCTTCAGTAGGTTTAAGTTCAGTTAGTTTAAGGTTTCCAGAATGTGGTTAGTAATAAGACTGAAATTTATGAAAAATCGCTGAACTTCGGTCACATAAGTTCAACAATACCTTGCATCTGAAATCCATTTATTTCAGAGACAAATTCGAAGAAATGGTTTTCAAGATTTTCTTTAAATAATCATTTGCCTACAAAATAAACATTTTTATTCGCTTATTACTCGTAGAAACGACAACCGTTCGGGAATAAAGGTTCTTGAATGGCGACCACAAACCGGATGACAAAGCGTCCAACGTAGATGACGTCCTCCTACCCGATGGACTGACGACATTGTTAGGATCGCGGGTAGTCGATGGATGGAAAGGGTTCAGAATCGTTCCTTCTGAAAACGTGTGGGGGAGGCCTATGTCCAGCAGTGGACTTCTACAGGCTGATGATGATGATGATGATGATGATTCACTTATTTTCTAGGGCGAAACCGACTGGTATTAGACATCAAAATTACATAAAAAGCGGAAGAGCATGTTGCGGCAGCGGTTACAAGTGACAGTTTTATTTCCAGAAAGTGTTATTTAATATATCGCTTTCTTTTGCTTTCATATTCAAAAGCACTTTCAGTTACATGCTGCATAGGGCACGTCCTAGTTTTGGTCCTTTTTTATGGTAGGTACAAAAAAAACCACAAAAAATAGGACTTGTACAAACCCACTTTCTTTCTTATTTATATGATATTTTTTATAAATGGGTGTCTCAAATTAATATCTATATATTTTATTATATTCATTATAAAAAGTGTCTAGAATATTGAAACCAGTAGGGCTAAGATGTGCAACGTGACAAATTTTGTCTACTCGTTATATTGTCCAAAATAGAATATCTCTTTATATCTTTCTGTGCTAACATGGCAGTGCCAAAAATCTATCTCGTTCTGTCAAATATAGGCTTTATTATATTTAGCTTATCTGTGGGTATTTTATCTATGGTTTCTAAAATATCCATCAATAGAAAAAGTATCTCGTGTCAAGCGCGACATATCTCACCGTCCATATTCTTAGTATCTCACGTTGCACGTCTTAGCCGGGCAGGCGTTTGATAAAGCCATTTTTTCTCGATATGACCTTACTGTACAGTTCATTTCAGTTTTTGATAAAAACAAATAGTAAATCGGAAAGCCATAGGCAATCATTTCATTCGGACTTAAATCCCCATGGTAGGCACCCCGCAGATCTTTTAGTACCAAGTATCTACTAGAGGTTCTTTGAGGATATTTATTCTAAAGGGATAATTACGTATAAATATTACCTTTGGTACATAACCATATTATTTTGCATTAGCTGATATTCTATACATGACAGGTTGCAAACCCATCGCCGCTGCTAGAATACAAACTTGTTCCCTCACGATATTTTCCTACTCCTTTTGAGACGACAGGAATTGCACACATAAATTTTTCGATGAAAAAATCTATTGTTGCACGACCGGATTCGAAATCACGACCGTAGGGTCAGAAGGCGGGGTCACCACCACTAAACCACCGGTGCTCTCAGTTCTTGACAGTGGTATTTTTACAGCCTTACTGAACAAATATATTTTATTTTACTAGTATTATCAAAAACTGTATAGTTTTGAATGTAGCTAAGGTGTTGGGAACGATTCTGTTTGATATTGATTTGTCTTTAGACTTGGTCGCGAGGAACTGGCGCTTAGATTCACCTAGATTTAAAACGTTTCAAGATGATCCTAGCGGATATTACTGAATATGCTTTTTGGCTATTGACTTTGTTTTGATTATGCTACAGGCTTTATGCAACGGGTGATAACTCAACTATCTAAATTTATGTCTCTACAATTATAAAAACCTTTGTCCTGACTGACTGGCTGATATATAGACAACGCACAGCCTCAAGTACTCGTCATACAGTCTTGAAATGTTTAAGGGTATATTCGTCTTGGTACGTAAAAGGAATTTCCGAAATTTAACCCCTAAACAGGTACAGTGGGGGTTGAAGTTTGTATAAAATTAACTTCGGACTCGAAACCCATAAAATTAACCCATCCTACTAATATAAACGTGAAAGTTTGTAAGTATGGATGGATGGATGGATGGATGGATGTTTGTTATTTTATCACGCTGTAAGCGATTTGGATTTGGATTTGGATGAAGTTTGGAATAAATATAGATTATAATTTGGATTATAGGACATATAGGCTACTTTTTATCCCGAAAAAATAACGGGAACGGGAAAAAAACTGCCACGCGGGCGAATCTGCGAGCGGCCGCTAGTCGACTATAAAGTGGTATATATTTCAGCCAAAATTGTCTTATTTAGAAACACATTTTGTACTAACTGTTACTAAACTCTGACCGTTTAAAATTAAGATTAGACCGAAATTGAACGTTTAGAAGATAAATAAGTCACAAATGGCGCTTACGAACAAATATTAAAGTTACGTTCACACCATCAAACTCTCGATGACTGACGTGATGGTAAGTTTTCAGTCGAGGCTCAGTCAATTAAGTTTGTTGCTAGGACACGAGACTGATTATGATGGAACTTGTAGCCTTTGAGCATCGACCACTGATGCTGCTAGTAGGAGTGACCCCGCCTTCTGATCCTAAGGTCAAGGGTTAAAATCCGGTCGTGCACCAATGGGTTTTTTTGCTCGAAAAAATTCTATACGCATTGTCAGTGTTCTCAAATGTGGAAAGAAAACATCGTGAAGAAACTAGTTAGTATTCTAGCAGCAGCGATACGCTCGCAACCTGTCATGTTTGGAATACCAACTACTGCAAAATATGGGTATGCACCAAATGTATCTGGACGTACCTTTGACTACCCCCTTCGACAACATCTACGCGCCAGTTCCAAGGAACGTCCTTGGCAGAGAGAGACCTCCTAAGGAAAATTTATATCTTCAAACATCAAGCCGTGCTTGATAAACTGGCTTGACGGTGTAGATGCGGCGTTATCGTCAATTATAATCATTTCTCTAATTGGCTGAGAGTATTTCCCAAACGACACTGCTGTACGAAGTACTTTAGATTATTATGTTTTATTGAAGCGGTTTGTTTGATAATTTATCTTGTGTTATGTCTAATGTGAATTAATTAATAGACGTGCCTCTAACTACGGCTCTAAGAAAATTGCAGATCTTGAGTACTCGTGCCTAGATCAGAAACAGCCTCATAACTTTTTTTCCCCGGCACGGTGGATATCCCCTCAGATCTCTCAGGACCTACTAAGTAGCACTTATTTAACATTGAGGATGTCTAAGAGGGTAGTCAGAGGTACGTCCAAATTCTACATTTGGCACATATCCACAATTTTCAGTAGTAAGTTCCATAGGTGACAGGTTGCAGGCCCATCACCGCTGCTACAATTCTAACTGATCTCCTCACGATGTTTTCCTTCACCATTTGAGAGCATAGTGCACATAAATTATCGAATAGAAAAATCAGCGGAAGCGACTTCATGTAATATTAAAGAAAGATAAAGATTTAATAATCAAAAAAATCCACAACTTTTTGGAATCGATGAAAATGACTTAGAATATACACTTAAAACCAATAAAGAATTTACCATATGGTACTTATATCATGGCATATTTTAAGCGTTACCACTCGCACTTGACTCGTAGTGACCAAAGCGAGTAAGGGAATATACGGCAGGCGGTAATCTCCGCGGCCGCGGCCTAGTGAACCCTGCGATATCTATGGTGTAGTTAATCAATGACATACTTTGATAATTATTATCATTCTAAAAGCACCCAAGGTTATTGTCATAATTATACGGCATTCTCACTTATTATAAATCGCTATCAAATTAAACCTTGGCAATAAACCAGAGAACAACGGGAAGTTACCGAAGTTTTATATATTTTTAGTTTTGCGGTAATTTAGTTTGTTTTATTTGAAGTTTTCTATAGCTGGTGGCATCCTGCGTGATTTCATTCACTTGGAACTATTTTTATATTAAGCTAGCGGCCCGTCCCGGCTTTGCACGGGTTTTAGTAAGGATACCAAGTTTTTTTGAAAATATAATATAGCCTATGTCACCCGGGGATAGTGTAGATTCCCAACGGTGAAAGAATTTTTTAAATTAGTCCAGTAGTTTCGAAGCCTATTCAATGCAAACAAACAAACAAATCTTTCTTCTTTATAATAATTTAGTATAGACTAGTAGAAATGCGCGCGGCTTCACCCGCGTGATGTTATTTTCATACAAACTTCAACCCCCGCTGTACCTGTCTATAGGGGTAGAATCTTGAAAATTCTTCGCACACCTTTACGTACAAAAACAATTCTGAAAATAAAATAACTTAGTAACTTGAATACTTAGGCACGTAGATATCAGATCTCTTAGTATCAAGCACTTACTCAAAATTCTCGTAGGATGTCTGAAGATTAATTGATTGATTGATTTAGGATTGTCTGGATGATGATTGATGTGTTTGTGAGCACTAGCGCACATTAATCTTCGATAAAAAATCCGTTGGTACACGACTGGGTTCGAACCCACAAACTAATGATTAAAAGGCTCACTCATACTAAATCAACGGTGCACTCAAAACAACTCTAACAAATATACCCCGAAAATTTCAAATTTCTATAACTAATCTTTCTAATCTCTTAGGCTGTGCTATGTCAGTCAGTCAGGACAAAGATTTTTATAAGTGGTATAGATATCTAAACTAACCTATAGGATATCCGTTAGTATTATAACGATGCCTGTCACATAAACTCTAACCTCATTAACCGGTGAAAAAACACTAACATTTGCCAATGAGATAAAGGATTATCCAACTATAAGATTTGTTTTCTTTCCTCTTTGGAAAAATATACCTATCTTTTTTATAATAATTATTTTTTTGTGAAATTTCAGTGGTATTTTCACCAATATTACTTAAGGTGGCGCAATGTTTGAGCAATTAGAATGTTAATGTATTGTGGCATCTTGATTTAAAAAAGGTTCCGTAGAATTTGAATAAAAACGTCATGTTTTTATTCAATAATTAATAATTATAATAATTTAACGGAATTTGACTGAATTAACTAAAAACTATTTAATAAAAACACTTGATATTGGTAAGATTGGCTATTGAATATAGGGCATGTATATACAAGAATATAGACATGCATATATAGTCTATATATGTCTATATATAGATACATAGAATACAGTACAACATCCAGACAGAACAAACATCTATGTTCATCACACAAAATGTATGTTCGTGCTCGGTGGGGATCGAACCCACCACCTACAGCGCAGAAAGCAGAACTCCTAGCAATTGTGGCGGTAATCAGACTATATAATTTCCTGATTTTTAATTAAAAATAGTCATCAGTTTTTTGAACAGAGTTCCTTTACTATATGCTTTTATAGGAGTAGGTAACGCATTTTTCAATCGAATTATCTCTTTGCCAGTTCACAGGCAATTATCTAAAATTTGGTTAATTGACACACCTGTCAATGCTAAAAAAATGCCTTTTCTAATTCCAACCCTTTTGAAATAATCAACCCTTCCCGGAGCCAATTTACACAAACCGCAGTCCATTTGTGGCCACAAACCAGACTTTTACCTTTCAAAAAAATTGTCATCCCCCATTTTTACTTCTCATCCCCTGTAATAAAGTCCATCTTTCATCGGGACCAACTCTGTTTAAAATCGCTTCAACCACCGAAATGAGGGTTGATTTATTCAAGAGCGCGGATTTTAATGTTATTTTAAGGGTGAAAAAATGGAAATTGAAGAGATATTTATAGGTTGCGATAGTGCTTTTTGAATTTTCGAAATGGTATTTGAATATTTGAAAATGTTTTATGCCAAGTCTGAAGCGTCCTTCAAACGATACGTTACTTAGGTATTTGTGTCTAGGGTTCCGTACCCAAAGGGACTCTATTACTAAGGCTCCGCTGTCTGTCTGTCTGTTTGTTTGTAAGTCTGTCTGTCTGACCGTCTGTCACCAGGCTGTATCATGAACCGTGATTTAATTAACTTAATGACGAGTTTAATGAAGGGCGATGAACTTCATTTACATATATATGTCGGAGCGTTGTCAAAGCGGAGTCGTTCTGTTTTGTAGTTTTAGTTTAGCGCCATCTATTGGCTATAGATTTGATGCGGAAACGTCAAGTGACAAGTCACTTGGGTGAAGTCGATACAGAGTGGGTACGTGGGTCTGCTTTAGTCCATATTCTTAGACGTGGGTACTGTTTTGGATTGATAAGTTCGTTCGTTCAGAACGGAACGGATGAGCGGTTAAGGGTAGCTTCACTTTCACTCATTGACATTTGAGCAAAGCGGTCGTAAAACCCACTTTGTGGGATTTGTTTTCTGTCATCTTTGGAAGCAACATTGTATTTTCATTTTAATTGTTTTTCTAGTGTTATTTTAAGTTCTGATGGGTAATTTTGGTGGTATTTTAACCATCATTACTTGAGGTCTTAGCACAAGTGTGAACAGTTGAAATGAAAGTGTGTTATGAGGCATCCTGATTTGAACGAAAATGTTTCCCTTTGGTTTTGAAGAAAAACCGCCATCTTTTTCTTCAAAGCCGATGACGGCTGACTTTACTTTTTTTACCGACTCGACTTGACTAAAAAGAATTTATTCAACCCACTTGACATTGGCAAAATTGTCCACAATACGGACAGATGCCACAAAAAAAAAACCCACTTTGTATCGAACTCATCGCGTTTCCAGAATTCAATCTAAAGTTATCTGCGTCATCCTATTCTATTTTTGCAAAACCATAATTGTTATTGTAAAATAAAGGTCTAAGCTGTACTATGAAGCTTGAATTTAGCATTTTCGCCATGCCTGAACCTCGTGAAGACCCACACTTTAATCAAGACTCGTTATACCTATATAAAAATTAATTCTTGTCTAAAACTCAAAAACAGGACCTATTCGAATATTTTGTTTTTTTCTCACTGACGCAGGGATGATCTTCTAAATATACATATATAACTCAAAGATGACTGGCTGACTGACAGTGATCTATCAACGCACAGCCCAAACCACTGGACGGATCGGGCTGAAATTTGGCATCCTCCACTGGCCCCGGTCCTTGGCGGTCTCCCACCAATCTATTTTGTGGGTGTCGAGATCGTCCCGCCAACGTCTTCTCGGCCGGCCCGATCGTCGCTTCCCATCCTCAGGCGTCCAAGGAGTGACTATTTTCGCTCACTTTTCGGGTTTCATGCGACTAACGTGGCCGGCCCAATCCCACTTGAGCCTTGCTGTTTTGCTCCCTACGTCGGCAATGCCAGTCATTGAACGCAGCATTGTATTCCGCACCCGGTCGATGCGTTTGAGGCCGAGAATACTACGTTCCATTGTCCTCTGGCAAATCTTAAGCTTGGATTTTTGCGACTCTGTCAGTGACCAAGTCTGAGCACCGTAGGTTAGGACGGGCAGGAATCCTGCCGCAGGATACACATGTCGATGAGTTGGCGCTTAAGTGACAGCGGCAGGTCGCCTTTCATATGCTCTTTCATGGACCAGTAGCTCTTCCAGGCGTTCTCGATACGGCGACCGATTTCCTTGTCCTGCCTGTTTTCGAAGCTTGCTAACTGGCCCAAATAGATGTACTCATCGACGTACTGAATAACCTGCCCATCTACCTCGACCCTACGTTTCGTGCTATTGGTAATGACTTGAGTCTTCGACCGGTTTATTTGGAGGCCAACCTTAAGACTCGCTGTGTTCAGATCTTGGAGCATATGCTGAAGTTCTTGTGCTGTTGGGGCAAAAAGTACTATGTCATCCGCAAAGCGCAAATTTGTACTCCACGAGTCTGCCAAAGTTTTGAAAACTTCTTCTAGAGCGCTTGTAAATAGTATGGGAGAAAGTGGATCACCCTGCTTTACCCCTCTTTAAACTGTAAATGATGGGCCGTTAGTGTGTAGTTTTATATTTGCCGTGCTGTTGTTGCATACTATTTTTATAAGAGGTAGAGGTATATAGGTTCTGTCTATTTGTTGGTTTTCTAGTGCTTGAAATATAGCGGAATGCTTTAAACTATCGAACGCTTTCGTATAATCTACAAAAGCTATGTAAAAAGGTTTGTGAAATTCAGAATACTTACTATGATTTTATCCCGAAAAAATAACGGTAACGGGAAAAACCTGCCACGCAGGCGAAGTTGCGAGCGGCCGCTAGTTTATGCATATAAAAACAATGGTGATAGTAAGTTCACCGGGTCAGCTAGTTAGAAATAATTCTCTTGACACTAACAACATAAAATGACAGTCATAAACGAGCAAAGAAGATGCGTTTGACAGTAGCGATTACTTATGTACTCTCTCTCACCGGTAGCACTTTACGTAATCGAGGGGACGCTTTGACAAGTCATCATCATCATTATGACAGTTACAGCTCAGTTCGTAGTAGGTCATCTGCGCTGTAGGTGGTGGGTTCGATCCCCACCAAGAACAAAAATTTGTGTGATGAACATAGATGTTTGTTCTGTGTCTGAGTGTTATAATGTACTCTAAGTATGTATTTACAAAAAAAGTAAGGATATAAGTATTCTATCAGTCATCTAGTTCTTATAGTACAAGCTGTGCTAAGTTGTGTAAAATATCGACATATACTTTTTTTATCATCAGCAACCTGTAGAAGTCCACGGCTGGACATAGGCCATATACGTTTTCAGGAAGAACTATTTTGAGACTTTTCCATCTACCAACTTTCCGCGGTTCTAAAAATATTTTCTGTCTATCGGGTAAGACAGACTTATGCTTTGTTTTTCGGTTCGTGGTCGGCATTCTAGAATTTTTATTCCCAAGCGGTTGTCGGTTCCACGAGCTATAAAGCCTGCACATAGCCACTTTAAGCCGATTCTCAGAGCTATCTCGTATTTATATATTTATATTAGTACAATTTGACGTTACCTACCCCATTTTTGGTGAATCGGGGTAGGTACAAAGTTCAGTGCGGAAGAATTGAGCGCTATTTCAAGCCGAGCCTGCAATCGATTACCGACGATTTGATTGCGTGCTTAAATCTACCGTATTGCGTCAAAGAGTAGACAACGAGCTTAGTTTCGTTAAGAAGGGCTATAAAGCATGGCATTTTCAACAACGGGCTTAGATCTACTTTGTTTTTACACGGTGGTCCAGGAGGTGTGGTTCTGGTTAGGATTTCTCCATTTTCTTCCATAAACAACGCACCATTTTGCTGCCGAGCGTGGTGACTATGGCTACTTCTCTTATAAAGGGGAAGGCCTATGCCAGTGAACTTATTTAAGCTGATAACGATGATATTTTGCAGAAAATAATTGGTACTTTATACAAGTTTAAGTTTGTATGAAAATAAATGCACTCAGACGAAGTTAATAAGGTATCCTGATTTGAAACATATAAATAATGCTGGACAATCCACACAGCATCATCTAGCCCCAAGCTAAGCAGAGCTTGTGTTATGGGAACTAGATGACTGATATACTTAATATAATACTATATACTTAATATATACTATATCGTTTTGAAGTTTACTTAAGTTAAGTTTTAAGTTTATCACTTTAATGAGAAAGTTTGATAGCAAGTTTGTCTATTTAAATACATAAACATAAAACATACAATAAAAGAGAAAAGATGATTTTTACTGGAAACGGTATGATCCAACCGAACACAGACTGTTCGACTTGTGGGCAAAATATTCAGTGTCATATCTACATCAGCCTCAGATCTTTGACAGCAAACCACCACATTAAGGTGCTACCACACGCGATTAGTTCCTACCTGAACTTGGCGCCTACTGTCAAACCGTGTTTGATTGAAGCGGCACGTCGAGGCTTCAAATTGTGAGCTTCATATTTTTTTTTTCAGCATCTTCGATGATTGATCGAAGTTCAGTATTGATATATTTTTTAGTAAAACAAACATTTATTACTTACAAAACGCGCTTAATTTTGACCGCAAGAAGTTATTCTCATTCGCCCACTTACAAGTTATACAAGTTTTAGTAGTACTAGAGCTCTGAGTGAAGGGCTCGTCCGGGGAAGTACTACCACCATGCTTATTGCTGCCGCCAAGCAGCGCCGCGTGTTCCGGTTTGAAGGGTGGTGTGGGTGGTCAATTCTTTGTTATAGGTAATGGTAACCACTTAACATCGGGTGGGCCATCTGCTTGTTCAATTAACAAGTCACATAAAAAAAGTTGCAAATCGTATGTTATTTTCAGCCCGCTGTAGAAATAATTTTTTTTTTAGAATACCTCTACGTATCAAAACAAAATATACCCTAAGTTTCATGTCTCTACGACCAGTGGTTTATGATCTGTACGTGTTGTCTATAGATATATGTCAGTCAGTCAGTCAGCACACAGATTCTTATACGAGTAATTGGTATAGACTACGAGACAAATAAGATCAGTAGTTGGAGCTCTTAGGGCTCGTCCGGGGAAGTACTACCACCATGCCTATTTCTGCCGCCAAGTAGCTTGCTGTCAAAGTGGTAAAATTAAAGGTATATGAGGTTTACCACTTGAGGCTAGGTTGATAGACGTAGAGCACTGAATCATGTTCCTAAAAAACGTGACCTGCAAAAAATGCTTTACAACCACTTTAATGGTGGTAATCGCTTCTCATCAGGTGGGCCATCTGGTTGTTTCATCAGCAAATCGTATAATAATAAAAAAATTAGGTTTAAATTATACTGTTCAGAGTATTACTAAAATTATCCTCACTTTTGACATAGCTTTAAGGGTGGGTTCAGGGTCTTTCGAAGCATAAAACCTAGACGTTAGCCCATTGAAAACCACTTAGGTCACTTAATTTTTCATAAAATTTTCGACGCATAAAAGTTAAGTGAATTTCTTTTCTTGATAAAGTTGATAAATGAAAGTATTCTAGCGTAATTTAATATTCGTTTATTTATAAAAGAAATTGTATCTTGTGGAGTTTATTCAATTCGTTAACAGCGATACTCAATCTGTTAAAAATTTTACTTTTAACTTTTTTGTATATCGGATAATTAACCAAATTTGACTCCAACCTAAATCCGTAGTGTTAGTAGCACACAACTAAGACTGTTCAAATTCTAACCTCCTATAAAAGTTGTAGTCAATGTTTGAGTGCCTCAGGCCTGTTTCAGAGTTCCGCACAAAGTGTTGAGAGTTCCGTAGTGGCCAATCAGAACTACATTAACAAAGTACTTGAACTCAATTTCCACGTCAATATTGACGGACATACAAACAAACATGTGGGTGCTATGCGGGCGGGAAGATAATTATAACTAAGTGCTTAGCCAAGTCGCATTCCCTTCTAAGTGATTTTATTTCTGGACGAAGATGAAGGGTATGAAGGGTAAAGATAAACTTTAGTATATAGACCCCTAAAAAGGGGTGATGAGCTCATGATAATAATTTCAGCTTCTTAGCTGACGGTCCGTAAAGAAGTCAAAGTCAAAAAGCATTCATTCGACCAGGTCTAGAAGAACACATACTAAACTTAATCCAGATTAAACTCCTGAAGGAGATAACTCATGTTCACAGAGTACTTTCTAGCCCCAAACTTAACCAAGCTTGTACTATGAATATGAAAACTAGATGAATGATAAATAATTTTTTTTATTTCTGATTTGTTAAAATTTAATTTGGATTTAAAAAAAGTACCTAACTAAATTGGTTATTTAGCTACTGATTTCAACTTTTACCTGGATGATAATGAAATGAAGTTACAGACACACTAACACCTGTATACCTCAGGTTGATGGCCGCAGAGCAGTGTATTGCAGGGCACGTGACCTGCAAGGTGAAGTTTTGTTATAGGTGATGGTAACCACTTAAGTTCAGGTGGGCCGTCAGCTTGTCCCATGAGCTACTCGTAAAAAAATTAAGCAATTTAATTTTTAGTTAAATTTTATTTTATAGAGTAAACGTCTATTGTCTTTGACTTATAACATCATAATAGTGAATGTTATTAAACTCTTTCAAGGACAAGGTTCATTGGCCATAAACAAAGATTTCTACGTTTAATATAAGCTGTAAAATTTATAGATATTAAAATTATTTTTAGTCTGTTTTAAAGTTTTTATAACGAGTTGTATTTTATGTTTTTTGATCGTTAACAAATATTTTATAGCAGATAGCTGTTTATTGACTATTCATTTTGTTATTATTGATGTTTAAACAGATGTTTTTGTATGAAACTCGATGGCCTTTGGTTAAAACTAAAGTACGTACTAGTGTATATGTGTATACTTGGAATATGGTAATGTTTTAAACCAACTTTAATAGTGGTACAGTACCGGTAGTTTATTGGGAGTAACCCCGCCTTCTGATTCTAAGGTCGTGGGTTCAAATCAATTTTTGTTATTATTATTATTGCGCACTATTGTATTATATTATTCGATGACTAATATGGCGTGGTGGGCGAATGTCCGCCTGCGACGCAGGAGATTGCGGGTTCGATTTCCGCCTTGGGATAAATGTTTGTACGATCTGCAAATATTTATTCCGGGTGGTCTATGTATAATAAAAAATATCTATGTATGTAATATATTGTATTAAGTATATCAGTCGTCTAGTACCCATAACACAAGCTCTGCTTGGGGCTAGATGCTGCTGTGTCGATTGTCCAGCATAAAAAAAACACAGCTACAAAATACAATGACTGTTTAAATGAAAATATGTTCAAATGAAACCTTTTCAAAGTAGCACGGTAAACTAAACAGCAATATCCAAACGACAGTATCTATTGAGTCGTTCCGTTCACCTGGAGACTGCAACTTTTCTTTGTCCTCCTTTTGTACAGTATCCGTAGATAAATAAACTACAGACAATATCAGCAGATAACAATACAGACGGACAAACAAACAGATCTATCAGTTATCTATGCGGCGTGGATTTAGCCGATAGTGTTGTCAATATGCCGTGGTGTTCCCGGCTTAAAATAAAACCCCTGTATTATCCCCATGGATACCATAGGACTAAACAAATTTAATTCCTATATTTTAGATCAGCTGATCCATGCCAAGTGGTCACGTTGGGTGGTAATCATTTTTACTTTTTATTTTTCGGGTTAATATTATAGCCATACTTGCGGCCGCTCGCAGGTTCGCCCGCGTAGCAGTTTTTTCCCGTTCCCATTATTTTTTCGGGATAAAAAGTAACTTGTAAGTTAATCCAGGTTACAATTTATATCTATTCCAAATTTCATCCAAATCGGTTCACTGGTTAAAGCGTGAAAGAGTAACAAACATCCATCCATCCATACTTACAAACTTTCGCGTTGTAGGATTTCTTTTGGTAAAAGAATTTTCAAAATCGGTCCAGTAGATCAAGAGATTACCCTCTACAACCTCACAAACTCACAAATTCACAAACTTTACCTTTTTGTAATATTAGTATAGATTATTAGGCTAGGAAAATGCCTAAGCGTACAGTAAGACTATATGCCTACACAATATACTTAACTATAATATTTTTTAGGTTACTTTTGTACTTGTTTCTAGGCTTGGCGTGTCCCATCACTATGCAAGCTATGCAGAGATATAGCATGTATACATAATACCGGGTGTAATATGATCACTTCCGCAATTCCAGGAACATGTAAAGTTACACACAATAAGGTCTAATAGAAATACCACTTGGCTAACAGTCAAATATCTACATTTAGAGTAATACGATTACTTACTGAAATTCCTATTTATCAATCAGCGATGTATTATGTACAGTCAGCTGCACTAGAATGTATACAATTTGTAACTTTCAAAACGGTATTACATCAAAATAATGAACTCTTACGCCTTTAAAACTAAAAAGTCATTAAATTAGTTGATGACCTTATTTATTTTTTGAATAATTGTCGTGTAAATATTTGTAGCACCGTCGTGAAACCATTTAGAAAGTTACAAATTGTATACATTCTAGTGCAGCTGACTGTACCTACAGCGGTCAACGACCCCGCGATGGCGTCAACTGCTACACGGTAGAACGCAT
Source organism: Electrophaes corylata (assembly GCA_947095575.1). Lineage (NCBI taxonomy): Eukaryota > Metazoa > Arthropoda > Insecta > Lepidoptera > Geometridae > Electrophaes > Electrophaes corylata. Next base: position 7,671,127 of record OX352722.1, on the reverse strand, counting down.
TAGTCCGATGATCGCGATTTTCTTTTTTTTGGTGTTTTCTGTCGTGTTTACGCGTTTTTAAATAATATAATTAGGTACTTATGTTTATTTTAATTTATTGTCCATATTGATGCTGAAAACACGGAAAAAACTGTCAAAAAGTGTAGTTTTTTCGCAAGTTTTGCTTTTTTTGTTGTAATCAGAATCATGGTCTGTATGCGCAGTTTCAGTTTTCAGAAGTACTTTTATTTGTTGTAGGTAATCAGAATCATAGTCTGTAAGCGCAATTTCAGTTTTCGGAAGTACGTACTTACTCTTTTTACACCCTGTATATACATAGATACATTGTCAATGCTATCTCCCATTGTTATATTCCTCATTCCAAACGTAACCGTACTACATGAATGAATAAGTAGGTACCAAAACAGTAACAAGCTCGGGACATAATAGATTCTAATCCTATTAGGACTAATTATCCTATAAGGCTTATTAAAGTGCCACTTGTCATCGATTCGAACTCATTCATGGATGGACAATTATTTGTCCATGCTATAGATCCAATTATCGTATTTGCATCTGAGACGTGATTGAAACTAAAATTTTACTATCAAAATTGAGTATGTCTGAAATTTTATTATTGAAGAATTAGTTAATTTTGAATATTTGGAAGTTGATGCAATCGAGACTTGAATTGGATGATATTTTGTTATACTTACCAAGGCAAGTAACAAACGTGCGTCACCTACAAGGCAATACTTTGTTACAGATAATGGTTACCTCTTAACATTAGGTAGGCCATACGCATGTGCCAACAGCATAAAAAAACCGGCTAAGTGCGAGTCGGACCGGCACGAAGGGTCCCGTACCATTATATATTATAAAAACAGCAAAAAAAATACGATTGTTGTATCAGAGCCCCCTTAAATAATTTTATTTTATTCTGTTTTTTAGTATTTGTTGTTCTAGTAGCAACAGAAATACATCATTTGTGAAAATTACTCTCTCACGAGATACAGCCTGGTGACAGACGGACAGACAGACAGCAGAGTCTTATTAATAGGGTTCCGTTTAACTCTTTAGGTACAGAACCTTAAAGAAGATCAGAATTCTAGCTCCAGGTATACCAGTAGGTAAGCCAGCTCTGAATAATTCATAGATCGTGTTCGAGCACTAACTTCCAACCTCAAGCCTTCAATTCGAATTCCAAATTTAAATGTGGCGTTTTGCAACCAAAAACATAAAAAGGTTTATTTTTTTAGTCTGTGGTTTTGTAAAAATTACTTCGATTTTCGAATCTGAGAGCGAATTTTGAGTTTTTCCCGTTTTCCGGATGACGGATTTCGGTTTCCGAGCTCAAACTTTTTGTATGGAGATATGATAAGAGCCCCTAGCGGCCCATGGGGGTACCTACTAGTGCATCTCCACAAAAAGTTCGAGCTCGCAAACCAAAATCCGTTATCCGGAAAACTTAAAAAACTTAGTATCCATGACGACCCATGTGGCGCGGCGGGCGAATGTCCGCTTGCGACGCAAGAGGTTGCGGGTTCGATCCCCGCCTTGGGATAAATGTTTGTACGATCTGCAAATACTTATTCCGGGTGTTCTGGGTGTTTTCTATGTATAATAAAAAATATCTATATATGTAATGTATTGTATTAAGTATATCAGTCATCTAGTACCCATACCACAAGCTCTGCTTAGCTTGGGGCTAGATGATGCTGAGTGGATTGTGCAGCATTATTATTATTATTATTATTATCCACCTTCAGAAGGCGGGGTTAGGGAGGCTTCTCTACTATGAAAAAAGTGAAATTTCGTTTTGAAAATTTGAGTTTTGAGTTACACTGCGGGGGAAGTCGGTAAACGTCTCAAAGTCAAGTTGTGTTGCCTTGGATTACGAGCAGTGTAACTGAAGAAGTCTATATGCAACTATATAATTATATATGGTAGATTAATAATTCTACTAAAAATAGAAATACATTAGACATAATCCGTGCTGACCCGCGTAGACTGTCTTAGATATTTTGTATGAGAGAGACAGAGACAGAAGAAACAGACCCGCGCGCTCTGCTCTAGTGTAAACAGTCGCGATATTGCCTTTATATTCGAAAAACGTAAGTGCGCATTGTTAAAGCTTTCAAACGGTATCAAAGTCAAAAGCATTTATTCAGTAATATCCGCAGGGATCATCTTGAATCGTCTTAAATCTAGGTGAATCTAAGCGCCAGTTCCTCGCGACCAAACCTAGAAGAACCGGCAAGAAACTTACGGCTTGGTTCCTACCGTTTTTTTGTATGATCCTGTTACAAAATAATAATAATGTAAATAATGAAGTTCCAGTGTGGTGCCAATCTAACTGAATGAAAGACAGAAAACATGCTAAGGCAATCAAACCAAGAATTTAATATACAACAGGTGAAGGAAAACATCGTGAGGAGATCAGTTCGTATTCTAGCAGTGGCTTATGGAATACTAACTACTTACTACAAAATTAGGTATACGTGTTAAATAAATTTAGATATATCTCTGACTAACGGCCGCCCGCAGCTTTGCCTGCGTGGCAGTTTTTTCCCGTTCCCGTTATTTTTTCGGGATAAAAAGTAGACTATAGGTTAATCCAGCTTACAATCTATAATTGTTCCAAATTTCATTCAAATCAGTTTATTGATTTGAGCGTGGAAGAGTAACAAACATCCATCCATCCATACTTACAAACTTTCGCGTTTATAATATTAGTAGAATTACTAGCTTGAAACATGCTTTACACTGGCGCTTAGATTCTTCTAGCTTTAAGACGTTTCAAGATGATCCTTGCAGATATTACTGAATAAATGCTTTTTTACTTGACTCAACTTTTAACAATCTTAAGTCGGTACTACTTGGTAAGAACTCTGAGAAGATATCAGACATCTCTGGGGATGAAGTCTTGAAGTTATTTCTTCTTTACTTCAAACAAAACTTGTAAAACCGGCAAAAACTTTTGCTTGTATTTTTTTATTTTATTTTACTAATAAGTAGAACACCTACCTGATCTTAAGTGGTTACCGTTACCTATAAAAAAAACATTGGTTCTTATGCACAGCTTAATGCATCGTAGGTCACGTTCATAAAGAACGTGACCTACGATGCATTAAGCTGTGCCCATCGACCTGAGGTATATTGCTGTTTCAAGTGTGTCTCATGTGTTTGTAATGTTAACGGCGCCTGTACACTTCAAACCGGAACACGCTGCGCTGCTTGGTGGCAGAAATAGGCATGGTGGCAGTGCCCGGACGAGCCTTTCACTAAATTCTTTTGGTTGATTTTTTCCAGTAACTCTCATTTAAAACCTAAAATACTGAACTAATTTTGATGAAATGTCTATCAAACCAATTCTCTATCCTTTTCCAACAAAATAACAATTTTCCTAATCTATATAAATGTTGGAGTTCTGAGAACAAACATAAAAAGTTCAACCGAATTTACAACCTTTTCATTTTTGAAGTCGATTGATCACAAGAGGTTCTTAAATCAGTAGTATTTTGTATACAAATCACACGGTTCTTAAATGTACAGACACCAGTAAGCTATAAGGCTTAGAACACATGTACCAACGGCTGTAATAAATAATGGAACATATCCAGCCTCCGGGGCCGAGTTCACTGAAATTGATCGCAGTCTTGAATAAAAATCTTATTGCCCCTTACGCATCCCAATCTTTGATAGGTACCCTTTCTTGCAGCGCGGGGTATACAGCTACATCATTACATACCTTTATTGTTGGCACCAGAGCACCTAGCGAGAGTGACCCCGCCGTCTTATTCTAAGGTCGTGGGTTTGAATCTAGACTGAGCGGTGATGAGGTTGAACCTAGGATACCAGTTGCTACAAACTACTTAAAACATCTCTGTTTGGGTGTAATATTGAATGTTGTGCATAAATGTAAATAAATATCTGTTTATTATTTGTTTATTTATCGTGTCGTATCATGCTACTAATAGATTTTTTTTGTGAAAGAGTTCCGGGCCCGGCTCCGTTCGGGTGCGTATTACCACACTGAGAAAAATGGATTTCGAGCCTAAGGTTAAAAAAGTCTTACACCGTTGAATTACGCTGGGCGAGTTTGTAACGCTTACGTTAGTTTTTACCTTTCAAAGTGAATACGTTAAAATGATACCGTCTATTACACTTACACAGAACGACCGGAACAACTTTATAAGGCGTTTCTGTTCGTTGTTACGTTTGGTTGGTTTTTTGCCTTCATACGAAAATAATAACGGCACTTTCCGCTTTTCATTTTTCTCAGTGCACCGCACCTATTTCTGCCGCCAAGCAGTACCTAATGCTCGCATTGCTGTGAAATATTTCCCTTACTAAGTTTTGACAGTCGACCTTACTTTTACTAACTCGACTTCACTAAAAACTGTTTTTTCATTCATTTGGCATTAGCAAAATTGACTGCCGTATAACGAATACATGCCATTATGAAGTAAAGAAGATGAACAAAAAGTTGAACGGGTGTAGTGACCTATCTGAACGATATCATGCATCTGACAATGCAATGTCATTAAGTCACGACCTCATGACTGACATGTCTCTATTTTTAGGCCTTTATTTACGTAAACAAGTAAAAATCAATAAGCTAGGTACTGTACTTTTTAACAAACTTGTAAAACTGTAGTCTTTAGTGAATTTAAGTTATTAAGTTCAAAAAACCTATACCACGTCTGAGAATATTTGTCTTGACTAACATACAGGAACGCACAATCTAAACCACTGGTGTTAGAGACTTGCAATTTTCAGGACATACTCGTCTTGGTGCGTAGAGGTGTACTAAGAGAAGGATTCTCAAAGTTCAACCCTTAAGGGTTGAAGGGGAAAAGTTGAACCCCTTGCAGGGGATTGAAGTTTGTATAAAACTAACTTCACGCGAACGAAGTCGCGTTAGTTTCGCTAGTTCTGTACTTCTTTTTTTATTTTTAAGTATACGAATAACAACATTTTACGCGCATCGCTAATCTGTCGCAATTTACGTAGGTTTTTTTTTTTTTTTTTTTATTTATTTTCAAAAAGAAGGTTTATTACAATATTTGTTAGTAGAACATCGTGAAACCTAGTAAGGTTTGTGTGGATGTTAACACTGACTCGAGCTGTTACGCCATCTAAACAATATAACATAACTACGAGTAATAGGTAATAGATGTGTGTGTGTGTGTAGGTGAGTGGATGGATTTCTTATTCCAAGCTACCCTCACTCCACAGCGCGTTATCGCAATGATCCATAATGAACAATAACCTAATTCTATATATACAGACGCTTGATATACGAATTTAATATTGATATCTTTGACCGTTTTCAAAATTAAAATAAAGTTGTAAGTATATAAATACGTTCTTAATGAGCTAATGAGTAATACTTTTCTAAATCAAAATAAAATTGTAGTCAAATAGTTCATACGAACATATTCACTGTGTTGTTACATGAGTAAAAATAGAGTGATCCAGCTGTTTTCGGATTCCTAGATTGCTTAATCACACGGCAAATGAAAGAGCGTCAATAAAATAGCGGGTTCGATTCCCGTAGATTTATCGCTCGTAAAGACGAACAAAGGCCTATTGTGGGTGATCTACCACGGTGTTGCATAATTGTTGCAATTTGTCGTGGGAATTGAGTTGCTTTATGTTTGTTTAACTGATTTTAAAGCGGCGATGGGCTTGTTACCTGTCACATACTATGTCATTAAATAGGAATGTACCAAAATCGTATGGATATGACTCTGACTACGCACAATTTATGCTATGTGTAAGTTTGACTCGTCGCATTCTGTGCTGCAGGTTGTGGGTTCAATTCCCGCCGCGGAAAAAATTTTGCTTGTTTGTCTGGTTGTTAAACTGTATTCACAAAAAAACATATTTAAATATTCTATTAGTCATCTTGGTCGTGGGTTGGATTCCTATCTAGGACTTAATATTTAGTTTATGGGCACATGTATATTTTCTTTTTCAAAGTCAAAAAACATTCATCGTCAGCCTGTAAGTATAAGTTAATAAAACTAATAAAAAAAAACACGACTGTAATCCCCAAGCACGGTAGATACCCTCTCAGATCTTTTATTACCAAGTACCGAGATTCTACGAGGATGTCTAAGGGTAGTAGTCAGAGGTACGTCCAGATATTAGGTACCTACATACCCACATATTGCAGTAGCGGTACCCACAGCGGCCATCATAACCCAGGTTTCAAAATTCTTGACATTTCGTGGTTTTCCTTTGCATTATAATAACAAAATTGTCTTTGAAACTGCCATAAAACCATCCCCGCCACAGAATACGATATAACTACCATGTAATCCCCCAGCCCCTGCCACTGGTATGGAAAACGATAAGTAGATATCTCAGAGTGGTAATACTATAGAGCACACAATACCTATCAATATGACTAGCGTAAGCAAAAAAAATTAAAACTGAATGTTTTTCAGTACTAGCTCTTAGTGAAGGGTACGTACAGGGAAGTACCACCCGCCATGCAAATCTAAACTGTCCCAAAAAAAATTAAAAATGTAGTAATGTATTGTATTAAGTATATCAGTCATCTAGTACCCATAACACAAGCTCTGTTTAGCTTTGGGCTAGATGATGCTGTGTGGATTGTCCAGCATTATTATTATTATTATTATTATAATCCACACAGCATCATCTAGCCCCAAGTTAAGCAGAGCTTGTGTTATAGGTACTAGATGACTGATATTCATAGAAATACCCAGAACACCCGGAATAAATATTTGCAGATCGTACAAACATTTATCCCAAGGCGGGAATAGAACCCGCAACCTCCTGTATTGCAGGCGGACATTTGCCCACCGTGCCACATCGGTCGTCAAATCTAGATTTAAAGAGGCTATAGTTGAAACTTTTTTATTACTCTAGAACTTAACGACTGAAATGATATATTTGTATGTTAATTTGCGCAGAAAATGCTTTATATTTTCAGGAATTGTCCTGTAGGGATAAAAGGGAATCGGGATTGTGTCACAAGCTTTAAATTAGATAAAATATCCTTAAAATTCTCCAGGTTTTTGACTTTCTTCCGGGTTTCGCCTTGTTATAAAAAGAGTCTACGTAAATAAATATTGACAGATACATACAGCGCCACACACCCCCAAACTAAGCAAAGCTTGTTAATTGGCACTCCAGGAAACAGTTACTACCGATAAAATAATTTTCTAAATAAATACTTATAGCACCCAGTTTCAGAACAAACATAATTATGTTGTCACTAGTAGTAATTGAACCTACAACTAAAACTGACTGACAACCTTAAAAAGAACCAAGTCCAAGACATTGTGTGTTCGCTTTGAAGCAATTCAATTTATATATTCACAAACGAACTTATTAATATTGATATAAAGACGGCGTATTTGAGTCGGTTTAAAGCTGTCCTACATGACACTTTTTACCATAAACCACCCGTATCTTTTAATTGGTTTTGGAATACAATTAGCCTCTGGTATATTATCATCCCTAGCCACCACTGAAAACAATCCCCTGTGTGGCAAGTCGTTAAATGTGTGGTCACTGACCCCACACCAGTTAGCTGAGCAGTGAGTGAGTGTTTTATTCTTATGAAATTAACTTCATGCAGGTTGAAACACGAGCTGAAGTTTAACAATCATCAACGGTATGGTCCACTGCTGGACATAGGTGTCCCTAGATGTTTTCAGGAAGAAGGATTTTGAGTATTTTTCTATATACTGACTTCCCGCAGTCCAAACTACCAATATCGTCGGTCTATCAGGGTTTGCTTCATCGTTTGTTCGTGAATAGGCACTGAAATTGGTCCCGCGGCAAAAACACTCAGACAACATACTAAAAAAAATCTATTCAAAAAGCACATACTGCGCCCATTAACGCACGAACAATTTTATTCCAAAAAAATATACAATCAACGAAAATATTTTCAATTTGATTATTTTGTCCTCGTTCTATTGGTTTAAAACATATTCAACCAAATTTTCCATCGTAAAGGCAAAATCACATTCGACCCGCGCCGCGTGTTGCAAAACAAACCAAATACACCTATCTTAGTACCTTGCTGTGTTACGGTTTGAAGGGTGTGGGTGCCGGTGAAACTACAGGCACATGAGGCTTGACATCTATATGCCTCAGGTTGATGGACGCTTAGCAGTTCATCATAAGGCACATTCCTAACGCGCGTGTCCGACGAGGCAATGCTTTGTTATTATATAGTAACTACTTAACATCAGGTGGGCTATCTGCTTTTTTCATTAGCAAGTTGTTTAAATAAACCCAGACTTGAGGCTCAAGAGACTATCATTCTAGCCTAGTCCTATGCATTTCGTATAGAGGTGATTACGCCGGTCTGCTCTCTCTGTCTGTCCCATACAAAATATCTGAGACAGTCGACGCAGGCCTACGTGGGTCATGTCTAATGTGATTTTGCCTTTAGCGTGACAATGCAAACATGTAGCAGCGTTTAAATGTGTGCTAAATATATAAATTTAAATAAATTCTATAAATAATAAGAAATTTAACGAAATAGTATTTAAGGTAGACTGAATTTTTCACCAAACGGCCAACAAAAACACTTATCACAATTTGACAAATTATATTTTAGGGATATAAGGTGAGAGAGAGATGGAGAGATACAAACAATAGCGAGACATGGAGGGATGGGAGAACATCCACCTTTTTAGTCAAATTTTTGAAAATTTTGTTTGATAGTATATTCAATAGTCCAAAATCAAACTAAAAATCAAAAATATAATGGCATTGTTTCATAACACGTATAGGTATTTTAAAAATACCAGCAGTAACTCAAATTATTTTAGTTCAATAGTGAGTTACTCACACTTGACCAGTACCTACTGAACCAGGTAATTTGCGCGGCAGGTGTACTAAATGACAGCTAAACCAAGGTTTCTCAAAAAGCGACTGCCGTTCTTTACGAACGTTATTTGAAATGAAAAACTATTATTGCTAGAATTAAAACAGTATTATGGATCAGAATAGAACGAAATATTTTAAAGACATATATCAAAACTGTACAGTTTAAACCTTTATCTTTTCTTTTCATTTTAAGATAAAAATAGAACACATAATTAAACAATTACGCTAATTTATAGGAATGGGGAACGTCCGCCACCACCGAGATTCAGAGAAAAAGGGTCTGGAGTGTGCCAGTGTGCCCTCACCTTGACACCCGTTAGGTACATCATTATGACATGCTGCTTGCAATTGGTTTTGCTATCCCTGAGTACCTAGGTCCAGAAATATTTATTTATTTATTATAATAAAAAAAAGATAGTGCCTGATTAAACAAATAGACGACTTTAGCCAAAACTCCGTTTTACGGCCGTCATCTTACGTCTACAACTTTTAGAAAAACAAAGCTTTAGTGTACACGTCCCCTAATTTATAGCCAAACTGTGAACATTATTTCTTAAACTGCGGGAGAGTAGGAGTTATGGTGCAGGATGAATTACTCGAACCTACTACATTGAGATGCAACGGGCAGCCCTCACCCGTGACCGATGGTAGCACGGTAGACAAACTTTCAGATGTCTTAGTACCAAGTATTTGTTTGCGAAAATCGAACCTGCAACCTTCTGCGTCGCAGGACATTCGCCCGCCGCGCCACATCGGTCGTCAATAAACTTTTATACAACGTATAAGGCCACAAATTATTTCCAAGCACGACATGCTATAATAAAATAAACATTCTGACAGCCCATCCCAAAACTATAGTCTGACCTAACCTACTGCGCAGAAATCGGTGTCGACTCCCAATCACCATACATCAACGCTGAATGTTGGGTGACCGTTTCGTATTTCGCGCTTCACCGGTTTTATACTGGCTTGTCTTCGAGATAATGATAAATCTCCACGCATGAGGAGAATGGTGCCCCATGTCATAAACTCCTCCGCTGTTCTTAGAGTTCTGTGAAAGGACGGTGAAGTACCTAGAAAGTAGTAGTTAAGTAAGTCAAATAATAATAATAATAATAAAAATGCTGGACAGTCCACACAGCATCATCTAGCCCCAAGCTAAGCAGAGCTTGTGTTATGGGTACTAATAGATGACTGATATACTTAATACAATACATTACATATATAGGTATTTTTTATTATACATAGAAAACACCCAGAACACCCGGAATAAATATTTGCAGATCGTACAATATTTATCCCAAGGCGGGAATCGAACCCGCAACCTCTTGCGTCGCAAGCGGACATTCGCCCGCCGCGCCACATCGGTCGTCAATCTTTCTTGGGGTTTTAAACTACTACTGGTAAAATTGTACTGCTATTTTTTTTGTCAAATACATAAATAAATAAATAAGTACTAACTACCGTACCTATTCCTGCCGTCAAACAGTGATGGTCACATTGCTGTGATCCGGTTTGAAGGGTGTGGGTGCCGGTGATAATACAGGCAGATGAGGCTCAACATCTGTATGCCTCAGGTTGATGATCCCTGCGGATATTACTAAATAAATGATTTTTGACTTTGACTTTGATGGACGCAGGGTATCGTAGAGCACGTAACTAACGTGCGTGACCTACAAAGCAATGCTTTGTCATAGGTGATGGTTACCACTTAACATCAGGTGCGCCATATGCTTGTTTCACCAGCAGTAGTACAAAAATAACTGAAAAACACAAAATAGGTTACGTATGGAATACCAACTACTGCAAAATGGGGGTAGGTATGTGCCAAATGTCATATCTAGATGTAACTTTAACTATCCCTCATTAACTTCTTCGAAGAATCTCAAGTTCATTGTACTATGAGGTTTACGGATATCTACCGTGCTTGGGAATTAAAGTCGTGATACTTGATGACCGATGTGGCGCGGCAGGCGAATGTCCGCCTGCGACGCAGGAGGTTGCAGGGTCGATTCCCGCCTTGGGATAAATATTTGTACGATCTGCAAATATTTATTCCGGGTGTTCTGGGTATTTACTATGTATAATAAAAATATCTATGTATGTATTGTATTAAGTATATCAGTCATCTAGTACAAATAACACAAGCTCTGCTTAGCTTGGGGCTAGATGATGCTGTGTGGATTGTCAGCATTATTATTATAATTACTATTTTTTTTTATTTCAAATCTCTTCAGCGTCTCATTCAGACCACTATGGAGGGCATTACCTACAATATATCAATTTAGTGGAACATCGTCAGCTCCTACTACGAACCGACGAACCGTACTTTTGCTACTACTAATATTATTCTGCTTCTACTTTCTAGCTACTGATAACACTATTTGAATTTTTAATAACAGTATTATTACTTTGTAAAAGGATCATACAAAAAACGGTAGGAACCAAGCCGTAAGTTTCTTGCCGGTTCTTCTAGGCTTGGTCGCGAGGAACTGGCGCTTAGATTCACCTAGATTTAAGACATTTCAAGATGATCCCTGCGGATATTACTGAATAAATGCTTTTAAAGAAAAGTTAGGTTTGCAACTAAAATGTGGCTATGTTTGGATGTCCCTCTGACGACCCTCCTTAGACATACAGAATCTCAAATTGTATTTGTAGTCTAAACGATGCTTTATATTTAGAAACTTAAAAAAAATATTTAAGAAAAATATCTCATCTAAACGATGCTTTATTTTGTCTTTGAATTGCGTTACCTATCTCTGTCTGTCCCATATAAAATAACCGAAATAGTCGCTGTGGTTTCCAATATGATTCAGACTGTATTTATTTGAAATTATTCAGTTTTTCGATTCTCAGTTTGTAATATTTGGACGTACCTCTGACTGCCTCCTTGATCGGTAAAGAATTTCTAGTAAGTAATCGTTACTAAGAAATCTGAGGGGATATCTACCGTAATTGGGGATTAAAGTTATGAAGCTTTTTCTTTATAAATCTCTTATATTCTCAGTTTAAGTAAACTTTAATATAGAAGGCCATTTTGCAAAGTTAAAACTTAGTGTACAATAATGAATTTACACGAAGAAGTTACTCATCAAAGATGCTAATGTATGCGACATGCATTTTGCCTGATATAAAGTGGTTTTAGGCATATACTATGTGCTGTTTTAAGTGCTTTTAGTGTAGAAATAGGTCACAAGAAAATTAGTACTGCACTAGCAGCCGCTCGCAGCTTCGCCCGCGTGGCAGTTTTTTTCCCGTTCCTGTTATTTTTTCGGGATAAATAGTAGCCTATATGTTAATCCTAGTTATAATCTATGTTTATTCTAAATTTCATCCAAATCGGTTTACTGGTTAGAGCGTGAAAGAGTTAAAACTTTGACTTTGCCCGCCAGCTGTTGACTTATTCATGCTAACGACGTGATGATTCGTTTTTTGTGTTTGCTAATGGAACAAGCAAACTAGCCCACATGATGTTAAGTGGTTACCATCACCTATAACAAAAACTAACCTCGTAGGTTACGTTCTCCGGAAAAGTGGCCTAATATGCACTACTTTGCGTCTATCAACCTGAAGCATACATAATATGTAGGTATATATGATATATGCCTCATAATATACATTATGTATGTCATATTATGGCCTGTATGAACTAAAACTAACAAGAAGTTAAAAATATCTATGAACACAGCCTTAAAGAACTTCAAGAAGACATAAAGCCAAGTGTGCGGTTCCACAACTTGGACTTGCAAGTTCAACCTTAAAGTTTCCACTGCAAGTCACAAATTGTATTACAAACTTGAAACTTCTCGGATTTGTTACCTGAGCTATGTGGAACTTTCCGTGGAACAAAATGAATAGAGTTGCTACGTACCTACCAAACGTAGCTATGTACTAAACTTAACGACAACTTACACAGAACTGGTATCCGTATTACGTATCTCGCGACAAGTTGACGACAAGCGTAAACACCTTAACAATTATGTGTACTATTATAATAATAACGACGACCGATGTGGCGCGGCGGGCGAATGTCCGCCTGTGACGCAGGGGTTGCGGGTTCGATTCCCGCCATGGGATAAATGTTTGTACGATCTGCAAATATTTATTCCGGGTGTTCTTGGTATTTTCTATGTATAATAAAAACTATCTATGTATGTAATGTATTGTGTGAAGTATATCAGTCATCTAGTACCCATAACACAAGCTCTGCTTAGCTTGGGGCTAAATAATGCTGTGTGGATTGTCCAGCATTATAATAATAATAATAATGCTGGACAATCCACACAGCATCATCTAAAAAGAAGCATCATCATAGAAAATACCTAGAACACCCGGAATAATTGCGATCGTACAAACATTTATCCCGAGGCGGGAATCGAACCCGTAACAGCGTTGCAGGCGAACATTCGCCGCGCCACATCGGTCGTCAAATATGAACGCAAACTTTTAATACCTTATTCTCGTACGAAACGAGTAAAAAGCTAGTAAAAAGCCATTTCACAGATTTTCGTACCACTTCAACTTTTAAACTCGCTTTATCTTTGAACTTACGAACTTGCAACTTAAACCCGACGATTTTACCTCAAATATTGTAAACTTCTTTTGTGTAAGACCTTTTTACGCAGGATTAAAGATCACCCATCTAAATTCTACTAATATGTATCTACTAGTATGGATGGATGTTTGTTACTCTTTCACGCTCTAACCAGTAAACCGATTTGGATGAAATTATAGATTTCTTACTGAGCTCACTTTATTTAAAGCATTGATTCGTTTAGCTTCGAAAGAAGAAGAAGAACCAACTAGATAAGTACAGTCAGCTGCACTAGAATGTACACAACTCGTTACTTACAGAATGGTTTTACAGCGTTACAATTAATATTTACGAAAATAAATGAATTTATCATCTAATTTCACGATTTTTGAGTTTTAATGTTTATGAGTTTACTAAGGTTTTGATACCGTTTTGAAAGTTGCGAATTATATACATTCTAGTGCAGCTAACTGTACCTACCCCACAGTGCTGCAGAACTAAAGATTGAAAAATCCTTCTCCAATCTCAGAGGTACACTGAAATCGGCTTATCTCTACCATTTTACCATCCGGACACCTTAAGCACTAGTTCGGACGCTACAAAACAGGTACCTAGAAACTTGTTTTTGAAGTAAAGTTTTGAAGAAAATAGAAAAAAAATAAAAAATAACACCACGACTTTAATCCATCCAGCACGGTAGATATCCAATCACTTAGTATCAAGTACCTACTCGATATTCTTCGAGGATGTCTAAGTCAGAGGTACCTATGTCCAGATATATATTTTGCTGTAGTTAGTACTCCATACGTGATAGATTGCAAGCCCATCGCCGCTGCTAGAATACTAACTCACAGTGTTTTCCTTCACCGTTTGAGAGTACTGGTATTACGTACATAAATTTTTTGAACGGAAAATCCATTGGTGCACGGCCGGATTTGAACCCACGACCTTAGGATAAGAAGGCGGGGTCACTCCCACTCCCACATTAAAAAAATCAGAGCTTTAAAGTTAGATAATGGTAAAAACTGGTGCTAACCTAGGTCCATTGGTGCACGGCCGGATTTGAACCCACGACCTTAGGATCAGAAGGCGGGGTCACTCCCACTCCCGCATTAAAAAAATCAGAGCTTTAAAGTTAGATAATGGTAAAAACTGGTGCTAACCTAGGTCATAAAATGAATTTATAAGATAGATCCTGAGGGAACACTAAACAGGAATGTACAGAGTTAAAGTTAAGTTTTATTTGACAGACTTCGCAAAGTCTGTCAAATGAACTAAACTTACTACTATTAACTACTACGTGGCGGCTGAATATCCGTCTGCCACGCAGGAGGTTGCGGGTTCGATTCCTGCCTTAGAATAAATGTTTGTGCGATCTGCAAATATTTAACTAGCAGCCGCTCGCAGCTTCGCCCATTTTTTTCCGTTTCTGTTATTTTTTCGGGATAAAATGTACCCTATATGTTAATCCAAGTTACAATCTGTATTTGTTCCAAATTTCATCCAAATCGGTCCACTGGTTATAGCGTGAAAGAGGAACAAACATTCATCCATCCATCCATCCATCCATTAATCCATACGTACAAACTTTCACGTTTAATATTAGTAGGATTAGTGATAAAGTTAAAATAAATTAGCTCCATTCACTCTACAAGCATCAAAGAGTGATTTATCCCAATGGCCGTGTGACGTCATCGGTTCATCACTAATTAGCTGTATTCACACAGGAGAACCGCAATTTGGAATCCTATAGAATCGTAACTATTTATGTGATAATTGTGTGGATTTGCAGAAAACTGCTTTTTTGGGAAGAAATTTCAGACAACGCCATCTAGCGTTAACTTAGTCAAAGTCAAAAAGCATTTATTCAGTAATATCCGCAGGGATCATCTTGAAACGTCTTAAATATAGGTGAATCTATGCGCCTGTTTCTCGTAACCGTCTAGAAAAACCGTCAAGAAACTTACAGCTTGGTTCCTGCCGTTTTTTTTGTATGATCCTTTTACAAATTAATAATAATGTAAATAATGAAGCTCCAGTGTGCTGCCAATCTAACTTAATAGTAATGTCATCGGCTTGGCGGGTGAAGGGGTGTCCTACACCTAATCTTTCGGTGCGAGTTTGTCATTTAACAACTTTTATTCCCAAGCCGTTGTCGGTTTAGCGAGCTGTATGGCCTGCTTATCGCCAACTCACTTCGTCAATCGTAATAATGAAAAGATTGTAACTGAGTTTGGAAAACCAAAGTTTATTTTTATTTGTTTCAGGCTGAAAGTTTTATGAAGTGTTCTACGCTGAAAGTTTAAAAAAACGTGGAGTTGCACGGTAAGGTTATTTGCAAAATAATATGGTTAAATAAGTACAGTGTTTTACGAATATATAGTTTCACACAATTTTTACGAAGTAAAGTGCAAAACTTTTTTCACTATATTAAACTATTATTTTTTTACATTATCTTTAATCCTAATGAATCTGAAGAACTTGAATTACAGGTTTATTTCAGGTCCAATTCTACGGGGTCTGCTAATAGTGGTAACGCGCTGAAAGCACAAAACAGTAACACGAGAAGTGCGCGGGGAGCGACGTAAGAGACGCTCCTTTACGCACTCTTTCATAGCAATACCCTTTTAGGGGCTTAATTTCAAAAGTTCCTATCTTAGTACACCCTACATACCAAGATGAATATACCCTATAAGTTTTAAGTCTGCGACCAGTGGCTTGGGCTGTGCGGTATCTATATGTCAGTCAAAACAAAATATCTCATAACAGGTAGGTATAGATATAAAAAAATAGTTTTTGAGAATTTGGGCATGAAATTCCTATATATTTGGTCAGTTCGGTTCCCACTAGCTATTTTGGTCGGAAATAGTCTCAAGGTTAGTCGCTTCCGCAGCCGGAAGTAAGGCTTGGCACCCGTTCCTCAGCTTTGTAATTACTGATTTCATTTGATCCAATGTTGAGTTCGTTAGTAGTAGTAGAGCTTTTAGTATCTAATTCTTACCTCGGAGTCTACTGTTCCCACAGAACTACTAGTTTATCTTTGCTGCAGCATATCTTAACGCTTGAACGTACGGATTCAGAGAAGTGAACTGACCTGGAAGAGATCGCTTTTGTAGATAAGACTTATACGAGTTAGGTGACATTTGATGCAAATATTGTAGTTATTTATATCAGTAAATATCTTTGTCGTTTATATGGACATATTTTTATGATAGAACATATTATTATAATGTTGGAAATATATCATGCTGGACAATCCACACAGCATCATCTAGCCCCAAGCTAAGCAGAGCTTGTGTTATGGGTAATAGATGACTGATACATTACATGGATAAATATTTTTATTCATCATCTTCCTGCCCTTATCCCACACTAAGTGGGGTCGGCACAACAGGTTTTTTCCTTCCACTCTCTTCTATCAGCCGTCATCTCAGTGTTCACTCCTTTCTTACTCATATCATCTTTCACGCAATCCATCCATCTTTTCTTTGGTCTTCCTCTGCTTTTATGACCTTTCACATCCATATCTAACACTCTTCTCGTTATATGGCTTTCTTCCCTCCGTACGACATGACATGGGTAAATATTTTTATTATACATAGAAAATACCCAGAACACCCGGAATAAATATTTGCAGTTCATACAAACATTTACCCTAAGGCGGGATTCGAACCAATAAAAAATATATATGTATGTATGTAATGAATTGTATTAAGTATATCAGTCATCTAGTACCCACACAAGGTCTGCTTAGCTTGGGGCTAGATGATGATGTGTGGATTGTCGAGCATTATTATTATTATTATTATTATTTAGCAGTGGACTTCTTCATGTTAATGATGCGACCACAGTTGCTATTCAACCAATCCTAATAAAAACATCCAAAAAGGTTACTCTCAGCCCCCAGCCTTCGACCTTCCTACTCATTTCAAATAATGAAGCTGGTATCAAGCCATACCGGCATCATCAGGGTATCTTGCAAATCCGCGATGATACAAAAGGGTAACCTTAACGTGCAGTTTCATAAAGTCGGCCATCGTCATTTTACATTTAACAAATAAAATTTCAAAATGTATGTAAAAACAATGTAGTTTTAAGTTCACGGATATAAGTATCTAGGTAGGTGAACGATGTCTGTTTGGGTCAATAAAAAGCTTTTCTTTTCTTTCTTCTTCTTTTCTTCAAAACCACAATGGACTTACGAAATAATAGTTGTGTGGAGTGATAAGGATGGATAAATAAAAACTGGTCAAGTGCGAATCAGACTCGTGCACAAAGGGTTCCGTATCATTATCTATAGTAAAAATGGCAAAAAAATCACGTTTGTTGTATGTGACTCCCTTAACTATTTATTTTATTCTGTTTTTAGTATTGGTTGTTATAGCGGTAACAGAAATACATCATACATGAGATACAGCCTGGTTACAGACGGACAGACAGACAGACAGACAACGGAGTCTTAGTAATAGGGTCCCGTTTTACCCTTTGGGTACGGAAACTTAAAAGACGAGAATTAGAGAAAGTTTGCAAGTAGCGCCTGTGATGGACAAAATGAGGAGTAATAGGTTAGCGTGGTATGATTTGTCATGCGGAGAGAAGAAAATCATAAAACGAGAAAGGTGTTAATAATAATACTGGACAATCCACACAGTATCATCTAGCCCCAAGCTTAGACAATACATTACAATACATTACATGCATATATATTTTTTATTATGCATAGAAAATACCCAGAACACCCGGAATAATTATTTGCAGATCATACAAACATTTATCCCAAGGCGGGAACCCGCAACCTCCTGCGTCGCAGGCGGACATTCGCCCGCCGCGCCACATCGGTCGTCAAAAGTGTACTAGAAACGAAATTCTCGAATATGTAAGAGTGCCGACGTATTTTTTGAAACTTCGACTTAACCCGTTATGCTTCAGGTCATGCGTGAACATGTTTCATTAGCAAGGGTCCCGCACAAAAGATTTTACGGTCCATTAAAACACGGAAGGTTTTTAATCAATTTCAGGGTCTAGTTGATTGGGTTCGATAATAGACTGATAAGCTCTTTAATTTATTTTGCGTGTACAACCACGTTTAACTAGTTACCTTGTAGCCCTATTGTTTCCTGCGGGATCATTCGTGACATCGCTTTTCTAAAGCAGTTTTCATACCAACTACAACCTCTACTGCATTTTTTTAGGGGTGGAGATTCAGGAGCTCTTATTACGCCTATACGCAAAAATACTAAAACTAACCCTCAAAACTTTAATTCTCTACGATATTTAATATCGTATCGATTGCAAATTGGTGCATGTCAGATCTGAGCATTTCATTTGAATACATACGTATATATTATATCTAATTAAATGGATTTAATGAATATTGATTTCCATAGAAAATCACATTTAATACAAGTATTTTTAATTGGTATGTATGAAACAGTTTAGCTGTTATGAATTTAATCCAATGGCTATAATCAGATATTCAACGTTGTATTTTTTTTATTTTGTTTATGTATTTTTTACAATATAAATCACAATAAGTATTTGTAGGTAACAAAAACTAAACAATTTTGTAACATTAGTATGTTGTTAGTAGGTAAATTAAATTAGTAGTAAACGCTAAAACTCATTTTATAATAGAAGTTCTTTGATATGAAATAAATAATAGATTTATAAAACAAATACTTTTGACATTTATAAAAATATTTTGAGCCCGATGAGGACCGTAAAATATAACAAAGAAAATTAAATAATCTTATTTATGAACAGGTAAAATCTTTTTATCCTAGCTTAAGCAAACCAAAGGGTTTTTAAAAAAGCGAACGTGTCGATGGCGGAAGTAATTTAGCGAAGCTTAAAACATCGTGCACAATGTGAGTGCTCTCAAACGGTGAAGGAAAACATTATGAGGCTTACAACCTGTCACGTAGGGAATATCAAGTACGACAAAATTTGGGTAAGTGCCAAGCGTAATTTTTTATTGTACTTCTAAATTCCTAAGATATCCTCAACTAATCTCGTGTGAGTACCTACCAAAACATGCTGATGCAAGCAAGCGCTTATTGTTTGACCGACCTGATGTTACGTGGTTACCATTTACCTATACCAAAGCATTACGACTTGTATTATTAACGAAAATAAATCTAGGTACCAGTTTGTCGTGACCAAACCTGGAAGAACCATGTTTTGTATGATCCTTTTTACTAATAAATATTGATTTAAAAAACTTAGCTTCAGTGTGGTGCCAATTTATGCTGGTGACCATGGCGTCGGTAATAGTGGAAAAAAAAAATTGTGACCACATTTAATGAAAATAAAGCTTTTCTTTTATGATTTTATCAAAAGGTACGCTGGAAAACAAACATTTTATCCGTGTGAAAGCGCGGAACCCTAAATAAATAGAGCAGAGACAGTCAGCAAAACGCCCACGATAGCAAAAAGGTACATAATAAAGGGAGTTCACACTTGGAATAAAAATAGATTTGGAATAAAATAGAACAATATTTATTTTGTCTCTTATGAATAATATTTATAATGTAAGGGACAAAAAAGGCCAGCATTTATTATAATATTTAGCTATGATTGTCCCAGCTTACGATTGTGCCTAACAATGCACTGCCCTGCGTCCATCAACCCGAGATATACAGGTGTTAAGCCTCATGTGCCTGTAATTACACCGGCACCCACACCCTTTAAACCGGAGCACGCTGCGCTGCTTGGCAGGGTGAATAAGCATGGTGCTAGTACTTCCCCAGACGTGCTCTACTACTACTAAATTTACTAACTTTTTAGTAATGTTATATTTTCACTAGCTAAAACCTAAGCCCAGGCTATAAAATATTAATGGTTATATAAAATAAGAAGCTTACTAAGGCTCTCCCGGCAAGTATTCTCCATGATGGAACATGGTCACGTTAGCAGCCGGTAAAAAGGTATTAACTTGCTGAATTTATAACCCGACTCTGAATACTGTCGGTAAACTTTTAGTTCAAAATCTACACGCTAATCGGCTAATGTTGGCGAAATTACAGTTTTAGTATACATAAATACTAACGTACATTTTCTACAGCCTTTTTTTTAATTTAATTTCTCTTAATATTAAAAAATAATATTAATAATTTAAAGACCACCGGTGATCTAGTGAGAGTGACCCTGCCTTATGATCCTGAGGTTATGGGTTCAGATCTGGTTGTGCACCAATGGATTTTTCGGTTTGAAAAGTTTATATGTTAAGTTTGTACATAACGTTACTCGCTCATTATTCTTTTATCAAGCTGTCTTCTGTAATTGTAATGGCACTTAATTTAACCACTTGTAAATGTGTTTTTCTTTTATATTGTATTGGTGTACATTATGTTGGTGAACAAATAAATAAATAAATAAATATGCGCAATGTCAGTGCTCTCAAACGGTGAAGGAAAACATCGTGAGGCAAACCAGTTAGTATTCTAGCAGCGGCGATGGACTTCTAACCACAAACTGAACCCAATACTTTCTAAAACCTTCGTCTCAGTTTTTACTGGCTAATGAAATGAGAGTGTTGTAACTGGCAAAAAATTTAGGGTAACCGTGAGTCGATAGTATACGAAATTATTGCCTTCTAGTACAAAAAAAATCTAAAACAATTCTTTATTTTTTTTTAATTATGTTTTAATCCTTGAGTCCCAAACCAACAGTCATTCGGCAGATGTCCCCTTTTTGCTTAAGCATATTCCAGCCTTGTGTAAAGGTTCCCTTACAAGCCTAAGCTGAGAGGATAAAGCATTTTACGTGTTATTCTATTTTGTAAGGAGAAGCTAACAGGGTCGCTAAATCAGCAGCAACGTGATTGGCAGACCACCCCCAACCCCATAGTAGTATTTATAATAATACTGGTATATACAACTTCCTGATGGAACAAGCAGATGGTCCACTTGATGTTAAGTGGTTACTATCGCCTATAACAAAGTATTGAATCGTAGGTCACGTTCGTTAGGAAAGTGCAATGCAACACTCTGCGTCCATCAACCTGAGGCATATAGGGTGTTAAGCCTCATGTGCCTGTAATTACACCGGCACCCACACCCTTCAAACCAGAACACAGCAAATGCCTATTGTTCCTCAATCTTTCCGTTACTGGCGCTACTTTCAAACTAAGAGATGCAAATATTAATTCATAAAGGCTTATCCACACTCGTGTCTAGGTTGAGTGGGTGAATGTTCAAATGCGACCTTATTTCCGCTCCAGGTTAATCCACAAGGCTTTTGAAGTCTGCCTTAAGCCACATACTTTTGAGCTGCCAACTCGTATAAAGTATTTTTAGTAAAACTGTCTCATAACTTTAATCCTTAGGCACGGTAGATACTCTCTCAGATCTTCTTACCAAATAGTACTAACTCAAGATGCATGTCTATGGGGACAAGTCAAAGGTACGTTTAGTTACTTTGTAAACATATATTTGGCAGTAGTTGGTATTCTATAATATGTAACTTAGACTTATTTCTGTGTGATATTCATTTTATACGGACTTCAACCCCTGGTTTGGGGTTTATTTTCGGTAATTCGTATCTTAATACACCTCTACACACTAAGACAAATATACCCTGAAAATCTTTACGACCTGTGGTGTCTATCTGTCAGTCAGTCAGTCAAACCAAAGATTCTTATAATTGGTATAGATAGATAAATTTAACACATTTTTGAATCTTGGCTTTAATACCCAAATTTCCCTTAAATCACGTGGGTATTATTTAAATTAGAAATGGGTAACACATCTCCCACTCTTTATTCAACCCTTAAGCCCTTACTAATATTTTACTTGCGCCAAGTCACGGGTTAAAATTGGGTATGGAAAAGGCTACGTTATGCATCGCGAGGGTATGTTTTATGATTTCCGAATCAAAGTTGGATTAGGGTTGAGAGGTTTTTTATTAGATGGATTTGTTTAATGTTTTGATTGAGGGGTGGGAACGAAAGCTCTTGAGAAAAAGACTATATTTTTTGTGTAATGAGTTTGCTCAGTGAAGGTTGTAAATTATCTTCCATTTATATCTTTGCCGATTATAACAATTTCACTAACGATAATGCATAGCCTAAAATCGTAGAGACAAAGTTTTCAGGGTGAATTTAAAAACTTTAAACTCCACAAGATCTTCGATTTTTGTAATTAGATACAAAAGGGGTGCAGAAATGACTGAAATATGTATATTACTAATCTATATCAATCTATCTATACCAATTATTAGAATCTTTGTCCTAACTGACTGACTGACATATAGAAAACGCACAGCCTTAAACCACTGATCGTAGAGACTTGAAATTTTCAGAGTATATTCATACACCACACTGGAGCTGCGTAGAGGACGCACCAAGACGAGACGTAGAGGTGTACTAAGAAAGGAATTCCCAAAATTCAACCTCTAAACAGGTACAACGGGAGTTGAAGTTTGTTTGAAAATAGCTTCACGCGGACGAAGTCGCGCGCGTTTCGCTAGTCGTTTAATAAGAACTAACCAAAATCTAGTAAAAAAAACTTATGACCCCGCCTTCTAATCCTAAGGTCGTGGGTTTGAATCCGTTGTACACTAACCCTACTACTATTAAATCGGCGTGAACTGGATATTGTTATTGATCCGGTTTGAAGGATGTGGGTGCCGGTGTAATTACAGGCACACGAGGCTTAAAAACTGTATGCCTCAGGATGATGGACTGATGGACGCAAAGAAGTGCATTCTAGGGCACGTAACCACTTTACATCAGGTGGGCCATCTGCTTGTTCCATCACTAAGTCACAAAAAAAACCATGTTTTGTCTCTTTCAATCTAATCTAAAACTGCTAGTCGATGCTAAGCACAAAACACGGTGTACCTATTTAAACGCCAAGATTATTATTTAGTTTATATAAGTCGCTGACTGTCCTTCCTTCTGACTAAGCATCCTAAAGATATAGCTATTCATTAAAGGTGTTTCAAGAAGGTCCTTGGAGATAAAATCGTCCCAAGATCAAGTTTACAGCCTATACGTTTTCCAATCTCGCGACTTCTTATCGGGAAATGTAGATCTGCACCCTTAGCACTGGTTACTAACATTGTCGAACCACGAGAGAATTGGTCACAAGCTTACAAGAGTAAAATCTTTTAGGATTATACAAAAAAACGGTAGGAACCAAGCCGTAAGTCAAGCAAGCTTGGTCGCGAGGAACTGGCGCTTAGATTCACCTACATTTAAGACGTTTCAAAATGATCCCTGCAAATTTAGCTGAATAAATTCTTTTTGACTTTGACTTTGAATTAACTTAGAATAGAATAGAATAGAAAATTATTTATTTGACACATTAACACTGATACAGATATAACACAAATACACCAAACATATAATTAGGCTAGACAGATGAGCGGACACAGTAGCTAACTTACTTTAGTCCTTATTCTATGGTAGGTATAAAGACACAACGTACAAAAACAAATACTGAAGCTAACTAATTAAAATAGATACTTAAAATAGACAAGGCTAGACAATGGGCTCAGTACATATAACGTATAAAGTAAAGAAAACAAATACTAGACTTAGAGCTTTATTATTCACTAGCAGCCGCTCGCAGCTTCACCCGCGTGGCAGTTTTTTCCCGTTCCCGTTATTTTTTCAGGATAAAAAGTGACCTATATGTTAATCCGGGTTACAATCGATATCTATTCCAAATTTCATCCAAATCGGTCCACTGGTTATAGCGTGAAAGTGTAACAAACATCCATCCATCCATTCTTAAAAACTTTCGCGTTTATAATATTATTAATTTTAATATTAATAGGATCTCAGTTGTTATCTAGTACCCATAACACAAGCTCTGCTTAGCTTGGGACTAGATAATGCTGTGTGGATTGTCCAGCATTATTATTAAAGTCAAAGTCAAAGTCAAAAAGCATTTATTCAGTAATATCCGCAGGGATCATCTTGAAACGTCTTAAATCTATTATTCGTTAATATGGTACAGCGGGGGTTAAAGTTTATATAAATTCACGCAGATGAAGTCACATGTGTTTCACTAGTTTACAATATTTAGAAACGCGAAACACGTCATAGATATGCCCAAACTCCGCAGTGCCAACCTTCCTCTATCAAATTTGACAGCTACTGAACAGGGAATTTACTATTCCAGATGACTTAAACAGGTTACAGGATAATGCCTGAGGAATGATAGAGGTAAAGACGGCTGATTATGTTTCTATCGTAAGGAACTGGTTTTAAGTAGTAGTAGAGCTCTTTGTGAAGGGTGTAAGTAGTATATTATTATGAGTAGATATAGGTTATTCATATATTATTCTTAGTAAGTACACATTTCTACCACTTTATTTTTACTTTTCTCTCTGCTCAAAGGTTTGCTGGAAGAAAACTCTTTTCAGGGTTAAGCTCGCCTTTGTACATGTCTTTTGTAATCACTGTTTTGTAAATATTTCTGTGTACAATAAAGAATTTAAGAATTTAAGAAGGGCTCGTCCGGGGGAGTCCTACCACCATGCCTATTTCTGCCAAGCAGTGATGCTCGCATTTTGCTGTGTTCCGGTTTGAAGGGTGTGGGTTCCGGTATAAGTACAGGCACATGAAGCTTAACATCAGTATGCCTCAGGTTGATGGACGCAGAGTGGTGCATCGTAAGGGCACGTTTGTAATGAGCGTGACCTGCGAGACAATACTCTGTTATAGTTAGTGGTAACCACTTAACATCAGGTGAGCCATCTGCTTGTTCCATTAACAAGTCACATAAAGTAGTAGTAGAGCTCTTTGTGAAGGGCTCGTCCAGGGGAGTACTACCACCGTACCTATTTCTGCCAAGCAGTGATGCTCGCATATTGCTGTGTTCCGGTTTGAAGGGTGTGGGTGCCGGTGATATTACAGGCACATGAAGCTATATGCCTCAGGTGGTTGGACGCAGGATAGTGCATCATAGGGCACGTTACTAACAAGCAAAAGTTATATTAGAGAGAACCACTCAACATCAGGTGGATACATTTTTTATGTGTATAAAAAATGGTGACGAACGCACCTGGCGACGAAATGTAGGGACGAGTGGGAATAACCCTTATTTAAAGCCGGACCCACCACAGTTTAATAATAGTTAATGCATTAAACTTGTGCTAAGGGTAGGCAGGGTTGTAAATTTTTCAATTTTGAAGATACGATGAAGCGGCAATGATTTTAAGGTCGAGCATCGAAGAACTTCCTTAAGATGCCACAAAATATCATGTTTGCTATGAAAATGGGTGTTCTGGGTATTTTCTATGCATAATAAAATCTATCTATGTATGTAATGTATTGTATTAAGTGCATCAGTCATCTAGTACCCATAACACAAGCTCTGCTTAGCTTGGGGCTAGATGATGCTGTGTGGATTGTCCAACATTATTATTATTATTATCTGTTTGCTAACAAGGTCCTGTTGGAAGTATCCAATTTGCTATAAAAAATATGTCATATTTTAACCTTTGCAACAGGAGTTTGTCAGCAACAACACTTACACTAGCATCCCTCAGGAACTCCCATCATCTCTCATGAATGGCGCAATAGGCAAGGGAACTACTATTGTATAACTCCTGTTTAAAGATTGTGGGTGCCGGTGAAATTACAGGCAAATAATAATAATAATAATAATGCTGGACAAATGAGTCTTAAGACCAGTATGCCTCAGGTTGATGGACGTGGAGCAGTGTATCTTAGCAGATTAGAGCAGATTTGTAGCGGACGTTATCTGCTAGCCAATATAGGTGATGGTTACCACTTAACATCAGGTGGGCCATATACTTGATCCACTTCTTCTAGGCTTGGTCGCGAGGAACTGGCGCTTAGATTCACCTAGATTTAAGACGTTTCAAGATGATCCCTGCGGATATTACTGAATAAATGCTCTTTGACTTTGACTATGACTGGTTTCCAACATTATTTAAGATACACAAACCTTACAGAAAGTAAATAAAGATTTTTATTTGTATTTTTTGTTGAAAAATAAACTTTTTTAAGCGAACGCTTACACTAAGAGTTCTACTACTACTAACATACTACTAACTTGCCTACCAAGGTAATGAAAAGGTTGAATGAACGATCTCATGATGAATGGGTATACTAAATGAGGTTCTTTTTAAAGAACTCTTGTGAATGGGAATACTCTTCAGAATAGTCAATGTACTCTGCGGATATTACTGAATAAATGCTTTTGATCTTGACTTCGCCACAGTATGTACTGTGACGGGATCAAACCCACCACCTACAGCACAGAAGGCAGGTCTACTTACAAACTGAGCAGTGACGGCTGCCAATACAGACAAATATTACTGGCACATGAGGCTTAACACCTGTATGCCTCAGGTTGGTGGACGCAAAGCATATTTCTAACGAGTTCTTGCAAGGCACTGCTTTGTTATAGGTGATGGTAACCCTTCAACATCAGGTCACTAGCTTGGTATAAGCACACTTAAAAAAAAGTAAATTGTCTCATAAACAACATTACAACATATTTTTATATTTATAGCACAAAAATATTTATTTATCATTTCCAGATCCGAAATAAAATATTTACACCGCATAAAAATATATCCTACAAAATACCACTAAAAAGTAGCTAAAATAAAATGGTATAAAACAGTACTACAGCCCCTTGTTACAGCCTTGTTATATTTTGTACCCCAAGCATCAGTTTTTTTTTAAGTAAAACTTCTTATGCGACTTCCAACAAGGTTGCATTAAACGTTTAACACTACCAAGGAGGCACTGTTCTTTCTCTCTTTCTCTCATAGCCAGTACGTAATATACGTTTCGTATATTAAAGAAGTTTTACTGCAGTTGTGTGGTCTAAAGCATGCTAGTTTTTTTGTTGGAAAGTATTCTTGAGAACGTATAGAGAAGATTCTTTTAATTGGTATAAATTCAATTTGTGTGAATTGACAAGGTTTTATCTGGTGTTATGGGTACTTTAACAGTACCTAGGTCTAAATATCGCTTTTAGGGTATAAAATAATAAAACTGGCAAAGACCAAGTCGAGCCACGTCTTTGTAATATGGGTTCCTCAATTAGAATTAAAAATAAATAGCTCCAGGACTTTAATCCTCATAGCACGGTAGATATCCCCACGAATCTCTTAGTATCAAGTAACTACTCGAGATTCTTCGAGAATGTCTGAGGGAAGTAGTCAGAGGTACGTCCAGCCAGATAGTACATTTGGTACATACCCACATTTTTGAGGGTCGGTTTTTCGCAATCAAAGCCTAGAAGAACAGGCAAGAAATTTACGCCTTTGCTTGCTTATGTACTCCTTTTAAAGAGTGTTATTCCTACTACCCAAAGGTTAGCTGGTAGATAGTGCTATTTAGCATTAAGACATCTAATAAAAAAATCATTAAAATAAAATAAAAAATGTCACGCAAAATCCTGAAATACTACATCTATACCTGCTCCCTACCTACTTCATAACCTCGGCCTGGCTCCATGTTGCTATACCCTATGCAGGGTCCATGTGATACCTACTTACACATAAGAACAATGTTTGTATCCAACCTAAACCATGTGAAAGCAATAAATGTATTGAGTATTGAAGTTATATACTTTTTAGCCGAAGTTATGAATTAATAATTTTCAAAATATCTTGTCTCCTACCGTTTTTTTCTTCTTAACAAAATAGTAGCTGCCAGCCACGTAGAGAATCACGATTATTGTGCAAAAACCCACCAGATTCGAACCTAACTGGCGAAAGCAGTGCCATTCCCACTACACTACCAGCGCTCAGATGGTAGTAAAATCTTTTTAATAGCAAAAAACGTTTTGCCATTGACAACAGAATCCTAAAAAAATGGCCCATTTCTTAAATGTGTTTACAGACGCGAACTTGGACACTTTAGGTAATGATATTTCGAATTTTTCCTAAAATATTTTACAACGTATTTTAAGTTACTGAAACGTACATAATTAAACACCTGCGTGCCTTAAATATCTTTTCAGAATTTGCTCATTATCAGTTTAAATAGTCTGTAAGTAGTAGTAGAGCTCTTTGTGAAAAGGCTCGCCCGAGGAAACACTACCACCATGCCTATTTTTGCCGCCAAGCAGCTTGCTGTGTTCCGGTTTAAAGGGTGTGGGTGCCGGTTTCAGGGTTTATTTGCCTTGGTGCGTAGAGGTGTAATAAGAAGGGAATTCTCAAAATTCAACCTCTAAACGTGTACAGCGGGGGTTGAAGTTTGTATGAAAATAGCTTCACGCGGGCGAAGTCGCGCGCGTTTCGCTAGTTTTGGTAAAACTGAAAGGACGGCGTCCTAATGTCTCGCTGTTGGATTCAAAATGTATTTGGACTATATCCAAATTAGCACAGTTTCATAAAAATGTAATGTAATGTAGCGGTTTTTTGAAAAAACGTAGCAAACTAAAATTTAGTAAGCTTTACACAACTAGAATTTAATTATTATAGAAAAAGGTAGCCGCTCAACTTCAAACAGGTGGGTAATCTGAACTACATATGAAAAGAAGCAATAATCTATTTTAAACAATAAACACCGTTGTAGGTATAGTAAATAATGAATACTGAAATTTATTTATTACAAATCCATCTAGCCCCAAACTAAGCCAAGTTTGTACTAAGGGAACCAGATGACTGATATACTTATTACAATACATTACATACATAGATTTTTTTTATTATACATAAAAAATGCCCAGAACACCCGGAATAAATATTTGCCGATTGTACAAACATTTATTCCAAGGCGGAAATCGAACCCGCAACCTCCTGCGTCGCCGGCGGACATTCGCCCGCCGCGCCACATCAGTCGTCACAAATACATACATAGAATAAAATATAATACCCAGACATCGAACAAACATCATCACACAAATGTTTGTTTGGGGATCGAACCCACAACCTACAGCACAGAAGTATTGTACCAATGTCAATACCAACTGAGCTGTGACGACTATCATATTAAACAGTGGTTATTCTACTATAGCGGCCAACAAAAAACGGTCAAAGATTTATACAAATCCAGTGCAATAACGGTAATGACACTGGGATTTGGAAAGGCGCCTAATTATAACAGTTTTGTTTTTAAGAGAAGTAGTTAGGATTACGACCCTTTCTGAATTAAGTGCAGGTTTGATGGTAAGGTGATAGAGTGGTCACCGAGCAACATATTCTTATACTAGTCGTAACGCCTACAACTGCGTTTGCGTGAAGTTTTTTTCATGCAAACTTCACCCCTGTATAGGGGTTGAGTCTATAGGGGTTGAGTTTCGGAAATTCCTTGGCACACCCCTATGCACTTACAAAAACTCAGCAGTGGTGAAAGCTGTACGTTGGGTATATGTCAGTCAGTCACTTCGATCAATGATGATAGGTTGGCGCAAAAAAACCATCATCGAAGGTCAGCCAGGACGAAGATACTTATAATTGGTATATTATAGGTATCTTTATTATTATAAGTCATTATAAGGTTAAAAAAACCTCATAGCCTGCTACGGCGTAGCACACTAGCTCTACGGGCTACGGCGTAGAACATAAGAATACAAGAACCGGGAAAAATCGGTAATATTATTATTTAAATCCGTCATTTATTGGTTTTTTTATTTGGAGTACCTATATTATTTTATTATTAAGTTTTTAAATGAAAAAACTGTACAACAACACCCTTTTTTGGGGTAATATTTTTTTAACTGCACAGCAGCCTAGCATAATTGCCCTGCTGAAACATGCTTATTAAAAAACAAAGACAAAACATAATAAATTATTGTTCTTAAAATGAATACCTATATTCTTTTACACTATAGAAACATTTGTCTAGCAGCCTTGTCTACCTGTCTTAATCATCTTTCGTAAATGAAAGGGCCAATGATGATGACTTGAACTATGCTCACAGCCTTAGGACTTACTGATCATACTTTAGCGGCTCGAGATAAAATAACCCACGTTGTTTCAGTAAATAAAGCTGAAAAGCTTGTGAAAGCTATCGGCTGATCTCGTAACAAAGCTACAAGCGAGCTCTTGTCTGAAAAATAGCATATAAAATCTCTTTTATAAATATTTTTATATAATTTTCTTTAGTGAGAGCACCGATGGTGTAGTGGGTTGACCGCCTTCTGAGCCTAAGGTCATGGGTTCAAATCTGGTCGCGCACCAATGATTTTTTCCATCAATTCTACGCAATGCCAGTGTTCTGATACAATGAAGAAAAACATCGTTAGTATTCTAGCAGTAGTGATGGGCTTGCACCTAGTCTCTTATGAAATACCAACTACTGCAAAATGTGGGTATGTATTTACCAAATTTAATATTTGGACGTCAAAAAAAGAGGTCAAAAGTCAAAAAGCATTTATTCAGTAATATCCGCAAGGATCATCTTAAAACGTCTTAAATCTAGGTGAAACTAAGCGCCAGATCCTCGCGACTAAGCACCTCTGACTACCCCTCCTTTTTTTTGCGGCTTTGGTATCACTGCGGCCATATGGTCTATGACTACCCCCCTTAGACGACGGAGATGAGATTATTAGGGTGTATTTGTCTTGGTGCAAAAAGGTGTACTAAGCAAGGAATTCTTGAATCTTAACCCGGGTTAGGGGGGTTGAAGTTTGTATGAAAATAGCTTCGCGTGGGCAAACGAAGTCGCGCGCGTGTCTCTAGTTTTTTATAAATTCTTTTTAACTTAATAATCTCGTAGTTGTTTGCTGGTTGTAAATTAAATTTGCTTGTTTATCCAAATGTTTGAAAACTATTAAAAGGCCTGAAGTTTATTAAACCTTATTTAGATCTAAAACTTTTCACAAACATTTTGTTTATTAGATTTAGTTTGTCTCATGAAATTGTTTTACTAAACTAATTTTTATGATTACAATAGCTTTTAAAAAAAAATGCAAAGAGGTTACTTTAATTTGCTTCAAGTTTGAAAGTAGAACTAAGTTTATTTTGACAGTGACACAGTTGAATGATATTTGTGTTCTGTCATCTTTGTTTTAATTATAAATTAACTATAAGAATAAACAGCATTTTAGTTTTAATTGTTAGTAGTAGTAGAGCTCTTAGTGAAGGGCTCGTCCGGGGAAGTACTACCACCATGCCTATGTCTGCCGCTAAGCAGCGCCGCGTGTTCCGGTTTGAAGGGTGTGGGTGGGGGTGTAATTACAGGCACATGAGGCTTAACACCTGTATACCTCAGGTAATAGGTAATACTTAGAATATATTTATTGACAAAGTTGGATCTACAGAAGTCATTTATAAAAAAAAACGAGCGTGCTTTAGATCACATGACTTGTTCGCGCCTACACCGCTCGCATTCCATACCCCGCTCCGAAGGACGCGGTGAGGGGACGGGAGTGCGGGGGACACCGCCGCTACAAGGCTCGGACGGAGACGGACGACGGTCACTAGCCACCACAGACTACTAGGATGCTAACGCTAGCCACCCACCGGCCTTCAAGCGTGCGCGCGCGCATCTTATTATCTTGTTATACTTCAGATCATGCGACTTCCAAACTCGATCGTTAAGCTGACCAAAGGTAGCATCAGCTTTAGATATACGAGCTGGGATCTGGGATCTTGGGATCTGAAGTTACATACGAAGCTTGCTGTATACAGAGCCATGGTACTGCCTATACTTCTTTATGCAGCTGAGACCTGGTGTCTATACAAAGCGGACATCAGAAAGCTTGACTCCTTTCACCTACGCTGTCTTCGTTCTGTCATGCACATAAAATGGCAAGATCACATTCCAAACGCTGAGGTGTTACGTCGCTCCGGGATGTTGGGCATGGAGGCCTTGCTTATGAAGAGCCAATTAAGATGGTGTGGCCACGTGCAACGGATGAAAGATTGTAGACTACCGAAAAACGTCTTTTACTCCGCTCTTTCTTGTAGAAAACGAAACTCGGGTGGACAGTACCTGCGCTACAAAGATGTGCTGAAAAGGCATCTAAGCGCCTGTAGTTTGTCTGCAGATAAGTGGGAGAAGGTAGCTGCAAAGAGATCAGAATGGCGTCGGTTTGTCAAAAAAGGCGTTGAGGACTATGAGATCTCTCGTCTTTCCGAGCCTGATGTTAAACGCGAGCACCGCAAATCTCGACCGAAGACCTCCTACACCTACACCTACAATACAGCCGGTCAGCTTTTTTGTGCAACATGTGACCGTATTTTCAAGACGAAGTTCGGCCTAGCCAGCCACATACGAGCACATGCCAGGAAGTGCTAAGGGTCGCTGTCGTCGGATCCGACGAAGAAGACATCATCATCATCATCTTGTTATATATACCTACTTACCAACCATAACTAGTCTTCTAAGTAATATACGCTGTTACAAAGAAACATCTTTTGTTACACCGCTAACATGACTAAATTAAAACTTCTTTAGTATACGAAACGTATAACTAGCTATGAGAGAAAGAAGAACAGTGCTATCATACCCCCTCCATGGTAGTGTTAAATGTTTGACGCAACCGTGTTGGAAGTCGCATTAGAAGTATTACTTCAAAAGTAACACAGAATAAAGACACATAAAACCGATTTTAATTACTTACCAGTTCACAATTTTCAGACTGTCATGGTGTCAATATAATTGAGTATCTAATAGTTATTTTCATCGATAAAATTATATTTCATTGCTCTAACAAAAGGTTTGAAAGATACTTCAAAAATAAACCTAAAATAACCAACAATTATTCAATGGGAACTAAAACAATCAATTTCAAAAATGAACCTTTTTCAATTGAAATATAGCTGAATTCGGAACACCGATGGTTCGAAGCAATTTGGTTTTTCCATCGGTCCTCCAGCTCGAATAATTAAGTTTCAATGAAAATGTTCTTTAGGACCACTTGAGTTTAATAACTCGTGCCGCTACAGGTTGCTAAGGATTATATTCCACTGGGAGGCGAGCGATATGAAATATTTTTAAGTCACATATTTTTTCTGTGAGAAGGTCTTGAATGACTTATTTTCAAGTTTTTATAATTAGTAAAAATATCAATACACAGAAACGTTCAAATTTTAAAATAACGATTTTTTTAAGAATATTTTTTACCATAATTTAACGTGAAAGATATACACAGATTTTTTGTGAGTTTCAATGAGAAAATGGGGGTGGTATAGAATATAAATTAGGTAATCAACGCGAAAGAGATAGCTGCATAACTTGTCATTCTTATATACCAAAAAATGAGATAAAGTAAATGAAACAGGAAATTGCATCTGTCGTATATAGTTTATACAGCGTCTGAGGCAAATTTGTCACTTATAACCCTATTGACGGGATACTGTATTGCCTAAGATTGAATTTGAGACATCACTAAGTATTCTTATTAATCTGACTCCCATGGTCCCAGATTAGCTTAGTATGGGGTTAGATGGCACTGTATGTCCATTTAACATGTAAATATATTCATTTATCTCCGAATCTCACTGGAAGGCAAGCTTTTACTGATATTAATTGATTGCCGTCCAAATTAATTAATTGCTATCACACGTAATAAGATATTAAGACTATAGGAGACTTATTGCGTTGTTGTCGATCTTTATAAGGTAGGAAATAGTTAAATAGAATTGTTTGGAAAAAGTTGTCAAAAAAACATTCGCAGTGGACTTTTACCATTATTATTTCCAAAAGCTAACTTTTTTCAAAATCTTGTTTTTTTACACGAAAATAAAAAAAAATTTAGTCCAAGTTAAATTATGAGGCTTAAGAAAATACCCTCAAGTAGCCAGTTATTTAAGTTTTCATTTTTAAAAATGCATATACCTCATACAATTTTTAAGCACTAAAGTCGTTTTAAGAAAAAGAGTTTAAACAAACAGACGTTCAGACAACAAAGTAAATTAAACTAATTTTTTTTGAGGAAAACAATCCAACAAAATAAAATCAAAGTATGAATAAAATTGTCAACTACGCGTGGGCCTAGAGAAATAGCGTGGGTAATACAATGCCAAGAGCTTTCTATAGAATAAAGCCTGAAAGAAAGCCTATATTTTACTAAGGTATTGACAAATAAAGAAGACTTAATTAATGAATAAACAAAAACAAACTTTGAGTATGTTGTAGTAGAGCTCTTTATATTGGGCTCGTCAGAGGAAGTACTAATAAGTCTATTTCTAAAAGCAACAACTGTCGAAGGGTGTATAGGTGTATGAGAACACCTATATGGCTTAGGATAATGGTTACTACTTATACTTATTCAATATTCTACAAGCGTCCGTTTGTAGTATTTAGGGTCATTGCCTGTCAGATAACCTCTCACCTCACTGGCCAGTGTAAGTCACTGTTATTATAATGCCATGAAAGCTTATTCAACTGTATGTAATGGAAATCAGTCAAAACGGTAAGAACCAAGCCGTAATTTTATTGCTTGTTCTTCTAGGCTTGTCGCGAGGAACTGGCGCTTAGATTCACCTATATTTAAGGCATTTCAAGAGGATCATTGCAGATATTTCTGATTGGGCGCCTGAAATAGGTATGATAGATATTTGTGATCTATTCACGCGCCGTTTCTAAAGTTCAAGGGGAAAGTTCAAAATTATTTGAATTTTGAACCTTTAACTTAAATCATAAGGTTGACTTTAAAATGTTTAACTGAATTAATTTCAATCAGACTTACGAAACATAAGCAAGAAATCTGCACCTTGTATCATCACACAAATGTTTGTTCTTGGTAGGGATTAAATTCACTATACCTACTGCATTAAGGTAAGGTTAGTACCAACTATGCATCAAATATCTAAATATTAACAAATTTGACACGTAGCAAAGTTCCAGTTTCTAATATCCGGTAGCGAACGAAGCCGCGGTAGAATGCTAGTTGTATGTATCTAGGTGTCACTGGTGTCGAGCAGAGGCATTGTGCCGCTCGAGTGGGCAGCGACCTTTATTATATAGAGTAGCTATTGTTTTGTATGGAGGCAATTTAATACAGCAACTTTACTTTAGTGCCGTCGTTTTTTTTATAGAGGGCGATGACCTTTAGTATATTTTTTTCTCTTCTCTATGGCACCTGTCATTTGATAATTTTGCCACTGTCAAGTAATCATTTAAAAAATGGCGTTTTTATTCAAATCAAAAAGAGACATTTTCATTTACTTGAATGAAAATGCTAAAATACACTTGTATTATAATTGCTTACACATTACGTTATGACCATATTATTAAACAGTATATACTTATTACAAGACATTACATAGATATATATTTTTATTATACATAGAAAATACCCAGAACACCCGGAATAAATAATTGCAGATCGTACAAACATTTATCCCAAGCCGGGAATCGAACCCGCAACCTCCTGCGTCGCAGGCGGACATTTGCCCGCCGCGCCACATCGGTCGTCAAATTAAACACAGTATGTTCCATCTAATTGTCATTCCAGATAAAATCAGACGAGAAATTCTTAAGTCAATTACTCGTGGGGCGGGATTATACCCCGACTTTAGGGAATAAATCATACGACATTCCTTCGGGAGATTCACTGAAGCACTATTCAGCAGACAAAGCTCCCAGTTCGTGTG
Source organism: Electrophaes corylata (assembly GCA_947095575.1). Lineage (NCBI taxonomy): Eukaryota > Metazoa > Arthropoda > Insecta > Lepidoptera > Geometridae > Electrophaes > Electrophaes corylata. The sequence goes on along the minus strand of OX352722.1, from coordinate 7,635,240 downwards.
GAACTGTCACCTAGATTCATGTAGCTTTTAAGAGTTCCTGACTTTTCTCACAAACTTTAATCCTGCTGCACCTTGTTAGGGGGTTGATTTCAGATTATTTCCTAATACAACTCTACAAATCTATATATAAATTAATTGACGTTTGTTAGTCTTACAAAAACTCGAGAACACTGAACCGATTTGCTTAGTTTTTGATTTAAAATATTTGTAAAGTCCAAAGAAGGTTCAAAAGCTGAGAATATATAAAAAAGACAACTTTTAATAATAATAATAATAATTATGACGTGGCACGGCGGGCGTTGTCCGCCTGCGACGCAGGAGGTTGCGGGTTCGATTCCCGCCTTAGGACAATTGTTTGTACGATCTGCAAATATTTATTCCGGGTGTTCTGGGTATTTTCTATGTACCTATAATAAAAAAATATGTATGTATGTAATGTATTGTATTAAGTATATCAGTCACCTAGTATCCATAACACAAGCTCTGCTTAGCTTGGGGCTAGATGGTGCTGTGTAGCTTTTACAGCATTATTATTATTATACTCTGAAAATGTCAAGTCCCTATTGTCTATATTTCAGTCAGTTTGGACAAAGCTTCTAATAATTGGTATAGATATTGATAATTTTTATCATAATCTTTATTCACGGGATTTTTTTTCCACAAGCTTGTTTGGCTCGCAAAGGTTTATTCCGCAAAATCTGTTTGATTTGCTTGTACCAAATTCATAAAAATATCTGTCATGGTAATCTTTTATTGATAATATGATTTTCCTGCTTAGCTATGGTAATATCATTTTTGTAAGTTTGGGAACTTGTGGTCGTAAGGGCCACGACAGAGCGTATGGCATTTTAAACCTTAATACAACTATGTTAAGTGTGTAATTTGAAAAGGCACGCATCGTGATTCTAATCAGAAAGAATTTTTGCTGTCTTTTTTATTTTGAAAAGCTGTGGAATTTACTATTATGGAACAAGATACTTCATTATAATCCCGAAATAATATAAAACAAGTTGAATATTGACGACGGATGTAGCGTGGTGGGAGAATATCCGACGCAAGAGGGTGTGGGTTCGATTCCCGCCTTGGGATAAATGATTGTACGATCAGCAAATATTAATAGCATAAATATGTATGCATGTTCGACTGGCCTCTCAGCTCAGTTAGTAGTAGCTCTGCCTTCTGTGCTGTAGGCCGTGGGTTCGATCCCCACCGAGACCAACCATTTGTGTGATGAACATAGATGTTTGTTCTCTGTCTGGGTGTTATATTGTATTCTATGTATGTATTTACAAAAAAAAAAAGTATATAAGTATTCTATCAGTCATCTGGTTCCCATAGTACAAGCGATGCTTAGTTTGGGGTTAGATGATGTTGTGTAAAAATGTCCACAAATATTTAATGTAATGTATTGTATTAAGTATATCAGTCATCTAGTACCCATAACACAAGCTCTGCTTAGTTTGTAAACTCAAACATAAACTTAAAACCACGACTTTTCAATTTAATTTTGATGAATGACTTTTGATTTCAAGTGAAACACTTATATTGTCTATATTATGTTATCTGTGCCGGTGTTTAGAGAAGTAAAATACAGGGACCAAGGGGTTTAAGGTGAGTAAGCATGAAATATTAATGTTTAAGGGCGCAGTGATAAAATATATAAACAAACTGTTGGGCTTCTGGGTTACCGCTACAATTTTATTATATTGCAAGAGTGATATTTCAAAAGCGACCAAAGGTTCGTACAGGGAAGTTTCATCATACCTTTTTCTGCCGCTAAGCAGCTTGCTGTGTTCTTTTTTGAAGTGTGTGGGTGCCGGTGACATTACAGGCATTTATAACTTAACACCTGTATACCTCAGACACAGAGTAGTGCATTGTAGGGCATGTTTTTACCGATGTGTCCTGCGAGGCAATGCTTATGAGCAATGCATGGTAGAGCACGTTTCTTAGAGTGTAATCTACAAGGCAATACTTTGATATAGGCGATGGTAACCACTCAACATCAGGAGGGCCATCTACTTGTCCCATCAGCAAGTTATTTAAAAAAACGCTAGCTGGTTTTCTGTGTTGCCAGGTTGATCCTGGTTTTTCCCAATCGTACAGTTTGTCTCATAGCAAACAATACAGAACAATGGCGAGGAACGTTGACCAGCTGGCAACATCGATTGTTACCGCCCTTACTGACACATCTGTTCAATTCAAACCCGATATACGATTCTTTTGGAGCTTCGAAGAGACACGGGTGGCCAATTATAAGCAAAGTTGGCTATTATAGACTTGTGACGTGCCCTACGATGCCCAAGTCTGCGTCTGTCAACGTTAGAAACAGCGACCCAATTCTCGAAACGCAATATCGTCAAAATCAAGTTTCGGTCGTGTGTTTGACGACCGATGTGGCGCGGCGGGCGAATGTCCGGCTGCGACGCAGGAGATTGCGGGATTCCCGCCTTAGGATAAATGTTTATACGATCTGTAAATATTTATTCCGGGTGTTCTGGGTATTTTCAATGTATAAAAAATATCTATGTATGTAATGTATTGTATTAAGTATATCAGTCATCTAGTATCTACCCATAACACAAGCTCTGCTTAGTTTGGGACTAGATGATGCTGTGTGGATTGTCCAGCAATATTATTATTATCATATTATTTAAAGTATTCTTTGAAACTGACATTTCAGACAGGCCTAATTTCGACAATGAAATTTTTTTTGGTAGAAAAATCCATTGGTGCCATTAATTCGAACCCACGACCTTAGGATCAGGAAGGATCTTGCTAGACCACCAGAGGACCAAGGGGATTAATTGATCACAAATATAGAGGATTAAATTACAAGAAGAAGACAAGGTTCCGTCAGTGAGTACGTACCGTAATACTAATTTATGAAGCAATGTATCTAACTTTAATTGGGCGAGTGAACGAGGAGGAATAAAATATGATGGCGGCACAGGGAGTTGTTGAAACTCCTTTATTTATGGGCAATTTATTTCACGGTGGTTCTTCTGATAGCGGGAATCTCTTATTTATTCAATAAATCTATTTAGTATTATATAAAAAGTAGCAGCCGCTCGCAGCTTCGCCCGCGTGGCAGTTTTTTCCCGTTCCCGTTATTTTTTTTGGAATAAAAGTAGCCTATATCCAGTTTGCAATCTATTATTATTCCAAAATTCATCCAAATCGGTCCACTGGTCAAAGATTGAAAGAGTAACGAACATCCATCCATACTTACAAACTTTCGCGTTTATAATATTAGTAGGATGAATCCCTATTTCCCTTGGTCACGCCATCACGCGTGAACGGCTGGACCGATTTTGCTAATTCTTTTTTAGTTGTGTTTGTTATGAAAAAATTGCGTGGATAATCAGAAAATTGAAGAATACTTAATCACCATATCAAATAACTTAGTGCTTTGGACAATATAAACTTTTATAATATAGGTAACCTTATGACGTTTGACAAAGAATTGACTGAAATCGGACAGGGCAGCGTCTTCGCTTCAACAATTTAATTCACACAACGCCTTCTAGCCCCAAAATAAGCAGTTTGTGCTATGGGAATTATCATTATTATCATAAACAAAGAGACAACGACAAAGGAGGTCAACAATACTAATAATACATTTATATACCTACTAAATAACCTACTTACTAATACAAAAGCCTTTTAGATGTATTTTTATAAAAATACCCCGTAAAAAATATAGGTCGCTCTATCTGCAGCTAAACCTGATTGAAACAAAACAGAACAACTTGTAGCCACCTGCGCCTTCCGATATTATTCAGGAGATATTTATAAGTAAAACGAGAATGAAACTTAAGTAGCGTTAATAATAACTAATGTAAGCAAACTTTAGACAGATATACATCAATAAAGAATTCAGGACAGTCGATAAAGTTATAAAGAGTTATAAAATACTAACGGCTCGTCCCGGCTTCGCACGGGTTTTAGTAAGGATCCCTAATTTTTTGAAAATATAATATAGCCTTTATCACTCGGGGATAGTGTAGCTTTCTAACAGTAAAAGAATTTTTCAAATCGGTCCAGTAGTTTTGAAGCCTATTTAATACAAAAAAACAAACAATCAATGTTTCCTCTTTATTATAAAAAATAAATAAATAGTATCACTTGAAATTTTCGGGGTATATTCGTTTTGGTTAGTGAAGGTGTCATAAGAAAGGATTTTCGAAATTCAACCCCTAAACAGGTGCAAAGGGTATATAAGTTTGTATAAAAATAGCTTCTCGTATGGACAAAGTCATGCGCGTTCCGCTAGTATTATTGTTTTTTTAATATCTTTGTAAGCTGTGGTTGCCTATAGTAGCGGCGATGAGCTTCCAACCTGTCACATCTGGAATACTAACTACTGCAGAATGTAATAAGGTACCAAATGTAATATTTGGACGTACCTCTGACTACCCTCCTTAGACATCTTAAGTAGGTACATGGTACTAAAAGATCTGAAGGGATATCTTCTAGGCTTGGTCGCGAGGAACTGGCGCTTAGATTCACCTAGATTTCAGACGTTTCAAGATGATCCCTGCGGATATTACTGAATAAATGCTTTTTGACTTTGACGTTGACTTTGACTACCGAAATTAGGGAAAAGTCATGATGCTTTTTCTTTCTTTTTTTTGTTTTTTCCTGCCTTGTGTTAATATACACAGGGCAGGAAATTGTTTATTTTTGAGTTTAGTCTAAATTTTGTATATTATTTCTGGACGATCCTACAAATAAAATAAAACCGCGGTTAGTGGGCTTGCAAGTAGTATTTTTGTAGCCAAATAAAGCAGATATCATAGCTGCATTCAAAAAGAAACAGTGTTGCCAGCACTGATAAGAGTGGAGCTCAGCCGAGCGGCGCGTCCATTACAGCCAAGTTAATTGAAACCTGGCGGGTTTTGTAGCGAAATATTAAACTTTTGTGTCCGCTTTTATGTTGAATTAGACAACTGCCACAGATAAAACATTGTGAAGCGTTTTTTGACCATTGGCCTTTTATTTGGTATTGGTTTTTTCTGCTTGTTCCATCAGCAAGTTGTATAAAAAAAAAATGCCAGTGTCAAACGGTGAACGAACACATTGTGGAAACCAGTTTTAGCAATGGTAATGAACTTGCAACCTGTCACGTATGGAATACTAACTACTGTAAAATGTGGGTATGTGCCAAAGATAACACATGAACGTGACTCTGACTACCCCTCTTAGACGCTATCGACAAACCTTGAGTTATAAAACTCTCAAAAGATGACCATAAACTGGAAAACGAAGCGTAAGCCACTGTCACACCTGATGGAACAACGATATTACTAGGATTACGGTTAATGGGACCACTCTTCCTGGAAACGTATAAGGAAACGTACTGTCCACCAGTGGACTTTCAAAGACTGATGATAATGATGATTATAATACAAACCTAATTTCCTGAAATTCGCAAACATATAAAGCTATTACGTAACATACGACCAAAACTATTCGATAATCCATTATTTATCGAATAAACGTATCTTTATCCTGTCAAAGTTGCGACAAGTTATCAAATTGAACTTCATTGATAAGTTGCGACAACTTAATCGATGACGTAATATAAAGTACCTACTTATGGCTAAACTTCCACGATTATATCATAAATAGGAAAGTTCTGCAGAATCAGCGCTGAAACTACTTCTATTGTCAAACTTTTAATTTAGTTATGCTGTAACGTATAAAGTGTCGTTTTTATGACAATAAACTTTTTTGTATTCGTATTTTATAAATATATAATAATAATAATAATGCTGGACAATCCACACAGCATCATCTAGCCCCAAAATAAGCAGAGCTTGTGTTATGGGTACTAGATGATTGATAGACTTAATATTATTGCATTACATACATGGATATTTTTCATTTTACATAGAAAATACCCATAAAACCCGGAATAAATATTTGTAGATCATTCAAATATTTATCCCAAGGCGGGAATCGAACCCGCAACCTCCTGCGTCGCAGGCTGACATTCACTCGCCGCGCCACATCGGTCGTCAAATATAATATAATGTTAATAGCTAAAGCTCTACTAGAGCTCTTAGTGAAGGGCTCATTCAAGGAAGTACTACCACCATGCATATTCCTGCCGCCAAGCAGCGCAGTGTGTTCCGGTTTGAAGAGTCTGGGTGCCAGTGATATTTCAGACACATGAGGCTTAATACCTGTATGATTCATATCTGTAGGGCACATTTTTAACCTGCGAGGCAATGCCATAGGCAATGGTGACAACTAACCCACCACTGACAGCGCAGGAGGCTGGGCTACTCATAGTCCATATTCTTAGGGGCTACTACAAACTGAGCTATGACGGCTGTCAAATGAAAATGAATGAATATGACATTTTATGGCGTAGGTGAGCGTATTGTGTTGGCATTTGAAATACATTACGCGATATCGATGACGCAACTCCGGAGTGTTACCTGGTTGCTGTGCAGTGTACGGATATCAAGTACGTTTGTGCCCTATGAAAACGCCACTAAGCACAAACTAATCTCAACACTTCTATTACCACTTTGTATGTAAATAAGGTTCATAATGACATAGAAATCCTTATCAGCTTGGGGTATAATTAGATAGCGTAAATAAAACTGTCTTTGCTAGTGTTTAAGGTAGCTTATTGCTTGCTTACTGTGAACTTTTAACGAGACGCGAAAGCTTTAGCCGATCTCAAGAAAGGAGGAAGTTGGAAATATAAATACCCACTGAAAGCCAACGCCCACTTCAGTAAAATAACAATCGACTTACCCACCTACAAGTATCATGTTAGTCATAGGTTTGATTCCCTTTTGTTGGTCGACAAATTTAAGGATAGTAAGTTCAATAAGGTATTTTATTAAATTAGGTTCAGTTTTTTTCTGTTTCCGGCTAATCTGGGTCATAATTTTCCAGCATGTTTTGGCTCAATCTATTTTACCCCCTGTAGGCTAATCTGTCACTATTTGTGGTTATCTATTTTGTGGTACCTACCCTCTGCATTTCCATTTAAAACTTTGAATCGTGTCATTACCCATAGAACCTTTCTTTCTTTTGAGCAGATAAAATGACAATACGAAAGTTCATGTATTGTTTTCCAGGGTACCTTACCTTGTTCTCCATACCTTAAAAATTATATGCTCTTTCAATTTCTGACCTAAAGATGTAAGAAGGGGGAAGGGGGTAGTTTTTTGTAGCTATAACTTTTTTTTGAAAAATTCATAAATCTATACTAATCAGACCTATATACCAACCTCTTTGCCTTTACGAGACAAGCCCGCAGACATCAGATTTGACTTTCTAGGATCAAGGGAACGGGAGAAATCGCAAACTACCCCTATTTTGCTCCAGTATACACAGGTAAGCGAGGTCTACTGTTCTCACAGAACGACTAGTTATAAAAAATATCTTGCACTGTAGGTTGTGGGTTCAAAACCCACTGAGAACAAACATTTATGTGATGATTTGTTTGTTCTTTGTCTGGGTGATTTACTATTGTATTATATGTATGTATTACTCCTGTCTATTAAAAAACGTACCTATTTAAGTATCTGATATCTGGTTCCCATAGCAAGCTTTGCTTAGTTATAGTAGTCATGTTTACACAGCATCTAGCCCCAAAGATGTGTAAAAATGTCTACAAATATTTATCCACCAGATTTTTACAATCAGCACAATGAAACAAATTATACTCAGAATGTCTCAGATTTCATCAGAAATACCAATTACCTTAATCCATCGTAAAACCAGCGATTATTGCGATCAATTTTCATTATTTTGTAACCACAAAAGGTCCTAATAATACCCTTTCAGTGCTGCAGTCCAAGTTCAAATGATATTTCAATTTTTAGAAATTGACTATGAGATGTAGTAAACTTATTCGTATACAACTTGCTGATGGAACGAGATCATCCACCTGATGTTAAGAGGTTACCATTGCCTATGACCAGGTGTTGCCTCGCAGGTCACGTTCGTTAGGAACGTGCCCAACGATGCACTACTCAGCGTTCATCAACCTGAGGCATCCAGGTATTTACTCTTATGTGGCGGTTACGTCACCGGTACCCACACCCTTTAAACCAGAACACACTGCGCTGCTCACAGTCAGTAATAGACATGGTGGTAGGCACCGGACGAGCCCTTCACGAAGAGATCTACTACTAAGCTTGTATTCAAAAAATAACAATTTGTTTCTGTTTTATTTTGATTTGTATTTAAATTTCGAATTTTGGCAAACAAAATCCTGCTTTGTCCGCGTTTTTTCATATTCCCTAACATTTTTAGCGGCTCTATAAAATAGATTTGTCAACCTTGATTTGATATACAAAATTTGATCAAACTCAGTTTTATCGAGAATTTATTTCAAATCCTATCTATCGATACATGTTTGGGCTCCATAGTTGTTTTATTTATTCAAATAAAACAAAACTGGAAGGTCAGAATTGAAAAGGGCAATCCATTCAGACAAGGCTCTTCGATTTTATGGATTGGTTTTGTAAATAAAATGGTAATGTTCTTACCTGGGACCGATTTTATAAAGTTCTGGAGGTAAAAAGGTCTCTTGCAAATAAATACAAATACAAAAGCATTTTATTGACATAATACATTATACATCATAATTAATCCATAGACTCCCGAATTAATTCAGACTGTGTTTCAGGAGCCAGTAGGTTCTACCATAAAATTAAGCAGAACATGATGTCTTTAAAAGTAGTAGAAGACGTTGAGAAAAAAATAGTGTACTTATCTAAATTAAAATTTACTTTCTTAACCATTTTTACAAATTTTTTTTACAAATAATAGAAATAAAAACTTACAAATTATTATAATTTCACATAGTCACTAAAAAATTCAAAAATGTTTATTGACACCTTATTACACAGAAATACACAATTATAGATAGATTAACTCTTTATTGTACACAAAGAAGTAAACACACAATAGATATAATTATAAGCACTGAGTACAACGGGCGGTCTTATCGCTAAAAGCGATCTCTTCCAGACAACCTTTGGATGGAAAGGATAAACAGAAATAGATAAACGGCGGTGCACAAAAAGATAAAGATGCTAACATGTAGACAAACTAAAATTATAATAATACCTAAACATGCAAAACTCTCGATTTATATAAAATATACATAAATATATACAATAGCTACATACTATTAAATATGAAATATACAATTGTACTTATAATACGTATACTAATACCTACTTACCTAATTATTAGTAGTCAAGGATAAATAATGGTCGTTCACCTTAGTTTTAAAAGTGCTAAGCGGTTTTGATAAACGGACAGATAGAGGTAAAGCGTTCCATAATCGTACAGCCTGTACAGTAAAAGATATACTATAATTTTTTTTGTCAACCCTTAGGTTGACACAGGTTAAGGTTTAAGTTATTTACTAATACCTAAACCCGCTTGCACAACTATCACTAAACGTATTTAGCGAGCCTCTAAGTGCATTTAGCAAGCTAATTACATCTTGCGCAAGGAAAATTAAGACGCTGTTACGTTTACGCTAACTTTTATCTTGGTAATCGTGATTAGATAAATAAAATTAAATCAGATTGTTGTGCAAGCGGCCCTTTATCAGTTTTAACAACCCTTAGCAACCCTACCATGTCCAAGCATAGATAAGTAGATAAAGTGACAATAAGGGTCGTTAAAACTTTTGAAGGAAATGAAGCAAAAAGTTTTACGGGAAGATGAATCTCATTCAACCAAACTGTTCATTTTCGTGATCAAAGCAAAAATGTATTTTATTCAGTAAGATCATAAGGATTACTTTGGAACATTATAGTACTAAGTGGAACTTAGCGACTAACCTTAGTAGAACCCACACAAATATTCAGAACATGTATAGAACACCAAAGGGTAAAAGTTACGCTCAAGTTTTCTTACGTTAAAAATTTACCTTAGGAGAGGATAATAATAATGATGAATAACAATAGTATTCATCAATAGTCTTACCCTGTTACTAATAAACTTAGTGTAAGAAAAGAATAGAACAGAAAAATTAGCATCACGACTTTAATCCCTCAGCAGGGTAGATATCCCCTCCGATCTTTTAGTACCAAGAACCGACTCGAGATTTTTTGAGAATGACGAGGTTGGCAGAGGCATATCCAGATAGTACATTTGGTACATGCCCAATTATGCAGTAGTTAGTATTACATAATATAATATTATATAAAATATGTATACAATAGAATAGAATTACATTTATTTGATATTTGATTTCCAAATGAGAGAGCAAGTTGGTACGAAAACACACAAGATAAAAAAATATGAATGTATATCGTTGAAAAAGTTCAATACTCAATACTCAATATATTTATTGCTTTCACATGGTTAAGTTAACGCGTGTTTTATCTTTTGCATTGACAAAACGTTCAGTTAAGTTTCATGTGCCTGTAATTTCACTCAACATCAGGTGGGTCATCTGGATGTTCCATCAAAAAGTCATGTAAAAACAAAACAGTGGGTACAATTATGATGATAGTAATGTATACCTCTCTATATTTCTCTTTATCCATCCTCTATCTATATTTGTTTGAATAAATGACTTATCTATCTATCTATCTATACCAGAAAGTACTACTAATATGTGTACTCCTATAGTATACGTCGTTTATGACATAAATTCAAACTTTTACAGCAACAAAAATACCTTAAACTATTCCGTAACGAACGCAGAATGTGGGTCAAAGTTGTTTTGTATATTCAAATGGCGAACAAATGATATTGGAAAGGACAATCGAAACGCTTTTTGGTTTAATGATCGAAAAAAGTTTTTTAGGGATCCTTGCGGAGGAAAATGGGATATCATTTTGTATCCGTCGAGATCCAGAAAATATTACAAGCTCATAGTGCAGTTAAAAAATATATTGTCAAGGGTCTACGTTTGCGTGAGAGATTATTCGTTTTCTGTTATTTTTTTTATAGATAAAAGCTTTGAAGCAACCAAAGAATATTTTTCTTCAACACCCAACTTCACGTAATTTTACTGACTTTAAAAACATGCGTCACCGGTGCGGGGTCAGTGACCACACGTTTTACGACTTGCCATTCGCAGTCATTGCTTTTGACCTGGGGCGGCCGCTATCAAGTTTTAACTTAGTTGTGTACAATATATTGATATGATGATGATCAAGATGATCCCTGTATAATTGGATGGATAAGATATAATTGGCGCTTAGATTTATCTAGATTTAAGACGTTTCAAGATGACTGAAACTTTTTAACTTTGACTTTAAATTTATGAAACAACAGCAAAAAATTAAAATTTACACAAATTACGAGCTAAAAATGTCTATGAGATGAGATATATACAATGTTGTTTTTCTAGGTCTCAGGTGTAAGTGGGATGTTTGGTTGTTGCAGAAGCTCGGGGGGGTATGGCGGTCGGGCGGTGAGGCGGGGGGGGCGATGCGGCGCGGGTCACGACGCGCGGGGGGGGGAACATGCCACTCAACGCTACAGCGTGCCAGGCTCTACACGACCAGGTATCTATACCAACCATAGAATAAGAAAGTCCATATTCTTAGATACCAACTATAACTATTTCTGTCCTTACTTGACTTTGACAACCGATGTGGCGCGACGGGCGAGTATCCGCCTGCGACGCAGGAGGTTGTGGGTTCGATTCCCGCCTTAGGATAAATGTTTGTACGATCTGCAAATATTCATTCCGGGTGTTCTGGGTATTTTCTATGCATAATAAAAAATATGTATGTATGATGTATTGTATTAAGTATATCAGTCATCTAGTACCCATAACATAAGCTCTGCTTAGCTTGGGGCTAGATGATGTTGTTTCGATGTGCCTGTAATGTCACCGGCACCCACACCCTTCAAACCGGAACACAGCAATGCGAGCATCACTGATTGGCGGCAGAAATAGTTACGGTGGTAGTACTCCGGATAAGCCCTTCACAAAAAGCTCTACTACTACATACTGCTTAACACCTGTATGCCTAGTAAACAGGCTCTAGCAAAGTAATGATTTGTTAGAGCTGATTATAACCACTTAACATCAGGTAAGCTTGTGCTATCAGTCGATAAATGCTCTTATTGTTAACAGGTGCGCTGGGACGAGATATCCAGTTTAGTCAGCCTGGCTATACTTGCCCTCATCGACGTACTCGTTATAGCAGGTAAGAATATTCTTTCTGCATTCATACAAAAAAACGATAGGAACCAAGCCGTAAGTTTCTTGCCGGTTCTTCTAGGCTTGGTCGCGAGGAACTGGCGCTTAGATTCACCTAAATTTAAGACGTTTCAAGATGATCCCTGCGGATATTACTGAATAAATGATTTTTGACTTTGACTTTGACTTGAGTATTAATAACCTGTAGCCTTTAACAGAAGAATTTCGGCAAACCAGCTATTTTGTATTATGTTTTATTTAAGTTCTTTAGTTACACTTGAAAGGTTAAGAGTACAAATATTACATACTGCAAAATGCGAGTGGGTAACCCATTTTGTAGTCATAAGTTTCCTAAGCGTGTCAGGTTGCAAGACCATCGCCGCTGTTAGAATATTAATAAGTTTCCTCACTGTGTTTTCCTGCATCGTTTGAATGAACTAACATTGCGCACATTATATTTTACAAATATGATTACCATTGGTGCACGACCGGATTCAAATCCGCCACCTTAGGATCAAAGGCGGATTCGCTCAATACTCTCTCACTATATTAAAAAAAAACATCCACTACCCCAGAAGGCACTGGTGGGGTAATTGGTGTTTTTACAGGATACCGTATACACTGCAAAGGAAACACAAGAAAATACTTAGCACAAGCGTAGCACATTGCTACGGAGCTCGTAGAGCGTGCTACGACTTCGTAGAGGTTGCTACAACTCGAAGTTAGATCGGTTTGAATCAATCTTTGAATAGATTTCGACTTTTTTAAAATACATAGTTAAAATACAATATAACACCCAGCCAAAGAACAAACATTATATTATGTTCTCAAATGTTTATCCTTGGTGGAGATGGAACCCACAACCAATAGCGCAGAAAGCAAAGCTACTACCAACTGAGCTGTGAGGCTTGTACTACTCGAGGCAAAGTCACGGGCAATAGATTATATCTAAACGTTCTAAATTAGGGAAAATCGGCGTTGCAATAATGAAAATATTTTTGACAAAGGAGTGATAAATGAAAGGTGGATTTTCAGGGTATTAGCAAATGACAGCCTCCTGAAATTCAGGCTTTATTGCCTGAAAGGGAAGATATAAGGTCCAATTTCAAATTGAAATCTTTGTCGAGATTGAATTGTTAATGAAGTTTTCATCATCATCCTGAAGAGGTCTTTATACATTTCTAGGTAATGATTTTAGACGATTTTAAGTCAAAAGTATTGTAAATATTAAATAAACTGTTTCCCTATGTATGCGATATAAAACACGTATGTTTAAAATAAAGGTAGGTAGAGACAAGGGATTTTTATTTGCCACAATCCTAATAATAACTCTTTTGTTTCATACACTTTCATAATAATCTTTATTTTTTACTTTGACTTTGGCTTTAACATTAGGTGAGCCAGGTGGTGCTTGTTTGAACGGATGGCTGGTACAATTTTGATTGGGTTTTTACTGATAGATGACAGAAATAAAGTAACTCTTAGGGTATTTCAGAAACCTCACAATTCTGACAGTAGCATACCAGAAGCCTTTATTAGCATTTATTTTATGAAGTAAACTAATTAAAGAAAATGCCTAAAGTTAAGAAATTTCATTGATTTGAATAAGTTAATCTGTATATAAAAGTTTCTAAAATTACTGAAATTAATGTATACATAACATACATTAAATATTTCTTGATACCATAGGTAAATAGTAAAGTGTTAATTTAGTTTAAAAAAACCTCAAAGCACAAACCTTACTTACACTTATCTGTTTTTTTTTTAAAACACCAAGCATATAATTCAGTGTACAACACAACAAAAATGTCAGCAAAAGAAACATATTTACAAAATATTTTCCGCCCTCAATTACCGCGTGAAAAGGGTTTCATCCCTCAACCCTAGCATCCACCTGACTATTCTCACCTAGCGTATTCATTTATACCGAGCCACAGGTTAAACAGGATAGCTTGTTTAATGTTAATGAGATTGCTACAATCTGAGTTTCCTACTAATAATACCTAATAATAATAATGTAGGACAATCCACACAGCCTTATCTAGCCCCAAGCTAAGCAGAGCTTGTGTTATGGGTACTAGATGACTGATATACTTAATACAATACATTACATGCATAGACATTTTTCATAATACATAAAAAATACCCAGAACTCCCGAAATAAATATTTGCAGACCGTACAAACATTTATCCCAAGGCGGGCATCGAACCCGCAACCTCCTGCATTGCAGGCGGGCACTCGCCCGCCGCGCCACATCGGTCGTCACGTGAATGTCATTTCATTATGTTAATAAAGAACTTTTGAAACTGAAACTGAACTACGTGAAGTATTCTTTAAAATTTGTTCATGGAGAGTGTCAGTTCTTTACGTATAAGCTATACCCCCGTATTCATTTATACAAAGCCGTGGGAGGTCCATTTGCCGATTACATCGTACCTCAATGGCGTTAGCCGTGGTCTCTAGTGTTCGGACACCGTTAATGACGGCCGTAATATGTACTTATCTCCTTAAAAAGACTGGTACAAACAATGCATAGCTTAAACCACTGGTTGTAGAGACTTGAATTTTTCCTGGGTATTTATATCTTATTGCGTAGGGAACTGAGAAAGAAATTCTAGCAATTAAACTCCTGTGGGATGCAACAGGGTTTGAAATTTTTATTAAAATTGCTTCACGCGGACGAAGCTACAACTTATCTTGTTGATCCCACGAGACTGAATTCATCCTAATTCAACTGATTTCAGGTTTTATGTTGTCCGGCAATAGGCCGAATAATTAAGTATCCGGATACCGGATAGTATGAATCCTAATTCTACTGTTCTCAGGTGTTATGCTAACCGGTGATATGCTGAATAATAAAGTATCCGGATACCGGATAGAGGTGTACCAAAATTCAACCTCCAAGCTAATAAAGCGGAGGGTTGAAGTTTGCATGAAAATAACTTCACGCGGGTTTCAAACAAATTTACATTGCGTCAATAAATCGTTGTGTGCTTAGACTCATGTAGTTTTAATGATTATTTGACGGTGGCCGTTTTCTAAGAACTTGTCTTCACGAGCGCTATTTTAAAAACAGCCGCAGAGTGCTACGTGAGTATGTGACAAATGACGACGGGATTTTGTTCGTGGATTTGAGAATAAAGCCACTTTTAGAAGGTTTGTTCTTCTATGACGTATCTATTTAGGGCGGTTATATCACTGCGGTGTGCTATTGACATGTGTATGCGGCCTTATAACGTACTAGCGGTCCGTCCTGGCTTCGCATGTGTTTTAGTAAGGGACCCTAATTTTTTTGAAAATATAGTTGCATAATGGTTGCGAGCAGACTGGAATATATAACCGGCCAAGTGCGAGTCGGACTCGCGCACGAAGGGTTCCGTACCCATTATCTATGATAAAAATGACAAAAAAGAGCACTCATAAATATTTTTTTCATTGTGTATTTTTTGTTATAGCGGCAACAGAAATACATCATCTGTTAAAATTTCAACTCTCTAACTATCACGATTTATGGTCCTGTTGACAGACGGACAGACAGACAAACAGACAGCGGAGTCTTAGTAATAGGGTCCCGTTTCACCCTTTGGGTACGGAACCCTAAAAATGACCTCATATATTAATTTTTAAAAAAATTCAGGCCTGTCTCGTGGAGTCTTCTTCTTTTATGTATGGTTCCCACCGTCCAGTAAACAAAAATACACATTTTCAAAGTATTATAAGATAAAGTTATACCTCTCGCGTAATCTCATCTCAACTTAGGAAGCCAAACAAAATCCATATTTTCATAAGAAAACCCTTCAAAACTCCCGGATCAGGCACTATCAGGCTATCGATAAATTATCACTGGCAGCTCCCCTGGGGCACTATAGACCCCACATTATTCCTTATCCCTCACACAGTATCAGTAACACTATGTATCTCCTTATCTCTGTATGATGAACTGAAACAGAAAGATAAACAGGAAAGCCTACCAGTAAGTTAATTCTTCCTGTGGGTGCTTCGTAGAGAAACACGTGTATACTTATATTTAAAAACTTTTAGATTAACTGTTAAGAAATGAAAGAAAAAAAAAGCCTCACGACTGAATCCCCCGGCATGGTAGATATCCAGTCAGATTTCATAAGTACTCGAGATTCTATAATAATAATTATATTAATAATAATGCTGGACAATCCACACAGCATTATCTAGCTCCAAGCTAAGCAGAGCTTGTGTTATGGGTACTAGATGACTGATATACTTAATACAATACATTACATACATTGATATTTTTTATTACACATAGAAAATATCCAGAACACCCGGAATAAATGTTTGCAGATCGTACAAACATTTACCCCGAGGCGGGAATCGAACCCGCGCCACATCAGTAATCGAGAATGTCTAATGGGAGTCAAGAGGTATGTCCAAATATTACACGACCGGATTCGAATCCACGACCTTAGGATACTTTCACTTTCACTAGACCACTAGTGCTTTTCTGCAGTGAAACACGTAACACCTTTGGACCTTCGATAAAGAATCACTTGAAATCCCGCGGGATGATAAAGTACTTCCCTCAGACCTGTATAATGGAAGCTATAAATAATAACCCGCACAATGCTTTATATACCTAAAGTACATAAATAGCGAAATTGGTACAAAAATGTTTTTTTACATTTTTCATGGGAAAAGTTTTCTTGTTTATATTTGTGGACATTTTAAGGTCAAAGTCAAAAAGCACTCATTCAGTAATATCCGCAGGGATCATCTTGAAACGTCTTAAATCTAGGTGAATCTAAGCGCCAGTTCCTCGCGACCAAGCCTAGAAGAACCAGCAAGAAACTTACGGCTTGGTTCCTACCGTTTTTTTGTAGGATGTATCCAGCCCAAAGCTAAGCATAGTTTGTACTATGGGAACTAAAAGACTGATAGAATACTTATATACGTTTTTTTTGTAAATACATACTTAGAATACAATGTAACACCCAAACACAACTAACAATTATGTTTATTACACAATTATTAGATGATCTATCATTATTTGACGTACCTCTGACTATCGAGTAGTTATGTGGTGCTAAGTAATCTGTGGAGATATCTACCATGCCGGGGGATTCAGGCCTAGATTAAAGATTGACGACCGATGAGGCGCGGCGGGCAAAAGTCCGCCTGCGATGCAGGAGGTTGCGGGTTAGATTCCCGCCTTGGGATAAATGTTCGTACGATCTGTAATATTTATTGCGGGATTTCTGGGTGCTTTCTATGTATAATGTGAAAAAAAAATGCTTGTTTCATCAGCTCGTTGTATAAAAAAAAAAATAATAATAATAGAATATATGTATGTCATATTATATTCTATTAAGTATATCAGTCATCTAGTACTCATTACACAAGCTCTGCATAGCTTGGGGCGAGATGATGCTGAGTGGATTGTCCAGTATTATTGAAAAAAAAAACGTGAAGTTATTTCTTTTTTTTTTCCATCATGCTTGTTAATATGTACACCGCACTTGCTGAATCTATCGTTACATACGGAATCACTAGCTATGGAAGGACTTTTAAAACTTATCTTGACCTAATCTGTAACCTGCAATTAAGAATTTTAAAGCTAATCTTACCTACAAATCTTAAGCGTCAATTTCAGAACAATTATTTTGAGATATTTAAATATTGCAATATTATACCAGTACATGCTAAGGTAAATATGATGTTACTTATCGAACAATTCAATAATTCAGAAATACTAAGGCCTATTGAACATAAAATTATAACCAGGAAGATAATACAGAAAAAACTAATTATACCTAAAACGAGGAATTTCTACGGTAGACGAACTATCTCCTTTCTAATACCTACCTTGCTAAACGAAATTCCTGATGATATTAAATCAGTCCTTAACATCCGGAATTACAAAAAAGCTTACAAAAAATACTTCATCAATAAGCTATGATTAAATTAAACATCATCCTATACCTAGTTATACCTGGTTGGCATGGTAGGTTTTCTGTATTGTATTGTATTGAGCGTCCGAGTGCATGCAGCTGCGCATTCCGTAGGTTGCTTGTAGTGAACGTAGATTATGTAAGTGTTTGTATAAGAGTGCATATCAATTGTTATAACTTAGTATTTATACGAGTGTGAGTACCCACACAAACCATAAGAGGTTTATAGGGTACAATAGTTTAATAAAACTGTACTTAAATATGTTGAATAAATAAAAATAAATAAAATAATAAATGTTAAATATTTCTTAAATTAGGAACACAGCGTAGTGAATATCATTGCTTGGCTTTCTGCTCCCATATAAAATGATTCGGGATGATGAAAACTCATTGAAAAAGTAAGAAAGGCAAAATTAATATCTTCCATCGCCTAAGCATCCTGCTGTATTCAGAAAAGTTTTTTCAAAATTCTTCCCTCGTCCTGAAATAATGTACAAAAATAACAATATCCTCCAGCCAATAAAACCTCCTCCAATACCACAGCTAAAACAGAAATAGCTACATTACTGACCGTACGATAGCAAATAAGAAAATCTATCGAGTTTCTCGAACGCCCATAAGAAGACTAACGAATGAATTTAATTCTTGTTGTACTTATTAAAAAATATAGATTTTATGAATTAAGTTGTAATAAAAAATTATAGTATTTATTTCGAATTAATAAGATTGCTGATTTTTATAAATTCATATCAGGTCATTATTTAAATAAGCCTCCAATATTATAGTATACCAGGTGTCAGTTATTTTGAGCTGTGGTAATACTTAACAAGGGATTCGACCGCCACAACATAAAAACCTATATCTGCAATTTTGTCAAAATAGGTTTTTGTGGAAATTAGGTGTTAGAGGAAGTCGTTTGTAGAAACCCTTTTAAGGGTTTCCAATTTTGCATAGTTTGCCCAGATTGAGTCCGTTAAATGATTATTTTCTTGGATTGTAGGATTTGTATTGTCAATATTATGTAGGTTACGTCTTTTATGAGTATTATGGTTATTCGCGTAGGTGTTACAATAGATACTTATGTGCTCCCACAATTTTTAATCACATATGTAGTATTTTGTTAGTTTTAAAGTGCAAATGCAGGGATTTGAGGAAATCACAAATATTTGATAAAATAACGTATAAAATATCCCGTAGCAAGGGGAGGGTTAAAATCCACGCAAGGCATGACTTTTGGGATAGTATAAAATATTTAAGTAGTAGTTAGTGGGATAAATCTAGCGAAAAAATATATTTTATAAGAAAATATGTTTTATCTCAATTTAGTTTTTTAGCAGTGACCATGGGCTTACAAATAATTTGCTTAGTGTGCCAAATGTAATATTTGACTAGCAAGGGAAGGTCCCTTTATACACCCTCAATTAATCTGGAATTGGTATTGCTTGGTAGGCGCTAAGAGACCTTACGGGACATCTATTGTGTCTGGATATTAAAGTGAAAAGGCTGACTTTTTAATATTTTTAAGATAGTACGTTCTTCCCGTTTCACGTCGACAAGCTAGTTGCTTTATTCAGAAGTTGTCCAATATCGCCGTCAGCGACATCTGGCGGTTACTTTATAAAAATAATTGATTACAGTTCAGAAGTTTGTGAACTAAAACAAATGGGAACTCTTTTCTGCTTAGAATTTTGTAAGGATATTGGCAGTATTGGAAAATCAGGTTTATTTGATTAAGATTAAATGTTAAATTAGTATAATAAGCACATAAAAAGCTTGTGGTATAGTTTCTTTATTTAATCTTACTATAGGTAGAATATAGAAATATAGGTACCAATTAAATTACAGACAAATGAGCCCTCTATCAATGCTTTGTTATGAGTACCACTTAACATCAGGTGGGCCATCTACTGGTTCCGGCAACAAGTCAAAAAAAATTTGCTTTGTCATTGATTTTTGTTAACAATTGTAAGATATATTGGATGTATGGAATACCAACAGCTGCAAAAACTGGATGGACATGTACCAAATGTAATATTCGGACATACCTCTGACTACCCCCTTGTCAGTTGGTGCTCTAAGGTGATATTAACCGAGCCTGGGGATTAAAATCGTCAAGTTATTTTATTTAGTAAAAAATAGTTGCATTTTATTCAGAATTTCATTGCGATTGACTTGAACAAAACAATTCAATTGGAACACCAGTCAACGGCATCCATTGATTTTTATTTGATTCATGGCATGAAAGGTGCTCACTGCAAATATTTTACAATGCAGGTGAAATATTTTAAACGGCTTTATGTTGTAGCTACTTTTGTGGCGTAACTAGTTATCTAGTAGTAGTAGAGCTCTTAGTAAAGGGCTCGTCCGGGGAAGTACACCATGCCTATTTCTGCCGCCAAGCAGCGCAGCGTGTTCCGGTTTGAAGGGTGTGCCGGTGACATTACAAGCACATGAGCCCTAACCTGTAAGCCTCACGTTGATGGACGCAAGGCACGTAGTTAACTTGCGTCACTTACAAGATAATACTTTGTTGTAGGTGATGGTTACCACTTAACATCGAGTGGGCCATAAAGCTTGTTTCACTTGCATAAAAAAAGTAGTCACAGGCGCCCATAAACACTAACGACACTGGAGGCGATTTTTTTATACCGTTACCTGATGGAACAAGCAATGGTTCACCTGATGTTAAAAGGTGCCCATCAACTATAACAAAGTATTATCTCGCAAGTCACATTTGTTAGGAAATTGCCCTACAATACCCTGCATCTATCACTATCACTTTGAGGCATACAGGTGTTAAGCCTCATGTATCTGTAATGTCCCCAGCACCCACACCCATCAAACCGGAACACAGCAAGCTGTTTGCCGGCAGAAATAGGTATGGTGGTAGTACTTCCCCGGACGAGCCTTTAACTTAGAGCTTTACTACTGGAAATTATCGTTTGCACATTTTTTTATAGGTGCGTGTACCATAATACTCTGATAGTCATGATAGAGAATATTTGCAAATTTCTCTGACTACCTCTTGTTTTCTCCAGGTAACTGCTTGGTGATAGCTGCAGTCCTCTGCTCATCAAAGCTACGCAGCGTGACAAACCTCTTCATCGTGTCACTGGCGGTGGCAGACCTGCTCGTTGGCTTGGCAGTTCTGCCCTTTTCTGCCACTAGAGAGGTTTTTGAGGTAAGACCTACTTTTTACCGTCTTCAGTTTTTGAAGTAATACTTCTAATGCGAATCCCAACAAGGTTGCGTTAAACGTTTAACACTACCATGGAGGGGGTATGAAACCACTGTTCTTTCTCTCTTTCTCTCATAACCAGTTACGTTTCGTATATTAAAGAAGTTTTACTTCAGTCGTGTGGTCTAAAGCACTCATACCCTCTCCATGGTAGTGTTAAACGTTAAACGCAACCTTGTTGGAAGTCGCATAAGAAGTATTACTTCAATATACGTCAGTATTTATTTTATTTATCATTATTAATTTAAGCTTTACAAAAACTTGAAGAATAAAGGACGTATAATCCCTATTCCAGTGTTACGCCTAAGTAATTCTCCTGTGACGTAAGCTTAATATTTTGCGCGAAAATAAGCTCTATCGTAAAGTACCCCTTATCTTGTAAAAGCCATCATTATTTTTTACTTTCCTCATAAGGCTTAAGTCCTCGTTTTTTTGAAAACTGGCGAAAGTGATTTGTCGAGTCCTCAAGATAAACGATGGTAAGAAATAGAAAAATTATTTATTAAATACAAGCGAAACGCACACGACCGCGTAAAGTTATTTTTATACAAACTTTAACCCACGCTGTACTTATTTAGGGGTTGAATTTCGGAAATTTCTTTTTTAGTACAACTCTACACACAAAACAAATATACCCTGGAAATTTCAAGCCCATATGGCCAGTGCAGTGGTTCAGGCTTTATGTTGTCTATGTGTCAGTCAGTCAGTCAGTTTTTTAGTATTTGTTGTTATAGCGGCAACAGAAATACATCATCTGTGAAAATTTCAACTCTCTAACTATCACGCTTCATGAGATAGGTATAGCCTGGTGATAGACAGACAGACCAACAGACAGACAGTGAAGAGTTAGTAATAGGGTCCCGTTTTACCCTTTGGGTTCGGAACTCTAAAAACAACCTTTTTTGTTTTGCAAAGTAGATTCCCTGTATTATAAATGAAACAAAATTTATAAAGAAGTTAATATTTATACAAACAGTTATGACGAGCGTCATATTACGTGCACTGTTTTTAAAAAAATCATAGCAAGCTATCCATTTTGATGACGTCATAATATTTACTTTTAAAGTGTCCATAGTCTCACTGATGAGTCTAGAAATAGCTTCATAGAATCTCAAGTCTTTAGGGTAACATTTTTACTGCTGGAAAAACCAACCTTATACCGTACACGTAAAGCTTAAAGTTCTATAGCAATAACAATTTTGATAAGTTGAAATCAGAAGCGTAAATAACTTCTATATAACATGAGAGCGTCTTATATCAATGAGTTATTTCCTTGTTTACATCAAACTAAATTACGCTTTATGCATATAAATTTAAGGTTTAAACTCCTATTGTGCTCGGAGAAACCCTTTAGCAGTCACATCTGCCGTGTTCTGCCTTCAAGTACCTAATTACCGGAATGGAAGAGTTAAGTCACAGTATGGTAAATCTGTATACAGTAAACATACTACAAAAATTTCCTTTTTTTTAGTTTTATAAACTCAGAATTTGAGTAAATAAAAATAAAAGAGGAGGGAAGGAAATCAGTTGGTATTCCAGCAGCGGCAAAAGGCTTGCCACCTGACACGCATACAGTTATTATGCATAATGTAAGAATATGCTAAATTTAATGGTTGGGCATGTCTCTAACTACTCCTCTAAGGTAAATAATTAAGGTGTTTAGTGTACTCACGATCTTCCGCCTTTCTTTCATCTTTCGATATTTTTTCAGTATTTTTTTTCATTTGACACTCAAATGCCTTTGTTATTTTACAGAATAATTTTAAAAATAAACTAGCGACGCGTCCCGGCTTTGCACGGGTTTTAGTAAGGATCCTTATTTTTTTTTTAAATATAGCCTATGTCACCCGGGGATTGTGTAGCTTCCCAACGGTGAAAGAATTTTTCAAATCGGCTCAGTAGTTTTGGAGTCTATTCAATGCAAACAAACAATCAAAGCTTTCTCCTTTATAACAACTTTAGTGAGCAAAGTCAGATCAAAATGACAAAAAAAAAAGTTAAAAACATTTGTAAAAACCGGAAAAAAACTTAAAAAACCGGAAATTTTCATCCTTTGACGTACTCGCTGTGTTTTTTACAATTTTTGTTCAAAGGTAGTTTCAAGTAATTAGTCTCGGGTGTTTCAGATACCCACAAAACCTTCGAGCTGATTAAATTTTAGAAGTAGGTCGGGGAGATCTTGGGGTTAGGAGTTTTAAACAATATTGCTTTTAGGGGTTAAGTCTTAATAGGATACATTTTTGTGTTTTATGCAACCTTTTTATGAAAAAAGTTACGGAACAAATCAATAAGCCACCTAATGTTGAAGTTGACCTGTGCTTTAAACAATGCCAGTACCTAACGGAATACTTCCACTGAAAACGTGCCCTATGTAGCAGTACCTCCATTATTTTGCGACAATGTTCTTGTCACATGTGCTTGTAATTACTCGGGCACTATTTATTGATGGAACAAGCAGTTGGCCTACCTGATGTTAAGCAATAACCATCACCTGTGACAAAGGTCACGTGTCCTATGTTGCATGCTGATTCCATCAACTTGAGACATACTTGCTTGTAATTTCGTGTCTGTAAAATTAAAAAAATAATAATAAGATCATGTCTTTTATGTCAGGCATGGTTGATATCCCCAAAGAAAAGTCTTATTGTAAATTATTTTGATGATAATAGAATAAATATTAAGGTAGTCAGAGGTATGCTCAATTTGGTTTTTAGGGTTCCGTACCCAACGGGTAAAACGGGACCCTATAGTAGTGAAGAGTGTTGAAATTTTCACAGATGATGTATTTCAATGTATATGTATTTTAACAACAAATACTAAAAACAAAATAAAATAAATATTTGAGGAGGCTCTTATGCAACAAACGTGATTTTGTTTGCCGTTTTTACTATAGGTAATACGGAACCCTTCGTGCGCTAGTCCGACTTGCACTTGGCCAGTTTTATTTATTTACTAAAAAGTTTATCCAAAATGCAGAAATCTCTGAAACACTGTACGGTTGAAGCTTGTTAACCCTTCATCTAAAACCTCGAACCATGATGAATAGACATGTAGATCGTTCAGAATGTGGTCAAAAACGGCAAAAAAGGTTTCAAGCTCCCTTTGATATAGATGGGGAACCCAAAATGGAATAAAAACTATTCGGCGGCCGGACGTTCGTGTATCGACTTTATTGACTACCCTCCATTTCAGTGAAACTTTTTTTTAGGAAATAGAACATCGAGTTTGGTTTAAGACATAAACTTATTATCTTAAATCAAAGAGTTTGTTCTTCTAGGCTTGGTCTCGAGGAACTGGCGCTTAGATTCACCTAGATTTATGACGTTACAAGATGATCCCTGCGGATATTACTGAATAAATGGTTTGTGGCTTTGGCATTATTTCATAAGGTAGAGAGAAGAAAGCAACCTCACCTGATGCTAAGTGGTAACCATAAACTATAACAGAGCATTGCATTATTGATCATGCACGTTAGGTACGTGCCCTATGATGAAATACCTTACGTTCACCAACTTAGGTTGCAGGCACATGAGACTTCAAACCGGAACACAGCAATGAAAGCGAGCCACACTGCTTGCCGGCAGAAGTAGGTACGGTGGTGTATAAAATAAGTAAATCGATTCTCCTCTGACTTGTACCACACTACTAGTCTCAGCCGACTGCGCCCGCTCCCCGGCACTAGAATGTAAATCTGTTCAATCACAGGAGTCTTTGCTGCTAAATAACCTACAGGCATTTTTCTTTTTGTTTATTTTGGAATAAATTAGGGTAGGGTTTTATTTATTTATTGGAATAACAACAGTGATATCAGTTTTCTTTTAAAAATAAATAAAGACGGATTTATAGACGAATTTCAATCAAAGATACTAAGGACTTCAATCTACAAGATGTTGTGAAAAAACATCCAAAGGCTCCCCCCTTGGAGTGAAGGAGGAAATGGGAGGGATTTTGCTGTAGCGATGTATACCGGTGTATAGCAATGTAATTAGACCACTTCTGAATACTCCAGGAACGTGTTATACAGGAAGTTTTTTTTTTATTAACCTTTTGTGTCCCACCGCTGGGCAAAGGTCTTTTCCAAAATTTTCCTCCTATCTCGATCTTTAGCGACTTTCCACCAATCCTTTCCTTGGCCATCACGATCGTCTCGCCATACAGGAAGTTACTGAATTTAAAACACAAAGGCAGAGTTCTAAATACAATACGGAATGAAATAATTTTTTCTTACATTTGAATAATCACACTTTTTTTATATTATTATACCAATGACAGCCAGACACTTTTTGTCTGACTTAATTAGAAACCAATTATTAGAACATTAGAACACTGGCAAAACTGGAATAACCATAATAACAGACGTGAAGAGAAGAAGAAGAAACATAATTGTAGAAAAAGCAATATAGTCTGTGGGAACCTATTTCGTATTTTGGTTTGTGGCCGCCATTTTTTTTTCTAAGATCGAAAAAAGAACAAAATGGATGATTCAAATTACGCCTAAAGGGATTATTCTAATGGAGCCGCTGTCAGTTTTTGTTAGAGAGAAAAGAGTATGTACTACTCATAGGCTTATCTTTGAGAAGGGTGATTTATGAGCTGCGCAAATACTGTGTTAACCAGCTAAGGGAAAAAGCTTTTTGTTCTTCGATGAATTGCCTGACGGGCGTCGTGATTGCACAACCATGAAAAACGCAGGCAGGAACCGGTGTAGTTTTTGGCATCCAATTTCATGATCGTGTATTCCATGGTTGTGCCTTCTAGTTCGTACAAAATTTTGTTCACCTTTGGAAAACACAACCATGGAATTGGATACCAAAACCTATGCTCCGTTTGCACTCACTTTCTTGAAAGGAAAGAGGGTAAAGTAGAGCGGTAAGGTTAAGTGAGAACTTAAAAAAAATGCGCGAAGCGAGTTAGTGGAGCGAGCGTGCTGCGGTAGCAGCCGCCAAAGCACCATAAACAAAACTGCACTAATTTCAGTTACTGTAGATAGTATCTAGAAATAAACCTACACTAATCTCAAAGTAGAATAGTACAAATTAACTCTTTAGTTGCGTATAAATTAAGTATGGTCTTTCGTTCGGCCAATCAGAGAAATGGTTACCAATCCCCAGGTCGTGTATTCCATGGTTGTACATTCCTAACACGTGTTCGTGATTTCGTCTACATTTTGGCTGCGTAATCCCGTCTGCGCATTCCATGGTTATGATTTCCCGGGTTGTGTATTCCATGATTGTACATAACCGGTCTCTTGGCTGGCCAGTAGAGATTAATATTTATATGTTTTACCAAAGAATAAGAAGACTACTTTAGTCCATATTTTTAGGTTTTTACGGTTCAGAACACAAAAGTCAAAAAGGTATTTTCATTGACAAGTTTATATATTATGTAAGTATGTATTTTCAAAAAAAGCATTATTAAAAAGTCAATATTTTATCAGCTATCACCTGATAGCCATGAGAAGATGAGAACCATCCCATAGTATGGTGCTGGTGTACTTGTCTTGGTACATAGGGGAGTACTACTAAAGGAATTTTTTATATTCAACCCCTGACGAAGCGCGGTGGAAATTGATGTTCTAAGTATCCAAACAATAAAATATAACACCCAGACACAGAACAAACATCTATGTTCATCACAAAAGGTTTATCCTTGGTGGAGTCGAACTTAGTCCAGTCATGTGTATTCATAGTCCACTTAGTCGAACCCACAACCATATCATTATAGCATAGCTAAACCAAAGCTGCCACTGACCGAGCTTCGAGATAAAATGTACTAACTCTACAGCAAATATTCCTACAGTATGTCACGGCAAGGAGAGGGGAGGCGAGGGGCGTGCAATCTCTGTTCCAAGTTCTGTTCCTGTAATAATTTAAATCTGATCGTCTGACACAGTGAAACAAATTAAAGTAGGTTATGTATTAGAAGCGGCGACCTCGGGGTCGTCCGAGAAAGCGTTGGCGAGACGATCTGGACGACTTTGAAAGGACGTGTAGCCGTAAGTTTCTTGCCGGTTCTTCTAAGCTTGGTCGCGAGGTTTAAGACGTTTCAAGATGATCCCTGCGGATATTACTGAATAAATGCTTTTTGACTTTGACTTTGACGTGGTGGGAGAAGAGGTATATTATATTTAAAAAAAAATAAGGGGTCTGAATTTAATAAATAAATACTTTAATATATATATTATATACCTACAAGGAATACAATATACCACCCAAACAGATACAACGTAATTTGTTAGTTTTTATAGTGCTTACCTGCACTTCGGAAATCACAAAGATTTTATATTATTCCAAAAATTATTTCGTCAAGCGGGATTTGAACCCACGACCTGAAGGACCCTGAACCTGAAGGACCCTGAACCTGAAGGACCTTTGAAGAGGAGAGCGTGGGTTGAAATCCCGCTCGAGGATATAATTTTTGGGATAATATAAAATCTTAGAGAACAACATCTAATGTTCATCACACAAATGTTTGTCTTCGGTGGAATCAAACCTACAAGCAGCACAGTAGGCAGGGCTACTACTAACTAAGCTGTGAGGCTAGTCATACTTTTAACTTACTGTCATGATTTAACTGTGACCAAATCCGGTGCAAAGTGACGCACTTAGCAAACAAATAGGATTTGCGTTGCCAAAAGTTAGTAGATACCTATCGATTGCTTATCGCGCTGCCTAAAGTTACATAAATAGCCTTACTGTATCCTCAGGCATGGTAGATATTCCCAAGAATACCTTATTTACATAACTGTGTAAGATCATATTATTATTACTTGGGACTACAATGCTCCGTAAATAGGGGTACTTATGATTTAAT
Organism: Electrophaes corylata; assembly: GCA_947095575.1. Lineage (NCBI taxonomy): Eukaryota > Metazoa > Arthropoda > Insecta > Lepidoptera > Geometridae > Electrophaes > Electrophaes corylata. The sequence continues at coordinate 7,607,107 of OX352722.1, read as the reverse complement.
ACATTCTTCTCTGACGCTGTTTATATTAAAAAAAAAACAAAAAAGTATATAAAAATAAATAATACATGCAAAAACCTAAACTCTAGGCACCTTTTTTTTGTGTTAACAGAAAAACTTGTAAACGTGTTAGCACCGGTGGTCTAGTGGTAGTGACTCCGCCTTCTGATTCTGACGTCGCACAGTGGATCGAGTGTATGGAGCAGGTCGGACATAGGAATTAAAAATTTTCGAAGTCGATATTTTATTAATTTAAATATGCCATTCGATAGCTTTTTTCATTCTAAGCAATAAATATTTTATTGCATTTTAGGCCTAGAGTTATAGTTCAGGAGTAAATGGCATAAAACTGATTTCATTGTATGGGGAGCAACGTACAAACCGAAATAGTGGGCGTGTTTCGTCCTGTTTCGTTCTGGGGTCTATTGTAGCGTGTTCTTGGCACTGTCCCACAACTTTCCTTCAAAGACACATCTTGCGCTTTTTTGCGTTTTTTGAGTTACATCAAAAAAATAAAAAATATAAAAATGGCCTCTGTTTTTATTTTGCGGTTCGATAGTGTTATCAAAACTAAGCAAATTTTATCCCATTGCTATTTAGGATAGCACTTATAGTTCAGGAGTAAATGGCATAAAACTGATTTCATTGTATGGGGAGCAACGTACAAACCGAAATAGTGGGCGTGTTTCGTCCTATTTCGTTCTGGGGTCTATTATAGCGTGTTTTTGGCACTGTCCCGCAACTTTCCTTCAAAGACACATCTTGCGTTTTTTGAGTTACATAAAAAAAAAAAAAAAAAAAATGGCCTCTGTTTTTATTTCGCGGTTCGATAGTGTTATCAAAACTAAGCAACTTTTAGCCCATTGCTGTTTAGGATAGCACTTATAGTTCAGGAGTAAATGGCATAAAACTGATTTCATTGTATGGGAAGCAACCTACAAACAGAAATAGTGGGTGGTTTTCGTCCTTTTTCGTTCTGGAGTCTATTATAGCATGTTTTTGGCACTGTCCTGCAACTTTTTTCCAAAAACGCTTCTTGCGCTTTTTTGCGTTTTTTGAGTAACATCGAAAAAAAAATGACCTCTGATTTTATGTTGCGGTTCAATAGTGTATCTAAAAAAAACTAAGCAAATCTTATTCCGGTGCTATTTAGGATCGTACTTAATAGTTCAGGAGTAAATGGCTTCAAACTGATTTCATTGTATGGGAAGATTGGGAAGCAACCTACAAATAGAAATAGTGGGCGTTTTTCATCCTTTTTCGTTCCGGGGTCTATTACAGCATGTTTTTGGCACTGTCCCGAAACTTTGCTTTTTTGCGTTTTTTGAGTAACATCGAAAAAAACAAAAAAAAAAAGACCTCTGATTTTATGTTACGGTTCGATAGTGTATCTAAAACTAAGCAAATCTTATTCCGGTGCTATTTAGGATCACACTTATAGTTAAGGAGTAAATGGCATTAAACAAATTTTATTGCCGTGAAGCAACCTTCAAACATGATTAGAGGGCGTATTTCGACCTGTTTCATTCGAGGGTTCTTATATCATGTGTCTGGCACTGTGCTGCAACTTTTCTTTAGACACATGCTGAGCATTTGTGCGTATTTTTTATTGAATCATCAAAACTAATAAATCATATTTTTCTTTAATTTAATCATAAGTATCACTAGTTCCTTAAAATTTTGCTATCACGTAACAATAATACTACAAAAAATAATGTATTTTGTTAATTTATACCAAGCACAGAGGACTTAGTTTTAGATACACTATCGAACTGCAACATGAAATCAGAGGTCATTTTTTTTTCGATGTTACTCAAAAAACGCAAAAAAAGCAAGAAGCGTCTTTGGAGAAGTTGCGGGACAGTGCCAAAAACATGCTATAATAGACTCCAGAACGAAAAAGGACGAAAAACGCCCACTATTTCTGTTTGTAGGTTGCTTCCCATACAATGAAATCAGTTTTATGCCATTTACTCCTGAACTATAAGTGCTATCCTAAATAGCAATGGGATAAAATTTGCTTAGTTTTGATAACACTATCGAACCGCAAAATAAAAACAGAGGTCATTTTTATTTCTTTTATTTTTTTGATGTAACTCAAAAAACGCAAAAAAGCGCAAGATGTGTCTTTGAAGGAAAGTTGCGGAACAGTGCCAAAAACACGCTATAATAGACCCCAGAACGAAACAGGACGAAACACGCCCACTATTTCGGTTTGTACGTTGCTTCCCATACAATGAAATCAGTTTTATGACATTTACTCCTGAACTATAACTCTAGGCCTAAAATGCAATAAAATATTTATTGCTTAGAATGAAAAAAGCTATCGAATGGCATATTTAAATTAATAAAATATCGACTTCGAAAATTTTTAATTCCTATGTCCGACCCGCTCCATACACTCGATCCACTGTGCGTCGTGGGTTGAAATTCGGTCGTGCATCAATGGGTTATTCTGTTGGAAAAATTTATGTGAGCAATGTCAGTTCTCTCAAACGGTGAAGGAAAACATCGTGAAGAAACCAGTTAGTATTCTAGCAGCGGCGATGGGCTTGCAACCTATTATTATTATTTTTTTTGTGAACGTTTGTTGTGTACTGTATAGTTAAAATGTGACACTTTTTTTGCAAAATACGAATACAGTACGACATGTCCTTAGTATCTTATTTAAATCAGAAAATGAAATATGGGTTAATTTATAAAGAGGGATTTATCATGCAGAATATAATTTTCAGGATGTGACATGTGCAAACGTGTGCTGTTTTTACTCTATATAGATCTACCATCTATATGAAATATAATCTACCCCTACCATTGAAATAACAGTTTCACAACTTAAGTCCCTAGACAGTAGTAGTATCTCCTCAGATCTTTTAGCACCAAGTAATAATATAATAATAATAATAACGCTGAACCATCCACACAACATCATCTAGCCCCAAGCTAAGCAAAGCTTGTGTTATGAGTACTAGATGACTGATATACTTAATACAATACATTACATGCACAGACATTTTTTATTGTAGATAGAAAATACCCAGAACTCCCGAAATAAATATTTGCAGACTTTACAAACATTTATCCCAAGCCGGGAATCGAACCTACAACCTCCTGCGTCGCAGGCGGACATTCACCCGCCGCGCCACATCGGTTGTCGATGTCGTCGTATATACTATTTTTAAGTTTCCTAAGTTTAAATATTAAAATGAGAATAATACAATCGAGAATACATAGTAATGGCTACGGAAGCGTCAGATGTTGCTACGATTCAATTTAATTATAATATCTTTAATTAATTTCAGCACTTAGTAGAAATTTTCGGTATTTTATCATTCTGAGTATCAAAATGAGGGAATAGGTAGGTATGTCTCTATGTATTTACAACTAGCAAAACGCGTGAATTTATTAAAAAAAAAATAAACAAAACAGGACAAACATTTTTATAATTTATATATGTAAAAAAATACAATATACATATTCAACACACTCATATTTGTCCTCGTTCAAGATGGAACCCGCAACTTACGTGAAAGGTAGAGCATTAACTAAGTTATGAAGCCAGTGAAATATTATTCAACAATAAAGTACCAGGGTAGCAGAATTACGTAACAGATTACTAACAGTTCTAGCAGACGTTAGGCGGAAACGCAAGTCAATTAAATTATGATAATGGCTCCCCGAATTGTGGTAGAGAATATCGCTAATGGTAACAACATTAGAAATTTAAAGAGATTCTGAGAATTTCATTTTAACCGTTTAGGGGTAGGTAACAAACTCTTCATTCAAAGGGATTGCACATAATAGTAGTATTTAGTAGTAGAGCTCTTAGTGAAGGGTCCGTCCGGGGAAGTACTACCACCATGCCTATTTCTGCCGCCAAGCAGCGTAGCATGTTCCGGTTTGAAGGGTGTGAGTGCCGATGTAATTACAGGCACATGAGGCTTAACACCTGTATGCCTCAGTTTGATAGACGCAGAGCAGTAAATTGTAGGTTACGTTCCTAACAAACGTGACCTACAAGGCAATGCTTTGGTATAGGCGATGGCAGCCACTTGACATCAGGTGGGCCATATGCTACGTTTACCAATAGCATGTAAAAAAAAAAATGCTTGTTCCATCAGAAAATTGTATTAAAAAAAAATGAACTTTATTGAGGACATACCTTATAAGCGATACAAAAAATAAAAATAAAGTTTTTCTAGACAACCGTTATTCTAAGCTAACCTAAACTTATAAGTAATGTTTTGCATCAGCGACTGCGAAGAAGAGCAGAATTGTAATACCTATATTATGGATTAAAAAAAGCAGAAAATGTTACACGAGGATAGTTTCCAAGCTCGTAAATCCCTTTAGATCTATTAGTACCTACCAAGTACCTACTCGAGATTCTTCAAGGATCTCTAAGAGAGTAGTCAAAGGTACGTCCATATATAACATTTGATTCATATCCACATTTTATGTATGTAATGTATTGTATTAAGTATATCAGTCATCTAGTATCCATAACACAAGCTCTGCTTAGCTTGGGACTAGGTGATGCTGTGTGGATTGTCTAGCATTATTACTATTATTTTGCAGTAAGTAGTTGGTATTCCACACGGTTGCAAGCCCATCGCCGCTGCTAGAATTCTAACTGGTTTCCTCACGATGTTTTCCTTCACCGTTTGATAGCACTGGCGTTCTGAGAAAATGATAGTGACTAGCTTTCGCAATCGATTTTATCCGCATTCGTTTTCTGTGAAACCTGGACTTAATTACATTCAGAGACGAAACGAAGCGTAAAATTTAAAGAAAAATGAATAGTCCAAGAAAAAGATAGCGTTTTACAAAGTAATTTAGAAGTGATGCTATTAACAAAACTTAATTACTCTTGACGAGTATTTTTGTGACTTAATTATTAAAATAATTTATATTACAACTAGCAGAAATGGCCGCAACTTCATCCGCGCGAAGTTATTTTCATACCAATTTCAACTCCTGCTGTACCCCGTTTAGGGGTCCGATTTCGGAAATTCCTTTTTTAGTACTAATCTTTGCTGAATGTCAAGCTCAAGTGGGAGTGGGCGGGCCACGTTAGCCGGATGCAACCTGAGAAATGGGCAAACATAACAACTTCTTGGGTGCCTGAGGATGGAAGGCGACGTCCGGGTCGGCCTAAGAGACGCTGGCTAGACGATCTTGATGGTCAAGGGAAGGATTGGTGGGAAGTGGCTAAAGTTCGAGAAAGGTGGAAAATTTTGGGGGAGACCTTTGCCCAGCAGTGGGACACAACAGGTTAAATAAAAAAAAGTACTAATCTACTCACTAAGATGAATATGCTCTGAAAATTGCAAGCCTCTACACTACAAACAGTCAGGACAAATATTGTTATAATTGCCGACACCACTTCTAGATTCCTATGTATTTCTAAATAAAAACCAGCCAAGTGCGTTTTGGACTCACGCACGAAGGGTTCCGTGCCATTATCTATAATAAAAATGGCAAAAATCATGTTTGTTGTACGAGAACCCCTTAAATATCTATTTTATTCTATTTTTTAGTATTTGTTGTTATAGCGGCAACAGAAATACATCCTCTGTGAAAACTTTTAATATTATAAACGAACCTCAAGTTACGGTTCCCTCTCAAATTCTATCTGCACATTTTAATCCTAAAATATGGCATTGTATTCGATGTTATGCTATGCAGGGTATATTATAACCCCGGGTCAATTTCTAGGAAATCCAAATAAGGCCTCTCGGACCCATTAACCCTTCTCAAGGTGACACGTTATTTCCGAGCCTTTGAAGCCACTTTATGTGCTACGTGTAGGGTCGTCAATTACCCATGTGCTGCAGAACGAGAGTTTGAAGATCCTATAAGAAAATGTCAGGTGGTCCAAGGAAACTGAGCCTATTTCCATACCTATTCCTGCCGCCAAGCAGCTTGCTGTGTTCCGGTTTGAAGGGTGTGGGTGCCGGTGAAATTACAGGCACATGAGGCTTAATACCTGTATGCCTCAGGTTGATAGACGCTGAGTAATGCATTGTAGGTGACGTTCTTAACGAGCGTGACCTACGACGCAATGCTTTGTTATAGGTGATGGTAACCACTTAACATCAGGTGGGTCATCTGCTTCTTCAGGAATTAAATAAAAAATGTAGATCAACGAAATTACTGTAAAAATGAGTCGAGATGACAATTGATAGCAGAGGGAACTGGAAGAAAAACCTTTTGTGTTAACCCCACTTAGGGGATTTTCGCTTTACTTTTATGCCATACGCCACGACCACACAAAGAGTAAAGTGCGTAGTTTACACACCCCAAACCTCTTTCTTTTATTCAACTAACTGATGGAGCAATCACCCAAAAGCAATGACCCACCTGATGTTAAGTGGTTACATCAGCAACAAAACATTGACTCACAGGTCACGTTCGTTAAGAAAGCGCTCTACAATGCATTGCTTTGGTCATCAACCTGAGCATACAGGTGTTAAGCCTCATGTGACTAAATGTTACCGGTACTCAGACTCTTCAAACCGGAATATGTTGCTTGAAGGTGGAATAATTTTATATGGGGGTTAAGTATTCTTAAATTTTCTAATTTTCCGCGTAATTTTCTTATTTTTTTCTTTTAATAAAAACTTTTTCCTGACAAACCAATAGGTACAACAAAAAAAGAATTAGCAAAATCGGTCCAGTCGTTCACGCGTGATGGCGTGACCAAGGGAAATAAGGATTTATTTTCATATGGTACGGAACCCTTCGTGCGCGAGTCAGGCTCGCACTTGGCCGGTTTTTTTTGAGCTACAGAGCCAAACAAAACGTTACATAATCCATCTAACCCTTTTACTAATAAACTCGACGTCTCGAAATACTTGCACCGTGTTTTGTTTATTACATTGACGGGAAGTTTCAAATTAGATCGGAAGAGACAAAACGGTGTAACGCCGAGTTTATTAGTAGTAGGGTAGATAGTTTATATAGATACCTAACGATGTGGTGTAGGCTTAAATCACCTATCAAGTGTAGTCATCACCTTGGGACCTGTTATAAATCACCCTACCTACTTAGCTAGGGTAGTTTAGCTATTGCTCCGGAACATTCCAACAGAATAGCAATGCATAACTAATTAATTTAGTACCTACTAAGCTTTGTCTTCGTCTTAAGGTCGGTTTACATTGGTCAAGTAATTAAAAAAGTAGGTACAGTGATGTGAACCGGGTGTTACTTGAATATTGTTCACAATATTTTATTTAGCTTACAGTGTTGTATCTTGTGACTTCAAAGCAATAACACTAAGCTAAGCTAAATTGTACTTTACTAAACTGTGTTCAGTTTTTAGTCCTAGACTTGGCCGTGAGGAACTAGCTGTCGCTTAGATTCACCCAGCTTTGAGACGTATCAAAATGATCCCTGTGATTATCACTGAATAAATGCTTTTTGACCTTGACTTTGATTTTGAGTGGTTGAAAAACATACCTACCTACTAAACAAAGAACTTTAAAACAACCGATCGGACAGAAATGAGTCAACTTGGCTAACTAACTAAATCTTACTTTGGATAGAAACGGAATAAAACTCCAAACAAACGCACTCAAACGCAATCAAATTCCATAAACATGGTAAACCATGTTTATGGAATTTGATTGCTTCTCGATATTTCGGCACAGTTGCATGCGCCACGATCACGGGTCGAACTATGACTATTGACTTTTGAAGATATCTTATAGATCAATATTAGACGACATTCTTACAACGTGGTTATAACAGTAGTTATAACCACTGTGTCTTACCTGTCAAGGTTGGCTGGTAGAAAATGCATTAAGCATTAAGCTCACCTTTTGTACAATTCATTTTGGTGCAATAAAGAATTAAGTAAATAAATAAATAAACAGTAAACTGCTTTACGAGTAGATGCAAGGAAATTTACCGAATGTCATTATAAATATTTGTCCATGTGTTTTCCGTGTCTATGTTGCTCAATGCCACTTGACTCGCCTCACTTACCTAATTACTTGCTCTGACCACTCTCCACTGTCCTTGTCTAATGTAAACCGGGTATTAAGGATGTCTAAATTCTCTGGGATGAGTCATGTGACAAAGTATGACAAACAGTCTTATAATACCTACCTAAGTACTAAGTACCTAGGTAAGATATAGATACTTCTATAATCTTTCTTGATATGGATATTTCTATGATCTTTTCAGATATGGATATTCGGCGACGTCTGGTGCTCAGTATGGCTAGCAGTGGACGTGTGGATGTGCACAGCGTCCATCCTGAACCTATGCGCAATCTCCCTGGACCGCTATGTGGCGGTCACACGTCCAGTCTCCTACCCCAGCATCATGAGTCGACGCCGAGCCAAAGCTCTGATCGGTGGTCTCTGGGTCCTGTCGTTCGTGATATGTTTTCCACCTCTAGTTGGATGGAAGGACAAGCAGGTTGGTACTTCTCATTTATCTACACTGGTTGACAAATGCTTGTATGTACAGTACTTATGGGTTTGCTCGAAAATCTTGTGAGGATATAGCCAAGAAACATATGACCAGTAAGTCATAAGCTTCTAGATTATCCTAGGAGAAAAAATCTTTGTATTTTTTTAAGCTTCTGCTGGTATGCAAGCACATAGACCACCTGATGTTAAGTTGTAACCATCGCCTATAACAAAGCTTTGTATCGTAGGCCACGCACGTTAGGTACGTAGGTACCCTACAATGTACTACCTTGCCTCCACCAACCTGAAGTATGCCTCGAGTCTGTAGTTTCACCGGCACCCACACCCTTCAAACCGGAACGGTACGTTGGTAGTAGGTACTTCCCCGGAGAAACCCTTTCAAAACGAGCTCTACTATTACACCTTGCACATACTTCTTGCACTATTCTCCATTCGCAAGCGTAACTTTAACCAAGCGTGTGTTCAGTATAAACATGATATGTTTTTTTTATCATACCTATTCCCAACAGGAAGAAGGAAAAGACCCCGACCCCCCGTGCCAATGGACATGCGAGCTGACCAACGACGCAGGATACGTGGTCTACTCAGCACTAGGCTCCTTCTACATCCCCATGTTTGTGATGCTGTTCTTCTATTGGCGGATCTACAAGGCAGCTGTGAGGACGACTAAGGCTATCAACCAGGGGTTCAGGACTACTAAAGGTGCGGCTAACTAGAGACAATTAACTTGATTAGAGCTTAAGCAGCTGCTGTCTGCAAAGCATCTGAATTTATACTTTGGAAGGTGCTGAAAGTCAGCAATGTGCATAATCTCGTTCAAAAACATTATTACTAAGTAGGAAGCAAAGAAATGTGATATCAAACTAATGCAACTACTTACTTAACTTATTTAGTTATTTTATTTGAGAAAAACATCGTGAGGAAACCCGCTTTCCGGCTTTCACCTGTCTGTCTTTTTTTTATACTACTGCTGATCGAACTAGCAATGACCCATCTGATGGTAACCATCACTTATAACAAAGCATTACCTTGTAGTGTAGGTCACGCACATTAGGTACGTTCCCCACGATTTATTACTACCCTGCGTCTACCAACCTGAGGCAAACAGGTGTTAAGCCTCATATGCGTGTGCATGTGCTAAAAGTTGAAATATCTGCTCCGTATTAATGGCCTGGTGAATCAGTAGGTACCGGCTTTTTGTTATGGAAACTAATGCAGCCACTGATTACTATACCTACCTACTGGTTTTCAGACGCTTTTGCCTTCTACCCTACCAAATCAGACCTGTCAACTGCTTGTAGGTAAAGGCCTAGGCAGTCGATTTGACGACAACCGCCTGACCCTGAGGATACACCGTGGTCGAGGGTCAAACCGACCCCACGGTTCTCCGCTATCAACTGCCTCCAACCACTCAACCAGCACCTCACTAAGTGCTTCTCCTGAGAGACTTAGAAGGTAAGTTTTATATTTTCTACAGGACGAATCTCGCCTAGGACTGCTTGCTGAAGTGACCACACTTGGTAAACCTTTACTAAACTCGTCTAACTCAATAGTTTTAAGAACACAGACTAAGGAAACAGGTTACTATAATTTTACGATCGATCTTAGCAGCTGTTATTAACTTAGATAAAATTAAGTGATGTTTTAAGGAGATTATTTAATCCAAAAAATATCATGAGTGAGACCAACCCTTCTTTTCTTCCACTTTTCTTTCCAATAATATTACCGACCAGTATTTGCTAGCAAACCTGAAAGTATATGCATGGCATAGTCGACTTTCGTGTCTTCTTTTGATCAACTTTATCTTGTAACATCCTTAAACACTCTTAGAGGTAGGTATACTTTATCAGCCTCGTGAAATGGTGTCTGGATTGATGGTAGCCTTCTCGTTTCCAGACACTCCAGCGCGAGACGAGCGCACGAGAAGGTCAAGATCTCAGTATCCTATCCATCATCAGAACAAATCTGCACTAATCATGAGAACTCTAGATCCCCAAGCAGGTCTCCCAGTCCAAGGTGAGAAACATGTTAGATCCATGCACATATAAGTTTCCCACAGTTAGATCAGAAATCATGAATTACAAAGAAATTATAAAGATTCATGATATTTCTACCTGAACTGAATTTTTATGCACCCACTTTTCTAGACCTTTTCCTTCTTCCAATTTTCTGGATAACTGCTTACTAACATACTTATATGACAAACAGCTGACTTGATATATTGAGTGTAGCGTTTTATAAAAGTTATTTTAGCAAATTTTTTTTTTTATATGCTATTACCTTAATAATAATATTAATAATCGTTTATTCAGAACAATGTAGTGAATAGATTATAAAGTAAAACGATGAAACTGCGAAAGTTAGTAGGTATATTTAGCCATACAAACATTCGTTTCCAGTTGAAATGATATTGTATTTCAGCCTTTACGCTGTCCATTACGAGAGAGACGGTAGAGAACTGACGGAGAGCCGTCTAAGGGTTCGGAGCCACCACCTCACTCCAGGACCGCTTTACGACGAGTATGATGACAAGCCAAGGACGAGACGGATGGGCAAGAGGAATATCAAGGCACAGGTGATTATAACCCATCTAATGGGCAGCTAAGTTAGCGTCAACCGTCTAAGTCATAAGTCCATTGCTGAACATAGGCTTCCCCCATACTTGATGAAGTTTTCTGTAGTCACAACGAATTGGTGACCGCAGTATTATTACAAACACATACTCTGAAGATACTGTTGCTTACCATACCCTGGTGTTCCCTCAGTTCCCTATCGAGATCCATGGGACATGTTTGAAGGATCCTATTCTAAGTAACCACAAAAGCGAGGTAGCTAAAAATCCTAGCAAAACGGTTAGTAAAAATTGTGAACCTCAATTTAACTTCTAAATACTCTTGAGATATTTTACTACACGCGAGGGAACCCTTTTAGCATGTACCATTTTATTAAAGCTGTAAATAAATTTCTGAATTGATAAATTCCAGGTCAAACGCTTCAGAATGGAGACAAAGGCAGCTAAGACGCTCGGCATTATTGTAGGTGGTTTCGTTTTCTGCTGGCTTCCATTCTTCAGCGTGTACGTTGTACGAGCCTTCTGTGAAGAGTGCGTGCCTCCTCTCCTCTTCTCGGTGTTGTTCTGGCTGGGGTACTGCAACTCCGCGATAAACCCGCTTATCTATGCGCTGTTTTCTAAGGATTTCAGGTGGGTACCTCTACTAACGAATGTTGTAAGTAAATCAGAATCAGAATAATCTGTATTGTAAACTAGATAAAAAGAAAAGAAATGGCATCACGATTTTAATCCCCAAGCACGGTAGATATTCCCTCCAATCTCTTAGTACCTACTGGAGATTCTCCGAGGTTGTCTAAGGGAGGTAGTCAGAGGTACGTACAGATAGTACATTTGGTACATACCCACATTTTGCTGTGATTAGTAATCCATACGTACAGGGTGCAAGCCCATCATCGCTGCTAAAATACTAACTGGTTTCATTTGCGATGTTTTCTTTCACTGTTTGAGAGTACTGGCACATACATTTTTCGGACGGAAAAATCCATTGGTGCACGACCGGATTTGACCCACGATCAAAAGGCGGAGTCACTACCACTAAACCACCGGCGCTCATTTGCATGTTGTAGTTATTTGTATTTAATTTTTGTGACAGGTTCGCATTCAAGCGCATTATCTGCAAGTGCTTCTGCGGTGGAGGAGGCGCGCGCCGCGAGTCTGAAGAGGGCGGCTCTCGGCGAGTCCCACGGCCGCAGCACTCGCACTCGCTAGAAGAAGAGCAAGGGTGCCAGCCGTCCACTGCTGCTGAAAGGTGACACTATGTCTAGATAGATGTTGGCTAGTCTGAAGGCGGGTAAATCTCACTCTCACTAGAGCCATGGCAGCATGATAGTTAGTTACACAGCTGTTAGCTGTTAGTTTTTTGTATGTATTGCCTTATTTTAAGTAGGTTTAACATTGTCAGATCTGAAGACTAGATACAGGTTTTGATGCCAATACACTTAAAATACCCAGTAAAGGTGTTGCACCAGAGTAGAGCGGGCCGATATATTTTAGAGCAAAAACATGCAAATTGTATATGTCATAAAACAAAAGTTACCTAAACCTAGGTATCGTTATAAAGAATACAGGCATTTATAATAATAATAGTTATGATAGACATCCATTTCAATGATGAAATGGATCACAATCATCAGTAATCATTAATAAGTACGAAAAAATGGACAAAAAGTGTCAATTTTTTTGTAGTCAGAATCATCCTCTAAATGCGGAGTTGCAGTTTTCGGAAGTACCTAGTCTATTAGGTATAGTGCAGAGCGTCATCTAACGACTATGTCTAACGACTCAAGGAAATAATGAAAGAGCATCTAGGTACATCACTTATGATAAGCTTTGAATATCACTCGGTAGATGGCGCGATTTTCAAGTGTAGTAGGTACTTACTGTTATGCTGTTATGTTGTACCACAGGTTGGTACCTACTTGGTTACTGAGTGAACGAACAAAAAATATTGGTTTTTTATTTTTACCTACAAAGGCTAAAACATTGTTATTATGTAATTTATTATTTTAATTTATTTTTCAGGTGACGTCAAACGATGCGACGACAAAAGCCGCAGTTCCAGTCAACTGTCGTCGCATGTGTCTGAAAAAAAAAGAAAAAACTTAGGTATAGTGATGTCGTCGTGAGTCAAATCTAGTCGTGAACTTATATGTAGCTGTTATAATAACGGGTTTACAAATAACGTTATTGCAATAACGTGTTACGCTTATAATGTTATTTCTAAGCGTGGCTTTACTAAATTAACTAATTTATGATATCTGAGGTATATTATATAGTTATTATTAATGGAGCTATTAGAATTATTTGTAGTGATATTTATAAATTTATTTTATTGAAAAGACTGTCTGAATAATGTTTTTATTCTATTTATGTAGCTACAGATAATTTATAAAAAATACGATTAATGGGTATTGTACATAAATATTATACAATAAGAAACAAGTGAACTACAAATTTGTCATAGTTATTTGTATAGATTTATAACCTCGTAATTTATTAAGAGTAATAAGAACCTTCCTACTTAATAAATGAATGTATAAATAGGTGATGTTTAATCCTGTTTTATAAAAATGGTACTTGCAAAAAGTCATAAGTAATTAAGTATTTTATCGTATAGGTACACACCTTTTTTTATGTGTCCTAAATGTCCCAGTAATCTCTTAAGTAGCTAAGCTAGTTGTCCTGTCGTTAAGCTCTTCATTCATAAAATTATTCGACTAATGCCTTTTATTCCCAAGAATTTTATGCAATAAAATTTATAGATAAACTCGTCACCACGAATGTGTAATAGTAGGTAGTTAGATATTAGGTTACTTGTCCAATATTGAGTGTACCCTTTTTCACCATCAAATTTTCTATGACAGATAACAACAGGGGGATGACATTGTATATCTGTAAGAGGGGTGATTGTGTAAACGATTTCCTATACAAAATCTGTCATAATACTTGACACATGCAACAGGAGTTTGTTAGCAACAAAAGATACAAAGAGGGCTGCTGTTGATAGCAAAATCCTGTTGTAAGTGTCAGTTATGACAGAGTTGCTATTGAAAATTTGACAAATTTGACACTTGCAACAGTGATTTGCAACAACACTTACACAATCACCCCTCAGATCAGCAAGTTCATTTTTGAGAACTAAAGCTCAAACCTTTAGTAACAAAATTGGTTAACTTGATTTCACATCTTAAAACAGATAAGAAACCCAAATAAGTCATTACGCATAGTAACCACTGCATAAAGTACTATTCGATCTTCGATCGATACATAATTGTAATGCACATCACTTTCCTCAATCTTATACTTAAGTTATATAGGTATTTGATGGTGTATTCAGTGTTATCAAAAATAATATATATACATTCGATAAATGAGTCCAGAGTGTGAGAATGAAAACGTATGGCATAAAATTATACGAAATGTTACCTAGTTTGTTTGTTTTATTAAATTTTATCAATACCTAAGTACCTTATCTTCCTCTGTTTAAACGTGCCCGATGACCCTGTTTATGTCTTTAGCAATAATAATAAATAGTTAAAGATATCTATACTTACACGACATCATTTAGTCCCAAACTAAAGCATAACTTGTACTTTAGGAACCAGATGACTGATAAAATACTTTTTTGTGAATAAATTACATACCTACCTACTTACTACCCAGCCTCAAAAGAAACATACACCCTACGAGTAGTTCTTCACACAATCACTGTACGAGTTTGAAGTAGGTACCACTTGGTACTAAAATATCTACGTGGATATCTACCCTGCCTAGATATTAAGGTTGTGAAGCTGAAGCTATTTCAGAAGAAAGTGCAAAGCGTAGGTTACGTTTGCTTTACAATTAGGTGGCAAAATGATTTTTACAAAAAAGTGGTTAAAAAAGGTAAAAAATGCCTGTGCTTATTTTACTAAAAATACTGCCATAACCATCTTACGCAGAATAACTTTCGATTTCTAAGGGTTGTTCGAAGTATCACTTTTAATTCGTCAGTGAGGTGCTGCAAATAATGTGTTATTTTAATTTGGCTATCAGCTTCATCCAAAAACTTCATGATTGCTGGGGGTGCACGGCCTTGTTACGTGTAAAACAAGTGATATTTTTTTAGGCTCAACTGTCAGTGTCACTAACTTTCATTTTTCAAGAACGTCAAGCATGCCAAGCAAGTCAAGTCAAACATTATGTTCGTTCATTTCATTCAGTGTGAGGGCCGCGTTGGCGAGGAAGTACGTGTGGAGATTATTATTAAAATCATAATATTATCGTAAGCTTCAGATTGTATTTCAGAGTTCTATTCACATAATAAAATAATATTTATTGCTAGTTGACATGTATTTCGGAGGCGTAGAAGGGTGAGTAATGTTATTTTTAATATTATTGTAGTTGTAAGCAACGTAAGAGTAGAAAGGTTTACCTTGGGCCATTCAGCGTTCTAACTGCAGGTTAATTATTTCATAATTTATAATTAGCAGAACAATGCTTTTAACACTTTTTATGATTTTTATTGGAAATATTACTTACTTTGGAATAAGGATTATAAATTAGTACCTAAGTAGGTATCTATCTACTAGGAGTTCTATACTTTTGTCATCATCTAAATGCCAATGCCGAATATAAATTTTAGTTTTTAAATTAGGTGCGAATCTATAATTTCCGCAAAAATGAATTAGTATTTATACCCATTTTTGCCGGTATGAGGAAACTATTAAATAATATTTCAAACAGCTCCTAATTAAAGGTACCTATGTAAGTATACCTGGTAGGTAGTAAGTAGGTAGGTACGTAGGTATGTACCTACTTACCCTTAGAATACTAACGTAGACCCTCACAATGTATTAGAATAAAAACATCTGTTTATTGCCTCAACTTCCCGCGGATAAACGAAAAATAAAAATTAAAACAATACAACATTTTAGTATATTGCATAAATTGCACATGGCTGTAATCACCAATAACCGACCAATCAGGATGCATTATTCGACAAACCTCAACAAGCCTGTCAACACACCGACAAAACTGAAACGCAGTATTTTAAACCCTATCATCAGTTACATAGGTTCAAGTTAGATTGTGTGGAGCGTAAGAATGTAAACAATTCAAACAATTTCGTATGTTGTTGGCCTTGAATTTTTATAAGTTTACTCTCGTATTGAATTTATGTTAATGCAAACAGGCAACCTGTTTTGTTGCACCCGTGTCGTTTGTTGTTTCAATGATTTATCGCTGGTGAACAAAAACTAAAACTTGGATAGCCAAACTATATAATTCAACCTATCTACCTACTTAAAATGTGACGGCTGATGTGGCGCGGTGGGCAAATGTCCGCCTGCGACGCAGGAGGTTGCAGGTTCGATTCCCGCCTTGGGATAAATGTTTGTACGTTCTAAAAATATTTATTCTGGGTGGTCAGGGTATTTTTTATGCATAGTAAAAAAAATATCAGTGCCTGTAATGTTTTGTATAAAGCATATCAGTGATCTAAAATGTGACGGATGTACCCATAACACGAACTAGAAATTCTTATACAAATTTATTAGCTTGCCTATCAAGCTAACAAATATTTACAAAAGTAAACACTTATTAGTGTAGGTAGGTACTAGGTAGTGTTTACTTTTGTAAACCTATCTACCTAAAATATAACACCTTCGCGAAAATCGATAAAGGTTATTTCCCTATCGGATTGCAATCACCCACATAATCAATAGATAACTACCGTGATAAGAATGTACCTACCTACAGTGTTATTGTTTATTTTTTAATAACGAAGGTACTTATATAGGTAAGCAGGTAGGTACGTCACCTGCAAGGTACCACCTAGGTAATAAATTCGTACAAAAGTTCCTTAACTTCGGTTACATACATACACTACTTACCCATACAACCTATACTTGCATAGATATTTAGCCGATTTTTATTAAATGATTCGCTGAGTGAACAAGCAGATGACCTATTAAAATAATTTAATGTCAAAAGGTTTCTTCCTCGGGCGAGCGAAAACGTTTCTTACGAACGCCGCCTTAACTATGAGAGTATTATGATTGAATTCTAGAGAAAATTTGTGGTGCTTGATGATGCCTATAAAAAAGTCAACGACAGCAAAGTCTAACTTTTATAGGTATCTAAGTCATAAAAAGTAGTTTATTATGTTTATTAAATAAAAGTAATTCAAATCGTTAGATCATGTTTATGGGACATATAAAATAAGTAAATTAATCGTCTCAAGTGTCCAAAACAAAAGACTTTTCCCTTTTATTGCATCTAATTTGGACGAATAGTTAAAGAGATAATACGACGCTTACCGACCAACGAAGTGGGCACGGGTTAGATATAAATATGTGCAGACATGACTGTGTAAAGATTATACCTACCAACTTATTCGCGTATCTAAGGCATAAGTATTTATCTAATTCCGATAATGACATTACCGATAGCGACTCTAGCGATACTACATGAACTTGGCCTATGATTATATCAACCTATTAGGTGACTACTGGCAAATAATTAAACTATGGAAAAAATGACTTAGTACTACCAAACTAATAATAATAAGTAAATATAACTAAAACGCAAACCAACATTACCGAAGTTGTATTTGCCGTAGAAATTTCCAGTGGAATTTTGTTCACCTACACAAATGGATAATGCAAATTCTGTCAGCACTGCAAATTCCATTCTATACCTAAGGAGGTAACAACCGATTGCCTTTGTTGAAATTGTAGCTTAAAATTGTTAAATTCAGTATATTATACTGAAAACTAATTTCTTTAGAAACATTCTACCTACCTAGCTAGCTATAAACTAGTTACCATCCGTGACTTCGCTTGCTGATTATGGTAACCGCCAACACCCGTTAGCAACAAGTACGCCATTAGTTAGTTCCAGTAAATCGTCTAAAAAATCCAAACATAAAGATTTATTACCTACTTTATTTATTTACATAAGAAGGAAGTCTGATTCATAACACAATGATTATGTGTACGTATTCTTATCTTAGTGCATCGAAATATCTATTATACTTGTTATTGATACTTGTTATGTAGATAAGGTCTGCCAATAAATAATGCACTAATCAGTCGGTTGTTTGCCATGATAACGTTATCAAAATAAAATTAAGTAAAGTCTAGTGATTAGGTTAGCAAGGTACTGAAAAAGTACCTTAGATGTGCCAAATTAATCAGACAAAGTAAATATGTACCTAATGTACGCTTATGTACATCATACAAGTAGGAGAGTTAAAAAAAAAGCCAAGCGAAAGTCAAAACTTAAAAAGTAAAAATATGCATGCAATTGCAATCAGGTATTTAATTTCACATCATTCGAGATCTATATCTTATCTTAGATACTTTGTATTCTTAGTTTTCACCATAACTTCCAAAAGTTAGATTAGATTGAGGTCTCTTGGAAGTCAAATAAATAGAAGTAGTATATACCTAGTTATCCTCTAGACATGCATCTTCAAATTCACAGAGGAGCAACTCACTCCAATCTCGTGATCTGCAACGAGCATGGCGTGGTGGTTGGCAAGTCAAAAGGTCCTGGCACCAACCACTGGAGCATCGGCATTGACGAGTGTGCCAAAAGAGTCCTAGATATGGTCCACGCAGCTAAAGAAGATGCTGGTATAGCGAAGACCCAGCCGTTAGACTCTTTGGTAAGAGTAAAGACCAATTTAAAAGTCTGGCTTGGTTAAATTCTGGTGCGCAATTGTGAATCATTTACCAAATACCTTTCGCTCACCAAGCTAGATAGTTTTCGACGAGCATAATAGCGAAAGTTTCAAATTTTCCAGGGTCTAACACTTTCAGGCTGCGCACAAGAAAGCAGCAACGCAGAACTAGCCACATGCGTCGCTGAAAAGGATCCATCATGTGCCAAGGCAATCTACGTCGCTACTGATACAGCTGGATCTTTGTTCACTGCAGCTCCTAATGGTGGCATGGTTATTATTGCCGGTGAGTTTCAAGATTCTTTGACAAACTAATATCACACTTTTTAGCTCTCTTTGTAACTCTGTTACTTTGTAACTCTTTCACACATAGGTCCAGGCCTGATTGTCTTAAAGAAATAATATTTTCAAAAATTTGCAAAAGTTCAAGAGAGCGTACTAATCTTGCGTGTTATGGTTTTTCTGATCACTTCAATTATTATTTATCACTTCTAACTTTGTCTTAATCTATATTTCGCGACGTTAGTAATGTTAGTAGTTTTATAACGCTAAAGAAGTTGCTTTAATCAGGAAGTCACCATATTGACCCTGACATCTTTACCAGTCCAATGACTGCTAACACATCAAAGATATATTTAGATTTTGTCTCCGTACTTTTCCATCTTCCTAGATAGATAGATAGATTATAATATTTACTGTACACCATTAAAGTAGTAAAAAATAAATGAAATTACGAAATCAAAAAATGTGACTTCTTACCTACTTTTTTTGACAGCCGTTACAGCTCATTTTGTAGTAGCTCTGCCTTCTGTGCTGCAGGTGGTGGGTTCGATTCCCACCGAGAACAAAAGTTTGTGGGATGAAGATATGCTTAGTCTTGGAATAGATGATGTGTAAAAATGTCCAGAAATATTTATTTATTTGTTTGCCTCTGTCACGCACATAATTTGGACGAATTGTTAAAGAGATGATACGACGCTTAACGAAGTGGGCACGGATCAGCGGCCTATAAAAATGGTTTCAGTAACCATCGATCTATCTAGTACAATAAATGAATCAAGGAATTTAGGATAGAGTATTCTTAAGCTTTAAATTCGTTGGTTTGGTAGGTTGGTCACAAAAGTCACACGGTTTTCAAATTGCTTAAAATGGCAAAGTATAACTATAATGAAGCCATTTAACTGTTTAAATGTTGAAAATTCCCATCACAGTAAATTGTAAACAATCTGAAACTAGGTCATGAAACAGGGCCGTACAATTAGGTCTTCAGATAACCTCTCACCCTGGTGGAGGCTGAGTGATGTAAACATTGATGAATAATGAAAAATGTTTTATCTGTATAGACACATTTCAATATAAGTCATTAGCATATTTTGCTAATATTTTTTAATATAATAATGATAACATAATGATCCAAGTTGTTTTTAAACAACGAAAAAACGAAGGAGGTTCTCAAGTCACGTATATTTTTTTTATATATAATTATTTTGAGTGAAATCTATCAGTTAATTTGTTAGTTTTTATAGTGCTTACCTGCATTTAAGGAAACCAAAAGATGTATACCCACTCGAGGAAAAAAAAATTGGGATTATAGTAAATTCTTGTTATCTTCTATCGATAATCCAGCTAAAGGGCATATTTTATGTAGGGAAACTAACCAACGGGTTAGATAGGTACGGGGCACACGCTTTTGATATTTTAATTGTTTAAATCGTTTTAATGTTGTTAGATGATTAGGCCATAATAATACTTAAAGAAAGAGAAATGTTGCTATACCTACGTTGAATTTGTTAAATCTAGCGTATAAATTAAATTAATATATACAGCCGCTATACAGGTTTAACAGAGACCTAGTGCGGGGAACAGAGCTCATTCAACTTATGCACAGCGCAGCTTATTGTACGGGCTTGTAAGCCTAGTTTAGACATTTGAGGCTTCACTAAAAAAAAACATAATAATTAATACATACATTACATTCTATAATTATTTATTTATGAAACAAATGTACTGAGATGATTAATGTAGTTGAGATAAAAATAAATTATTAATATTCATAATTCAGGTACATCGTATTATAAATAAGTTATCAGTTTTGTTACAACTCTACCTACCAATGTACATTAATTGCATTTCTTTGATAAATGTTTTTTTATCCGTTATAAAGTGCATCCTGGTATCATTACAGTAAAAGTGTTCACAATTTCCGTTATTCGCTAATTTGATAGACAACTGCGCAATATTTCAAGCGGAGGCAATGTACTCACGATAACATACCAAGTACTTATAGATACCTACCAGTTAGATCGTGTGTTTGGTACCTACCTACGTATCTATGTAGTTATTACCTACTTTCTCTTTGCACGCGCTGGCTAATACATATAACGGTTCTAGTATTTCTTAGGTTTTAGTTGAAAGACACTATTCAAGGCGACTCAAATAATAGTTAGTGAGACTTGAGTTATCCAAAAGGCACTTATCATGTCCGGTTAATAAAAACCTTTGTACATACACAACACACTATCACAACTATACTAACACTAACACAATCTATACTGTCACCATCTCTTTTTGTTGACATGAAACTGACAAGGATGTGTAACGTTGCTAACGTTGCTTGTGTAATCATAATGTTCAATGTACTGTAAGTATCAGAAAATATGAATAAGAGCCATTTATCGTCGGTTTTAGCATGACCTCTATTTTTTACGACTTGTTTACAAGTGCAGTTCATTTAACTGTTTTAAACACGGACTAGTTATTAAAAGATCTCGTTTTTTTTCAGGAACCGGCTCCAATGCCCTGCTGTTGACTGCAGAAGGTGAAAAACGTGGATGTGGTGGATGGGGACACCTGTTAGGAGATGAAGGCGGTGGTAGGTTAAACTTTCTGGACTTACTTCATCCTCGGGAATTTTTAAAGATGGGCAGTAGGTACGTATTCTTAGCAGATTAACGTTAAACAGTATATCTGTATT
Organism: Electrophaes corylata; assembly: GCA_947095575.1. Taxonomy (NCBI): domain Eukaryota; kingdom Metazoa; phylum Arthropoda; class Insecta; order Lepidoptera; family Geometridae; genus Electrophaes; species Electrophaes corylata. The sequence continues at coordinate 7,585,457 of OX352722.1, read as the reverse complement.
TTGTTCTTTTTCTTGTGCCTCAGCATACTGGATAGCCCACCGCACAGTGAAAGCAGTATTTGATGAAGTCGACGACCTACGAACGAGTCCACACTCGATACACGCTGCCTGGGACCTCATCAAGGAACACTTTGGAGTGGACAACAGAGATGATTTGCTCCCACATGCTTATAAATCCTTTGACAAGTCCAAGTTCGCTGGTGAGTGTAACTAATAGTTTGTTAGTAGTCTACTTAGTTTCTAGTTGTAAGTACCGACTTACCTATTCATATGACTCAGGTTTATATAAATTTGATCCAATAGGTAACACCTATGACCTTATCCAGTGCCTTTTCTTTAAACTTACATATAGGTACTGGTTTGATACTTGTAAAAAAAATATTTTAAGTAATAATGTCGCAAAATTTAGGCTCCTCAAAATTAAAATACTGGACCCCGAGGACTTGGTCATGAGTTTTTATTCTCTGCAGGTCCAAGTATGCTCGGAATTTAAATCCATCACAGCTGGAAGAGCTTACAGCTAAGAATATTACCTGTACCCTCTAAACTATAGGTTTTATTTTTCCAGCGCTAACCCTAAAGCTATCTTCACTTGCGTACTGCGGTGACGAGCTATCTCGCCACATGTTTGCCTGTGCTGGTGGTGCATTAGGAGCTCACGTGGCAGCTCTAGCAAATAAGGCGAAGGCACCTCGGTTGAGAGTCGTGTGCGTAGGCTCAGTGTGGAACAGCTGGGATTTGCTGAAGCAAGGGTTTCTGCAAGAGCTGATCAGTAGAAAGGTGAGATTATGGTAAAACTTATAATTGTAACAAGTAATAATAATAATATTTATTGCGGAACATAGGTCAAATACAGATGAGATATTCAAATACGCAGAGCGGAATCTCTATGTTACCAAATTGGTGTACAATAATATTTCATTAAAATTACCATGCAATTCAAAAATATAATATGTAATAAATTCTATTAAAAATAATCTAAATTAAACACCATAACCTGAATTTAAATAATAAAAATATCAAAGTACCTCTATCTACAATATTTACAAGTAATAGTAATAAGGAAGAACGGAATTGAAATTAACTTGATTTATCATTATCCTATTCTTATATTTTTAGGTTTAATACCTACCTACCCAAATTTTACTAATTATTACAGAGAAGAAATAATATCTAAATAAGAAACCTGTTACTGGCTAGTATGCTACTAGCTTTGTACCTATTTGGTTTTATAATCTGTAGCTATTGGTTTTTTCAATAAAATATAAAATCTCTGATATGTGGTACCCTAAGCAAATGTTTCCACAGACTGATGTGTACAAGTTGCTGAGTCCAGTAGCTTTTTAAATTAGTTCGACTTTATCTGGTAAGAAGCCATTCTGTAAATGAATAATTAAGACCATACATTTACAGATAACTACAGAACTGGAGCTCGTCAAGCTCCGTGTAACCAGCGCTGTGGGGGCAGCGTGGCTTGCTGCCCGACACGTGAAATATGCCCTACCAAGAGATGACACAGCATTGTGTCAAGTTTTCTACACATACACATATGAAGCTAGCCACAATGGAGTCTACACAAACGGAGCTAATAGCAACACAAACGGGGTTGAGAGTAACACAAATGGAGTGCGTAGCACGAATGGAGTTGATAGTAATAAGAATGGAGTTGATAGTAAATTGAACGTAAATGGATTTAATGGTAAGGCAGATAAAGTGAACGGTGACAATTCGAATGGTGTAGATTGTGGATGTGATAAGTGGAAGAACTGGAGTTTATTGTAAATTTTCATCATAAAAAAAATTTTAGCATACTACCCAACATAAACAAAAATTTTTGAGAAGTTTTATAATATTTTGCAAGGATCTGATTGTGCCAAACTATTGTTGATCTGAATGCTGACTGTATTTTTAGTAAATGTATTGTTAGTGTTTTATTTAATCTTAAAGTAGGTAATCACTGTAAATAATAAATAAATTAACTATAAAGTTCCTTCTTATAAAAAGTAGGCTAGGTACCTGCATAAATAATATATCGTAGTAATTAAGCACTCGCAGCATATCAAATCAGTGGGATGTGCAAATAGGTCAAAACCTACCTACGTAGGTATAGTTATATTTTTGATGATAATCTTGTATCTAACGTATATTTTGGATATATAAAACTATTAATAAATTATGTGAGATTTTCCTACAGTTGTTTTCATATTTTATCTTTAAAATGGAAGGAATGCTCAGTTTGTATGTATTTAGCAGTTAAGTATGGCCTGCCCCTTATTGTGTATAGGAGTGAGGCGTATATATCGGAACAGGTAAAAATAACAGGTTTCACTTTAGAACAGTATGGAACTGTTATCTAGACCTAAGAGAAACTGTTCCAGTTCCACAACAGCCCAAATCTGCAGAAACATGCTTTTATTTATTCTAGCGTATGGAGTTTACTTTTGTTAGAAAGAGATAACGCTACGGAACATGCTCTTCTCTATTCTAGCTTACACAGCTTACCTTTGTTGGTACGAGATAGCAGCTGTTATGCCTGTCTGTTACTGTTACAAGCGGTAACAGGTGTTGCATTCGTTCGGAAATGTTGGGCTCATTTTTTTACAGAAAAAAATACTGTTGTATACCTACATTTCATTCATAATAATGCAAAAAATAGTTGCATTGTAAAACATACATAATACATTACAGTAAAAATATTTATTTGTTCTTGTTTGTCTTGTCATACTGTTGTAGTGAATAAAACTAACTTGTCATGTCATAAATTAATGATTAAGATTGCGTATTCGTGTATCCGAACGTTACTCCTTTTGTTTGATTCGATGTGTCCGTCAGAACAGCAGGTACCTAGCTCCAATCGTGTTTTCGATATTGCAAGCATTTAGTCAATTTCTCGACAGTTCATATTTTCATAATACTAGAATTTGTCACCTCATATTTTGGGATATTTTCATATAAATACATTACCTGCTGTCTTGACGCTTGCTCAGCAGGTAACTCTCTTAATCACAGCGATCACTGCACCTTTTGCACTGCTTCCTACGTCAGCATTTAGTCATGCATTTGTCAATCTCACATACCAAGTTTCATCAAATTTGGTTTAGTAGCAACGGAGATATTACGATGTGTTTATTTGAAAATTTAACGGACGCCATGTGGCATTTTGACGCCATTTTCAGCCAAAGTAATTTCACTTGAATCGAGTCACCTGCAGCTTATTTCCAAGAAATAGTTATACCGACGGATTCTTTAGAATTTTATCTTTCAGATAGCAGTCCAACATCGTAGCTTTCTAGTGTTTTTATCCTAATAAAACAATATATACAGTTTACATGCCAATATGTCCAAAGTGCAGTGCAAAGTGATACTAGGATAGGGATACTAAACTTCATAGAAAAAATCATACGACAGAAATGTATAAGTCAGACACAGTATTTCCAGCTTTTAAAACAAGATCAAAGTATTCATCATCATCATCTTAGATAAGTTCACAGCTTATTTCCATGATTAAGATATGTTGATGGATTCTGATACACGGGTACGTGGCCAGTAGCACTGACCTGACCGACCATGCCAAGCTAGCGAGGGTTGCTCACAGTACGTAACATGGCTGCATGACGATTGTTTCTGCCTCTCCGATATGCTGTGTGTGACTTACCGCCATGTCGATACCAACCTTATGATTTAAAATTCAAAATGGCGGAAGCGAATGATGGTATAAAAACTGACATGGGGGTCTTCTTTCGATTGATTTGGGGGTGCTACTTATGAATATGTGGTCAGATTTAAAATTCAAAATGGCGGGTGCAAATTATGGAATAAAAAACTGACCTGGGGGTCTTTTTTGACTAATTTGAGGGTGCTGATTATGAATATCTGGTCAGAGTTGAAATTCATAATGGCGGGTGCAAATGATAGAATAAAAAACTGACGTGTGGGTCTTTTTCGACTGATTTGGGGGTGCTAATTATGAATATGTGGTCAGATTTAAAATTCAAAATGGCGGGTGCAAATGATGGAATAAAAAACTGACATGGGGGTCTTTTTTGACTAATTTGGGGGTGCCGATTACGAATATCTGGTCAGATTTGAAATTCAAAATGGCGGGTGCAAATGATGGTACAAAAAACTGACATGGACTGCACCCGCCATTTTGAATTTCAAATCTGACCACATATTCATAAGTAGCACCCCCAAATCAATCGAAAGAGGACCCCCATGTCAGTTTTTATACCATCATTCGCTTCCGCCATTTTGAATTTTAAATCATAAGGTTGGTATCGACATGGCGGTAAGTCACACACAGCATATCGGAGAGGCAGAAACAATCGTCATGCAGCCATGTTACGTACTGTGAGCAACCCTCGCTAGCTTGGCATGGTCGGTCAGGTCAGTGCTACTGGCCACGTACCCGTGTATCAGAATCCATCAACATATCTTAATCATGGAAATAAGCTGTGAACTTATCTAAGATGATGATGATGAATACTTTGATCTTGTTTTAAAAGCTGGAAATACTGTGTCTGACTTATACATTTCTGTCGTATGATTTTTTCTATGAAGTTTAGTATCCCTATCCTAGTATCACTTTGCACTGCACTTTGGACATATTGGCATGTAAACTGTATATATTGTTTTATTAGGATAAAAACACTAGAAAGCTACGATGTTGGACTGCTATCTGAAAGATAAAATTCTAAAGAATCCGTCGGTATAACTATTTCTTGGAAATAAGCTGCAGGTGACTCGATTCAAGTGAAATTACTTTGGCTGAAAATGGCGTCAAAATGCCACATGGCGTCCGTTAAATTTTCAAATAAACACATCGTAATATCTCCGTTGCTACTAAACCAAATTTGATGAAACTTGGTATGTGAGATTGACAAATGCATGACTAAATGCTGACATAGGAAGCAGTGCAAAAGGTGCAGTGATCGCTGTGATTAAGAGAGTTACCTGCTGAGCAAGCGTCAAGACAGCAGGTAATGTATTTATATGAAAATATCCCAAAATATGAGGTGACAAATTCTAGTATTATGAAAATATGAACTGTCGAGAAATTGACTAAATGCTTGCAATATCGAAAACACGATTGGAGCTAGGTACCTGCTGTTCTGACGGACACGATTCGATCTGGCAACATCAGCACTGTTACCCTACCAAATGATTAAATTTCTACACGAACTATGTATGTTACAACACAACCACTGTTATTGCTGTTATTTTGGAACAGGTTTCTGGAACTGTTATTTTACTGGAACTGGAACAGGCGGAACAGGTTTCTTTTTTTACCTGTTATAGCCCACTCCTAATTGTGTATCTTCTGTTGCTAGACAAACTCTTGTTGCATGTGTCAAGTTGACAGATTTTCTATTAGAAATCTGTCATATTTGAGACTTACAACAGGAGTTTGCTAGCAACAACGCTTACACAATCACAGCGCGAAAGTTGAACCGTCTAGGTCCCACCGGTGACTATAAGCTAACTTAATTAATGTTGAGCCTATTCTATGAATAAACTTTTCCGGTACCTAGTTGAAGAAATTAAAATAACGATTAACTTACATAGGTATGTACCTACCTAGGTAACGTTGAAACCAGTGTTTTTTTATCCCTACCTTGTGTTTGCCCATACTTGACAGAACAGTATGTCAATGTCAGTATTTCGTTCGTTTCGTTCATTTCATTCATTAAAATTTAATCACTCAAACAAAAACCACCAAAGTTCAATTTTTGCAGCACAACACAATGTTATTTGTAAGATTTTCTCGCTATTTTAAACTAAAACCTGTGCATAATGTCAACTACAGATGTGTCTCCAAAATAACTTCATCTTCTAACAAACAAAATAGGGACAGTGTTCGAGAAAAAAGCTTCTATTTCGGTGGTGTTTTGGCAGTGACTGCAGGGATGATAGGTTACGTTAATTTTAGGGAAAATATAAGCGCTGCATCTATTGTAAATGACTTAAAAGGTAGAAGGCAAAAGTATAATTTCATCGCGGATGTTGTAGCAGTATCTGCACCTTCTGTGGTGTACATAGAGATTAAGGATGGAAGAAGATTGGACTTGTTCTCTGGGAAACCGATTACTCTCTCAAATGGATCTGGGTTTATTGTAAAAGAAGATGGGTTGATTCTAACGAATGCCCATGTTGTAGTGAACAAGCCGAATGCCTTGGTCAACGTCCGGCTACTGGTAAGTAATTATGGATATTTATTGTGCAATTATTAATAAAAGCATTGATAGCAGAAAGTGTGAAATCTGTGAAAGAGGTGATCTTTTGTGCAGCCCAATGGCAAATCTAAGCTGGGTTATTTCGAAATATTCTTGAAAACATGGCTTTATTATTGTTAGCTTCAATCAATGATACCCCTAGATGGCGAGTCACATACAAAATCACAGCTAAAAGCTGTCTGCGTGAATATAATATAGACAGCTACATTTGTTTAGTAATGAAGTGAGAAAAAAAATGATAAACAGTTTTAAGTTCAACCTAACTACAATCATGTCACTTAGTAAATAATGTTAATTGTCTAAAATCTCAAAATAAAAGCTCCCATCTCAAGGTTACATGCACTATCTCTAAATTTAAGCAAAGCAAAGGTTGTCTGGAAGAGATCACTTTTAGCTACAAGACCACCCATTGTACCTCTAGTTTTTAGTTGTAATCTAATTACTATCTTGTGTTTTAATGGTGTACAATAAAGTTATAACCTATCTATCTATCTATATTACAGGATGGTTCAAACCACACTGGTTTTGTTGAAGATGTAGATCTAAAGTCAGACCTGGCCACTCTGAGGATACCTGTGAAGGGCCTGCCCACTATGAAGCTTGGCTCATCTGCGGACATCCAGCCCGGCGAGTGGGTTTGTATAATACTGACACACAATTTTCTAAGCCGGTTACCATGGCAATGGCTCTTGCTTAGTAGTGCCTTGTTAAGTTGATAAGAGACTATAAGTAAAGCCACAATTTCTTACAGGTAGTAGCAATGGGTAGTCCATTGGCTCTCAGCAATACAGTCACAGCAGGGGTAGTCAGTTCCACACAGAGAGGCAGTGAGGAATTGGGCTTAAGAGGTAAATCATTTTCATTCATTAAGACATTGAACTGGCAATCTTTTTTTTGTTTTTATGCTACTTGCTGATGGAAAAAGCAGATGACCCACCTTGTGTTAAGTGGTTACCATCGCCTATAAAAAAGCATTGCTGGTTAAAAACGTGCCTTGCAGTGTATTGCTCAGAGTCAACACATGTATGCCTCAGGTTGATGGACGCACACAGAACAAGCATTTGGCCCACCTGATGTTGAGTGATAACTTTCACCAAATCTTTGTTTGTTATTTTTTCTAGGCAAAGACATGGTGTACATTCAGACAGATGCGCCGATAACGTTCGGTAACAGCGGGGGGCCGCTAGTGAACCTCGACGGCGAAGCAATCGGCATTAATAGTATGAAAGTCACATCAGGGATATCATTTGCCATTCCTATTGATTATGTAAAAGAATTTTTAGCTAAAAGTAAGTAATACTGCTTATCTACCCCTTATTACGTAACTTTATAATATAATAATAATGCCGGACAATTCACACAGCATCATCTAGCCCCAAGCTACGCAGAGCTTGTGTTAGAGGTACTAGATCACTGATATACTTATACAATAAATAATAATAATAAATAATGCCGGACGATCCACACAGCATCATCTAGCCCCAAGCTAAGCAGAGCTTGTGTTATGGGTACTAGATGACTGATATACTTAATACAATATTATATTACATACATACATATTTTTTATTAAACATAGAAAATACCCAGAACACTCGGAATAAATATTTGCAGATCGTACAACATGTATCCCAAGGCGGGAATCGAACCCGCAACCTTCTGCGTCGCAGGCGGACATTCGCCCGCCGAACCACATCGGTCGTCACTATTATTATTGCTATCAATATTTGTATCCTAGTATTCATGTTAAATAATTTTCTATTATTTGTTCTTAAATTAACATTTTCTACTCGGCGCGTACCTGACTCTAGCAGCAGGAGGCCTTGGGGCGGCCTAAAAGCTGTCAGTTGGACCCTAGCTCATAGGATTTTCTCGCCAATTCATGGATTGTGTATGTGCTTACAGGAACAACGAAATCTCCCCCTGTTTCGAGACGATATTTAGGAATCACTATGCTCTCTTTAACACCTAATATCTTAATGGAACTGCGAATGAGGAATCCAGAGGTAAAGTACTGATAATGTATCATGCGACAGGTTCGCGACAGGCCCGCAAGAGGTTTGCGACAAGCGCAAAATAAATATTAGGGGAAATGACATCGCCAATCTCAGCAGTCATAGCAGTTATTAGTAGCTTTACCTTCTAAGGTCGTGGGTTCGATGTTTGTTCTAGGTGGGGACCTAGAACAAACATTTGTGCGATGAATGCAGATGTTTGTTCATTATATGGGTGTTATACTGTACTTTTAGTATGTACTAGAAAACCGCACGCGACTCCGTTCGTGTAAAGTTATTTTCATAAAAGCCCGCTGTACGTGTTAAGGGGTTGAATTACAGGAATTCCGTTCTTAGTTCACCTCTATGTACCAAGACGAATATACCCTGAAAATTTAAATTCTCTACGACCAGTGGCTTAGGCTGTGCGTTGTCTATATGTCAGTCAGTCAATTAGTTATTCAGGACAAAGATTCTTATAATTGGTACCTATAGATTTACAAAAAATAAGTATATGAGTATTTTATCAGATATCTGGTTCCCATAATACAAGCTTTGCTAATTTGGGGTCAGAGGGCGTTTGTGAATGTTTGCCAAATATTTATATGTTTATTTCCAGTTACCAACAGACATAGAACATGGAATACTCGTTTGGAAAGTTATTATAGGATCACCTGCATACAAGTAAGTACTCAAACAGAGCTGTTATAATCATCATCAGCGTAAAGAAATCCATCAAAAGGATATAAGTATTCTATCAGTCATCTGGTTCCCATAGTACAAGCTATGCTTAGTTTGGGACTAGATGTTGTGTAAAAATGTCCACAAAAATTTATCCTACTACTAATATTATAACCTCGAAAGTTTGTAGGTATGGATGTATGAATGGATGGATGTTTGTTACTCTTTCACGCTCTAACCAGTAGACCGATTTGGATGAAATTTGGAATAAACATAGATTATAACTTGGATTAACATATAGGCTACTTTTTATCCCGAAAAAATAACGGGAACGGGAAAAAACTGCCACGCGGGCGAAGCTGCGAGTGGCTGCTAGTTTATTATAATATATATTTTTTTACAGTGGAGGTCTCCAGCCAGGTGATATTGTAACGAACATAAACGGCAAAGCGGTTCATACAGCTAGCGACATCTATGCGCTACTCGAGAACACCAGCGGGAGTTTGCGCGTCGACGCCGTGAGAGGGCGTCAAAAGATAGTTTTGACAGTTTCACCAGAAATTCACCAATAGATCGAGAAATATAAGCTAATCGCCATACTTATAAACGATATTTAAATTTAAATATTGCTTAAAGTCATTTTTCATTACCTATTGGTAAGAGGTGATAATAGTTACTGTTTAAGCATTGTTTATCTTTTCACAGATTTTTATAAGTAAGGCCAAAAGTCTACGTAAAAAACCACGAACAACTCTATAGATACTCTAAGTATTACTGAAAGTACGACTGACCTTGCAGCTCAACTAGTAGCTCTACCTTCTGTGCTGTAGGTTGTGGGTTCGATCCCCACTAAGAACAAACATTTGTGTGGTGAACATAGGTGTTTGTTCTCTGTCCGGGTGTTATATATTGTATTCTATGTATGTATTTACATAAAACACACGTGCATAAGTATTATATCAGTCATCTAGTACTTGATTGCATAAATAACAATGTACTTGATTATAATGATACAATAATGTAGGTTACCAACTGACGTTTGTCTCTAAACTATCAAATAGTAAAACTCCCATCAAAATGGGCTCAGTAGGTGCATAGACTGTTTAAAATAATATTTGTCGTAGAAGTGATGTAAATACAATTTATTTATTATTTTGACAAAATTATGTTCAAATTGAAAGTACTTATAGAAATAATTTAAGTTTTTTAGAAGAATGTGTTTTACTTAATTTCTAAGAATGTTTGTACATTTTATTGTTATTATAAGACTGTAAAGTCTGAAAAACTGAATTTTATTAAGTTTCCTCCTGCTAATTGACTACATATCTCGCGACAGGTTTGCAACATGTGTGACACAACATCAAGTCGTCATTATTGCTCGTGTAATTAAGTGTTCGTAGGTACATGTGTTCCGATCGCGAAAGAAAAAATACTATCATGGGCTGTAGCAAATTACATATCTTGCGACAGCTTGGCGACAAGCAGTACGTGGTATTGTTTATGCTTGTCCATGATCGCGTAAAATAACTTAAACAAAATGTGTACCATGTCTCATGTCTATAGTTATGGGAGTCAATGGGAAATCTAATGGGTTTTGAAGCACCGTGAAAGATTATGACTCAATATTTTTTAATCGTTTTGTTAGTTACAGATGCGCATGATTTGATTCTTGTCTGTTTAGTTAGGTCCTCATTATGATAAGAGTATTGGTTTTAGCTCTTCTAACGGTAAGATAATCATAGTTTTTTTTTTTGGAAAATGAAATTATACTTATGTAGATTAGATAGATAGATTATAGCTTTATTGTACACCATTAAAACACTTAAACAATTAGAACAATTAAATTACAACTAAGAAACCAGAAGTACAATGGGCGGTCTTATCGCTGAAAGCGATCTCTTCCAGACAACCTTTAATGGTATTAAGGTAAGAGCGACTAAGGGAACAACTAGGAGGCAGCAGCATCTCCACACCGACGACACTGCGGTCACCCGATGCCAAGCGTGGTGACTATGGTAACCCCCTCTAAATATACGGGAGGCCTTTATCCAGTATGCTTATTTAGGCTGTTACCGTAACGTGATTTGATTAAGATATCTAAGGGAATGACGACCGATGTGGCGCGAGGGGCGAATGTCCGCCTGCGACGCAGGAGGTTGCGGGTTCGATAAATGTTTGTACGATCTGCAAATATTTATTCCGGGTGTTCTGGGTATTTTCTATGTACATTAAAATATGTCTTTGTATGTAATGTATTGTATTAAGTATATCAGTCATCTAGTACCCATAACACAAGCTCTGCTTAGCTTGGGGCTAGATGATGCTGTGTGGATTGTCTAGCATTATTATTATTAAACAAGCCAAGTCTCAAAACAAGTTGCCTAAAATGTTTAATGAAACCTAGGTAATTTTCTTTTAAGTCGCCAATATGCTCCATGCCTGGCTTCCGACCAAGTAAGTACCTACTAACGTAATTTGACGCTTCTTCTAAGAGGTTTTTTGGATGCTATGTAGTATACGGTAACATAGAACTGTGAGTTAAATATAAGTTTGGTCATCAGAGTAATCAAATTGATATTTAAGAAATTTAGTTCCGAAACCATAACTAGATGTCACTGCTAAAATTGTACCAATGCTAGATCGCGTTATCGTTGCGTTTTGGCATTTTACCTATATACCTACTTATAATACCGAAAATTGTTTTGAAACCTTTTTCTGGTTTACTTGCAATAAAGTATTATTGTAACATTACTGGAAGTGCATTATCATTTGGACTCCTTGGGAAAGCGACCTTTTTACATGGTCCTTACGAGCGGATTTCACTAGGTAGCTAAATTATTAAGTTTTTTCTCCTCATTTATAATTTTTAATATCTCTAACAAGATTACTGCAATAAATCTACTGCTTTCTTGAGTTATATGATTTATTCATAACTAGTTTGATTTATTTCCTCGAAACTTTCATGGAAATCATTAAAAAACTGTGGTCTTCTAAGTAGGTAAGTATCGAAGTAGTTAGATATGAAAATACAATTATTATAATTAGTTAGGTACTTACATAAATAATAATTAGTGTAGGTACAAATGCATGAAACGTAAAACCAATCTGTGGTAAAACCAAGTTATGGCATAAATACCTAAGCTTTTTTAAAAAATAGTAAATGTCAAAGAATTCAATGATAAAAATAAATAACAAAATGTCTTTCAGACTGATGACGTCAAATTTGACATCTTTTTTTTTGAATGTCCCTTACTTTTGTATCGCCCGCGGCTTCACTCATGTGAAGATATTTTTATACAAACTTCAACCCCTGCTTTACCCTTTTAGGGATTGAATTTCATGAATTTCTTATTTTTAATTACATGTTCTACGCACCAAAACGAATATACCCTGAAAATTGCAAGTCTCTACGAGCAGTGGTTTAGGCTAGTGCGTTGTTTAATATGTCAGTCAGTTAGTCAGGACAAAAATTTATATAGGTACCTAATTGGTATAGATTTGACAATTTAATTATTTTGACAGGTGTTATGTATGGAGAGAAACCCATTCTTCGATTAGGGCCAGACGAATATGAACCTAACGAACCTCAAAACGCAGCTGATGTAAATGGTAAAACTTTTTATTTATTTATTCATAATTCTCAGCCATTCATAATTCATAATTTATGTTTTATTAAATTTAGATAGAACGAGCAGATGGGCCACCTGATGCTATGTGGTTATTATGGGGGAAAAGGGGGAAGTTTGCTGTACGTTAGTAAAAAGGAAAAGCGTCTGTTAGGTGCTTCATGGTTGTATGGGTTCGCTAGTTTTACCATTAGTTTATACATTATGTACATTTTAATACTGTAAGTGACCGGAGACGATTTACCTACTGCCTTCCCACGGGAGTGGGACGGGACACCGCGCCACATCGGTTGTCAAAACAGAAGACAGCTTTATTTTAATTAAATTACGTAATTTTGGTAATAGGTGAGCAACCAGACGTAAAAGAGCCCCAATGGGTAACAAACCTGCGAACCAATATCCAGAAGCAAATCAACGAAGCGGGGTTCGAAGACGCAAAGCCTGACATCAAAACCCTTATTGACGGTAAGATAATAATGTTCGTTAACATATCACGCAGCGCCATCTAGTCTTAAACTAAGACGGTACTTGCATGAAAGAGATCCTGTAATGAAATAAAGCCTGTCTTATTTTAATGTTATATCTCTGTTTTTGAAGTAATACTTCCAATGCGACTTCCAACAAGGTTGCGTTAAACGTTTAACACTACCATGGAGGGGTATGAAAGCACTGTTCTTTCTCTCTTTCTCTCATAGCCAGTTAGTCTTAAGCACACTCTTTTTTTTTCTATTTTTTGTCTGGTGTACCTATATTATTATAGTCAGCTGCACAAACCTTCCAAAAAGACTATGAGATACCCAGACACAAAACAAACATCAATTCTTTACATATATCATTATCCTGAATGGGAATCAAACCCACAACTAACCACACAGAAGTTATCCACACCTACTTACCAACAACAGTACTGTAAACCGAAGTTTCGTGAGTCAAGGCTAGATGGCGCTATTGATAATTTTCTTAACACAATCATTAGAAAAGTGATTTTGGTTTCCAGAAGCGAACGCTAACGTAAACGAAGCAAACGGTGCAACTGAAGGCGACCAAAATAACCCAGGTAAATAACTACACTCTAAAAATTAACCCTTAAATTCTCCTTTATGCGCCTTAATAGGTATGACAAGGCGCAAGTTATGTCCATGGTGACCCCGGCTGTGAAGAATAGGACCCCTGCATCCGCCTTGCTTGCCGTTCTGCGCTGTAGATTGTGGGTTCGATCCCGAGATCTGTGGATGACGTAAGTGGTGACAAAGAAATGCACTGGAATGAGGGCAGCTTCCTGACATTTTTCGACTTTTGTTTATTTCCTACATAAGCACACACAAATCAACAAAAACAGACATCGAAAAAGAAAGTTACCTAGACGAAAGGTTGTTGCTTGAGCACTTTGTGTTTCTACTGAGTACTCACAACACGAACAGTATGCAATCACTAATCCACCATATGTGGTGATTACTGCAAACACCCTCAAACATGGGGGAGGGTGTTAGAATTAACATCAAAATAATGTATTTCAAATACTACTAGCGCTATCTCTTGAGACAATAAAATGTTAGTCTATGCAATCCATTCATCTGGGAAAACATACCCTGAGCCCGGATGAGCTACAAGAACTTAGGTACTCCCAAGAAAATCCTCCAGTTCCTAACAGCTGGCAGGGTTCAGTGGTGAACTATGAACGCCCTAATGAGGGGTGACCTTAACACGTGGCGATCACAATAGCCATAAATCAGTGATACCAAGCCGCAAAAATATAATAATAAAAAAAATAGTCTATGCAAAGTCACTACGTGTGTTTTAGTTGGTTATGGGCCCAGCACGCTTTCACTGCGCCACTCTGTGTGGGTGTATCCGGCAGGCTAAATAAATAAATAAACAAATATAAATAAAATGAACACCATCATGACTTTAATCCCCAAGCACGGTTGATACCCTCTCCGATCTCTTAGTACCAAGTAGGTACTAACTCGAGCTTGTTCGTGGATGTCTAGGGGTTTTTGACTTTAACTTTAAATTCGCATTTTCGTAGTGCAAAAGTGCCCTAAAACTAAACAATTTGCTGTTAAAACTCAACACAACGGTGTAACTCGCTGACCTTTCTCCGCCTGACGTGTTTTAACTACTTTAATAAGATCACGTGGGTCGCTGGGTACTGTAAAGTTTGATTGTGTTACCAGTGTCAAATATTAATTAGTTGAGTTACTAAGCTTTACCTATAGGACTATAAAACTCCTATAAAACTGTCAAAGAATAATAACAATCACCTACCTCTGCCTACCCCTAAAAAGAAATAGAGTTAGAGACGTAATAGAGCTATTATGTAAGATTTGTAAGTCTATTAATGCATTATTTCTTGTGAAAACAGAGGTGCGGGTTCCTGTCAAAGTGCCTTTAAGAAATGGCCCACGTAAGTTTCCAAAGTTTAATTAAATTTTATAAATTTACTACAATTTTATAAATATTTGAACACACACAGCTTCAAAGTAGTAGTGGTGGGTTCGATTCCCACCGAGAACAAACATTTGAATGATGAATATAGATGTTTGTTCTGGGTCTGGCTGTTATATTGTATTCTAAGTATGTAGGATTTATAAACAAAAAGTTAGGCAGTCTGTGGGGACTGGCGATAGAAGGCAAAACTAGACCAAAAAGTAGGTACACATATATAAACACAGTATATATATAGCTCATGGAAAGCGTTCGGTGACGATGACGCGAGTTCCATGATTTTTGTTCACCCAAAAAGTGCTCAACAGCCTAAAGAAGTTTTCACTTTAAAAAGTATATAGGTATTCTATCAGTCGTCTGGTTCCCATAGTACAAGTTATGCTTAGTTTGGGGCTAGACGATATTCTTAAATTCTTTATTGTACACAAAAATATTTACAAAACAGTGATTACAAAAGGCATATTATGTAATTATATTTTTATTATTATGTGTGTCTTTATTATTTATTTTGTTATTGTATAATATGTACCTATTATTTCTCTGTAATATTATTAGTGTGGCCTTTGCTGTAGATGTTTGGTTTTTTGTTTTTTTATGTAGATTACTTTGGCATTTTGTATTTATCTTTTACTTTGTTTTATTTTTATTTTTTTTATTTTGTACTCTCATTTGTAATATTTTACTGATATGTAAAGGTTGTCCGTGGCATTACCTACACGGCTCTAACGGAAGACCAGCGTTAGTTGACTGTAACGTCAACTAACTTCATGCTGAGTTAGGGACCGCTTTGCGACTCTTGCTTGGCCCTTTTTGTTGTTATTTTATATATTGTTTTGTGTTGTGTAAGTGTCTGCAAATAAATATGTTTTCTTTCTTTCTTTCAAAAAATGTTGTGTAAAAATGTCCTCAAATTTGTATTTACTTTTTTTCTAATCTATTCTACAAGTGTTTTATTTTGTTCATATTCTACAGTTGAAAGTGGTTGGGAATATGACCTTAAAGCCTATATCAAGGAGCTTATAAACACGTATGGAAACAAGGGCTTGGAGCGCTATGTCAAACCGGTTATTAGTTGTAAGTTTTTACTATTAAACATCCTATTAATACTTAGCATCAGTATTTATTAAAAAAAATACACTTATTGTTCAAAGTCAAAGTAAAAAATAATTTATTCAGTAATATCCGCAGGGATCATCTTGAAACGTTTTAAATCTAGGTGAATCTAAGCGCCAGTTCCTCGCGACCAAGCCTAGAAGAACCGGCAAGAAACTTACGGCTTGGTTCCTACTGTACTGTGTTTACAAAGTAATAATAATGTAAATAATGAAACTCCAGTGTGGTGCCAATCTAACTTAATAAGGTGATTGCAAGACAAAAAACAGGTCCAGACCTAATATTAGACAGACAGACAGCGGAGTCTTAGTAATAGGGTCCCGTTTTACCCTTTGGGTACGGAACCCTAAAAATTGACCATATTGTCACAGAGATCTTCAATCGCTTAGCTCTCTCGGTCAATTAATACCTACTGTTATTTTTAGCTATAGAAAGAAAACATCACGTGATTATAAGAGATATTGATGGTGAGTTTTAAAATAAAAAAAGTTTCATATTTAAAGTTAAACTCAGAAATATTCATAGTTAGATAGGTACCTATTTAGCAGAACCTTAAAAATTATTTTATTTTTCCATTGTGCATATTTATTTTAATTTTACTGGCTGAAACACAGTCCGGGAGCCTCTGGATTTAAAACTTTATCTTGTAAAACTTTATAACATTAAAACACTTATTTATATCAAATTAAAAGTCTACTAATGAAACGCGAATTCGTCCGCGTTAAGTATTTTCATACAAACTTCAACCCCCGCTGTAACCCCAATAGAAGTTGAATTTTGGGAATTCCTAATCTACTACAACTTTAAAAAATTAAAATATACCTACTATTACTAGCAAAACGCACGCCACTTCGCTGTGTTTTATACAAACTTCAAACCCCGTTGGATCCGTGTAGGGGACAAAATGAATATATCCTGAATATGTCTAGTCTCTACCACGAGTGGTTTAGGCTGTGCGTGTGCGTTGTCTATATATACAATACAATACAATACAATACAAATACGTTTAATGTCATAAAAAAAAAGATGCATAATATATGGGTACAAGTATATCAGTCAGTCAGTCAGTCAGGACAAAGACTATGATTGGTATAAATTTGGAAATGTTACTGCTGATAATACAGGAGCATTATAATAAGGAATAAGTATAGGAAATAGGAATTGAAATAGGAAATTAGAATAAACATGTAACATAATAATGAGTTGTAGTTTTAATTTAGTTTACTGAACTACAGCAAACACAGTTTTACCTATGCAAGAATAATTTTCTAACTGATGTATACTTTTTTTAGTAAATCCTTACGGTAAGTGTTTTCGAGACATTAAAAATAATGTATTTACGTGATGTATATTCGTTTTTCGTTAAAAGGTGTGTAATTAACGGTTTTTTTATGCTACTGCTTGTGGAACAAACATATGGCCCACTTGATGTTAAGTGGTAACCATGACCTATAACAAAGCATTGCCTTGTGTCACACAAGTTAGGTACGTGGCCTACAATACACTGATCTGCGTCCATCAACCTGAGGCATACAGGTGTTAAGCCTCATGTGCCTGTAATTTCACCCACACCCTTCAAACCGGAACACAGCAATGCGAGCATCACTGCTTGGCGATTTATTTATTTAAAAAAAATTTAATTTATAGACTTGCCTAGTATAAAGAGTAGATAAATATTTTATAATATTTTTGTATCACTGGATTTGAAACCACGACCGTAGTATCAAAAGACGAAGACGCTACCACTACACCACCGATGCTCTCTTAAGTATTTATGAAATTCCCACAGGAATAGTATCAGTCAAATATGACCGTCGTGGCCGGAACTCAAGTAAGTACTGAATACTAAATACTGCAAAATGTGGATAAGTACCAAATGTAATACCTTATTAGGTACCTCTGACATCCTTAGACATTCTCCAAACATCTTGAGTAGGTGGGTGCTAAGAAATCTTAGGGGATATCTACCGTGCCTGAGAATTATAGTCGTGAAGCAATTTTTCTAGGGTGCAGGGTTTTTTATTAACTTACTTTACTAATTCTGTAGGCTGTGGGTTCGATGCCCACTGAGGACAAACATTTGTTCTCTGTTTATATGTTATTTGTGTTATACTCAGAAGAGTATGTATTTCAAAAAATACTAAAGTATTCTATCAGTTATCGGGTTCCCATAGAACAAGTTTTGTTGAGTTTGGGGCTAAGATGTGCAACGCGAGATATGTTGCGCTTGACACGAGATACTTTTAGAAAATATAGATTAAGTATTCATTTGACAGAACGGGGTAGATTTTTGGCACTGGCATGTTATCACAGGAAGATATAATAATAATAATAATGCTGGACAATTCACACAGCATCATTTAGCCCCAAGCTAAGCAGAGCTTGTGTTATGGGTACTAGATGACTGATATACTTAACACAATACATAGATATTTTTTATTATGCATAGAAAATACTCAGAACACCCGGAATAAATATTTGCAGATCGTACAAACATTTATCCCAAGGCGGGAATCGAACCCGCCACTTCCTGCGTCGCAGGCGGACATTCGCCCACCGCGCCACATCAGTCGTCAAAAAAGAAAAGAGATATCTCTATTTTGCACGAAATACCGAGCAGACAACATTTTGCCGCGTTACACATCTTAGCCGGGCTGATGTTGATGTGAAAATATCTACAAATATTTATTAAAACACGTCATGTTCCAGACTTTCCCGATCCGCGCTACTATCAGCGAGAACGCAGTGAAATCGAACCTCGCTACACCATATCACCAGAATAAAGAACCAGAAGAAATAAATAAATACTATGAATATTCTATAATTGTTTCTTTTCCCGATCGGTAAACCAAAGTCAAAAAGCATTTTTCAAATCGGTCCAATAGTTATAGAGCCTAATGCAAACAAACAAACAATCAAATCTTTCCTCTTTATGATATTAGTATAGATACCTACCTGATAACTCTGTTTTTCTGTTTTGTATGCCTAATTAAATCTAGGGTGCGGGTACTGGTGAAATTACAGGCACATGAGGCTTAACACCAATATGCCTCAGATCGATGGACGCTGAGCAACGAGGCAATACTTTGCTATAGGCAATGGTAACCACTTAACGTCAGGTGGGCCTTGCTTGTTCCACCAGCAGCAGTAGAATAAAAAAAATCTTGACTAAACTACTAAAACTAACTACTGCTAACACGTACCTACTTATTAAAATATTGTAGTAATTTTAAGTAGCACAGTTAGTAATTACGGATTACACTGTAGCTGTTTCATATACATTTCTAAATTAATGAACGTAAATTGCCAAATTTTCGTTATTCCTTCCGGCGATGTCTAATAAGGCCTTTATACACGGTACAAGTACAAGGTCTCGCAAATTATGTATTTAAAACATGCACGGAAACATTTCCTGTACCTACTTTGGCGGTACTTAAATTACTACCTAATCTACCTACTTACATAATAAGGCAATAAACATACTGAATACTCATATAAAAAGAAAAGCAATAAAACTTTAATCTTCCGGCACGGTTAGTACAAAGTACCCACTCGGATATAAAGATATTTGGTACAAACCCAGATTTTACAGTAGTTGGTATTCAATACGTGACAGGTTGCAAACCCATCGTCGCTGCTAGAATACTAACTGGTTTCCTCACTATATGTTCTTTCACCTTTTGAAAGCACTGGAATTGCGTACGTAATTTTTTGAACAGAAAAATCATGACCGGAATCAAACCCACGACCTCAGGATGAGAAGGCGGAGTCACTTTGACTAGGCACTGGTGCTCTTATTAAGCTCATACTCATAATACTTCTAATATACAGTAGTAAAATACCTAATTGGTATTAAAAGATCTAAAACCGATGTGGCGCGGTGGGCGAATGTCCGCTACGTAGCGGGGTAGCTACGCCGTAGCATTCAATACGATGTCCTACATTCTCGTAGCCGCGTAGCACATCGCGTAGACACAATGTTTGGTATGGTATCGGACACGCTTTATACACTGTGATGACGTAACATACTGCATGCGATATTTCATCAACCGTACACTTACTTGCAAGAAAACTGGCATGAAGTCTAAACAAAACTATTGTAATTGCTATTTTTATTCATTTTAGTAGTAGTAGAGCTATTAGTGAAGGGCTCGTTCGGAGAACTACTACTACTAAGCATTTTTCTGCCGCCAAGTACTGCAAAGTGTGCCGGTTTGATGTGACATTACAGACACATGAGGCTTAACACCTGTAGGCCTCAAGTTGATGGACGCAGACCAGTGCACGCACCGTAGGGCACGTTCGTAATTAACGTGACCAGTTAGGCAATGATTTACTAATGTGATAGTAACCTTTAACATCAGGTGGGTAATCTGCTAGCTCCATCAAGGTATCTAATAAAAAAATACAGTTCTAGATCGAGTTGCATAAAAACACAAGCTTTTATGTATTATATGAAAATTATCTTGGTAAACGTGATTTTAGCTAAATAAAATTAAATCACATTGTAAGCAAGCTGGGTCTTCTTATAAAAAGTTGTCAAAAGATAAAGAGTACTTAAACTATTGCCATCTCTTATCAATAGGTCATGACAAACAATGACAGAGCATATTATAAGCAATGTTTAAATATAAATAACGTTTCTTAGTTTATGAACTCATATACAGCCTGAATAAGTTTACTATAGTTTAAAAAAAAATGTAATTCCGCTTACAGTACACATCGATTACATCAAAGTATATTTTGATACTGATAAGTTCAGTAGTAGCAATGGTTTGTCCGCAAGTGTAGCAGTATACTGCAGTGGCAATTCAATAACTATTGTCAAAGAAACTTCACGTGAGTTGGAGTGATGGAAAAAGCTATTTAAGGAGTGTGGAAATATGCAAACCAGTTATAGTGGGCATGTGTGTACACCTGTATTTTAAAACAATATAAAAAAACTAGCGAAATGCGTATGACATCGTCCGCGTGAAGCAATTTTCCTACAACTTTCAACCCCCAAACCTGGTCTACCGTGCCTAGAGATTAAAGCTGTGTAGTTGTTTTGGTTTTTATGCAAACTAATTATTTATTATCCCAAAAATTATTTCCTCGAGTAGAATTTTAACCCTCGACCTTCCCCTTGACACGGGGATGCGATAGCCAAGTACGCTATCGAGGATTGAAATGACTCGAAGAAAATAAGTCTTGGGATGTTTCTAATACGGTAGTTTAGCGACCGTTCCATCTACATGCTTGACGGTATACTATCAAAGCCTGCTCGATAACCGAAATTGCATTCAGTTGAATTGACGAGAGATGTCAAATTATAGGTAAGCACTAAAAAACTCACAAATTAATTATTTTTTATTGAAGTAATACTTTTTATGCGACTTCCAACAAGGTTGCGTTAAACGTTAAACACTACCATGGAGGGGGTATGAAAGCACTGTTCTTTCTCTCCTTCTCTCATAGCATAGTTACGTTTCGTTTATTAAAAAAGTTTTACTTCAGTCTAAAGTACACTCGTTTTTTTTAGTAACTTCTTGCGAGTGAATTCGTGCGTTACCACTAGTCTACTAGATAAAATATCCACTTTAATGTCGTGCGTCAGAAAAAATGATTAATTACAGTATAATTGGTACACAATTCATTCTCAATAATTACAGGGGAATGGATGAGTCGATTAGAGGAATAAACTTTTGGTATTTAACAACTTTTGCCCGTGGTTTTGTTCGCAGAACCTACGAAACAGCTTATGTCCTAGGTCATAAGTCTCATCCAAGTTCCATACATCTAAATTGTTTCAATCTGTATGTCGCTGTGTTGTTAATGTCGCTGACTGTACTCCGCTGATGGGTTTTCGGGGTCATTTATCAAACGGCTTCTAAGGACTCGAGCTGTCGGGCCCCAGATGTTCGTAATTTATGATTTCAATTGAAATTATTGTATTTAAATGTCGGACGAAAAATAATAATTTTATAAAACGACACGAATACTCTTTGGTGCGGCTGACTAAGAAATGTTTAAGTTAAAAGTATATTATAACCATTTGACGAACGATGTGGCGCGGCGAATGTCCGCCTGCGACGCAGGAGGTTGCGGGTTTGTTTCCCGCCTTAGATAAACGATCTGCAAATATTTATTCCGGGTATTCTGGGTATTTTCGATGCATGATAAAAAATATCTATGTATGTAATGTATTGTATTAAGTATATCAGTCATCTAGTACACACAAGCGTGCAATACTCGTCCAAACATTAGGATTGATATTTACCCATTTTACAGTAGTTGGTGTTCCATAGGTAACAAGTTGCTGCTAGAATACTACATTAAATATTTATTCTATTCTGTCTTTTTAAGTATTTGTTGTTATAGGGGCAACAAAAATACATCATCTGTGAAAATTTCAACTCTCTAACTATGAACAGACAGACAAGCGGGTCTTACTAATAGGTTCCCGTTTTACCCTTTAGGTACGGAACCCCAAAAACTAGCTGGCCCAGCGAACTTTGTACCGCCAATATAATTTTTTACTCACCTTTTTAACCTTTTTTCGACTTTTACAAATATTTCATAACCAAATCAGTTCAGTGGTCCTCAAGTTTTTGAGAGACTAACAAACGACAATTCATTAAAAGATAGCTTACCCCCACATGTTAAAGAACTTCTAAAACTTGCTAGAAGACTTGTATTTGAAGTGCGATATGAGTTATAATGTGTGGCACCTCAACTTTGGTTTCCTATAAAATACTGTCCGCTTTATAACGGCTGCTATATGAGGCTTTGTTTTGCATATTATATTCATAAGTGTAATTTTGATTCAACAAGAGCATAGTTGACCTTATGAAGTAATACTTTTTATGCGACTTCCAACAAGGTTGCGTTAAACGTTTAACACTTCCATGGAGGGGGTATGAAAGCACTGTTCTTTCTCTTTTTCTCTCATAGCCAGTTACGTTTCGTATATTAAAGAAGTTTTACTTCAGTCGTGTGGTCTAAAACACACACGTTTTTTTTTTATCGTTGAAAGACTATTCTTTGATTTTAATTTGACCTTTGAGAGGCTACCGTCAACTCGGTTGTTCGTTCAAATGTCATGTGTTAGGAGGGTCACGGTACGGAAGCATAAATTTTAGCTATGCATTCGAAAAACAAAAATATTGTATTATGAGACCCATACAGGCTCGAACAGGCCCGAACATACCCGAAAAATGGGTACGAGTGCATCTTCATACAAATTTTGATCCTCCTGATGCTCCTTACAAGCAGCTACTTGTTAATATAAATATGTTATGTTAGGACATTTTTACACAGCATCATCTAGCCCCAAACTAAGCATAGCTTGTACTAAGGGACCTGATTACTGATAGAGTACTTATATATTTTTTTTTTGTAAATACATACATAGAATACATTATAACACCCAGACACAGAACAAACATCTATATTCATCACACAAATGTTTGTTCTCGGTGGGAATCGAACCCATCATCTACAGCGCAGAAGTCAGGGGTACTACAAACTAAGCAGTGACGGCTTTTTCCTTTAGCGAGTCAAATAAAAAATGTTCATTATTACGGCCACTTATAATTGCCACCATTTTCTAGCGAACTGCACCTTAAAACACTTCTGCCTTCATGTTGGTGACGGTAAGTGGTTCGGTGCTTGATAGACTTTGCTTTGAAGAGCTCTTAAGATACAGACTATTACCTAATCGCTTAGTTTACCTCTTAGTGGCGTACTGACCAGCTGAATACGGAGAGAACAGGTTTGATTCCCGTGGGAAAATAAATACCGTGTATAAGACCACTTTCAAATACTCCAGGAACATATAAAGTTACCTACAACAAGCTCTTATAGTATACCTACCACTTGGCTGAAAGTCAAATAGATTTAGAGTAATACGATTATTTTGATGAAATTCCTATTTTTCAACCAGCAATGTATTCGTACAGAAAGGAGACAGCAGTTGTTTTTTTTTCATACGATTTGCTGATGGAACAAGCATAATTATGGCCTACCTGATGTTAAGTAGTTACCATAGCCTATACCAAAGCATTGCCTTGTAGGTCACGTTAGATAGGAACGTGCTCTACAATACACTGTTCTGCATCGATCAACCTGAGACATACAGGTGTTAAGCCTCATGCGCCTGTAATTACACCCCCACCCACACCCTTCAAACCGCAACACAGCTAGTTGCTTGGCGGCAGGAATAGGGATGGTGGTAGTACTTTCCCGGACGAGCCCTTCACTAAGAGCTCTACTACTACTAAAATATCGTAGAGTTGAGGCTTAAAAAACGGCACTGGTTCCTAAGAACCCTCTTCCTCAAACACTATAACGAGCCAAGCGCCAAACAAGCTGACCGCCTAATGGGGCGGTTATTCGATAACTTTGCTTTAGGAACATTTGCCTCTATAGTACCAACCTACTTTTTGTTTGGATAATGTCTCTCTTTGCTAAAGCGCTACGATGCTACGGTACTACGATGCTACGGTGCTACGCCGTAGCAGGTTGTTTTACAATACAGGGTGTATGCCAAAGAGAAATCCTAAAGTAGGAAATAAAAATGCAGAAACGTCTGCAATGAAAGCGTTACACTGCGGGGCCTCGCTAATCCATTCCACATTCAAGTTGTCGCTGCCTGACCGGCCGCGCAGTGTAACTCAAAACGACAATATACTGGGTGTAAAAACACTACTTCCGAAAACTGAAACTGCGCATTCAGACTATGATTCTAATTATAAAAAAAATTTAAAACAGACCAAAAATGACCAAAAATTTTCACGCAATAAGCAGTTTCAGTTTTCGGAAGTAGTCGTATTACACCCAGTATATAAACTTCGTCTATTATACAAGAGTAGACCTGCAGAACACAGAACAGTACAACTTGAGCTTCTCAATCACAAATGAAGTTAGCAAGGCAACGTGCCATTACGCCTGTAACACTTTTGAACAAACTTTTAACAAGTCGGATGCGGGATGTGGTTCGAGTTTCGGATTGTAGATAAATTCACATCTGTGGCATAAAAGTTATGTTTGAAAGGAACCTGGTATTTTTTTAAATTTTTTTTATACAAAACTTTGCTTAGCATTAGATAGACATGCTTGGTAACTTTAAAAAAACTCTAGGTTAAAGTTTTAGTAAAGGCAAATGCGTAAGACATGTTCAAACCATACCATTTCTGAAATAGTCTAGTTTAAAACTGAATGGAAGAAGTTTTTAGGGTTCTGTATCATAAACACTAACAACACTACAAAATAACTACTAACTAGGAATTCCATGTTTTTAGTGTACCTAAGTAGGTAAGTGTACACGCATAGGTAGGTACAAAAAAGTAAAAAAAAAAGTATTTATACAATTTGTTGATGGAACAAGCATATGCCCCACCTGATGTTAAAGGTTACCAGCATTGTCTCGTTAGGAACGTGCCCTACGATGCACAACTTTGCGTTCATCAACCTGAGGCGTACAGGTGTTAAGCCTCATGTGCTTGTAATGTCACTAGCCCCAACACGTGGTTTTTTCGTCATTCATTCTTTCAGCTTCAGGAGCTTCTTTATTTCCATTATTATTATTTTGTAACAGGATCATACAAAAAAACAGTAGGAGCCAAGCCGTAAGTTTCTTGCTGGTTCTTCTAGGCTTGGTCGCGAGAAACTGGCGCTTAGATTCACCTAGATTTGAGACGTTTCAAGATGATCCCTGCGGATATTACTGAATAAATGCTTTTTAACTTTGACATTGTCTAAGACCCACACCCTTTAAAACGGAACACGCTGCGCTGCCCACATGCAAGAATATGCATGGTGGTAGGGCTACTCGTCAGACGAACCCTTTTCTGAAAGCTCTACTACTACTAACCTAAGTGTGAAGTAACCTGAGTTGGTATGTGTTTTCCCCCTCAAAAAGGAAAGATGTTCGACCTAGCGACGTAGGCTCGGCCTCCTAGGACTAACAGATGGTATTCGAAAGTATTTCATCTTATACTCAATCTCCGTTTTGACTTCGTCAGCGACATCCAAGTTCTTGTAGAGCTCACTAGATGGCGCTGAGAAAATGTATTGAGATCTGAAAAATACATAATTACCGTGCCTGGAAATTTATAGGTTTTTCTTTTAATATACTTAAAATCAATCTTTGTTCCGTTCCCATAGAAGCGTACCGTATCACCTACCTACTTACCTGAGTATCTAAACCTAATTCATAATTATCTATAATTTCCTTCATCGATGTTCAATGTCTTTTCTAAGCTCACAACAGTATCGAGACGCCAGTATTTTGGTTGTCATGCACGCACATAAAACGTCAAAGCTTGAAGTGACAGCTGTGACAGTTCAAACTTCAAATCAAACCGAACGAACGAAACCTTCTTCTTCTGTGGGATACCTACCGATGCGCACGCGCCGTGTCACTTTTACCGGGAAAGAAACTATTTCCAAAGCTAATACGAGTGCGCGGGTGTTCTCCTTCCCGGTGTCTCCAATCTATATCTTTCGTGATCCCTTCAACATCAGCTCAAAGGAACAATTGCAAGCTATTCGAGGCTGGTCGCAGTCCGAGGTATGTACGTTGCATTTTATCGTTACTGTGTAAGGCTGGTCAAGACTTGAACATCGTCCTTCTAACAGGAATACATCGTCAGATCACGTATCGTGGTCTTCCCAGAGGAGCAGAAAGCCATCCTTGCTATTTCGGCTGGATGCATATGCTACAATCTTGATTTTAATTATTCCAATTTCATTAAAATTGGTTCAGTAGTTTGGTTTTTAATCAACATTATCCACGTTGGTTTCACAAATTGACAAAAAATTACGCACCAAGATAGTCTACCATATGTTTAGCGGTCACCTCTGCCTATAACACATAATTTTTCTAGAAAGTACTGAACGATACAGAACCCTCAGACCACTTACCCGCCCACTCTTTTCAGCATATATTTGTTATCGCAAGCTTTTGCACCCCAACTTTTGTTATTTCATCGGCAATGCTACCCTCTATTTCCAAAAAACTCTAGCGTTTCCTATAACGACTTCTCCTCACCAAATTACTAAAGTTAGAAGCACAAATGTGAAAAACAAACTTACAAAATGACTCACCGTTAGTCGTAATTTGCTTGGTAATGTTGGGGCAGACGCAACCTGTGTTGTACAATCAGCTACATTAAAATGTACACGATTCGTAAAAGGTACCACAGTATTTTGGATAGAAACGGGATATTTACCATGATTTTTGAGTTTGATTGTGACCATATTGATCAAAACCATGATAGTTTAAAAAGTGGTACCACAGTAGTACAATAAACACTTTTTTATACAATTTTCTGATGAAACAAGCATATGGCCCACCTGATGTTAAGTGGTTACCATCGCCTATGACAAAGCACTGCTCGTAGTTTCAGCGGCACCCACACCCTTCAATCCGGAACACAGCAAGCTGTTTGGCGGCAGAAATAGGCATGGTGGTAGTACTTCTCTGGACGAGCCCTTGAGTGAAAAAGAGAAAGAACAGTGCTTTCATACCCCCTCCATGGTAGTGTTAAACGTTTAACGCAACCTTGTTGGAAGTCGCATTACAAGTATTACTTCAATTATGTACTTATTAGTATTATAGTAGGTACTACTACTAATCTAGTCAAGAACTTCCGGTGCTGACTGTACGAAGCTATTGGAAATTTGTAAGTCTTCAAATTGGTTATTTCCTCGATGCACGTGTTAGCTTGATTAAGTGTAATTAAGCACCCTACAGGGTGAACACCATTTCTGAGAACAAGGAACTCGCAATCATAAGCACAAATCGCACACAGAATAGATGTTGGTGGCTCCACCTTCTGCGCTGTAGGTGGTGGGTTCGATACCCAGCGAGGATAAACATAAATAATATTATAATAATAATGCTGGACAATCCACACATCATCATCTAGCCCCAAGCTAAGCAGAGCTTGTGTTATGGGTACTAGATGACTGATATACATAATACAATACATTACATGCATGCATATTTTTTATTATACATAGAAAATACCCAGAACACCCGGAATAAAAATACAGATCGTACAAACATTTATCCCAACGAACCCGCAACCTCCTGCGTCGCAGGCGGACATTCGCCCGTCACGCCACATTAGTCGTCACACACTATTTGGACAATATTGGAGATTGATGCGATCGAAACTTGAATCTGAAGACATTTCATTACACGAATTGGGCCTTAGATGCAAGCACCACTAGCGATCACCCATCCAAATATTGACCGCGACAAACGTTGCTTAATCACCCCAAGTTATAGGTCACGTTTGCTTAACGAGATTTACTATTATCTATAGGTACTAATATTATTAAGAGGAAAGATTTGATTGTTTGTTTGCATTGAATAGGCTCCGAAACTACTGAACCGATTTGAAAAATTCTTTCACCGTTGGGAAGCTACACTATCCCCGGGTAACATAGGCTATATTATATTTAAAAAAAAAATTAGCGTCTGTACTAAAACCCGTGCAAAGCCGGGACGTGCCTCTAGTCTGTTTAATAAGGGTAGTTTAAGGTTATTTATCATCGCGCAATGCAGATATTCCGGTCATTATTGTAATTAATATCGAGCTAGCCCTATCAGGCCACTTGTTAGCCGGACACGTTAAAACCACATCAATAAAGGCTTATCCACACAGAAACATGACCTATAACTTTTATATGTAACCTAAATGTTTTTTTTCTGTGTAATCACAATAGTAAATAGTTTAAGTATGATATGGAAGAGCGAAGCTTCCTAATACAAGTATTTTTGTATTGGTAACTTTTATATTCGACGACCGATGTGGGGCGGCGGGCGAATGTCCGCCTGCGATGCTGGAGGTTGCGGGTTCGATTCTCGTCTTAGGATAAATGTTTGTAAAATTTGCAAATATTTATTCCGGGTGTTCTGAGTATTAGCTATAATAAAAAAAGTCTATGCATGTAATGTATTGTATTAAGTATATCAGTCGTCTAGTACCCATAACACAAGCTCTGCTTAGCTTGGGGCTAGATGATGCTGTGTGGATTGTCCAACATTATTATTATTTATTGATTATAATGTCCACGAATACTTATTTTTTTCTGTCTTCTCAACTATGAGTCTGATTCCCTAAAAATACATACTTACGCGTACAGAACTGACTAAGCTGTGGGGTTTCACATGGTGTTTTCCTTCACCGTTTGAGAACACTAGCATTGTTCACTAATTCAAATACCAATCTGCATAGAGCTTTTGCTATTTAGGTATGCAGCGTCGGAATGGTTCCGAGTGCATACCCTAGGTAATTATTGGCACGCGTGTAAACAGAACCTAATACTAGCAATTCAGATGATTATACGCTTTATTTGTATTAACACAAAGTATAAATTCCGTTGATATTTGTTAGTGTTTAGCATGTTTATGATACTCTTGATGTAATGATAGTTAAACGCATTTATGATTTTGTACAGAAAAGTAATGATGATTTTAGTAGAAGCTCTTAGTGAAGGGCTCGTCCGGGGAAGTACTACCACCATGCCTATTTCTGCCACCAAGCAGCGCAGCGTGTTCCGGTGTGAAGGGTGTGGGTGCCGGTGTAATTACAGGCACATGAGGCTTAACACTTGTATGCCTCAGGTTGATGGACGCTGAGTAGTGCATTGTAGGTGACGTTCCTAACGAGCGTGACCTACGAGGCAATGCTTTGTTATAGGTGATGGTAACCACTTAACATCAGGTGGGCCATCGCTTGTTCCACGAGCTGTAGCATAAAAGGTGAAACTAATTTGATGCAAACTTCAACTTGATTTAGTTCATAGACTTTAAGAACTAACACTATAGATAAAAAATAAGAGATAGCAGCATGACTCAATCCGCAGGCGCGGTTGATATCCCCACAGATACCTTCCTACAAAGTACCTACTCGAGATACTTTATGGATGTCAAGGAAGGTAGTCAACATAAACTTCACCTAGATTTAAGATGCTTCAAGATGATCCCTGCGGATTTTACTGAATAAACTTTTTGGCTTTTTGACTTTTGACTTTGAGTTTGACAACCCATTCCTTTCTCCTTCTTTCCTCACATTGTTTTCACCGTTTGTTATAATACTTTGGAATATTGAAAACTACCAAACTAATATATTTCCCGTAACTTTAAATGGTCCCAGAAAATACTGGCAAAGCTGAAAACTGTTTTGAAAGCTCATTTGCTAATTAGTTACACCTGCTAGTATGGGACAGGGTAGTTGGGTAATCTGGGTGTTTACTCAAACACGATCGTTAAAAACTTTGCGTGAAAAGTAACACAGTGAAAAATAACAGTGGTAGGTACCTACACTCAGATATATTTGAGACGATACACGAGATATTTGACCACCAAGTGCGAGTCCGACTCGGGTTCAAAGGGTTCCGTAACATTACCATCCGTACCGTACCATCTAAAGTAAAAACGGTTAGAAAAAATCACGTTTGTTGTATGAGAGCTAACATTATAGCGGCAACAGAAATACATCATCAGTGAAAATTTTAACGCTCTAACTATTACGGTTCATGAGATACAGCCTGGTGACAGGCAGACAGACAGCGGAGTCATAGTAATAGGGTCCCGTTTTACCCTTTGGGTACAGACCTTAAAAATACAAAAAATATGATCCACCTAGCGGTTTAAATACTTTGCTAGTTTTTATGAAGAACAGGATTTGCTTAGTTTAGGGCTAAGTTTGAGCCACATTTTGCTTTAGACAAAAACACTTTTTTAATCATAATTTACATGCACTACGTTAGAAAAAGAGGCTTTAAAAGGTTTCCAAAGGACGCTTAAATTATTTTTTGGTAATTTATATTAAACACACCTCTGTTTATGTAAGCAAAGCAGCGGGCTTGCGAAGTAAAATATTGTCAAGTGTAGTCTTGACTCGCTCCGTGATAAACATCCCATCTTATATCTAAATAATTTTGACATACACTCTCACTTTCGTTAATATTATGGACACACGGTTGAATAGTTTAATTTTTATTATTTTGGTAAAGTTTTTCAATAAGAGCATAAAGGCTTACACATATTCCCTGACACTAAAACGGCTGTTTAAAACATTCTTGTCATTGTAGTAGTAATAGAGCTCTTTGTGAAAGGATTGGTCACCAGCAGTTTTAGTAATAGGGTTCCGGTTTACCCTTAGGGTAAATAACCCTAAAAATATGTAAAACAATGTTATCTTTCAAATACAACGCCTGTTTTGGCGTCGTTTGCAATCATGCTATAACAATTCACGGTAGGGGGATAGTAGGTTAACGCTGTCAAACGATTAGCAGCAATTAATAAATGAATAAAGGAATCGCTTGGTACGAAAACCAATTGTTCATTAACAACTGCCGCCGAACTGTCAAAAGTTATGTAATAAGAGGGAGGAATATTCCTTCATTCATTTCATTATTTATTTATGACTGGCCTCTCAGCTCAGTTAGTAGTAGCTCTGCCTTCTGTGCTGTAGGCCGTGGGTTCGATCCCCACCGAGAACAAACATTTGTGTGATGAACATAGATGTTTGTTCTCTGTCTGGGTGTTATATTGTATTCTAAGTATGTATCTACAAAAGTAAAAGTATATAAGTATTCTATCAATCATCTAGTTCCCATAGTACAAGCGATGCTTAGTTTGGGGTTAGATGATGTTGTGTAAAATGTCTACAAATATTTATTTATTTCCATTATTTCATTTTTTTTTAATATGGCTCGCTGACTTTTATCTCCGTGTGTCTCATTCCAAAATCTCTTTTGGCGTGTCTACCAAACATCTAATTTCCGCAACTGGTTCCGTCCATTTGTGTAAGCCGACCCCCGGGTGCTTTCAAAGATATCTTTTTCTATACAGTTTCAGTAAAAACCGCGGTTTCTTTTATAGAAGCTTGTGGCGGTTGTATTTAGAGTTTCTCTTGGTATACAGACAGCAAACTCTTAGATATTTCCATACAGTTTTAAGGTATTTATTTAAATAAAGATATTTTACTATTATCAGGTCTTTATAAGTCACAGAAGTCAAGTCAAAATAAAAACGCATTTATTCAATGAAATAGCGATGGCAGCGGCGATGGGCTTGGAACCTGTCACGTATAAAATACTTACTATTTAAATCGTTATTCCTGCGAACAGCTCATGTTTAGTAAACTTCGTCAGGTAGATACCTAATGCTGACCTAATTCCTAGAATATCAAATCCCGTCTATAGGGAGCTTTATCTGTGGTTTGTGGGACATTTGAATATTACATTTTCCTCGAGGCTATTCTGCATACGAAATTGAGCCCATTCGAGATATTCGTACAAGACTCTAATTGGGGTTTTGATTTGATAGGAGCGGAGACAAGATTTTGTCTCCTAAGACTTCTTAGGTTTAAAATGAAGTCTCTTATAAGTAAGACACTTTGGAAAATTCTCACCTAAGAATATGGACTAACTTATTCTATGACTCTGACACTAAGAATATGGACTATAAGCTCTCATAGTACAGCAGATTTTTTTTGTGGCATGTGTCCGTCTTTCGGTTAATTTTGATAAAATACTTCTTGTCAAGTCAAGCCGGTAAAAAAAATTAAAGCCAGCTGTCACTGGTTTTGAAGAAAAGATGGTTTTTTTCTTCAAAACCAAAGGGGAACATTTTCGTTCAAATCAGGTTGCCACATAACACACTTTAATTTCAACTGTTCACACTTGTGCTAAGACCTCAAGTAATGATGGTTAAAATACCACCAAAATTACCCATCAGAACTTAAAATAACACTAGAAAAACAATTAAAATGAAAATACAATGTTGCTTCCAAAGATGACAGAAAACGAATCTACAGCAGGTTTACTCTTAAAAACGATAAACGAAGTTCCGTCTTGTAGTACTAATATACTGCGGGACAACTCGGTAGCTGCCAAAAGTCAAGTTGTCAATGCCTGACATGCCGCGTAGTGTAACTCAAAACGATAATACGAAATTTAGTTTATCGTTTCTAAGAGACCTGCAGAGTTTAATAAAATTTAATTTACAAACGCATCAAGTCACGATTTTTTAACAGTTTGCAATGAAAATCTATTAAAAATTCGTCACTTGCTTAAATCTGATATGCAATTGAGTATGTTGGGGTATGTAGGGGTATGTTGTGGTGGTCTACAAGTAACGTGGTCCAACGCTGGAGGTTGCGGGTTCGATTCCCTGCTTGGGATAAATGTTTGTACGATCTGCAAATATTTAATCCGGGGTGTTCTGGGTATTTTCTATCTATACTAAAAATATTTAAGCATGTAATGTATTGTATTAAGTATATCAGTCGTCTAGTACTCATAACACAAGCTCTGCTTAAGGCTAGATGATGCTGTGTGGATTGTGCACGATTATTATTATTAAATCTAAATTTAATAGCTTTTTAAATATCATCCCCAATAAAGATATTCATCACCCTTGGTTCTTAACTCGCAGATACGCTCAATAAATATGTCAGTTTCAACAAGGGATGATTCATCCCTCGAGTGAACTTCTAACCCTTTTCTGGAGATGAAAAGGAGCCTACTTTAAGAATAATGGTCTGACTTTTTTAAAAGGTTTTTTTGGTTATTTTAACGGTTCTGGCTACTTGAAAATGTATAACACAGTCGGTATTTAATGATTTCCTGGTTTCGTTAAAAATGAATTTGTAAAAAATTTTAGACCGTAAGATAGTTTTTTTTAAATATAATTTGCTGATGGTAGTGGTTACCATAGCCTATAATAAAGCATTGCCTTGTAGGTCACGTTAGTTAGGAACCTGCACTATAATACACTGCTCTGCGTCCATCAACCTGAGCCATACAGGTGTTAAGCCTCATGTGCCTGTGATTTCACCGGCACCCACACCCTTCAAACCGGAACACAGCAATGCAAGCATCACTGCTTGGCGGCAGAAATAGGCACGGTAATTTATACCAATTATAAGAATCTTTGTCCTGACTGACTGACTGGGATATAGACAACGCACAGCCTAAACCACTGGTCGTAGAGACTTGAAATTTTCAGAGTATATTTTTCTTGGTTCGTAGAGGTGTACTAAGAAAGGAATTCTCGAAATTCAACCCTTAAACGTGTACAGCGGGTGTTAAAGTTTGTATGAAAATAGCTTCACGCGAGTCACGCGCGTGTCGCTAGTTCTAAATAAAAGAGATTTTGTTGAATATGTTTATAAATAACAACATATTTTTTTTAAGTTAGCTGAAAAATTGTGTTGTAGGTTCGACTTTCAACTTTATTTCTGAGTAAATAAAGCCTATGCATCCATTAAGATGATTTACACAAAACAGGGCAGGGGGCAGAACAACCCAACCGAACTGTCATATACATGTATATCTGTACATTATAGAAAAACCGTTCTCCGCTAAGCCTCCCTTGTTAAGTCCAATGAGCCTTTTTATCGCAGTCAACCCCCTCTAACCCCCTTGATTAGGACAGTTCACCCTTATTGTATATTGTTATTTTTCTGCCTATCCTAGCAATGTTTTTCTACATTGTGTTTGTGTTACTAGTACCACGCGGTTTTACTTAGAAAGTAACTAAACTAATGAATGAATGAATGAATGTGTAATGAACTTACTTTGTATTCAAGACTGGCTGTCTAGGGTAGTTTTGTATCTTCTTACAAACGGCTTTTCTAGGTACCCACATGTTCACTAATTAATTGATGTCAGTGCACTGTCATTATTTCACACCCTAGTTTCCCACAGATACGCTATACCTACAAATACACCACAGAATGAATGAATGAATGAAAAATACTTTATTGCACATACACCAGATAGGTACTAGTATTACAAAAACAAAATAAAAGAACAGTTATAAAACTAGTCATATGATCCACCTGATGGTGTGCGGTTAAAGTCAAAGTCAAAGTCATTAATTCAATTAAATCTTATCAATTTATCAAGCCTAGAACAACAGACAAAAAAAATAGTTTTTTAAAAAATATTTTACCAGTATTCCAGTGGGAGTAACCCCGTCTTCTGGTTCTAAGTTCGCGGGTTCAAATTCGGTCATCCACCAATAAAGTTTTCTCTTTGAGAAATTCAAGTACGCAATGTCAGTTCTCTCTCACATTAAATCAAAAACTAAATAAATATTTAGAGACATTTTTACACAACAAGATCTAGCCCCGAACTAAGCATAGCTTGTACTATGGGAATCAGATGTCTGATTGAACACTCTTTTTTCTTTTAAATACATACTTAGAATACAATGTAATACCTACCTAGATACAGAACAAACATCTATGTTTATCACACAAATGTTTGTTCTCGGTGGGGATCGAACCCACCACCTACAACACAGAAGGCAGGGCATCTGAGCTATGATGGTGAAGGAAAACATCGTGTTAAATCATTTTTAACCTACGAAAAACGAAGGAGTTTCTCAAGTCAACGCGTATATTTTTTCATGAATGAAGCATTACTTTTTACAGAGTAATCCGATTTTGATAATTCTTTTTATATTCTCAGGTTTTCAGAAAGGACTCTGAAATCACAAAAATCGACGATCACAGTAACTATTATTGTTATTTAAGTTGTATTAATAAATGTATATTATGTTGTACTATAAATTAAAAAATAAACATTTAAAGCCAAAATTGGACAACAACAATAAAAGCAGAACTAATTTCACCGTAGCCAAAACAGAATAACATCATCATTATCATCAAATAGGTACATACTATTTTATGTATATATTCAGTGTACCAACAGTTTCAAAACACTAACTAATCATAACACAAATTGTCTGATTAAACAATAACTATAGTGATCAAACAATCATTTACCCAAATAGTTGAAACCATTACTGAAACATGGCATCAGCTATCAGCCAGCATAGTGAGACCTCGCCATAGAACCGCCTGCGTCACTTCAAAGCCATGTTCCTGCCACAAAGTTTGCTGTGTTCCGGTTTGAAGGGTGTGGGTGCCGGTGTAACTACAGCCACATGAGGCCTAATAAAATAAATAAATAATGCTGGACAATTCACACAGCATCATCTAGCCCCAAGCTAAGCAGAGCTTGTGTTATGGGTACTAGATGACTGATATACTTAATACAATACATTACATTATGTTGAGTATGACTGTAAATGCTGGTTATAATTTGATTCAAACAAGAAGACAAACTAAGTATAACACAAGCTCTGCTTAGTTTGGGGCTAGATGATGCTGTGTGGATTATCCAGCATTATTATTATTATGTATTTTTTTAAACAATTTGAAAATGGAACAAGCATATGGCCCACCTGTTGTTAAGTGGTTACCATCGCCTTTAACAAAGCATTGCTTTGTAGGTCATGTTCGTTAGGAACGTAACCCACAAAACTCAACACTGCTTCCATCAACTTGAGGCATACATCAGGTATATCCGAATAAGGCTTCAAAATATTGACTTTTATCACCTTAACCCACGCGTTATTGTATTGCAATTTTATAAAAAACCAGCCAAGTGCGATTCAGACTCGCGCACGAAGGGTTCCGTACCATTATCTATAATTAAAACGGCAAAAAAAACACGTTTGTTATGTCAGAGCCCCCATAAATATTTATTTTAATCTGTTTTTTTAGTATTTGTTGTTATGACAGCAACAGAAATTCATCATCTGTGAAAATTACAACTCTATCACGGTTTATGAGATACAGCCTGGTGTCAAACGGACAGACTGACAGACAGCGAAGTCTTAGTAATAGGGTCCCGTTTTACCCTTTGGGTACGAAACAATAAAAACTACATTAATCATAATAATATTCATAGTGAACGCTGAACGCTTTTTAGCCTACTGGTATATAAGTCTGATGCTATCTCTTTTATTTACATGGAAGTGACAGAGACAGGTAGGTATATAGTAGAGTGTGTCAGGCTGTTTATATAAATATTATTATGTTTCATATGTATTTTGTACAATGTACATACCAATTATAATACTTGTATAGCTGTAATTTTAATATCAGTTTAACTAATTTCATTTTTGGAGAAGAATACAAAAAAAAGAGTTTGAGGCACGGTGGTTATCCCAAAAAATCTTCAAAATCTCAAAGAGCATCTGTGGGTATGCTCTATCAGATTATGTAACTGGTATACGCAGTAGTAACCGCTCAACATCATGTGAGCCGTCTGCTTAAACCAACACTTTTATCCTAAAAACCTGTATATTATATATAGCGCTAAGCAATTTTAAACGTCTACATTGCTAAGCATAGTGAAACTTCTAAGCATAACCACTATTATGTATTCTATGACAGTAGCAAGAGCCTCTACAAACCTGCATACCGAACTCCAAAGCTCCGTGTACACTGGTCTGAACCACCCTTATTCAGTGCCGCGATACCCTTTAAAGAGGCTGCACGTTTATTAGACCCCACCTTGAGACCGCAGACGATTCTAAAAAAACTTTGTGAAAACTATTTCAAAGTTCTGTGCTGTGAAATAAATTAAATACGGTAAGTCTTTTGATGAGAAAATATTTATTTTGGCCTTTTTTTTCTCACAATAAATTTTATAAGTAGGTACCGTTTTATATCTTTACATAATATCGTCTGGTTTTTCTAGATACACAAATCCGTAGTATTTTTAATACCTAGAAATAAAATTTATTTTTTTGCCTCTACAACAAAAATACTTATAATTTAAAATTCTTGTTTAGAACCAGAGAAAAAAAGACAAAAAATTAATCAATTTTGATACAGAAAGTAGATGGTATTGATTTAAATCGTATGTTATAAATATTTTTTAATTTTATTCAGTTATCATTTAGTTTAATTTATTTATAAATTATTTTACACAAATATTTTACATCTAATATTTAACCTACCTACACATTATAAAATAACTCTGTTTTCTAACTGGTACTTCCTATAAGTAGAAAACAGAATTTAAATCACTGACCGCAGGAAGTGTGGGCAAAAGGCTGCCAACATACCTCTTTCAATTCAATTCAATTCATTTATTCACCATGTATAAGGGCTTTGTCAAAAAATAGAAACTAAGATACAAGTAAAAAAAAACACATAAAAGATCCGAAGATTGTAAAATATCCTAAAATTGGATAATCCTTAATTTGGAAATATCTTTGGATAGCTAAACTAGTTTTCTGTCCAGGGTGAGCGCCAGCCCTTTGATCGTTAGTCACATCCACCAGTCTCTTGGATAACTCTTTGAATAGAAGCCACGCTTCTGGACCCCATGGTCCTAACGTTTCTATCCCAAAAGTCAGAAATATGTATTCATTACCGAAAGATGCATATTTCCGCCTTTTAAGGGTTTCTGCTGCTGTAGCCGCCGCTCCTGCTGTTTTTGATGTGGACAATACATGTGAAGCGGCCAGCGTGTCTACACAGGTAGCGTCCCACACCAAAGGCTTACCAACCAGGGTATCAACGACATGCCGTCGGCTATATATAATGCAACATATATTTTTTAACGACTTTCCGAACAAGCATTACGGCCCACTTGATGTTAAGTGGGAATCGGAGGACGCGTTAGGAACGTGTCCTACGATGATCGGTTCTGCGTCCATCAACCTAAGGCATATACAGGTTTTAAGCCTCATGTGCCTGTATTTTCACTGGCATTCATCCTTCAAACTAGAACACAGCAAGCTGCTTGGCGGCAGAAATATAAATAATATAACACCAGATTTGTGCAAAAAGTATATTATGCGCAAACCGATTTGTTTGTTAGAGTTATAATACATATTTCCGTACGCTAATCCGTAATTTATGCATTTATTATTCGCGTACTATATTGGGTATGTAATATACAACAATATTATAAAGAATTATGATTTTTGTTGGTTTGCCAAACAAAAGAAACTGAAAGTAAAATAGGTCACTCATCATCATCATAAACAAGTTGTGTCATAAAAGTTGCATTATCAAGCAAACTTTTTTATTATGCCACTTGAGAAACAAGCCGATAGCCAACCTGATGTTAAGTAGTAGGTACACCTGATATTACAAAGCATTGCCTACTCTGCGTGTATCAATGCAGAAATGGGCATGATGGTAGTACTACCACTACTAAGAACTCTGCTAACTAAGAGCTTTACACCACCTGAATATGATTATCACTCACTATCAAGTCGCCCGTCTCCTTGTGATATAAACAACCACAAAATGTTTTATTTGGCTGCAGCCAGAGTTTCGGGGACGCATCAATCACTGATTAGCTATCTTTAGATTGTTTGCAACGGTCTGTAGATAGCTTAACTTTTTCACATGTATTTTGTAGATACCAATTATAAATACCTGTATTAGCTGTAATTTTCTCTGTAAATAAATCTTATATGCTTTAATTATAAATAAATGAGCAACATATAAATACTATACTAAAATAAAGAATCTTGGGAAACGAAACACAGGAAATTCCAGTCATTTTATTGCCAATAGTAATACCACGTAGTAATAACAGTAGGGAAAATTTTTATGGGCAATTCGGGAATAACCCGTCCATTCTTGGACTATTAGGTACTTTTGTGAGGGCTGTTTACACACCGGGGAGGTCATAAACAGTTCATACAAACATGGAACGTATCCACCCCAATACTAATTATAGCATTACTATTTTATATGGAACCTTTTCCACTTTATTTTTTTTTCATTGGCTTTTTTAGCTTGCAGAATCAGCAAGTTGAAATGGCAATGGGCAGGACATAGCTCGTAGAACCGACAATTGGAGAGTAAAGGTTCTCAAATGGCGACCGAGAACTGGAACACGAAGCGTAGGACGTCCTCATATCCGATGGTTTGACATTGTTAGGACCGCGGGAAGTCCATGTATGGAAAGGGCTCAAAATCGTTCTTCGAAAACGTGTAGAGGAGGCCTATGTCCGACCGACCGATGTGGCGCGGCGGGCGAATGTCTGCCTGCGATGCGGAGGTTGCGGGTTCGATTCCCGCCTTGGGATAAATGTTTGTACGATCTGCAAATATTTATTCCGGGTGTTCTGGGTGTTTTTTATGTATAATAAAAAATATCTATGTATGTAATGTATTGTATTAAGTATATCAGTCATCTGAAATAAATGTTATAGGCCAATGATGATTGGTTACGCCAACTTCGCGTTTGCGTGAACTTTCTATAAATATGTATATACAAATAAATATTTTTGACGTTGTATGGTTAAAAATACCTATAGGTATCCTAAGGGTTGGTTTACATCCCTGGTAATCGATGCAATCTTACTGGGGGTTTTACCGCCGCGCGAGTACCTATTCTTGCGGCCGATATGTATGAAGTTGCCACTATCAGCTGCGCTCGCACCTGCATTCACGCGAATGCGGAGAAAAAAAGTCTGTCTACGACGCTCGCGCCGAACGGTCGAATATGGCTGATCTGCAGTGGACCTTCGGATTCCTGGCTCCTCCCTCTAAGTTATTGTTGTGGAGTGTCTCTCGCATCGCAGGATCGGGAATATCCCGATCTTCTAAAAGGATAACGCTAACTATAAACTTCTGTGTGTCGTGGATTTGGAGTGCAGTGACTCATATTCCAGAACCCCTGGGATTGAGCGCAGATGTTGCTGGTGAGTAAGCCTTCCCATTATTGCCTAAGGTTTTAGCTGTACAACGTCCTAGACCATCGCATTTTCTAGATTACCTATAACTATTGAACCAGCGAGCCCTCATTAGGGTACACCCGCAGCGTATCATTTGCTTTATTATTCTCGTAATTTAATCGAGTGCTGAACGATACGCACCATTTGGTCCTACGAGCCTGGATAGTTTGGTCCTAAGCTTAGCTAGAATTGTCCTACAAGTCTTAAAAATCTAGAATTTATTTACGTAAAATTGCATATCGTTATAGGAAACTCGTCCTTATTGCGTTCTACGTAAGGTCTATTATCATTTGCATTCTTTAGTTAAATCCCGTTACATTACTTATATAAATTTTTGTAATTTCACAGTTTAAGTTAGTAAATCATAACGAAAGTTAATAAGTTGCATACTATTACAGTGATTGTGTCGTAAAATAAGATTTTATAAGAAACTACGCATAAAATTCCATCAGTTGTGTTACTGCGGGTAGTTTCGTGGTACACGAACCGCATGGATCGTGTGAGCTACGTTCACAGCGACGTGTTTGGAGTTCTCACTTAGCCTATGTTGGAAGGTTAACTTTCGCTATCGCATCCATTGAGGATTATACCTACCAATATATAGTTTAGTTCCCGGAATCACAAGCGTTGTTGATCGGTCATTGAACTTTTGTTATCTTGATTTATTAAATAGAAGTTTTGCATGTGAATGTTATCCTAGATAATCGCCTCGTATTGTACGAGTATTTAATCGCAATACAGTCCACTCCGCATTTGATTAAATTAGTGCAATTTAGTCAAATTAATCGCATTAAATTTTATATGGAACTTTGTTTTTTTGTAGGTAAATTGTGTACGTACATCGCGCTTACGTTAACGCTACGGTTGTATGATCGGATAAGTTATTTCTGTAATACACCTACGTTAGTGTTAGGCTCTCGCATGGTTGGTTATTATTTCCATACCTAGAAGAACTTTAGTTTATTTATAAACTTTGTTTTTCATATTTCGCATCGCACCTATAAGCTACATAGGTTTCATACGGCTTACAGGAAGGTTATCTCTGTGGAGTACCTACTGTACCGGACCGTACCGTACTGTACTGTACACCCTTTCATATCTGTACCGTACTGAGTTTCGCATCGCATCGCATACTATTATTGTATAACCCCGCATCGCATTTTATTTTATTGTTTATCTACATACATTTGGTTCTTTGTAAGTAAGTGGTTAGCTAGGTATCTAACGAAAGCCTTCGTTCAGTGTACTTATCTACCTACCTAAGCATTGAAACTTTTTCGTTGTTTACAAAGGTGTATTGTAGTGTTAGTCTACCACTAAGTTATTGTGATAGATATCGCACGGTTTGAGTGTGACTCATCCGTACCTAGTTCTTTATATTTGCAATATTTTTATTGCCCCTTCGCTGCGCGTTCTGCGTTTTGTACCTAGGTAATTTAATTAGAATTGAATTTATTGTTTTAAATTCATTTTTCTATCGCACCTGGTTTCTATTTATTGAACTAGGGTTCCGCAGGTAAGGAAGAGTGGTTCCGTACCTACCTACTTTAGGTTTTACCTTAGTCAAGCATTTGTTCTTTTGTTTGATTCGCATTTTATAGCACTAGCTTGTTAGGGTTCCGTGCTTGATTATACCGTTGGGTTCCGAGTCAA
This sequence comes from Electrophaes corylata, assembly GCA_947095575.1. Classification (NCBI taxonomy): domain Eukaryota; kingdom Metazoa; phylum Arthropoda; class Insecta; order Lepidoptera; family Geometridae; genus Electrophaes; species Electrophaes corylata. Next base: position 7,543,141 of record OX352722.1, on the reverse strand, counting down.
TATTTTTGTATAAGTAGCTGATTTATTGGGTAAATTAGTTTATTATTTGAAATGGAGGATTTACAAAATAAATTAAAACTTTATGAAGGCAAACGCGCCGCATATTTTGCTCGCATACAAAAACTATATGATTCTATCACCAATCTTGATGATGAAAAATCGCGGAACACTTTTATTGCGCAAGCTAAAACAATCGATGTTATTCGTAACGAGATTATTACCACGATCGATAATATAAATATAATTTCAATGAAACTTTATCCCGCATATGAGGTCAATTATAACTCATTGTCTGCCTTTGACGATCTTGCGTGCGAAATAAAAAATGTTTTGAGTTCCCTAGCCATAAATAAAGATTCATCTAACTTAAATAAGTCAGGATCTTCGCATATTAAAATACCTCGCATCGAACTACCTACTTTTGATGGTGACATTCAGAACTTTCCGTTCTTTTATGAGACGTTCAAACGGGTTATTCATACAAATCCCGATCTCTCGGATTCGGATCGCATCCATTACTTGCTAGGTCACCTCAAAGGTAAGGCGAAAGGCGTGGCAGCCGGCATTGTGCCTGCTGCAGAGAACTATCGTGTTATCTGGGATGCGCTTATCGCTAAATACAGGGACACGCGCGCATTAGCCGTTAACTACTTAAATCAGCTGTTTTCTTTAAAGTCAGCTGGTTCGTCGCCCGCTAATGTAGAAAAGGTTTTTGATAAATATACAGCTATTGTGGCTGGACTCAAGCAATTAAAAATCGATAATATGTCTGATTTTATATTTATGTACGCGGGTCTTAAGTTAGTAGATTCCGACATCGCAAAACATTACGAAATGTCGCTTCGCAACATGAAAGATCCTCAAAGCACAGATTACGATTATTTTGTAAAATTCGTTCGAGAACAGGTAAAAATTCTTTATCGCACCGCGCCACAGCGGCCTGACCGGTCGACTGCTGGCACCGGCGCTAGTGCGCCATCCCCCGCACCCGCTAGGGTCCCGCAGGTGTATGTAGCTACATCACCTAAATGTTCGCTTTGTCAGTCGACGCACACCAACTTATATAAGTGTGGTGCCTTTTTAAAATTAAATACGAATGACAAATTTAAACACATAAAAGATAATCGTATATGCGGTAATTGTCTTAGTAATCAACATACTGTATCTAAATGTCAATCTACGTTCACGTGTAAGAAATGCAACGGAAAACATCATTCCCTCTTACATTTTGATCAACCGCCGCCGCCACAACCGAAACACGCGCCTGCAGTCAGCGTCGCACCGTCTGCTAGTGCCGAAGACCAGAGTCCAGATCCGGAACGCGTTTCTTTATGTACTCACTCGGCTTCGGCTCAAACCAGTACTCGCACTACGGAGGTTTTAGCTACTGCGAAGGTTTTAGTGGTAGGTAGGAAAGGGAAGGATGTTGTTGTTCGCTGTCTTCTGGACCCAGGTTCTCAAAAGAACTATATTACCACACGATGTTGCCGTATGCTTGGGCTACCTATTCGTGACGATTCTGTAGTCACTGTCAAAGGTATCGGTGGTACTTCTCAAGCTGTTCGCGGTTCAGTTGACTTCACATTTAGCTCGCGCCTCCGCGCGCAACCCAAGTATTCTATTGATGCTCTGGTACTTGATGAGATAACCGGACAGCTTCCATTGTGCTCGATAGATGTCGCGCATCTCAATCATATCGATTCACGTCTACTTGCTGATGATACTTGGGGAGTGCCGGGGAATATTGACATCCTGCTTGGAGTGAAGCTGTTTGCTAAGTTATTGCAACCAAGTGAGGTTACTTCTGCAGCTGGATGTCCCGATGCATTAAAAACTGTGTTAGGTTACATATTCATGGGAGACGCGCCTATCTTAGAGCCTCCTACCGCTACTATGTCGTTTTGCGCGACGTCCTCTTTGGAGAGCTGCGACTTGCGTAAATTTTGGGAAATCGAAGAAGTTCAGGCTTCTTCTATCACTAGTGTAGATGATAAACACTGCGAGCAGTTTTATTGTTCTACCACTACTCGCACCCCATCTGGCAAGTATGTCGCTGCTTTGCCACTTAAGACGGTCGCTTCGACGTTAGGGAATTCTTTCGAAATCGCACGTCGTAGGTTTCTTAGCCTCGAACGTAAATTTAAATCGCATCCTAACGTTAAACTCCTTTACGATGAAGTCATTCAAGATTATCTAAAAAACAATTACATTTCCTTCGTGGAAGGAGTTCTTCCGGGCGAAGTCTCGTTCTACATCCCGCACCATGCTGTCATTCGCGAGGACAAGACAACCACCAAGTTACGCGTGGTCCTTGACGCAAGCGCGAAGTCAGACAATGGTACATCGCTAAACGATATCCTTTACGCAGGTCCCGTTCTTCAAGCGGACCTTCTTAATATTTTGTTAAACTTGAGACTTTTTGCTGTAGCCATAACTTCCGATGTTAAAGCTATGTACCTTAAAATAGCTATTCGCCCCGAAGATCGCCCTCTTCAGCGGATACTCTACCGCTTCCACGAAGACGAAAAATTAAAAATACTTCAGTTTTCAGTGCTCCCTTTTGGACTTAAATGCTCTCCTTTTGTAGCAATTCGCACCATTCAACAATTATGTAAGGATGAAGGTCATAATTTTCCTCTCGCCAGTGAGATACTGAGCCGAGATATATATATGGATGACATAGTCAGCTCTACTTCTAATGTAGAGCAAGCTATAGAGTCTTCTCACCAATTGATTAAAATATTTTCACTTGGTGACTTTGAATTGACCAAATGGTCAAGCAATAGTTCGGAAGTTCTTCAGGCTATTCCCGAGTCATTGCGACTCTCGCACAGTGTCGATCTTAGTAAGGATCCGACGCTGAAAGTCCTTGGTTTACGTTGGTTTCCTGACCAGGACTATTTCGCATTTCAGGTCAATCCTGATAATCGCCCCTGCACAAAAAGGAATATATTGTCGTCTATCGCTCGCCTTTTTGATGTTTTGGGCTTAGTCGCGCCTATAATTTTGTACGCCAAGTTACTGATCAAGGATCTGTGGCTTGTCAAAATAGGATGGGATGATGTCCCACCGAATCGCATTGTTCGCCTCTGGGAACAATTTCAAGCTGAGTTACCTGATATTTCGCAGCTTAAATTCGCACGTCATATTGGCGTTATTGTAAACTGTAAGGTTTCCATAGTTGGCTTTGCGGATGCCAGTGAAAAGGCCTATGGCGGCGCTGTTTATGCCCACGTAGTCAAGCCAGACGGTGACATTGTCGTCTCATTGGTATGTGCAAAGTCTAAGGTCGCACCTCTTAAGGTTGTTTCGCTAGCTCGCTTAGAGTTATGCGCCGCACTCCTTTTATCCATCTTGATAAAACGAGTTTTCGATCTCTATTCCGCCCGATATGCCATTGAGGCTGTCGTAGCCTTTTCGGATTCAACTGTAGCTTTGAGTTGGATTCACTCTTCGCCACATCGCTGGCACACGTATGTAGCCAATCGCATCGCTAAAATCCAAGAAAACTTACCCGCGGAGAACTTCTTTCATGTCAAGGGGTCTGAGAACCCAAGTGACTGTCTCTCTCGTGGCTTAACACCGGCCCAGTTAGTCCATCATCCACTGTGGTTGAATGGACCACCATGGTTTAAATCATCCCGACACAAATGGCCAGTCAAACCATTCGTATCTGGTGACTCGCAAGAGCTTCCCGAGATCAAACCGGTGGCTCTACCTTCAGTAACGACTGCGGGTTCTTCTGATACAGATACCAGTTGTCTGACAGAAGACATTCTGTACCATCGTGCTTGTAGGTTTTCTTCTTGGATGAAATATTTAAAAACAATTTGTCATGTTTACAAATTTCTCAAACGCCTCCCTAGGGGACCCGTTACCGCTTCGGACTTGGAGTTCGCTGAAACAGTAGTGTGGCGCTCTGTTCAACGAATCCATTTCGAATCAGATCTTGATCGTCTAAATCGCAATCAGTTATGTTCCAAACCATTACAGAAACTCAGTCCGTTTCTGCATAATGGGCTTATTCGCGTTGGTGGACGCTTAGCCAATTCTGAGCTAGACTTTGACTCCCGTCACCAACTTTTACTTCCTCGACAGGACCACATAGTGGAACTTCTCGTTTCCCACTATCATGTCAAAAACTTTCATACAGGTCCAAACTTGCTTCTGTCTCTTTTGAGACAGAGGTATTGGATTCTGTCCGCACGACGTATTGTACGTCACATAACGTTCAATTGCAATATTTGCTTTCGCTCTAAGCCACGGCCGGTTTTTCCTATCATGGCTGATTTGCCGCAGTCTCGTGTGGAAGTTGCTCCTAAAGCATTTTCACACACTGGGTGTGATTACGCGGGACCGCTTATGATAACTTCCGTGCGCAGCAGAGGGCAAAAGAGTCGTAAGGCTTATATTTGTCTCTTTACATGCTTGACAACGCGTGCTTTGCATCTGGAAGTTGCCTCAGATCTCAGTACCGCGAGCTTTCTGTCGGCATTTAAGCGTTTTATCTTTCGCCGTGGTCCTATCGAATGTCTATATACGGACAACGCCACCAATTTCATTGGTGCTAGGTCTTATCTTCGCGATCTCTACCAATTCTTATCGCAAGAATATCGCCCCTACTGGGAAAGGGAACTAGCGGATCACAAAATTACTCTTAAAACGATCCCATGCAGAGCTCCACACTTCGGTGGATGCTGGGAAAGTGAAGTTAAGAGTGTCAAAACGCATCTTCTTAAGGTCGTCGGTCAACAAATTCTCACTTTTGATGAGCTTAACACTATGTTAACTCAAGTCGAAGCTTTGTTAAACTCTCGACCGCTTTATGCCCTTAGCTCGGATCCGTCAGAACCTACCGCTTTAACGCCTGCGCATTTTCTTAACACGAAACCGCTTGTGTTTTTACCCGCTCGCGAAGTTACTGAAACGCGTTTACACCTTATTTCACGACACGAATTGACTGATCAACTTGTCCAATCTTTTTGGAAGCGGTGGCGCAATGAGTATCTGCACACCCTCCAATCAAGACAAAAATGGAACACACCTACTAACCCAGTACGTGTTGGTATGGTTGTGGTCTCCATGCAGGATAACGTCATGCCTTTGCATTGGCCGTTAGGTTTAATTACAGAAATCTTTCCGGACAAGAAAGGAATATGTAGAGTCGCTTCCGTTAAAGTGCAAGGTGGAATGCTTCAGAGCAGACCGATTGTAAAATTGTGCCCTCTTCCCACTCAATAAGCCATAATTAGTTTGTCTTAGTTTTAGGTTAGGGTTACAATCTTATGTTATACGTTATATATATATATTTTTTTTTTTCCGTTACTTAAACATTATTTTTGTTTGGTTACATCGCAAATATGGTAGTTTTCGCGACGATATGCAATTATTATAATTTCGCTTTCTCTGTGTTTTGAAAGTAGGACCTTTCAAGCCGGGGAAAAATGGTTACGCCAACTTCGCGTTTGCGTGAACTTTCTATAAATATGTATATACAAATAAATATTTTTGACGTTGTATGGTTAAAAATACCTATAGGTATCCTAAGGGTTGGTTTACATCCCTGGTAATCGATGCAATCTTACTGGGGGTTTTACCGCCGCGCGAGTACCTATTCTTGCGGCCGATATGTATGAAGTTGCCACTATCAGCTGCGCTCGCACCTGCATTCACGCGAATGCGGAGAAAAAAAGTCTGTCTACGACGCTCGCGCCGAACGGTCGAATATCGCTGATCTGCAGTGGACCTTCGGATTCCTGGCTCCTCCCTCTAAGTTATTGTTGTGGAGTGTCTCTCGCATCGCAGGATCGGGAATATCCCGATCTTCTAAAAGGATAACGCTAACTATAAACTTCTGTGTGTCGTGGATTTGGAGTGCAGTGACTCATATTCCAGAACCCCTGGGATTGAGCGCAGATGTTGCTGGTGAGTAAGCCTTCCCATTATTGCCTAAGGTTTTAGCTGTACAACGTCCTAGACCATCGCATTTTCTAGATTACCTATAACTATTGAACCAGCGAGCCCTCATTAGGGTACACCCGCAGCGTATCATTTGCTTTATTATTCTCGTAATTTAATCGAGTGCTGAACGATACGCACCAATGATGATATCAGTCATCTAGTACCCATAACACAAGCTCTGCTTAGCTTGGGGCTAGATGACGCTGTGTGGAATGTCCAGCATTATTATTATTATTATGTCCAGCAGTGGACTTTTACTAGCTGATGATGCTAATAAAATTGACTATTTTGATAAATTAAGATACATAATACTACCAGTAAAAATCTTTGAGCATTTTTTGATATAAATCCAGTTTCAAAGCTCATCAAATAGAGCGCAACTCCACCTGATCCCAAAGCCCGCAGGCGCCTAAAATCACATCGGGGAAAATATAGCCCCCAATGAAAAGGTTCTTTCACACGCTCGTAAAATATTCACCCCTATGTCTGAGATGGATGCTCTAGTTTGGAAGTACTGTTTGGTGGACTGTGGTTGTGTGCCTATAGTGATGTGAACATATCTTTTAAAAATAGTTTAGGTCACTGCAGTAAAAGAACAAGTTCAATAATAAGCGCCATTTCCGTGGAACCTATAACCTGTATAATATTGATGACCGATGTGGCGCGGCGGGCAAATGTCCAGCTGCGACGCAGGAGGTTGCGCGTTCGATTCCCGCCTTGGGATAAATGTTTGTACGATCTGCAAATATTTATTCCAGGTGTTCTGGGTGTTCTCTGTGTATAATAAAAAATATCTATGTATGTAACGTATTGTATTAAGTATATCAGTCATCTAGTACCCATAACACAAGCTCTGCTTAGTTTGGGGCTAGATGATACCGTGTGGATTGTCCAGCATTATTATTATTATTATAACGTATTTATGCTAATATTATACAGAGGAATTTTTTTATGGTTTGTTTGTTTGCATTGAATAGGCTCCGAAACAACTAAACCGATTTGAAAAACTCTTTCACCGTTGGGAAGCTACACTATTCCAGGAAACATAGCCAATATTATATTTAAAAAAAAATAGGGATCCTTACTAAAGCCCGTGCAAAGCCGGGACACGCCGCTAGAGTTGCATAAACAAATCCACGAACCACAAACTATAAAAGCCTTTTACTAAAAGGTCTACTACTAATAATAGATAAAGATATTTATTTGCCAAAAAACATGTGAGCAAACATGTATACCTACCTACACCAATGAAACTACGCAATCCTCTCCGTTTTTACGAGACGTGAATACGTCACCACGTACGTACGTACGTACGTACGTGGTGACGTATGAATATAGGCACCAGATTCGACCTCCTAAGACCAAGGAAACGCGAATAAATGCTAAAACCCTGTTTTGCTCCAAAGTCTACATAACTGAGCATAATTATATGGACGGATTTCAATTTTGGCAAAGGGGACATTGTTCGTAGAGCTTGCGAGGTCCACTGTTCTCACAGAATCACTAGTCTATTATATAGGACGGAAGTGTCCAAAATTTGTGCTAAAAATTGCCTGATGTTTCCCATCCCTAGTGTCTAGTATTCGGCCAGGATAGACACGCCATGCTCCATCGTGGGAAATTCCTTTTAGTCCATATTCTTTGGGAAATTCCATTGATTGGACGCCAACTGACGGAGTATTTGTAAACTTCTCAAACTACCCTATAGCTGATTGAATTATAATGCCTAACTACTAACTAATACTAATACTAACTCCTGTCTGAAGTTCACTGCAGACTGGACATTGGCCTCTCATAAACATTTTCAAGACAATCAAAAGTCAAAGTCAAGTCAAAGTCAAAAAGCATTTATCTAATACAATCGTTAAGATCGCTCTTAGACAAAAAACTTACGCCTTGGTTTTTATTTCTCTTATCCATACGGCCTTACCCATAATTAGGATTTTTTGAAGTAATACGACTTCCAGCAAGGTTGCGTTAAACGTTTAACACTACGCTGGAGGGGGTATGCAAGCACTGTTCTTTCTCTCTTTCTCTCATAGCCAGTTACGTTTCGTTAATAAAGAAGTTTTACTTCAGTCGTGTGGTCTAAAGCACACTCGTTTTTTTAAGCTAGGTACTGCTGGTGGAACAAGCATATGTCCCACCTGATGTTAAGTGGTAACCATTACCTATAACAATTAACTTTATCATGCTTGATCCATAGCTCAGATGTCAACAAAATTCCGACACGCATGTCAAATGTACTTGTGCTGAACCATTTCGACCTGTGTTCCGAGGTGCCTTAAGCGGAGTAAAAGGGGGCGTTGCAAAGACTCCCCCCTTTAGAGAAGAGCCCAAACGGGCAACCGCTGTGGAAGCTGTGGAGGCGCAAAGCGATCCCATGGCTTCCTCACTCTTGCGGAGTGGAGGAACACCCCAGGTTTTTAGTGGGTACACTGCCTTTGTCAAGGCGGGACTCCCACATAACCATCGGTCCCCCCGGGCTGATGGTACCTATAAAAGGTTTTCCTGGGTGAACAAAAAAAAAAACAAAAAAAAAAAAAAAAAAAGGCCCCCCGGAACACTACGGATCAACGCTTTCACCATTTTTCACAAATATCAGAAACTTTGGCAATGTCGCTAAGATTAATAAAAACTGTAACTTGGTAAGTGCGAGTTGGATGTATTTATCGAGAGTTCCGTATCTACGTGGACTTGGTTGTTGATAATTAAATAAATAAATGTTAGTTTAAAAAATAACTGCATGTAATGTATTGTATTTAGTACATCAGTCATCTAGTCTCCATAACACAAGCTCTGCTTAATTTGGGGCTAGATGACGCTGCATTATTATTATTTATTTAGTCACGTATAATTTGGATGTTTTCAAGAGAAGAGTGAAGAGTGAAAAACTAGGTAAGCATGCTACATCGTCGACCGCATCATCACTTAGCATCAGGTGAGATTGCGGTCAAACGTCTACCTATAAATAGTAAAAAAAAATAGGCAATGGTTTGTTATAGGAAATGTTTGTGTGTTATAGCATTTTACATCAGGTGGGCCATCTACTTGTTCCATCAGCCAGTCACATAAAAAAATGGTTCCAAATGGTTTCCATTCGAAAAGTTTTCTTTCTAAGGGTTACACTTAAAGTGAAATGGAACCCTAAAAGTGTTTCAAAGATAACTGGACACGGAATTGGAGGGTGTGATTCGATAAATCTTATATATGGGGTCTGTCGGTACAAGATATTGATAAACAACTTCTTACACCCTTTTGAAGAGAAATTGGAGACATTTTTCTTACCACCCATATAATTTGGAGGTCTACTTTGCAATACGATAAACGAAGGTTTGCTAACCAATACCTTAGTAGAGTAGTTTTAGTAGTAGTAGAGCTCTTAGTGAAGGGCTCGTCCGGGGAAGTACCACCTGCCTATTCCTGCCGCCAAGCAGCGTAGCATTTCCAGTTCGAAGGGTGTGGGTAGGACATTAAAGGCACAGTAGATTGTTGGATCCAAAGCAGTGCTTTGTAGGGCACGTTATTATTCCTGTTAAAGATTAGTTTAAAAACTTCTATGAAACAAACACTGGATGAGAAGGGCCGAAGACTGGGTCCAGTGGCGAGGAACTCAATAGTCAAAGTTAAAAAGCATTTATTCAGTAATATCCGCAGGGATCATCTTGAAACGTCTTAAATCTAGGTGAATCTAAGCGCCAGTTCTTCGCAACCAAGCCTAGAAGAACCGGCAAGAAACTTACGGCTTGGTTTCTACCGTTTTTTCGTATGGTCCTGTTACAAAATAATAATAACTGGCGCTTAGATTCACCTAGATTAAAGACCTTTCAAAATGATCCCTGCGGATATTACTGAATAAATGCTTTTTGACTTTGACTTTGTCTTGGGAGAAACCTATTTCCAGCAGTGGATTAATATAGATTGATGATGAAACAAAATATGCAAAAATTAATACATACGGACATATTTTTTCGTATTTTATAGATATGTTGCAAAAAATAGGCTAATCTACCCCATGGTATTATTTATTCGCCACATATCTATATAAATAAAGTGTTTGTAGGGGTGTCTGCCGTAAATAACAAGAGTAAACAAAATTACCGCTACAATAAACAACTTAATACCTACCACTTAGGGCTACATTGTATAATGTTACAGTTTTGTAAAAAGCAACCACCGTCATAGTTATAATCGTATTTGACTGTTTTTGTAAATACATACTTGGAATACAATATAACACACAGAGAGAACAAAAGCCTATTTTCATCACACAAATATTTGTCCTCGATCAAACCTACAACTTGCAGCACAGAAAGAACTGTGTGGCTAGTCAAATGCCTTGTGATTTTGACTTTCTTCCTTCTGTGTATTTTAACAATTTTGATGTAAAAAAAACACTTTTGATTAAAAAACTCAAGTTTTACACCGTTTTTGTCATTTACACCGTAATATAATGGTCAACACATAGTAGAGAAATCTGTTTATCCAAAAGAGGAAATTTTCTTTTTAAAAGCATCCAGCCCTCCAGGGTGTTGACGCTATCTTGGAAAAGTCCAAATGACTTAGCCATGCCTTCCTGCAAATGCTGCTTTATAAATAGAATTTAATCTACAGTTTGCTTGAAAACAGGCTCTGACTACCTCCTGAGGGATATAAAACAGTATATATAACGCAATTTAGACTCAACTAAGCAAATAGGAAATATAAATGTAAGGTATATCTTTTTGTCTATACCAATTATAAGGTCTTTCTCCTGATTGACTGACAAATATTTTCACGTGAAGTTATTTTCATACAAACTTCCACCCTGTGGTACAGGTTAAGGGTTGAATTTCAGCAAATCTTTTCTAAGTACACCTCTACGCTTCAATAAAAATATACCCTAAAAATTTCAAGCCTCTATGACCAGTGGTTTTGACTGTGCTTTGTCGATATGTCAGTCAGTCAGGACAAAGATTTGCACCATCATCTGGTGATAGAACCCGCACTTCTTGAGTAGATTAGCTACCATCGCGTCTTCGTATATTCAAATAAAGTATCATTTAACAAAGTTATTCAATAGCATCCCCTTTTAGATCACATTTCAAAAACCTTGATATACGCAAGGTTCATAAAAAAAAATATTTATTGTCACAAAGAATTTTTGCTCTTGTGAAATACTTTTTGTGCGTATTTTCCGCACCGTTTCTGTAATTACTTCATTCATACAGCATACGCAAACATTATATTTACATTCAGTTATGTAGATACGTGTATTTTTTCAGAATTGAGAACTTTTATTTTTTAAAGTTTTTTATTTTTATACAGCTTGCTATTGGAAAAAGCGTATTACCTATTTCATGACATGTATAGTTACCATAACCTATAACATCATAATCTATAAAAGACCGTCCAAGTGCGAGTCGGATTCGAGCAAAAAATTACGTTTGTCGTATGAGAGCCCCCTTGCTTTTTTTATGTGACTTGCTGATGTAACAAGCAAATGGCCCACCTGATGTTATTTGGTTACCATTACTACTACGAACTCTACTTACTACTACTAAAAATTTATTGTATTTGTCGTTATAGCGGCAACAGAAATACATCTGTAAAAATTTCAACTATCTAACTACCACGTTTCATGAAATATAGCCTGGTGACAGACAGACAGACAGACAGCGGAGTCTTAGTAATAGGGATTGCGGTAGTACTTCCTCGGACGAGCAGAGCTTTCGTTTGTCAAGATATGAATGTTTTATATTAATAGGGTTAAAGCTGTTAGCGCCTTCCCGGACCACGTTGCAGATAAATTGCATAATTACCGCAATCCCGTCTCCTTAATTAAATACTAGTTCTAACAAACACCAACCGTCATCGAGCGGCCGTAATAAAGCGTCTTAGTTTCGAGATTTGCCAAATAATGCTTTTGTCCGTCTGCCAGTCTGTTTGTCTGTTCTTGCGTACAGGTTGTGTTTTTTAACTAAATGTGACAAAAATTTGATTTATTATTTTTTTTTGTCGAGGAAGAGGCGAGGTGAAAAAGGGAAGTAGGGAGTTTGCTGTAGCATTATGTATTGACGGATTTTAATTTAGGGATAGAGATAAGTGGTTATTGCATGGTTACGTATTTATTATGGTATGGTATGGTATTTATTATGGTAAGCTCTACTACTACTAAAATATACAAAACCAAAATATACCTACAGACAGAACAATTCCCCCAAATACAGCCGTGAGACCTTTTAACCCATGATTACCTTTCATTTAGGGAAGACTACAGTGACCATGGTTTTAGAAATAAATGGGGTAAGCTTGGGGCAAATGGGGCATCTTTGCCGCCTAATATCCATAAACTTAAAAACTTCTAGCTCGTTGGTGTCTTATCCTCATTGCTTAGAATACAGTCAGTAGCAAAAGTAAGCAAATAAATGTATCAGAAAAGTGTTTTTGTGAATTAAAACGCGATATTTTAAAAACCAATTTCAAATTTAGAATTTTTTAGCAAAATTGAAAGGTAAAAACTCAACTTACAAGTTGTATATAAAACAAAAGTAGGTAAGTAAGTTTATCTAAGTTTATTGAGTTTTACCTACAAGCTTTTAATAATGATTTATTTTACTTCTTTCTTTTGTGCACTACTGACACAACTTTTTTTCCACACAGTTCGTCTTTGTACTGTTACTTTTTTTTGTGCAATAAAGTATTTTCAATCAATCAATCAAAAAAATATAACTTGAGTAAAAAAACATATTTTCGAATTTGTGAGATATTCTTAACGTAATTATTTAAGCAACCATTCATAAATTCATTTTTTCAAAAACCATAGTTGTGTTTTCTTGCAATATTCTGAAACTGAAATGGTTAGGTAATGCAGCATTTTCCTTTCAAAATGTATTCCATTTTCGAATTTAAACAACAGTTGTCCAAAACTAGCCGCATTCAGAATATTGTCATTAGTGATGATAACGTATCCTTTGTATCAATATGAGCATTACACTGCGCGGCCACCAGACAACACTCGGCAGTTGAGTTATCGATGTCGCGCAATGTACTTCAAATAACAATACAATACGCTTACGTCACAAATATCAAATTTGTTTATGATGATAGGCCCTCTAGAAGCTAACAGCGAGCCTCTTAGTGAAGGGCTCGTCCTGGAAGTACTACATGCCTATACCTGCCGCCAAGCAGCGCAGCGTGTTGAAGGGTGTGGGTGATATTACAGTATATGAGACTCTTCTAGGCTTGGTCGCAAGAAACAGGTGATTAGATTCATCTAGATTTGAGACGTTTCAAGATGATCCTTGCGGATATTACTGAATAAATGATTTTTGACTTTGATCCTGTAAATCTCAAGTTGATGAAACCTACCTACGTATCGTATACGTTCCTAACATGCGTGACTTAATGCTTTCTTGTAAGTATTACCACTTAACATCAGGTAGGCTATCTGCTTCTGATATCAGCAAATAAAAAAAACTCGATTCTAAACAGCTTTGTCCTCGGTACATGTGCATACAAACTTGGTAATATAAAACGGAAATTAACCTGAAACTGTAATTTACACGTCGTATCTTTGAATCGAACAAACGAACAGTGCAATTAAAATCGCTGAGCGATTTGTAATCCTATTTTCTAGACCTAATGAAACTTCTATACCTGATTGGACGGGTACAATCAGTTGCATAAGTTTAAAGCGCACCACACAAAAGGGACCGGTGCAATTTTGTCCCTGTCTTTTTCATGACGTCAGAGAGAGATGGCAAACATTTTACCATACGTTTTAGCTAGTAGCCGTAGCGATCATTTGTCCCCGTCTTTTTCATGTCGTCGAAAAGAGATGGCAAACGATTTATCATCTGCTCATGGTTTCAATAACCATTATTGATAGTTGACAATTTTGTTAACAGCCGTCACAGCGCGGTCAAGTAGCTCTGCTTACTGCGCGCAGGTTGTGGGTTCAATCCCCACCGAAAACAAACATTTGTGTAATGAACACAGATGTTCACAGTTCTGTATCTTGGTTTAATATTTTGTTTTATGTTTAAAAAAAACTATATTATATAACAACCTATCAGTTGTCTTGTTTCTTAGTTTAGGGTTAAATAACTTTGTGTCAAATGTATATCAATATTTATTAGGTACTAGCGAACGCGCGCGACTTCGTACGCGTGAAGTTATTGTTATACAAACTTCAACCCCCGGCCCCGCTATACCCGTTTAGGGGTTCAATCTCTGGAATTCCTTTCTTAGTCTTTTACCCACCTAGATGCATATACCCTGAGTATTTCAAGTCTCTACAACCAGTGGTTTAGGCTATGTGTTGTCTATATATCAGCACAAAGATACTTTTAATTGGTATAGGTTATTTACTTATTATCATTTATTATAGATAAGACTACTAATGCCTAAGTAGCAATATATTTTATTTTAACTAACAAATCTACTTCTGAACCAATTTACTTACTTTTTCTTTTCATTTGTTACCCTATAAATTGGGTACTGGTTTTTGTCGTCGAAGGTACTGCGCTGGGCCAATTACCTGGCTCTCAAAAAACGAAGAGAAATCCAAACCGTTCGTCCAGAATGGCCGTTTTTCTGGAAAGTTTGCATAGTGGTAATAAACGACGATTGAAAAAAAAATTGGATCATGGTTGTAAAACTTTATTGCAAGTGTTTAAGTTTGAAACTAGATGGCGTTGTATGGAGTATTTACCAGAAACAAAAACAGAATTATCATAAGTATTAGCAGGAATAGGTATGATGGTAGTACCTTTTCAGACGAGCTCTTCACAAAGAGCAATTAACTAATTTAACTAATTCGCTCGGTTATGACCAGCCAGGCTTCACCACGAGCCATCACTCTAGCTCATGTCAGGATGTTTTCTCCAAATATTCACCATCAAAATTCTACGTTTCAAGTTGTGCTGTTTAATTAAAAGTTTCGCCATTACAGTCTAATGTTTATGCATAAAGGAATAGTCAGTCCTCTGGGGTACCGTTTGGGTAATTTAAAACCCTAGAATGACGTAGAATGAGAGTAGGGGTAGTTTGTCGCCCGTGTTTTTCTAAGTTTGGTGTTTAGTCCATAAAAAGTTTTACACTTAGTGTTAGAATAATAATAACAATAATATTGCTGGACAATCCACAGCATCATCTAGCCCCAAGCTATGCAGAGCTTATGTTATGGGAACTAGATGACTTATATACTTAATACATAGATATTTAATATTGCAGATCGTACAAACATTTATCCCAAGGCGGGAATCAAACCCGCAACCTACTGCGTCTCTCAGAATAGCTCTCATTTGAGTTATACCGGGAGTACTGTAGTACTCTGTAGTGTTACATCTATAATGGGTGTAATTAGACTAGTTCCGAAAACGGAAACTGCGCATTCAGACCATGATTTTAGTTACAAAAAAAAAAGCGTAAAACAAATCGACACGTTTTGTCCGTGTTTTCCGCATCAATATCAAACATGCATTGTAAAATAAACATAAGTACCTAAAAAATCGTGTCTTTTTTTTGTGGCATGTGTCCGTCATTCGGACAATTTTGCCAATGTCAAGTGGGTTGAATAAAATACTTCTTAGTCAAATCGAGTCGGTAAAAAAAGTTAGTTCGGCTGTCATTTGGTTTTGAAGAAAAAAATGGCGTTTTTCTTCAAAACATTTTCGTTCAAATCAGGATGCCACATAACACACTTTCATTACAACTGTTCACACTTGTGCTAAGACCTCAAGTAATGACGGTTAAAATACCACCATGACTTCATCGGCGGAGTGCGCAGGGCCCATAGAATGAGTCCATATTCTTAGGCAGGGCCCTATTACCACAGATTAAAGAAGCTGCTACTATGTAGTATTATACAACTAAATTATGTAAGAAGGTACTATTTTATTTATTTATATTTTCTGGAACTATTTACAGGGTTGAGTAATGGACCAAAATACTTATAGTAAAAGCTTTGCAGACTCTTTTATACACAATCAATCCAATAAGGTTTTTTATGCTCTTTTTAACCGAAAAAGTCTCCGTCATCCTCAATTCATTGTCGCTTCGCAACTGCCACTTCGAATTCTGCTACGTCACTATTCCCTACAGTCAGCACCATGACGTGACTGAGGTGCGATTATGGAACTTGGGACAAACTTGTCGTCTCGATAAACTCGACGACCGATGTGGCGCGGTGGGCGAATGTCCGCCTGCGAAGCAGAGGTTGCGGGTTCGATTCCCGCCTTGGGATAAATGTTTGTACGATCTGCAAATATTTATTCCGGGTGTTCTGGGTGTTTTCTATGTATAATAACATGCCTATTCCTGCCGCCAAGCAGCTTGCTGTGTTCCGGTTTGAAGGGTGTGAGTGTAATTACAGGCACATGAGGCTTAACACCTGTATGCCTCAAGTTGATGGACGCTGAGCAGTGTATCGCAAGGCACATTTTTATCGATCGTGACCTCCAAGGTAGTGTTTTGCTATAGGTGATGGTAACCATTTAACAACAGATGGGTCATCTGCTTGAACCATAAGCAAAGACATAAAAAAACCCTTTATGTTGCTGACTGTACCACTCTGCAAAGTTCAGATAGGATACCTAATGGCCAAAGCTGAGGGATGTGTTAAAAATTTCTAAGAGTTTGCGACCGTCTTTTACTGTTCTGTGATCATTTGACTTTTACGAGCATCTATAGGTACTATAATATTATAAATAGGTAAAATTTGGGTTTGTGAGGTTGTAGGGGATAACCTCTGGATTTACTGAACCAATTTTAAAAATTCTTTTACCTATATGGCTACATAAAACGAAAAGAAAAATGTGTGAAAAATGTGAAATGAAAAAACCGCCCAACGAAGTGGGCACGGCTTAGCTAGTAAGAAATATATGCAAATAAAGAAAAAAAAACTATACGACTATTATCTCAGGCACAGTAAATATCCCCTCAGATATCTTAGTACCAAGAATTACAGACTCAGGATTTTTTGTGAATGCCTGACAACCCCTATCAGGCGTCCAAATATTATATTGAATACACATACCTGAATTTTTCAGTGATTCGTACCTATTCCATACGTAACAGACTGCAAACCCATCTTGAGTACTAACTGATTTCTTCATGATGTTTTCCTTCACCGTTTGAGAGCACTGATATTGCACACATATTTTTTTTAATTCGAACCCACGTTTAAGATCAAAAAGCGGGGTTGCTTCCACTATAACACTGTAGCAGGATCATACAAAAAAACAGTAGGAACCAAGCCGTAAGTTTCTTGCCGGTTCTTCTAGGCTTGGTCGTGGCCTGGTGCTTAGATTCACCTAGATTTAAGACTAAATAAATGCTTTTTGACTTTGACTTTGACTTTATACCAGTGAACCTTGATCAAAGTTGGGTAATAACCACAAAAAACCCAAATCAACCTATCAAAGTAACACTAGACTTTGAACGCAAAAGTCCTATCGTTTTTATTGCTGGCATTCAGCCAACTTACATTCACGCAACTACACACTTAAACACTTTGTATTAAGGTTGGTAATCCCTTGAGGGTTTCTGAAGGCTTTGGAGGAAAGTGATTGCTGTCTTTCTATCTGTCGATTCACCAATGAAATAACTGATGGGTGTATGTTTGTGACAAATGTACGGGAACTGAGATCCTTTAAATTTCTTGGGTTTCTTATATCTGTGCTCAACACATTTATAGAATACGGAATGTTTTTGGGAGACAATGATGGAATAAGAATATTACCTTCTTGTAGGCCAATTCTGAGTTTTTTCGCGTTTTTCGGATTTCGGCTTGCGAGGTCGAATTTTTTGTATGGAGATACTATAAGCGCCCCTAGTGGCCTAGAGAAGAATTAGTCTACTGAGGTATTCTCGTTACAAAATATCGTAAAATAATAGAATATTAGGTAAAAGTATCTTCTAGGTGAACGTGCTACACCGTCGACTGCGTCATCACTTAACATCAGGTGAGATTGCGGTCAAACGTTAACGCTATAACGTTAACGTTATAGCATGTAAAAAAAAAAATGTATTTAAAATTTATGTTTCGATATTCTTTGAAACTGACATTTCAGACAGGCCCATTTCTTTCTTTCTTTCTTTCAAAACATCCTCAAAGAATTTAGAGTAAGTAGTTGGTACTAAGAAATCTGAAGGGATATCTACCGTGCCTGGTAATTAAAGTCATGATGCTATTTTTTCTTTCTCTTTTCTTGTTTTCGTTCAGGTTCCTGTAATTTTTAGGGATAAAAAGTAACGCTTAGTTATCCCAGGATACAAGAGGTTTTTATTCTGAGTTTTATCCTATAGCGTGATTGAGCTTATCATCATCAGCCTGTAGAAGTCCACTGCTGGACATAAGCCTCCCCCGGTTTCAGGAAGAACCATTCCGAGCCCTTACCATCCATCGACTTCCTGCGATCCTGACAATGTCGTCAGTCCATCGGGTAAGAGGACGTCTTAAACGTGATTGAGCCAAAAACATACAAACATCAAAACAAGTAGATTATTTACTAATAATAAGTAGTAGTAATAGAGCTCTTAGTGAAGGGCTCGTCCGGGGCAGTACTACCACCATGCCTATTTCTGCCGCCAAGCAGCTTGCTGTGTTCCGGTTTGAAGGGTGTGGGTGCCGGTGTAATCACAGGCACATGAGGCTTAACACCTGTATGCCTCAGGTTGATGGACGCTGAGTAGTGCATTGTAGGTGACGTTCCTAACGAGCGTGACCTACGAGGCAATGCTTTGTTATAGGTGTTGGTAACCACTTAACATCAGGTGGGCCATCTGCTTGTTTCATCAGAAAGTTGAATTAAAAAAAAAAAAAAATGAACCCTACTGGATTATTACCGCAAACCTTAGAAATCACAGGTAGAACAGGAATTTAGTATTCGTTACAATTTTGTTTATTAAAAAAAGTATTTTCAAAATTTTCTCCCCTCCAGAATCTCTCCAACAACAATCCAACATCTTGTCTCGTTCAGCTGCATTGTTAGCAAACACTCCACATCACTCGGCCGCGCTGCAAGAATAATTAAAAATCCAGCCTTTTCTAAGGGCTGGCCTGTTTCATTATCGGTACCAATGTGCATACGGTATTTTAATACCCGTTCACCTGATACTAACTAACTAGAGTTTATCGTACTGACGCAGAAGGTTGTGGGTTCGATTCCCGCCTAGAAATAAATGTTTGTACGATCTGCAAATATTTATTCCGGGTGTTCTGGAAAAAAAAGAAAAAGCTATGTTGCTTCCAAAGGTGACAGAAAAACCAATCACACGGTGAACATTTCTCAATGACAGTGAGTACATTATGTCATGATATGTTGCCCGATAGCCAGCCTGCGGCCTTGTGGTACTGAGTTATGACCAGTAATAAAGGCACTGGACACTCTCATGAAAGCTAAAGCTGCATTAAAAATTATTTATCGGGTTTGAAATTAAATTAGAAAATTATTGCTCACAAATTTTGAAAAGTTATAACATAAAGTACCAAGCGGAAACGCGGGTGAAATTGTCCCGTTTAGGGGTTGAAAAATCCATTGGTGCACGACCGGCGCCACTTCCACTACTAGGCACAGAATAAACATCTATCTTCATCACACAAATGTTGGTTCTTCGGCGGCATCGAACTCACACCGAGTTGTGACGGTTGACAAGCTGTTTATAAGTTGGTTAGAAAGTGATGTATTGTCCACAGAAGATGTCATACACCCGCTTAGCTACCGTGGGCATTCTCCTCTTGCTGACGGCTGCCACAGGCGCCATCAAGTGCTGGAAATGCGGCTCCTACAGCGACGGAGTCGGTTCCATCACGCCTTGCAACAACCGCACCGCCACGCGACTTGAAGCTTGTCCTTCTAACGCTAAATACTGCATTGTAAGTACATAACATAGAAGTCAACAAAAGCCTACCAAGTATTGAGAACTATAGAAGAATTACCTACTTAATTTGGTAGTAGAGCTCTTTGTGAAATGGCTCGCCTGGGGAAATACTACCACCGTACTTATTTCTGCCGCCAAGCAGTGATGCTTGCATTGCTGTTTCGGTTTTATAGGTGAATCATTTATGCATATTACACAAGCAAAAACATGAACAAAAACTCAATTTTCTTAACTTTTTAATTCAATTTCATTCTCGATCGATAAAACGTCGTTTTATGGACACTTTTTATCCGTGAGTGGCAGGTGACAGTTATCGAGAAAGGTCTTCTTGATGAGGTGTTAAAAATAGGCTCGAGAACACTTAAGTTAAGTAGATTTTGTGCCGTGAGTTTGGTTCTGAGAAATTACTTTTAAACGTGAAAATTTGTCGATTAAAAAGCTGAATACTTTACGGTCTTTTATACCGCGGACGATAAGTGGAATGAATTTCCTTCTGCAGTTTTTCCTCAGAGTATCAGCATGAGGGCCTCTATTTTTGCCTTCTAGGGTTCTAGATGGAATCAGTTTGTCCACTTGCGTAGCACATATTATAATTCTTACAGTTTAGTACACTTCATTTTTTCTACTGACCTTATCTCATGCAACACTAAACCTCGACCTGCCTGCTATCTACTATGGGTAAATAACATCCCTTTGACAAGCATTGTGTTTCTTTTGGTGTATGTACCTTACATTTGTATCAATGTGATGACAGTAAAATTTTATACAAACTTCATCCCTGCGGGGTTGAATTATGGAAATTCCTTTATGACCGCACCAAGACGGATATAGGTACCTTAAAAATTCTAGTCTCTACGACCAGCGATTTAGGCTGTTCATTTATAATTTCAGTCAGTCAGTCAGGATGAAGTCAAAGTCAAAAAGCATTTATTTCAGTAATATCCGCAGGGATCATCTTGAAACATCTTAAAGCTAGGTGAATCTAAGCGCGTTTCTCGCGACCAAGCCTAGATTAGCCTTATAACTGAGCCTTATACAGATTAAGTCCATGAATAATCCACGGATTTACTAACAATGTTTCCTTTACCAATTCAAAACGCTAGCAAAATACCCAAAGCCCATTCCAAGAAAATCAAATTGAAGCAAACTGAATTAACGAAATTATTCGGCGATATTCAAACAAGCGAAGACAATGAAACATTTAGATAACGTTGACGTCCTATCTCCGATAGCGAGAGTTCGGAGATAGGACGTCATTAATGACGTCACCACCCGGATACTAAGCCTTCATGTTCGAGGTTACTGCCTCAATGGCATTCATTTGGCATCAGTATTTGAAAATGGAACGGTAAAACTGAATTTAGACGCAGGGGTGTATCACATTTTTGTTTATGTTTAATGTTTGAGTCTATGGTTTTAGTTCCTACTTGTTTAGAAGATAGCCAGGAACGTCTTCAATGAAATTGGTTATTAACCGACATTAATAAACGCGAAGCTGTTTTGTTTCTTCATGTATATCTAATTGTTCATAATTGAATTTCGTTTGGTTTTTAAACATGAATTTGACAACTGAAATTTATCCATAATATTATATTTTAAAAGCTTTTCAAACTTAACTTTAGACAGTGCCACGTATAATTTTGTTTTCAGAAGATAAATGTGGATACTTATTTAAATAAGCTGACATAGTCACACAGTAACTCAAAGTACTTAAATTTTAGAATAAAATAAATGTTAAAGTATTAACGTGTGAATGTGTACCGGAGAATGAATGTATGATTGAATGAATGGAAGCCAGCTACGGGTTTTTCCGTTTACTGCCAAGTGTGGGTATGTACCCAGTGTAATATCTGGATATACCTCTGACTACCCCCCCCCCCCCCTTACGCAGATACTTGGTACTAAGAGATCAGAGGGGATATCTACCGTGCTGGGAGAAAAAGGTCGTGATGCTGTTTCTTTTTTTTTCTTAGAATACAATATAGCACCCAGACAGAGAACATCTATGTTCATCACTAGCATCAGTCATAGGTACCACACACAATGACTCACCAACCTGCTTACAAAGCATGGTGACTACGGTAACCCTCCCGCTCCTCTTTCAAGCATGGAACAGGGCTATGTTCAATAGTGGACTTTCTTAGACTAATGATAATTATTATTGTTGTAAGAAGCCCATTTTACATTAGTTTCATAAAAAAAACAAATCTTGTTAAATTATACTCCTATCTACATAAAATATCAGTCGTATTATGCTGATTGACAAAATAAAAATATATTTCTCAACCGTTCATAAATATCGTATAAGTAAACAGGTTTTCTATTACGAAACACAAACAGTAACCCAAAACACACAAAGTATAAGGTCGCAAATATTTGAACCGGTACAACACATTTTTATAGAAAACAGGTAACCAGTGCGCAAGTATGTACCAGCAAACTTGTTTTCACACTAAACGCACCGGTGGTCTAGTGGAAGCGACTTTGCCTTCTGATCCTAAGGTAGTGAGTTTGAATCCAGTCATGCACCAATGAATTTTGCTGTTTAAATTTATGTGCGCAATGCCAGTGCTTTCAAGCGGTGAAAGAAAACATCGTGAGGAAACCAGATAGTATTCTAGCAGCGGCGATGGGCTTGCAACCGGTCACGTATGGCATGCCAACTACTACAAAATATGGGTATGTGCCAAATGTAATACTTGGACGTATATCTGACTATCCCCTTAGACATCCTCTAAGAATCTCGAGTGAGTACTTGGTACTAAAAACTCTGAGGGGATATCATACAAAAAACGTTAGGAACCAAGCCGTAAGTTCCTTACCGGTTCTTTTAAGCGTGGGCGCGATAACCTGGCGCTTAGATTCATCTAGATTCAAGACGTTTCAAGATGATCCCTGTGGGTATTACTGAATAAATGCTTTTTGACTTTGGATAGCAGCCATATCAGCATATTGGGAGGTATTAGTAATTCCGTAGGTACTGTATTGGTGTTGGACTCAGGTGCAATAACTGTTTTTTATGTAAATGTATCCTAATCCTAATACCCAGGTTTTATTGACTTGAGCAGGAAAACTAATAACAATGGATAATTAGGAAAAAGGTTTTATTTGATTTAAAATGTAATACTGAAATTTCCTTTGTAACTGTAAAATCTTCTATTTTACGTTACAAATTATTTGTTTTTAATCTTTTTCAAATGGGTAAAGAGTTTTTTTTTATATTATACCATACTGGGATATTGACATAGCTTCTATTTTTTTTTTAATGATTATATAAAAAAATGGTAGGAACCAAGCCGTAAGTTTTTTGATTGTTCTTCTAGGTTAGGTCGTATGCACGGTAGACATCCCTTCAGATTTCTTTAGTACTCGTGATTCTTCGAGAATATCTAAGGAGGTAAGCAGGGTTATGTCCAGTATTTATGTGTGACGTTATAAAATATTATATATTTATTATTTATTTTTTATACATATTTTATATTTATATATTGTACATGCATGAAATTTTGTAAAAATTAAGGAAGTAAAAAAGGTTTATTATTATTATATATTATTTGTGACGTTGACGAGCAGCGTGAGAAGAAAATAGAACACTTTGACAAAACAAACCTTTTAAATATTAATATAATAACAAAACAACAACGACATAAAAATGTTGTAAAACCGTATTTCAAGCCGCGTCTGTTACACTTGATAAGAACCGACAAACCGTAACTTTTTATTATTACGTGGGAAACAACGTTAATTATATGCAAACATCATAAACAACAAAAATGTAAACAAGCCCACCTGATGTGGGTAATGGGAAAGGTTATCTCTGTATTACAAACGCACATTACTTAAGTAAACACTCACAAGGTGGTAAACGGGTGTTAATTGTATTCTCAGTGTGTATTTACTAAAAAAAAGTATTTATAAATATTCTATCAGTCATCTGGTTCATATAGTACTAGCTATGCTTAGCTTAGGGATAAATGGTGTTGTGTAAAAATTACCATTAAAATAAAAAAAAACGGCCAAATGCGAGTCGGATTCGCTCACGAAGGGTTCCGTACTACTATCTATAATAAAAACAGCAAAAAATCACGTTAGTTGTTAGTTTATTAGTATTTGCTTTTCTTATATATACATCATCTGTGAAAATTTCAACTCTAACTCTAACTATCACGGTTCATGAGATACAGCCTGGTGACAGACGGACGGACAGACAGCGGAGTAGCGGAGTCTTAGTAATAGGATCCCGTTTTCCCTTTTGGGTACGGAACCTTAAAAAAGGTAAAACCATTTCATCTTGTTCCGTCAAATGAGGGTCTTTTGTCTACAACTTCAAAATGTGCACCAAACGTGTCGTATCTCGCTTTGTACATCTTAGCCCGACCGGAGACGGGTAGCACATTATATAGAACACACTGCGTTATCCAAACCTCCTTACTCTTTCTGGTATCTTTTTTTTAAATAATAATTATAACAACCGATGTGGCGCGGCGGGCGAATGTCCGCCTGCGACGGAAGAAGTTGCGGGTTAGATTCCCCCCTAGGGATAAATGTTTGTACGATCTGCAAATATTAATTCCAAGTATTCTGGGTGTTTTCTATGTATAATAAAAAAAAAACGATGCACGTAATGTATTGTATTAAGTATATCAGTCATCTTGTACCCATAACACAAGCTCTGCTTGGCTTGGGGCTAGATGATGCTGTGTGGATTGTCCAGCATTATAAAAAAAAACCGTTTTGCAGACTTGCTCTATGCCATTATCAAAACATTGATTAAAAGTTTGCTCTTTCATCATTTAACTTTTGTAGCTGACTGTACATTCCGTGCCAAAGAGCTCTGAGCTCAGTTAATGAGCAGAGAGTCAACACTGACGGGCCTCTTTGGCCGATATTAATACAAATTGTAGATATTTTTCGATGCAAGTTTGAACTCTATCGCTATGGAAGTAGTTTGACCTGCATATGAAACTTATAGAGCAGACATTTTTTAAGGCAATATATATTTTTTTTTTTTTATGCTTAGCAGGCAGACGAGCAGGCCACCTGATGGAAAATGGTCACTGTCGCCCATGGACACCTGCAACACCAGAGGCGATGCCGATGCGCTGCCGACCTTTAAGCCAAAGTCAAAGTCAAAAAGCATTTATTCAGTAATATCCGCAGGGATCATCTTGAAACGTCTTAAATCTAGGTAAATCTAAGCGCCAGTTCCTCGCGACCAAGCCTAGAAGAAGAAGGAAAATATTAACCCGTTTCTTAAAGCCTCATAGCCTCGACAATAACCTTCAGGCACGGTAGATATCCCCTCAGATCTCTTGGTAACGTACGAACTCGACATGTTTCTATATTTTATAGTCAGTGTTATACGTGATAGGTTGTTATTTTGGCAGGGGTAGCCCCCATAGAATAACCCCTTTGTTAGCTCCGTGGAGGTCGTATAGACTGAGAGAATTCACCAGAAGATTTTCTGAGGCGCTTACCAATCCATCTGCCAAGCGTGGTGACTAAGGCAAACCCAATATGAAAGGAATGTGTTCAAAGTCAAAGTCATTAAGCATTTATTTTTGACGACCGATGTGGCGCGTTGGTTGAATGTCCGCCTGTGATGCTGGAGGTTGCGTTGAGTTATATGTATAATAAAAAATATTTATATATGTAATGTATTGGCATAAGTATATCAGTCATCTAGTACCCATAACACAAGCTCAGCTTAGCTTGGGGCTAGATGATGCTGTGTGGATTGCCCACACGGAAAGAAAATAATTCTTACATCAAAAAAATATTCTCTCCTATATAGGGAAAACAATATTTTCTCGAATTCTGCATTTTATAAATATAAATATTTGCATGAACCAACAATGACGTCTCTTTTCAATAAACATGATATTTTCCATGAAAAACAATATTGAAACTGAAATAATAAAATGCTGAATTCGAGAATATATTGTTTTCCCTACATAGGAGACAATATTTTCTTGATTTATGATTTTTTTTCTTTCCTGCACGGAATTATTATTATTATTATTATTTATTCAGTATTATCCGCAGGGAGCATTTTGAAATGTTTTAAAGCTAGGTGAATCTAAGCGCCAGTTCCTCGTAACCAAGCCAGCTATATATGGCCTTATCCAAGCTGAAGAAAATTACTATCATAAAGTCAAAGTCAAAGTCAAAAAGCATTTATTCAGTAATATCCGCAGGGATCATCTTGAAACGTCTTAAATCTAGGTGAATCTAAGCGCCAGTTCCTCGCGTCCAAGCCTAGAAGAACCGGCAAGAAACTTACGGCTTGGTTCCTACTGTTTTTACAGTTATAACAGTACCAAAATAGGATTAACCCACTTGTATAACGGAAATAATGTCAAGCAGGCGATAAAAGAGTTAGACACATACTGCCTTCCTGTGTTGAGGTTTGTACTTTTTATCTAGACCGGATTATTTCCACTTTTTATCTAGATTTTGCAGTGTGAGTATTATTTTCTAAAAGCATCTAGTATGACATAAACATTAAATAAATATTTCAGGACATTTTTACACAACATCATCTAGCATACAAAATTTCGAGCTCGCAAACCGAAATCCGTTATTCAGAAAACGTTAAAAACTCAGAACCCGCCTGGACAAAACTTGGTATTCAGGTTTAATGACTACAGGTTTTTTTGGTCATCAGGAATTTTTGGTAAGAGAAGTACTTCTTTCTAAAAAGGATAATAATAATTAAATAAATAATGCCGGACGATCCACACAGCATCATCTAGCCCCAAGCTAAGCAGAGCTTGTGTTATGGGTACTAGATGACTGATATACTTAATACAATATTATATTACATACATAGATATTTTTTATTATACATAGAAAATACCCAGAACACCCGGAATAAATATTTGCAGATCGTACAAACATTTATCCCAAGGCGGGAATCGAACCCGCAACCTCTGCGTCGCAGGCGGACATTCGCCCACCGCGCCACATCGGCCGTCAACTACAACAATAAAAAAAGGACTACTGAAGTGAACCCTTTGATCTGTCTGAATCTAACGAATGATTTTCCTGACTGACTGACATAGTCAACGCACAGCCTAAGCCACTGGTGGTAAACCCTTGAAATGTTCAGGGTATATTGGTATTGGTTCATAGAGGTGTACAAAGAAAGGAATTTCTGAAATTCAACTACTGAATGGGTGTAGCACGGGTTGAAGTTGAAACAAATACGCTCGCATTTTGTTCAACTCAACTAAAGAGTGTTGCTTGCTAACGCATAATGTAAATAAATAAAATAATGCTGGACAATCCACACAGCATCATCTAGCCCCAAGCTAAGCTGAGCTTGTGTTATGGGTACTAGATGACTGATATACTTAATACAATACATTACATTATATAGATATTTTTTATTATACATAGAAAACACCCAGAACACCCGGAATAAATATTTGCAGATCGTACAAACATTT
Organism: Electrophaes corylata; assembly: GCA_947095575.1. NCBI lineage: Eukaryota > Metazoa > Arthropoda > Insecta > Lepidoptera > Geometridae > Electrophaes > Electrophaes corylata. The sequence goes on along the minus strand of OX352722.1, from coordinate 7,515,863 downwards.
ATCCCAAGGCGGGAATCGAACCCACAACCTCCTGCGTCGCAGACGGAAAATCGCCCACCGCGCCACATCGGTCGTCCATGTAACTTGGATGTTGGACCAATACGTTTGCCATAAATGTCAAATTTATTCATGTTAGGCCCCCTTATCGTAATAGTACCCTTCCATTGTGTCAGAGACCGTACTGGGCAGTAATTAATATCTCAAGCGACAGGCGGGGAACCACAGAGTGAGGCAGACCATTTGTGATCATTAGGTTCCTAGTGGTTACAAGCTTAGGTATAATAATAATAATAATAATAATGCTGGACACCCCAAACTAAGCAGAGCTTGTGTTATGGGTACTAGATGACTGATATACTTAATACAATACATTACATATATAGATATTTTTTATTATACATAGAAAACACCCAGAACACCTGGAATAAATATTTGCAGATCGTACAAACATTTATCCCAAGGCGGGAATCGAACCCGCAACCTCTTGCGTTGCTAGCGGACATTCGCCCGCCGCGCCACATCGGTCGTCAAACAATGATGCAGTACTCGTGTGTGAGCGTATCCAGTGCCATCTATCAGGCAGCGTGCTCAGAATGGTGCTGGGGCTGCTACGTAGGCGATTTAATAGCGATGCACAACGTTTCCTCGTGGAATGAAAGCCATCCGTATGTGCATTGCAGTTTTTTTTTTTTTTTTACCTGACCTACTTTACCTTTTTTTAACATACCTGCAGTATCGCGGCAATACCGACAACATTTTTTGTTTATACATAGAAGTTGACAAACAAGGTTACGGCCCACCTGATGGAAAGCAGTTACCGCAGCCTATGGACGCCTGCAACACCAAAGGCGTTAAATTAAAAGCGCGTTGCCGACCCTTTAAAATTTTAAAACGCCCTTTTTGAAGAACCCCATACTATAGTTCTTAGTTAGCAGTTGTAAATACATACATAGAATAGGTACATATAACATCCAGACACTGAATAAACATCCACGTTCCTCACATAAATGTTTGTTCTCGATGGGTATCGAACCCATCACCTACCACTGCTTTGACTGTAATATAATTTTATTTTGTTTCAGAAATATGTGAGCGAGTTGACCATAGTCCGGGATTGCGTGCCGACCTGCAATGAAAAAGGTACCTTATTAGTATAATGTCAATAGCAATAAAATTGAATGCCCTCATTAAGATACTAAAAACAGCAATTTGTATAGACAATGGATTTTGTCACGGACACAATCTACACGGGAAAACGATAAACGAAATTTCGTTTTTTTTGCTATAACGGGTGGAACAAGCATTTTTTTTTTTTTATACAACAAAGTTGACAAACAAGCTTACGGCCCACCTGATGGAAAGTGGTTACCGTAGCCTATGGACGCCTGCAACACCAAAGGAATTACAAGCGCGTTGCCGACCCTTTAAAAATTTCTTTAAAAGCATGACCCCACCTGATGTTAAGATCATCAATAACAAAGCTTTGAAGGTTCCGCATGTTAGGTACGTGCCCTACAATGCACTGTGCACTATCCTGCGTCCACCAACCTAAGGTTGTTAGGCTTCATGTGTCTGTAATTACACCAGCACCCACACCCTTCAAACTGGAATGCAGCGTACTGCTTAGCGGCAGCAAAAGGCATAATGGTAGTACTTCCCCGGATGAGCCCTTCACTAAAAGCTCTACTACTACTATACATATATTAATATGTATAAATTGTGCTTAGCTTGGGGCTAGATAAAGAGTATAAAAGTCCATACATTTGTTGTAATTTCCTAACAAAAATACCGAGCACTAAATAAGGCACTTTTCCTCCAAGACTTGTTCGGTATTTTTTCTCGGCTTTTGTATTTTTAAGATAAAAATAACTTTAATGTTAATTCAGCTTACCATGAGCTTTTGTAGCACGCTTGCAAACTATCAAAAACGTCGTTGAAATTACTATTATTAGTATTGTAACATGAAAAATATAAAAAATGTCATTGCTCACACATTGCACTAATACCATAAGTAATCAAAATAATACTAGAAAAACAAATAAAATGAAAAAAAAACAAGTGTGCTTTAGGCCACACGACTGAAGTAAAACTTCTTTAATACGAAACGTAACTGGCTATGACAGAAAGAGAGAAAGAACAGTGCTTTCATACCCCCTCCAAGGTAGTGCAACCTTGTTGGAAGTCGTATTAGAAGTATTACTTCAAAAATTATCAGCTGAATACTAAAACGCAACTTATTTTAACCACGTCTCAAGTCGCGATTTTTTGACAGTTTGCAATGAAAGTCTGTCAGAAATACGTCACTTGAGACGTAGATAATTAAATCTAAGTTGCGTATTTGGGCGTAAGTTGCTTCCAAATATGGCAGAAAATCAGTCGAGGACCGTTTCTATTATGAAACCTATTAAACGTCAAATTTGACAATTAACTTTCAATCAAACTGAAGATTGTTAACAAAACACTTTACACTAGATTTATTTTACTTTTTATAGCGATGAGAAGGGTTGCCTATTCCCGAATGGTTTAGAGTACTCTTTTTATGCGGATCCCTGGAATAAATGTTCCCACAATAAAATAAGAGGGTTGATACCAGTCGTTTGTTCGGTTCATGGTAATCAAGAGGGCGGGGGAGTATTTTATTCAGCCCTTTGCGTTTCTACGACATAGTAGTTCTACTTAAATTATAAATATATGTGAATAAAAGATGTTTGGATGTTTGGCTTAATCGGCTGGACCAATAAGAATAATACCTACATTTTTTCTACGGTAATTCTTATTAAAAAAAACGAAATAGAACACGATAAATATCGCCCTAGATATCTTAGTACCAGTACCTCGAGATTCTTGGAGTATATCTAAGGGGATAGTCAGAGGTACGTCCAGATATTACATTTGGTGCATACCCACATTTTACAGTTGTTGGTATTCCATACGTGCTAGGTTGCGAGCCCATCGCCGCTGCTAGAATACTAACTAGTTTCCTCACGATGTTTTTCTTCACCGTTTGAGAGCACTATCATTCGTATAACTGTTAAAGATTACAAATCAAATCTTTATCTATTTGTGGTCCGACTCGCGCTTTGCCAATATTGTATTTATTCTTAACCTCTCAACATATTGTTCTTAATTTAAATTGTTAGAAAACTAAAACTATTTTCATTGCAATCGTTGAAATGACCAAATAAATCTTGCTAAAAATAAGTTACCACACTGAACAACTACTATACTATGACACGGATCAGAGTGCCACCGTAACGGCTCACAAATCACGTTTTATATCGGGGACAAACAAATACTGGGACCAAACACCGATTTTCACAAACATTGGGACAAAATACTGGTTTTTACAGACTTTCGGATAAAATACTGTTTATTAGAGGTTGCTTTGGAAATAAATGAAGCTATTCGAAATATGAAAAAATACTTAGCATAATTTTTTCATAAAAAATAAAAGAAAGAGCAAACATTACCTGCCGTCTAACCCCAAACTAAGCGAAGCGTATACAATGGGGGCCAGATGCCTGACATAAATACCTTTTTTACATTTATTTACAAAAAAATAAATTTAATAAGTACAAATCATCATCATTTTTGTACCTTTATCCCACTTTACGTGGGGTTTTTTCCTTCCATGTCCCTCTATCATCCGTCATCTCTGTAGTCACTCTTTTCTTACCCATATCATCTTTCCCATAATCCATCCATCTTTTCTTTGGCCTACCTCTACTCGCATATCCATCCACATTCATATCTTACACTTTTCTCGTTAAATGACATTTTTCTCTTCGCATGACATGTCCATACCATGCTAACCTATTGCTCCTTATACAAATACTTAGATGTATATATACTAAAATACACAATGATACAGTTGTGCTATCTGCAGACCGTTGCAAACGATCTACAGATCAACGGGCTATGGAGAAAGCTATGCTGGGAGTTCCACTACGAGATAGAATAAGAAATGCAGGAATCCGTAAAAGAGAGATAGATAGATACATTAATTTTTATTGTACACAAACAAGTAAGAACACAATAGAGATAACAAAAAATACTGAGTACAACGGCCGGCCTTATCCCCTATAGAGATTGCTGACATAGCTCTCAGAATCAGCAAGTTGAAGTGGCAATGGACAGGACATTAGAACCGATAACTGCTAGGGAATATAGATTCTCGAATGGCAACCACGAACCGGAAGACGAAGCGTGACTCACTCAGAGGGCTTCCTTCTTCCTGGAAACGGGGGAGGCCTTTGCCTAGCAGTGGACTTCTACATGCTGTTGATGACGATGCAACTATTGCGAAAAATTCTTTGATATTTTATTTATTTATTGGTAACTAGTGTCTAGCAGCTTCCTGCGGCTTTGCTTGTGTGGTTGCTTACATTAATAATTAAACGTTTTGCTAAGATAAAAATTTAAGGTACTTTTCTACAGGGTTTTTTTCTGTTTTTCCACATGGTTTCTGTAAAAGTAAAATTATTTAATAAACAATACGCTGTTCTAACCCCGGTGGTAATCCCCTTTAACTCTTTTGTCACACATTATTAGATTTTCAGTACAAATGACCCGAGTAATGAAATCTTTAAGCCTTAAATTAAAACCATGACAAAGATTCTTTTATTCATAAAACCCGATTAGGATTCTGCAGCTTCTTTATAAATCGAAATTTATTTATCAATAAAACAAAAAAAACTATTCTAAATTGCAAAAAGCCATGTTTCCGCCCGGGATCGAACCGGGGGCCTTGTGCGTGTGAAGCACACGTGATAACCGCTACACTACGGAAACTTGTATGACAGTGTTGAAATTATACTACGATATAAAATATTTCTTTATCTTGGAATTACCTTGCTATTATCTAAGTTGTTACAGCAATAATAAAAAGTATAATCTTTATCAGAATTATTTTATTAAACGAATCTCAGGAAGCCTAATTTAGTTGCAGAGTTATCGTGGGAAGGGTCGTGGGTTCGAGTCCCACTCAGTTTAAAAAAAAATTGCGATATTTAAAATATGGTTTTTAAATATTGACGCACAACGCCCTTTAGCCCCAAACTACGCTAAGCGTTATTATGGGAACCAGATAACTGGTACAATACTTATACCTATACTTTTTTTTGTAAATACATTCTTAGAATACATATCGACGCTTGAAAGGCAAAAGTTCCTAAGCGACACTTTGGGCGATATTGAGTTATATACATCATTTTAATCAGAAAAAAATCCTGCGTCGATTGGTCCTACTCTCAAGCCGCTAGGACGAACTTGGTTGTCGCTTGGTAACTCTAAAAAACACACATTTTCTCAGTTTTCGGCGTCCAAGCGACTATAATTTTACTGATTTATGAATAATTTTTACTTAGTATGTATTCGATTATTACTTTTTGCACTTAGTAATTTTTACCTAGACTCGAAAAAATGCGTTTTAACATAAAGTATTTTTTGCCTTGCGGTACCTAGGGTAATAACTTTGCTTAAGAAATTTTACCTGGTTCAGATTTTCTTTTTCTCGTAATTTAAGACTTTTTAACACACCTCAATCATGTATTCGGTTTCATTTAGTAGTTTTTACCTGAAAGTATTGGACTTAAAAACGTAAAGTAGTAATATTTACCTGCCTAAAAGGGATATATTTTGTCGTTTGGTAATTTTTTACCTGCCGCTTTTTTACTTGTTTCTGTTAATTCAGTTTCTGTTAATTAGATTAACTATTTCCGATATGATATTTGTATAAAAGTGAGCTTATCCCTGATGCACGTATTTTGTTTTGTCGCTTATCCGCACTCTAAAGCAGAGTTTGAGTGGCGGTTGGTAAGAAAATAATGGTTTTGACTTCACCGAATTGTCACATAGCCAAACCACGCGCTCACGCGCATCGGACATAGTGCTTCACCGCGTAGCTTGAGGTGTACTTGGTAAGTGAAACGTAAAAACGTTTTCTTGGTGTGGATAGCAGAAATTTGACTGTGGTAATGTACCTGCTCAGTTACAGAATTAAATCATTTATTCTCTCAATCGTAACTAATAGAAACAACTAATAATAAATTGTTATTTATAGGGGCCAAGATAGCGAGGATATACTCGTACTTATAATCGATAACGGACGCTGCTTAAATCTATACCAATTTCTAATAAATACTATGCTTAAAGATAAAATGCCTTTGTCTTTTATAACGACAGGTTATTTGTTCTTTATAAAATCAGCTATCGACTATGCGATTTGACTGCAATATTTGTATGTTAAAGGCTTATATAGACGTCATTAACAAAGGCCTAAAACCTCCATCAACCTGGACTAGGGCAGCGTGAAAAAGTATGCTCTAATTCGTCCCTCGTCAGATGGCCCATAGTAATTGTAGATTACTACAAGAGCTGTTTTGATGTTGATGATGACAATATTCATTGAAAACCTTTGCCCGAAAGTCTTTAATTTTGTGTACTGAAACCTAACTTCTTTGTTACTTGTTCAAAATAGTCCTACACTTACCTTAATTAATTTGTACTGTGGTTGAAATTGCCTGGCAGAAAAGTTTTTTTGAATTTTATTTAGATCATGTTACCTATCCGTCAAACATCTGTTACTTCTGGATGTATCATTTTGCTTCAAACATAATTATAAAGTACTGGCGCTTAGTTCATTTTTAATGTTTTATAAAAAAAAATTGTTGTCGTTAAGTAATTTTTACCTATTTGTGAATTTTATTAAAATTTTACTAACCGACACTATTTCTTAAAGTATAGAGAAAATGCATAATCTTTAAATGCCAGTTTATAAAGCTTTAAATCTACATTTAAAATTCGTTAGAATCAAGTAGCTATGGCTAATAGGCTATTTTTAACGATTTTTTTTCTAAAAATAAAAACTTTAAAATGCTCTGGTGTAAAGTTGCCAACATGTCGCTTAGGAAATATTGCCTTTCAAGCGTCGATATATTATAAATACCCAGGCACAAAACAAACATCTATGTTCATAACACAAATGTTATTTGTAGGTGGGGATCGAACCCACCACCTACAGCGCAGAAGGCAGAGGTACCACCATGCCTACAATCATGCTGCCGCCAAGAAGCTTGCTGCGTTCCGCTTTGGTGAGGGTAACGTTACAGACACATGAGGTTTAACACCTGTGTATGAGTGGTTTCTTCTGATTTTGTAACTCTTCTCCATCCAAAGGTTGTCCGAAACAGATAGCTATTAGCGGTAAGACCACCCATTGTACCTGTTTTATAATTTGTGACATTTTAATAAAATAATGAAAATTCTCTTTGTTATAGAATGGTGGGGCGCCCGTACGTTTTGCTGTGAAACAGACGAATGCAATAGCGGTCTTCAGACGAGTGCTGCGATAACGATCGTTGCTTTAGCACTCAGTGCTATTGCCCTTGCGCACTGACCTCATGTGGACAAGCCTTTAGTTAAAGCATCTTTAGTTTGAAGAAATGATAATAGTAGGTCTGGGGCCAAGTTGTCTATTCCGAAAAACTATAGACAAAGTTTGAATTGACGTTTTGAATTACACTGTGGGGTAACTTACAAACCGTTGTACAATTATATTGTCCCTGCTTGACATGTCGCGCAGTGTAATTCAAAACGTCAATTCAAACTTTGTCTATCGTTTTTTGGAGTAGAAACCTGGAAAAACGGTAGTAGCGTAGAACGTTTGTCATCGATAGAGATGACGTCACATCTTGGCCGATCATGGGGCTACCGCCATTTTGTCTCTTACATCAGAAGCCCAATTCTCATGTCTTTTACAGCTGAGACGAGATTGTAACTAGAATTTGTCTGTTGAATTTGAGCCTATCGTAAATGCCAGTTCGGAAGAATACTATTTGGAGATTGACACTATCGAAACTTGAATTTGATGATATTTCATTACGAGGATTGGGCCTCAAAAATACAGTATTCTTCTGAAGTCACTGATATATGACAACCGTAATTAATCAGCGACACAAAATTGACGTCACAGAAATGAGTAGAGACGAACAGCGGCGGCTTTACCCATCGTGAGGCTCCGGGCGGCAGCAGGTCTTTGCTAAGCCCTTTGTCCTTCGTGTATGTGATCAAAATTATAAGTTTAAAAAAAAATGGTTAAAATCTATATTTTTTAAAATCAGCTTGGGTTGTTGCGCGAGGCCCCTGCAGGAGCGAGGCCCCGGGCGATTGCCCCGTTCGCCACCCCCTAAAGCCGCCACTGGAGACGAATGCTTGATAGTAGGGAGAGACAAATTGTCGTATACGACTTATTGAAAATGAGAATAGTGACAGTTACTATCCTGTTGGACATCATAGGCGCTAATAACATTTTTCAAGTCTCCAAGCATTACTATTGTATTTATTTTCAAATGGTAGTAAGAAACGGAGGGAATAATTGTGTTTTTTTTTTGTTTTATTCTTTTAAACTAACCTAATTTGACAAAACTACTATAATGTCTTTATTCAAACGACTTGCGACTTGCTGATAGAACAAGTAGATGACCCACCTGATGTTAAATAGTTACCGTCACCTATAAAAAGCATTAAAATAAGAAATATTTATAAATTTGGAATGAACTGACTTAAATATATTTCTCCAATCTTATTCGAAAATGCACCATTTTCTGTTGAAAATCCAGTTTTACCAGTAAACAGATTTCAATTTATTTATTTTCTATTGCAATATATTCTGACTTGGTGGCTAGTAAAACCAAGTACACCTTCGGATCTTAATATAGTTGGTACAAATCCAATAATGGTACAAAGTTTTTTTTTATATTACCTGCTGATGAAATTAACGGTTAGCCCACTTGATGTTAAGTGGTTAGCATCACCAAAAACAAAGCGTCGCAGGTCTTGTGGGTACAATACACAGCTTTACTACCACGGACGAGCCTTTTACTGAGAGTTCTACTACAAATACTTAATTTGTAAGTATTTGTAAACTAATTATAATTATGAAGTATAGGTATAGTACAAATATTAAATATAGTATATCTACAACGTAAGGTAGTAAAATAATGGGACGGAATGTTTACCCGCCCTGGGTATTACAGTCTATAATATGGTGTATTTAACTGTAACTTTTTTAAAATTGGTTAAAGTAACATTTTATTATTATCGCCCTGAAAACCCTGAAAGAATCTGATCGGGAAATAAATTGCTACCCAAAGTTAATGGAATGGTTCTTCTGTACATTACTTTTCTGTGGTGATCGAAATCAGTCGTCGGATCCTTTAGATAGATATCATAGATCATTTACAGAAGTGTCACTGAATCTTGCTATTATGAATACCTACAGTATAGCTCTCAATTTCTCTGAAAAAACTAAAATTCTATGTATTTTTCACTTATTACAGTGTTACACGATTTTACTAGTTTGAATTGCGTGCGTGAAGTTTAAGGTACTTTGTTACAGGTCATGGTTACTACTTAACATCAGGTACGACCTTATACTTATGGCAATCGCAAGTGGTAGTGATATAAAACACAAAGGTCATAAACAACTTCTTCACGCACGGTAGTCATCATTCTTGTGAATCTAACTAATAAATACTTTTTGAGTTTTTAGTAGTCAGAGTGTTTTTAATTGGGGTAGTCAGAGACGTGTCCAAACACTAACATTTGAAATCGAGAATACGAGGTAGCTGGTTAGCTGGGTTATCAAAGTCAAAGTTGGAACCTTATTTCCGACTATTTTTTTATTTTCTTGACTATTTGCTTAGGATTATTATGACAACCATTCGTTTTGAATTATTATGTTGAACCATTAGGTATTTATGCCCAAAATCTAAATATATTTTTCATCTATCACATGCATTTGTGTTTTGACTCCTAGATCTCAGCAATAAAGCTTCATTTTGACTGGCAACTGGTGTTCAATGACAAAACAGTAAAATAGGTCGGTTGTGTCCGTCGGACTGAAAAGAAACGTATAACATTGAATGAAGCTATTTATTGATACTGATACAGTATTGTCGTGGATTGCCGATTCAATGAATTTAGCGATAAACAATAAAGCGGTCAAGTGCGAGTCGGCTGCACTAGGAAATAAAATAAATAAATAAATAATGCTGGACAATCCACACAGCATCATCTAGCCCCAAGCTAAGCAGAGCTTGTGTTATGGGTACTAGATGACTGATATACTTAATACAATACATTACATTCATAGATATTTTTTTATTATACATAGAAAATACCCAGAACACCCGGAATAAATATTTGTAGATCGTACAAACATTTATCCCAAGGCGGGAATCGAACCCGCAACCTTCTGCGTCGCAGGCGGACAATCGCCCGCCGCGCCACATCGGTCGTCCTTAAGGCGGTGGTACTCGCCAACGACCTTGAGGAGTCTGTCCATACTGAGTTGCACTGCCGCCCGTCGCCCGCACAGGGACCCGCGCGCATTCCATTTCATATCGCATTCAAGAAATAATTATTTGTAGCCTAATGAATTATTAGTTCGAACTGCCAATTGTTCACTTTGTGATAAATACTTTGACAAATATTTGTGTGAAAAAAAAATACTAAAAATCAATACCGTTTAGAAGAAATAACCAAATTTAAAATAAAAATTGTTTCACTTTGGATATTTTTTTCATATAGTAATAATATAGTTAGAATTATTTCAATTGTTCAAATTAAAATTTAGTCTTTAATAAGCAATATATATTTTTTTTGGACATTTATACTCACTCATCAAAGAGAAATAACACGGAGAAAACCTCTCGTTGGCGGATACCACCTCCTTAATAATACTACTTAAGTTATTTACTTAATGTTTACTTAAGTTACTTTATTTACGTTTATTGTTATTTCTTACTTATTTTGTCACGTTACACGTCACACGTCTTAGCCCTACTGTGTGTCATTGGCTTGTACTATCAGCAAGTTTTAATAAAAAATATGAGATATTTATCATCATCATTTCAGCGGTAATGCATCGTTTGCATTAGTTGACCTAATACTTAAATATCTAGTTAAAAAAATAACGCTTTATAGTAATAGTTAGTATCACAGTTTGACCTAAATATATTCTAAATTAATATAATGATAGCATTAAATAGTTTTTAGTGGAAATAGAGTAATTTTAAGTCTCATTTTACTAAATATATTGAAATTTAGCCTATAATATTTAAAACTGTCGTATGTTCACATGATATAAAACATGTATTCAACATGTTGTCACGTCACGTCATGTCACTTGCCAATTTAAAGTCCAATGGTCGATAGCCTCCATAGTTCAGGGGCTTACTGTAGTTTCCAGACCTGGCAGGCTGATTGAAAACCTAAGTGTTGGTATTTGGGATACAGGAGTTGCTGGTTCTTCTTGTGTTTTTCCTCAGTCAACTCTTACGTCATCCGGGAGTAGGTGACCCCATCAAGGGTCCTATTTAAAGCCGAGACCATTGTATAATAACAAAACGAAATACTTTGATACTCGTTTACTTTCTAGATTACAGTTCTTAGTACATTAAAATATAAATGAAATTCTGCAAGGGACAATGCGACTCCCGCGCGTGCCGTTCGACGGATAAGAGATCTGCGGGCGCGCGGGGGGATCCTCTCCCCTGCCTTCCCCGCGTCTCCCCTTCTCCGTCCTAGTGCAGTGCTAGTCTCTTCTAGGCTTGGTCGCGAGGAACTGGCGCTTAGATTCACCTAGATTTAAGACGTTTCAAGATGATCCCTGCGGATATTACTGAATAAATGCTTTTTGACTTTGACTGTGAGTGCTAGTGCAGTGCTAGTGCACCGCTAGTGTTGTGCGTAGACAACCATCGCGGCACAACTACAGTAATATGTAGTATCCATTGTTTCCATCATCATCATTACAACCGTCACAGCTCAGTTCGTAGTAGCCCAACCTGCTGCACTGCGGTGGATTCGATCCCCATCAATCACAAACATTTGTGTAATAAATATAAATGTTTGTTCTCTGTCTGGGTGTTATATTGTATTCTAAGTATGTATATATACAAAAAAAGTATTTAAGTATTCTATCTGTCTTTTGGTTCCATTGTATAATTCTTCATCCATTCGTGAAGTGAACACGGGCTTCAGCTGAAAATCAGCGCTGCAGCATGGCAACATGCCGTAGCGTTATGCTGAGCTGAGGCCATTTCACCACCACATGGAGACCATTTTTAAATTATGTTTAAATCTATTAAAAATGGTGTCAAATCAACTATAACTAAATTTAAGCTCGGTAAATTTTTTATGTAATATTTAATGTATTTGTTCTGTTTTATGTATTACTTTATTCTGTATTGTGGTGCTTTGAATAAATGTCTTATCTATCTATCTATCTATCCACCGATTTCCCACTTTCCAAGCAATGACGTCTTTCCATAGGGTGGGATTACGACCTACACGGAAAGAAATGCTCGCGGGATTTGTTTTCCGCCAAGAATAAATTATAAATAAAGAAAAATAAATAAATATTTGTGGACCTTTTTACACAACATCATCTAGCCCCAAACTAAGCATAGCTTGTACTATGGGAACCAGATGACTGATAGAATACTTAGATACTTTTTTTTTAGAATAAAATATAACACCCAGACACAGAACAAACATCTTTGTTCATGACACAAATGTTTGTTCTCGGTAAGAATCGAACCCACCACTTACAGCGCAGAAGGCAGGGCTACTACAAACTGAGCTGTGACGGCTGTCCGTATATATTATTAATGAATATTGTTTTAAATTGAATAAATATTAGCTTGAACCAGCAATAACGTCTCATTTTAATAAACATGATATTCTCCATGAAAAACAGTATTAAAACCAAAACAATAAAATGATTAATTCAAAAATATATTGTTTTCCCTATAAAGGAGATATATTTTCTTGATTTAAGATTTTTTTTCTTACCATGTACGCTTCGTATTTGGGTTCGTGGTAACCATTAATTTCTTGTAGTTTCATTTATTCTATAAACAAAAAACATGTTCTATAACAAAACTTGTAATTTTTCTTTTGTGAATAAATGTGCTCAAATCATGTTTGTATCAATGACAACTCTAGACTGATATAGTCATGGCATGAAAGGGAGAATGGAAGAAGACATGTTGTCTCAACACCACATAAAGTGGGATTGAGACAAACATAAATGATGGTGATGATGGTTATAGTGATGATGATGATGTTAATGATGATGATGATGATGATGTTGATGATTATGATGGCATGTTGGAGCTTGTACTTCTTTATTTAAAAATATGTTTATAACTTGTTTATGGGTAAACAAGGATTACGGAACTTTATATATTTTTTTTTTGTATTTTAAGTCAATTAAAATTCTAATAACTCGATTTTTAGCTAAGCATAGAAAAAAAATATTAATAGCATCGAAGCTCTTGTTTACATAAGCACGCTTATTTTAACAAATCGCTCGTCAAAAACGCTGGATTTTACAATAAAAAAAATTAAACAGTTAGCGGCATAAGTTGGCTATCGACATCTTCTAATTATCATCAGACTACAAAGAATATAAATTTAAATTCCAAAAAATGTTGATCAACTTCTGTGGCTAACTGTCTTTATGACGTCATAGCTAGTGACATCACATTGTATTTTCCAAAACTTGCATTTTCAAAAGTTACACAGTAAAAGGTTTAATAATATATATTTATTTAACTTGGCATTACTTCACAGTAATTTAAGAGCGGTTATTAAAAAATACTAGCTACGTAGTACTGTCAGTTAAAATGATGTATACTTTAAGGGATGGTCCGGTATAGGGACGTATAAATTCGTTTGTAAACTGTAACTTTCAAACACATTCTATAGGTTTTACAAAAATTATTCCATCGAGTGGGATTTGACCCACGACTCTCCCCCTCCCCACAACTAACTGCGCTATCGAGAGTTCAATCGACTTGATTAAATAAGCCTGGAGATGCAATTTACGTGTGTAGTTACTTCGATGACGAAAAGTAAAACAACTAGATTTTTTTTTATAAAGGCTCTGTCGCATACATCCCATACAGCCAATGATCGCCAAAAATGCTAAAGCAGCAGTGTATACCACTTTCAGTTCCAATTACAAAAATAAATTTAAATTATATTGTTAAAAAATGGAACATTGAAAAGACGTTAAGAGTAATAATATTCCATTCCGTTTTTGAAATGCCATTGGATGTTCCATTTTGGAAATATTGTAATTTCAATTTATTTTTGAAAATGGAAATGAAATTGGCCTACACCAACAATTCTTGTCATCAACACTGCACCAACATTTCTCGTCAATCGTTGAATATCCCTTACTATTATTATATTAAACTAAAATATTTCGTTTTCAATTTTTAGCTTATATGTATTTGCTTTACTTAAAACGGCGTTATACCAATCGCAATCACAGATTAAATATTTAATCTAACAGAAGATATGTAAAAATTACAAATAATTCAGGTCACAGTTTTCACTTTCTGAGCATCCGATGTTTTTTATAAACTAAAAATGATCACATGCCTATCGCGGGCCATTCCCCGAGTTCAATCTACTCTCAAAATGTTCAAAAATAAAAATAATATATATTGTTATTAGTTCTAAGCTATAGGATGTATTTTAGTATCATTAGATAACAAGATGGAAGCTGTTTTGTTCTTAGCTAAATAAAGACCAATTTTATCATTCATTGAAATTGTGTTTATTTTTATCCAGACTTTACAAAATCAATAATCTTTATTGTAAACTCAATAAATAAGTGAACTCATCTCTCCCAATTATAAGAATCTTTGTCCTTATTGACTGACATATAGACAACGCACAGCCTAAGACACTGCTTGTAAAGACTTAAAATTTTGGGGTATATTAGTCTAAATGCATTAGAAGTGTACTAAGAAAGGAGTTTCCAAAATTTTACCCCCAAACGGGTAACGTGGGGGTTGAAACTAGTATGAAAATCACGCAAACTAAGTTGCGCGCGTTTCTCTAGACATTTATAATAAGTGATTTGATTTCTTAGTTTTTTTTGTAAAAAAGTTGTTATACAATTTTAATAGTTGTAAAGTGTACAATCTTAATGCAGGCGATTGTACCACATGAACGAAGGCGGGATACAAATATTTTCTGTTTAATTCTAATGTCTCATCGTGCTAATCGAACCCGCACATCTTGCTCTGCAGATACCATCTTGTTATAAACTCTAGAATGACTAAAAAAGTACAAGTAACATACTCGGAGAAACATTAAAAGCTTACGATAAAAATAATTGAAAAGTTAACAAGGAGAACAGTAACAGTTGTTAAAATAGCCCAAGGCGTGTTGAGGCAATATATTTTATGGTTCCGTGGTATGCAGCTCCAATTTAGATTTATTTACTGATAATAAAGCTAGGTAAAGTTCCCATATTTTTATAAATATACTAGTGGAAACATATGCAACTTAGTCCGCGTGAAACTATTTTTAAACAAACTTTAAGATAAAAGACGAAGAAGATTTAAGAAGAAGAAGACTTCAAGATATATAGAAGTACCAAGAAGAGCTCTTGAAGAATGGCTCGTCCAGTACTACCACCATCTATCAAGCAGCTTGCTCTTCTGGTTAGAAAGGTGTGTGCGTCGGTGAAATTAGAGGTACATAAGGCGCGGAGGTGACGTGCGAGCCAATGATTGGATATAGGTGAAGATAACAACTTAATCATCTGCTTGTTTCATCAACGAGTCCAAGAAAAGGGATAAGTATAGATTATATGAATTTTAGAATTTATTTTCTCTGGGAGCACCAAAGGCACCTTAAAAATATGCTCAGAAAATTTCAAGTCTAAAACGACCAGCGTTTAGGCTGTACGTTGTCTATGTCAGTCAGTCAGGACAAAGATTCTTATGATCTAAATATATATAACTCAAAGGTGACTGACTGACTGACTGACATAGTGATCTATCAACGCACAGCCCAAACCACTGGACGGATCGGGCTGAAATTTGGCATACAGTACGTCTACCATGAGTTTTCACAGAAAAAACACCTGACGTTACTACCGTAGTTACGTAAATACGCAGATTGTATAGATAGCATAAAGAGCGGTACCATGAGCAGTGTTGATGCTTGCTACTTATGATATAGTAACAACTACACCCTATGTAGATTAGCGTTGTTAGGTTGGCATCATTACAAAATGATGCTCACTTCGCATTGGATATTTTCATCTCTTTTTAAGTAATGCACGATGATAGAGACAGAAGATAAAATAACAAAGTACTATTATCTGACAAATGTGGAGAGTCGCCTGACTTACTCATTTCGATTCAATCTAATGAAGCCCAAATTTATTCGTGTTACAACGGTTCCAATTACATTTAGCTCTCGCATTTTGTTTACTTTTGCTACAAGTTAGTCAAACACACGACCGAGGACGACGGTGGGATGCTCGCGTGCGTAGTGTTTATAAACTTAAAAATGCTGGAAACTTAATAAACATGTTCACAACAGTTGGCTGGATTAGGGCTGCAGTTACTTCTTCAATATATGAACTCATCGCTTCTTGAGAAAAATGGTTTGCCTCTCCAACAACACGTTGATAAACACCGTGAGCATAGAATAATAGAGCACATAACACCTACAAAAAGTACTTAATTAAGTAGGTACCTACTTAGTTGTTTCAATGAGCTGCAAAACCATTTTAATCTAAATAAAACAAACGACTTTGATTCTAATGAGACTTTCTGTGTTGATTTTTTATCCATATGTTGCCGCAATAAATCACACAATTTCTCAAAAGCTTCTTTATTTAGTCTATAAAATTTCACAAATTTGGTGTCACTAATAGTTTGAAGTGGAAGAACACGCATCTCACTTTGAAACTTTCTTTGTTCGCGTCGTTTATTATTTAGTATTTCGGCATTTCGGCAGAATAATTCCAAGACAAAACGTGCTTTATTAAGCATTTTAAATTGAAAAACTACAAAATCTATCACAAACTATAGTCTTTTCACGAAGCAAAACATCGGTGAGTGCCGTAACTACAGTAGTAATAGTACGTTACTATGGCATCTGTCAAATTAGTAACTCATGGTACCAATTTCTAAGCAAATGAAGCCCAATCTACAGCCGTTGTAGTATAGCTTACTACACTGTGACGTAGAATAGTTAACTACGAGACTCATGCTGCGCATTTTAGTACCCAACTATCCACTAGAGGCGCTGTACAAATCTTCATACATTTTTTTATCTACAGTCGCTAGCGACTGTAGATTGTAAAAACTCATGGTAGACCTACAGGTAGATGTTATGACGTAGGCATCCACTAAGAAAGGATTTTGATTAATTCTACCCCAAGGGGATAAAATAGGGGATGAAAGTTTGTATGAAACTTTGTCAATTTTAAACCGATCGGGCTGAGACTTTGCATGCATAAAGCCACTATGATTTTGTCTTGAAAAAATAACGGGAACGGGAAAAAACTTCCACGCAGGCGAAGCTGCGAGCGGCCGCTAGTTTTCTATAAAATATCATAAAAAATGCTGTAGGTAATGTGATGAACGTAAATTTATGTTCTGTATGTAGCTGCTTTATCGTTGAGTTATATAAATAAAAAACATAATTGCAGGTCAACTCAGTATATGCATTTTTACTGCTGTTTTTTATTTATAACAAAAAAGTAATACGGTGAATAATACAAGCGTTGCTTAGCTTGAGGATAGATGTCGCTGAGAGAAACTTATGTTTATTTTTATTAAGTTTGGTAAAAATCTGTAAATTATTAGGTGTAGTAAAACTACAGTGGAACCCTACTATACATAAAGACGAACTTAAGTGTCAATTTAATTATTAACGAGCTGTAAGTTAAATCGCTTGATTCAAATATTTTTTAAGACGTTTCACACCGATTTTTTTTATTTATTTAATAAAACTTGTGTCCGAAAGTCAATCAGTAGTTAATGTGGCTCACGATATACACAAATAATCAAATATACAGACAAAATTATGTAAATTACAAGAGACTGTAATAAGTTGTTAAAAACAATAAAAAAACCACAGTTATATTAGTTTTTTTTTTTAATAAAAACATGCATATGTTTTGGTTTTATGCTAGTTTTATCTCAATCATCACCATTTTTACTTTAGAAACGTTAGCTTGTGCTCTTGATAATGGTAACAGCCATCCTGATAATGGTAACATACACACTAATAGCAAAATCTCGAGTGATACTAGCAATACACGTCCTAATAATGATAGCAGATGTGTTAATAACACCAAAGACGGAAATGGTATAAATAATAGTAACAACAAAAGTAAAAGTAACAAAAAACATTACAACAGTACCAAAAAACGTAAAGACGGTAATATGAGACGTAATAATGGTAACAGAAGGGATGGTGATGGATATTATATCCCGTCAACAAATAAAGGCCAAAGTATAGGAGATATAGATAAAACACCGAGTTATCGCGATCTTCTGAATTCACTAACAACAGAACCGGGCTTTTCGTAATTATTTTTATTATTTTATAATATATATATAACAGTTCTTAGTCGCCCTGTCATCTGCGCTGTAGGTGGTGGGTTCGATCCCCAGCAAGAACATACATTTGTGTGATGAACATCGATGTTTGTTCTGTATCGATGTTATACAAAGACAGAAATTCCCCAAATTTAACCCCTAAACGGGTGCAGCTGGGGTTAAAATAAAACAAATAGCATCACAACTTTAGTCCTCATGCACGGTAGATATCCACTCAGCTCTCCTAAGTCCCTACTCAAGATTTTTCGAGGATGTCTAAAGGGGTAGTCAGAGGTACGTCCAGATATTACATTTGGCACATACCCATATTTTGCACTAGTTAGTATTCCATACGTGACAAGGATGCAAGCTCATTATCGCTGCTAATATACTAACTGGCTTCCTCGCGATGTTGTAGTTCACCAGGTAAAAAACTAAGCAAATACTTTAAAGCATGTTCAATATTAACAGTTACCGACCAAGAACATCGAAACCATTTCATAACCGGACGACTCCATATCGAGTGTCACTTGAAGAGGATTGTGATTATTTAGCTTACTACTGTCTGAGAGCTTACAAGTAAGTGGTAGGAACATTCCCTAATTAGCAAATAAAGAAAGAAAACACACCATAAACGTATATCATACAGAACGAACTTAAAACAAACAATAAGAAAGTGGAAAAAAATTGCTATTAATTGGCAACGGATTTGGCTGCGGCGGACGAAAGCCCGCTTGCGATGCAAGAGGTTGCGGCTTCGATTCTCGCCTTGGGATCAGTGTTTGTAAGATCTTTAAGTATTTATTCCGGGTGCTCTAGGTTGTGGCGTACATCCACAAATCGCTTTCCGCTCCGCTTATGAAGCTTGAACCAGTCCCTAACAGTACCGGTAGGACCTCGTCCCGCGCGCCCGCGCCTGCCTGCGCCGACGATGGCATCGGAGCGGGCCGGCCGGCACACACACTACGCTTTGCTTCTCGCACCTTTCAATTTATATTCTTTCGCAAGCTTACCTAATTACTGTATCTAGTGTTATTTTATATTTTCTACTAGCTGACCCGTGCCCACTTCGTTGGGCGGTAAACATTTTTACTTACAAATCTCAACTGAAGTAGTACTCGATGTCGCCAACAGATGGCGTTAATACGGCATAAAATAGCGGCCGTTCGCAGTTTCGCCCGCGTGGCAGTTTTTTCCCGTTTCCGTTATTTTTTCGGGATAAAAAGTAGCCTAAGTTACTCCTTGTTACATCAGCTATCTGCCAGTGAAAGTCCCGTCGAAATCGGTCCAGCCGTTCCAGAGATTACCCGGAACAAACAGACAGACAGACAGACAAAAATTAAAAAAAATGCTATTTTGGTATGTATCGCATATACATTCATATGCATGTAGTAAAAAGCGGTTATTTTAATATTACAAACAGACACTTCAATTTTATTTATTTGTATAGATTTCATTACATAGTGTAGGTATCTAACCTAAATCATCATTCTTCATTTCTCTTCCGCATCTAAAGTTTATTTCCTACCTTGAGCTTCACTCGTATCGTTTCATCGCATACCTACTAGGATAGGAATTTCTAGTTCTTGTGATAGCATGAGTAGTGCCTAACTGCCACTCGTGATATAAGGTATTTTATATATGTAAAAAAAAATATCTACGTATGTAATGTAATGTATTAAGTATATCAGTCATCTAGTACCCATAACAAAAGCTCTGCTTAGCTTGGGGCTAGATGATGCTGTGTGATTGTCCAGCATTATTATTATTATTATTTACTAAGAATAATATGATATGCATAAAATGTAAGTCACATAATTTATAAGCTTGTTTGCAATTGTTTGCAACGGTCTGTAGATAGCTCAACTGTTTTATATGTATTTTGTACATACCAATTATAAATACCAGTATTAGCTATAATTTTCTTTGTAAATAAATGTTAATTTAATTTATAATTTCAATTAGAACAGGAAAATTATGCGCTCGGACTCTGTACTACTACTACAATACATTTGACAACTACTGTTTGTTGGACTATGTCAACTGTATGGAGCGATATGAAAGTAATTTAATTTACATTTTCTTCTCATAATTAACGACCGATGATGTGGCGTGGCGGTCGAATGTCCGCCTGCGACGCAGTAGGTTGCGGGTTCAAATCCTGCCTTGGGATAAATGTTTGTACGATCTGCAAATATTTATTTCGGGTGTTCTGGGTATTTTCTATGTATAATAAAAATTATCTATGTATGTAATGTATTGTACATTACATACATAGATAATTTTTATTAAGTATATCAGTCATCTAGTACCCATAACACAAGCTCAGCTTGAGGCTAGATGATGCTGTGTGGATGGTCCAGCATTATTATTATTATTAATTTTTCAGTCTTCGCAGCTCAGTTGGCACTTGGTGAGCGGTTTTCGAAACTAGGCCGCTGGTGGGACCCCATTGCGTGATGGTGGTTAGTCGAGCCACCCAATGTCCTCCAAAAAGGCTAGCAGCTTGCATATGCCAGCACAGCACAAGCCTCCCTGTGTTGTCTCGGTGTACCGTATAACGAGCTCATTATATCTACTAACTGTTTATATTTAGTGATATAGAATAAGTAGAATGCTTTTTTTGGCATGTGTCCGTCGTTTGACAAACAATTTTGCAAATGTTAAGTGGATTAGATAAATCGTTTTTCTAATATTATTTCAGTGTGGCAAATCACTCATATGGGAGAGTGTTTTGATATAGAAAGAATATCGGATTACCAGCGTGAGTATATAAAGTTCAATTTTTTATGGTACTGCTGGTGGAACTAGCATACTGGTTCACCTGATGTTAAGTGGTCACTATCACCTATAACAAAACATTGCCTTGTCACG
This sequence comes from Electrophaes corylata, assembly GCA_947095575.1. Classification (NCBI taxonomy): domain Eukaryota; kingdom Metazoa; phylum Arthropoda; class Insecta; order Lepidoptera; family Geometridae; genus Electrophaes; species Electrophaes corylata. The sequence continues at coordinate 7,494,558 of OX352722.1, read as the reverse complement.
CACGTTAGGTACGTGGCCTAAGATGACTTTGTGTCCACCAACCTGGGGCACACTGGTGTTAAGCCTCATGCGCTTGTAATTTCACCCATACCCTTGAAAGTGGAACATTGCAATGCGAGCATCACTACTTGACGGCAGAAATAGGCCAACCATGAACCGGAAGATGAAACGTAGGACGCCCTCTTACCCGATGGACTGACTACTTGGTTAGCATCACGGGAAATCGGTGGATGAAAAGGACTCTGAATCGTTCTTCCTGGAAACGTAGCAGCAATGGACTTCTATAGGCTATTGTTAATTTATCTTTTTAAACGGCTTTGATCAATAGTTTGGATAGAGAACTTGTTTGTTTGTCAAACTCAAAAATCATGGTAAATATCTCGTTTCTATCCAAAATATTGTTGTTGATTTGTACCATCGTGACTCAAACAACAAAGTCAAAGTCAAAAAGTATTTATTCAGTAAAATCCGCAGGGATCATCTTGAAACGTCTTAAATCTAGGTGAATCTAAGCGCCACTTCTTTACAAAGTTCAACACAAAGTTTAATGATGAAATCTTATGTTATATTACAGATTACGAGTATACAGATGATTACTTCTTAGACCAAATTTATGTGATTCAGGAATAAAATCAAGAAAACTGTAAAAAACCTATAGAAGTACGCTAAATATCTCACTATCTGATAGCCGTCACATTTGCTGATGATTGTCGACAGATGTTCGTTCTATGTCTAGGTGATATATTGTATTCTAAATATGTATTTATAAAAAAAACGTAGAAGTATTCTATCAGTCATCCGGTTCCTATAGTACAAGCTATACTTTATTCGGGGCTATTGTGTAAAAAAATGTCTACAAATATTTAGTGTAGTTTGACGACCGATGTGGCGCAGCGGGCCACTTAAGGCGGTGGTACTCGCCAACGACCTTGAGGAGTCTGTCCATACTGAGTTGCACTGCCGCCCGTCGCCCGCACAGGGACCCGCGTGCATTCCATTTCATATCGCATTCAAGAAATAATTATTTGTAGCCTAATGAATTATTAGTTCGAACTGCCAATTCACTTTGTGATAAATACTTTGACAAATATTTGTGTGAAAAAAAAAAAAAAAAAAAACTGCTTCACTTTGGATATTTTTTTCATATAGTAATAATATAGTTAGAATTATTTCAATTGTTCAAATTAAAATTTAGTCTTTAATAAGCAATATATTTTTTTTTCGGACATTTATACTCACTCATCAAAGAGAAATAACACGGAGAAAACCTCTCGTTGGCGGATACCACCTCCACCGGCCTTTAATCAATGATACCCGTAGACGACTAGTCACATACGAAATCATACCTAAAAGCTGTCCGCGTGATTATAAATTATATACTTTGACAGCTAAATTATTGTTTACTACCGAAGTGAGAAAATTATGATAAACAGTATTCAGTTCAACCGAATTACATGTCACATAGTAAATAATGTCAGTAATTGTCAAAACAGAGCTCACTTCTCAAGTGAGCTCTTATTTACCGATACAGATTTTTTGTGCTGACCTTATTTATATCTAGGGGTATCATTGATCAAAGATACCGGCAAAATTGTCTCCCCGCATGACGAACAGATTCCATTAAGAAAAAAGAAGAAAAAGGTTTAGTGATGACGTAATTTCAACTAGCAAAACAAAAATATAAGCAAAATTACGGATTCACAAAATTGTTATCATTCATTCTCAAAGTAAAACCAAAAACAGTCTTAGCACGTACGTAATAAGGTTTATTACACTTAGTACTTAATGAGGGTAGAATAATAAAAAACACATTTTTGGGTCTTTGTCATGTAAATAAGTCTTATTGTTTTAGATTCAGTAGGCTAACACAGAGTTAGCTTACTAGCAGGATAAATATAAAAATTATATTTTATTTTATAAAAATAAAAAATAAATTTTATTTTATAAAAATAAAAATTAAATTTTATTTTTATATTTTATTCCAAGTCGGAGTTCGAAGACAGGGTAAAATGATTCTTTCTAGACATTGTATCTTGAGTCCACTTCTCAAGCTGATGGTCATGATTATGACTGAGTACTAAGTTAGAATAATTTAAAGATGGAAGAGTTGACTCAATGTAACCCAGCCTTAATCCTAAACCGTAAAAATGCTACTCTGCGAGTGACGGTGAGAAATTAGATGTGTCTTGTACTTACGTCTATTCATTTTTATTAACGGCAGCATAAAGTATGTCAATTTAGAATCCTCTTTAATACAATGGTAAATTCGTATATTTAGAGTTATGTTCAAATATAAATAATGCAAAAAATTCAGTGTTTTTGTGTTCTTTTCTCATTTTTTAAAACCTTATTTTCTTAGCCTTTTGCGTGACAATACTAATCAAAAACTTCCCCTATTATATCCAGTTCTCCCTTCTTTGTATAAACTTATAATAAAGGTTTAGAAGACTACTCATTGATAAGGCGATCCCACGGCTGATTAGACAGTAAGTATTATTATTACAAGTCTGGGCGTCTACCGCACGAAAAACAATAAACGAAGCTTCGTATTGTCATTATAAGGTACACTGCAGGGTAACTAGGTAATCGTTCCATAGTCTAGTGGTAGGTTCCTGGTATGACGAGTAGTGTAACCCAAAAACTTACACAAAAAGTGTAATTTATGATACTCGGCTCAAGCGATCCGTAACCGTGGGGCCTTTTTTAGGATTATCATCTAGTTTAGTGGCTTGGGGTTTAGCTGGTTGAAAGATAGCAGGGAGCTTACAGAACAGGATATTTTAAATTACACTGCGCGGTATTGGCTAAGACAACTCGACTGAGTGGTTTCCACGTAGTGTAACTCGAAGTGTTGAAAAAGTTTGTCAGGCTTTCACTGCTACTCAGTTTTTAACTTTTGCAGTTGTCAACGTTTTTCATGTGTTTTTTGTATTTATTTCTGTTCTAACAAATACATTTGATTTAAATAGTTTCATCATTTACTTTACGGAGTACACTTTCTTATTGTCAGAGCGAGCAAAATCTGCTTAAAGTCTGCATTGATCAACATTTACCGTAAAGGTCTATCTATTTATATATCTCTATTATATTATTATTATTATTGTTATAAAGTTCAGTCTAATATCCGTAATAAAAATCACACTTTACTCCACCCCATATCTTATTATGTTCAGTCCTGTCCATCAAAAGGTTGCCTGGTAGAGATAGCTTTTAGCGATAAGGCCGCCCATTGTATTGCTGTATTGTTTATTTTAATATCCTTTATAAAATGTGTGTACTTTACTAGTGGTAATCAATAAAGAGTTATCTATCTATCTATCTGTCTAAGGTCTGGCAAAATTAGCTTTCCTCTGACCAATTCTCGTAACAAAATGTCGTCAAACTCTAATTTCGTTTGTGTCAACCTCCGTATGGAATATCTTCAAAACTGAGATTTCTGACAGGCCCTAGTTTATTGTTTCTCATCGCAGTTAAAAAAATATGAAAATTGGACCAGAGAATATCGCAGCTAAAAAAATACTAGAATTGGACCAACAAATATTTGTCTCATGACGGGAGTCAAACCCTCTTTCTTGGCAGCTGGTTTTTCGACCGACGTCATAAAAGCTCTACTTAACTTTTTCCTCTTGTCTCCACTCAAATGTGCAGTTTACCACAGTAATGCATGTTGTGAGTTTTCCAGTATCTTTGAGGTAAAACATTTTTCTTTTTAATTATACGCTGGGTGGTGTACTAAGTAGGCTTACTGTGCCTTTAGCACCAGTTTACAGCGCTATCTAACCCTGGTACTAAATGATGTTGGGTATTTTCTATGCATAATAAAAAATATCTATGTACCTACGTAATAATATTGTATTAAGGCTACACTAGTCGGTACGTTGTCCATACAAACGCTGTAAGTGTTTAATGTCTACTATTTATTAACGTACGTCCGAAGTTAAGTTTGATACTGAATTATCTTGCCGTTATCTAGGTACGTTACCCTATATTCTACAGTAAAATCGGATTACCTTGAAAGTTACAAGCGTTACAGGATTTAGTACTAAATCTTTCGACGCTTGTAACTTTCAAGGTAATCTGATTTCACTGTAGCATATAGGGTAACGTACCTAGATAACGGCAAGATAATTCAGTATCAAACTTAACTTCGGACGTACGTTAATAAATAGTAGACATTAAACACTTACAGCGTTTGTATGGACAACGTACCGACTAGTGTAGCCTTAAGTAGGTATAAATATCAGTCATCTAGTGCCCACAACACAAGCTCTGCTTAGCTTGGGGCTAGATGATGCTGTGTGGATTGTCTAGCATTATTATTATTATTTAACATTCACCATTTACGGTTTGTGTATAGCTCAACTGTTTAATATGTATTTTATAAATACCAATTATAAATACCTGTATTAGCTGTAATTTTCATTGTAAATAAATGTTAATTTTCTATGCATAAAAAAAGTCACAAATGAGGAAAAACTTGTCCTGTACATTTTTTTGTTAATAAGTAAAACTTAGAGTGTTATTGGAACCCGGGAGAAGTTGAAATCTTACTCGTGTAACTATTTATTTAAGTACTTTATATCAAAATCAGGCTTCGTTGAATTTGCCTCAATAATCGAATATTATACCGTACGTAAACGTATGAACACTGTTCGTACGAATTGAGTGCGCACACTGAATACGTTTTTCTCCGTCAAATAGACAGAGTACCGGTGTTAGCGCAGACGTGAAGTCCATTATTGATGATGAACGCACGAACGTGTAATAAAATCCTAACAAGTTCGGATTGATTTTGGACGTCGGAGTTGCACGTACCTACGTATACGTACGACTAACTCGCGCGCAGTGTGAGCGCTTTCATAGTACTCAGAAGGTCGGGAATGTTCGTGCGTGTTCGTACGTTTCTGCACGAATGGAATTCGTACCTACGTATCCAAAGTGAGCGCGGCCTAATACTGAGAACGACAATACGAAACATCGTTTATCGTTTCTAAGAGTAGACCTGTAGGGTATTAGAGAGTAAATACAATGATATGAAATGAAATTTATTGCGAAAAATTAAAAAAACTAAATTTTTTGACTATGACTTTGGTGAGTTTATCTCACTGTACTATTATATAACTTACATATTATTACAGGTATCCGGGTTCACTATGGCTATTTAATTGATTATTATTGAGATATTATTGAATTCTTTTTTTCGCCTTGTGTCTATAGTACCATTAATTTGTACCATCAATGGTACAAGTGATACTACTATGTGTCCTTAGTACCGTTGAAAAAAATACTAGTTTATACCGTGTATTTACTCGTGAAAAAAAACAAATCAAAAATAATAAACCGTGCCGTTTGCAGGTCTAAGGGGTTTTAAGTTAGATTCAGATTTATAGTGTAATTTAAATTGTGTATTTACTTGTGAAAATAAAAATCATTTGCAACGATGAACATCGCTAGCACATCGATTATGGCAAAAACTGGTGCTAAAGGTCGAGAACCTAATAATTCAACGAATGAAAACAACACCAGACAGAAAAGTTTTAGAGCAAACGATTAAATAAAAATGGTGTAGCTCGCTGCTCGTTTGTAATTAACGACCGATGTGGCGTGACGGGCAAATGTCCGCCTGCAACGCAGGAGGTTGCGGGTTCGATTCCCGCCTTGGGATAAATGTTTGCACGATCTGCAAATATTTATTCCGGGTGTTCTGGGTATTTTCTATGCATAATAAAAAATATCTATATATGTAATGTATTGTAGTCATCTAGTACCCATAACTCAAGCTCTGCTTAGCTTGGGGCTAGATGATGCTGTGTGGATTGTCCAATATTTAAAAAAAAAACAAGCAAGGCTAGGGGGTAAGTAAGGATTAGTAGTAGTAGAGCTCTTAGTGAAGGCCTCGTCCGGGAAAGTACTAGCACCATGCGTATTCCTAACAGCGCTACATGTTCCGGTTCGCTGGGTGTGGTGCAGGAACATTACAGGAACATGAGGCAACACCTGTATGCCTCAGGTTGGCAGACGCTGAGCAGTGTATTGTGAGATGCGTTCCTAACAAACGTGACTTACGTGGTAATACTTTGTTATAGGCGATGGTAACCAATTAACATCAGGTGGGCCATCTGCTTGTTCCATCAACAAGTTGTATATTTTTATCTTTTTTTTAAATTTGCTAATGGAGCGAGCAAATAATCCACCTGATGCTAAGTGAATACCATCACAAAGCATTACCTCGCAGTTCACGCACGTTAATACGTGCTCTAGAATGCACTGTTCTGCGTTCATCAACCCGAGGTATACAGGTGTTAAGTTTAAACCGGGACACAGCAAGCTGCTTGGCGGCAGAAATAAGCATAGTAGTAGCATTTTCCTGGACGAGCCCTTTTTGGAGAAAAAAACTAAAAAATAAAACAGATAAATATCGTGTCGTATAGTTAAAAGGATCACATTTTAATGTTCCCTGTCTTGCTATAAAATTGAGAGAATAACGTTCGTCTGTAAACAGGTGGCTATACGCTATTCACTCTGAACTGTTTATAAATTTAATGCTGGAAAAATGCTCGTGTTTTCCTTACCAGCTTTTATTTAGTACATTTTTTTTGACATACAATCTTTAAATGTACAATAAATTATTAAAATTATCAAAACTTTTTATATTGTATAATTATATTTTTTATACAAGTTGTTGATGAAACAAGCATAAGGCCCATCTGATGTTAAGAAATAATAATAATAATAATATATAATAATAATGTTGGACAATCCACATAGCATCATCTAGCTCCAAGCTAAGCAGAGCTTGTGTTATGGGTACTAGACTTACTTAATACAATAATAATAATAATAATAATGCTGGACAATCCACACAGCATCATCTAGCCCCAAGCTAAGCAGAGCTTGTGTTATGGGTACCAGATGACTGATATACTTAATACAATACACTACACACATAGATATTTTTTATTATACATAGAAAATACCCAGAACACCTGGAATAAATATTTGCGGATCGTACAAACATTTATCCCAAGGCGGGAATCGAACCCGCAACCTTCTGCGTCGCAGGCGAACATTCGCCCGCCGCACCACATCGGTCGTCAAATAGTTACTATCGCCTATAACAAAGCATTGTCTAGTAAGTTACGTTCATTAGGAATATGCCTTAGAATACACTGCTCAGCCTCTTTTGCCACAGTAAGATTGCAGAAAAAGAGCCATGCAATCTCATTACTGTTCCGCCCCTTGTGTATGTGTGTATATGTCAAGCGTCCCATAAGATTCATGGGGTCCCGTAATGTCACATCAACTTAGGCTCGGCGCGGATTTATTGGACTCTGCTGAATTTTTGACGAGGGTTATACCATACATCATGACTCCTTCAGCGTCATGTTGTGGATGTCACTATAATATTACCATGTATACAGTGCTCTCAAACGGTGAACGAAAACACTGTGAGGAAATCCTACCTAATGCTAAATGTGTACCAAATGTACTATCTGGACGTACTTCTGACTATCCCTGTTAAACTTCATAGACGATAAATAGTTATTTTTAAAAATGTATGACGTAGCAGTGGTTGATACGAGAAAAATTAGCGTAGACATAGACATAGACAGAAATTTATTTGCTAATTTTTTTTTTGCGTATTTTTTTTTGGTTGTATCAGCAATTTGTGTCAAGTGAACCACGCAGCTGTATTTGGCAGGATAAATCCGAACGATAAAATATTAAAATAAATGTACAAGTTAGATATGTCCAAGTTGCGGTGTGGACGTGAGGATATAGTCTGTGGGGAAACATATTTAGCATGTTACAGTTTTACACAGTACTCAATCTTGCTACTGTCATTCTGATCAGCCTTCATGACCTTAATAGTAGCAATTCAAAGTCTAAAAGCATTTACTCATTAATATCCAGGGATCATCTTAAACCATTTAAGAGTTAGGTGAATCTAGGCACCAATCTTTGCGTCGAAGCCTAGAAAAATAACAAAGAAACTTACGGCTTTGTTCTACCATTTTTAGGGTTCCTACAGCCTGGTCACATACAAACAGACAGATAGCGAAGTCTTAGTAATACCCTTTACCCGTTTTACCCTTTGGGTACGGGAACCTAATAAATTAAATTCTTGTAATATCAAGAACAAATTTGTAAAATGTCGAATCAGTCACCTACATAAACGATGTAACCTACACGGCGTTTTTCCTTCACTGTTTGTTATCACTAGCATTGCGGACATACATTTTTCGAACAGACAAATTGATAAGCACGGATTTGAGGAATTGGAAAACAGAATAGAATACAAAAAACACAAAGTATATATAAAAATAAAAAGGAAAGTGGCAAAAAAAGTTACAATATAATAATAACATATAACAAATTCGGGTTTATAACATAAATCTACAAGTGTACTACTAAAAGATAAGATACATACATATTAATGGTTCCTGTATCCCGTTCTTCCATTCCTTGCTTAACATACTAATATGCTAAGCAGATAATCCCTCGCTAGCCCTAAGGGGATGTCTGATGTCTGCAACTTGGCACGGGAAATCGAGCAAATCTAGAATTCTAGACTTTTCCATTTATACAATGAAAATCTGCTTGAACTTTACGAAAATGTATTTTTCGACGCATGGCTTGAAATTTGAAAGTAAATAAAATTTATTTCCAGTAACAAAAGATCGTTCTTCTAAACGTAAATGTTGTTAATAGAACCAACAACTGCTGGGAAATAAAGGTTCACGAAAAACACCCATGGATCGACGATATTGCTACGATCGCAGGAAATCGGAACACGGAAAAGACTCAAAACCGTTCTACTTGGAAACGTATAACAGATACTTATGTCCAACAGTGGACTTATACAGACTGATGATGTTAACTATGCACCTATTTCGCTCTTAGAGTCTTTCCAAATCCTTTGCTATAGTGAAATTCAACCCCTAAATGAGTAAAGCTGGGGTAAAAGTTTGTATGAAAACAACTTCACGCGAAAACTGCGCACATTTCACTCAAAAACTTACCCTTTTTCCAGAACCACAAAGGGTGATATTTTTACAAAGCTTTTTTGATATAAGCTCTAGCTTCTTTTATTTATAGTTTATAGTTTGACCGCAATCTCACCTGATGTTTAGTAATGATGTAGTCGAAATTGTTGCGGGTTAGGCCTAGGTTAGACAACAGGGATGGGGTTACAGATTTCGTGGATGATAAAAAGGTGGTGAAATGTTAGATTGATTGGTTTTCAAAATGTGTTATATATGATATATTTATTATTGATGAATTGTTCTCTGCCTGGGTGTTATATTGTATTCTAAGTATGTGTTTACAAAAAAAAACGATAAAAGTGTTCTATCGGTCATCTGGTTTCCATAGTACAAGCTATGCTTTGATTGAGGCTAGATGATGTCGTGTAAAAATGTCCACAAATAGTTGTTTATTTTTTATTTAGAACTAGCGGTCCCTCCCGGCTTCGTACGGATATTAGTAAGGTACCCTAATTTTTTTGAAAATATAATATAGCCTATGCCACCCGGGGATAGTGTAGCTTCCCCTGTAGCTGTAGTGTAGTGTAGTGTAGTGTAGTAGGGTGTAGTGTAGCGGGGGTAGTTTAGTTGTAGTGTGAAAGAATTTTTCAAATCGATTTAGTAGTTTCGGAGCCTATTCAATGAAAACAAACAAACAATCAAATCTTTTCTCTATATATTATAATAATATATATAAGTAAAGATTATGCTTTTTCCACCCGCATAGAAACAACGGCTGTTGGTTTTTCACTGCCCTAAGTAATAACATTTTAACGCCAATTTATCCAGCTTTTGGCAACAAAATACGAAAGTAGCGTGCGGAATTTTAAACTCTAGTTCATAATTTAGTGGGAACAGCCAACTCTGACTTTTTCGACCACATGGGACCAATATCCTTAATTCTATTTTATGATACCAGCAACTTGCTTATTATTAAAGCAGGTCTTTATATCTATTGCAGATCTACCTATACAGCGTCGCAGGCGATCTTTTCATTAACAGGACGCTGTTGTGCCCGGGACAGGTTTTTAGATGATGTACACTTGATCAGCACTTCTGCCATCCTCACAGCTTAGTCAAATTATTCCATAAGAAAGACATGGTCAATACATCATCATCCGTCATCAGCCTGTAGAAGTCCACAGCTGGACATAAGCCTCCCCCACACATTTCCAGGAAGAACGATTCTGAGCCCTTTCCATCCATCGACTTCCCGCGGTCATGGTCAATACGTGCAGTGCTAACTTTGACGACCGATGTGGCGCGGCGGGCAATGTCCGCCTGACACGCAGGAGGTTGCGGGTTCGATTCCCGCCTTGGGATAAATGTTTGTACGATCTGCAAGTATTTATTCTGGTTGTTCTGGGTATTTTCTATGCATAATAAAAAATATCTATGTATGTAATATTGTATTGTATTAAGTATAGTCAGTCATCTAGTTCCCATAACACAAGCTCTTTAAAGAATGATTCAAGCATTAATTAAAGAATGATTTTGTTAAAAATACCTTTCTACCAGCAAGCAGTGATGTCTAAATTGCTGTTATACACACATATTTATTTAACAAAATGTTGCATGAGGCAGTGGCGACGACCTTACAATTTTGTTGCGGACTAGTCACGAGTTACATAATAAGAAGGCGGGTTCTATTCTACTCCTGCCCTGGTACTAATATACAGAGCGTAACGTTGACCGTGTTTTATTTCTTTCGTTCTAGTTTGAAACTTCATGTCAATGCAAAAGACAAAACACGGGGTGACTATTTAAACGTTACGCCGAGTTTATTAGTAAAGGTTTACGTGTTTTGTGTTACGATCATTGAACTTTATAGAATCACATTCAATCTGCTAGTCTACTATGAAAAACGATGATCAAATTATTGACTAGGTATATTGACGTTTTGAAATACACTGCGTGGCATGTAAGGCAGCGACTTTTTTTTTCTTTGTTGGACTAAAATGCCCAGCAATTTGGCTACTAGTGAACGCAGGGTAAGGACCTCGGCTTGGCCAGGGGGAAAAAAATAATAAGATAAATAATGCTGGACAATCCACACAACATCATCTAGCCACAAGTTAAGCAGAGCTTGTGTTATGGGTACTAGATGACTGATATACTTAATACGGTACATTACATACATAGATAACTTTTTATTGCACATAAAAAATACCCAGAAGACCCGAAATAATTATTATATAGGGAAGGAAGTTATGAAGAGTCTTTTGACTCTGAAAGGGGTGAACCGGGAGGCATCTTCGACCTTGTTGCCTGGGTCAGTGTGTTTGTGGAGTGTCTCCTGATAAGGCGACCTTCGCCTCATTTGCGGCGATGATCGTGTCATCTGGGTCACCTAAAACGTGTTTTGGTCTACGGAGGGTACAGCAGCGATAACTAGCGTGACCCACGAGGCAATACTTTGTTATAGGTGATGGTAACCACTTAACATTAGGTGGGCCATCTGCTTGCTCCATCAACAAGTTGTATAAAAAAACAAAAAAAAAAACTAGACTGTGGAACGGTTACTTAGTTGTCCCGCAGTGTATTTTTTTTAATTATATTTTTGCGGCTTTGGTATCACTGTGGTATCACCCCTCATTAGGGCGTTCATAGTTCACCACTGAACCCTGCAGCTGTTAGGAACTGGATTTTCTTGATCTAAAGGTCCCGCAGTGTAACTCAAAGTTTTCACTGTACTACAACCGATTTAATAGCTCTTGGTGATATAAGACCAGAATAAGAACCAACCCCATAAAAGGTAGCGCCAAATTATTAATTAAACACGATAAAGGAAAGTCGTTATCGTGAGGTCATTCAAATTAATAGACGTTGGCCATAAAAAAACCCGTGAGTTTGTTTTTATTACGCCTTTACGAGCCGTTAGATGGCGCTATATTGTTACAGCGTGGATATTTAATAAAAATTAAAGAATAATATTTTTGTCGAACATGTATTTTTTTACACGAGTTATTGACGTAATATATATTTGAGAATAAATATATTTGTAAAGAACACATGTTTAGAATTAAAAAAATATGTGAAGACATTTTTTACGCAACATCATCTAGCCCCAAACTAAGAAAAGCTTGCATTATGGGAACCAGACACGGATATTTATATACGTTTCTTTTTGTAAATACATTCTTAGAATACAAGATGGTGCCCAGATAGAGAACAAACTATCTATGTTCATCGCACAAATGTTTGTTCTCGGTGGGGATCGAACCCACAACCTACAGCACAGAAGGTAAGAACCTACAGTAGAGTTACTACTAAGTTATGAGATCAGAATGTTTGTTCTGTGTTTGGGTGTTACATTGTATTCTATGTATATATTTACCCGGTTCCTAATAGTACAAGCTTTAATCCTACTTCCTACTAAAAATGGATGGATGGATGGATGTTTGTTACTCTTTCACGCTCTAACCAGTGGACCGATTTGAATGAAATTTAGAGTAATTATAGATCCTAACCTGGATTAACATGTAGGCTACTTTTTATCCCGAAAAAATAACGGGAACGAAAAAAACTGCCACGCGGGCGAAGCTGCGAGCGGCCGTTAGTTATATTTATTTGTTTTTAATTATGTTTTTAGTATAGAGCTAAATGGTGTTACGTCAAATGTCTGTGTATTCATTTTTAATATGTTATTCAGAAAATGGCCCACCTGATATTAAGAAGTAACACCTATAGCAAAGCACAATGTCAAGGCATATTTGTCTTGGTGTGTGTAGATAGGGGTAGTTCGTGGTATGTCCAGATTTGGTACATAACCTAACATAAGCTTGGGTTGAATTAAATAAACATGAGTTGAGAAAACCTATATAATAGTCCCATGAGCTGACTCCGCAGCCATGAGAAGTCTACGTGCTCCGAATACATGAGAGATCCTCATAATGCCTGTAGCACAGGTTTTTTCATAAACCTATTTCAGGCACCAGTCTCTCGCAAAACAGGCTAAGCTTGTTACATAACCCAACACAAGTTTCTATAGGTAGGTTTGTAGTAAAAATTGCTTTACAAGTATGTACTTACCTTTTATTATACCGACGACCGATGTGGCGCGGCGGGCGAATGTCCGCCTGCGACGCAGAGGTTGCGGGTTCGATTCCCGCCTTGGGATAAATGTTTGTACGATCTGCAAATATTTATTCCGGGTGTTCTGGGTATTTTCTATGTATAATAAAAAATATCTATGTATGTAATATAATATTGTATTAAGTATATCAGTCATCTAGTACCCATAACACAAGCTCTGCTTAGCTTGGGGCTAGATGATGCTGTGTGGATTGTCCAGCATTATTATTATTATTATTATTATGTTCATCCCTGTTTGACCTACCTACCTATTCTCGTCATATAATATACCTAGATAATAAGTTAACCTTTTGTTGAGAGAAAATAATAAACATTTGATTTGATTTGAGATTTGTGCTATAATAAAGAAGTCGAAAAATCCAAATCTACGACTCCGGCTTTTGACGACCGATGTGGCACGGCGCCTGCGACGCAGGAGGTTGCGGGTTCGATCCTCCCCTTGGGATAAATGTTTGTACGATCTGTAAATATTTATTCCGGGTATTCTGGGTATTTTCTATGTACAATAAAATATCTATGTATTTTTTTTATGCAACAAAGTTGACAAACAAGCTTACGGCCCACCTGATGGAAAGCAGTTACCGTAGCCTATAGAAGCCTGCAACACCAGAGGAATCACAAGCGCGTTGCCGACTCTTTAAAAATTTTAAAACGCCCTTTTTGAAGAACCCCATACTAAGTATAGTTCTATGTTAAGAGGTAACTAACTTAACATTACACTATGTAATGTATTGTATTAAGTATATCAGTCATCTAGTACCCATAATACAAGCTCTGCTTAGCTTGGGGGCTAGATGATGCTGTGTGGATTGTCCAACATTATTATTATTATTATTAAAGTGTACCTATCATGACTTACATTCCTAGGCCCGGTAGATACTCTTCAGATATCAAGTTCAATGAAATCAGTTGATCGAGACAGCAATGATACAAGATCTCTGTGGAAACTTAGCGATTCTGATTTGTATATTCATATGTATCAAGCAATATTTTATTACAGATGATGGTAACCACTCAGCATCAGGTGGACAATGCTTGTAACATCAGCAAGTCCAATAAAAAAACAATACAAACAATTATCCCAAGGCGGGAATCAAACCCGCAACCTTCTGTGTCGCAGACGGACATTCGCCCGCCGCGCCACATCGGTCGTCCCACAGACTCACCCTGAACTAGTGCAGGATATTTAATGCTCCATCACAAGTTTCTGATTTCCCTCGGCTTTACCGGTTTTACTTATTCACAAAATAATTCGTGTCCAGAACAATAGGCCACGTACATGTATGGCTTTCAATATCATCCCCAATATTTGTATATTGGGGATGATATTGAAAAATTCATTCGCAAATGCACCCTGGGGGATGATTTTTCCCATTTTACGGGAGAGATTGGATATTCTGTAATATTAGTTTTTTTACCCATTTATGGTCAACACATTTTTCACAAAATAATTCGTGTCCAGAACAATAGGCCACGTACATGTATGGCTTTCAATATCATCCCCAATATTTGTATATTGGGAATGATATTGAAAAATTCATTCGCAAATGCACCCTGGGGGATGATTTTTCCCATTTTACGGGAAAGATTGGATATTCTGTAATATTAGTTTTTTTACCCATTTATGGTCAACACATTTTACGAAACTACGTAGAACTATTGAAGACCTAGTATAATCTATAATATATATATAATAGTTCAGGAGTATAATGTTTATAAATTAATCGTATGACTATTATGTAAATTTAAATATTGCACGTCTAGAATTAAGCAGAATACATTGAAACATACAACATATATTAATTGACATCATTTTAACATGCATTTCCAGCAATCAGTATTCTTTGACTTTGACTTTGACTGCTTGTTCCATCCATGAGCAATAGCATAAAAAATATACATGGTATTATGAGGTTGTAGCCAATTTCTACTCATGAAGCTTATAGGTTTTCCTGGAGCCTTTGTCGTGGTTTAACAAATTTATAGCTGGGACTGACATTTCAACGTGCCCTTCCAAGTTTATGATATTACTTTAAGCGCTAATGTGCATTTGAACCCTCACCCAATTTGTCAAAACTCCCTACGGTACCGGCAACGACAGGATGAAGGAATTATCTCATATACCTGGCTACAAGCAGACGGGAGATGTATCCCGGACGGGTATTTTAAAACGTCCTATTACGAAAGCAAATTCACCCATGAAAATGCATTTACACCAATATAATACTCGAAATAAAGAAAAACTGCATGTACAGTCAGCTGCACTAGATTGTATACAAATGTAAACTTTCAAAACGATGTTATAGTGTTCCAGAAAATATTTACATGGAAATTCTCAAAACTTAAGTAGACTCACTAATTGATTTCATGATTTTTAAGTTCTTGTTGTGTAAGTATTTTTTGTAATGCTGTGATACCATTTTGTAAGTTACGAACTGTATACATTCTAGTGCAGCTGACTGTACCTACCAAAAACTAGACTTGTTAAGACATAAACAAGGTCTCTGTCTCAAACTTGATTATGTATATAATAAGTTACCTTTAGCATTCACAAGGCTTCCTCTAAGCGAATTTAAAACGAAACTTAAAACTTTTTTTGAATGCCACCCTTTTTATCATATTTCTGAATATCTTAGCTGTTCCTTTTTTTGATTTGCACGATTAGTATTTTAAGTATTTTGAGTATGTTAGTATAAGATTATAAACTGTACTAATTTGACATGCCAATGTTATGTGACTGTAACGCAATGGATAAATAAATAAATATCTAAATTATCTAAATATTACGATTTCGAGCGGATTCGTTAGTGATTGTTGGTAGTGTGTCGGTAGTTTTAAAAAACCTTTTTGGGAATATTCGTCGGAAGTTTCCGATACTGAAACGAAATGGTATAACGAACATATCCAAGAATACCTTGTGAAGGTTGACACAATCGAAACTTGAAGTTAATATTGATAAGTTGATATTTCTGTGTTTGCGTTATAAAAATAGGCCTCATATTTTAAACTTTATGAATCGGAATACAGCAACGCAGCTTTTACTGAAATTATCTCGGCCTGTAATTAAAAAATACATTCGGTTTTTAAGTAAATACTAGATGATTCCGAATGCCCGTTTTTACCATTAATTTTTTCCATATTCACAAGCAGTTTTTACTAATGAATAAAAATATACCAACTGACTTAGTAGGTTACACAGGTACTCAAAGTTTTAAAATGAAAATAAATTAGGTAAATTAAATGTGGAGTTTTATTTAAATACTAGTGGAACCGTACGACTTCGTTTACGCCAGTGAATTTTCATAGAAACTTCAGGAATATTTTTCTTAGTAACAAGATAACCAAGTCTTGAAATTTCTGAAATTCAACCCTTGAAGTACTTACCACTAGGGGTCGAAGTCATGATAATAAATTTACACGAAGTCGTGTGTAGTTAACTAAGTCCCGATTGGCACTGATCTGGATCAGCTGAGCTATCTTTAGATCGTTTGCAACGGTCTGTAGATAGCTCAACTGTTTCATTTATGTATTTTGTACATACCAATTATATTTAAAAATAAATATTTAACTTAATATTAAAATATGATTAAGTCCATAGTTGGTTCCATAAAATAAAAAGTTATTCATACTAAATGTGTCCCTCAGAAATTTTCACCTCAGAGGTAGAACATATAAAACTTGTAGGTTAAATCAAAGAAAAATATTGCATGAGAGGCGTGTATTAGGTCATTTTAAAAATTATCTTAAAAATATCTTTGTCCTGACTGACTGACATATACACAACGTACATAAACAACAGGTCGTACAGACTTGAAATTTTCAGGGTATATTTGTCTTCTAGAGGGGTACTAAGAAATGAATTCCCAACATTCAACTCTTAAACAGGTACAGCAGGGGTTGAAGTTTGTATGAAAATAACTTCACTTTTAGTAAGGCTTGTAGCATCGTTGTTTATTTGGCACCTAAATTATGGTAATAATCTATGGTGGTACTTAATGCATTCAATATTGGCATTTTCGAATCTGCATTTTTTTATCAGGAAGCTGAAGGCAAGTACATAATAAAGTAAATATGTAGTAACAGTATATCTCATTGATGACTCTTAAAACTATTTTCAGCGACAGCTTTCAATAAAAAAACAATTACGCGTGGGGTAATTTGGAATTTAAAGGAGGCACGGTGTGTGTACTCTGGGGGTCGACAGCTTGGCGACGCGCCAGCCGGGGGGGTGAGGGTACAGGGGAGAGGAGGCAGGTGGTGATACGTATCCCGGACCACAGTGTAGCACTACCCTCACTTGCGATTAGAACGACAACTAATGTTTTATTTTATGCTAATAGCTACCTGTGACTACGTCTACGTGGTTCGTTATTTCCGAATTACATAGCAATTATCGTTATATTTTGGCCAATTTACACAATATTTTTATAAATAATAGCCTGTGTTATTTTGATGTATAAGCTATTATAAGTTTCATTAAAATATATTGAGTATTTTTTGCGTGAAAGAGTTACAAACATCATCCATACTTAAAAAAAAAAAACTTTTGCATTTATATTATTACTAGTATGATTCAACAGACTTTAAAAAAAGGTCTCAATGTGGTTGTTTATCTAAATGTTTGTTACGTTAGATTTGATAGCCGTCACTGCTCAGTTCGTAGTAACTCTGCCTTCTGCGCTGTAGGTGGTGGGTTTGATCCTCACCGAGGGCAAACATTTGTGTAATCAACATAGATGTTTGTTCTGTGTCTGGGTGTTATATTAAAATCAATGTTTGTATGTATTCACAGAAAAAAAGGATACAAGTATTCTGTCAGTCATCAGGTTCGCATAGTACAAGCTAAGCCTAGTTTAGGGCTAGAAAGCGGTGTGTTATAATTTATTGCGGTTGTAAAAAAATTATAAAAAATATACTTGAAATAAAAAATATTATGCTCCTTTTCCCTACTGGATACTTTATACTGTGTACGGCTGCAATATTACACTAGCCAGTATTGAATTAGTGCTGTGCCCCGGGTTTGCTTGTTTTAATCTTTGGCATTAGCAAATGTTGAAACTTTACGTAATGACGACCTCTGTGGCATAGCGACTGAGTAAGTTGTGCATCGAATTTTGAGGAATCCAGTTAGTAGGTATTCTAGTAGCGACGATGTGCTTGCAACCTATCATAATAAAATAACAAGTAATATAAAATCTGTGCATGTATCAAATGTAACTATTTTGACGTACCTCTAACTACACCCTTTAGACATCCGCAAGTGAAGCTGTTCTTTTATTTTATTTTTGTCGCCAGAAAGAGCCGGTACAGTTAAAGGCATAAAATGGAGATTTGAACGTCTTAAATTGGAGCGCAGTGCAATGTCATATTTCGAAGGACGTGTTCTGTGAGGTACCGCTCAAAACCAGGTGGGTTATCTGCTTTTTGCCACGTTATATAAAATACGAATAATTAAATATTTGTGGATATTTTTCACAACATTATTTAGCCCCAAATAAAGCATAGCATGTACTATAGGAACCAGGTGGCTGATAGAATACTTATATAAGTACTTTTTTTTTGTAAATACATACTTAGCATACAATATAACACTCAGATAAAAAACAGACATCTATATTCATCACATAAATGCTTGTTCTCCAGCCTACATGTATAGATGCGTATCTACTAGGTTACCTAGGTAGGATTACCCAGATTCTAATCTTTATAATCAGATTCTAAGTTTTAGTTTTATAACACTTTTATTTACGCAGTTCTGCAATAAAATATTCTTATTTTCTATTAGAATATTTGCTGTATTGAACAGACAGACATTCCATGTACTATTTGGTGTTGTTACTGATATCGTTAGGAAGACATTAGGACTTATACCCACGACAATTGATTGTAGGTACCTACGGTGGTACTAAAACGCACATCCGTACAGATTATATACTGTGATGTATCGGTTTGTACATTAGCCTTTTCATTTATTAAATCCTAATTGACGACCGATGTGGCGCGGCGGGTGAATGTCCGCCTGCTACGCAGGAGGTTGCGGGTTTGATTCCCGCCTCGGGATAAATGTTTGTACAATCTGCAAATATTTATTCCGGGTGTTTTGGGTAAAATATCTATGTACGTAATATATTGTATTAATTATATCAGTAATCTAGTAGGTACCCATAACACAAGCTCTGCTTAGTTTGGGGCTAGATGATGCTGTGTGGATTGTCCAGCATTATTATTATTACTAATGGAGGGATGGATAGATGGATATATGGATGGATGGATGGAAGGATGTTTGTTACTGTTTCACGCTCTTTCAAGCAGAAGACCGATTTGGATGAAGTTTGGAATAGATTATAACTTGGATTAACATATAGGCTACTTTTTATCCCGAAAAAATAACGGGAACGGGAATAAAACTGCTTCGCGGGTGAAGCTGCGAGCGGCCGCTAGTACACAATAGTACTTTACCAGAGCACCAGTGGTCTATTGGTAGTGACGCCACCTGCTGATCCTAAGGTCGTGGGTTCAAATCCGGTCGTACACCAATGAATTTTTCCGATCGAAAAGTTTATGTGCGCAATGCCAGTGGAAGTCGCATTAGAAGTATTACTTCAAAAACATCGATGGTATTTCACCTACGTCCTATACCTAAAAATATCCCCTTTTTCTGAATAAATAAACGTTTCCTCATCAAATAAAGAAATCTACTAAAATCGCACAGTTTTGTCTTGGCTTTGAATAATAGCTAAATTTCAGGTACCTAGATGGAACTCAGCCAAATCCTTTGCCAATCCTCGTTTGAATACTTCCCCTGCCAATATCGTTCGTCTACCTCGTAGGTATTCGTTGTCTGAGGATCATGGTACCTTCAAACGTGCCAGATAATATTATAGCTTACGCTGGATCTTAAGCACACTTATACTTAGAACGTTTATACTAAATAATCTAAGTTATGCTATACTACTATCCTAGAAAGTTTTTAAGAATGGATGCATGTTTGTTACTTTTTCACGCTCTAAACAGTGGACCGATTTGGATGAAATTTGGAATAGATATCGATTGTAACCTGGATTAATATATAGGCTACTTTTTATCCCGAAAAAATAACGGGAGCAGGAAAAAACTGCTACGCGTCAAAGCTGCGAGCGGCCGCTAGTAAGTACTGCAAAATATACTTTCTGGACGTATTTCTGACTAGCCTCCTTAGAAATCCTCGAAGAATATCGTAAAGGTACTAGGTACTAAGAGGTCGAAGGGAATATTACCGTTCTTGGGGATATAAGTAATGTTATATCTTCCTTTCTTTTTCATTATCTAAGTTAAAATTTACCAAAGTAGGATACTGAAAATAATATAGCACAATGTTTAAAAGCACCTTTATTTTGTAGTTTGTCAAATGAGGAAGGCTTTGCGCTGAAATATGGCGCATTGTATGTAACGTTAAATTGTTGCATTTTGTATCCGGAAGCTGGGATGTCAAGAACGGAAATGCAATTTATTTCAAACATAAAACTACTTTCGTGGTGCTGGGGACTAGATGTTGCAAGAGGTGCGGGTTTTTTCTCGCGGCAGGACAACTGTTGCATCATTTATGAAAATTATGTTATTCTATCGTCATTTGACCGTCACAGCTCAGTTTGTACGCAGCTTCTGCGGTGTAGGTGGTGGGTTCGATTTTCACCGAGAACAACCATTTATGTGATGAACGTAGATGTTTGTTCTCTGTCTGTGTGTTATATTGTATTTACAAAAAAAAAACAAGTAGGTATAAATATTCTATCAGTTCTTCTATAGTACCATCATCTATAAAACCAAACTATAAACCATCATCTAGCCCCAAACTAAGCATAGTTTGTAGGTACCATGGAAGCCAGAAGTGATAGAATTATATTTGTAAATACATACTGAGAATACAGTGGACTACTACAGGCTGATGATGATGATGATGATAAAGTAGTACTGTGTGAGTGTAAAGTTGAAGCAGGCAAAGGAAACGTGGTTTTTTCAGTAGTATATAGATAAACACATAAATAAAATGTTTGTATTCCAGTAGTAGTGATGTTTGCCCCCGTACGTAACGGTGTTCTACCGCCATGGATAGAATACTGAGTACTATCAGGTACGAGTGTGTGCCAAAAATAGGGCGCAAACGTGTTTGACTTTCTTTTTCCTCATTACTATAGTTTTGTAAAGGGTCTTCTAGGCTTGGTCGCGAGGAACTGGCGCTTAGATTCACCTAGATTTAAGACGTTTCAAGACGATCTCTGCGGATATTACTGAATAAATGCTTTTTGACTTTGACTTTGACTTTGGTCACACAAACAAAATTTCTGTAGAGTAAAAAAGTTTGTCCGGGGAAATATTAGTGCCGTACCTATTATATAACCTACTAGCTGACCCCGCGAACTTCGCTCCGCATTATTTTTATTACTTATTTAATTCCGAGCATTTTCATAGTTAATCACCTTTTAAACCTTCTCTGGACTTCCATAAATAATTCAAGACCAAAATTAGCCAAATCGGTCCAGCCGTTCTCGAGTTCTAGCGAGACTGACGAACAGCAATTAATTTTTATATACAAGATTATATTATTATTATAAACTATGCCGTCCCACATAGATATGATGACCGATGTAGCGCGGCGGGCGAATGTCCGCCTGCAGCGCAGGAGGTTGCGGGCTCGATTCCCGCCTTGGGATAAATGTTTGTACGATCTGCAAATATTTATTCCGGGTGTTCTGGGTATTTTCTATGTATAATAAAAAATATCTATGTATGTAATATAATATTGTAATCAGTATATCAGTCATCTAGTACCCATAACACAAGCTCTGCTTAGCTTGGGGCTAGATGATGCTGTGTGAATCGTCCGGCATTATTTATTTTATTTATTTATTTACATAACAGTATAGCGCCATAAAAATTCACAAAACATTAAAATGCAAGAACTCAGTTAAATTTATGTGCGCAATGCCAGTGCACTTAAACGGAACAAAAATATCGTGATTAAGCCAATTAGTATTTTAGCAGCGGCTATGGGCTTGCAACCTATCGCGTATGGAATATCAATTACTGAAAAGTATGAGTTCCTACATTTTGCAGTAAATGTAATATATTTGGACGTACCTCTAACTACCCCCTTAGACATCCTCGAAGATTCTTGAGTAGGCACTTGGTATTAAGAGATCTGAGGGGATATCTTGAGGGTTCTGGTGATGATATATTTTTCTTTTTTCTTATTCACACAAAAAAACTAAATAGAATTCCTTTCTTTCCCGTATTCAAATAGGTTACTTTTATAGGTATTTTGACAATATAACCCTTTGTTAACCCTTACCTTTTGAAGGTCCAATTTGCAGATGACGTGATGTATCCCTTCATCTATCCCAATCTTTCTCAAAGTGGGCGATAACGCCCCCTAGCGGGCGCTGGACCCCTAGCAAGAGGCGGTAAGCGGCTCAGTAAAAATAGGGGGTGTTGAAGTCTAGGGGGGCGATAGCTGATTTGCGCTTTTATGTACTCCATATTTTAAAATTCATTGAAATTAAAACCTACCTGCTACACAACATCGATTATTTGTTTATATTTCTACCCTGTTTGACTGTATAAAAACTAAAAAATATGTAACAGCTTTCGTATGATAACCCGTGTGTCATCAAGTTTTAACAAGTTTTTGTTGATTTACGCGACTTGTGCCAATATTGGAGGGGCGCTGAAAAATTGTTGATTTTCAAAGTGGGCGATAGAAGAAATAAGTTTGAGAATCTCTGATTTATCCCAATAGGATTAAAGTCCACTTTAGTTGGATCAAGCTACACGCTACGTCATGTTGGCGTTACCTCAAAAAGTCTTACTAATATTATAAGAGTGAAAAATAGTATGTTATTTTTTCACGCAAAAGGATTTTTAAGAAACTTTACAATAATATAGCTCATACATCAGAATAACACTATAATTTATAAAGATCGTGTGAAGTTATTTTCATACAAACTTTAACACCTGCTATTATCGTTTAGGGGTTGAATTTCAGAAATTCCTGTGTTAGTAGTTACCCAAAAATTTCAAGTCTATGACCAGGAGTTTAGTCTATGGGTTATCTTTATGTCAGTCATCAGTCAGTCAGGACAATGATTTTATGCTTGGTATATATAGATGTATATAGATAAGGATAGGAGTACCTAAATAAACACAGCGTACTAAACTCTACCAACAAAATAGATACTTACCACATTTAATACAACAAAAGACTTCTTATATTTCCGAAGAAAATCTTTTAAGAATCTTAAAATTGTATGACGAGAAAACTTTGTTTTCACATATAAGATAAAGCCAGCGTTCATACACTTGCGACCATTTTATACCTCCTGGTGAAACTGGAAGAATACACTCACGACAATTCACTCACTCACCATCATAACAAAGTCTTGTATAAGTATTATATGTATAGTTACTTTTATCAAACGATTTATAATTATACTAGCGGTCCGTCCTGGCTTCGCACGGGTTTTAGTAAGGATCCCTAATTTTTTTGAAAATGTAATATAGCCTATGTCACCCGGGGATAGTGTAGCTTCCCAACGGTGAAAGAATTATTCAAATCGGTCCAGTAGTTTCGGAGCCTATTCAATACAAACAAACAAACAAAGTTTTCCTCTTTACTTATAATATAATATTATAAATATTATATTATATATATCGGCGCAATGGCGACATTGGTGTCAGCAAGACGCCGGGGCTACTTGAAATCACAATGTTTTGTTTCAGTTTTAAGTGAATTATTAGTTAATTAGGCGTTGATTCATTATTCTAAGGTCAACAAGGTCATTAATTAATTGATTGTAAAAACAACAAGACGCGTAAAAGCAAAACACTCTTAATGGCGAGGTAGCTTGCGCGCGGCTGTGTTTAGCATAAATACGGGCGGCGCGCTCTACGGCAGTCAGTCTGGCTCGAGCCGCCGCACCGTTCGGACCTACTGTAAAAACCAGATTTGTTTGGTGCGGAATAAACGACAGTGACAACGTTCTTGGTGTTTCTTTGGCTTATTTAATGTTTCTTTGACTCGGTTTATGTTTTGCCGACGGTCATGAGTCATCACCATAATGAAGACAGCTGTGACGTCATCAGTGCAGATATCGCGGACGACCAGCTGGACCATACTGGAGCAGCGTCTCCGTCATATATTATTAGTTTGATAATAATAACAATATTCATTGAAATCGGTTCAGTAGTTTAGGCGTAAAAGCGTAACAGACAGACAGATAGACACAGTTATTTTCGCGTTTATAATGTTAGTTAGGATTGATTTCAGCGTGGCCTTTACCACAGAACCACAGCCGATGTGTGTGAGTGGTAGGTGTTTATTGACACAGCGACTGTCGCATCTCGGTCGCGTTCATCAAGCACCATCTTTAAATTCCCATCACTTGAAGTGTACACTTGAGGACAAGCCGAAGCAAACATCTCAGCTTCGGTTGTAAAGCAAACAGTATCAATGTTTCGCTCGTGAGTGTACAAAGTGCAAAGTAAATACCCGCGCCGTGGTATTGTATAAGACAAAGGTAACATTTTATAGTAAAACTCGTAGTGAAGGGCTCGTCCGGGGAAAGACTACCACCATGCCTATTTCTACCGCCAAATAGCGCAGCGTGTTCCGGTTTAAACCGGTTAGTGGACGCAGAACAGTGCATCTTAGAGCACGCACGTGATATACAAGACAATGATTTGTTATTAGGTAACAGTTACCACTTAACATCAAGTGGGCCATTTCTTTGTTTCATCAAAGAACCAGCTAAGGATCCAGAGATGTACAGAAAGGCCTCTTTCAACAATTAATTCATCGCAATAAATACTTAAGCAAGGGATGTGAGTTTATTATGTCATTCGCGACACCATACACTTGCAATAAAGGATTGCCATATAGGTCACTCTGCTAGGAAGAATTGCTATTTTCGTTGCAGAAAAACATATATCTCTGTATTCTATGTTTTAGTACCTGTAACAAGACATTACCTAACAGATCACTCACGCTAAAAATGTGCCCTACAATGCACTAACTAGTGTTCATCAATTGAGTTGTTCAAGTCGTGCCTGTAAATTCTGTCGTATCAAACAAAACTTGCGATCGCTGTCGCTACTGCTTGTATTTACGTAATAGGCCGCGCTATTAAATATTTACCTGGCAACACCTGTGCTCTTCATTATTTACAGGCAGGTTGTTCGGTTATTTATTTAATCTCTAATTCAGTAAGGCTTTGATTTTCTAGCTTGTGACGTAGTAGAATTCCCAGTTTGTTTATGAAATATGTTAGAACTAAATTCTTCTAGTTGCTTGCTTATAAATGCTTGTGGATATTTTTACACAACATCACCTAGCCCCAAACTAAGCATAGCTTGTACTATGCGTACCAGACTGTTAGAATACTTATATACGTTTTTACTTAAATACATACTTAGAGTACCATATAACACCCAGAAGGAGGACATTTATGTTTACCACATAAAAGCTTCACAATTTTAATCCCAAGCACATAATATCTCAGATTTTTTAGGACCAAGTACGTAATTAAGATTCTTTGAGAATATCTAATGGGGGTAGTAGAGGTTTGTGTGGGTATATCTACCGTGCCTTAGGATTTTAGTCAAAAAGCTAGTTTTATTTTTATTTATGATACTTTATATTAGAATAGAAGAATAGAATAGAATATACGTTTATTTGACACACATAAACATAAGGAAAATTACATCTAAAAGAGGTAAATAGGTTGGCATACCTACAAACAAAGGTAAATAAGTAGGGAAAAAGAAACAACATGACATAAGTACTTACAATAAACAGGAACTTGAATTACAGGAAGTGGGTACGAAAAACAAACAAAAGATTAGAATCTAGGTACCTACCTAATCCTACCTAGGAAACCTAGTAGATAGGTAGCCAATTAGGAGCACCTTTGTACAAACTCCAAACGTTTCCCTACTATAGGTACCTTACCTACCCACTACAATACGAGTGTGTCTGTCTTTCCCTATGTGAATGTGGCCAAACAGATTCAGGCTCAGCTTAAATGCCACTCCCAAGCGTTGTAGCGCTCTGTGAGAAGCGCTGGTTTTCAGCTATTCGATAGCGCTTGAGCGATAAAGTCCAATGGTAACCCTCCACTGCCGCAGTAGCAGACTCTATGTAAATTAACCTTAATTTTCGACACTTCTGAATTGACGCCCAAAACTTTTAAACTAACTTAGCAGTGGCACTAAAGATTGAATGGCAAAGTTATTTAAACTTTGAGACTTGATTTTGTAAGACAGTGACTTGTGTATCGGATTTAAGATAATACGGTGACCGTTTTATCAAAGTTAAAGTCAAAGTCAAAGTCAAAAAGCATTTATTCAGTAATATCCGCAGGGATCATCTTGAAACGTCTTAAATCTAGGTGAATCTAAGCGCCAGTTCCTCGCGACCAAGCCTAGAAGAACCGGCAAGAAACTTACGGCTTGGTTCCTACCGTTTTTTTGTATGAATGAATGAATGAATGAATGAAAATTCTTTATTGTACACCTTACAAGCTAGAGAATAAAACAAAGAAACAATAGTATTTAATAATAGATAATGTACAATGGGCGGTCTTATCGCTAAAGAGCGATCTCTTCCAGACAACCTTTGGATGGAGAGAATTTAAAAATAAGAGGGTTGGCTGGGGTGCACTTAAAATAGCAATAAGTAGTAAAAAGAAATAAATAAAACTTAAACACACATACATAAAAATATTTACTTACATACAAATTATTAAATAAATACATTTTAAAATGCATACCTACATTATTATAAATACCTATAAAATACATAAATATACCTACATACGTATAAGTATACGAAATGTCAGTGACACGATTTATGACGATTCCGTAAGATATGCGTTTTTGACTTTAGCTTTAAATACGGCTAAAGACGATGACTGCCTTATAGACACAGGCAATGTGTTCCATAAACGAACAGCCTGGACGGAGAAGGAGTCTAGAAACTAGTTCTATGCACAGGAGTTTTAAGGAGGAGGTTTTCTCATGAACGAAGTGTTCTAGAATTATCACAGTGTGAGAAGTCGAAACGTTCCTTCAGATAACTGGAAGGGTTGTAGAGGATGTTGTGTAGGAGGGAAAGGATGTGAGTATTCCGGCGATGCCGAATAGGAAGCCACTTGAGTTTTGCACGGAACTACATACATGAGATACATGGTCATACTTACGAAGACCAAAAATAAATCTTATGCAGACATTTTGAAGCCGCTCAAGTTTATCGAGCTTTTCCTCCGTGAGATCGAGGTAGCAGGAGTCGGCATAATCTAAGATTGGGAGAAGAAGAGCCTGTGCAAGCGCAATTTTGGTAGCAGTTGGTAGAAAATTTCGTAACCTTCTAAGCGAGCCGGCTGAAGCAAACAATTTATGTATGATCCTGGTACAAAATAATAATAATGTACGGGAGACGGAATCGACATAATTGACAAGATTATATAAAATGAAACCAGTATAAAATGAAGCATAAATCAACATAGAATAGGTCATCATCATCTGTCCGAAGAAGTCCACTGCTAGACATAGGTCTCTTTGACACATTTCCAGTAGGTTTTAAGCTATTTTCATTAGGAGACTTGCCATGATCGTTAACGTTACGGATTTTTGAGTACGAATCCTTAACTGGTCATTAATAAATTACTCGAAAATCCAGTGGTTTCAAGTTTATTGATCTCATTTAACTTAAAAGCAATCTAGAAGATATACTTAACGTAAGTAAAAGGCCCCTTTTTGGTATGAACCCTCTAAATCTTTTCATTTCACCTGAGTAGTTCGGAAAATTGTGATTCAAATTTTACAGGGTGTGAAAAGTTTCATCTGGGTCTTAGAAAAAGCGGCTGTTTGTATAGGACTTGGTGAGGGAACAAGTAGCCCACATGATGTTAAGTGGTTACTATCACCTAAAACAAAGCATCGCCTTGCAGGTCATGCATGCTAAGAACGTGCTCTACGATGCACTACCCTACGTATATCAATGTGAAGCATAAAAGAGTTATGTAGAAATTGGTAGTTTTTATATTGTGAAATTTGTTGTAATGGTTACTAACATACTATATAAAATAAGTAGGTTTACAACCGAAATAAAGAATTTGATTTGATTTATAAATACTTATAATATTTTTAAATATTACAATACAAACTTGTAATAACTGCGAGTCTTAACTATAGGTAGAAAACTGAATTTAAATCACTGACCGCAGGAAGTGTGCCCGAAAGACTGGCAATGTTACCTCTTTGGAGTCCAAAATAAGCGCCAGCCCTTTGATCGTTAGTCACATCCACCAGTCTCTGGGATAACTCTTTGAATAGAAGCCACGCTTCTGGACATCATGGACCTAACGTTTCTACCCCAAAAGGCAGAAATATGTTTTGTTATATATTTTATGACCAACTGCAAAAATTACCTACTTTTCTAGCACTTCTGCTGTAAATAGACACACACCGAAAGGCAACCAACACGTTTAAAGTAATCTTTGTTTTTACGTTTTTAGACTATCCTTTGGCTTCAATCTCACCTGATGGTAAGTGACGATGAAGCAGGACGGTCTAGAAGACACCTTCACTCTTGTCTTAAAGAGATCCAGATTATAGTGGTCAGGAAAAACAGAAGCCGGCAATGAGTTCCACTCCTTAGCGGTTCGCATAATGAAGGTAACTTCATGAAAGTATTCGTTTTGTTCCAACGGTTGTCGGTTTGGCGACAAACCCCGATTTGCAGTAAAAATAACAAGTCACCCCTGCGACTCCTAAATTACTGCTATTCAGGAAAATAATCTTAATTATGATCAGACTTGCAATTAGGCCGGAGGTAGAAATATTACCGGCAGATTAATAATTCATTACGTTGCTATGTACGTATCTGATACATAATGTGTAGGTACATTAATATATATGGAACACAATGAACATACTCTTTTTGATGTTATGTAGATTTGTTGAGTACTTATACCTATTTATTCTGCTAAAGAAAAAAAGAAATAGCATCATGACTTTAATCCCCCGTCACGGTGGATATCCCTTCAGATCTCTTATTACTAAGAAAGTACCCACTCGTGATTCTTTGAGGGACCCCCCTAGTCAGAGTCAGATGTATGACAAGATATTAAATTTGGTACAGTTTGCACGCCCATCGCCGCTACTAAAATACTAACTGGTTTGTTCACGATATTTGACGACGGATGCGGCGCGGCGGGCGAATGTTCGCCTATGACAGAAGGTTGCGGATTCGATTCCCGCCTTGGGATAAATGTTTGTATGTTAAATAATTCTTAAAATTTAACCTTTTAATGAAGGGCCTGTAAAAGGCTCGAAAGGTTTCAGGTCGTAAAAATCAATTCAAAGTATCCACAAGTGTCACTGTCTATCATTATAGATTGAAAAGAGATGGCAAGAGTATAAACATTGACTTTAGATTCTTAAAATTAAAGCTACGGACTCGATAAAAGATACTCCCAGCTTTCCTACATTTGGCACGTTCCCCTGTTTGCAGACCAGCTGATAGAAAATTCACGGTTTAAAAATAAAAAAGGTTCGTCATTAAAGTACCTTTCCGTGTTCAGGCCATTTTGACGGGATTAACTTTTTGATTTGAAAATACGAAGATGTTCTGATGGGTTTATTTTGGGGCTGATTTGAAAATAATCTTGAATCTCAAAATAGTTTTACTGATTTGAGTAAACTTCAGACATGTTTTATTTGCCTTTCTAGGCTTGGTTGCGAGGAACTGGCGCTTAGATTCACCGAGATTAAAGACGTTTCAAGATGATCCTTGCGGATTTTACTGAATAAATGCATTTTGACTTTGACTTTGACTTATTTTTTAGCCCTAACGCAGAGGGGTTTTATAAGTTTAAAAAACTGTTTAGAGCGTTGTATAAATGTTTGTCAATATTTATTTATCAGTTACCTATTTATCTATTTTTTTATGTGTAGAGCACTCGTAGTTTAGTAGAAAGAACCACTTCTTCTGATTCTTAGGTTGTGCGTTCATATCCGGTTGGATACTTGTTTTTTAAAGCGACCGGATTTGAACTCAATTTTGTGTTCGAAAGGCATTTCTTTAGTGCAGTGTTAAATGATACTTAGGTACAAAATACCCATAATAAGAGTTATAAGGATTTTAAGCCTGCTGCACCGATACCGAGAACACCAGTGGTCTAGTGGAATTGACTCCGCCTTCTGATCCTAAGGCCGTGGGTTCAAACCCGGTCGTGCACCAATGGATTTTTTAACTCGAAAATTAATGTGCGCAATGCCAGTCCTCTCAAACAATGAAAACAGTGAATGAAAACATCGTGAGAAAACCAGTTAGTATTATAGCAGCGGCGATGGACCTGCAACCTGTCACGTATGGAATACTAACTACTGCAAAACGTGGGTATGTACCAGATGTACAGTCAGCTGCACTAGAATGTATACAATTCGTAACCTCCAGAATGGTTTAGCAAAATGGCAAAAACTTAAAAAACAAATTAACTTATCAACTAATTTCACGGTTGTTGAGTTTTTACTGTTTAAGAGTTTACTGTAAGGTTTTGATATCGTTTTTAAAGTAACGAATTGTATACATTCTAGAGCAGCTGACTGTACTATCATGACGTACCTCTGACCACCTCCCTTAGACATCCTCGAAGAATCTTGAGTAGGTACTAGAGATCGGAAGGGGTAGCGATTTATCGTGCTTGGGTATTAAGTCATCATGCTTAATCTTTTTTTATTTTGTACCAATACCCCGTAATCTTACAGAAATCAGAAATCAGAAATCAGAATTTTATTTGCTTGAACACAGGTACAATATTATACAAATACAATATTCTTGGTGTTGGGGTTTACATTAGATATCCCATTATGTCCTACTATAAAAATAGTGTGCAAATATCAAAAAATTTAATTGAGTCTAACATTAATCAAAATCATTCAATTCAATCATAATTACCTACTTACAATGTCAATTTATACTAAGTCAAATTACATAAAATTATTAAATACCATAATCCAAATATATAAGAGCCTACCTAACTATTTAGCTAATTAAATTAATGCCAATTACAATATTTAAATAAAATGTCAGTTAAGATTTATTAGAATAATTCATAAATTCGTTGATGTCATAGAAACAGCTATCTGCTAACCATCTTGTCAGTTTACTTTTGAACATAATATAAGGTAGGTCTTTAAATGAGTTTGGTAGTTTATTATACACCCTTATGGCATTCACATAGGCATTTCTCCTATAGATTTCCAGCTTTAGATTAGGTAGGTACAGCTTAAATGGATTTCTGGATGAAGCATTCCTAGCCATTACTTCAGATTGTTTCCTGAAATACTCCGGGTGTTGTTTCACCAGAATGCATAATTCTCTAATGTACATGCAAGTCAACGGTAATATATGAAGTTGTTTAAATAACGGTTTACAGCTTTCCATAGACCAAACACCAAAGATAGCCCTTACACACTTTTTCTGAACCCGGAAAGCTTTATTGACGTCTACCGAATTTCCCCATAAAAGCAGACCATATGAGAGCACAGACGAGACATATCCATGGTATGCTGTTACAGCCGCTTCTCTTGAAACTGTAATTCGCAAACGTTTTATAGCATAAACAAATTTATCCAGCTTATCGCACACTGCTGATATGTGCTCCTTCCAGTCACAGTGTTGATCAACTATGACACTATAGCAATGACGTCAATGCATCAGGTAGGAGCATACTACGTCACATCTTCTAGTTCGACAGAAATAAGCACTACGTTTTAACTCGGTATTTTAGCTGAGTGCCCCGCCAATCACTACACAAGACAACAGTAACTGCTCCGTAAATATACCCCAAGTGGCCTGAGTGAGCTGAGGTCAAGTGATAAATTGAGTGGAACAGCACTAAGGGCCACCCCGGATCTTGCTTATTAGGGAAGCAAAACTACCCCACACTCTCTTACGAGTGGGTATCGTTGCACAAGCTATAGTTAACTAATATTTTGTTCAAATATTACGTATTTTGGTCTAGATAACAAAAATAATAATAATAATAATGCAGGACAATCCAAACAGCATCATCTAGCCCAAATAAATATCCACAACACCCGGAATAAATATTTGAAGCTCGTACAAACCTTTATCCCAAGGCGAGAATCGAACCCACAACCTCCTGCGTCGCAGGAGGATATTCGCCCGCCGCGTTATACCGACTTGAATTTGATGATATTTTGTTACGAGGATTGTTTTTTTTCATTGTGGCAACCGTAATGACCCAAAAGATTGAAAAAATGCCATAATTCGGCAAAAAAAATAGAATTACTTGTACTAAAGTTACCCAACTGCGAAGGTCCCAGTTATTTCTGCAGGTGGAAGCTAGTTTACCCAAGTCATGTAACCGCTCCTAAAATTACCTTAACTTATTCTTAAAGTTGTCTAGTGAAATAATATTCAAAGTTTTGTAGCCACAGGGTTTTTCTTTCCTAAACAGAAGTTTGTTAGCTTACATAATTCTCCTCGCACATTGACCACTTTTGTCTGACTCTTAAGAATATACTCTTTGGTAACAGAAGACTTAATTACCGATCATCCAGCAGTTGGTCTAGTTTTAGTTATCCAATATGATCAAAAGTTATTTGAGCCTGGGGTCTAAAATTTATAAATTTGATCTTTATGCCGTATGTGTACCATGTTGGAATTAATTACATTGCTCGTCGATAACTCAATAACCAATTTCTACTGCGGAGTGCTGCCTAGTTGCCGCGCAATGTATCTCGAATGTTGAAGCTACAAATGTCTAATTTATTCATCCTCACAAGTGGCTAAGGTGTCCAACATAAGACACACACAGGTCCACAGGTAGACATAACTTATACAACTCATCGACGGAACAGGTAGATGTGACCTGACCGACAACCTGATGTTAAGTGGTTACCATAGCCTATAATAAAGTATTGCCTCGTAGGTCACGCTCGTTAGGCACGTGTCCTACGATGCACTGCCCTGCATTCATCAACCTGAGGCATACAGGTGTTAAGCCTTATATGCCTGTAATTTCATCGGCATCTTCAAACTGGAACTTCTTAGCCAGCTGCTTGGTGGCAAAAATAGGCATAGTGGTAATACTTTCCCAGACGAGCCCATCACTACTACTACTGCTAACGTGTACAACGTCTTAGCCCTGCTGTACTGCGCGGGCAGCTGATTTTTTTTTTATCAGATTCTGAAGTGGACTCTCTACGTAGAGGTTTTTTTTTCAAGTAACAGTAACAAGTAATAGTAAGTCAGGAACAGGACATAAAATGACCAGAATCGTAAATGTGCGACAATCCTAAATAGCTGTCCCTCGAATCCGCCTAAGGGGAAACCCGGTAACTTCATTATGTTACGAAATATTTTCTACGCAGTGTATCTGACAGTTGTATTTTAATTAAATATATCAAAAAGTACTCTTTATGAAAGAACTTTATTATATCAAAATGTTTTTATATTTTCTTCTAAGAATTTGCAAGGATTTTATAATATGCCAAAAGTTATGCGGAAGTAATGCCGGATACATCCGGTTATTACAATATTCGGTAGTTTAAGCTAGGTCCATACCTATACCTTACATTATTTTTTAATTAGTTTAAAACTAATACGTATTCTATCAGTTATCCGGTTTCCATGACACAGTTTTGGCTTAGTTTGAGGCTAGATGGTGTTATGTGAAGTTTATGTTAAATTTATATACTTATCTGCAAATTTGAATAGAATAGAATTATAAATATTTATTTATTTCTTGGAAAACCAACAGCTTATACTAACTTAATAACATTGGGATAGAACCGGAAAGCCAATTATAGGTTTTCACGTATAGAATTTGGTTATAATACAATTGCTACTGTGAAAGTCCTATTGAAATCTAAAAAATGATGAAAAAACAAGTTAAACATTATGAAAAATTACTAGTGTTACCTACCTACTAATAAATATACATATTTTATTCGCTATTGAAGAATTCACTGTTCAGCCGCTGTCTAGCTGAACCAACACTCGTGCAGAATACATCTAAATCTAAATGCTTATTCAGCTTATTGAAGTTTGCACTCGCTCGCCACAGAAATTTGCCTGTAGTTGGTACTAACTACAGGAATGTGTATGATAATAATATACTTCTGCTAATAGTATTAATGTAGAAGTGAGGCTATTTGTAAACGAACGATTCTCCAGTGAATTATGAATTTAAGGCAATTTCAAGTGTCGGAAATAAATTCGGGTAATTTAATTTTCTTACATTTATCACGTTTATTAAAATTGAGAATTCCCCTGGAGACTGTTTGGGTGATGAGTGTTCTACGGGGTTTTTTCTAAGAAATAATTAAAAAATATTCTTTGTACTTTGAAGTGGGTTGTGTACTAGTAGAAACGTACGCGGCTTTGTCCACATAAAGTTACAAGCTTCAACCCCCGTTGTACCCGTTTAGGGGTTGAATTTTTTTTTAGTGCACCTCTTCGCACCAAGACAGAACCCTGAAATTTCTTTGACCAGTAGGCTGTGCGTTGTCTATATGTCAGTCAGTCAGGTCAAAGTAAAGTAAACAAACCTTTGCATTGTTTATGATTTCATATTGTAGATGATATACAGCGTCAGGGGCATTTTTTTCACTCATACCCCTATTTAATGGACGCTGTAGTGCAGGACTTTTAGATGACGTAGGTTGCCCAGAACTTTTCACAGCTTAATCAACAGGAAAGACATGGTCGAAGATCTTAATAATCGGTATATATTGAGTTTTTTTCCTAAGGAACCCTAAAACGAAGATGAGATAGATAGTACATTGACAGTGATAAAAGTTTTTATGAGGCAGTTTTCAGTCAATCTGATCATTGATTCCATGTTCTGCTGAGTAGGGTCACCTTCGGGTCGAGATACACTCATAGCATGCTTCATTAACTTAATCAAAAGGGTTCGAAATACGTGCAAATTAAAAAGTTAGATCAAGGCAGGTTAAGTCATTAGTGTTGTTGGTATGAAATTGACCAGTGGACCAATCCTCGTAATTTTTTGAAGCTGAGATGAGGTTTAAGAATTTGACTGTCAAAATTATCTAAAATGCCATATTTGAAAAATACTGTTTGGATATTAACTCGATTGAAACCTGAATTTTATGATATTTCGTTTAAAAAATTGGGCCTAAGTTGTTACCACCATCATAAACATCATCATCATCACGCTAAACATAGGATTTTAAGTGATTACCATTACCTATAACAAAACATCGCAGGCCACGTTCATTAGGAACGTAGGGCACGTTCCTAATGAACGTGGCCTGCGATATTTATCATGTATGCTGTGCCATCAACCTAAGACGCAGTTAAGTCTCACGTGTCTGTAATTTCACTGGCACCAACAACCCGTTACACAGCAAGCTGCTAAGCGGTTGCAATAGGTATGGTGGTAGTACTTCTACTAAGAGCTCTACTACTACTAATAATATTAAAGCTAGACTACAGATTGCGATGAAGTGTAGTTTATCTCAGTCTTTTAACTGATGGAAATCTCGATGAAATCAGATCGAGTTTATTTTTATGACGCAATTAATTCTGAAAATGTGATTTTATACCTTCTAGTTTACGAGTTAAGCTATAATACTTAATTCTTTCGTCACTGGTATTCTCGCAAAAAAGTATTTTTTCAGGACGAGACTGACTTTACAGGTTAGTAGGTAGTATCTCTGCCTTCTGTGGAATGGGTTTTAGATTCGGTTCTCACCAAGTTTACGATGTTATGGCATAGTGATATTGAAAACAGAAACAGCATCATGACTTTAATCTCTAGGCACGGTAGATATCCACTCGGATCTCTTAGGACCTACCAAGTAGTACCAATTCAAGATTATTTGTGGATATCTAAGGGTAGGTAGGTATACATACAAATATTGCTAACTAGTTTCCTCACGATGTTTTTCTTCACCGTTTAAGAGCATTGACTCTGCATACATAATTCTAATAGAAAAAGCTATTGGTGCACTACCGGATTTGAAACAACGACCTTAGGACCAGAATGCGGGGTCGCTCCCACTACACCACCAGTGCTTCTAGAGTAGTAATTAGTATTATTTTAATTATCTAGCTCCCATAATACACGCTTAGTTTGGAGCTAAGGCAATCACGGAACACTTTTTAGCTTCAAACTAAGCAAAGCTTGTACTTATAGGAACCAGATAAATATTTTTTGTAAATCCTACTAATATTATAAATGCGAATGTTTGGATGGATGGGTGGATGGATGTTTATTCCTCTTTCACGCTCTAACCAGTGGACCGATTTGGATCAAAGGAAGAAATATAGATTGTAACTTGGATTAACATAAGCTACTCTTATCCCGAAAAAATAACGGGAACGGGAAAAACTACCACGCAGGCGAAGCTGTGAGCGGCCGCTAGTATACGTATAAATACATTGTTTGAAAAGTCTGTCAATACGAAAACTTTCTGCTGTCTACCAGTTCTACTATCAAAGAGCATTCATCTTGCTATCTAACTAGACAAAACATAACCCGTTTTCAGGAGTAGGACAAAAAGTTATTGTCAGCGTTGAACCCACTTAATTTACAGTTTCTCCACGTTGACGAGGCCGGAATGTCCCAAAATCCCAGTTGAAAAGGGTTTCTCGGTTTCAATGGAATAAATCTTGGAGAACGGAAGTCCAACGGAACGGAACATCTCGTTTTTTATAAGATTAAAGTGATTGAACAAGTAAATAACCCACTTAAAATTGAACGGTTACCTTTTTCCCTAAAGAACACGTCCACCACGTAGCCACACACCACACAACACACCCAACACAACACACACAAACAACACACACACACACAGCCACAGACACACACAGGCACACACAGACACACCGCCCACAGCTGGCCACTGCTGGACATAGGCCTCCCCACTCTTTAGTAAGGTTCTAAGGTTTTCTCTAACCAATGAAATACTCTATGAATACGCATAAATTGTGGTTTACAAGAAAGCCCAAGCTATACGCGATCGTTTACCCTGCCGTCTATATAATCAGACTGCGCGCAGCCCTTGTTACCACCTCGGAAACTAGTGGAACCCAAACATTAGATCTCCCACTTTTCGTGTAATTCTTTTTTTGATTTTAAACTCAAAAATGTGATGATTCGTGTCAGTTAGGTTTCAAACTCACAACCAATCAGAAGGCAGGATTACTACCACTAGACAGGTGACTGAC
The DNA here is from genome assembly GCA_947095575.1 of Electrophaes corylata. Taxonomy (NCBI): domain Eukaryota; kingdom Metazoa; phylum Arthropoda; class Insecta; order Lepidoptera; family Geometridae; genus Electrophaes; species Electrophaes corylata. The sequence continues at coordinate 7,457,175 of OX352722.1, read as the reverse complement.
TACGTGGTAATGATAGCTAAGCTCCAGGAAAACTGAATCTGAATTAACTTAGTCATAATTCCCTCAGATTTTCAATGATGAATCTGCGGGATAAGAGGGTCCTCGGGATTCCTTCACCGTCTTATTTTTACTAACTTTATGCCTGCGTCCATCAACCTGAAGATGTAAGACCGTCATTTCACCAGCACCCATACCTTTCAAACTTGTACCTATACAGCAACGCTGCTTGGCGACAGATATAAGTATTGTTTGTGTATCTAGATGCAAGAAAGATATTAGCATACAAACATTTATAAAATTATAATTACCCCTATGGTAAATAATAATAATATCATGCATGTCAATTAATAGAATAAAATAGCAAATATACCTATTCAATACATAAGTAATTACCGTGACCTTTTTATAGACAATTGCAAACGAAAACTAAATTGCCATTGCTATCGTAATTGACAGATAACATTAGATTGGTTTGCGCTTGAAAACAATAATTTCGTAATATAAACTTCCAGTTACTGATTCCGGATTTGTACCTACATAGATGCTCTCGTATTTATTATTAGGGTCTGTTCGAACTGAACTATATAGTGGCTCACGGTACGGATAATGGCATGACAAACTATCGAGCAAACTGTCGAGCTCAAACGACCCAGATACCAGTGAAAGAACGAACTGGAGAATATCCTTCTCCAGCTTCTCTTTCACTCTTACAAAGTATCTGAATGGGAAGATGTAGCGCAGGACAAAGACCAGCTGGAGGCTGGAGGCACTTTGAGATTGATGTACCGGGATAGTAACTATGTACAGTCAGCTGTACTAGAATGTATACAACTTGTAACTTTCAGAATGGTTTCACAGTGGTGCTGAAAATATTTACACGACAATTATTTTAAAAATAAGTATTTAGTTTTTGAGGTGTAAGAGTTCATTGTTTTGCAGTGATACCGTTGTGAAAGTTACAATTTGTATACATTCTTGTGCAGCTGACTGTACCTTAGTAGGTACCTAATCAAAATGTCAAAGCATTTCTTGGCAAAAGTCAAATTATCAGCGGTATTTGGTTACAAATTCGTTTTCTGTCATCTTTGGAAGCAACATTGTATTTTCATTTTAATTGTTTTTCTAGTGTTATTTTAAGTTCTGATGGGTAATTTTGGTGGAATTTTAACCATCATTACTTGAGGTCTTAGCACAAGTGTGAACAATTAAAATTAAAGTGTGTTATGAGGTATCCTGATTTGAACGAAAATGTTTCCCTTTGGTTTTGAAGAAAAACGCCATCTTTTTCTTCAAAACCGATGACGGCTGACTTTACTTTTTTTACCGACTCGACTCGACTAAAAAGAATTTATTCAACCCACTTGACATTGGCAAAATTGTCCGCAAGACGGACAGATGCCACAAAAAAAAAAATGTTAGATGCCGTACAGAATATACTTCATTCACGTTTAGGTGTTCTGGTTTCTGATACCTACGACAAAAGGAATACAAGTGCTAATTTCCACCAGAAAATAACGTTGTAAGATTTATAGAAACTCTAACCATGAGCTATCCAGCACAATACAACTTTGTATTCAGGGATTTAAAGTTGGGCGTTGAGTCGTCTATCTCCAACTAACTTCAACTATGGAAACTCGATCGTGTTTATTAAGTTTACTTATTAGTTACAAAAATATAAGAACATAATTTTACATCATTTTGCGTGGAGGTTCCAGCTATTTTAAAAACCAAACTTCTAATTGAATTCATACTGTACTGCTTTATGAAAATTCTGAGACCAATCTGAAAGTATCCCTAGAACTTCTTCCAAAAAGGAATGGCTTTGGGTTATGATGTCCTCCGGATTCGGGATCAGGTATAATTCTGACGGTACTTTTATCCTGTAATATTGCTACGAACTCGTAGTAGTTGCTACGGCGTAGCAGCTCGTAGAGCACCGATCTGTCTACCCGCATTCAGCAACGGAAGTTGATAGTGAGAAATTACGTGGGTACCCACATTGTTTCTAACTCTGAAATAATACGGAACATTAAATGCTCATAATTGTACTCCTCGTAAAATAGGTACCTACTTACCTACTTCAACTCATCTCTATAAATGAACTCCCTAAGCTCATCTAAGTAGGTAATGTATTTACAAAATAAACGTAAGCATTATAAGTATTCTATCAGTCATCTGGTTTCCATAGTACAAGCTTAGTTTAGAGGTAAATAATGTTGTGTAAAAATGACCATAAACATTTTAGTTAGATTTTAGTAGACAAGCTTTTCTAAGCGTCTCTTGGAACAAAATATTTAAAAGAATCTCGAAAATTGTCTGCTAGGTATTATAATATAATACCATGAGGAAATTTTGCATTCTTTAAAAAATAGGCTGGCAAAGGAGTGGAACAGAATAGCGGATAGGATAAAATAAAAGGTTGCAGGGTATTACCGTTTGCTTGAATATTGGGTGACAGATATCCTTTTTTTTTGTCTGTGTGTTTCCATGCTTGAGTAATAACAAAAGGACAAAGATTACAAATCTAATATGGCCCTACAAAGTGTATTATTTACCACTAACTCAGCAGAATATTTTATTAACTAACTTAGCAAATAAACGATTTCATTTCATTTCATTTTATCAACAACAGTGGTAGGTAAGTAGAAAGGTAGGTAGGTCAAAAAAGGTTTCAAGTCATGTCATGTGGTTTAAGGTAGTTTTAGCATTGTATGTAACAATAACTAACGATTTAAGTGGTAGGTAGGTAGCTGCAGAAACCAGAAATAAAACTAGGTACCTACTCCAACGAGAATTTAAAATTACAAACGGCTTAAGACGAAATCCGATACAATTTACAAGCAACATCCACTTAGGTACCGAAATGCCTCAACTTTAATTAGCAACTTTGAGGAATTACGGAACGTTTCCAAACGTCTGTTAAACGCTTATGAGCAAAAAGCTTTGCGAATACAGCTATTCAAATAACGCTAGGCGCTTAGCTATCGACTTTGTTGAACGATGTGAAAATGATTCGGTATGGGGTGTTTTCTGACGATTGGCCGATGTCGATTTGGATTAAATGGGATTTGCGTCTCGTTTCAAACGTTATATCATCGGCTGTACTAGGTAGGTAGGTAGAATAATAATATAATACTCATATACCTAGACAGCTAACTACGAGTAGGTAACTGTGGCCCTAAGCCTTGTATTATGGCATGGGAACCTGAAAGAACCTGATGGCTGATGGAATAGTTTAGATAAGTTTTTTTACTGTAGATTTATGAGTTGCTCTATTATTATAGGTATGACCATGCAAAGTACAACCCAGGAAATCTCAACCATGTAAACCGCAGACAGGAAATCATGTTTATGCCATCTAAAAAATCTTATACACTTTCATCAGGATGCCACAGTACACAAGTTCATTCTAATTGCTCAATGGTGACGTTAAGACGACACGTAACGTTAGTTAAATGCCACCGAACTTATACAGCAGAACATAAAATAACAATTAAAAAATTACGTTGATTCTAACGAATAAATAACAAAGCCTTTGTCGTGTCACCTGTCTGTCATGTTATTTCTGCATTTACTGTCATCTCATTCCTCCTTTCTTTCATCCGTCAGACGTCAGTTTGGTCAGTCTTTGTTCGAGTCAAAGTCAAATTGAGATTTGAGTTTGAGTCAGTCAGTCAAGTCAATCAGTCTGGAATCGAGCTAAAGATGACGATTTTCACAATTTTTGATTGAAAATTAATTATTTATTTGTGATACAGCATGACTGTTTGGGAGAAACTCGAAAATGAAGAATGTTACGCTGTCGGTGAGTATTTTTGCCTTGTATTTTAGTCGTAGTTAAAAAGTTTGTTTGGTAAAGTTATCTGTTGAGTTTATTACCTCCCGCGAACTTGGGACTAAATAAAAACATTGTCTCAGAATGTATGACAAATACCTCCAGCGACGCTCTCTAACCGACAGGATAGACCTAGATTCCTTGTAACCTCAGTCTCGTCCCGTGTATCGATGACCACTCCCTGATGGCTGATCATTGATATCTGAGGACTGTTGGTTACTGTACCCATATCTATAATAGTTTAAACGTTTTCCGTCCTGGCCCTGATTCTAAACAAGCACATGACGGCATCCGTAAACAATTAATTTAGTTAGTACCTACCTACTTACTCTATGTGTACAAACTTTCCTCATGCTGAGCCTTTTAAAACCTATCTATTTTCAGTAAAGTCTTACCTTATACTTATTCCAAAGATATAATACAATTGTGATTGGTGTGGTCACCCACTCAATAGTGCTTATAGGTCATATACTTAACAATACATCTAGTATTGTATTCTTAAATATTGTTTTAGTTAAATCACTAAACAATCATGCTATTCATTACTATCATCCTTTTATTATGATATTGACAAGAAGAATATGGCTTCTGAAACGATGATTCAAAAAGAAAAGATATCATGCCAATGTAATGAGATGATGCAGCATGCATGCAAGCATTCTGTTCATTTTAGAAAAAAAAAGAATTATTTTAATGCCTTGTGCGGATCCTACTTCTTCCGATTATCATAATCAGCCTAAATGAGTCGACTACTGGATTGGTATTAGTATGGTTTGCTGTAGTCATCACAGATGGCTGGCAGGTTGGTGGTTGAAGTGTTGGTGCTAAGTATTCAGGTAATGCAGCTGCCAATTCTGTAGTCCACTCCTTTCACTTCTTACAACATCCACAGGAGGTAGCGAAGATATCTTGTCCTACCATCACTGACCCAAACCCCACCTAATTACCTAAAATCAATCATAAAACTTATTTAATGGGTGTGTATGGAGTGTTCAAAGCTTGAAGGCAGAATGTGAAATGGTCAGTTCTTATTAGAAGATAGGTAATGGTTCTCGAAGTAAATCAATCTGCTTCTATGAAGATGTTTTAAGATGCATCTTTTAATTATACTTTTTTGTTATAAGTGATGGTTAGTAGTTAGCACTCCAAGTCAGGTGATTATTTCATAGAATAAAAGTGATAACTTAGAATTAGACTTTGGACTAGGTGAATCTAGTTGTCAGGTCCTCGCGACCAAGCCTAGAAGAACGAACAAGAAATTAACAGCATGGTTCCTACAGTTTTCTTGTGTGATCTTTTTTACAAAGTAATATTTTAGCATGAAGATTTTCAAATCAGGTACCTAGTATATTTTTATTATATTTTATTTATTCAGAGACAACAAATAGCTACAATATACATCCTTAGGATACTCTTAGCAAAACATTTAAAGCAGGTACCTAAGTAACATCCTACCTACTTGAAGTACAAACAATATTGCAGCCCGCTTTATCCTCATTTTAAAACCAAATTCTTCAAGAAAGTGCCACTTGAGACATTTAGGTCTCTGCAGATCTCTACAGACATCTACTTATTCCATACAAAAATCCCGGAGTGATATTTTCATGACACTTTCTCAATTTATTTTAATTATAATCTGTCTATATCTATATACCAATTATAAGAATCTTTGTCCTACTGACTGACATATAGACAACCCACTGCCTAAACCACTGGTATAGAGACTAGAACTTCTCAAGGTATATTCATCTTGATACATAAAGATGTACTAAAAAAAAAATCCCGAAATACAAGCCTCTAAGGGGTGAAGCTTGTATGAAAATAACTTCACGCGGGAAAAGTCACAGGCGTTTTTGCTGGTACAATTCTATAAATAAAGAAATCGTAGGAAACACATGTCACTCCAAGCCTGGGAAGCCCTCACGGATGCAGTTTTGCATTAGAGCTAGATTACTCTTCACGCATAATAGACCACTTTGCGAATACTGGACCCCAATACAAGTATATGTGCCTCTTAATGCTTTGTACAATTATACCTATGTCTGTATAGATGTACCAAGCATCAACAGTACCTAATATACTTAGTTCAAAATTGAAATGTTTGAGACGGATTGTGTCATGTGTAAATTTCAGATTTCCTTGTTGTAGTTTCCTTAAAGACCCAGCATCCAAAGAGATAAATCTAGTAGTAATGTTGTTATTCATTAATAGTAAATTTATTTATAGAAACAGGATATTACCATGTTTTTTTTCATCATCTAGCACCAAACTAAGCATAGCTTGTGCTATATAAACCAGATGACTGATAGAATACTTATTGTATACTGTTTTTTTATAAATACATACTTAGAACACAATATAACATCCAGACACAGAGCAAACATCTATGTTCATCACACAAATGTTTGTTCTCAATGGGGATCGAACCCACCACCTACAGCACAGAAGGCAGGGCTACTATGAACTGAGCTGTGATGGCTGTCATCCATTCCATTTGACTTGCTTATGGAACAAGCAGAAAGCCAACTTGATCTAAAGTGGTTACCATCACAAAGCATTGCCTCGTAGATCACGTTTATTAGGTACGTGCTAAGATGCACTGCTCTGCGTCTGACAACCTGAGGCATACAATTGTTAAACCTCGTGTGCCTGTAATTTCACCGGTACCCACACCCAAACAAGAACACGTTGTGCTTCTTGGCGGCAGAAATAGGCATGGTGGTAGTACTTCCCCGGAAAAGCCCTTCACTCAGCTTGTTTTTGATGATTTTTGATTATGGGTGGAACTGATAACTGATGAATGCAGTTATGATGTTTTAACCCCTAAATAAATAGCAGTGTAAACATTATCTAGTAGCTGCAAAAGTTATCTTGAATGAGGAAAAATGATGATTATTTTACAGATAAGCTGCATTGATAAAAAACAATAACTATTATATTTAAAGAGAGTAGATAAATATTAAAGTACCTACTGCCTTACAGAGCGCTGGTGGTGTAGTGGATGCAACCCAGCCTTCCGAGTGTAGGTTTTGATTTGTGTACTTTATGCAATGCTCTTACACGGTGAAGAAAAACATCGATATAAAACCCGCGGTTCGCACATATTGACCATGTGCGATTGTTATCAGCGATCACCGATAGAATACTTATGTGTTCGTTTTTTTGTAAATACTTACTTAGAATACATTACCATAGATATAACACCCAGACAGAGGACCAACACCTGTGTTCATCACCCAAATGTGTGTCCTCTGTAGTGATCGAACCCAGAACCTACAACACAGACGGCAAGTGCACGCCTGTTTATTACTTTACTTAATTTTTTACTTTACTTTAAATTACACTGCGCTGCAGTAAAAACTTGACTGTGGAATGGGTTCCCGAGGCCCCGCAGTGTAACTTAAAACGACAATACAAAACTTTGTTTATCGCTTTCAAAAGTAGACCTACTGATGTAAAAACCTTTTAAGATCTTTCAACGTCATCAGTACGCTAAGAGAAGCAAAAAGTTGAAAGCTACGTTACCTCTTAAAAGCCCATGTTTTCTGAAGATAATTACTTGCTCAGTTAAGAGACATAGTAAACGAGATAGCCGGAATTTGTATCGAAGCAGTAAGCATTTCAAGTTTTTTTTAATACGACATACTAATAGAACAAGCCGATGGACCACCTGATGTTAAGCGGTTACCGTCAACAGAACATTGCATCACAGATCACGTTCTACAGGAACGTGTCCTATGATGCACTGCTCTGCGTCCATCAAATCGGAGCACACTGCGCTGCTTGATAGAAATAGGAATGGTAGTACTTCCCCGGACGAGCCCTTCACTAAGTACTCTACTATTACTAAAGTTAATTTTCTATTAGTATTTGTCATGATTTAATTTGTCAATATTTGACACACACCGTAATGTGTTATTCTGATTCCATCCAACTGTAATATGCATTTCAAATCAAGCCGTCAGATAGTTATTCCGTCTCACTCGCACTTACTACACGGAGTGCGTTCGAACGAAACAGGACGTCCGTTCCGCATACTTAAATTTGTGAGCTATAATCTGTTGACATAATAGATAATTTTAGTGGTAAACTTAGATAAGGTAGCGATGTCGTAGAGTCACTGTTTTTTCTTGACTTTTTGCTGTTTTTTTCTGTCAAAGTAACATGTCTTGAAATACCTAGGTATACCTACGTTTTTCTGACATTTCAAAATGATTCTTGATTATAATAAATAAAAAACTTGTAATTTGTCAGTTTTATAGCAGTTACCTGCACTATAGGAAATTACAAAGATTTTACATAATCTGAAAAATTTAACCCCGAGTGGAATTTGAATCAAAGATCCTCCATGATGCATGGCCAACTACGCCATCGAGAGCCTAACTCTACTCAGTGAAATACTGTTAGGGGTAATTTTTAATTTAGTAAAAACCATGTAACTTACGGTTCTAGAAGCAGTTCGGATGAACCCACGATGTTCATACCTTGCGCCCACAGTTCGCACTCTCGCGGTCTCCTAATGAGAATAATTACTCTAACAGTTCCTAATGACTTTGTTTTCTGAAGATTCGTGGTTGCAATATTGTTATGACCTCGCTCTTGTTGCGGGTTCAATAATTGTCATGGGACTTTTTTTAATGGTTTGTTGTAATTCGACTTCATATCATTGGGCCTTTGTAATTCAATCCGTTAAATTATTTTCATACAAACTTCAACCCCCGCTGTACCAACTTTGAATTGCATTTCGGGAATTCCTTTCTTAGTACACCTCTACGCACCAAGACTAATATACCCAACTAGTGAAACGCGCGCGACTTTGTCCGCGTCAAGTTATTTTCATAAAAATTTCAACCTTCGCTGTACCCGTTTGAGATTTAGTTACGAGAATTCTTGAAACCTCTACGACCAGTGGTTTAAGCTATGTGTTGTCTATATGTCAATCAGTCAGGACAAAGATTTTTACAATGACAGATGTTACCTTTACCTGTAAAAATTGAATTATCTCCTCAAAGCACGTTCGCTAGAACGTTTATGGTATTGCTCTGCGTTTATCACAGACGTAAAGCTGCTACGTCTCAATAGCCTATAGTTGCATTGCACTGACAGCAATATCATTCAAATCGGGACACAGCAATGCAAGCATCACTGCTCACATACATGGTACTAAGGTGGCAGTACTTCCCCGGACGAGCACTTTCACAAGAAGTTCTACTACTACTGAAGAGCAGAGACTGAACGAGACTCTTTTTACGCAGAACTACTAGAGTCGAGTCTTGGATAGGCTGTATAGGCAGTTAATTAATTTGAAAACTAATGATAGGCTGGCTGGTATTTGCAGATCCTAACTAGCAATAGATCCTAGAAGTAGGCAAGATACTGCGACAATTGCAAGTCGCACAAAGAGCCAAAGAGCGTGGTATGCTCGGCAATGCATGATACGGGGATGCAACTGGAATAGACAATGTAGTAACCGTGTTACAAAACTCATGTGCCATAGATAAATAGAACCAAAGTTTAATAATAATGAATAAATATTTGTGGACAATTTTACACAACATCATCTAGCCCCAAACTAAGCATAGCTTGTACTATGGAAACCAGATGACTGATAGAATACTTATATACCGAAGTTTTTTTTGTAAATACATAATTAGAATACAATATAACACCCAGACACAAAACGAACATCTTTGTTCATGACACAAATGTTTGTTCTCGGTGGGGATCGAACCCACCATCTACAGCGCAGAAAGCAGGGCTACTACAAACTGAGCTGTAACAGCGGTCGCAAAATAGTCAATCAAAGCGTTTATTTTGTAGTGTGGTGGTGGGATAAGAGCAGCCACCCAAATAAAATCCCGGGTTCCCGTTAGCGCTATCAAATTCAGCCAGTCAGTTCAGTCCCAAAAAGGTTTGTCATTTCGCAATATTGTCGCCGATTCCCCCTCCTTCCGCTAACCTGAGGAAGTCCAATTTGCGTTGTCAAAACACGACAATAAATATTGATTCATTGTGGGCCGGTGTCCCTCGTGTTCCTGGTTCTTTTTTGGGGGGTTTTAACCTTGTGTGTCAACGATCTTTCCAAAAAATATCTGGAATCTCTTAAGTATGGACACACTAACACGTTCAACTTGCGTTGGCAGTGTTCACGATGCCAATCAGATGCTCTGTTCGTTTGTTATAGACCTGTCGGTACCCATGAAACACTGATCGTCAGCGTCTAGGTTAAACGTATTAGTGTACTAATTGCTTTACAGAGAATCCGATGGACCCTAAAAAACTAAATATCTTCATGGGCCTGAATAAGTTCACTATAGAAGTGTCGATCTGTTGGATCGTCCTGGTTTTTTCATTATGTAATTGGAAGTTAATTCTTTCCTAAAAAAACTAATTAATTCCCTCAAAATCCAAACTTCCTCAAATTCTTAGTAGGTAAGAATAATGGGTAGGTTCAAAGGGTCTCATAAAATATTCGAAATTGATTTGTTCCCATCTCTAGGGTGTACCAATATCTCGTTACGGCGGTGTCGTGTGACAGGTGTGTCGGATGTCCGCATAGAGCTACGAAACTTTAGATAAGATAAACTCGATATTCTTCAAACCCTGGCCGCTATACCGTCTAAGGCTATACCCCATGCCCTCACGTAGAAAAAAAGGCTCACGTCTTTAAATCCCAGGCACAATATCTCCTTTATTACAAAACGTAACCTAAGTATAATACCAGTTTTGATGACAGGTCTCTGTAATACCCTTAGTTCCACCATCTTTAAACCATAATATGGCTCGAGTTTGGCACTCATTACTTGCTGGACTCACAAAATACTAACAAATAAGCTTATCAAAAGCGGAATTCCAACACGAAATATTTCATTATATCTCATTTTTATACCATCAAGTCTAGCGCGCAAAAAGAATGTAAACCAAACGTACTTGCCCAGTTTCTGTAACGTTTATTGTCGATCAGACAAGATCAAACAGATGCTTCTATGCCACGCTAAGTTCTAACGCTTGAATCGAAGATTTTGCGCAGCCGATCAACTTGCTACCAGGGCTGGAACTTCTTCTATTGGCCTCCTAATTATTTTTGAAAAGGACTAGCACAATCTGCATTGTCATCCTCTAAAAGTTTATTGCTGAAGATTGAATTTCCCCATAGATTTCTAGCAAATAACGAGTGTAAGCTATTCCCTTCCATTGAGCGACAGAGACCAATTTTTTTATTTGTTCTTATTTTTTCCTTTATGTTGTTCAGTGATTAGTTTCTTTGCTGTGTTTGAAAACGGCTAGCACTGTAATATATGTTATTAAACAAATAGTTAGATAGTAAATATTATAATAAGTCCGGTCTATGCTAGCCTAGTGCTACATTAATCAGTAGCTGCAGTGCGATTTCGGTGCGGTCCGTACTGGGCGGGTGACTCATAACGCAGCACGTAAGTAACTGTTCATACATTTAATTCAATCATTCGTATTACGTGTCATCACTTATCAAATATCTTGGAATTTACGCTATTGTATTGTAACATTTCCTGGAACGTTCCTGAAATACTCAACTTTTGTCGCTGTGCGAGTCCACCTGATTCATATTATAGGTGACAATGAGTAAGTTATTATTATCATCAACAGCCTGTAGACGTCCACTGGACATATGCCTTCCCCATATGTTCCAGGAAGAACAATTTTGAACCCTTTCCATCCATCGACTTCCCGCGGTCGTAACAATATGATCAGTCCATTGGGTAGGAAGACGTCCTACGTTTCGTCTTCCGGGTCGTGGTCACCATTCGAGAACCTTTATTCCCCAAGCGGTTGTCGGTTCTACGAGCTATACGGCCCATTACCACTTCAACTTGCTACTTAACTACTTTACTATCTTTAAAGGTAAAGTTTATTTTGTTTGTAAAAACAAGTTTACACTGGATATGTACAATATTTTGTATATACCTACATACAAAATAGGTCACTCACCACTCAGCATTAGCTATAGTGGTTTGTAGTTGGTCTTCCGTGGCGCCGATGTGCAAAGACGCGTAGTAGGTAACTGCGGCTCACAACTGCAACACATTTACATATTTTCACATAACCGTTTTTAGAATAATAATGGTATTGGGTACACAAAGTAAATACAAAATCGAAATTAAAAAACAAAACTATGCAGTGGAACACCTAAGGATACTACAATACCTAAAAATTTAATTAAATACTAAAAATAGATTTGCATCGTTTTACCTTAGCATAATTTTATTTTATTCTGATGTATGTATCTTTTATTTTTAGAAGCAGTTGGATAAATAATATGATATGTTATTGACGTAATAGTTTCAGTTTTAGTAGTAGTAGAGCTCTTAGTGAAGGGCTCGTCCGGGGTAGTACTACCACCGTACCTATTTCTGCTTCCATGCAGTGATGTTTGCGTTACTGTGTTGCGGTTTGAAGGGTTTGGGTGTCGGTGAAATTACAGACACATGAGGCTTAACACCAGTATGCCTCAGGTTGATAGACGCAGGGTATCTTAGGGCACGTACCTAACGTGCGTGACCTACAGGGCAAGCTTTGTTGATGTTTCACGACCAGTAACATAAAAAAAAATAATACTAAGTTATAGTTTTCAATCCATAGGCTCCAGAACTTGTCAGAAACTGTGGTTTATAATAATAATAATAATGCTGGACAATCCACACAGCATCATCTAGCCCCAAGCTAAGCAGAGCTCTTGTTATGGGTACTAGATGACTGATATACTTAATACAATAAATTACATACATAGATATTTTTTATTATACTTAGAAAATACCCAGAACACCCGGAACAAATATTTGCAGATCGTACAAACATTTATCCCAAGGCGGGAATCGAACCCGCAACCTCCTGCGTCGCAGGCGGATATTCGCCCGCCGCGCCACATCGGCCGTCAAGCTGATTTAAATTCTCTGAATTTCTTAAGTGCAATAGCTCGCGACCTTATGTCACTAACGCACTTGTATAATATATGCATTCAATGAAGTAAAAAAACGAGGTTTCCGTGAGCAAATAAGGAATTAGAAAGGAAACAGCGTAATTAGCATATAGCAGACGGGCCTTGCAAGTTGTAGTTCAGTTGGTTGTTCTGGCTTTTGGTCTGTGTATTGTGGGTTCGATCTATTTGTGGTATTTGTTTTATGCTAGTGGAATAAGCAGATAGTCCACCTGATGTTCAGTGGTAACCATCACCTATAACAAAGCATGGCCTTGTAGGCTACGCACGTTAGGTAAGTGCTCTACGATGCACTACTCTGCGTCCACCAACCTGAGGTGTATAGGTGTTAAACCTCATATGCCTATAATTTCACCGACTCCCACAGCTTTCAAACAGGAACACAGCAATGCGAGCATTACTGTATTTTTTTTTATTCAAATCGATATCAGATATCGATTTGAATAAATCAAAAGGGCCTAAACAACTTTTGGTTAATTGCTAACTTATCGTCTTAGCTTATTTGAAAAGGTAAGAAGGGTACACGTACTGCAAAGCTATTCAGAACATATCTACGGGCAATACTACGTTAAAAAAAAGTAGAAATAACCTACACCTTGACGTTAAACCGTTTTAATTCTGGACTTAGGTGCGTATGATAAACACCATAGGGATTTAGACTTGTTTGAAGTAACGTGTCACATCTGACCTCACTATTTGATCAATTTATTGAAAAACTTAAATAGTACGCACGACATAAAAGCAGAAGCCATAAATGAAGGAAAAAAAGATATACTTGCCAAGAGCCTAGATGATAGCCAAGATGATTTTTTGCAACACATGTGTCTTACAGGATGTTGATCATTAAGACTTGAATTTATTTACATGTACAGACTAATGAGAGCTATTAAAATACTTGTTTGTCTTATGCTACCATAATTGACGTGAATGTGTGCCGTGGTCTCAAAGTCTCAACTCCTTAGGGACTAGTCAATCTATATGATTGCCTTAACATGTTTTCTGACTTGCAATCACTTTATAAAGTTAGATTGGCACCACACTGGAGCTTCATTATTTACATTATTATTATTTTGTAACAGGCTCATACAAAAAAACGGTAGGAACCAAGCCGTAAGTTTCTTGTCGGTTCTTGGTCGGCTTGGTCGCGAGGAACTGGCGCTTAGATTCACCTAGGTTTGAGACGTTTCAATAGGTGTTCCCTGCGGATATTACTGAATAAATGCTTTTTGAAAATAAAAAAAAAACATTCCGCGCGTCAGCTGGGTCGAATATTGATCACACTGAACACTAAAACTTACCAACAATTCTGTTTTGGCAACACATTGTTCCTAATGTGAAAGGTGGCTATATACGGTACAGTAACAGGAAACGCACCGTACTCTATTGGTACTGTTTGTCAAAACTTGGTGTAGCATTAGCATGCCTTAACGGTTTAATTTTTAGCGAAATTCTTGAATTGAATAATGGATTAAGTTAGGTTTGAACAGGGTATCACTTCCCTCCATAACCACATCTATCCATGGGAACAAACAGCTGTCTACACTGTGGCTACAGTAGCAGCACACTAGAATTTTATGTTTTACAATTTTGCTAAAAGGATCACACAAAAAACGCTAGGGAGGAACCTAGCCGTAAGTTCCTCACGTAAAGTTAGCCTGTTCTAGGTTTTTCGCTAGAAACTGGCGCTTAGATTTAACTATGTGTAAGACGGTTTTAAGTTAAATTTACAATTCTATTGAATAAAACTGACTTTATCTTTCTACAATAATTCTTATATCATACAAATACTTATGCCGTACGAGAATTGGTTCAACATCTTGTCTCAGCCGAACATCCCAACGAGTACTTCAGTACCTATCTATTTGTTCTTGTGTCTTTCCCAGCTATATACAACTTCACGGGCAAGTCCGAAGCCCATCTTGCCCTGGAAGTGGGCGAGCTTGTGCATGTGAAACGACAGACGCGGAACTGGTACTTCGGCACCAGTCTCCGGAGAGACGCGAGTGGTGCATTTCCCAAGAGCTACGTGAACATACGAGAGTGTGTGGTTGACAGGTAAGGTTTTATTGGAGATTTTATGCTTTTGAATAATAGATATCGTCATCAGCCTATTTCTATCGCCTATTTCTACCGCCAAGCAGCTTGCTGTGTTCCGGTTTGAAGGGTGTGGGTGCCGGTGTAACAGGCACACAAGGCTTAACACCTGTATGCCTCAGGTTGATGGACGCAGAGTAGTGCATCGTAGGGTACGTTAGCAAGCGTAACCTGCGAAGCAATGCTTTGTTATAGGTAATGGTAACCACTTAACATCAGGTTACCATCTGCTTGTTCCATCAGCTAGTCACATAAAAAAAACAGCTTGTTGAAGGGTCGACATAATCCTTCTGGTGGTCTTCCTAGAAACGTATATGTTTCCAGAAAGAACGATTTTAAGCATTGTCCATCCATCACAATCCCACAATTTTTAGGCGGGATCTTACACTGAGCTTACCGGTGGGTGTTCCCTGTAAGAAAACCTCTGAGGCTGTCTGTAATTGTGTAATTTCACCAGCACCATTCAAACCGGAACACAGCAATGCAGGCATAATTGCTTGACGGCATAAATATATGGATTGTGTTGTCTGAATAAATAAATCTATTATTATTATATTATTATTATAAATAGATACGGTGGTAGTACTTCCACAGACGAGCCCTTTGCAAAGAGCCCTAGTACTATCTAAAACCCTCCGTCGTACTGTTTTATCAACCAAGTACATACTTGCGGTTTTCAATAACTTAGAAACCACATTATTTACGTCATTGATAGGTTTATTTCTTACCCAATAATAGCGCTTATAAACGAACTAGAAGTTGCGTAAGCTCCCATCTGTTACTATATGACTCTGACTTACGCAAATGGATTGTAAGAAGCTGACTGACCCGTTTGCAAAAGCTATAATAAAGCGGAGTTTGTTCCAAGTTTGGTCAAGTTCGCTAGTCGCTTCAGCGAGGACCAAACCAAAAGCGTTCTAACTGTGGTTACAGTGGCGTGTGTAGCGGTCAGCTATTTGTAGGCAATGACAGGTCCTGTCGTCTTGTCAAATTGATGGCTGGAGGAAATGTAGAATGGTCAGAGGTTAACTCAGTTCAGACGGTAACTCAACGAGAATAAAAGTATACGATCCTACGGAAAACTGTTTTTGACCTAAAATATGTCTCAATTTCTCTAAAACGACCGCTTTTTGTATGTTTTGTGTGTATTTTTTCAGTATTGTATTGTCTTATTGTCGTGCTTATTCGCGAAAAATCATGACGCAGACGTGGACGTAAGGTAGGGCATCTTAGGGCATGTACCTAACGTGCATGACCTACAATGCGATTGCTTTTGTTATAGGTGATGGTTACCACTTAACATCATGTGAGCCATATGCTTGTACCAAAAGCAGTAGAATAAAAAAATATATATCTGCTCTAGTAAACTAATTAAACCATAATACAGTGATTCAACTGTGACCTTATCGCCTTTTAATAAGGTACTAATTGTTTTATAAACTACCACCATTCTAAATTAAGTCTAGCATGTTTGATTATAAGATTGAAATTCTGTTGATTGGCGGTGTGAATCATTTTATAGGGAACCGACCATGATAATTATGAAAGGTCATTGACACGGTCACACTGTTGTAGTATTTAATCGTGTGTCCTGGCGCCATTTTGGGCATTCCTGATTTTTTAATCGTTTACTGAAAAATAACTGAAAACTGATAGCCAATCTTATACTGCAAAACAGTTTCATTTAAAATAAGAAAAATGGCACTAAAATGAATATCAGTAAATGGTATTTAGACATTTACATAACGTCTTTTAGCAAAAACTAAGTAAAGCGTGTACTAAAACCAGGTAACTGATGGAATACTATACTTACTTTTTGTATACACACACAGAATAAACATATCTAGGTTCAGTTCATTTATATTATTTTTTATATTTAAGTTTTCTAACTGTACCTATATGATTTTAATTGTTTTACTTTATTAGCTACTTATAAGTTTGTTTTGCTGCAAATAAATATTTTTTCATTTTTGTGTTTCAGAAACACAAAAATGAAAAAATATTTATTTGCAGCAAAACAAACTTATGAGTAAGCAGCGTAGAAGCGTAGTTCTGTGACGGCGGCGTCACTATCTTAATTCCCAGGTAAGGTAGAATGACATGACGTACAGTAGTAATAGGGCTCTTTGTGAAGGGCTCATCCGAAGAAGTATTACCACCATGCCTATCTCTGCCATAGCGTTCCGGTTTGAAGGGTGTGACATTATGTGACATTATAGGCATATTGACAGCCGTCACAGCTCAGTTCGTAGTAGCCCTGCCTTTTGTGCTGTAGGTGGTGGGTTCGATTCCCACAGCGAACAAACATTTGTGTGATGATATATGTGTGATAGATGTTTGTTCTCTGACTGAGTGTTATATTGTATTCTAAGTATGTATTTACAAAAACAAAACAAATATAAGTATTCTATCAGTCATCTGGTTCCCATAGTACAAGCTATGCTTAGTTTGGGGCTAGATGATGTTGTGTAAAAAAATGTTCACAAATATTAAATAGGTAAGGCTTAACTCTTGCATGCCTCAGATTGATGGTTGCAGGTCTGTGCATTTTAGGGCACGTTCCAATCGTCCGTGACCTACTAGGGTGCTGCTAGGTGATGGTTGACGAAAGCTTGTCTCGATCGGCGCGGCCAAGTTCACTATCATCTTTCAAAGGCAGTTTCGACATTTTGATTTGAATGTTTGATGTTTTGACAGATGCGGCGAGACAGTGGTGGCCTCTGCCGGCGGCAGCGGTATTGTTCACGATATAGCAGTCACGCTGAGGGAATGGCTACCTCAATGGAAGAACTTGTATGTTGTAAGTATTATAACTAACTAATAAATAGGCTATTCCACTGGTGAATTTGCTTGCCCTGTTTGGTACCCAGAACACCTGTAATAAATATTTGCAGATCGTACAAACACATATCCCAAGGGGGAATCGGGAATCGAACCCTCAACCTCCTGCGTCGCAGGCGGACATTCGCCCGCCGCGCCACATCACGGTCTTCAAAGATATCCCCTCAGATCTCCTACTCGAGATACTTAGTAGATGCTTAATGGGGGTAGTCAGAGGTACGTCCAAATATAAAACGGTACAATATACCCACATTTTGAATATTGTGAAATATGGAACACGCCCATCACCGAAGCTAGAATACTAACTGATTTCGATGTTTTCCTTCACCGTTTGAGAGCATTAGCAT
The DNA here is from genome assembly GCA_947095575.1 of Electrophaes corylata. Lineage (NCBI taxonomy): Eukaryota > Metazoa > Arthropoda > Insecta > Lepidoptera > Geometridae > Electrophaes > Electrophaes corylata. The sequence goes on along the minus strand of OX352722.1, from coordinate 7,439,084 downwards.
TGAGCACATAAATTTACACACATAAACATAAATTTGCATACTTTGGTTTACTTGGTCGCGAGGAACTGGCGCTTAGATTCACCTAGATTTAAGACGTTTCAAGATGATCCCTGCGGATATTACTAAATAAATGCTTTTTGAATTTGACTTTGACTTTGACTTTTAGAACAATGATAAAAGGCTCAAATTCATGGAAGTGAGCATGCGAGCTCTACTCGAGCTTCGTGCAGAGTCAGCCAGTGCCGCCTTACCTCAGGACCAGCTCAGACGGAAAGCTAGAACAGTCATCTTTACTACTGATAAGGGAAACAGGTAAATTCTTACCTTTTTTTTATCCTACTGCTAGTGGAACAAGCATATGGTTCACCTGATGTTAAGTGGTATCCATCACCTAAAACAAAGCATTGCCTTGTAGATCACGCACGTTAGTTACGTGTCCTGCGATGCACTATCCTGCGTCCATCAACCTGAGGCATACTGGTGTTAAGCCTCATGTGCCGGTAATTTCACCAGCACCCACAACCGTCAAACCGGAATATTACATCCGGTCACAGTATCATTGTTTGGTGGCAGAAATAAGTACGGTGGTAGTACTTCCCCGGACAAGCCCTTTCGCAAAGAGCTGTACTACTAATAAACAAACATGGTGTTTCATAACAGCAAAACAGTCCATATTTGGTAATATTTCGGTTCAGTTCCTTCAAGCTGGTTTAATCCTGGTTTTCTCCACAGAGCATTAGGCATGGAGCTAGCAGTAAGAAACTCCAGCGGTCAGCTGATCGACCCCACACAGATATCCGCATACAAACTGAACGCATTACATGACGAAGCCAACTCGCGGATTGATAAAAACATGGTAAGTTGGATATAGTAATGTAGTATAGTAGTAGTAATGCTGGACAGTCCACACAGCATCATCTAGCCCCAAGCTAAGCAGAGCTTGTGTTATGGGTACTAGATGACTGATATACTTAATACAATACATTACATTCCTTTTTTTTTATTATACATAAAAAATACCCAGAACACCCAGAATAAATATTTGTAAATCGTACAAACGTTTATCCTAAGGTGGGAATCGAACCCGCAACCTCTTGCGTCGCAAGCGGACATTCGCCCGCCGCGCCACATCGGTCGTCGTATACTAACACTTATTAAATACTTATTTATTTTGATGACTACTCTATTGTATTAGGTCTGGTCCTGTAATAATAGATGTCATGTTTTTAAATAAATAAATAAATACACTTGAAAATAGTTTACTGTGATCTCCAAGCCCGTTTAGGGGTTGAATTTTAGAAATTCGTTTCTTAGTACACCTCTACGCACCAAGACGAATATACGTTGAAAATTTCAAGTCTCAGACCAGTGGTTTAGGCTGTGCGTCGTCTATATGTCACTTAAGACAAAAGTTCGTATTATTGGTATAGATTTTACGCAGAGAAAATAATAATAATAATGCTAGACAATCCACACAGTATCATCTAGCCCCAAGCTAAACAGAGCTTGTGTTATGGGTACTAGATGACTGATATACTTGATACAATACATTACATTCATACATATTTTTTGATTATACATAAAAAATACCCAGAACACCCGGAATAAATATTTGCAGATCGTACAAACATTTATCCCAAGGCGGGAGTCGAATCCGCAACCTCCTGCGTCCGCCGCGCCACATCGGTCGACTATATAACCATCGCGGATAATTTAAAGATGATCAATTCCAGGAGTCGACCCCTTCAGCTCCCACGCCTGCTCCGTGCGTGGGAGGCGCGCGTTCCTACTCGGTAGTAGTACGCGTGCACAACTTCGTGTGCCGCATCCCGTCGTGCGCGGAGCTGGCGCTGGCGCTGTACGACGCGGCCGGGAACAAGCTCTCCGAGCACCTGCTGCTCAAGTGGCCCGTGCAGAACCTGAACTCCACGCTCGCCTGCGCCGTCTTCACGGTCAGTCTACCACCCCACTAGCCCATCGCACCATCTCCGGTCTGTTGTACGATAACTTTTTTTTATACAATTTGCTGATGGAACAAGCATATGGCCCACCTGATGTTAAGTGGTTACCATAGCCTATAACAATCTTTCCATGTAACTGTACTTAGCTGTAAATGTATTTTAACTTAATGTAAGTATAACTAACCTACGCTATAAAGGCAAACCTACGTAACAAAATAGTTATTAGTTTCTCTCTAAGTGAATTTGTAATTCTTATGAGAAATAAATATCTTAAACCATAGCATAACGCATGTAGGTCACGTTAGATAGAAACGTGCCCTACAATACACTGATCTGCGTCCATCAACCTGAGGCATACAGGTGTTAAGCCTCATGTGCCTGTAATTACACTGCTGTTACCGATCCCCCTAAATATGAGAGAACCTATGCGCAGGAGTGGACTCATTCAGGCTAATGATGATATCTAGCAACTTCTTTGCTCATTCGTAACCGCTGTAGTAGTTGGGCTCGTTAAGGAAAGTACTACCACTAGACTTATTCATGCTGCCAAGAGACGTTACAGTATTCCGGTCCTGGTGAAGGTCTCGTCAAGGGAAGTACTACCACCACGCCTATTCCTGCTGTAGGCTGTTCTCGGTTCGGAAGGTCCTTAAAAATGTATTTATCATTTTTATATTGGTTATTTTCAGGATTTCGGCAGTGATATACTCAAAAGTGAGAAGATCTACCTAGTCTGTAATATAGTAAGAATAGGATCTATGGAGCCTCAAAATGTGGATCATAGGTAAAGTTACTTCACGATTTTAATCCTTAGGCACGGTAGATATCTGATTATTAAATACCGACTCAAGGTTCTTTGAGGGTGTTTTTTTTTTATACAACTTGTTGATGAAACAAGCGGATGGCCCTAATAATTTGACGGCCGATGTGGCGCGGTGGGCGATTGTCCGCCTGCGACGCAGAGGTTGCGGGTTCGATTCCCGCCTTGGGATAAATGTTTGTACGATCTGCAAATATTTATTCCGGGTGTTCTGGGTATTTTCTATGTATAATAAAAAATATCTATGTATGTAATATAATATTGTATCAAGTATATCAGTCATCTAGTACCCATAACACAAGCTCTGCTTAGCTTGGGGCTAGATGATGCTGTGTGGATCGTCCGGCATTAAAAAAAAAAAAAAAAAAAAAAAAAAAAAAATTGTTGATGGTCTAATGAGAGTACTTAGAGGTACAGTAAGTTGCACTAGAATTTATCGGATTCTGAGTTTGTTTCGTGTTCCGGGTAACGAATTTCGGTTTGCGGGCTCTGTATGAAGATACGCTAGTACCCGCATGGGCCGCTAAGGGTGCTTATCATATTTCCATACAAAAAGTTAGAGCTCGCAAACCCAAATCCGGTAAAGATAAAAAACTCGGAATCCGCCCGCAGATGATCGTGTTTCGTTTAAATTGCAGTTTTTGGTGATTCGTCGTTTTTACGCATTTTAAAATAAGATGTTAGGTACTTATGTTTATTTCACAATGTATTGTCGATATGCCAGAAACACAAAAAAACTAACTAAAAGTTTCTATCATTTTTCGCGGCTTTTTTCAGTTTTTGAAAGTACCTATTCTTATAACAAACACACTGTATAAGGCTTGGTATACAGGTTTTACGTCTATAGATTTTTTGTCCTTGGCTTTTTTTGACAAGAAAGGAAAAAAGGGACCAATTAATAAGGGGAACATTGATTATCTCCGCCTTATGAGGTTCTTATGAGGCAGAATAGCATAATTACTCATTTTTCGATTTTTCATCTTTTGTTTTTAGATTTCTCTTAGTATAAGTTTGTGCAAGGTCTACTGTGCGCAGAACTAATAGTTATTATTTGTTTCAGACGGAGTTCTGTAGCAATGTCGACTCCCATACAGCCGTCAGCACCCGGCTCCATGCGGAGACCGTTCGGGATAGCGGTCGCGGATATCAAACGGTCACTTATCGCGGATATACCTGACAAGCATAGACAACTGCCATTTTATGCGTAAGTTTTTTTGGCCCATCTTATGTTAAGTGAATACTATCATTTATAACAAAGCATTAATTGCCTCGCAAGTATTTCAACTTAAGGCATAAGTAATGATGTTAAATCTCATGTGCTTGAAGTTCCACGGGCACCTTCACTCTTCAAACCGGAACATATCAATGCAAGCATCACTGCTTGGTGTCAGAAATGAGTACGATGGTAGTACTTCCCCAAACGAGCCCTTTCACAAACAGATGTACTACTACTACTAAAAGTACTCATATCAGCCTAGATAAGTCCACTGATATACTTTGGATGTACTGGGTTTTTTGTGAAGGGCTCATTTAGGGTAGTATCACTGCCGTGCCTATTCTTACCGTTGCTGTGGCCTGCTTTGGAAGGTGTGGGTGCTGGTGATATTTACGACACATGATATCAAAGACAAAGTAAAAAACCATTTATTCAGTAATATCCGCAGGGATCATCTTGAAACGTCTTAAATGTAGGTGAATCTAAGCGCCAGGTCCTCGCGACCAAGCCTAGAAGAACCGGCAAGAAACTTGCGGCTTGGTTCCTACCGTTTTTATGTATGATATGATATATGTATGGTATGTTTTTATGATATGCTCAACATTAACATCTCTTATCATGTACGGTTGAGGGTTGTAGGGCACGACATCATAGAGCACGTTTTTAATTTGCGTTACTTTAAACTAGCTTTAAATTTGTTAAATTTTTTTAGCATTGTGTCTGAATAGGCTATGAAGAAATTTAAAAACACTCATTTACTTATATAACTTTTTTTGTTATTTTCAGACTAGAGAAAGAAAATTTAGACTCGCTACTGAAGAAAGTGATCGTAAACAAAGACATGAAGGACGCGAAACACTCACAAGGATTGTGGGTGTCATTGCAACTCGTCGAAGGAGGTTTGAAACAGGTTATTGCAACATTTCACGTATCAACTAGGCCAATTTAATTTTCCATTCGGCCATTCGGCAACCACTTACACTAGTTAACGCGACGACCGATGTAGCGCGGCGGGCGAGTGTGCGCCTGCGACGCAGAGGTTGCGGGTTCGATTCCCGCCTTGGGATAAATGTTTGTACGATCTTCAAATATTGATTCCGAGTGTTCTGGGTGTTATGTATGATAAAAAATATGTATGTATGTAATATATTGTACTAAGTATATCATTAATTTAGTACCCATAACACAAGCTCTGCTTAGCTTGGGGCTAGATGATGCTGTGTAGATTGTCCAGCATTATTATTATTATTTAATTATTCCAGATTCGAGATGAGAACCCGCACTTAGTGGTCGGCAACGTTTGTGAAGCTCGTAAGATGGGGTTTCCTGAAGTTATCCTACCGGGAGACGCCAGGAACGAGCTGTATGTGACCGTATGCCATGGGAGCTTCTCCAAGGGTGGCGGCAAGTCGTCAGAACGGAATATAGAGTTGACGGCACGTGTGGCCGACAGCAAAGGGAAAACTATACCGGTTAGTACCTACATTTTAGGTCATTTTTTAGGTTTTAGTAGTAGTAGAGCTTTTAGTGAAGGGCTTGTCCGGGGAAGTATTACCAGCATGCCTATTTCTGCCGCCAAGCAGCGCAGCGTGTTCCGGTTTGAAGGGTGTGGGCGCCGGTGAAATTACAGGCACATGAGGCTTTACACCTGTATGCCTCAAGTTGATGGACGCTGAGTAATGCATCGCAGGGCACGTTTCTAACGAACGTGACCTACGATGCAATACTTTGTTATAGGCGATAGTAACCACTTAACATTAAGTGGACCATCTGCTGGTTCCATCAGCAAGTTATATTAAAAAAATAGAAAAAAAACATACATATACCTTCTGTAATAAACCTCCATGCCTATTCCTGCCGCTAGCGTGTTCCGGTTATGATCCCGCCGAACGACCTAGGTCGTGGATTCGCATTCGTTCGTGCACCAATGGATTTTTCTGGGGATATCTACCGTAGTAGGTGAATAGGCTGTTATATTTTTCATACTTATAAAGACTAATAATATTTCAGGGCGTGATCTCAATAGGCGCAGGAGTACCTCTAGTAGATGAGTACACTTCCATAGTGTACTATCACGACGACCGACCGAGATGGCAAGAGACATTTAAGGTTTGTAACATACCACTCAACATCAGTTGTAATTTTAAATGAAAATTTTTAATACGCATGTATGCTCTATCACGCTCTAACTACTGGTCCGATTTGCATGAAACTGAGTATAAATATAGTTTTTAACCTGACTTATCTAAAAGCTTCTAATTCGAGAAAAATACAAGAACCGAGTAAAAAAAAATATATTTTATCATTCAAAAATCCTAGTATGATGTATTGATGTTAGTTTATCAAAAAGGTTTGTCAGGATCGCAGCAAGTGCAAATCCGTGGTCTCTGTCTACCCCTATGGGAAACAGGCGTGATTCTATGTATGTATTATGTTAGTAAAATTACCTCCATTACCATAATTGGTATAAGTCTAATTGTCTAAATGTCAAATTAGAATAGCTTTATTTTCCTTGCATACATGTCCATCTACATAGCGTAGCTTGAAGTGTAGCGTGTGCTGTCTCTTGAATTTCTGTGGTATTATTATGTTCTTGATATGATTGCCTTAACATGTTTTCTGTCTTGCCTTTACCTTATTAAGTTGGATTGACATCACACTGGAGATTAATTATTTACATTATTATTAATTTATAAAAGGATATTACAAAAAAACGGTAGGAACCAAGCCTGGTGCCTGTAATAACTCTGTCACCCACATCCTTTAAACCGAAGCACACACAAAAAACACACACACAGCCTCAGACAAAAATAGGTACAATGTTCATACTTCCCCAGAAGAACTCTGTCATAAATAACTTTACTACTGTGCATTTTTTCAGGTCTGTCTCGATATAGATGAGTTCAAAGAAGCTCATTTAGTATTCCTGTGTCGTCACCGAAGCTCTAACGAGGCCAAGGATCGTTCGGAAAAGCATTTCGCTCTGTCTTACCTGAGACTAATGCAGAGAGAAGGCACTACTACACCGGATACAATGCATAATTTATGCGTGTATAAAGTAAGTTTAAAGCACATTTTTTCTTATAGGAATCAACATTGTCTTGAAGAGTTGAGTCGAGATCGAAGACTTTATGGACGATTGGGCACCTCGTACGTATCCTGAGCATAGTCCTGAGGATTCGTTCTGCGTTTTTGGATAATGCGAAGGCCTATGATTCCGTCGAAACCTAGGCAGTCTGAAAACCGGACTTAGGGGGTATCTAAGGAGGTCCGAACGTTCAGCAGTTCAACTAATATATATATTTTTTATTTTTTTTTAATGTTGGACAATCCACACCGCATCATCTAGCCCCAAGCTAAGTAGAGCTTGTGTCATGGGTACTAGATGACTGATATATTTAATACAATACATTACATATATTTTTTATTATACATAGAAAGTACCCAGAACACGCGGAATTTGTATGACTATTTGTAGATCGTACAAACATTTATCCCAAGGCGGGAATCGAACCCGCAACCTCCTGCGTCGCAGACGGACATTCGCCCGCCGCGCCACATCGGTCGTCGAAATATGTAGATGATGAAATTTGAAATTATAACGATAAGGCACATGAGCCTATTATTATTTTTGATTTGTTATTGTAGATCGATCATAAGAAGAGCAACACGTCGATGGCGGAGGTGGAGGCTGGGGCGGCGGCGGCGTGCCTGGAGCTGCCGATGCGGCGCGACTCCCTGCCGGCGGGGTCGGAGCGCGGCCTGGCGCGCGGCGTGCTGGCCCTCGTGCCGCGCGACGCGCTCACCGTCGCCACCAAGCTCTGCAGCACCAAGCTCACGCAGCGCGGTAATTGCTACACACCATAGCTTGCTCGCGCGTTTCACTAACGCGCGTTTACGGCGCCGTAGATGCCCATAGAAAGTTTTTTTTTTTTATTTTTTCTTTCTTTGTTCCCCCCCTTTACTAAGTCGAAACTTGTATTAAGAAGTGAGGGCTCCTAACTCCAGCTAATTTAGGGTATTTTGTTTGCAATTGTGCACTACGAAATTATAACAAAATAAGTAGGTACTAAGTTCATTAGGTAACAATTAAAAATACATCTTTAGGCTACACAAAAATAAAAATAAAATCAAAAACAAAATAAAAATAAAACTACTGCTTGGTCCAAAAATGGAAAAAAAATAACGTTAAGATACATATGTTACTATAGGCTATATATTATCTAGGTTATTTGCTAGGTAAGCTGTAAGTTTTCCTAAAATTCTAAAATATAACAAAAATAAAATAGGTAAAAATAATTAGGATATTCTGCGAAATAAGTATCAAAGAATCTCGTTTAAATTGCGTTAGCGCGCGTCATCTGCGCGTCGTCTGCGCGCATAAAAAACGCCTTTATTACCTGACCCCTGCCCACTTCGTTGGGCGGTAAACATTTTTTACTTTTCATTTCTCGAGTTAATTTTCAAAATCGCTTCAGTAGATTCAGAGAAGACTCCCTACAACCTCACAAACGCATAAACTTTACCTCTATAATGATAGATACATGTTTTTTGTTTCTGGAAAGGAAGCAGCTTATAAAACAGGGAAGATCCAAATAAGTAGAGTTGAACGAATGAAGACTTACATAGTTTTCGTATTTTGTGTATTTCCAGAGGAAATTCTAGGAGTTTTGAAATGGAACACATATCATCCAGGCGAGAGCAGCTTGCAAAACGCGCTCACTCGGCTCCTGCAGGTGCCGAGTGAGGAGCTGGTGAAGTTCCTGCAGGATATACTGGACGCGCTTTTCAATATACTTACTAAGGTAATCAATAAATATGCAACCTTTTTTGAATATAAAACGTTGCTAGTACCACTTGGCTACTACGATTATTTTGCTGAAATTCCTATTTATCATCCAGCGATGTTGTCTGTACAGTGCTCGACCGCCGCTCGGTCGTCGACCGGCCGCCGACCGGCCGCGACGCATCGGTCAGATGACCGCAATTTCATTTAGAGCTGTTATTTTCTTGTATAATTATATGCCACGTAAACATGAGAACAGGCCTTCTCTATACGTTGCCAGGAAAAGATCTCCTGCGATGTAAGAATGTCATAATCTAGTTGTTGAAGGGACGTCTTCTAGACTTAGTCGCAAGGAACTGGCGCTTAGATTAACCTAGATTTAAGACGTTTCAAGATGTTCCCTGCGGATTTTACGGAATAAATGCTTTTTGACTTTGACTTTGACGATGATGCCAAGTTGCAGGTGGATGTGGAGGGGTTCTCGGAGCAGAGCTACGGCGTGCTGGTGCTGGAGTGCTTGCTGCGCGTCATCTCGCTGGTCGCGGACCACAAGTACCAGCACTTCCTGCCAGTACTGCATGTCTACATCGACGAGAGCTTCTGCGACCCGCTGGCTTATGAGTGAGTTACGTACAGACTATTACCAATCCTGCACGTCCCCACATTTTGTCCCCTGTGGCGTTCTTCACCATTTTTTATTCCCGTTCGCCCTAGGCTTGGTCGCGAGGAACTGGCGCTTAGATTCACCTAGATTTAAGACGTTTCAAGATGATCCCTGCGGATATTACTGAATAAATGCTTTTTGACTTTGACTTTGACTTTGACCTCGATGGGGGACCAGCGGCAATTAAGTAGTAGCAGAGCTCTTTGTCCGAGGAAGTACTAAGACCGTACTAATTTATATCGCCAGATAAAACTAATGGGGACAAACGTTTCACTTTTTTTATATTGTACATCATAAAAAGATTTATTTTTATATTCTATCTAGGCTGACTAAACAACTTAGTAAATCATATAATAAAAGTACCGCTGATCCCAATCGGGAACGAACGAGAATAAAATATTAGGACGAACGCTAAACTTTTTGTTACGCTTAGGCACTTTTTTGTATAAATATCATTTTTTTCCCAGAAACTTGATCTCAGTCGTAGTATGGACAATCCGCGCCGCGAAAACCACAGACGATATAGCGCTCAAACGACTCCTAGTCTGTATGAAATGTATCGAGAGCCTGGTGCGGCTTATAGTGAGGAGTCGGGAACTACGGAGGGAGCTACAGCACAGAGCTACCGACCATGACTTCAAGAGACTTTTTGATGTGAGCAAACAAACATGAAATCTATTGGAAAATCAATAATGCAAAATGATATTCCTGAGAGCTTCTTTAGCTAAAATGGCCAATATGTCTGTGTATGTATTGTGAAAGTGTTGTGGAGAAAGGTTTTAGTTTTTGGGCCTCTGTTTAGGCCTCATTTTGTCCAAGATGATAGGTAAGGATGACAGGCTCGCCCTTCATAGCTTTTTTGCTGTGTAGTCACGAATTCCTCACATGTCTGTTGTCTTCGTTGGTATGAAAGTGACACTGTCAAAAATACTTTATTGCAAATTAACTTACGCTAAGACGAAACGAATACAAAAGGTAAATAAAACGAAAGATATTCATTTTCTAAAGTCCGTTTTAATGGAAATAGAATGGAAAAGAGATATAGATGTAGGTGAAGGGTCAAAGATAAAACTACCTGCCATTTCACATTTTTCCTAAATATTTATCATTAATTTTCACCATTCTGTGTTGTTATTTCAGAATTTGTTGGAATCACTAGTTTGGCTAATGCGCTGTGGCGACCACGCGTTAACTTGTCAAGGCTCTGCGCTCAAGTTCTTTCCTCATGCAGTGCCGCACATCATCAAAGTATACCCTGAAACTGATTTGTGGTAAGTTTCTCTAGTGTTCTACAGTTTAGCGACCACTGCTGACAAACGTCAGCTTTTTGTACCATTGATAATATTAATTCCTTATTTAAGCTCATCGCGGGCTACGAGCTACGTTATAAGGAAACCGAAACAAATTATCCTAACATCAGTCCTGTCGCAAGAATGGTCGTCGGATGCTAATATGTACAAAAATACCTCGCAAACGACAGTGAAATAATAATTGATTCTGGCATATACTTCTACAATATCGCTAGATTGCGCAGATTAGCCTGATCCAACCGGCTGCGCCACGCTACAGTGAAAAATATATGTTACTATTGTATCTCGACGTTTAAACTGATGATAATTGCTAAAAATTGAAAGTGTAACAATATTTACTTTTCTTCTACCCCCCTTTGCGAAGGGAATAGGGGTTAGCTACTGTAAACTTTCATCGATATTTTCCAGCGCCTATGTAGTCAGAGCTCTAGAAGCATTACCCATCGGTCGGCTCAGCAAGCAACGTATGTTGGCCCTCCTGGAGTTAGTCAGGGGCCCGCTCTGTGCCACGCCGGCAGCGAGAAGTCTTCTGTTGCCGCACTTGGCAAATACTCTACACGCGTTGCTAGCTGATAAGGCTGAGGTGAGTACATTTGTGAGGTAGCTAAGCCTTTTTATGTCCTTCCATTCCAATCATGTTATCTTGTCCTAAACTTAATCCTTTCATGGTAGCTACCCTTTTTTTATAGCCAATGGTATATTATAGAAAAATCTTAAGCTAAATATATAAACACTGACCCACAGCGTTTACATTTTTGGAACTCTTTCTGCTGATTATATAAAGCAAGTACTATGGGAACCAGATAATTAATAATACATTTAATCTTTTTGTTAAATACATAATTAGAATACTTATTAGAAGTATCTAGGGCTCTTTTTGAAGGGCTGGTTTGGGAAAGTACTACCACCAAGCTTATTCCTGCCGCCAAGCCTGCTGTGTTCTGGTTTGAAGGGTGTGCAAGCCTGTGAAATCACAAGCACTTAAGGCTTAACACCTGTCTCAAATGGATGCTTCGCAGTGCATCGTGACAAGCGATGCTTTGTTATAGATAATGGTTACCAGTTAACATCAAGTTAGTAACAGTCATCCGCCAACAAGTTGACCAAAAACAGTACAACTTAATTACTCGTCTAGTTTAGCAGTAAAGTTAGTCTCGCTTGGGGTTAAAGGGGTCCCTGTCTCAATTACATAAATTAGGTTACCGAGTGAATTCTGAATCTTTGTTGTAAAATATACTGAGACTGACCTATTCCATGTAACCTGTGGATTTGTCCATTTTCATTTCCCTGTTTCCTAAACCCTATACATGTCCCATTCAACTGCTATCGTAGATATTTTATTCATAAGTCATTTTGAATAAGTTAAAAATAATAACCAGATATAATTTTGATAGATCTTTACATTTATAATTTTATAATAGACACGTCCTCACTGGATCTGAGATAAAACAGTTATTTTAAGCAGAGGTGACTGCTCAACATCAGATGAGGCATCTGCTTTTCATCACTTTTTTTTCATGTAAAAGTGTATTTCTTTAATTTGTTTAACTTGGATTGATATAAATTAGTGTTATGTTGAAATCCAATAGAATTCTACTTACTACTGTTTTTATTCTGGTAACAGTATCAAGTGCTCATGTACACAATTTAAGGGCTAATTTTGATGTTTCACTAGTAAATGAACAGATGGCGCTAGATTTTTAATACAAAGCGCTACGTTTTAAAATGTCACTCTATTATAACATTACATATACCTAGATATTACACGTATTTTAAGCTCCTAAATAAAGTCATAACATTTCTACACTTTTAAATTTTATAACTGTTATGATATGACTTTACGCACTCTAGTGTTCAAGTAAATAACAAGTGTTGTGAGTTTAATTTTGAAGACTGCGACATTTAGTTACTTAGTTAATTAAAATAAATGTTAAAAAAAAATACTGCTGAAGTTTCACCGTTGCAGTTGGTGCTGTCTCTTTCTATATCTACCTTTAAAGTAGGATGGAAAGAGTACGAGCTTATTTTGTGCGTTTAAATGGTTGCAATCTTCAAATTGTTCGTTTTGTCACAATGGTCTGTTTGTTCGTCTTATTATAAATCACATGTCAAATGGTATGTACGCACCAGTGTTTTCGTTTACGTGTTTTGTGTCACATGTCACTTTGTTTTGTACAGTTGTGGGTAGGAAACGGGCGGCCATCTTGTTTATACACTGACATTTTTTGAAATTAGTACAACATATTGATTTAAACTAAATCTTGTTGCTGATACAACTGATGCCATTCGATTCCCGCCCTAAACTTCACCACAAAAGGTCTATGGCAGTTGTGTTCGTGAGTCGCAGTCGACGACACCGAGGTAAGCACGCACGCCGATGCATGCAGCCCGAATGCACTTTATGTTGTACGCGATAAGGTTCAAAGTGTTTCACTTCTAATGTTGCTCAGTAGACAAGCTATTCTAAGCTTTGTATTCTGATAATTATAAATTCATGAGGATGAATAATGAATTTTAGCAGTGAAACTGGCTGGTTTATTGTACGGTGAGAATGGTTTTTATATTTTTAAATGTACAGAATGCGTGTGGAAAGTATTGATTATTTTTCATGTTTTCATTAATTTTACTTAAATATTTTATCATATTTCTTTAAAATATGTCAAGAGTTGAAACCAAATAAAAATATCTTAGCAATGAGTAACATAATGAGTGCGAAACAGTGACAATGCAATTTGTAAGCAATGGCTAAAAAATAGCGCTCATAAGTATGTGCGAAACTGATTTTTATAGTAAACTATGTAAACTTGCTGCCTTAAATTAACAATTCAACGCGTCATCATAATAACGATTGTTCCTACTAGCATGAAATCGCACATAAATTCTTAATTAAATATCTAGCATGCATTGGGTTCGAGTGTAGCACATATTCTCACAAATCGCTTAAGTATAGACAATAAGTTTATATAACGACAGCTTAATGTTGACATTATTACTTAAAAACAACATTGTCGTTGATTCTAAAGAGATTAGGTGCTTCACTTTGTTACTAACTGCTATAGTATACAAACTAAAACAAAATAATTTAATATACATAATACTAGTGTAATCCCCTGGTCGCACCCGCATCGTGAGATATGCACACAAATCGTGATTTGACTCTAACTTCCAAGAGAAAACAGTTTTATTTCTTCCAATAATTTTAACTGACTTCAAATAGTTCTCATGAATAGTACTATTTGTATTACTAAATTTGACCCTAGTAAAAACTGGCTTAGTCGGAGGGATTTTTCGTTTGATTAGAATGTAATAGTTTTGATGGACTCATTGAAGTCAGTTCGATTCAGTATTTATTTATGTATAAAGTATGTATTTAAAAAATATCCGTTACAGCATCTCCATATTACTTTGATTTCATATGTTTCCTTGCTACACATATTTCCGAGAACTTATTTTTGTAACTAAAACAGATCGTTCACTTTCCTGGTTTTATTTCGTCTGCTAAATAGTTGTGTGGTAACTTATTAACCATAGCTAACATAGACAAAAAACTAAAAAGCTAAACAAAGTGCTAATGTCGAGTGAGATCTTTGTGTGTGTTTTGTTTATGTGTGCACGCATGTAGTGTCCCTCAAAATTGTGTATTAAATCACTAATATCTAAATGTAAAGGCATAAAACATAATTTATAGCAACTTACATTTACATTAATGTCTCCAATTCACTGTCATGATCACTACTTACAAATTGACTTCTTTGTATCATACATTCAAAACTCCTAATCTGTGCCTAATTTTTATTTACAATCCCATCACTAGTTTGGTTGCGCCAAAAAAATATTTTATTTTTCCATAGTTCTAATAAAAAAAAGTATGTACTTGTATGTGCTTTTGCTAACTGCCACTGTGTGTCTGTCTGTGTGATCACTTTACTAATATTTCTGTTTTCAATCTTCGTTGAAATATTTTAGGTTTCTATATTTTACTTATTTATAAGTACTTTATGTCTAGAACATTATAATATTTATTTTATCACAATACATGACGCCCTTTCTATAAAAAATAATCAGTAACTTAGTTGTTTTCAAAAATTAACATCGCAACGATTTTAGTTTGATGTTTTAAAAGTAAAACGATTAAAAAAAGCTATTGATGTAGCTTGACCACTAAATTGTGTGCAAACTCTTGATGTGTTGCATGTTGCATTTGTGGGCTGTCACTTTGACAGATACTTAACTGTCAATGTGACAGTTCACGGGTGTGATGACCGATCATTACGAACTTATCAGTTAGAATGCCTCATAAAAATAAAGTACCTACAACGAGTACATACTTGAATGTTAATTCGACACGGGAATTTCGATTTTAACTCTTTTCAAATAAGGCGGGTAATTTGTTAATGATCAGTCATTTTAATGTTAGTGTACGCTTTGACGTGTGCCCGATAAGTGAAAAATAGCTTTTGTTGTGACCACTGCATTATGACTTTCGATGGTAGGTCCTTTCACTGCCGCAGTCTAGTGAAAATTAGTTGCTGAAAAAGGATGACCAAAAATAACAGTATTTTTTGTAGTGTTTTGTTTATGGATCTTAACATAAGCAGTGTAATAATCTCCTCCGTTTGAAACAAAAGTTCATTCAATTCAATCGAATAACAACGTAGTGAAAAAAGCCTTAAGTTTTCGGCTTTTGTAATCTGACCAAAAGCATTGTCCGAGATTATATAAGTTTTTATTTGAAGTATAGGCCCTGGTGACCATCGATGTTTTTAATATTAGAAACAGACACTTAGCTTTGATAGATACTCGAATACCGATGTTTCCTTCAATGGTAAAGTGGTATACAACAGTCCTGTAAGTACCAAAAAGTATTTTATCATCACCTCAATCGTTTCGAAATTACGGTTCTTTTATCCGAGTATTCGTTGTGAGGTGTGCGGGTATGTGCCGAATCTAATATTTAAACGTACCTCTGACTAAGATCATTAGACACCCTCAAAGAATCTTGGTAATAAGAGACCTGAGGGGATATCTACCGTGGCGGGGATATTAAAGTTCTTAGTTCGTTTTTTTGTAGTCTCTACCCTCATAATTTATATCTTTGTCATTCCTCAACTTTGTGAGTCGCGATACTACCCTCATAAGTCATAAATAAATAAATAAATAAATATGTTGTCATTCCTCAATACTGTGGTTATGATAAGTCATAATGCAAGGTCACAAAAGCTAGCACTGTAGCGGGCGCACGTAGCATACGCTAGCGTGTCGGGTGTGGCAGCGGGATCTAACGGCGGCGCACAAGTCTCGCTCCAAAGGCAAGGCGGCGCGACTCCTCGGCGCTGACACCGCGTACATGCTGCAAGACACCAGGCAACAACAGATCGTATGTATAGAACTATAGGGCTCAATACAGCGTAACACAACTACACACTATCACTTGCAAATATAAAAATTTTTAGTTTTAGAATAGAATCAATTTAGTAACTATAGAGTAACTCGACACAAAAATCGAATTGAAATATTTTGGATTATTAGACTTTAGGGCTAAGTTGATAGTGCTACCAAACCAGTTGAACCAGTTTTACCTTATACAAATTTTAAGCAAGATGAACAAAATAACAAATAAAACCTACCAGGATCTACTCTGACAATAGTTTCAAATATCTTATTAAGTGAAAATATAGCAAGATATCGTAAACACTAAAAGATAAATAATCCATACAATTCTAAACTGACAAAAGCCATTAAAGTTCATGTAGAGACTTCGATCGTAAATAAACGCGTGGAACACACTGGGCAGACCAAAAGTAAGGCTTCACAACTCGAAATGACCAGTGATAGTGTTTATGTCTGTTGGGGGAATTATCTTGTTTATTTGCAATCCCATTTTGTCGTTAGCGAATTTATATAGTGATAATGTGTAAGTTTGTTTCACGTATCTTGTTTTAAACAAAAATATTTAGTTTTTGTTTGACCAATAATAATTCCAACAAATCGTTTGTATGTTATGCCAGTCTGCATGCAACTTTGATTCCTAAGTTCATCGAGTCAAAGTTTAACGTAGTTTTATACAAAAGTCATAAAAAAGAAAATGTCAAACTTAGCTGTACATTTTGCGCTAGTTCGTGCTTAAGTTTCAGCTTATCTTTCATGCTATTCAGCTTTTGATGTTCGCAATTTTCATCTGTGTAATTAGCTTCATTCTAATATATTAAGGCCACTATAATAAGGTTACCACTAGATTAAATACTATATTTTGATTACATGCAGCTGAAACGCAACAGAAAAGGTTGGTCTTCGTAATAATAATTCATTTCATACAACATTTATCATTTAGCGGATCACTACTCGCATATTCAACTAGAGATATTGGACCGGCATCCAATAACTTGGTTCTCAAACTCCGTCACCATAGTTCTCATGTTAAATAACTTTTAATGAATTCAGAACCATGTCTAAACAAAAGTATCTACAATCAAGGTGAAGTTGCGCGTACACTGTACAGTATTTTAAGCCCTAAGTCTAAATAATAGTGTCTACAATCAGGTGGAACTGTGCGTGGAAACACTAGGCGAAGTAATGTCTTTACTGGCGAGAGACGACATCGGACCGGTGGAAGCGGATATAGGCAAGCTGTCTATACGACTGTTGCCGACGGTGCTGAGAACAGCGGGTTCCATGCTCGCTGAAGAGAACGAGACTGATGAAGCTCTTGTTGTAAGTGAACTTTATTATAGTCGGTCTAAAGAGTCTAAGAAGTGAGAAAATTCTTTTGTATGCAACCAGGCTAACCTGGTAAAATCTCACACTAAACTTTGAATTCCAGCGTCGAATGGTATCCGTTCTACTCGACATGATCCGTCAGATGTCGGAAGACCAGCACAGGCTGATCGTCCGAGCCCTTGAGAATGAGTGCGGTGATGGTTCAGGCACGCTGGTCAACGATGCCTTAAGGCTACTTCTGCAGTTACTGCAGAAACCAGTTTTTAAGTCTTATTGGGCTGATATGCTGACTATGCAGTTTCATGTAATGCTTCACGCGCTAAGGTTAGTTAATTAAATTCGTCATCAGCCTAAATGACGACTGAATGACCGAATGAATTCACTGCTGGACGTAGGCCTCCCCATATATGGAGGGAGTTTGCCACAATGACCACACTTGGCAGATGGACAGTGACTGCAGTAACGGCTGATCCGTTTGTTTAGTCAAACCCCTCCAAATATGGAGAAGGCCTTTATCTAGTAATGAACTTATTTAGGCTTATGACCTGACATGACTATTTATTTGCTATGTGGATCAAATAGCTTGTTTCTCTCTTTCAAATGTAATTTTGTATGTCCAGACTACTATCGTATACCTTGCGCGACCGCATGTCCAACGACGATGGTGAACTACTCGCGTCGGTGCAGGAACAAAGCCGGTTGTGGTTCGAAGCGTGCGCCGGAGTTGCGACACAAGCGCCGTTGCAGTTGGAAACACTGCACGCTGCGCGAAGGCAGAGAGTCATAGCGCAGTATGGGGACATCAGAAGAGGAATCGCTGAGTGTATGAAGGACCTGTGGTATGACATTGGTAAGTTGAGTTACGACCTCTTACATCTGCGGCGATTACAATATATTTTTAACACCACTTAGTTTACCACTATGCACTTCTATGCCTTCATTAATACCTGTAATGTAATAGGATCTTAAGGTTAAACAAGTCGGTACGTTGTCCATACAAACGCTGTAAGTGTTTAATGTCTACTATTTATTAACGTGCGTCCGAAGTTAAGTTTGATACTGAATTATCTTGCCATTATCTAGGTACGTTACCCTATATGCTGCAGTAAAATCAGATTACCTTGAAAGTTACAAGCGTTACAAAATTTAGTACTAAGTCTTTCGACGCTTGTAACTTTCAAGGTAATCTGATTTTACTGTAGCATCTATATGCTACACCCCTACCCCCTACGTTACCCTATGGTAACGTACCTAGATAATGGCAAGATAATTCAGTATCAAACTTAACTTCGGACGCACGTTAGTAAATAGTAGACATTAAACACTTACAGCGTTTGTATGGACAACGTACCGACTTGTTTAACCTTAAGTTAACTTTGGCTCATGCAGTTAAAATTCGGATCACAGTGTTGATTTTTTTTATGTGACTTGCTGATGGAACAAGATGGCCCAACTAATGTTAAGTGGTTACCATTACCTATAACAAAGCATTGCCTTGCAAGTGACGCTCGTTAAAGTGCCCTACAATGCACAAACACGCTACGCTGCTTTACGGCATGGTGGTAGTATTTCCCTGAACGACTCCTTTGTTAAGAGCTCTACTACTACATTGTGAGATTTTCCGAGATTGATAACTATCTCCTTATTTTTCTAGGGGATCACAAGCGCGCCTTTATCCCTTGCCTAGTTGGACCGTTCCTAAAAGTGAGTTTCCTAAGAGATGAAGAAGTTCGGAACACTACCATACCAATCTTCTTTGATATGATGCAGACTGAGTATACTCACAGTGTTATGCATGGAGAGACTGGTAAGTTTTAAATTGTACAGCAAAAAATAAATAAATATGCTGGTTCTGTTTCAAACTATTAATATGATTGAGAAGTTAGGCATTAACTTCTACTGGGGATCGGGTTGTCAGAAGTCTTTGTCTTTGTCTTTGAAGCGTTTTTTGCGTGGTCTATTGTAGAAGGTTTATGATGTGTTAGAGACAACTTTACATTCTGCATTATGCCCCTATCAGCTCGCGCTGATACGCAGTGTGCCTGGGTCATGTTTCTTTCCTGAACTCGATCAATATATTTTTGGCGAGGAGTCTAAAAATGCCTATTGCACTTTTGTAGATTTGGAAGAGGCCTATGACAAAGTGATAAGGACATACGTATGTGGGTCGCGTATGGAAACGAGATAGATATTGTCTTCGCATGGATTCTTATTATCTCTCTAAGAATTTCAGTGCTTGCGTTGAGATAAGCGGGTCATACACTGAATAGTGATAGCATTAAAAATAAAAGTTAGACAGGTATGTGTAGCGTCACCAAAAATCTTATTTCCATAGCACTTAGCTATTGGTTAGTGTGTGTTGCAAAAAATATATTCTATACCACGGTTATTTCATTTATATTCGATATTTACAAAACATTAAAATGACATATCAAATGGTCTTCTCTATACCATGGTTAAACTTATTTTATCAGCAGATGAGAAGCAAATAATTATTGTAACAATTAGGGATCGTATAATTTGACTTAAGGATTGGTTGTGGTGGGGATACTACCACAAGACTAGCGGTGCTCAACCAGGAAATTTAATTATAAACTAGGATAAATAATTATCATATTTTTCTACAGGCGATAGCTACTTAAAGGATCTAGAAAGTGAGCTAATAGACAAGCTGGATACCCTGGTAGAGTTGGGTTGTGGGGACGCGGCGTGGCGAGTGCGCTTCGTGTCGCTGTGTGGCGCTCTGGCAGGAGCGGCTCCCGGCGCCTTGAGGCAAGCTGCCGCCGCGTTAGTCGCAGCCGCTGCTAGACAACTTGATACCTTATTGCTATACAGGTAAGCCACTTAAAAAAATAACCTTCAAATTATTTTTTTCAAATGTTGATAGCCGTCTCAGCTCAGTTCGTAGTAGCCCTACCTTCTGAGCTGTAGGTGGTGGGTTGGATCCCCACCGAGTCCAAACATCTGTGTGATGAACATATATGTTTGTTTTCGTCTGGGTGCTATACTGTATTCTAAATGTATTCCATCAGTCATCTGGTTTTCATAATACAAGCTATGCTTAGTTTGGGGCTAAATGAAGTTGAGCTAAAAAAAATTTAAAACTTCGGTTATTGCCACACTCCTGCCTGACTGAATGGTTTTAGATTAAAGAGACATATCATTTTTCAGTAGTGTGTAGCTTTTAACAGATTTAAGACATGAAGGAGACTTTACGGGGGCCTTAAAATCAGTTGGCAAAGTTGACTGCCATTCATTGTCCTATGTACGAGTATTTAATGTGAATTTTGCTTCTTTACTTACAGAACGGCTGCTCAAAAGTCTCCAACTCCACATAGAATGCACCTGACAACAAAAGTGCTGCATTTTTATGAGCAAATCGAAAGACCGCACATGTACATTCGGTGAGTAAGAATTGCAAGTGAATGAATGAATGAAGGAGTGAACCCTTTAAAGTACGCGTTGGTGCAAGCTTAGCACATAAGCCATATTATCTAATCAAGTACAAACTTCTATCCGATAAGGAGGTAATCCATTAGGATTACCTTCCATGGCTGTCGTAAGAGGCGACTAAGAGAACGCACAGGATATGAGGGGGTAGCAGTAAATCTGTAGCTACCTCTGCTCAGAGTACCCTTCAATTATCTCCTATGTATTTTTAGCACATAATTAAAAATAGATGGAATAAAACCGTTTTATTCGACGACCGATGTGGCGCGGCGGGCGAATGTCCGCCTGCGACGCCGAGGTTGCGGGTTCGATTCCTGCCCTGGGATAAATGTTTGTACGATCTGCAAATATTTATTCCGGGTGTTCTGGGTATTTTCTATGTATAATAAAAAATATCTATGTACGTAATATATTGTATTAAGTATATCAGTCATCTAGTACCCATAACACAAGCTCTGCTTAGCTTGGGGCTAGATGATGCTGTGTGGAGTGTCCAGCATTATTATTATTATTATTATTTACTTCTAGCTACGTCCACAAACTTGCTAAGATGTACCAAGCGTCCCAGCAATGGGTAGAAGCAGGGTTAACACTGCAGCTTCACGCTAAACTGTTACTATGGACGCACGATGCACTACCCCCGAGATTACAGCACCCCACTATACAGCACGACAACTACACTACGCATAGAGATTTGAAGGTTAGTATGTATGAACGAATGAATGAATGACAACTAAGTATATTTCATCTTATATAATAGGCATTTAATTTAAAATATATTTCGAATTGGACGAATATATTTTGGTATTAGGAAGTGGACGAATTTTTTTGTCAACATTTTTTACACAAGATTAGTCCCAAACTAAGCATTTTTTTTGTAAATACATGTATTATTTAGAATACAATATAGCACCCCGACAGAGAACAAGACTCTTTGTTCATCACACAAATGTTTCGCCTCGATAGGAATCGAACCTACTACCTACAGCACAGAAGGCAGTCTAAAATGATTCTTAGTTACGAGTATGTGAATACTTTGAAAGATATTATATCTGTAAGAACCTTTAGTAACAACCGATCTAAGTTTGACGACCGATGTGGCGCGGCGGGCGAATGTCCGCCTGCGACGCAAAAGGTTGAGGGTTCGATTCCCGCTTCGGGATAAATGTTTGTACGATCTGCAAATATTTATTCCGGGTGTTCTGGGTATTTTCTATGTATAATAAAAAAAATACTATGCATGTAATGTATTGTATTAAGTATATCAGTCATCTAGTACCCATAACACAAGCTCTGCTTAGCTTGGAGCTAGATGATGCTGTGTGGATTGTCCAGCTTTATTTATTATTATTTATTAAGTTGACTAACGTGCCTATGGATTTTAGTCGTGAATCTATTTTTTTTACAGGAGAACTTGTACCTAGAAATAGCTGATTTGCTGACACGTGGGCGTCAGTGGGAGGCAGCCGTCGCTAACGTGAAGGAGCTCGTGAGAGTGTACGAGGATTCAGCACTGGGGTACGCACCCTTGGCGGAATTACATGCCCAACTAGCGCAGCTGTATCTAGCCATCACTAGGACACCTAGGAGCCATCCAGGGTAAGTGTTCAACTCGATAATATATGCCACCGATCAGTGATGCTCGTATTGCTGTGTTCCGGTTTGAAGGGTGTGGGTGCCGGTGACATTACAGCCACATGAGGCAACACCTGTATGCATCCAGGTTGATAGACGCAGAGTAGTGCATCGTAAGGGCACGTTTATAATGAGCGTGACCTGCGAGGTAATGCTCTATTATAATAGCTCTAGGTAATGGTAACCACTTAACATAAGTTCGGCCATCTAAGTACTTGTTCCAGCAACAAGTCACATAAAAAAAGAAGAAAAAAACAAATGTAATTTTTTTATGCTATTGTTGGTAGTACAAGCATTTGGCTTACCTGATGTTAACCACTTAGCATCCTTTCAAAACGGAACACGCTTTGCTGCTTGGCGGTAGAAATAGGCATGGTGGTAGTACTTCCCCGGACGAACCCTTCACTAAGAGCTTTACTACTACTAAAACTTTGTCGGTCACAGTCTAATACCTATCTTATTTCCAGGTACTTCAGAGTAGTTTACCATGGCAAGGGGTTCCCGGAACTACTACGAGTACCTAAGGTATTAATCATAATAATAATGCTGGATAATCCACACAGCCATCTAGCCCCAAGCTAAGTAGAGCTTGCGTTATGGGTACTAGATATTTAATACAATGCATTATATTACATACATAGATATTTTTTATTATACATAGAAAATAACCAGAACATCCGGAATAAATATTTGCAGATCGTACAAACATTTATCCCAAGGTGGAAATCGAACCCGCAACCTCCTGCGTCACATCGGATAAATAATCGGATACATATGGCTAAAAAGTAACTTTCAGACTTTAAGAGTGTAAGCTATTTCTGTGTCAAACATCGTCAAGATAAGTTCAGTCAGTCGCGTGAAGTAAAAAACAAACAAACACACTTTCATGTCTATAAATTGATATGTATTGGTTTCAGGGTTTCATCTACAGGGGTAATGAGTACGAGCAGCTCCAGGGCTTCATGGAACGGATGCTGGACGAGTGGCCTGATGCTGAAGTGCTTCTGAAGCTCGACCCTCCCGGAGAAGAGATCACCAATTCCGATGGACAATGTATCCTTTTTAAATGGAATATGCTCGCTTGTACTTGATTTCTTGAATGTTACAAATGTAACATTCGGACGTACCTGAAGAGAGAGGGGCTGAAGATCTTACGTTGTTTTTCTTCACCGTTTGAGAACACAGGCATTACGCACATGCATCTTTCATACAGAATCTAGACAGAACAGGAAAATCTAATGGTGCACGACTGGATTAAACCCTTACAATCATATTACGTGATTAGGATTTTAATCCTAACTCTGGGTTCAACCCCACGACCTTAGGATCACAAGGCGGGGTCACTTCCACTAAACCACCGGTGCAGTGTATGAAAATTTGTAATTATATTTTATTAAATATCGCAGAAAGTTGATGGATGAAAGAGGCTCAGAATCCTTATTCTTGGAAACGTATGGGGGAGGCCTATGTCCAGCCGTGGACTTGTACAGTTTGATGATGATGATGATGAAGATGACGAAATCAAAGTCAAAGTCAAAGTCAAAAATCATTTATTCAGTAATATCCACAGGGATCATCT
The DNA here is from genome assembly GCA_947095575.1 of Electrophaes corylata. Classification (NCBI taxonomy): domain Eukaryota; kingdom Metazoa; phylum Arthropoda; class Insecta; order Lepidoptera; family Geometridae; genus Electrophaes; species Electrophaes corylata. The sequence continues at coordinate 7,414,946 of OX352722.1, read as the reverse complement.
TGAAACGTCTTAAATCTAGGTGAATCTAAGCGCCAGTTCCTCGCGACCAAGCCTAGAAGAACCGGCAAGAAACTTACGGCTTGGTTCCTACCGTTTTTTTGTATGATCCTTTTACAAAGTAATAATAATGTAAATAATGAAACTCTAGTGTGGTGCCAATCTAACTTAATAAGGTGATTGCAAGACAAAAAACATGTTAAGGCAATCATACCAAGATCTTAATACACAACAGAAGTTCAAAAAACAGCACACGCTACGCTTCAACTAAGAGTTCAAATATCCTTAACCATACAGTACAGATTTACAAATAAACGCCGTGGAGCCCGTAATGAGCGATAAGCTAAAACGTCTCTCCGGAAAGCCGATCGCGGAACAAATCCTACAGTATTATAAACATAATAATGTCGACAAATTTATGTTTTCAAGACCGTTCCATCGACCAGGTACGTGAATTAAATAAATAAATATTTGTGGACATTTTTACATATCATCTAGCCATAATATCGTAATATCTCGAACACTGTTCATCCGAGTTGGATTCGTCCGCTGACCTCTGTCGAAATTGGACTTATCTAATTGCATCGTCTGATCCAAATAAACATAGTGAAAAGTGTTTTTTGGGTAGAAATCTAAAAGGAGTAATCTTCAGGATTATTCTGCTAATCACGCCGATTCTAAGTATGTATTTACAAGAAAAAGTATGTAAGTATTCTATCAGCTATCTGTTGCTTTAGCACAAGCTCTATTTAGCTTGGAGCTAGATGATGCTGTGTGTATTGTCCAGCATTATTATGTTATTATAGATTCTAGTAGATTGGGGTTTAGATGATTTTGTAAAAAATATTTATTTGTTCCATCAGCTAATCAAATACTAAAAAAAGCCCAGGTTATACCACAAGTTTATAATTAAGTATCGGTATGTTTCAGAGGAATCATTGAACGGGTCAAATGACGATCTTTCTAGTCAGAATGAGTTTGCGACGCGGTGGCTTGAACGAACAGAGATGGAGATAAGTGATAAACTACCCGGTAAGTAAAGTTATCATTGTAAGTCTAAGGTAGGCTAAAGGTATTTGTAGACGACCTATGTGGTGCGGCGGGTGAATGTCCGCCTGCGACGCAGGAGGTTACGGGTTCGATTCCCGCCTTGGGAAAATGTTTGTACGATCTGCAAATATTTATTGTGGATGTTCTGGGTGTTTTCTATGTATAATAAAAATATCTAAGTATGTATGTATTGTATTAAGTATATCAGTCATCTAGTGCCCACAACACAAGCTCTGCTTAGCTTGGGGCTAGATGATGCTGTGTGGATTGTTCAGCATTATTATTATTTCCACTGGACATTGGCCTCCCTAATATTGGGGACGGTTTGCCGTAGTCTTTTCGTTTGGCAGGCAAATTCGTGACCGCAGTCAGGGTTGAGTACTCAGAAGATAGTGCCATCCATCCCCTGACGCCCCTTCTATAGGATTACTAGATTATAACAGCAAATAAAACAATACGAGGGCTTTGAACTGAGTATCTTATTATTAGCCAATATGAAAAAATCACAAGAAAGATTATATGACTGCTCCTGTCCAAAGCGTGAATGACAGGTAGAAGAAAAAATAAAGATTAAAGAGGTTGCTATTTATATAAGAGATCAACTACAGAATTAAATATAGATTGATTTTTGTAAACTATAACATAATAATTCAACACCTACGACATCCACGAGAGGTAATAGGGGTGGTTGCTTGTACCAGGTTCACCCTAATTTTTGTATTATTCCAGGCATTCTAAAATGGTTCCCGGTGGTCAGTCAGCGTACGTACTGGGTGTCTCCCGTAGAAGCAGCCGTGGAGTCCTTGAAGAATACTAACAGAACCCTTAAGTCCCTCGTGATAGAGGCAAGATCGCAAGACGCGTCGATACAGCCTCTTACGATGAGGCTTAGTGGTAAGTTCGTTTTAGATAGATAGATAGATAACTCTTTATTGTTCACCACACAGAAACATAATACAGGAAATATACACAGTTAGGCAAAACAATGGGTGGCCTTATCGCTGAAAGTGATCTCTTCCAGGTAACCTTCAAACGGAAAGAAAATTACGAATTAGAATTACTACTTTTTACGTTTTAAGCTATTCTTTTTATATTATCCCAAAAATTATTTCCTTGAGAAAGATTTGAACCCACGACCTTCCCCTTGATACGGGGATGCGATAACTAACTTCGCTATCGAGGATTCGATTCCAATTTATCGGGTTTCGTACCGTTATCTTTAATGAAAACGGCAAAAAATCACGTGTGTTGTATTAAACCCCTTAAATATTTATTCTATTCTGTTTTTTAGTATTTGTTGTTATAGCGGCAAAAGAAATAAATCATCAGTGAAAATGGTTCATGAGATACAGCCTGGTGACAGACAGGCTGACAGCGGAGTCTTAATAATAGGGTCCCGTTTTACTCTTTGGGTACGAAATCCTGAAAACAAAATCATAATCTGCATCCGTTCGGGAGCCACGATGCCACAGACAGACACACACACAGGCAGACACGTCAAACGTGGTTTTTGCGTCGGGGGTTTAAAAACTACGCGGAAAAGTTTCACTAGCAATAAATAAAAATTCCCATTCCACGCCATTGTTACTTAGTTAGAATAAGCTGTTGATTTTCCAATCATCATCATCATCAGCCTGTAGAAGTCCACTGCTGGACATAGGCCTCCCCCACACGTTTCCAGGAAGAACGATTCTGAGCCCTTTCCATCCATCGACTTCCCGCGGTCCTAACAATGTCGTCAGTCCATCGGGTAGGAGGACGTCCTACGCTTCGTCTTCCGGTTCGTGGTCGCCATTCGAGAACCTTTATTCCCCAACGGTTGTCGGTTCTACGAGCTATATGGCCTGCCCGCTGCCACTTCAACTTGCTGATTCTGAGAGCTATGTCGGGGACCTTGGTTCTTCTACAGATTTCCTCATTTCTGATTTTATCTCGCAGTGAAACTCCCAGCATTGCACTCTCCATAGCTCGTCCAATTTCAATAAATAAATATAATTTAATATAAACTTCCAGGAATGCTAGATCCAGCTGTTCAAGGGGGAATAGTGAACTATGAGCGGTCGTTCCTGACTCCGGCGTACGAAGCCAGGCATCCAGAACACAAGCAGCTGCTGACCGAACTGAAAGATCTCATCGCTGGTCAGATACCGCTGCTCAAGCTTGGTAAGCATCTGACTTCCTTTACGTGAAATTACAGGCACATGAGGCTTAACACCTGTATGCCTCAGGTTGATGGACGCAGAGGAGTACTACTTGTTATAGGCGATGGTAACCACTTAACATCAGGTGGGTCATCTGCTTGTTCCATCAAAAAGTTGTATAAAAAAATGCAGGGTACTTAGTAATTCGTTACGTCTAAAATATTGCTAAAAAAAAACATACATCCAGACACAAACACGCTATTTTTTACCTAGGTACCTACTTTACAAATTATGTAGGTACCACATTCTCACAAAAGCTTCGACTAACTTGTTCAATCATCTTCCAGCCATCCGCAAACAGATCAAACTGAAGATGTTTGGTGTCTAATAAATTTATCTACACCCGCTAGCACAGAACTAGCCGCGACATATTTTATCTAGTGGTTTTCCTGTTCACGGCTTATCAATAAATTCGATAAAACTTCTCGAACTTATCGACCTAGCGGTTAACTAAGTTCCATGCTACTAATCTCGTTTTATCGATAAATTTCGATGCAACGGGGTTTTATATCGATAAATAATAAATAGTGTAAACTGTTTTATTCCATAGGTTTGGATGTCCACGGCAACAGAGCCCCTCCAGAATTAGAAGAGCTACACGCGCACTTGATCAAGTGCTTCCGAAGGATACAGCAGCATGTCCACCAACGATACGGGAGAAAGGTATTAAAAAAACCAGCTTCACGAATTCAATCCTTAGGCACGGTAGATATGCCCTCAGATCGCTTATCTAAAATAAAAACGGCAAAAATTTCACGTTTGTTGTATGGGAGTCCCCATAAATTATTTATTTTATTTTGTTTTATAGTGTTTTTTGTTATAGTGGTAACAAAAATACATCATCTATGTAAATTTCAACTCTCTAACTATCACGGTTCATGAGATACAGCCTGGTGACAGACAGACAGACAGCGGAGTTTTGGTAATAGGGTCGTGTACCCTTTGGGTACGGAACTCTAAAAATAATAATTACAAATAATGCGGAACGATGTTCGCGGTGTCAGTTAGTGACTGTAAGCTTTATACTTAAGTAAGTGTCCTAGCTCTTAAACCATGACTAGGGTCTTGAGGAGGCCAAAAATTTAGCTACTAGCTCATATCAGCATGTTACCAACAGACTTGTGATCTGGAAGTGGAACCGGAAGTTCAACTGCGGATGACGTTGCGGGATTCCTCGTATGGCAATCAAAGCAACACCAGCAGCAACCGGATATCCGACATTTCAACCGGAAACGAGTAAGACATAATCATATATTTATTTATGGTCATTTTTATTTTCATTTGACGACCACTGTGGCGCGGCGGGCGAATTTCCGTCGCGACGCAGGACAGGAGGCTGCGGGTTCGATTCCCGCCTTGGGATAATTGTTTGTATGATCTGCAAATATTTATTCCTGGTGTTCTGGGTATTTTCTATGCATAATAAAAAAATATGTAAGTATGTATGTAAAATATGTATTACGTACATTAGTAATCAGTACCCATAACACAAGCACTGCTTAGCTTGAGGCCAGATGATGCTGTGTGGATTGTCCAGCATTATTATTATTATTATTTATGTAATATCATCTAGGCCTGAACTATGGGAACCCGATAACTGATTTAATACATTCATATGTGTTTTTTGAAAATACATACTTAGAATGCAATATAACACCCAGACAAAGAACAAAAATTCAAGCATTTATCACCTTAAAGAGCATAATGTAAAAGGTTAATCACAATAATGACACTTCCACATCATTGATACAATGTTACGTTAGTAAAACCTACCTACTTCATAACCTCGGCCTGGCTCCATGTTGCTATACCCTATTCAGGGTCCATGTGATACCTACTTACACATAAGAACAATGTTTGTATCCTAACTAAACCATGTGAAAGCAATATTATGTATTGAGTAAAATATCGGGTACAAGAAAAATATTGCGGGTCGCACAGTGTCGGTGTTCAGTACTCGGGAGATACTGGAGGCACTGGGAAGGGGATGGAACTGAATACTGAACGATTAGGTTTATAATTTTTATCAACTTATTTCACTTTTCAGGTCATCAGTAAAAAGTCCTGTGCGGTTTTTCCCAAGGTATGTTTTACAAGATGATAATAAATCTATAGCAATTATAATAATCTTTGTCCTGACTGACTGACTGACATATAGACAACGCACAGCTTGAAACTCTCAGACTATATTCGTCTTGGTGCGTAGAGGTGTCTTAGAAAGGAATTCCTGAACCTCTAAACAGGTACAGCGGGGGTTGAAGTTTGTTTCACGCGGCCGAAATCGTGCATTTCGCTAATCACCTTGTAACATTTGTAAACAAGTTCCTATTAGTCTTTCCATCGACTATAACGGCCGATAAGCCTGTTGCCATCTCTTTTTATTGATATAAAAGTGAGAGTGACCAACATATTTACAGCTGTTAAAGTCGATATGAATAAGATTCCAAGAATCAGCTCTGACAATTGTTTTTGTTTGCAGAAATAGTTCAGGATCGAGCTATTTATCAAACTACCTAACATTACAAGGATCACCTAGAAGAAAAAAGAAACCAGGCGGCAGAAAGGTACCTACTACTTACGTTTTCTATCTTCATATCACTAATTTTTGTAGTCACTAATTTGTAGAATATTTCAGATGCGTGCTTGCTTTCTATTAAACAATTTTTATGCATATTATTGTCTACCTGAGATTTTAAAAATCTTTGTATAAAGTTTTACTTATATTATGATCCTGGTTACGGTACCAAATTGTAACTACTATTTCTATCTCACTCTTCCTTTTCATTGTCACCCACAACCTGACTTCACCACCCACTGCTCGGTTCAGTATATCTTAGCTTAAATTATGACCAAGTGCAACGGTGCATTTGTTCCAGTTAATTTAATTTGAAAATCAAAAACAAAAAACCCTTGATTGCAAATCCCCCCAATTCAATCCCTTGAAAAAAATCAAATTACTGAACCGATTTTTATAAAATTTCTATTGGACCACCAAGAGGACCTCTTTCGTTTAAAAACAGAATTATAAAATCGGTCCACAATTGACGAGGAAATCGGTGAACATGATTATACAAAAAATACATACAGTCGAAATAGAATCTTTTTCATTTTCTAAGTTGGTTAAAAAGTAACCTAAATGCTATACCATATTACACATTTGTGGCCAAGCCATTACCTCGTAAATGTAACAAACATCAAACATACATACATCCATACATCAAATCTTTATTCCATTCAAAACCTTTAACTTTTAGTAGTCTTTCTCTTGCATCCGAATCTACTCTCAACTAATTCAACTTATCCTTATAAATAAATACCCTTATTACATTAACAGAGTGAGATAGGCACAACCTCAAGTGGCAGTCAATGGTATACTTCCTCAACGGCCAATGGGGCGAGCAATCCGCACAGAGAGACCCACCCACCCACATCCAGTAGTGGAACCCCACAGGACACGCCGGCCAATTCGCCCCTTCGCGAGCTGAGGCAGGAAGTAAGTTAGCGTGCCGTGCCGTGCAATATCGAACCTCTGATTACGTAACTTGTGACAGATTTGCGACAAGCGTTCGATTAATAGTTTTTCTTATACATAGATTCTTATATTATCCCAAAAGTTATGCCCTCGAGTGGTACACATAACCCTTTCCTTGATACGGGGATGCGCTAGTCAACTGCGCTACCGAGAGTTCAATCGAACTCGACAAAATTTTTATAATATAAAAGTCTTTGTGGATTCCTAAGCACTATATAAACTAATAAATTATACTCTTCTAAACATCATTCTAACTATAGAATAGTAAATCTAACTAGAAACCTAAAAAAAAAGAATCATCGAAATAGGATTTCATAATGCGGAGATATTCAGTAGCCCTCTTTTTGCCCCCTTTTTGGAAGTACCCACTAGTCAAAAAGTCAAAAATCTCCGACGACTAAAAGTTCTATAAAGTTATAAAACCTTTATAAGAAGTTTCGTTCAGATCGGTTGTAAAATACGACCTGTAAGAAGTACCAACGAGCTGACAGAGAAAAAGCAAATTTTGCCACACTTGAAGCAGAAAATTCGGTCAATAAATTATGCAAAGAAATCCAATGTAATTTTTTATACTAAAACAATGGCTTTTGATAGAAATGCTTATCTTTTTGAGCTTGTCGTGTATCTATTGCGAGATACGTAACCGTTATACCATAGCATTTAATCGTATCTATGTGTTGTGGTGTCCATAATTCCAAATACAATTACAAATAATAATTACAATTAATAATTCAATACAATTGTTTATGAATAAATAAAATAAAATGAAATATCTCTTACGTACCCTGTAAAGAAACTGTACTTAGATAAACCACGAACAAATTTGATATTCGAAACGTACATCTGACCGACATCTGAGTTACACTGCGTGGCACCCATACAACACTCCGCGGTTGTGTTATCGATGACGCGCAATGGAATTCAAATGTCAACACGATACGCTTACGCCACAAATATCAAATGTATTCTAAGTCATTAGTAATCTTTTTATATATTTGTTGTGTGTGCCATTTAATAATCTACTTTATTGCTTGCAATTAATGAAGCACATTTTAAATCAATGTTTGGGCAGTTCTACCTTTTTTGGATTGCTTTTGACCTGACTCTGACCCTGAACCTGTCCTTGACTTGACTCTGACCTCACTTGATATTACATCTAGCAATATCTAGATATATTCTCCCTTTGTGTGGTGTAATATTTCGTTATATGTCCTAATCTTTGAGGTATCTATTTAATATGTACTTACCAGAAATGTTTGTTTTTCTACGTTGTCTGTATTAAATATTATTATCTAGCTGTAGTATAACTAGTGTGACACAGTAAGGTGATGGTTACTACATGTTAGCGTGCGCAAAGCTTATGTGCCTGCTGCTTTTGTAGCTTTTTATTTAAATACTTGACCTTGACCTTAGCCAACACTGACTATACCACCATTAAAGAGTCTATTAACATCCAAACGGAGCAAATAGAATTAAGTTAAATGGATCTCGCCCAAAAAATACCATGTTTTTTATAAAACGTTGGTCTTTTTTTAATTTTCCCATGATTGCATGAGTTTATTTGTCACTTATCTTAATTACTAGAAAATTCACTATGGTTTAATCTCTATTTAACATCACCTTATAGCGAAGCGTTGCCTTGCCGGTCACGATAGTTGAGAACGTGCCCAACAATGCACTGCGCTGCGTCCATCAACCTGAGGCATGCAGGTGTTAAGCCTGTCTCCTGCATCATGTGCCCGCATCTATCTATCTCTGAGCTTGCACTTGACCTTAGTTTTACCGTAACTCTGACCTTGACCACATATTGACCCCTGACTACCACGCTATGCAGTGTTCTAGCAGTATCTAGTTGTAGTGTTAGTAGAGTAAGCGTGCGGCACATAAGGTGGTGGTTACTATATGGTATGGTGCGTATAGCGTTGCTGTCTCCAGCTGGTGACCGAACGCCCTCTGCGGGCTGAAGTTGAGAAGGAGAAGAGGTTGTCGTCACAGCGGGCCAGTCTCATCAGCACATCCGCACCGCCTTCCAATAGAGACTCATTAGGTGAGTTTTTTATACTATTTGTTGATGGAACAAGCAGATGACCCACCTGATGTTAAGTGGTTAACATTGACTCGCAGGTCACGTTCATTAGGAACGTGCCCTACGATATACTCGTCATCGGTATAAATAATTCCACTACTAGACATAGGCCTCACTCATATATGGAGAGGTTTGCCACTTACCATCAGGAGAATTTATGTGCCTATTTTTAATAATTTCTATATATTTCAGGGACCACAGACTCGAACCAAGAAGAAGAAGAACCCCCACCACTACCTAAGAAATTCAACCACCGAAGCATGGAGCTAGATGAAGCCAATAACAATTGGGAATCGAACCCTGTGCCCCTCAGACATAACTACGATACTGTCTTGGCACCGCGAGGCTCCTTTCTGTATAACTCTATGGCGAACAGGAATAAGGATAAAGCTCCGACACCGCCACCTAAGAAACGAAATGCACAATAGTGTACTAACAAGTGCTAGAAATGAAGCAAAACGCACAATAGAACACTAACAAGTGCTAGAGTTTTAACAAAACGCACAATTGAATACTAACAAGTGCGAGAAATGTAACAAAACACAACAGTATACCTAACAGGTGCTAGAAATGTAACGAAACGCACTACAGTGTAATAACAAGTTCTATAAATATAACGAAACACACAATAGTGTACTAATAAGTGCTAGAAATGTAACGAAACGCACTACAGTGTACTAACAAGTGCTAGAAATATAACGAAACGCACAATAGTGTACTAACAAGTGCTAGAAATGTAACGAAACGCACATAAGAGTGTAATAATATGCTAGACTACAAAACGGAGCCAATTGCGTTTAGTTTTTGTATCAAAATAACGTAATAAAAAAACAACGCATAGTTGAATATATGTTGTGTTGACCCCTGGTGCGTTCCCTTTTAGTCACCTCTACATAACGCATGGGAGGAAATGAAGGGGTTCTATTCTAATCCGGGACTACCACAGCCGTTATTACAATTTAATTTGGTATTATTGTACTCAGAAATCGTATTTTTATCGTGAATGCAACTAAATATATGCCGCAGTTCAAAAATAACTGTACAAACAAGGTTTTTTTAAATGGTAAATCTCTTTTATCAAGTTCAATGCTCATTCGAAACTAGAATCAATCCACGCGTATTAAATACTTCACGCAAACGTTTCGTATATTATTGATTAAATTATAAATAAATTGTATTTCTAGTTATAAGTACCATATTTTCTTAAAAGGCGTGGTCAGATGAAAATTGATTTTGGTATGCTTTTATAAACAAAGAACACTAGTATGTGAAGTCTGTCTATATCAATTATAAGAATTTTTGTACTGACTGACTGACTGACTGACTGACATCAAACAGCCTTAACGTTTGGTCGTAGAAGTTTCTAGGGTAGATTTAGGCTGGCGCGTAAGGGTGTACTTAGAAAGGAATTTTGAAATTCAACGCCTATAGAGGTAGTAAGGATTGAAGTTTGTGTGAGATATTTTCACGTGGACGAAGTCGTCGGCATTTTCACAAGTTTCTTTAGAAAGATTTGTGTGACAACCTTTTGTCATACAAATGTTTCAAACCGAAGATACGGGTTTTCGTTTATCGTTTTCGGAGTAGACGCTTTAAAACAATTTAATTAGACCATTCAGAAGTAATAAGTCTACGTTATTTCAGTTTTATGTGTAAGCACGGGTGAAGGGACGGGTTTTTTGTACACCTAAAGTTAATTTATTAGAGAACTAGTAAAACCCGCGCGACTTGGTTCGCGTGAAGTTATTTTTTCATATTAACATTGCCACACTTTTTCATCTGTGGATGTTATTTACATCCCAAGATTCTTAAAAATAATTTCTTAGTAAGCACCTCTTAAAGAGCGCTTGTGCAAAATTTCAAACTAAAGTCTGCCCTGCCATTTCGGAAATTTGGCGATGAACGAAAAATTTCTTTACAAACTACATAAACTCATTTATTGGTTCTAAAATGTATTCGTTATAATTTTTAAAACCTTATAATAAAATCATTGCCACAGATTATGAAACTAGTAAAAAAAATTTTAGAAACAATAATAAATCATAAAGAGGCCAAAATTCTACACACTGACCATATCAGCTGTAGATGTAATTGACCTTTATGCACCGGCGCATCACAATCGCGTAACTCCGAGTTCTATTTTCATGTTACTTTCAAAATTCAGTATACTAAAAATACTTTATTTGTAGAACCTGTTTCTTGAATATAATTAGTTATGCAATTACCTTGTTTAAATAGATAATAGGATAAAATAACCATTTGACGACATTGTCTGCCATAATTTAGTTTAGTACCCCACCATCGTAATTTAGTACTTATGAGATTGTTACCATCGCTTTATTTTATCGTGTAAGGCCTTATTCTAATATAATACTCAAGCACTCGAGAATTCGATACTCAAGCAATGACATTTTAATCAAGCAACTTCTAAAAACTCTATAAATTGTCTACAGACGCATATTGACAGAATGGAACTGTGCGAGTTCTTTATGAGACTTCGAAGCCCGACAAATGGTTCGAAATTCCACGCGATATAGAGACTATTTCTGAATGTCTGATCTAATTTGGATAGGATTTCGTCATTGTTAGAATGATGTCAGGGTTCTAAGCTGTTATAAGTTTCATTTGTAAGGAATAAATATTTTAGCAATTGAAAATTGTGTAAGTATAATATCCTTACTAATTAAAATGTCATTAAACTCGACATCCTTTGAGTGTTGTTCTGGAATACGAACCTTAGTGAATGATATCAAAAATGTGATATTATTTAAATAGATGCCATTTATCCAAAGTTGAATATAAAGAAATGCTTATAAAAAAAAACTAGATTATAAAAAACTCGGAAATGTTCCATAAATCTTTTGTTTTTATTCAAACCCGGGGTAAACATTTTCATTCAAGCAATTAGATTGAAAGTGTATTGTGATTAGTGACACAGGATGTCACAAATCACACATATTTTCAATCTAATTGCTCACAAATTACGCTAAGACCACAAATAATGTTTGTTAAGACGAGGCAGCGGAGAGTTCTTGATTTCAATATTTCTCAGTAATCACATAAATTGTGAATCTGATATTTATATATTTCATTTATCTTGCCCTTATCAAAACAGTAGTGCATTTACATGATTGGTAAACTTTTTCAACAACTGTTTCTAACGTTGACAACTGTTGTCAACGTTAGATGTTACGTCATCTCACCTAGTTAGTAAGATTTCTCGAACGTTTCCGAGCATAGGACTCTAGTTACGGTTTTACCTACTTAAACAATATAGTAGTAAAAACATGAACAAATTCATTTAATTTATAGTGTCGTTGATAATTTCGTAGTCACGTTCTGAAAATTTTAGTATACTATGTAACTGCATGTCGCTTTCAATGAATAGTCCCATAAACCTCCTGTAGCTAAAATGGTCTAAAAATAAATTCACAAGGGTCACCATTTATGTTTATTCCACGCCAAATTTAGGCGTATACCCATATTTTGCAATAGTAAGTGTTCCATACGAGACAGGTTGCAAGCCCGCCGTTGCTAGCTGGTTTGGTCGCGATGTTTCCCTTCACCGTTCGAAAGAAATATACAAAAACGGAACCAAGCCGTATGCTTTATACTTATTTATTTCAGGTTTGGTTGCAACTTATGCCTAGATTCATTTTTAAAACTATTTTAAGTTATTTAATGGAATTAATACCTCTTGACATTGAACACTCCTAAAAAGTTTTTTAAAGTAATGCATCTTATGCGATTTTCAACAAGGTTGCGTTAAGCGTTTAACACTACCATGTAGGGGGAGAAAGCACTGTTCTTTCTCTCATAGCCAGTTACGTTTCGTATATTAAAGAAGTTTTACTTCAGTCGTGTGGTCTAAAAAGCACACTCGTATTTTTTTACATATTTCTATAAGTGGTAATAATTATTTATTACATAATAAGTTGATAATTACGATATTCCGATATTTTCTGTATTTTCTATGGAAGAGTAACTTAGAGATTTGTAGGAGTTAAATTTTTACATCAAATTGAATAACTAAAAATAAAATTTTTATCAGTTTTTGTAGAGCCATCATCTAATTGTCACTGGTATTATTGGATACTGCTTAGATTACTGACGCTAGAAAAATGTTTGTGCTAAAATTTGTCTAAAAGATATTTATATTTAAAGTTTAAGATTTGATATTATGAAAGCAATACGCTAATAAAGTGTAAAAGTTGTTGAATTTTCTTTAAGTTTTTTAAGAAGCAAATTGTATTGAATGTTTTTATTGGCATGCTTAGGTTCGAACACAGATGTGCACCGATGTAATATAGGGTAATACCTATTACCAGTGCTGTCACACGATGATGAAAAACATCATGGCCTGCGGAGTCGACTTTGCTGCGATTTCTTGATGTAATCCTTCAAAGTATAAAAGCACTGATAATAAAGTTTCAATCCTAAGGTCGTGGGTTTGAATCCGGAGCTCATGGGTTTTACCATTCGAAAAATATGTGCGTAGTGTTGATTTATAAGTATTTTATAGTCGCATGCCAATAAGGACATTAAGCTATTATAGCTTAAGCTATTGTATCCCTAAATGCCATAGAGCATACCAAATATTGTTGATTTTGTGTATATTGTATATTATTATATAAAGATATCGATACATAATATAACTTAGTGTACTCGTGTCATAGTTAAATATTACCTACCAGTAATATAGATTTTTATATTATGTTTTGTGTTTTATTTTTACTATATTTATGAGTAAAAACAGTACAGCTTCACGACTTTAATCCTCATTCACGGTAGATATCCCCTCAGATTTCTTAGTACCAAATACCTACTCTAGATTCATTAAAGACGTCTACTGAGGGTAGTCAGAGGTACGTCCAAATATTTCATTTGGTACATACCCATAATATGCAGTAGTAGGTATTAGATAAAGTATTGTAGGTATCATAAATGTAAATTTTATTAAAAAACTTTTAAAGGCGTCATAGCCTGTTGAGTTACCTACCTAAATGTAAATTAAACTTTACTAAACTGTGTTTAGTTTTTAAGTGGTTTTAAGAACATTTTAAATAAAGAACTTTTAGAACAAACAGTAGTAGGTATTACGTGACAGGTTGCAAGCCCATCGCTGCTGCTAGAATACTAAGTTGGTTTCCACACGATGTTTTCCTTTAACGTTTGAGAGAATAGTAATAGAGCATAGGTATATGCTAGTACATACTAGTGTTGCACTTTGAAATATAAATATATCTACACTACTACGTAACACGCTAAAGGAAATTATTGATAAAGTATGTACCTATGTACCTACCTATTATTACCTACTTCATACTGACATATATTTTACGAAACGCCACCTAGCCCCAAACTAAGGAAAGCTATTAGCCACTATGGGAACCTAATCAAAGAATGCTTTCCGTTATGTAAATTTATACATAAAATACAATATAACACTTAGGCAGTGTGTTCATCATAAAGTGTTTGTTCTCAGTGGGGATCGAACCCACAACACAGCACAAAACGCAGAGCTACTACCAACTAAACTATGGCAGCTGTCAAATACATAATTAGTAAGTAATAGAATGTAATAATACATATTTATTATATAATAATGCTGGACAATCCACACAGCATCATCTAGCCCCAAGCTAAGCAGAGCTTGTGTTATGGGTACTAGATGACTGATATACTTAATACAATACATTACATACATAGATATTTTTGATTATAGGTACATACAAAATACCCAGAACACCCGGAATGAATATTTGCAGATCGTACAAACATTTATCCCAAGACGGAAACCGAACCCGCAATCTCTTACCTCTATACCTAGTCACCTCCCTCTAGCCTCAAAGGTTTGCTGGAAGACAACTCTTGTTAGGGTTAAGCTCGCCTTTGTACAAGTTCTCTATATATGTATTTTTTCTATTTATTGTTTGTGTGCAATAAAGAATTAAGAATCTCTTGCGTCACAGGCGGACATTCACCCACCGCGTGACATCGGTCGTCTATTATATTATAGAACTAGCTGACCCGCTCGCGACTTCGTCCGCGTTGTATTTTGCTCTTGGCCTTAAGGAAAAATAGAAAAATGCTAAAGAAAGAAAGATATTACAAAATTTCTATACATACGAAGCTCTGAGTATTTTCATCAGGTGCTACAATAAATAGGTTTTGAGGGTCAGTGACTCGTGAGCATGCGACGTAAAGCTGACCATGCGAAAAACAGCTAGTCCTAAGATCGAAACCTGCAGCTTTAAGTGTTTGTTTGACCTCAAGATTTGTTGATGGTCATCGCATAAGCTTACCAGAAATTGCGCCCTCTTAAATTGAAAGGAGAAATTACTCGGAATGATAATAAACCATCTCGTTGCCTTCAATTTCTGAAAGAATTTGATTATTGATAGCAATCGTTTGATCATTTCTTGGAACTAATATAGCCCTGTCATATAACCTAGAGTTTTCACGATGTATTACTTATGCAACCTCCCCATACAGACACTTCACCAGGTCTTCTAGCGTTGTTACAACAGGACGTAATTGGCGAAGAAGCATCACTTTTCCGCTCTGTTGCCCTCGCCAATTTGAAGTAGAACGTTGGAAAACTCTTGGACAAAAGGATTTTCACCTAAAAATACTCTCATATTGATGGATAGAACCAGCTATGAGGCCAGAAGTGGATCGTTATAATAGGGCATTTATTTGGTCAACTCTTGTTGATCTATTCACTACGGGTATGTAGTGTCAGTTGAAAATCGCCTCTGAACAGGACTGTGATACCACCCATGCTACGATTATTTCTACAAATATCTTTCAAAGTCCTATCGACTGCTTCGGCGGCTTTTTTATGTGCCTTTTTTTTATATATTGATTTAATTGATTATCGAAATAATAATATCCTGAAGAGAACTTAGACTACAATCAATAGCATTACTATTGTGCTTTGATCTCTTAAAAAGTCCTCAGAAAAATTGGAGTTGGTATTTTTGCCACGACTGTGCTGAATCCGATAGTCCACAGAATACCAACATCACGGCAAATAAGTGCCTGAGGCGACATGGGCTATCACTGATACATGCTTCTTCTGAGGTCTGGTCCCAGTGTTGGTCATAATCTAATATGCCACATGTTCTTCAGGTAGGTGTACTTGACATCTTCTCATGTATATAAAATACGTGGGGCCACGTACTGTGTGCAGCAACAAACGTAAGCCGTAACATTCACCATTATTCGAATTTACTGTACACACCCGACCAAGAGCATGTTTTCGCCTCGTCGGCGTGTATTGAATGTATTATTGCTACATCGGAACTTCATTATACGTCAGGCAATGCCATCTCTGTTTTGATTTGTTAAACTGATGAACCTGTTTTTGACACAATTCTCACTCAGAGAATAGGACCTTAAAATATCTATTTACCTCTCAGTGCCATCTAGTTCTAAATCAGGTTAACTAAAACATGGTCAAAAAAAATTCAAAAATACAAAAAGTCATCATACTACGTACAGAAATGAACTCGGCACCTTAGGCACAGCAGCCGCTGACCTGTCCGCTCAGCCAAATCAACCATGTCAAAAAGAGCGAATTTACAGAACGCTATCTTTCTGTAACTTTTCCCGTAAACAATTCCCGTTTTTCTACTCCAAATGATTAAATTTTTGAAAACAAAAAAACCGGTATCTAATTATTTCTTATGTTATTTCTTCATGCGAAATTTCAAACCCGTATATGCAAGTTTTAAGAGTTTTTCATACAAACTTCATCCCCTTTTTACTCCCGTTTTAGGGATGACAGCTCAATGAAACCCATTCTAAGTTTTAAGTTGGACTATAAGCTAACTACTTTTGCAAATCGCAGCAACATTCATTAGGCAGTTTTTGCGTGATGCGTGTACAAACAATTGTACAAACAATTGTACAAACAAACATTTTTTTTTTTAAATGTCGATTCCGTCTTTCTACCTCATTTTAAGCACTATTAGCAAGGTTTCAGCTAAATATCTTTAATGTACAGACTTTTCGACCTCTACAGTTTTATTATAGTATAGAAGAAATACTGTTTTTCCCAAAACGTTTTATTAGTTTATTTAAGGGTTATGTCTGCTTAATTACTTAAGTAACTAACTTTTAACCAAACATAGCTTAACCTTCACCCACTGAGATAACTACTGCAGTTCAAACATCGTTAGTTATAATTATCTTTACCAAAATAGCTGAATGTATTCCAAATATCTTTGTCTCGCCAAATTTGATATGACGTATTTAGGTAGACCTATTTTAAGCTATTTATTATAAATTTTTAATATCATAATCATAATAATGCTTGACAATCCACACAGTATCATCTAGCCTCAAGCTAAGCAGAGCTTGTGTTATCCCAAGAGGGAATCGAACCGCAACCTCCGTCGCAGGCGGACATTCGCTCGCCGCACCACATCGGTCGTCAAACACATATATATGACGGAGAGGCTGCTCCAGTATGGTCCAGCTGGTCGTCCGCGATATCTGCACTGATGACGTCACAGCTGTCTTCATTATGGTGATGACTCATGACCGTCGGCAAAACATAAACCGAGTCAAAGAAACATTAAATAAGCCAAAGAAACACCAAGAACGTTGTCACTGTCGTTTATTCCGCACCAAACAAATCTGGTTTTTACAGTAGGTCCGAACGGTGCGGCGGCTCGAGCCAGACTGACCGCCGTAGAGCGCGCCGCCCGTATTTATGCTAAACACAGCCGCGCGCAAGCTACCTCGCCATTAAGAGTGTTTTGCTTTTACGCGTCTTGTTGTTTTTACAATCAATTAATTAATGACCTTGTTGACCTTAGAATAATGAATCAACGCCTAATTAACTAATAATTCACTTAAAACTGAAACAAAACATTGTGATTTCAAGTAGCCCCGGCGTCTTGCTGACACCAATGTCGCCATTGCGCCGATACGGCCATTCTGACAGGCGGTGCGCGCTCTGCACCAGCCTCTGTTGTGCGTGATGTTTTAGTTCGTAGATTACTCGAAGATTACTCGAAGATTGCTCGAAGATTGCTCGAAGATTACTCGAAGATTACTCGAAGATTACTCGAAGATTACTCGAAGATTACTCGAAGATTACTCGAAGATTACTCGAAGATTACTCGAAGATTACTTGAAGATTACTCGAAGATTACTCGTGGATTACTCGTGGATTACTCGTGGATTACTCGTGGATTACTCGTGGATTACTCGTGAATTACTCGTAGATTACTCGTGGATTACTCGTAGATTACTCGTGGAAGAGGAAAGGCCTGATGCTGTGCTCTGGGTGGTCCTGTTCGTAGTGGTACACAGAGGATCTAAAAAAAGAAAGGTTTTGTACTCGTGGATTACTCTTAGATTACTCGTGGATTACTCGTGGATTACTCGTGGATTACTCGTGGATTACTCGTGGATTACTCGTGGATTACTCGTGGATTACTCGTAGATTACTCGTGGATTACTCGTGGATTACTCGTGGATTACTCGTGGATTACTCGTAGAAGAGGAAAGGTCTGATGCTGTGCTCTGGGCGGTCCTGTTCGCCGTGGTACACAGGGGATTTGGGAAATATGACTAGGTTGATGCTGTGTGTTCACAGAGGCTCTAAAAAGGAAAGGATTTGTACTCGTAGATTACTCGTGGATTACTCGTGGATTACTCGTAGAAGAGGAAAGGTCTGATGCTGTGCTCTGGGCGGTCCTGTTCGCCGTGGTACACAGGGGATTTGGGAAATATGACTAGGTTGATGCTGTGTGTTCACAGAGGCTCTAAAAAGGAAAGGATTTGTACTCGTAGATTACTCGTGGATTACTCGTAGAAGAGGAAAGGTCTGATGCTGTGCTCTGGGCGGTCCTGTTCGCCGTGGTACACAGAGGCTCTAATAGGATTAGCACTAGGATGATGCTGCGTTAGACACAGGGGTTCTAAAAGGTAGGAATAATTTTATGTTATTATTTTGTGACTTGGTATGCGAGCTGATGAGGAGGTGGTTTGGATTGGAGTTGTGTCCAATCCCACTTCTGATGACGGAGAGGCTGCTCCAGTATGGTCCAGCTGGTCGTCCGCGATATCTGCACTGATGACGTCACAGCTGTCTTCATTATGGTGATGACTCATGACCGTCGGCAAAACATAAACCGAGTCAAAGAAACATTAAATAAGCCAAAGAAACACCAAGAACGTTGTCACTGTCGTTTATTCCGCACCAAACAAATCTGGTTTTTACAGTAGGTCCGAACGGTGCGGCGGCTCGAGCCAGACTGACCGCCGTATTTTTTTTTTTTTTTTTTTTTTTTTTTTCGAACGGACTAAAATGCTGGTATAATCGCCTAGCGATTTCCGACAGCGTTACCGGGCTACTGGCGAGCGCAGAAGGCGCTACGCCATTACAAAATTGGTTTTGTTGGCAACGAGCACAAGGGCACCACTTAGGTACGGACCTCGGCTTGGGCTGTTGCCGGAGAAGGGAGCTACGGAGAGACTCTTCGCCCTGAAGGGGCGTTAACGGGGAGACGTCTTCGACCCCGCCGCCGGGGTCGGTGTGATTGTGGAGTGTTTCCTGTGTCCGGACTCGATGAAGCGACCTCCGCCGCATTCGCGGCGGTGATCGTGTCATCTGGGTCACCTAAAACGTGTCTAGGTCTACGGAGGGTGGTGACCGCCGTAGAGCGCGCCGCCCGTATTTATGCTAAACACAGCCGCGCGCAAGCTACCTCGCCATTAAGAGTGTTTTGCTTTTACGCGTCTTGTTGTTTTTACAATCAATTAATTAATGACCTTGTTGACCTTAGAATAATGAATCAACGCCTAATTAACTAATAATTCACTTAAAACTGAAACAAAACATTGTGATTTCAAGTAGCCCCGGCGTCTTGCTGACACCAATGTCGCCATTGCGCCGATATATATTATATCTATCCATCCAAATCCATTGTATTTTAAGAATAAATGCGAAATATAACGCTTTCACAGCTAAACCGCCGCTGAACCAATTTTGATAAAATTTAATAAAAAGCTGTAAACGACTAGCTTAGTAGAGTAGAGCTCTTTGTGAAGGGCTCGTCCGGGGCAGTACTACGACCATGCCTATTTCTGCCGCCAAGTAGCTTGCTGTATTCCGGTTTGAAGGGTGTGGGTGCCGGTGTAATTACAGGCACATGACGCTTAACACTTGTATGCCATAGGATGATGGACGCTGAGTAGTGCATCGTCGGTGACGTTCCTAACGAGCCTGACCTACGAGGCAATGCTTTGTTATAGGTGATGGTAACCACTTAACATTAGGAGGGCCATCTGCTTGTTCCATCAACAAGTTGTATAAAAAAAAAAAGACGGTAATGGTACTTAATCTTGAGTCGGCACTACTTAATACTAAGATATTTGAAGGGATACCTACCGTGCCTGAGGGGGGTTAGAGTCATAAAGAAATTTCTTCCTATTTTTGCACACACATTTCCAATTTCTTAATTACTAACGGCCGCTCACAGCTTCGCCCGCGTGACAGTTTGTTCCCGTTCCCGTTATTCTTTCTGGATTAAAAGTAACCTATACGGTAATCCAGGTTGCAATCTATAATTATTCCAAAATTCATCCAAATCGGTCTACTGGTTAGAGCGTGAAAGAGTAACAAACATCCATCCATCCCTACTTACAAACTTTCGCGGTAATATTAGTAGGGTATTAGGTACAAAATGGAAAAATCAAGAGGAAAAATCTAGTAAGAGTGGTTTAATTTGGGTAATAATTAAGGTCTTATCTTATCTTATGGATGACCGCATTTGTAAGCGCCTCAGACTTATACCTAAGTTGTAGTAGTACAGTAGGCACTTAGGGTACCGACTCACTTGACACGTCTGAATCATCTGTCATGAATCATATTCGGCAAAGTAATGTGAGGCAAATTGCGAGTAATGTACTTAGGCACTTAGCTTAGCTAATTAGGTAGGCATTACGCTACCATATTACCTGCTACTTACAATACCTACCTACTAGTGATCCTGTGGGAACAGTAGACCTTGCAAGCGCTTATACAATGACGGAAACTTTTCCCTTTCCCAAAATTAAAACCCGTCCTTATAAAACGCTACCCCAAATTTCCTCCCTTTTCCTCTCCACACCTCTGGGTTTTTTTCGCAACATTCATACCAATTATGAAGACCAATGTGGCGCGGCGGGCGAACGTCCGCCTGCGACGCGGAGGTTGCGGGTTCGATTCCCACCTTGAGATAAATGTTTGTACGATCTACAAATATTTATTCCGGGTGTTCTGAGTGTTTTCTATGTACCTATAATAAAAAATATCGATGTATGTAATGTATTGTGTTAAGTATATCAGTCATCTAGTACCCATAACACAAGCTCTGCTTAGCTTGGGGCTTGATGATGCTGTGTGGATTGTCCAGCATTATTATTATTATTATTGGTATTATTATAATTATAAGAATCTTTGTCCTGACTGACTGACATATTAGACAACGCATAGGCTAAACCAGTGAACGTAGAGACTTGAAATTTGCAGGATATATGTATTCGTCTTGGTTCGTAGAGGAGTGCTAAGAAAGGAATTTCTGAAATTGATGCGGGCGGGGCTTGCAGCAGTTGAAGTGTGTATGAAAATAACTTCACGCGGGTGAAGTCCTGCGCGTTTCGCTAGTCTTGTATAAAATGAATGTGGCTTGTCTTTAATGGTTTAAATTTGATAAATAACGCTACAGCAAACATCTCCCTTATTTAACCCCCAATAAAAAGCGCGATCGATTAAAAAAATAAATAAATTTAGGAACGTGTGTGTGCCACTTTTCATCAAAATCGGTGGAAAATGCGACCTACCTAGTACTTACGAGTATATAAAAAAAATATATTTTCAATTCGGTTTATAAACGACTGGAGTTCTTGAGGTAACAAGCAATAAAAAACTGAATTGAAAACCTACTTTATTTAAGTCGACTGTAAATAGACAGAACAAGCAAAAATAAAATGTTGCAGCCTGTTATTTCATGTTTTCATTTACTTACTTTAGTACCTAATCATGTAAGTAAACTACTCGAAATCTAGTTTCGGCAGACATGTCTGCGATAAGGAGATTTGTGCTGACAAACACAAACATCCACTTACCTGATTCATCTGCCGCAATAAGATTAGACACAATTACTACTTACCTAGAGTCTTTATTATATTAGGTATTCATTAAAACAGCAACTTCATACTTTAACTATTTATTTGACTGGCATCTTAGCTCAGTTAGTACCTAGTAGCTCTGCCTTCTGTGCTGTAGGCCGTGGGTTCGATCCCCTCCGAGAACAAACAGTATTGTATAAAAATAAAGTAAGGTTTGGGGACAGCCGACAGAATTGAAAACTAGACCAAAACGTACACATACACAGTATACTTACATATAGCGTAGCATCATGGAAAGCGTTTGTTGCCGATGACGCGAGGTTCATGATTTTTTGTTCACCCAGAGTGCTCAACGCGCCTAAAGTAGTTTTTACTTCAAAAACCCGCTTATCCATTAGGGGTTGAATTTTAGGAATTCCTAACGCACCAAATATAAGTTTTGACTGAAAATATAATGTGGCTGTGCGGATACAAATTTACAGTAATTTTATCTCTCGCTTTGTTTGGTAGTCAAGGAGTATGGTCTAGCTAGAGACTGCAGTTTTCATAAGTAGTATTTTTACACCCTACCCAAAGCAATAGTTACTACGTTCGTATTATGCACACATTATCTAGTAGCTTGCAGTTACTTCGTCCAGTGTCGTTTTAGTGCTGATGAATAAGATGTGTAATAATTAATTAATTAATTAAAGGAACTTTTCTCAAAACTGACATCCGTAGCGGTCACCCATTTAAAAACTAAAACGCGTTCAACTAAAGCATTATTTAACCTAGTTGATGTGTTGATGTGCGCTGTTTGCATTGCGCGCGCACGAGGTATAAAATATAATACACCACTCATCTGGTATTGTTCTACGCTCAGTTGCTCATTCAGAGTCGAGACGTGAGGCAAAGTGCATGTCGATCTGCCCACGTGGTGCCGGTCAATAATACGCGTAAGTGGATTGCAGCCAAAACTATATTTGGATCTTCAGGAAGACGGTAAGTATTTTGGCGATAATATTTATACTTACTACTATGGTGTTGTACAGAGTTGTTATTATGGACATTAAGGTTCAATATACTGTGACTTAAACTGGTGGAAGAGGATTAAGTTTTTTATAATTGCGGCCAAATTATGTTAAGCATATCTATTTTTTGCGAATATACGCAATAAATACTACTTAGGTTACATACTTAAATTTAATAGAATACCTATTTATTGGTGGTTTTTGTGATAGTATTATAGAGGTAGTATTGGTTGGTAAATCCAAAGTTATTAATGTAACTTAATTTTAATGAGAAACAAGATGCTCATCAAAAAACAAGTTACAAAAATAAATTATTGTTATAAAAACTGTTTAGGTAAGTTTTTTTGTACAGCTTGTATAGAACAAGCAGATGGCCTTATCATCGTTTAAAGAAACGTGCCCTACGATGCCCCGCGTCCATCAATCTGAAGTAGGTATACAGGTGTGGCTTCATGTGCCTGTAATGTACTGTACCGGCACCTACACCCGTCGAACCGGAACACAGGTGTTGTTTAGTGGCGGAAATACACATGGTTGTAGTAGTTCCCCGGACGAGCCCTTGCTAAAATGTACGTTTTTATAAGTAAACAAATAATGTAAGATTTACCACCCTTACTTTTAATTCAACACTAGGTACACAGATTTGCATGTATATATCTTTTTGACAGGCCTTACAGTTTAACTCTGCCTTTTGCGTTGTAGGTTGTAAGTTTGATCCCCACTGAGAACAAACACTGT
Source organism: Electrophaes corylata (assembly GCA_947095575.1). Lineage (NCBI taxonomy): Eukaryota > Metazoa > Arthropoda > Insecta > Lepidoptera > Geometridae > Electrophaes > Electrophaes corylata. The sequence continues at coordinate 7,391,201 of OX352722.1, read as the reverse complement.
GTGATGAATACAAAAGTGTTTTTATAGTCTGGTTGTTATTATTATAATAATAGGTAAGTTTAACATATGTGTTTACAAAAAACGTGTTTACATTTGTAAATGTTTGTATCTGGTCAGTACAGGCTTTGCTTAGCGGTGCTATGTCAGAATGCTAATTTTGACTTATCGTTTTAGGTACAAATCAGAAAAAGTTACCGGTATTTTCCTGGTATGACTAATTTCGAAATTACTTTTGCTGTCTGTTATATTATAAGAGGTTTCTGGAACTGCTTTGAATTATACCAATACAAGAATTAGTAGTAGCACCCATGATTGTAGTAGTATTAGAGCTCTTAGTGAAGGGCTCGTCCAGGAAGTACCTACAACCCCTATGCCTATTTCTACCGCCATGCAGGTTGCTGTGTCCTGGTTTGAAGGTGCTGATGAAATTACAGGCACATGAGGCATGCCTCAAGTTGATGGACGCAGAGCAGTGCATCGTAGAGCACGTTTCTATCGAACGTGACCTGCGAGGCAATGCTTGTTATAGGTAATGGTTACAACTCAACATCAGGTGGGCCATCTGCTTGTTGCATCACGATGACGTTTGATGATCGATGTGGTGCGGCGGGCGAATGTCTGCATGCGATGCAGGAGGTTGCGGGTTCGATTCCCGCTTTGGGGTAATATTTGTACGATCTGCAAATATTTATTCCGGGTGTTCTGGGTATTTTCTACGTACCTATAGCAAAAAAAATCTATGTATGTATTAAGTATATCAGTCATCTAGTGCCCATAACACAAGCTCTGCTAAGCTTGGGGCTAGATGATGCTGTGTGGATTGTCCAGCATTATTATCATAATATTATCATTAGCGAGTAAGTAGTATTAAAAAAAAACTTCATGATTTATGACTAACAAAAGCAAAAAATGAGTGCAATATGTTTCGCTTTTCAAAAGTAGGTATGATCTGATTATTTTCGATTTTTGATCTAGTATTAGTTGATTAAAAAAATCAACAGTTCTTTGATAACAATAAAAATACTTAGGATATAAACATATAGCCAATAATAGATTTACAGTTTAGGTACAGTCAGCTGCACTAGAATGTATACAATTCGTAACTTTCACTGTATTACAGTGTAACAATGAGCTCTTACACCTCAAAAACTAAAAAGTCATGAAATTAGTTGACGAACTCATTTTATTTAAAAAAAATTATCATGCAAATACTTTTAGTACCGCTGTGAAACCATTTTGAAAGTTACGAATTGTATACATTCTAGTGCAGCTGACTGTACAATACATTTGCAAAAATAATCGAAATTATCCGTTTATATTTTCGGGTACAACAATACATTGATATTTTATATATTTTTTTAATATCCGGTATTAATATCTTAGGAAGCACTAAAGCCGTCGTTGAGTCGTTAACTCCTTACATTTAAAAATAATAAACAAAGTTAGTGGTCAAGGCTAGGAACTTTCAACTCGACTGCCGTCATTGGGTACTAACTGTTTTTTCTTGGTCACTCTAGCAGGTCAATGACCGTTGTAATGCGCTAAAGCAAATTTCCTAAATCCGATGATACCCCTGATTATTTTAAATCTATACTAATTGTAAGAATCTTTGTCCTGACTGACTAACTGACGTATAGACAACGCACAGCTTAAATCACTGGTAAGCAGAGACTAAAAATTTTAGAGTATTTTATTCGTCTTGGTGCACGTATATAGGTGTACTAAGAAAGAAATTCCCGAAATTCAATTCCTAAGAGGATAAAGCGAGGGTTTGTGAAGGGAAGTTTGTGTGAAAATAACTTTGTGAAATTACAAGCACTTGAGGCTTAACACCTGTATACCTCACGTTGGTGAACGCTGAGCAATGTATTGTAGACGTAACCTACAATATATACTACAATCCTAACGAACGTGATCTACAAGTCAATGCTTTGTTATAGGCGATGTTAACCACTTAACATCAGGTGTGTGCTTGTTCCATCAGCAAATTGTATAAAAAAAAACTACACGCGGACGAAGTCGCGCGCGTTTCGCTAGTTGTAATGTGATTAGATTCCATGCACGTACTTGGATCTTGAGATTGAAACAAAAAAACACCTTTATATTCTTACCTAGTTGGTTTTTTAGTTGACACTCCAAAGTCAAGGATAAAGATATATTTTTACATTTACAATGCCATTTTGAAACGTACCTAATATACCTAAGCTATGAAAAACTCTGCAGCAAATGTGACGCTTCCGAATAGCCTTGACAAATACTTACAGTTTGGTTTCTGCAATGCCTGATGCGTTTCCAGAAATAGCGATTTTAAGCTTTTTCCATCCATTGGCTTTCCGCGATCCTTGCAGTATTGACACTCCACCGAGTGGAAAATAATCCTACACTGCGTCATCGGGTCGTTGCCATTCGAGAACCTTTATTTCCCAACGATTTCGGTTCTACGCGCTATAAAATATGGTCTGCCTATTGCTATTTGAACTTGTTCATTCTGAGAGCTTTAACGGTGACCTTGACTCTTTCTACGTCTAAATAAGGCATTTGGCCCATACCCACATTTTTCAGTAGTCGATATTCCATTCATGAGAGGTTGCAAGCCTACCGCCGCCATATGCCTTTCCGATGCGTTTCCAGAAAGAACGATTTTATTTTTCCATCCACCGATTTTCCACGATCCTTGCAATGTTATCACTCCACCGGGTGTAAGATCATCCCACACTGCGTTTTCTGGTTCGTTGCCATTCGATACCCTTTATTTCCTAACGATTTTGTTTCTACGAACTATAAAATATGGTCTACCTATTGCCTTCAACTTGCTGATTCTGAGAGTTTAGTCGGTGACCTTGGTTCTTCTACGGATTTATTCATTTCTGATTATCGTAGTGAAAGAGTATAAATTATAAACGAAGTATTTGTTGATAAACCATAACTTGTAAATAACTTCAGTGAATAAACAAACAGTAGTATAGTACAATGAATAACAGTATTGTGTAAAATGTACCATTTCTAGACAGTAATTTCCACGCGACTTGGCTCACAGCCAGCAAGTCAAGTGAATCAGACTGATGATATTGTTTTGTATGTTGTGTAACCTTTTTGATTGGTAGGTAGGTACATTATTATATTAGGTATTATAAATTTGCTGTGTATTCGCTTTATTTAATCAGTAGGTCAAACTATTTTTTTTCTTAAATAATGTTTTTTTTTGTATCGATTTTTATTTTTATAGAACTCGCTAACGTGTAATAATACAAGCTTTTATTCTTCCTTCCTCAATTATTTGAACCTAACAACTTTAATAAGAGCCTCCCCAGCTCTTTCCATTTTTCTCGGTCTCTAGCGACTGCTGCATGTATTTCCCGCTACTTTTAGGATGTTAGCATGTTCTTGTTCTGTCGGAAGACCAGCGTTGGTTGTAACGTGTTTACAACTAGCTCATGCTGAGACAAAGACCGTTTTTTAACTTAAAGGTTGTCTTTTATTTTTAATACTTGCAAAATTTTTTTCGTTGTTTGAGTTACAAATAAAATATTCTCATTCTCAAATATTCTCATTGTTTTTTTTTGTAGGAAAGTTTTATGATGTTAACGTCCCACTATTTAGAATTTCTATTATTTTTTCTATTTCTTTTTATATATCAATATTTTTACTTTAAAATAATCTATACAAGGCATAGTCTAAATCACTAGTCGTGGAGAATTTTCAGGTTATAGTCTTGATGCGTATATTGATGTAATAAGAAAGGAATTCCTGAAATTCAACCATTTAAGGGATGAAGTAGGGGTTTAAATTTGTATGAAAATAACTTCGCGCGGACAACAATGTCGCGTGCATTTTGCTATTTTAACATTTTGTAGAATCTTACAGATGTTTCCAAATGGTATTAATTACTCAATACTCAATACTCAATATATTTATTGCTTTCACATGGTTTAGTTTAAGATACAAACATTGGTCTTATGTGTAAGTAATAGGTATCACATGGACCCTGCATAGGGTATAGCAACGTGGCCAGGCCGAGGTTATAATATAGAATAGAATAGGGTATAGGGTAGGGTAATTTGAATCAGTATGAGCTATTTTTGGATCATTTTGCAACGGTTTTCTGATAGCTCAATTGTTTCATGTATATTTTGTTAAATACTACCTATTCGCTGTAATTTTCCTTGCAAATGAATGTGTAATCTATATGCAGGTAAATTTGACAGGCAGGTAAATAAATTGAAGTTCTTAATACTCAATGCTGAACACATTGCTTTCACATAGCTTAGGTTGGATAAAAACATTGTTCTTAAGTGTAAGTAGGTATCACATGGACCCTGAATAAGGTATAGCAACGTGGCCAGGCCGAGGTTATAATATAGAATAGAATAGAATAGAATAGAATATACGTTTATTTAGCATAGGCAAATTCACAATATTTAACAATGGCACACACAAGCCCGACTTGATAAACAGGTATAGGTAGGCAGATTCTATTACCTAACATCAGTAAAATAGAAAAAAAAAAAGAAATGTATCCCATCGGCTCATGTGTCAGCAGTAGGTCCCTATGCTAAAATGGTGTTCAGCTCAGCATTAATGTTTATTAAATTAATGTTGGGTGTACTACCACTCAACGCTGATTTTCAGCTGAAACCAGGGAGAGAGTAAAAAAAAAAAAAAAAAAAAAAACAACAACAACACGTTTATATAAAGATAATTAAAAATAAAGTAAAGTAGGTATCAGAGAAAACTGTTTAAATGTTAGATAAGATGTAGGTTAGCGTACTCTGTTAGGGTAGGTATTCACAAATAAAATTAAACACAAAGAAATATAATAAAAAACATTGCGATCAAAAAACCATACTTACTATTTCATATACTATCATAAAAAAGTAATAATAATAATAAAAGAAATATATAAAAAAATTAAATTAATATAAAACATAAGTGCTTAGATAAGAGATATATTGGCATTAATGTTGCCATGCCGTATTTGGGCTTCTATAAGAAACGTTTTAAGCTTCTGTTTAAAACTTTTAATAAACCTAATATTTCGTATTGGTGGCGGTAAATTGTTCCAGCATTTGGAAGCGGCATACCTAAAACTACCCCTGAAACTCTCAGATCTGTGATGTTGAGTAGAACATTTCCTACTTACACAGTCACGTTTGCTACTCATCCAACTCAATTTATTGTACAAATAAAACGGTGTTTTCAAGTTAATGACTCCAAATAGTAGACAAGCTAGGTGGAGCTTGCGCCTTGTTTTCATTTTGAGACTGCAGTGCGTGTTGAGGAATGGAGTAATATGAGATCTAGGTGGTACAGTAAAACAAAATCTGGCACAGGCATTTTGAACACGCTGTATCAAGTTTTGTGTGCGTGCTAACAACCGAGGTCCATATACGGTGTCTGCGTAGTTTAATTTCGATAGTACTAACGATTCAACTAGATGCATACGAACTTCTTCACTCAGATATGGTCTTATTTTATACAACACTTTGAGTCTGTAAAAGGCAAAAAGTAAAAATATAGGCATGTAGTATACATGTACTGTTTTAGAATGGTCGGATTCAAAATTTTGCGTGACGTTCTAGTTAGGCTATCTTTTTATCTAATTCCCAAAATATAATTCCTAAAGGAAGTTGAAGTTCGTATGAAAATAATTTTACGCGATCGAGTTGGTATATAAATAAAGCGTAAGGTATCTTCACCCGTTCTCTGTAGATATCATCATAGCCGTGGGAAAACGTGAAAAGTCGATGTTTGAAATAACTTGGTCGTGTTACACTCTGCGTAGAGACATGTTTATTGCAGTGGTTCCGCGTTTCTCACAATTGATATGCGATTTTCTTTTCCGATTTTAAAAAATATATGACCCTAATTTGTTACTTTTTTTATAGTGGAAAATCATAAACATTTTATGTCGCTAAAGTAACGTATTAAAAACATCCCAAGCCTTATTTCATCGGGTCATTTGAACTCTCGATAGCACAGTTGACTAGTGCATCCTCATAATTAAGAGAAAGGTCGTAGATTCCAATTCCACTCGCGGGAATAACTTTTAGGATAATTTTAGAGTTCCGTACCCAAAGGGTTACCCTATTACTAAGACTCCGCTGTCTGTCTGTCTGTCACCTGGCTGTATCACATCAGCATAAAAATTGCCATTTTTACACCATGGCTATTTCTGCCAAGATAGTATATTTTTCAAAATGTATTTGTCTTTGACTTCAAAACTTTTGAACTTGACCGTTTGCCGTAACCTATGTCAGTATAAAAGTTAATTAGTTAATTAGATGACCGTTTATGTTGCATACCATAACTGATAAGGTCTAACTCGATTACTGCTTTATTAAAGTGTTCTGTTGCCAATTGAGAATGCTATCAATCAAGAGTTTTATAGAACACTAGTGGCCGCTCGCAGCTTCGCCCGCGTGGCAGTTTTTTTCCTGTTCCCGTAATTTTTTTATATTTGACCCTACCTACTAACTTCGTATAAACAACGTTTTTACCAGAGGGTAAAACGGGACCCTATTACTAAGACTCCGCTGTCTGTCGGTCCGTCTGTCTATCACCAGGCTGTATCTCATGAACCGTGATAGTTAGAGACTTGAAATTTATAAAACAACACTGCAACAACCGCTATAACAACAAATAAAACAGAATATAAAATAAATATTTAGGGGGCTCTTCTGTAAGTCTCGTACGGAACCCTTCGTGAGCGAATCTGACTCGCACTTGGCTGGTTTTTTAATTTATAAATCATCCCTAAGTCAAGAGAACTAAGCAAAAAAAAATATTCAAATCGGTCCAATCGGTCAAGAATCGATTTTGAATTTAAAGATACAGCTATAGCTAGATGTATTTTTTATGAGCAGGTGTGTTAGTCCTAGGATACCTACCTAGATCACTGCGCGTGCGCTTATCAGTTACCTACAGGAAAGTTACAGCCTGGCTAGTTTCCATTTCATATGCAAAACCTTTTGTCAATTGATTCTAGAAGATAACGTGTTGTAACAGAAACACGATCGTTTTTATAACGCAAGTATTTTACCTACTCACGACTTCAAATCTGGTGCACGATCTCTGGTCACCTGATGTACGAACATCAACCGGAGAGATTAGCCATGGATAAATGAGGCAGAATATATCAAAAATACAGAATCATCAATAGACGACCGATGTGGCCGCCACATCGGGGCTAGATGATGCTGTGTGGATTGTCCAGCATTATTATTATCATCACTGAGATTGCAGTCAAACGTTTAAACTGTAAATAAAAAAAAATTGTTAGAAACAATGACAGAGGTAGGTACAGTCAGCTGCACTAGAATGTATACAATTGGTAATTTACAGAATAGTTTTACAGCGTTACAATTAATATTTACAGAGTAAAAACTCCAAAATAAGTGAACTTATCAGCTAACTTCAAAATTTTTGAGTTTTTACTGTTTAAGAATTTACCATAAGGTTTTGAAAGTTACGAATTGTATACATTCTAGTGCAGCTGACTGTACCTACCAAGGTACGTACACAAAGTAGTGGGTAGGTATTTAGTGATAATTAAGATTGAATCATTGCATTATGTGCACTGTGGAAGTGTGAAAATTTAAAATTACCATACATGTGACATTCGCGTTTGTAATGGCTTCGCGGCAATCTGGTCACCAAGAGATCGCTACTAAGCAATAAGGCCGCCCATTGTACTTTACATTAAATACTAAAAGCACCTCACATAAATAATTTGTTAAAACGTGTTTTTTTTGCCGTTTTTATTATAATAGATAATGGTACGGAATCCTTCTTGTGCGAGTCCAACTCTCACTTGGCCGGTTTTTCTGTAATTAGTCTCTAGTCTCAAGTCAATCTAGAAATAGATTGGCGTGCCCTAGCAGGCTGTTGAAGCTTAAATGTATTTTTGTATGATATTCTGTACCCGAAACATGAATGAAGTAAATATGTTTGATTTGTTTTGTTCCAAAATGTGCTACTTGACTGGCTTTGACAACCGATGTGGCGCGGCGGGCGAATTTCCACCTGCGACGCAGGAGGTTGCGGGTTCGATTCCCGCCTTGGGATAAATGTTTGTACGATCTGCAAATATTTATTCCGGGTGTTCTGGGTATTTTCTATGTTTAATAAAAAATATCTACAAGTAATATATTGTATTAAGTATATCAGTCATCTAGTACCCTAACACAAGCTCTGCTTAGCTTGGGGCTAGATGATGCTGTGTGGATTGTCCAGCATTATTATTATTACTGTAACACGTTGTGACCAGTTTCACAGAGTTTAACATCCATGCCGGCTACTACATACCTACTCACACGTGGTACAGCGATTAGCAACAATTGACGCAAGCATCTAGATACTTCCACGATACTTACGCCCCCAGGAATAAGAGCAATCCCTAATTGGAACATGTGACTCCAGTGGTCATATCTGCTATGAATGTATTTTTAGGATGTACTAAAAATAGGACTACCAATTATTGGTTCATTATCTTGTCTTACGTCGGGATCATGTTGTTCTATCCTGATCATGAAAGGTGACCCTGAAAATGTATTTATTCTCTATTGTACACAATTGATATTATATAGGCAGTTATTTACACAGCAGTTATGTACAAAGGCGAGGCCCTGAAAAGCGTGTTCCAGCAAACCTTAGAAGTTATTAGTTAGAGAGAACAGACTAATGGTGGGTAGATGTAAAACCTAAAAATAGGAGAAGATTTAAATAACTCTTTAGAGCACAATACCTAAGTACCTTCCTACCTACATAAAATGTATATGCAAAAATATGTAAAGCAGATAAAAATATGATAAATAAATGAAATACGCGTACCCATAATACGTTTGGGTACGCAACCCTACAAAATTATTCAATAAAATTACTTTAAAAAAATGCTTCTTCCTCAGGCACAAAATGAAAACCGGCTGGTTGGTATGGGAGTGCGTGGTGTTTGCTATCTTCCTCTGCGCATCAACTCTTGCGCCTCTGTGGAGTAGACGGAAAGATGCCGCCGCTGGTTCCAGTGCTAAAACTGCCTATATCTTCGCGGGGGGTGGTGTCTCCACACTAGCTATGATCTTATCTGTGGCCAGAGGAACTCTAGGGGTCAGAAGCTTTTTAGGTAAGGTTTTACTTGCTACACTTATTGCAAATATTTATTCCGGGTGTTCTGGGTGTTTTCTATGTATAATAAAAATATGTATATATGTAATGTATTGTATTAAGTATATCAGTCATCTAGCACCCATAACACAAGCTCTGCTTAGCTTGGGGCTAGATGATGCTGTGTGGATTGTCCAGCATTATTATTATTACTTAAACTTGTTAATAGGGGTTAAAATGCAACTGTGACTTGGCGGGGCAGAATTCTAGTTTAAAACACATTTGCTTAGGATATAGGGAATGCATATCTTCAATGAGTAACCGCTTGTCATTAAGTGGACCATCAGCCTTGCATTGTTTTTCTCAAAAAAATATTTTGAAAAGCATTATACTTTTATAGAATGAGAATTGTCAACTCTAAGTTATGTTTTTTTTTTTATATAACTTGCTGATGGAACAAGCAGATGGCCCACCTGATATTAAGTGGTTACCATTGCTATAACAAAGTATTGCCTTGCCTCGCAGGTCGCGCTCGTTAGGAACGTGCCTTACAATGCACTACCTACTCTGCGTCCACCAACCTGAGGCATACAGGTGTTAAGCCTCATGTGCTAGTAAAATCACCGGCACCCACATCCTTCAACCCGGAACACAGCAAGCTGCTTGGCGGCAGGAATAGGCAAATAGGCATGGTGGTTATGTGACCCAACGTCGGGGATTTGACTTGAAAACGTGCTCTACAAAAAAAGGCACTGCGTGAGAAGGCTCAACTTTTTAGTGACTAAATGCTAGGAATTATTTAGAGCCATTTATAATCTCGAGAATAGTTTAAATATTTAGTACCTACTCTAGTAAAAATGACCGTAGGTACTTAGAACTTGCAAAAACCTTAAAATGTAAATGTTTTCTACTAAGTAACTTGTAATCTTAACTTAAATTATGTGCTTAAAATCGGTAGTGTGTCGGTTTGGTCACGTTTTATTATTGAATGGTAAGTTTAGTAGATATAGCCTGGTTTATATATAAACTGGCGGTCCGTCCCGGCTTCGCACGGGTTTTATTAAAGATCCCAATTTGTTTTTAAATTATAATACACCCTATATCACCCGGAGATAGTGTAGTTTCCCAACAGTGAAAGAATTTTTCAAATCGGTCCAGTAGTTTCGGAGCCTATTCAATGCGAACAAACAAACAATCAAATCTTTCCTCTTTAAGTATACCTAGATGAATCCAAAATGGTGAAGCTAAATGATTGTCTCTCGCTCGCACACTTGTAGATAAGTGAAATGTACTAGTGTATAGAGTACTGTTGGTAATGTGGCAGGTTCAAATCCAGATGTGCACGGTGTTTTTTTATTCAAAAAATTATATGCACAATGCTAATGATCTCAAAAGGTGTGAGAAAACATGTTTTGTACAGAAACCTGCGTATACCTTTTTTTACTTAATATGTACCTACAGGTACGTCACCTTAATTGTACAGCTTGCTACATAAGTAAGTGAAAAGTTTAAATATTTCCAAAGCTTTGAACTTTGTTTGAAGATCCGAGGCGATAAATGGTTTGTTAATCAACTTTTGCTGCAGCCTGTATTTGCTAATAACCTCCGGGTTAGGGTACTTTGTACTGTTAATACCTGTGGTTAGGGTAACATGCACAAAAAGTACATATCAATTAGGTACCTCACGGCTAAATAACAATTTATTTTTTACCTCATCTTTCTTGAAATCAATCATTATTCAATATTTTTTATAGCATCAAAAAACTTTAAGCCAAAGTTGAAAAGCATTTATTTGTAGCTGACTGTACATAAATATAACCGTGTTTTACTTTCTGAGCTATATAGGTTATTGGTTCGATCCTCGACGAGAACATTGTGTGGTGAACACAGATGTTTGTTTTCTATCTGGGTGTTATAAGGTATTCAAAGTACGATTTACCATAAAAAAACTGTTTAAGTATTCTTAGTTATCTGGACCCATAGTACAAGCTTTGCTAAGATTGCACAAATATAACACACAAATATTTATTTACTAGCGGTCGCTCGCAGCTTCGCCCGCGTGGTAGTTTTTTCCTGTTCGTTATTTTTTGGGATAAAAAGTAGCTTATAATATGTTAATCCAGGTTACAATCTATATTTATTCCAAATTTCATCCAAATCGGTCTTCTGGTTAGAGCGTGAAAGAGTAACAAACATCCATCCATCCATCCATCCATACTTACAAACTTTTACGTTTATAATATTAGTAGGATACTAAAAAAACACAATGTGTAACCGCTTTAAAATTATATCATCGTTAATTTTTACCGTCATAAAAAAAACTGTTCGTTCTCACAATAAAATGAACCAAACATACTTTTTATGCACTCGCTGCGGTCGCAATACCAATTAATTACAAAAACAATTGAACTATAATCAAAAAACCCACTTTTCCACGTGTTAGGTATGACTCACGTCTCAGTTCGAGCTATGATCAACACTAAGGCGGCCAACTCTCTGAAAATTGAATGCGGGACTTTTTGTGGATAGCAATGGTATGGCCGGTATGGGGTGAATGCAAAGTAGGTACTTATGAAGTTTTGTCACCTACCAAAATTACCTACATAACAAGAGAAAATTTACTGAATCATTTATCATTTATTTTTAAAATCATATTTATCACTAGAATGACACTTTTTAACAAGTTCAGGGTTTTTATTGAGTATGTCATAAAAATCTTCGCAACTGCCCATATTAAATTTAAGTACAAGCAGAGCTCGTAGTGTTTCCACTTTTAGTGATGATTTTTCGGACGTCTACAGACAATTCATTAGAGAAAATACTCTTTCCTGTGTGTTGTGTATACCTACTATGTGTTGGATAAAGGCATTGAATAGAAAAATAGAAAAGAGGCATGCGGGACATGCGGGACGCATTTAACGTTTTGCGGGACTATTTTACTAATTATTGCAAAGCGGGATTACATCTAACATTACGGGACGGTCCCGCAGAATGCGGGACGGTTGGCCGCCTTAATCAACACTGGGTCTAGGTACTCTAGTTGCACACCTGAGTTCTAGATATACTATCTTTAGTGGTAACCATCACTTGTAACAAAGCATTACATCGCAGGTCATATTTGTCAGGAACGTGCCCTACAATATACCAGGATGTAAACCTCAAGCATCAGCGTTGAGTCTCATGTGCCTATAATTTCACCGGCGCCCATACCTTTCAAACTAAAGCACAGCAACGCAGAAATGAAAAAACTATGTTACTTTATTAGATGACAAAATCGAATTCGATGTTTTTCTTTCTTCTGTCTATAGCATAGAATAAAGTCCATATTGTTAGGTCTATATTCACACCTGTCTGTCATTGCACAGATAATTTCGCACAGATAAGTGTCAAGTGGTTAAATAAATCAAATTAAATAATTTGCAGTCCAGTCGATTCAGTAAAAAAAGTAAAGTCAGCTGTCATTCAATTTGAAGAAAAAGGCGACGTTTCCTTTCAATACCCAAGGGAAATACCTAAGAATATGGACTATGGAAATACTTACGTTCAAATTGGGATGTTACATAATAAGCTTTTATGTATTTCAAACTAGCTGCCGCTCGCAGCTTCGCCCGCGTGGCAGATTTTTTTCCGTTCCCGTTATTTTTCGGGATAAAAAGAAGCCTATGTTAATCCAAGTTATAATCTTTGTTTACTCCAAATTTCATCTAAATCGGTCTACTGGTTAGAGCGTGAAAGAGTAACAAACATCCATCCATCCATCCATCTATCCATCCATAGAAGTAGGATGCTTACAATTTGTGCTTAGATATCAAGTAATGTTAGTTCGAACAGACAAGAAAATTATACAGCCAGAAGCCCACTTCTCTTAAACGAAATTTAAATTCATGTTTTGATTGTGCTAATTTCCAAATAATGTAGTATGCTTCAGACACTACTGACATTTCAGATATGCCCAATTTCATCAATCAAATTTTCTTCTGACTTTTCTTCTTTTGTGGGTTTTTAACAGTTTTTCTACTGTTATTCACGAGGTCCAATTCAAGTATTTTTTGAATTAAATGAAAAATATGGTATCCAAAGATAGAAAATGAGTGCCATTTTGTTGTACCTACAATTAAGTATTTTACACAGATTGACAGATTAAAATTATAGATAAGAGCTATGTCATCATTTATACGTTCGCGCTCATGAACGTGTGCGGTCGCCGTGTAATACTGACATGTTGTTGTAAATTTTGTAATTTGAAGTTGCTGGAAATTGTAATAGACCTGAGGCCTAATTCACGTAACAAAATACCGTCAAATTCAAATTTCGATCGTGTGAAGTGGGCCCCTGAGCGTACTGGGACCCAAATCTCGGTTTTTTTTGGAGTTTGGAACATGGAGAACATTTATCTGACAGGGGACTTCCACGGACGATTACACGGAATGATTATATCTTTATCGTAGTCACGGAACCGGATATAATAAAACTACTCCCAAAAACACTTTTCTAAGATTTTTATCATTTTAACCAAGTGGGCATTGAACATTTATAAATATACACACTGTTTATTCTATGAGAGACCCCATAAATATTTATTTTATTCTGTTTTTTAGTATTTATTGTTATAGCGGCAACAGAAATACGTCACTCTTACTATTACAGTTCATGAGAATACAGCTTGGTGACAGACGGGCAGACAGACAGACAGACAGCGGAGTCTTAGTAATAGGGTTTTCCCTTTGGGGTATGGAACCCTATTCATATTGTGGGTACTATGTCCCTTTTTTTTTCTCAAAGTGTCGTTTTTACACATTATATAGATAAGTCTGAATTTTGCTATCTGTATTTTGCAGTTAGCATTTAAAAATATATATATGTTTTCAGGATTCCCTTCAGAGCTGGTGTACCATGGATCAGCGATGTGGGAAACACTCTATGGAATAATTCTAGCCTTCCCTATCGTCTGCTGGGTCTTCGTACCAGTTTACTACAGACTACATACTAATTCTGTGTATGAGTACCTACAGGTAATATACAAATTTAGTCTTTATTAGTAGTAGAGCTCTCTGTAAAATGGCTTGTCCGGGGAAGTACTAAAACTGTACCAATTTCTGCCACCAAGCAGTGATGCTCGCATTGTTGTGTTCCGGTTTGCAGATATACCTTTGAAGAGATCTGAAGGAATATCTACCGTGCCTAAGGATTAAAGTCATGATGCTATTTTTTTTTCTTTAATTTTCTTAGAATGTGGATCATTTGGTTCCTAGAACATCGCGCGTGGATTATGGAGATTAGGATGTATCACTTTAGTGGATAGTTTTGAGGTCACCGTCTAATTCCATTGACATTCGGTCAGAACTCTCAAAATAGCAAAAAACTTACCTGTATTTTTGTATTTTAAGAGATTCAGGTAATAAAGTATTCATTTGTTAATAAATCTTTAACATCTAAACTTAAATTATTAAATCACTTTAATATCTAAACTTAAACACTACGGCATCCTAAACCGGGCAATTGACCTCATACAGTCTTACTTAACTGATAGAGTCCAAAAAGTCGATGTTGGCGGTGAGAGGTCTTCCGGGTCACTCATTGAAATGGGGGTACCTCAGGGTTCGATATTGGGTCCTTTTTTATTCTTAGTTTATGTAAATGATCTACCACATCTTATAGAGAATAGTAGTAAGAAAGAATGTGAAATAGTACTTTTTGCTGATGATACCTCCTTGGTCTTTAAAGTCGATAGACAAAAGAATGATTACAGTGACGTGAATGCAGCTCTGTCGCAAGTTCTTAACTGGTTCACCGTTAATAATCTTTTACTTAACGCTAGTAAAACTAAGTGCATTAAATTTACTTTACCTAATGTGGTCTTAAGCCCTACAAATATTGTATTAAATGGGGAGTCACTTAGTCTTGTAGATTCTACTATTTTCTTAGGGCTTAATATTGATGCAAAATTGCAGTGGGGTCCACACATAAAAACACTTGCTAGTAGACTGAGTTCGGCTGCATATGCAGTTCGCACAATAAGATGGCTCACTGATGAAGCTACAGCTAGACTAGTATATTTTAGTTACTTCCATAGTGTAATGTCGTATGGTATATTTCTCTGGGGGAAAGCTGCTGATTTACAAACAATATTTGTTTTACAAAAACGAGCCATACGGGCCATTTATAAAATGAAACCGCGCGACTCCTTGCGAGAGCGTTTTAAGGAAATTCATATTCTCACGGTAATTTCGCAGTATATCTATGAAAATCTATTGTACACTCATAAGCACATAAGTAGTTTTAAGAAAAAAAATGATGTGCACAGTATTAACACTAGAAACAATAATAAATTATATATACCAAAATTTAGACTGCAAAAGGTTAATGGGTCATTTATGGGGAACACTGTGCGATTCTATAATAAACTTCCACAAAATGCCACTAAACTTCCTATTCGGAAATTTAAGGCCTACATTAAGACAAATCTTATAAAGAAAGCATACTATTCCTTAGATAGTTACGTTAATGATAAATCGGCGTGGCCAGATGTTCCGCTCGCTCGACCCGTCGGCAGCTAGGATATTTTTTTGCAATGTCTGTACTATTCTCTTATTTGAATGCATTAGATTGTAAGCATTACTCTTAGTTGAAGCGTAGCGTGTGCTGTCTTTTGAACTTCTGTTGTATATTAAGATCTTGGTATGATTGCCTTAACATGTTTTTTGTCTTGCAATCACCTTATTAAGTTAGATTGGCACCACACTGGAGTTTCATTATTTACATTATTATTACTTTGTAAAAGGATCATACAAAAAAACGGTAGGAACCAAGCCGTAAGTTTCTTGCCGGTTCTTCTAGGCTTGGTCGCGAGGAACTGGCGCTTAGATTCACCTAGATTTAAGACGTTTCAAGATGATCCCTGCGGATATTACTGAATAAATGATTTTTGACTTGACTTGACTGACTTGACTTTTAATATAACTTATTATCCTACAAGTGGTTCTGTGAGAACAGTCAACTTCACGCCCTTATATTCATGCATATGCATATCCCACACACACACATGCTCGCTACAGCTAACTTCCCCCTTTTCCCTCTCCCTCTTATAATAACTGTTTTAGGAGAAAAAATCTGGGATAGCAAAAATGATCGAAACTTCATAAAAATGTTTCGTGTTAATCTTGTTTTTCATACACACATCCTTTTCGAAGAAACAATTTTCTACGGAATTTTGATATCGGTAACCGGGAACTCGAATGTTTGTTTTCCTAATAATTTGTACCGTGAGCTCAGTTTGAACGGGCCCGAACAGACCCGATAGATATACAATAGATTCAACGACATCTTCGTACAAATCCTTCGTCAAGGGGCGAAATTCTATCTATAGATAGGTAACTTTTTATTTATAACCACGACGAGTAAACTATCCATTAATACAATGGGCGGTCTAATTGCTAAAAGCGATCTCTACCAGGCAGTTTCAATTTTCAAACTAATTATCAGATATATCCTATTTTATTGCCTAATCCACATGACCTTTATTTTTTCATCTTCAGATGCGCTTTAATTGCTCGTGGGTTCGAAAACTAGCTGCAGCCACCTTCCTCATCAGACAACTCCTGAACTTGGCCGTGACAGTGTACACCCCCACAGTGGCGTTACACGCGGTGCTGGCATTGCCACACTGGGCGTCGGCAGCTGCCTTGACGGTTGTAGCTATTGTATTCAATCTGCTGGGCGGACTTGCAGCAGCAATAAGGTAAACCTTAGTCTTTCTTCTTGTAATTTCTTTATCTTTGTAATTTTAACGGACTTCAAATTTGTATATTAACCTATCCTAACTTACTTGCTTTAACTAGTAAAGCTTCTAATGAAGGCATCGTCCAGGAAGTACTACCACCATACCTATTTTTGCAACCAAGCAGGTTTCTGTGTTCCGGGTTGAAATGTATGGGTTCCGGTGTAATTACAGTTACATGAGGCTTAACACCTATATGCCTCAGGTTGATGGACGCTGAGAAGTGCATTGTAGGGCACGTCTCTAAGGAGCATGACTTTTGAGGTAATGCTTTGTTATAGGCGATGGTAACCACTGAACATCAGGTAGTCTGATGTTCTGTGGTTACTATCTGCTAGTTCGATCAGCAAGTTATATAAAAAAAATACTTGCTGTGGAATTTCTCTGTGACCACGAATTGCCCATTGCCACTCTACCTTACTGATTCTATCGCGTAATGAAACTCCCAGCATAGCTCTCTCCATAGCCCGCTGGGCGACTTTAAGCATGTTGTATGAGAAAGAGTTAGCCACCATGTCTCCATAAATCAGCACTGGTAACTGGTTCCCATAAAACTTGCCATTTTAGGTTCGTTTCTTTAATTATTGATCAGGTTATATTATAGTCAAATTGAAACCCATCTAATAGTGTGATCAGTTTTACTCACAGACGAATAATCCTTTTGCTCTTTTGTTTTTAGGGCTGATGTGATCCAAACCCTGACAATGATCCTCGTGAGTGGTGCCTTCATCATTCAGTCAACGATCACGGCAGGTGGACCCAAGCGGGTTATTGATGATAACATCGCTGGAGGTCGGTTGAAGTTGTTCCAGTAAGTAAACAGATAAAAAAAAGTGTTCTAACCACCACATGCCACTGGTATGAGCGCCGATGGTTTAGTGTTAGTGACCCTGCCTTTAGATCCTAAGACTGTGCGCTATGCCAGTGCTTTCAAACGGTGAAGAAAAACATCGTGAAGAAACCAGTTAGTATTCTAGCAGCGGCGATGGGCTTGCATCCTGTCACGTATTTCCAGCTGCTTCAAAATGTGGTATTTAGACATACCTCTGACTAACTCCATTAGTCATCCTGAAGGAATCCCGAATAAGTAATTGGTACTAAGAGATTTGAGGGGATACCTACCGTGCCTGGGGATTTGAGTCGTGAAGCTATTACTTTATACGCAGATCAGTAGCTACCTATTACTTTATACGCAGATCAGTAGCTACCTATTACTTTATACGCAGATCAGTAGCTACCTATTACTTTATACGCAGATCAGTAGCTACCTATTACTTTATACGCAGATCAGTAGCTACCTTTTACTTTATACGCAGATCAGTAGCTACCTATTACTTTATACGCAGATCAGTAGCTACCTATTACTTTATACGCAGATCAGTAGCTACCTATTACTTTATACGCAGATCAGTAGCTACCTATTACTTTATACGCAGATCAGTAGCTACCTACGCAAAAACACTACTGTAAAATTTACATTTGACAAGATTGAGGATTTCTAAATGTTTCTTAGACATTCTCAAATAATCTTGAATTGTAGATTAGCGACTAAAAGATCTATGGAGATATCTAGGACGCCTAGGAATTCAAATTATGGAGTTATTTTTATTTCTGAATAGTATAACAAAGCAGCATAATAATATATAGGCGCTTACGACATCTTAGTGAAGGGCTCGTCCGGGGAAGTACTACCGCCATGCCTATTTCTGCCGCCAAGCAGCATAAGCAGCTAGGTGTTGGTAAAATTACAGGCACATGAGGCAACAGTATGCTTTAGGTTGATGGCCGCAGAGCAGTGCATCGTAGGGCACGTTTAATGTAACCTGCGATGTAATGCATTGTTATATGTGATGATTATCATCACACATCAAGTGGAGTTTGTTTGTTCTAACAGATTAAAAAAAAAAACTTAAGTTGGTAATAATATTAACATTCATTGGCCACAACCCTGCCTAGGCCCAAACTAAGCATAGGTTGTACTTTGTGAATCACATAGACATAACTAATAGAATACTTATATACTTTCTTTTTATAAAATTCACAAGCTGTGTCAATATTTGAAGAGGTGATTGTATCACATGACTTGGATTTTAGTACATTTCGTAGTCCAAAGTAAATAATGTTTTTAATACATTAAAATGACTCAACAATGAAATATTAAAATGTTCATACCTAAGTTTATCAAACTTGGTGATCTAAATATATAAACCTGTTTTCTAGACTGACTGACAAACGATACAGCTAAAACAATAGTTAGTTTTTAGGGTTCCGTACCCAAAGGGTAAAACGGGACCCTATTACTAAGACTCCGCTGTCTGTCTGTCGGTCTGTCACCAGGTTGCATCTCATGAACCGTGTTAGCTAGAGTTGAAATTTTCACAGATGATGTATTTCTGTTGCCGCTATAACAACAAATACTAAAAATAAAATAAATATTTAAGGGAGCTCTCGTACAACAAACGTGATTTTTTTGCCGTTTTTATTATAGATAATGCTACGGAACCCTTCGTGTGCGAGTCCGACTTGCACTTGGCTGGTTTTCATAATGTAACAGAGAGGTTACATATGCCTATAGCCATTGTTGCACGACTGTATTCACGACCTTGAAAACCTAAAATATCAACTGGTTTCCTTACGATGTTTTCCTTCACCATTTGAGAGCGCTAGCATTGCGCACATATTAATTTTATAGAAATAACCAATTTATTAACGACCGGACCGGAGACAGCCTTAAGATTAGAAGGCAGGGATCTCACTACTGGGCCACTGATAAAGTAACTCATCTCAGTTGCAGAGGTTTAAGGTTATAGTTATAGAAACACCACGTGACTGTCGTGGGCGATTTACTAGTAGGTATTATTAAGTTGGAGGCAAACATCGTGAGAAACCAAGTCATTGTAAAAGATTGGTGAAATCCCACCAACAAGCAAACTGAGCAAAAAACTGTTTTAATATTTGTATGAATTTAGTTAATTTTTGATTGTAGGTACATTATTTACCTACAGAAAAGAAGTAGGTATTTGCTAAGCGATATATTTGACATCAGAAGGAAAAACCTTCTTTACATACAAAGACAGTCATCACAGCTCAGTTGGTAGTAGCTTTGCTTTGTTTTTTACACATATTGCTGATGGAAGTGGAACAAGCAAATGCCACCTGATGTTAAGTCGTCAAATCTCGCAGGTCACGTTTGAGGTCAGGTTGTTAAGAAAGTGACTTGAGATTCACTTTTCTGTGTTCATCAAACTGAGGCAGGTGTTAAGTCTCATGTGCCTGTCATTTCACCAATACCACTTCAAACCAAAAAGCAGAATCAAGTGGTATACGAATAATTAAGTTTGGCGTCCCTTCATCAGCCAAAATAAGGAGTGTCCAAGAGTGGACATAAGCCACTCCTTAGTGTGGGTAAATTTTCCATATTCACCACGTTTGATAGGTACATGGCGACCGCAATGTCGATGTTTGATACTCAGGAGAAGCCGCTGTCTGTCTTCTGATAGATACGTTCGTTTCAGATAGTAATAGGAGATCCCATTTCAACTAGGAGCCGGTATTACCATGACTGAGTTTGCCAGCACTTAAGACAAACTAACCTTCCAAATATTTTCAGATTTACCATGGATCCTACAGTGAGAGTGGATACGCTGTCCGCAATCTTCGGTCAGCTCTTTATGTCAGTCTCCATCTATGGGTGCCAGCAGACCTTTGTCCAGCGGTACTGCTCCATGTCTTCTGAAGCCAGGTTAATCTTCTTTAAAGTATTTCTACGGGCGAAAGAGGTTTAGGCTTGGTTTTGTCAGACCAACAGCTGAGATGAATTGAATATATTGAACACAGGGATAAAGGATAAAAATATTCTTAACCAATAGTGCTGCTGGAAAAAGTTGAGCGTAAGTAACAGTGGATTACTTAACATCATCATTCATGGTGATGACGTTTTGATCACTTTGTATTTGATGAAAGGATGCCAAGATTTAGCTATATTTTAAGAGCCCAATGTGTATTCATTGGGATCTCTGTCCTTCCATGCATGACATAATTTTTTAATTGAAAAATGTGACAGAAAAGAAGAGATTCTGGTATTGAAAAGTTACTCCTGTCCATAACAATTATTGTATTACATCAAGCATGCCCACTGAGGACGTAATTACGAAGCTTCATGCATCTGGAGTTGAACCGTAACACACTCTCCAACAGTAATGCGAGCATTACTACATTGCACCAGGAATAGTTACAGGAGGTAATATTTCCCTACACGATCTCTTCCACTAGCTCTACCACTAGCTTCTGAAGGCTAAAAGGAGCCAGTTTATTATTTATATTCATGTGCATATTTTCTCTCGTCTTTTCAGGGTACGCAGAACTCTCTACGCCAACGTCCCAGCAGTAGCAGTTCTCTTCAGTCTGTCCTGGGTAGTTGGCATGGCTCTCTACGCAGTATATAAAGACTGTGACCCACTAGCCTCTGGCATCATCTCAGCTCCTGATGAAGTGCTTCCGTTCTACGTAGAAGACCAGTTATCCTTTTTGCCTGGAATGCTTGGGTTATTTCTGGGTAGTTTGTTTAATGGGGCCTTGAGGTGAGTAAGCTTATTATTCTTTTTGGAACCCAGTATTATAAGCTCATTACTGAACGGCTTCCCGTATTTAAGAAGACTATAATAACCAAGAACCACCTGGATTGGTAAATGCATAAGTATTGTTGGTAGAAGAAGCTGCGACTTTTCTTCTGATGCTTTCTCTTATTCGCCTTTAGCGACTTACACGGGAGGTGATAGTAAGGTCCAGTTCTATGTTGGAATTACGACGGCCTATTTGTGTACATTTTAACACAACATCATCTAGCCTCAAACTAAGCATAGCTTGTACCATATGGGAACCAGATAATTGATAAAATACTTTAATATGTTTAAGCACCCAAACACAGACCAAACATCTATGTTCTAGTTTTTTTTTTCTAGTTTCTACACAAGTGATTATACTCAGAAGGAATCAAACCCACTACCTACAACGCAAAAAGCAGGGCTACTGCGAACTGAGCTTGTCACAGTTCAGTTCGTAGTACCCCTGCTTTCTTCGCGTTCTGCTGCAAGCCCTCAGTTTTGTTTATTTCTTTTTCAACAGACAAAATTCGTCCAAAACTTGTAGGTTAGAACAACTTTATAAATTACTAAAAACAATGCGTGCATAGCTAGCCCCAAACTTAGATATCTTAGTACGAATTTAACTATTATAATATAATAGTTATAGATATCTTTCAGTTTTCTGGTGTCAAACGTGAACTCACTCGCGACGGTGACTTGGGAGGACTTCGTGTCTGCTGCACCGCCTTTCAAAGGTATCAATGATAAGCAGCAACTGACTGTCATCAAGATTATTGGAGTAATTTATGGTACGTACCTAGATACAAATAAACAGGCCTTTAAAACACCAACAACGATTTAGGCCGGTTTTTTAATACAGTTTTGGAAGGAGTAGTAGAGCTCTTAGTGAAGGGCTCACCCGGGGAAGTACTATCACCACGCCTATTCCTGCCGCCAAGCAGCTTGCTGTGTTCCGGTTTGCAGGGTGTGGGTGCCGGTGAAATTACAGGCACATGAGGCTTGTATGCCTCAGGTTAATGGACGCAGAGCAGTGTATTATAAGTTACGTTCTTAACGAACGTGATTTACAAGGCAATACTTTGTTATAGGCGATGGTAACCACTTAACAACAGGTGGGTCAAATGCTTGTTCCATAAGCAAATTGTATAAAAAAAGACGAATAACGATTTTAAGCCTTATTCTCAATGACGCGTGATAACTTATAATAGGTCATGAACACTATCAAAGGTATCAAGTTTCATTTTAATGCGTTTAGCCATTACTATGTGTCTGAGTCACAAACATCTAAGCACACACTAGCGGCACCCTTTGTTATTTTCTTTTGTTACCTTTTCACTTTTATTTTGTTTTGTTTGCGTGTGCAAATAAGTAGGTTCTTTGCACCTGTTAGCTGAAGGTACCTGTTAATGAATAAAATAAATCAACAGTAAATGAACTGTATAAATTGGTATAAATAAACCAAAGTTTTTTTCAATTGACACCTTTTTGCCAGTATTAATAATATCTGGGCTGACTTCACCGAACCTCTTTATATTGGTACTAACTGTTGCCCGCGATTTCATCTGTTACTTCTCCGGCTTTTTTTTGTAAATTTGACTATCACGAAAAAGTATTTTCATTTTTCGGGTTAATCCATCCACATCGAGCGAAAAAGACAAGGCTGCTACACGGACTACTTGACAACCCAGATCGTAGTTGCTCTGCCTTCTGCGTTGTAGGTGGTGGGTTCGATTCCCGCCGAGAACAAACATTTGTGCAATGAACATAGATGTTTGTTCTGTGTCTGGGTGTTATAGTGTATACTAAGTATGTATTTAAAAAAAAGTATATAAGTATTCTATTGGGCATCTGGTTCTCATAGTACAAGCTATGCTTAATTTGGGGGTAGATGATGTTGTGTAAAAATGTCCAGAAATATTTAATTATTTACTACAAACTAAGCTGTGACACGACACAGTGCTCAAGCGACGATTTTTCTTCTATGTATCTTTCTTCTTTGATGTCTTAGTGTTTTTGTTGGTTTGTGTGTGTCTGGTAGTAAATAAACAAATGTCTATGTCTGTCTATGTTTGTGACGGCTGTTTTTATAGCAATTTTTCTTTTTCAGCTATCGTCATAATGTTGCTGTCTCTTTGCGTGGGCATGGTCGGTGGAGTGGTGGAAGGCTCTCTCCTCGTGACTTCAGCGACCAGTGGGGCTCTACTAGGAGTGTTCACGTTGGCAGCTCTATGCCCGGTCGCGAACGGCAAGGGGGCTCTCTGTGGAATCATTGCTTCACATTTTATAACGATATGGATGGCGGCAGGAAGATTGCTTTATGTCAATAAGAAGGTTGATATGTTACCAGTATCAACAGAGGTTAGTACGAAATCACCTTTTCTCAAAATGTTATGAAGAAGTAGTAGTAGAGCTCTTAGTGAAGGGCTCGTTCGGAGAAGTACTACCACCATACCTATTTCTGCCGCCAAATAGCTTGCTGTCTTCCAGTTTGAAGGGTAGGTGCTGGTGTAATTACAGGCACACGTAGCTTAACACCTGTATACCTCAGGTTGATGGAAGCAGAGTAGCGCATTGTCTGTCAGTAAAGATAAGAGTTCTTATAATTGATAAAGATTTGAAAAGAGCAAAGCTAGCAATGCTCAGACAGCCATCACAGCTCAATTCGTAGTAGCCCTGCCTTCTGCGCTGTAGGTGGTGGGTTCGATCCCCACCGAGAACAAACATTTGTGTGATGAACATTGATTTTTGTTAAGTATATATACAAAAAAAAAACGTATGCTAGTATTCTATCAGTCATCTAGTTCCCATAGTACAAGCTATGTTTAGTTTAGGGCTCAGTGCCGGATTTGCAGTCTTGGCCGCCCTAGGCCCCAAGCCATCAGCCGCCCCTTTCTCAGCATCCACCATATACTGCCCTACTAAGCGCAAATCTGGCCGCCCTAGGCCCAGGCCTAGGGTGTAGGGTGTAGGGTGTAAATCCGCCACTGTTAGGGCTAGATGATGTTGTGTAAAAATGTCCACAAGTAAATGCTTTGACAATACAAGGAAACTAATATTTTCTGTTCTAGGGTTGTCTCAACACAACTATGAACGTCTTGTCTGTTACTCCTGCATTGCCATCTAGTGTAAACAAGACTCTAATGCATCTAGCATCACTGTTGGAGTCCAGTAGACGTACCAACGTTCCTGAGGACTCTTTCTAGTAAGTATCTGTAGTGGCATCTAGCGAGCTGTATATGATATGATATGATATGATGTGTCCTGGCCGATTTCGGCAACAGCGACTGTGTGAACTGAACAGGCATAATTAACTCTAACTTAAAATTAAGGCTATAATTAAAAACGAAGAACTACCTTGAACCGCGCTTTCGAAGTTTGCACGAAAATCGTAATCAAAGTGTGTGGGTGCTGGTGTAATTACAGGCACATGAAGCTTAACACCTGTATGCCTCAGGTTGATGGACGCAGAGTAGTGCATCGTAAGGATAGATAGATAGATAACACTTTATTGTACACAAGAAAAATTTGTTAAAAACAGACAAGGTTTACAAAGTACAATGAGCGGCCTTATCGCTGAAAGCGACACGTTTATAATGAGCGTGACCTGCGAGGCAATGGTAATCACTTAACATCAGGTGGGCCATCTGCTTGTTCCATTAACAAGTAACATAAAAAAGAACCACAAAACCAGAAATGACGTTTATTTTTTTCGCATTTACAGTGATTCGAGCCTTTACAAAATGTATGCAGTCTCCTATATGTGGTACGCAGTCATCGGTACAGTGACATGCGTCATAATTGGAATCATTGTTGGCGCTCTGACGGGGAAAGAAAGTGACAAATTCGACGAAAGACTTCTACATCCAGTTATCGCAAAGATTTACCGCAGAATACCAGGAAAAAAGCGAACATACTCCACAGAAAAATCGGAAAACGAAAAGGAATCTTCAGTCAAAACTGAAATCACTGTCTCTGATGACATCAAAAGTGATTTAAATACTGTATCTGATATTAAAGCTCAGAAAACTGAAGAACCTTCAAGCCAGATGCCGGAAGTTAAACTTTCAGCTAGGAACCTCGAGCGGCAGAATACAGGGAGGTTCACAATTATCAACTCAGTTCCTCCAGGGTCTCAGGTTCATCCTGAAGAACCTGAAGATGTTTCAGGACTCTCATCAAGTAATTGCAGACTGTTTGATGCGTATGATGCTAATCCTAAACAATCTCCAATTCCTGTAAAACCTAAACATTAGTTATACTTTAGCTATGTAAGTTATACGAATTTACTAAGTTTAGAACTTTTATAGGTTTTGACACTATAATAAACAGCATTACGAATTTAAATCCAGGCACGGTAGATATCCCCTAAGATCTCTTAGTACCAAGTACCTACTCGATATTCATTGCGGATATCTAATGGGTAGGTGGCCCACATTAGGCATCCAAATAATATCACTTGGTCCATACCTACCCACATTTTGCAGTAGTTGGTATTACGTGACAGGTTGAAAACCTATCGCCGCTGCTGGAATCCTAACTGGTTTCCTTACGATGTTTTTCTTCACCGTTTAAAAGGCATTGCGGACACAATTTTTTTTATAGAGAAATGCATTGGTGCACGACCAGAATCGAAGCCACGATCTTAGGATCTAAAGGCGGGCTCACTCTCTTTAGACCACTGGTACTCTGTGACATAAAAAAGAGTAAACTTGCCCAGTATCATGTACCATCTTCTCAACCTAGTCGGTTTTATTCACAGAAAAGACGTGTTACACTAGCTTACACTAGCTGTTGCCCGTGACTTCGTCCGCTTGGTTCGTTTTTTCCGTTTTACTTACAGTTATTGTTATATTTTTGCTAGTTTAGGTACACAACATCTTTATAAATTATAGAACTCAATCATATATAGAACTCTCATCGTTTAAGGCAGCGAATTTACCCCAAGGCGGGAATCGAACCCACAACCTCCTCGCAGGTGGACATTCGCCCGCCGCGCCACATTGGTCGTCAATTGTTATTGATAGAATCAAATAAATTTTCACAACAATACATTTTCCGCAGCCGCGGTTTCAACTAAAACTACTTTTTTCTTTACAAATTTTTTGCTACTCTTAAATATTTATTCTGGTTGTTTAGTTAAATTATGCTAGTTAATAATGCAAAAAAAAAACAAAAAGCAAATCAGTGACTAGGTAAACTATTACTTTGACTTATAATAGTTACAGCTATTTATATCATGTATTTTTATGTGCTTAGATTTAAGATTTAAGAAAAGCTTAGCGTAGTACTTAGCTAGGTAAATTATAAAATATAATAGCCTATATTTATAATACCTAGTTATATTAGGCTGTCTACAGTCTTTTTTTACTTTAGCAAACTAAAATACAGGACAAATTATTGTGTCATCACTTTTACGCTCTGTATATATATCAGCCTGAAAGAAGTTTATGCAGGCCAATAATTGTTTTGAAAGAATTGTGTATAAACTGTTGGCAAACCTAAATAAATACCTATACATAAATATGTCTGAATATAACATAATTTGTACTAGTGTTTGTTGTAAAAGCTAAACTGTGAGGATGGATAGGTACTGGGTAAGCCTACTTCATCTAAAATCCTGTCCCAAGCACCTAGATGGAGTAGCCCCCCGTAAATAGAGACACGACTGAAAAAGATGCCTCTGACGCTGCATAAATTATCTAAAATAAATGTAAAAGCCTGTTTACTTTTACTTTGTTGTAAAAGTGATAAGATTAAAAAAAATATTTTAAACAGTTAACTTCTGATGCAGCTAAGATGGAGGCTCGATTCTTTTAAGGGTTCCATGCCCTAAAACGGGACCCTATTACTAAGACTCCGCTGTCTGTCTGTCTGTATGTCACCAGGCTTATATCCGCTGTCTGTCTGTCTGTCTTATATCTCATGAATTGTGATAGAGAATTGCAATTTTCACAGATGATGTACTTTTATTGCCGTTATAACAACAAATACTAAAAAACAGACTCAATTTGAGGTACCCAGTTTAGGTGGCAATCTAGTAAGACTCAAAGATATTTAATACATGTAACTTGTTGTAATGATAAGCAGTTACACACTGTGGTGTTGGAGAGATGGTTGCAAGTGTGAGCCTGAATCTCTAGTGCTGTGAATGTGAAGAATTTTGTTTTCTTAAGGTTTTTATCAAGCCAGAAGATAACGTTGGAGGGACATAGTTCTGCATGTCGTTTAGCCAAATAGTGTAAAGATATTATGAATGTTGGGTATTTTTGTAGATATTTTAATACTTTTAAAGTTTTTACAAAATATTGTATGTATCTAGAATAATTAGAATACCAGAGTAATGTTTGAAACTTAATGAAGATTGTGATATTACTATTAATCAATGTAACAATTATGAGTGATAATGAATGTGTGATGATTTAAGTCCAAAGATTTCTTTTTTTTTATGTGAATTGTTGATGGAACAAACATATGGCCCACCTGATGTTAAGTGGTTACCATCGCCTAAAACAAAGCATTACATAGTTACGAACTTGCTCTACAATGTACTACTCAGCGTCAATCAACTTGAGGCTTACAGGTGTTAAGCCAAAAGTGCCTGTAATGTGTGGCACCCACACCCTTCAAACCGGAACACAGCAAGCTGCTTGACGGCAAGAATAGGTATGGTGGTAGTACTTCCCCGGAAGAGCCCTTCACTAAGAGCTCTACAATACTGAGATAACATTAAATAATGTAATTAAATACCTGTCGTTTTATTACCTTTCCATCTTTACCTTATATTTTATTACCGACCAATGTGGCGACGGGCGAATGTCCGCCTGCGACGCAGGAGGTTGATAAATGTTTGTACGATCTGCAAATATTTATTCGGGTGTTCTGGGTATTTTCTAGAAATAATAAAAAATATCTATGTATGTAATGTATTGTATTAAGTAGGTATATCAGTCATCTAGTAGGTACCCATA
The DNA here is from genome assembly GCA_947095575.1 of Electrophaes corylata. Lineage (NCBI taxonomy): Eukaryota > Metazoa > Arthropoda > Insecta > Lepidoptera > Geometridae > Electrophaes > Electrophaes corylata. The sequence continues at coordinate 7,362,753 of OX352722.1, read as the reverse complement.
AGACAAGCTCTGCTTAGCTGTTGGGGCTAGATGATGCTGTGTGAATTGACCAGCATTATTATTACTATCTTAATTCAGCATTGGGTGAAAATAGGTTAAAAGAGAGAGAGAAGAAAATAGCGCTTGTCTTAAATATCTTTTACTAGCGGCCGCTCGCAGCTTCGCCGCGTAGCAGTTTTTTTCCCGTTACCGTTATTTTTTTGGGATAAAAAGTAGCCTATATTATGTTAATCCAAGTAATAATCTATGTTTATTTTAAATTTTATCCGAATCGGTTTACTGGTTAGAGCGTGAAAGTGTAACAAACATCCATGCATTCATACTTACAAACTTTCGCGTTTATAATATTAGTAGGATTTATTTCTTTTCATTTAAAATGTAAATTTGTAGGTACAGCAAGATAGTTGGTCCCAAGCTGTACCCTGATATATCAGGGACGTAATATATCACGATTGGGTTTCATTCATACGCAAATTGAAGCCCCGAGGTACCTTTACGGTACTTGCATGAGCTTGAAGACGCATGTCTTGGATCTTTTATATTTACGGGTAAGCTATTTATTTCAAATATACTTGTTTCAAACTAAAATAATCCTACTCATATTATAAATGCGAATGTTTAGATGGACGGATTATTATTATTATTACTATCTATTATATTATATATTATATTATGTAAGTTTGTAAGTATGGATGGATGGGTGTTTGTTCCTCTTTCACGCTCTAACCAGTTAATCGATTTGGATGAAATTTGGAATCGATTGTAATCTGGAATAGGATATAGGCTACTTTTTATCTGCTGAAAACTGCCACGCGGGCTAAGCTGCGAGTGACCCTACTAATATTATAAATGCGAATGTTTGGATGGATAGATGGATACAATCCATACAGCATTATCTAGCCCCAAGCTAAGCAGAGCTTGTGTTATGGGTACTAATAGATGACTGATATACTTATTACAATACATTACACATAAGTACATAGATATTACGGTGGTATTATAATTTTCAATGTTTTTCTAAGACTTTAAAACCAATATTTTAATGTAGGGTCTTTGTGGTTGTGGTAGACGGGTCACGCGATATATTTCTGGCCTTTAACCGCACTCTTTGTTATAAGGGTCACCAATGTAACCGACACTGGAAATAACAAGGGTTTCAATTGTCTAAAACATTGGGAACACAATTCATTTAGAACAAAGCCAGAAACTACCTGATAGGTAGACTTTTGCGACTGATCTAAATAATTTATAATAATAATAATAATGCTGGACAACCCACTCAGCATCATCTAGCTAGCCTCAAGCTAAGCAGAGCTTATGTTATGGGTACTAGATGACTGATATACTTAATACAATACATTACATACATAGATATTTTTTATTATACATAAAAAATACCCAGAACACCTGGAATAAGCATTTGCAGATCGTGCAAATATTTATCCCAAGGCGGGAATTGAACCCGCAACCTCCTGTATCGCAGGCGGACATTCGCCCGCCGCGTCACATTGGTTTTAAATCATTGGCATTTGTGAGTCTCTTTTCAGCGTGACAACTGTATCATGTGACAGAAAGAGACAACGGTAACCAACTTTTTGCAGTATTTTACTAGAACCTAAATTATAATTCCAACAGCCTCTTTGGTAAACATAAAACTACTTAAGCCCTTCGACCTCAAGTTCTAACCTTTAGAACAAGTCATCCAACTTTGAATCCTTTGATGTTCTTCTAAAGCTTGGTAATTACTGCTTCGTGTTGGCTTCGTATCGTTATACGAGCATGCTTTCTCTTTCACCATAGAGAGCTAGTTGACGAGCTAGTTGACGAGTTACTTGACGTCTTCTAGGCTTGGTCGCGAGGAACTGGCGCTTAGATTCACCTAGATTTAAGACGTTTCAATATGATCCCTGCGGATATTACTGAATAAATGCTTTTTGACTTTGACTTTGACCGATGTGGCGCAGCGGGTGAATGTCCGCCTGCGATGCAGGAGGTTGCGGGTTTGATTCCCGCCTTGGGATAAATGTTTGTACGATCTGTAGTCATGCTTGTTCCGTCATTTATGCTACTGCTACGGGAACAAGTATATGGCCCACCTGATATTAAGTGGTAACCATCACCTATAACTAAGCATTGGCTTGTAGTTCACGCACGTACGTGCCCTACGATGCTCTACTCTGCGTCCACTAGCCTGAGGCATACAGGTGTTAAGCCTCATATACCTGTAATTTCACCGGCACCCACACCCTTCAAACTGAAACACAGCAATGCAAGCATAACTGCTTGGTGGCAGAAATAGGAGGTAGTACTTCCCCGGACGAGCCCTTTTGCAAAGAGCTCTACTTCTACTAAAAAAACTACTAGATTGATGGCATACTGACAATTGGGGTCTAAGCCATAAACAACAACACCGAATCGTGTTAGTGAGCCATCAAAGACTATCGACTTAGGGAGATAATTAAGTAGATTTCATATTTATGGAAATTTATGTAATTAATACAAACTTTACTTGTATCTATGTATGTAATATAATATTGTATTAAGTATATCAGTCATCTAGTACCCATAACACAAGCTCTGCTTAGCTTGGGGCTAGATGATGCTGTGTGGATCGTCCGGCATTATATAAAAAAAAAAAAAAAAAAATCTATATCCAACCAAATTACTGTGTTTTGCCATCTATACCAACTATAAGAATCTTTGTCCTGACTGACTGATATACACCATGTCCCAAAATACAACGATAGGTAGGTACCTGAGAGTGGACCTACTCATGACTAAAAAAAATATCACAATTTATTTTGAAATTATAAAACGAATTCTAAAATCTATCGAAAATTAAACACCCTTTATATTATTTTTAACTACCATGACCAAATGTTTTAAATATCTCAGTTTTTTTTTGTATCTGCAAGCTAATATCTCAAAAACCCAAGACTTGTAAAATACACCCTCAAAAACCCAGAATGCTTGTAGATTTTACACAAATTTCAAGTCTCTACGACCAGTGGTTTAATCTGTGCGTTGTCTATTTAGTTAGTCAGTCAGGACAAAAATTCTTCTAAGTTACATAAATGATTTATCTATGTAAGTATTTGCTTGCTTTAAGCAGCGTTCTGGAACCGTTAGGGAATAAAGGTTCTCGAATAGCGACCACGAACCGGAAGCCGAAGCGTAGGACGTCCTACCCGATGGACTGACGACATTGTTAGGATCGCAGGAAGTCTATGGATGGAAAGGGCTCAGAATCGTTCTTTCTGGAAACGTGTGGGGGAGGCCTTTGTCCAGCAGTGGACTTCTACAGGCTGATGGTGATGATGACTTACTTCTAGAATACAGATACTAGATTAGTGACGGTGCAAGAAAAAGTCACAAACACATTAGGTGGTAAGTTTTACCACAGTTCAAAAACAGAGTTCAAAGTTATAACAAACCAATTTAGCAAGTCTGTAAACTCGATATCTCTAAAGGCCATTTCGCCCTAAGCCCTCCTCCGGACAGAGATTTTAATCTGCGTAAATAAATGACTGGAATAGATTGGGTGTCACAATCAGTAAAAACACTAACACAAATTTTCGAGTGATGAAAATAAATTATGTTTTTTCTGAACCTGGGTGTTATATCCGTGTTTTATCAGCTTCTGGTTCTCAAAGTATAAGTTTTGCTTAGTTTGGGACTTTGACTTTGACACTGATGGTGTTGTGTCAAATTTATGTCATTATTTATTACTAATACACTCCTGTGAGGCTTACAAATTACTTTTTAAAAGAATGATACAGCACCGGTGGTCTATTGGGAGTGACCTCGCCTTCTGATCCTAAGGTCATGAGTTCAAATCCGGTCGTGCGACAATGGATTTTTCTACCAAAAACGTATAAACACAATGCAATGTATTCCAAACGGTGAAGGAAGACATCGTGAGGAAACCAGTTAGTATCCTAGCAGCGGCGATACGTTTGCAACCTGTCACGTAAGGAATACGAACTACGCAAAATGTGGGTTTGTACCAAATGTGATATTGGACGTACCGCTGTCTACCCCTAGACATCCTCAAAGAATCTCAAGTAGCTCTAGCTGGGCTAAAGTCATGAAGCTATTTGTTTTAATAATGAATTTTACCTAAATACAAAACTATGCAAAACTGTTCATTCTGCTTGAATACATCTACTTATACTGTGCAAATGGATAGAGTTAATCAACTATTATCGAAGTTCAGATTTGATTAAACTTTCAAAGGTATTAAAATATTCACTGAACAATAAAAGGTGCCTTTATTATCTTTTCAAACTAATTACAAGCTAAAATATTTGTTTTTAACTAGAAAATTTCAAATCTTCTAGCGTGTCAGATAATTACACTTTACTGGCGTAGAAATTCGTCATTTCCACGGCAGTGTCCGTGGCTTACAAATATACAAATACAAGCGGCCGGCAGCTTTGCCCGCGTGGCAGTTTTTTACCATTTCCGTTATTTTTTCGGGATAAAAAGTAGCCTATATGTTAATGTAGGTTACAATCTATATTAATTCCAAATTTCATCCAACTCGGTCAACTGGTTAGAGTGTGAAAGAGTAACAAACATCCATCCATCCATCCACCCACCCATCCATACTTACAAACTTACGCGCTTATAATATTAGTAGGATATAAATATATTGTAGGGCACAAGGGGCACAGGAGCAAATGGGGCATAGACTGGATGAGAGCTACGCAATCGCATTCAGTCAGAGAGACGTCTCGCATTCCCCATCTGAATAAATTTCATCTGCTGCGACCTGAGTCTGGAGCCTACTGGTAGACTTCCAGGTCGGCCACGGCACATCGTGTGCCGGAGACAGTTGCTCTTGCGGAGCTATGAATTCAGGTGGTGGTGGGTAATTGCTTTTCCATAGTCTGATTTTAATATCAGATGGGTCTGAATTCAACTTCAACTTCAAATCAGAAGCATTTTTTATTTCATAATTTTTTATTAAAGATTGTTGTGAAAGCGGATATACGTATATATTTACAAAAATACAGGTATATGCCACTAATACTACTAACTTGATATCTGGGTGCCCATAGTACAAGCTATGCTTAGTTTAGAGCTAAATGATGTTGTGTGGAACTGGCTACCCATTATTAAATATCTTCTAACTGCAGGTAGAAAACAAAATTTATATTAAAATAAAAAAAATACCATGAATGGCATTGTTCTATGCTTTGGTTATTGTTAAAATAAATAATCTTTCATCGAACAAACAACTCTCTTAACAAAATATTTCTCTGTTCGCTAGAAGCCATTATTTTATCAATTGTTTCACAAAACCTTTTATTGGAAGGCAATTTGTTAAATTGCCGGAAAAAATATATGATCACTTTAAATGGAGGGAACAAACGATTCCAAATTAATGATCCTAAATATATGTTTTATATTATATTTTCGCTAGCAAAAAGCGCGTGACTTCGCACGCGTTTCGCAAGCTTCAACTCCTGCTGTACCGGTTTAGTAGTTGAATTTCAGTAATTCTTTTCTTAGTACATACCTTTACGCACCAAGACAAATATACACTGAAAACTTTAAATCTCTATAATCAGTAGTTTAAACTGTGCGCGTCTATACGCCAGTCAGTTAGTCAGTCAAAACAAAGATTCTTATAATTGGTATAAATTTACAGCTTGCTGATGGAATAAGCGCCTGAAGGGTCGTTTCCCCATCCCCCTCTATTTATCTCTAAATAAAAAAAATCTTTAAACAAATCATGGAACTTGTGTGCCAATTTTCGTCGAAATCGGTTGAAAATGCGACCTGTAGGCGAGAACAGACAGACAGACGGACAAAAGCACTCACGTTATAATCGCCAGGCACGGTAGGCATCTTCTAAGTTGGACGTATCATAAAGTTATAAACATAAATATAACAATTGTATAAGGTAACTGTTAGTATACAATAAAACATTGACTTCAAAGAAACTTTACCTCGATTGAAATGTGAACAGAAGATATTAAATAAACATAAAAAATATTATATTTATTAAAAAATCCGTGCTGCAAACGTACAACATTGATGAACAAAATGAAAATAGAAACTGGAGGTTCAATTTGAAGTAACTAAGTTTCCGATCGGTTCCTAGATGGCGCTGTATAGAGAGCTAAACAAACTAATGAATGAACTATACCAAAAAATGGGTTTGGCATAGATGGTGATCATCAATGATTTTATAATTGACATCATAAGAATCATTTTGGAAAACTCTGCGTGAACATCAAAAAAATACGGAGAAGTGATAAGTTTTACATTCAGCTCTAATAAACCTACGAGCATCCGTTAGGTTAATTTCAAAAACAGTCAACGTAACGTGACGTACGTAAACGTTACGTTACGTTGACTGTTTTTGAAATTAAAATTTGAAAAGTTCTTTCTACATTGGAAAGAACTTTTCAAATTCAAATCTACTTTCTACATACAGTGTAGCTTACACTATCCTCGGATGACATAGGCTATATTATGTTTAAAAAACAATTAGGGATCCTTACTAAAACCCGTGCGAAGCCAGTACGCTTGTATCAAATAAAAAAAACTACCGTATCCATGACTAATTTTTTAAATCTACGTCCTCCTCGTTATCCCAGCCGTGTGCCTAATGACTCGGTAAAAAACCTCTAGCGATGACGTTTCAGTGGCCGCCTCTCAAAACGAAAGGAAAAACCTATTTAGGGATTTAGCGGGTAGCTGAAATCTTTTACGTAAAAATGTTGAGGGTAGTTTTGCGGTAGAGTAATGCATATTTAGGTAGGGTATATTTAGATACATTTTAACCTTATAATATAGCTAAGCTATTCGTTTTTTTTATAAAATTTGCTCATGCAAAAAGCAAATGACCCACCTTATTTTAAGTTGTTACCTATTAAAGTATTGCCTCGTAGGCCATGCTCGTTATCAACGTGTCCTACAATAAATGGCTCAGCGTACATCAACCTGAGGCATACAGGTGATAAGACTCATGTGCCTGTAATATTAGGTTAGTAGTTATTATTATTATTCTGTTTGATAAGCTATCACTGTAATACTAACGGACACGTCTTGTGAGATAAGCTAAACAGAGCTTGTGTTATAGGTACCGAAGATGACTGATATATTACATGCATACATATTTTTTATTATGCACAGAAAATACCCAAAACACCTAAAATAAATATTTGCAGATCATACAAATATTAATCCCAAGGCGGGAATCAAACCCGTAAGCTCCGTCGCAGGCGGACATTTGCCCACCTCGCCACATCGGCCGGCCTTATCTTCTTCAAAAAAAGATAAATAACGCTACAATAAACTTCCCCCTTGTTAGCTATTCTTCTCCCAATCAAAAATCGCGATCGACTATTTCTTTTAATAACTCAAGGAACTTTATGCCAATTTTCATTAGAATCAGTTGAAAAATGCGACATGTAGGCGATAACAGACAGACAGCCGGGCAAAAGTATTTATGGCCAATCTCAAAACTGAGACGCTTCGCTCGCTTTGCTCGCTCGGTCAATTATTATTATTATCTGTTATATCAGATAATCAAAACGTCATTATTGAAATTCTCACTTCAAGTGATCACTTCGATTCTATGAAGTAAAGCCTTTTGACTTTGATTTCTTTTTTATAGTGTAATAAAAGTATTCCATTTTACAAAAGCATTAAAAATTCTAAGTCAATTCTAAACCAATGTCAATAAATCCGAAGGTCAAGGTTAATAAACTGAAACCGAATTGAAATTCACGAAACAATCAGTCTCTGAATAGCATTGAATTATAATGCTCTATTTTTCTTTTCAATTGGTGAGGAAAATTGAATTTTACATCATAGCTGAGCGATTGCTCTGTCTGACAGCTGAACGTGTCTTATGAATCACGAGAGCGTTCGAGTGAGGCGTTCGAAGCAATACATTATACGCTAGTGGGTTCTGTTAGAACAGTAGACCTCGCGAGCCCTTTTAACCATGCAATAACCAACATCTTCCCTTTTCCGTAACTTGAAATCCATCCATATATTACACTAGCGGCCGCTCGTAGCTTCGCCTGCGTGGCAGTTTTTTCCCGTTCCCGGCTTTATGCATGCAAAGGCTCCGCCCGATCGGTTTAAAATTGACAAAGTTTCATACAAACTTTTATCCCCTATTTTATCTCTTTGAGGATAGAATTAATTAAATTCCGTACTTAGCGGATGCCTACGTCATAACATCTACCTGCATGCCAAATTTCAGCCCGATCCGTCCAGTGGTTTGGGCTGTGCGTTGAAGATGTCAGTCAGTCACTTTTGAGTTATATATATTTAGATTATTACAGTAAACTTTCCCTTCTTCACCTCCTCTACTCCCCCTTTTAAGTTTTTTTACCCAACATCTTGTGTAGAATTAAGTCCTTAATTTGACTTACAAATTTGATTGAAATTCGTTGATAAATAACGCTACGGCAAACCTCATACCTTTTCCCCCAATCATAAGTCTAAAAAACTAAATAAAATAAATCAAGGAGCTTGTTGCCAATTTTATAAAAAACATTCACATTTCATTTAACTAAAAATGCGACGTAAGGTGAGAACCGACTGACAGACGGACAAAAGCATTTTTTGCCAATAACGAAACGTAGGCGCTTAGCTCTTTTGGTCAATTATGTTTTATAGTTGTAGTTATAATAATAGACCCAGCGCATTGGCAAAATCAAATGAAATTAATCAAAAATTTTTTACCGTGAACGTGTGCTCTGAATCTCAAGAGCACGTGAGTGAGTCGTTTGAGGAGTAATATACGTCTATGGGATATGGTCTAGTGGGAGTGACTTTGCCTTCTGATCCTAAGGTTGTGGGTTCTACTAACGGACTCTCGTAGAATATTTAAAAAAAAAAAAAAACGTTTATTTCGGACAACATAAAATCCATAGTGTTAGTAGCCTTAACTTATTTGTTAGTATTAAGTATAAGAATAAAAAGTAAATCCTCCCTAGATCGCATTCCGGATAAGGCTTACCCAGAATGGTGAGGAGCATCTATCAGATAAAGTTTATTGTAAACGGGTATGAAATCTAGATGAACCTAAGCAATAAACTGTAGATTGTGTGTTACAGAACAATACCTGCTTGCATCTAACAAGCGAAACCTCAAACTAATGCTAGTAGTTTAAGTAACATAAACTCAATAACTCCCCGTTTGAAGGGCACACCCTCGTAATTTAACGTGATATATTTTAGGGGCGGACATTTTTCCAAAATTACTGTTGAGACCCGCTTTTAACAAGCAACGGCAGTTTCATAACGGTCGTCTTTTAACGGTAAACTGTACCTAAATTGAAATGTCATTTTAAGGCAAGAAGTACTTGAAGTTTTAGCATTCATTTGTTTAATTTTGTATTTCTAAATTAAACAAATAAACGTCTATTCATAAAAAAACGGTACAGTTACAGTAAAAAGTACAAACTTAAAAATAGAGAGAAAAAATGAAATAGCGTCACGATTTTAATCCATGATAGAATATTCCCTCAGATCCCTCAGTACCAAGTGCCTACTCGAGATTCTTCGAGGTTGTCTAAGGGTAGTAAGAGGTTTGTGCAAATATTACATTCGATACATACCCATAGTTTTGCAGTAGATGGTAACTTAAAAAAAAATAAGAATAAAGCGTTACCACAGCAGAATGGCTTCGACACGGATTAAAGAATTGCGTTAAAACCGTCAAAGATTACTTAGAATTGCCTTACAGCCTATTAGGTACCTACCTACTTGGTACCAGTCCTTCGCGACCGAACCTAGATTAACATACAAGAAATTCACGACTTGGTTTCTACCGTTTTTTAGGGTTCCGTACCCAAAGGTAAGCACGTAATGAACGGGACCCTATTACTAAGAATCCGCTGTCTGTCTGTTTGTCAGTCACCAGCCTGTATCGACCTGCATGAACCGTGATTAGAGAGTTGAAATTTTCACAGATAATGTATTCCTGTTGCCGCTATAACAAACAATACAAAAAACCAAACAAAAAAAATATATAGGGGGACGCTCAAACAACGAACGTAATTTTTTTTGGTGTTTTTATTATAGATAATGGGTGCGGAACCCTCTCTTTGCACTTGGCAATCGAAAGAATTTCGAACGTCATTTAACGGTCGATGTATTTAGGAGACGAATGTTACAACCCCTGTGCGTGTTTTGGTGCGAAAAGGGATTAATCACGAATGGAAGGTTCAGTGTCGATGGAAAGTGGAAAATCTAAGAAAAAAGTAATTGAGCTAACGCTGCCCCTAAGGTTTTCGTTGAAGAACCACTCGAACCTACTACTATTTTTTTTGTGTGACTTGTTACTGAAACAAGCTAATGGCCCACCTGATGTTAAGTGGTTACCGTTACCCATAACAGAGCTGCTTGGCGGTAGAAATAGACATGGTGGAATTTAACAAACATTGGAAACATAGCATCATGGCTTTAATCCCAAGCACGTTAGATATCCTCTCCGATCTCTTAGTATCAAGTACCGACTCGAGATTCACCGGGGATGTCTAAGGGGTAGTCAGAGATACGTCCAGATAGTATATTCGGTACATACCCACATTTCGCCATAGATAGTATTCCATACGTGACAGATTGCAAGCCCATTGTCGCTGCTAGAATATTCATTGTTTCCAATGTTTTCCTTCACCGTTTGAAAGCACTTGCATTGCGTATTCTCGTAGAACCTCCGTTTGTTTTAGATTTAGACAAGGTTTAAAACCTACCTTAGTGTTCTACAATTTCATTTAGTAGGTAACATTAGCTTTGAAACCTTGATTTTCTGAAAAGTTAAAGCCGTTATAAAACGGACGTAATAATAGTAGTGTTATGCAAAAGCTTAGCTTAGATAGTATCAATCTCCAAATTGTATTTTTTAACAAATTTTAGATTCAATCTTGTCAAGCAGATGGCCCACCTGATGTTAAGTGGTTACCATCACCTATAACAAAGCATTGCCTCGTAGATCACGCTCGTTAGGAAAGTCATCGACGATGCACTACTCAGCGTCCATCAACCTGAGGCATACAGGTGTTAAGCCTCATGTGCCTGTAATTACACCGGCACTCAAACCCTTCAAACCGGAACACAGCTAGCTGCTTGACGGCAGGAATAGGCATGGTGGTAGTACTGCCACGGACGAGCCCTTCACAAAGAGCTCTACTACTACTGCATTAAAAAAAAATATTAGGCTCAGGTTAACGCCGCGGCAGGGTTCTCTTTCCCCGGCTCCACGTTCCAGTACCCCTTTCCCCCCTACCCCTGCAGGCGAAGTAGGCGACGCTATGTCTCTGACACCTGTAGTACGAACGTGTTAAAACGGAGATAGTTTAATAGAAAACAGTAGTTCCACCAACTCTCGTATATTCAATAACTTCCATGAAGTTCCAAAGCGAACACATAAATCTGTACCGCGCTGGCTGGCTTCACGAATTATGTCTATCCGCTCTCCTACAGTTGCTGAATTACGTCATCATCATCCAGGCCCTCTACTGTGAACTCTTATAGCACTACTACAAACTATCAAACCGACGGGTTTCGTGCTCGACAGCTATGATTGTTTTAGATTTTTTGTACGAGAAGACAATAATTTCTGCCGCAAAGCAGCTTGCTGCGTTCCTGTTTGAAGGGTGTGGGTGCCGGTGACATTACAGCATGAGACCTAACACATGTATGCTTCAGGTTGATGGACTCAGAGTAGTGCATCGTAGGGCACATTGCTAAAGAACGTGACCTGCAAGGCAGTGCTTGGCATAGGTGATGGTAACCACTAAAAATCAGGTGGGCCATCTGCTTGTTGTAACATCATACAGCGTAATCGGATTTCTGTTACTGTATGTGAAAGAAATGTAGGAATATTGGTTTGTAAAATTAATGCAAAAACAATTTGCCTCATCAGATGATAAACTAAAATTATTTCCAACGGCAATGCAAATCAAATTTCAAAGGTGACCGTCCATTGGAGTTATTAATAAAGTCGATTTGTGCATTGCGGTTTTGTGAATGAGGATTCATAGCATTTTATATAAAGAATTTTCAAAATGGATTTCGTGGCTTCGTAGGGCACGTTCGCCATGTCTATCGAATTCTGTGCAATTTCTAACAGTTCTTTTACGGTAAATTAATTAAATCAAGTGGTAAACTTGCCTTATAAATTTTTCCATATAAATTTTCTCCTATTGTTTTTTTGCTTAAAAACGCGATACAGAATCATTTATATGGGTCAAAAAACGACTAGTTAACATATTTAGTTAAGAAAAATTGTTGTTTCTTTATGTGTATAGGTAAAGTAAAACTTTTACACAGTTTGCACTCCTTATAGGTAGCCACTTAACATCGGGTGGGTTCATACAGTTACCTTTATTGATTAAAAAAGCCTGTAAGTTGTGCTATCACGGAATTTCGATAGACAAAATGATTTTATGTATAGTATCTATGTAATTGTATCTAGACCTGCTAGCACAAAACTAGCCTCGACATTATTTTATCGAGTGATTTCTTTGTCGATAAATTCAATAGAACTTCCTGAATTTATTGATTTATCGTTTAACTAAGTACCATGCTACCAATCCCGATAAATTTTGATAATTTTCCGTTTTTCGAGAATTTATGTCAATCTATTGATATATCCATGCTTGTAATGCTGATTCAGAAAACCTTTATTTGGAAACGAGAGCTATGGATTTTAGCGTTTTTTCTGCTAAATGAACGACGCCAATTACAAAGCACGCGCGAGAATATGAAAATTGTACAGCAAACCTAACGAACGCGGAAATGTATTTCCTCGCTGCTGGCGCTGCATTCGAACTTCACTCTTATTTTAATAACATAAGGTTGATTTTGCGATGTAGAGAACTGTTTACAGGTCGTTTTTGATTAAATTTGGTAGATTTGCGTAGCGCTTGAGAGTATCTTTATAATTAAATGTCCCTAGTGCCTGTTACATTGATTTTTATATCATGTTAGAACTTTTTGGCTTGAAAAATAAAGTGTGCAAAGAGGTTACGAATCAAGAACTTTTTGGATAAAGCAATACAAAAAAAAAACAATGTCCATTATGGCTATTGGCAGACCAGGCAGGCAGCTTGTAGAACTGACAACTACTAGGAATCAAAGGTTAACTAATAGACTACGAACTGGAAGCAAAGGACGTCACTCATCAGAAGAATCAACGTGGATGAAACTTTTTCATTAAGGAAGAGGCCTGACCGTGTGCAGCGGTGGATTTTTGAATAGAGATGCAACGGATATCCACTAACTATTCGGTATCCGGCTTATCATGATTTTTGAATGCTATCTGACCGACCGGATACTTCATGGTATTTGGCCTGTTATCGGATAGTACAAAATTTTGAAGTAGTTAAATCTATAAAAAACAGAACTTATTGTAAGACGTACTGAGTATGCTTACACTCGAATGTACTCACGAATGAGTCCCTATTCCTTACTCTCTTCGCGATTACAGGCTCTATACCGCGCCCTTTACAATTTTTTTTTTATATGACTGTCTAATGGATCAAGCAGACGGTCCACCTGATGTAAAGTGGTTACCGTCACCGATAGCAAGCCCTTGATGTACCGCTTAAGAACGTACCCTCCGTACGTACGTACTGCGTTCATAAACTTAAGACAGCTGCTACGCCTGGATATTTGGCTATCCGGCCTACACCGAATATCAAAAATCTTGTAACCGTTGCATCACTATACACTTTTTACATCACTTTTAAGTTGATGATGATGAAGATTTTACCAAAGTAAGTCGATGTTTAAGCTTACAATAATTCAAGTAATATATAAAAAATATTACTCAGAATAGTACTTTTATTTTATTGCAAAGAAATACAAATGCTCCCATAATTCCCATTAACACGAACCAGATATAAACCTGTGCGTTGAGCACAAGTTTTTAACTCTATCTGTATTTAGCAAAATCATTTACATTATGTCAAATCTGTTTTAGGGGATTTAAATTGAATGATATTATAATAATTAAAGAGACCTAAACTCATTGCATCCAAATCAGCAGGCCTCTTGAAAGCGATAAACGAAGATTCCTGTTATCGTTTTGAGTTACACAGCAAAGCAGTTACAAATTGTCATCTACAAAAACGTTAGTAAAGTTCGCAAGGCTAAATAATAAAAGATGCCAATAATAATTAAATTAAGACAAGGTGGAAATCGAACCCGCAACCTTCTGCGTCGCAGGCAGACATTGCCCGCCGCGCCAGATTGGTCGTCATGGTGACAGCACGTAACGCACAGAACGCACGTACCTCGAGTGCTTCCTGGTGCTAGAGGTACTAAAGACACGTTCAACATAATTCGTAACGTCCTACTTGAGCACGGAGCCTATAAAGATGTCTCTACATCGAATTGATAGACCTTGAGAGGGTAGCTATAAAATCGGAAAACTTTACCCGGACACACGGAGCATTAGAATGGTAAACAAATATGTTGGTAAATAAGTTCAGAGACTTCTAGAGAAGCTTAGAGAAGTATTAAGTTTATAAGAAATTCTATCATCATCATCATCAACAGCCTGTAGAAGTCCACTGCTGCACAAAGGCGACACGTTTCCAGGAAGAACGATATACCATCATCGGGTAGGAGGGCGTCCTACGCTTTGTCTTCAGGCTCGTAGCCACTTGAAAACCGCTGGTAAACAGCGAGACACTCTGTAAGATTCTTAAAAAAATTCGAACACAAAAAGAAAATTAAGTCAGTATTCGCCTAATCAATTTGCTTTAAAAATATCACGTGATTTGTCTAAAAATATAATTTCACAAAATATATCAGCAGTGTAGTCAGGTCAAGAACATAATTTATTACTAATATACCAAAGTTAAAAGTAATTATTTGATCACAATCTCTCATCTCGTCATGATGATGCGGTCGGTCACACTCTTACCTAGAAAGTACTTATGGAATCTTAAACTATGGAATCTTAGTTTAAAAATGTTCAAATTATTAAAAAAAAACCTGGTCAAATGCGAGTCGGAGTCACACACGAAGGGTTCCGTACCATTATAATGAAAACGGCAGAAAAATCACGTTTGCTGTAGGCATGAGAGCCCCCTTAAATATTTATTTCAACTCTTAACTATTGATACATCTGTGGTTGGTGAGAAGTAAGTACTTACGAACTCAAACGACATAGATAGGTATACATAAATTTATTAACGGTTCTTCAATACCCCGGTCACTGATTTTACGGTTGCTTTCGAGTGGGTAGAGTGAGAGTACTCCCCTCGGATGGTCCAGATGATGTGGAGCCGTAGCAGAACTCTCGCTCTAGATGCTTCGGTGGCCAAGGTCAACGAAGGTTCCAGACACGCGCCAAGAAAGGTGACGTCACGGTGGGTCTTGAGGCCAGCGGCTACGTCCGGTCTTCGGACGTTAAATTTAAACGTCAGCTTAGAACCCTGGAAAGTAACATGTAGTGTGTCACCGAAATGTCCAGGTTCTTCGCCGTTCTGATTGTGACCACCTTAGCGAAGCGAGCATGAAGTGCAGGTGAAAGGTGAAGTGAGGAAAGTACAAGGTGGTGTGTGATGTCACAATCAGAGCGGAGTTTACAGGTGTATTACCTACTAAATGGAAATGTACATGAAAAAATTGAAGTTAAAGTAAAAATGATGAAGCTACTGTAAATGAAATAAATAATGCTAGTGTGAATGGAATGAAGGGAATGTATAGGTTATCTAGAAACATAGACATTATTTAGTTTAGGACTAATTATTTATACAAACATAATGAAATTCTAGTACAATGTCATTTAGAAAGATAAAAGAAACAGCTGTGTGTATCCGCAACGTTTGCTACGTTTGTTATTTATTTCTTATCTCCGCCCCAAGTTTTATCCTCAGAGTATCTTAACCCTTTCACTTCCTGTAGATAGTTGGATTCTTCAAGTCAACGGCCTTGAATACAATACCACATTTTTTTACCTATTAGTACCATACACTTCAGCTAAAACTAGCACGATTGTCCCCAGGGAAATATAAAACAGAAAACAGGTAAAAACACAAATTCATTGAATTTAATTGGGTTGAGATTTAGATGCAAGTTGCAAGCGAGTTTGTTTAACTTAAAAGTTCGCTTGGGTCCAAAGTTTGTCAGATACGAAGTTTAAAGCAAGAACCTTACTTTGAAACTGCTTGAAGTAAATAAAACTTTGATACCTTAAGCCGCATGCTCATTAGACTGGATTAATTTTATGTTTAAAATAATAATAATAATGCTGGACAATCCACACAGCATCATCTAGCCCCAAGCTAAGCAGAGCTTGTGTTATGTGAGATGATTGATATACTTAATACAATACCTACATTACATACATAGATATTTTTTATTATGTATAGAAAATACTCCGAATAAATATTTGCAGATCGTACAAACATTTATCCCAAGGCGGGAATCGAACCCGCAACCTCCTGCGTCGCAGGATATTCGCCCACCGCGCCACATCGGTCGTCAAAAAGCAAACATTGAACCTTTTTTGGTAACCATCACCCATAACATCATCATCATCAACAACCTGTTGTGTTATTTAAAATGAAAAATTATCATGTTTATTAATTATTGTGTTGAATTTGAATGACATTGCGCCAAATCGATAACTCAACGGAATGTATCGCCTGACTACCGCGCAGTGTACTTGTATGTCGATACGGTACGTTTAATCGTTCTAGGCTTTCTAGTGAGTGTATACCTTCAGTTCTAGTGAGTATACGCCTTAACAAAAAAGTTATAGTCTGGTTATAATTTGAGTTATTCTTTTGATGAGGTCTCCGCACTTGGGTAAGGAGTCCGGTTCAGTTATAACTTTGATAGAAGTGTTTTTATAGTTGTTTGTTTTTTAGCAAGAAAGTTTATAAAATAAAAAGTATTACAGAACGGCGTAATTTGGAGCATGGAGTAGTTTTTTGGGTTTCGTACCCAAAGGGTAAAACGGGACCTTATTACTAAAACTCCGGTGTCTGTCTGTCTGTCCGTCTGATACTAGGCTGTATCTTATGAACCGTGATAGTTAGATAGTTGAAATTTTCACAGATGATGTATTTCTATTATAACTACAAATACTAAAAACAGAATAAAATAAATATTTAAGGGGGCTTTGATACAACAAACGTGATTTTTTTGCCGTTTTTACTGTAGATATTTACACGGAACCCTTCGTGCGCGAGTCCGACTCGCACTTGGCTGATTTTTTCTATGTGACTTGCTGATGGAAGAGATAGGTATTTAATAGTAAATGATTGCCAATATTTTTATTACAGCAACTTTGCCTGGCGGCTTGGGTAGATACTTCTCCGGACGAACTCTTCATTAAGAGTTCGACTACAGGTGACAGGGCTCACAGCTCCGCCTTCTGAGCTGTAGGTTGCGGGTTCGATTCCCATCGAGGACAAACATTTGTGTGATCAACTTAGATGTTTATTCTCTGTCTGTATGTTTTATTGAATTCTAAGTACTTATGTATTTGCAAAAACAAACGTATTTTATCAAACATCTGGTTCCCATAGTACAAGCCATGCTTAGTTTGGGGTTAAAATGTCCACAAATATTTATCTATTTACTACGCAGGTAAAGAATGGAGATGGCCAAAATCATTCTTTCTGGAAACGTATAGGGGAAGTCCTTAGCCAGGCTGATGATGATGATGAGAATGGTGTAGTAAGTAAGCGTACTAAAGTAAGGCTTCTAAGGATTAATAAAATATAAGCACTGTAAAATATGGTTACCTCTAGCTACAGTCGAAGAAGCTGAAAACACCTCAGTTCCATTAACATTAGAGTTTATATTCGTATGGCTACAATCCTACAGGTTTTGCAAAGAACATATTCTAGATTATGTTATGGGTCTGAATGTGAACGTAGAAATGGCTGTGAAATAATGACTACCCTACTTGGTAATGGTATTTTAAAATATTAATATGAAATGAGAATAAAAGAGCTTCGGTGGTCTAGTAGAAGCGACCCCGTCTGCTCCTAAGGTTGTGGGATTGAATCTGGTTGTGCACCAATAATAATAATAATAATAATGCTGGACAATCCACACAGCATCATCTAGCCCCAAGCTAAGCAGAGCTTGTGTTATGGGTACTAGATGACCAACACATTTCATACATGCACATTTTTTATAATACATAGAAAATACCCAGAACACCCGGAATAAATATTTGCAGATCGTACAAACATTTATTCTAAGGCAGGAATCGACCCGAAACCTCTTGCGTCGCAGGCGGACATTCACCTGCCGCGCCACATCAGTCGTCATGTTCAACCAATACCTAGATGTTTCTACCGAAAAATGTATGTGCACGCTGAATGGCAGTACTAATAAGTTATTATTATAAGTATTTATACATACTCATACGTAGCTCATACCATATCATTTCGACATAGCTCTCAGAATCAGCATGTTGAAGTGGCAGTGGGCAGGCCACACAGCTCGTAGAACCGAAAACCGCTGGGGATAAAGGTTCTCAAATGGCGACCACGGACCGGAAGACGAAGTTTAAGACGTCCTTCTACCCGATGGACTGACGATATTGTTAGGACCGCAGGAAGTCGATGGATGGAAAGGGTTCAGAATCGTTCTTCCTGAAAACGTACGGGAGATGTCCAGCAGTGGACTTCTACAGGCTGAAGATGATGATGATGAATTTAATTAAATAAGGCGTTTTATCCTCATAATTTCTTCTACGTCAGACACGTATTAGCAGTAATGTAGTGGTTGAAAAGAACCCGTAAATGCGATGGACCCATTTTTCTGAGCCCTATGTCGAATGGGCTGGTATTGAGGGGTTATGCTCAAATATACTTATTTTCTGTAGAAGATTCAAGTATTTATTTGTAAAAATAAACGAGAAAACGTCTAAAAGAAATCTTTTAAAAAATATATATTAACCAGCTGTTGCCAGCGACTTCGTCCTCGTGATTCACTTACTTGACACTTATCATTATTTTGAACTATTTACACAATATCTTTCTAAATTATAGCCTATGTGTTATTCTGGTGTATAAGCTATATTATTGGAAAAAATATGGAATTAGATCGAATTACGATATCTTCGGTGGTTCTTTGGCCTCTGCGAAGATTAGTGCGTATAGATATTTAAATTAAATGCTCTCTTACTTGTATTTTTTAGTTTTTAGTTCAATTTTTCTTGTTTTAACACCTTTTCTTTTTTCTTTTGTCCTATTTTACTGATGTGTTTATACTGAATATTTATTTTTGCTACGCATGTTGTGTTCACTGTGTTATAGAAACTGCGCCGTGTTGTTTTTTTATATACATGTTATGAAACTGTAATCTTTAGCGTAAGTTTCAAGTTGTGAACCATATAATAAAAAAAAAAAAAAAAAAAAAATATTGTAAAGTTTCATCAAAATTAATTCATGAGCGCAAAAACTCATCGTATTGACAAACAGACTTTTGCGTTTTTAATATCAAACAAGGATGTATTTTGACGAAAAGCATGAAAAAAAATCCCCTTTCCCCTTTGATCAAATAATAAGCAATGGATTAAATTATAAGAATATATATTACAAGCAAATTGTCCATTTGATAATGAGCGGTTCCACCTATAACAATTAAGCTAAAGTGACCGCTCAACATCAGGTGGGTAATTTGATTATTTAATAATTTTTCGTCGTTTTTTTATTTTTTAAACAGTTATAAGGTATTACATTTCACCCAACAAAACCTTTTAGATGTAAATTGTGATCTTGTACGATAAAAATACTCGTGGCGTTTAGAATAGCCCCCTTAAGCTCTCGAAGTTAATTAGAAATGGTGAACACCACTCAATCTATGCCGCGTGTAATAATCTTCACATATATACTAACATACTTAACATAATTACACCGAAATAATCTGAACAACCTGCATTAATTAAATTAATTTTATAGTATGGGGTTCTTCAAAAAGGGCGTTTTAAAATTTTTATAGGGTCGGCAACGCGCTTGTAATTCCTTTGGTGTTGCAGGCGCCCATAGGCTACGGTAACCACTTTCCATCAGGTGGGCCGTAAGCTTGTTTGTCAACTTTGTTGCATAAAAAAAAAAAAATTACCGTTTCTCATTTTACTTTTTAGAGTCCCGAACCCAAAGGGTACAACGGGATCCTATTACTAAAACTTCGCTGTCTGTCTGTCCGTCTGTCACCAGGTTGTATCCAACGAACCATGATAGAGAGTTGAAATTTTCACAGATGATGTATTTCTGTTGCCGCTATAACAACAAATACTAAAAAACAGAATAAAATAAATATTTAAGGACTCTTATACAACAAACGTGTTTTTTTGCCGTTTTTACTACGAGTATAGATAATAATGGTACAAAATTCTTCGTGCGCGAGTCCGACTCGCACTTGGCCGGTTTTTTCAGCCTATCAGTCACCCTCTTTTGATTTTTACATTAGTTCACACTCTCGTTACGTCGTTTCAGATGAAAACATTTACAGAATGTACAGTTTCAGTTAAAGCTTCTGACATTTTCAATCAACAAATTCCTTTCAGTGGAAAGTACTAAGGGACCTGTACCATGCATTGACTATATAGTACTAAAGTAGTTTAGTACTAAAGGTACCTATAGTTTAAACGAATCGTCAACGTTAACGTCATAAGCCTATTTAAGCCCAACACTGGACATAAACCATGAGGTCAGCGATAAGGTCGCCCATTTTTAACTAAATTGTGTATGTCACCACCAATAATGAATTATCTATCATTTTCTGTTTATCTATCTATTTATATATCTACCTTTCTAGCTGAACCCCGCCCCTATACTTAAGTTAACTTTTTAGTGTGACTTTTGTGCAAGAATTAGATTTTTATGTATATTTTTTTTGATAATCCACACAGCATCATCTAGTCCAAAGCTAAGCAGAGCTTGTGTTATGGTGACTGATATACCCAATACAATACATTACATACATAGATATTTTTTATTATACATAGAAAATACCCAGAACACCCGTAATCAATATTTTTAGATTTTTTTCCCAAGGCGGAAATCAAAACCGCAACCTCCTCGCAGGCGGACATTAGCCCGCCGCGCCATATCGGTCGTCAATGACCACTTAACATCAGGTACGCCATCAGCTGGTGATAAAAATGTATATTACCTGTACAGTAGGTAGGTATGTAACAGGGCACGTGACAGGCACATGCCTGATGCTGCATTGCATTGGCGCGGATTGGGCAGGTTATTCCCAAAGTGCTGCTGAAATATGCGAGCGAGGGTAGGCAGAATATCAAACAAGTGGCCTACTCAGAAACTAAACGAATGTTTAAATTAACGACTGATTCGGTTATAAGTTCACACAACACCCTCTAACCTCTCATACAACAAACGTGAACTTTTTGGCGTTTTGTTACAGAGTTTTTGCTGGTTTTTTTATGATAAATACCTACATCAGTGTTATGAAAAGTAAGTATTACATGCTGTCACATTACTTTCGTAGTAGGTCCGAGCCATGGGACACAACGTGCAAACAATTTGTATATTGCGATCCTGCGATGACAGACAGCTCCATCGATTGTATATATTTGCTTTCTGTGCTTTGAAAGTTGAACGCTAGTTTGAGAAATAACTTTCAAGTCGTTTCAGTTGTCATAAACTTTGACAACCTCTTCTCTTCTCTACGGCACCTGTGTATAGACTGCCAGTGTAAAGTATTTTTATTAGTTTTTAGTCAAATCAGTCAAATTCTGTGAAGTCGCTAGAAGCAGATTTTTTTTATGCCACATGTCCGTTATTTGACAGACAATTTTGCCACTGTCAAGTGTTGTTAATCATTATCAGCCTGTAAAAGTCCACTGCTTGACATAAAAAGTCAAAAGTCAAAAGTCAAAAATCATTTATTCAGTAATATCCGCAGGGATCATCTTGAAACGTCTTAAATCTAGGTGAATCTAAGCGCCAGTTCCTCGCGACCAAGCCTAGAAGAACCGGCAAGAAACTTACGGCTTGGTTCCTACCGTTTTTTTGTATGATCCTTTTACAAAGTAATAATAATGTAAATAATGAAACTCCAGTGTGGTGCCAATCTAACTTAATAAGGTGATTGCAAGACAAAACATGTTAAGGCAATCATACCAAGATCTTAATATACAACAGAAGTTCAAAAGACAGCACACGCTACGCTTCAACTAAGAGTAATGCTTACAATCTAATGCATTCAAATAAGAGAATAGTACAGACATTGCAAAAAAATATCCTAGCTGCCGACGGGTCGAGCGAGCGGAACATCTGGCCACGCCGATTTATCATTAACGTAACTATCTAAGGAATAGTATGCTTTCTTTATAAGATTTGTCTTAATGTAGGCCTTAAATTTCCGAATAGGAAGTTTAGTGGCATTTTGTGGAAGTTTATTATAGAATCGCACAGTGTTCCCCATAAATGACCCATTAACCTTTTGCAGTCTAAATTTTGGTATATATAATTTATTATTGTTTCTAGTGTTAATACTGTGCACATCATTTTTTTTCTTAAAACTACTTATGTGCTTATGAGTGTACAATAGATTTTCATAGATATACTGCGAAATTACCGTGAGAATATGAATTTCCTTAAAACGCTCTCGCAAGGAGTCGCGCGGTTTCATTTTATAAATGGCCCGTATGGCTCGTTTTTGTAAAACAAATATTGTTTGTAAATCAGCAGCTTTCCCCCAGAGAAATATACCATACGACATTACACTATGGAAGTAACTAAAATATACTAGTCTAGCTGTAGCTTCATCAGTGAGCCATCTTATTGTGCGAACTGCATATGCAGCCGAACTCAGTCTACTAGCAAGTGTTTTAATGTGTGGACCCCACTGCAATTTTGCATCAATATTAAGCCCTAAGAAAATAGTAGAATCTACAAGACTAAGTGACTCCCCATTTAATACAATATTTGTAGGGCTTAAGACCACATTAGGTAAAGTAAATTTAATGCACTTAGTTTTACTAGCGTTAAGTAAAAGATTATTAACGGTGAACCAGTTAAGAACTTGCGACAGAGCTGCATTCACGTCACTGTAATCATTCTTTTGTCTATCGACTTTAAAGACCAAGGAGGTATCATCAGCAAAAAGTACTATTTCACATTCTTTCTTACTACTATTCTCTATAAGATGTGGTAGATCATTTACATAAACTAAGAATAAAAAAGGACCCAATATCGAACCCTGAGGTACCCCCATTTCAATGAGTGACCCGGAAGACCTCTCACCGCCAACATCGACTTTTTGGACTCTATCAGTTAAGTAAGACTGTATGAGGTCAATTGCCCGGTTTAGGATGCCGTAGTGTTTAAGTTTAGATATTAAAGTGGCGTGACTCACACAGTCAAAAGCTTTAGACAGATCACAGAATACCCCGATCGCGTCTTGTGAGTTTTCCCAGGCATCGTATATATGCTTTAGGAGCATTGTACCGGCATCAGTCGTTGATCGACCTTTGGTGAATCCAAACTGATGGCTATGAAGTATCCCGGTATGATTAAAGTGTGATAACAACTGAGTAAGAACCACTTTTTCAAAGATTTTACTTATCGTAGGCAATACCGAAATTGGTCTATAGTTAGCTGGATCTTTTTCATTTCCTGATTTGTACAAGGGAATGAGTTTACTGTGCTTCATAAGATTAGGAAAAACACCCTTGTCAACACATCTATTAAAAATATAGGCTAGGCACGGTGCAATATCTATTATAATAGAACTTAGTACTTTTGTAGACATTCCCCATAAATCTTCAGTAGCTTTTATGTTTAAGGATTTAAATGTTGATACAATCTTATCAGCATTAATGTATCTGAAACTAAAGACGCTCTCATATTTTTTTACATTTGTCTCTAATAGAGCTGTCGCTCTAGAAGCAGAGGAATTCAAACATTGAGTCAATGCTTTGGGTATACAAGCGAAATAATCATCAAAAGCGTTTGCGACATCTATATTTTTACTCAAATTTTTATTGTTAACGTTTAAATTGATCTGTTTATTACGCGGCTTTGATTTGCCCGTTTCGTTATTAACTATCTTCCAAGTAGCTTTAATTTTATTTGTAGATTTTTCAATTTTATTTCTTATATGTAATGATTTAGCTGCTTGACAAACTTTTTTGAAAATTTTTGAGTAGATTTTTACGTGTAAAATAAACGGTGGATCATTTAACATTAATTCCCTAGCAGCGTATAATTCGTACAGTTTGTTCCTACTTCTATAAATACCTGGTGTCGCCCAGTCAGTGAACTTAACTCTAGCGCTAGCTTTACATGTTTTTAAACATAGATCTCTCCCATACGATTCTAGGAAGAACGATTCTGAGCCCTTTCCATCGATCGACTTCTCGCAATTTTAACAATTTCGGCAGTTTCTCTAGTAAAAACATTAAAACTGTTTTTTTTTTAAGTACCTAGCTTATCTAAGTAGCACAGCTAATAAAAAACTACTGAAAGTCCGCTCAAACTGTCCACACTACAAACAAAATGATGTATCGTTCTTGCGGCGGAAATTAAAAATAGATATCCAAGTGATATACGATGTTCTAACACAGCTGTTCAGGTCATAGAATAAAAATAATACACAGATTACCGTATATTAATAATAATAATGCTGGACAACCCATACAGCACAGAAACGTGCCCTATGCCTAATGCTTTGTCATAAATGATGGTAATTACTTGTTTTATCAGTAAGTCGTATTTGCAACTATTTTATAGAATAGAGGTTAACATGCATACCTATTTTATTAAATAGTTTAGCCATCTCATTTACTTTTATACGTTTCTGTTCACACTAAGGTTGCTCTGTATAAAATAATGTCTCTCAGGTTGAAACAAGCCATACATTTTTAAAATATCAATTTTGTATTGAACGCGAAATTGTTCAAAATCCTGTGCCAAAATATTTTGGTATTCATTCGTTCAATTAGTTTTATGAAGAGAAAATTGGAAAATGAGAAATATTTTCATTTCAAAAATAAATAATCAGTCTTTTTTAACTATGTGGGATTTATTTTGATTAGAATGTTATTTGATATTTTTCTACTTATTTGTAGAATATTTTTCTTTTAACTGGCTATAAAGCTTAGTTGGTAGTAGCTTTGCTTCTGAACTATAAGTTCGATTTCTATTGAGACGATCTTTCAGAGCGCGTTTATGTGATGAACCTAAGTAGATGTTTTTTCTCTGTCTGGGTGTTTAAATTAATTATTTTATCAATTAATATTTATTTCCAGTTTATAGTAAATACATATTTTAGGAACAGGTGTATGTTTTTTAGTAGTAGTATTAGCAGTAGAGCTCTAAGTGATGGGCTCGTCCGGAGAAGTACTACCACCATGCCTATTTCTGCTGCCAAGCAGCTTGCTGTGTTCCGGTTTGAAGGGTGTGGGTGCCGGTGTAATTACAGGCACATGAGGCTGAACACCTGTATGTCTCAGGTTGATGGACGCTGAGTAGTGCATCGTCGGTAACGTTCCTAACGAGCGTGACCTACTAGGCAATGCTTTGTTATAGGTGATGGTAACCACTTAACATCAGGTGGGCCATCTGCTTGTTCCATCAACAAGTTCTATAATAAAAAAGTGTAATTATACAAAACACGAATGTAAAGTAGTTGATGCTACACCTGGGTTAGTTAGTGTGTACACAAGGTCTACTGTTTGCAGAACTACAAGTATTATGTGAACAAAGACGCGAGAACTACACTAGTTCTCGATAAATCTCGAATCTTTACTACAACCAGCCCTCAATAAAGTAGTTAATGCCTACCCCTGGCTGTAACGGATTTAATCAAAGGAACAAAAAGTCAAAGGGGCTTTTGCGAGAAATAATTCAATTTGGCAATGGTCTGAAGTGGCCTGTCTTTGAGGCAATACAATCTACAGGCAGCTTCAGGGTACTTTGTACTGCATCCGATTCAAGTCCAAGGAACTTCTGATTGCTTTTTTATACTTTTCTTTTCAATTAATAATTATATGTCAGTTTAAAAAACTTGTGAAACTTATTTCAACTTTTACTCACTTGGGTGACATTATTTTTCGTTGGTTTTTTTTTGTATTTGTTTTTGTTTAATTTTATCAAATGATTTGATACATTTTAATTTGAAACATAGAACTATTGATCCACCTTTTATTTTTTTAAATTTCGTATCTAGCTAGATCGTAGATATTTTAAGATTTGACAGCCGTCACAGCTCTGTTTGTAGTGCCCTACCTGTGCTGTAGGTAGTTGGTTCGATCCCCACCGAGAACAAACATTTAATTTTGTGTGATGAACATAGATGTTTGTTTTTGTGTCTCAGTGTTAATATATTGTATTCTAAGTATGTATTTACAAAAAAAAGTATATAAGTATTATATCAGTCATGGTTTCCATAGTACAAGCTATGCTTAGGTGGGGCTAGATTTTGATGTGCTAAAATGTCCCGAAATATTTATTTGTTTATTATTTATCTCACAGACTTTTAAATCCTACTCAGGCATATCTTTGGTAAATAATATTATTATAAATTGAACCACTAGTGAAAAAACCCGGGAATTTGTCCCTTGTTTAATACTAACTTCGGAACCTTGCTGCACCTTTTTAGGGGTTGAATTTCGGGAATCTTTTACTTAGAAATAAAAATATACCCTATAAGTTTCAAGTCTCTACGACCAGTGGTTTAGGCTATGCGATGTCTATATGTCAGTCAGTCAGGACAAAGATTCTTCTTCATTAGCTTTATAAAATGCTCATAAAATACTTGTAAATAAAATTAAAAACGGCGATTTCTATGCAAGTACGTTTTCATAGATTGTAAAGTTTCATTGCAGATTGTAAAGCAATTGAAAGAAGAAACTAATGAAAGTTTTGTACGGTATTTCAAAGCTCAAGGGACTACAGTCTGGAGCATGTTAAAAGACCTAATTTATTTAATGGACTATTTCAATTTCATTAAAAAGAGCGACGTTTCTGGAATGTGTAAAGACCGAAAGCGAGGTTTGCTAAATATTTTTATTTTTAATTCTGTTTTATTTCGGAAACCAACAGTACAGTAAATCAATAGAGACCATCAAGACGACCGATGTGGCGCGGCGGGCGAATGTCCGCTTGTGACGCAGGAGGTTGCGGGTTTGATTCCCGCCTTGGGATAAATGTTTGTACGATCTGCAAATATTTATTCCAGGTGTTCTAGGTACTTTCTATGTATAATAAAAAATATGTATGCATGTAATGTATTGTATTAAGTACTAGCTGACCCGCTCGCGACTTCGTCCGCGTTGTATTTTGCTCTTAGAAAAATACTAAAGATAGAAAGATATAACAAAATTTATCTCCGAGTATTTTCATCAGGTGCTACAATAAATAGGTTTTGAGGGTCAGTGACTCGTGAGCATGCGACGTAAAGCTGACCATGCGAAAAACAGCTAGTTCTAAGATCGAAACCTGCAGCTTTAAAAGCATCACCTTTCCGCTCTGTTATGGTAAAGTGCCCTCGCCAATTTGTAGTAGAACGTTGGAAAACTCTTGGACAAAAGGATTTTCACCTAAAAATGCTCTCATATTGATGGATAGAACCAGCTATGAGGCCAGAAAGTGGATCGTTTTAATAGGGCATTTATTTCGTCAACTCTTGTTGATCTATTCACTACGGGTAGTGTCAGGTGAAAATCGCCTCTGAACAGGACTGTGAGACCACCCATGCTACGATTATTTCTACAAATATCTTTCAAAGTCCTATCGACTGCTTTAGCAGGTTTTTTATGTGCCATAGTACATTCATCCCAGACTATTAGACAGTAATATTTTAACGCTTTTGCCTTATCGCTGTTACGCAACACGCCACACACTAAGTTTTCGTTTCGTTGTTCGTTTAAATCGATGAGTATTTTAAATACACTGTGTGCCGTTATACCACCAGAAAGCAAAGTAGCAGCAATTCTCGATGATGCTACCGCTAAAGGTATTTTGCCACTTTTCCTTACCTCTGCCAGAATGACTTTGGTCACGAATGTTTTTCCTGTACCACTGGGAGCGTCAAGGAATAACAACCTTTCCTCGCTAGTTACGACGCTCATGACAACAGTCTCAATAACCACTTTTTGCTCTGGAGTTAAGTTCGGGATATTATCATTGACAAAAGTAGTCATTTCCGTTATTATAGACTCAGTCTCTCCAACATATTTTTTATTGACTCTAGGTTGATTCGGAATAGGTTCTGGTTCTGGTAATCCATATTGATTTAATTGATAATCGAAATAATAATATCTTGAAGAGAACTTAGACTACAATCAATAGCATTACTATTGTGCTTTGATCTCTTAAAAAGTCCTCAGAAAATTGGAGTTGGTATTTTTGCCACGACTGTGCTGAATCCGATAGTCCACAGAATACCAACATCACGGCAAATAAGTGCCTGAGGCGACATGGGCTATCACTGATACATGCTTCTTCTGAGGTCTGGTTCCAGTGTTGGTCATAATCTGATATGCCACGTGTTATTTAGGTAGGTGTACTTGACATCTTCGTATGTATATAAAATACGTGGGGGTTTCGTGTGCAGCAACAAACGAAAGCAGTAACATTCACCATTATTCGAATTTACTGTACACACCCGACCAAGAGCATGTTTTCGCAAACCACTTGGAAAACCTTCCACTGGCCAGCCTCGTCGGCGTGTATTGAATTTTTTATTGCGGTGTGGATTATCCAGCATTACATTTTTTTATTACTCTGCTTGTTGTAAGTGTAATATACATCGGAACTTCATTATACGTCAGGCAATGCCATCTCTGTTTTGAATTTGTTAAACTGATGAACCTGTTTTTGACACAATTCTCTGAGTGGATAGGACCTACCTCTCAGTGCCATCTAGTTCTAAATAAGGTTAGCTAAAACATGCTCAAAAAAAAATCAAAAATACAAAAAGTCATCATACTACGTACAGAAATGAACTCGGCACCTTAGGCACAGCAGCTGCTGACCTGTCCACTCTGCCAAATCAACCATGTCAAAAAGAGCGAATTTACAGAACGCTATCTTTCTGTAACTTTTCCCGTAAACAATTCCCGTTTTTCTGCTCCAAATGATTGAATTTTTGAAAACAAAAAAACCGGTATCTAATTTTTTCTTATGTTATTTCTTCATGCTAAATTTCAAACCCATACATGCAAGTTTTAAGAGTTTTTCATACAAACTTCATCCCCTTTATACTCCCGTTTTAGGGATGACAGCCCAATGAAATCCATTCTAAGTTTTAAGTTGGACTATGAGCTAGCTACTTTTGCAAATCGCAGCAACATTCATTGCGCAGTTTTTGCGTGATGCGTGTACAAACAATTGTACAAACAATTG
The DNA here is from genome assembly GCA_947095575.1 of Electrophaes corylata. Lineage (NCBI taxonomy): Eukaryota > Metazoa > Arthropoda > Insecta > Lepidoptera > Geometridae > Electrophaes > Electrophaes corylata. The sequence goes on along the minus strand of OX352722.1, from coordinate 7,333,415 downwards.
TACAAACAAACATTTTTTTTTTTAAATGTCGATTCCGTCTTTCTACCTCATTTTAAGCACTATTAGCAAGGTTTCAGCTAAATATCTTTAATGTACAGACTTTTCGACCTCTACAGTTTTATTATAGTATAGAAGATATCAGTCATCTAGTATCCATAACACAAGCTCTGCTTAGCTTGGGGCTAGATGATGCTGTGTGGATTGTCCAGCATTATTATTATTATAATAAAATAAAAACATATAAAACACATAAACTGCAAAGTTTCCTCCTTTAAGTAACACAGAGAAAAGGTAAACAAAAAAAAATTAAAATTAAAATAGCAGGTGTGTTTAACATAGTAGGTAGGTATAGATCGATCGACTAAAGTTACATTTATAAAATCAAAAAAATTAAAACATAATAAATTAATTAATATATTGACGGGCAAAGAGAGCCATGTTAAATGTGGTGATTCCGGCTTAGAATAGTCGTAAAAGCTCTTAGTAAAAGGCTCGTCCGGGGAAGTGCTACCACCATGCCCATTTCTTCCACCCAGCAGCTTGCTGTGTTCCGGTTTGATTTGAAGGGTTTGGGTACCGGTAAAATTACAGGTACATGGGACACCTGTATGTCTCAGGTTGATGACCGCTGAGCAGTGTATCGTAAGGCACGTTCCTAACCAGCGTGACTTATGAGCCAATACTTTGTACGCAATGGTAACCACTTCACATCAGGTAGGCCATCTGCTTGTTCCATCGAATCGTATAAAAAACATATAATTTATAGACTGCGACCTACAATAAAATAGGCTTATATTTATCCGTGAACTCCCAAGCCACCATCAGCTAAAGTTTCTAATAAAAGTTAAGAAAATATGAAGTCAATAAAAGAAATTGTACCAATTTGTAATACTTGCTATTAATACGATCTAGAAAATAGAAAAACAACACAGCGCTTATAGTTTAAACTTCCTAAAAATCTTAGGCCGTAATATTCCTGACGTAAATAACGGTCATACAATTACGTCCGTCCAGTCAAGGCCACCTTGCTTTAAGAATGGAATATTGAATATATACAAGACATTTGTAGACATATTATATTAAAAATTGTAGCTGTGCGTTGTCCATATGTCATTCCGTCAAAACAAAGATTATTTTATAATTGATATCGAGATATTATAGACTCACGCTCATCTCAAGTATATCAATAGATTACAAATATAGATAGATAGATAGAAAGATAGATAGATCCGTTTAATAATCTTAGGCACAAAACAAAATGATATACATTTTTTCATAGGTACTAACTTCTTATAAGAGTATTGTCATCGTCATTTGGTTATTTAATAAAAAATAAAGTTTTACTAATGACACTGTTTTATACCGGCCACCGTTTTCTGAGAAACCAAAGCTTAATCGAAACAATTTATTTTATATCCTATCTCTTGGGTAAGATTATCCGATCCGATAATCTAGGTTCTTATAACTTACCAATAGAAAGGTTTTGCTGCTTATAATTTTCAAAAGGAAACTAACAAGATTTACGGCTGTAATCTTTAGGCACGGTAGATGTTTCCTCATCTAACAGAGATTTACCTAGTAAATGTCTATCAGGATGTTTTGAGGATGACTGAGAAATTCGGAGGTAGGTACGTTCAAATATTATTACAAAGGACATATACCCACATTTTGTAGTACATAGTTGGTATTTCAAACTTTTTTTTTTTAATACTAACCTGTTTTCTCACGTGTTTCGCTCACTATTTGTGAGAATATACATTACAGCCATACATTAGAAAAATACGTACGTGCACCGATATCGAACCCATGACCAGAAGGTACATCCACTGCACCACCAGAGCCCGAGCATTAGCTTACAAATTCCTGGTTTCATATATTTATTTTTCATAAGAATAAATTTACTTACATGGAAAAAGACTAGAATTAACTTCAATTTAAGAGAGACAGTAATCCTATATAGTATCTAATAACAGATAAAAGCCTACTGATATAACCTTCGTAGGATAATGGCCGCTTAACATTATTACCCAATAAAAAAACTATAATATTAATTTGGTCAATATCGAAGCTTCTGTTTTATCTATTTGATTGTTATTGACTAGACGGGTCAATGTGCCTAATGACGTATTTGGACATACCTCTGGCTAACCCCCTCAGGGAATTTGAATTGGAACGGAAGTACTTTTTGAGGGCATATCTACCATGCCGTGGTTAGTTATGTTATGTTATGCAACAATTTTTTTTTATAAAAATAACAAATTATATCTTCACAATGTTTTCTAAATGTTGAAAAATCTATTGGTAGACATCTGGATTCAAACCCACGTCCTTAGGAGTCCAGATTACTCAGACCAAAAACAAACAAACAAATTACAGACACATGAGGCTTAACACCTCTATGCCTCAGGTCGATGGACGCTGAGTAATGCATTGTAAGACGTTCCTAACGAGCGTGACCTACGAGGCAATGCTATGTTATAGGTGATAGTAACCACTTAACATCAGGTGGGCCATCTGGTTGTTCTATCAACAAGTTGTATAAAAAAAAGACCATCAGTAGGTACTCTATGTATAACGATATATTCCTGTGTATATTTAAGTTTTAACAATGTATCTTGTAACTAAATTATCCCTATTTCTACGTCCAATAAAACACTAGTAACATGCCAATTAATTTCTAGATCTCATTTGGAAAGGTACTATAGAAAATCTCAAGAGAACGATGTTATCTAGAAGCCTTTCTTCCCCTATAAAGATTTATATTTATAGGGGATTATTAAATGTGGGCCCTATTTAGTGTGGGCATCGATGGCTAATAACCCACGGCGTATATAAGGAAGGGTATAAGCTAGGGCTCTTTGTCGAGGGCTTGTCCGGGAATACTACCACCATTCCTATTAGTGCCGCCAAGCGCAGCGTGTTCCAGTTTGAAGGGTGTGGTGGTGAAATTACAGGCACATGAGGCTTAACACCTGTATGCCTCAGGTTGATTGAGGCTGAGGAATGCATCGTATGGCACGTTCCTAATGAGTGTAACCAACGAGGCAATATTTTGCTATAGGCGATGGTAACCACTTAACATCCATCGGCTTGTTCCATTAGCAAGTTTAATAAAATAAACCCAAACACAAAGTTCTACTCGTTCAAGTTCCGGGGCGACAGTTTTTTGTATTTAAAAATGTACAAAATCCTGTTTATTATTTTTTACCGCCACTTGTTCCAAACATGGTGGTACTAACAACCCTATCTACCCGCACGCAATCTCCCTTTCAACGGATAAAAAGATTTTTAATATGACATTGAACTATATAACTCTGGCTTGTCTGTCCGTCTGTCACCAGGCTGTATCTCATGAACCCTGATAGTTAGAGAGTGGAAATTTTCACAAAACATGATCTATTTCTGTTGCCGCTATAACAACAAATACTAAAGAAATAGAATAAAATAAATATTTAAAGGGGCTCTCATACAACAAACGTGTTTTTTTTTGCCGTTTTCATTATAAATAATAGTACGGAACTCTTTGTGTGCAAGTCCGACTCGCACTTGGCCGATTTTTTATTTGTGTTATTACACAACATACAAAGTTTGATCCCATACGTTTATATATAAGTTAGAGCCTTAGGGATGAGTGCGGAGTGTTTTGTAACGATGGTTAAATTTACAAAGACATTTTCAAGTACACTGAAGGGAATTGTATATTTTACAAACCTTTTTTGCTCGAGACGTGCTTTTGTGTAATTTATTTTTACCACTGAGAAATAGCACCCAACGGTGGCCCAGTGTTAGTGACCCTGTCTTCTGATGCTAAGGTCGTGAGTTCATTTCCGGTCGTGCACCAATAAGTTTATCCTAGAATGCCTATATGCCTAAAACCTGTCACGCCTAGAATACTAACTACTGCCAAATGTGGGTACGTACCAAATTTACTATCTGGACGTACCTCTGACTATCCCTCCAGACATCCTTGAAGAACCTGATATACTTGTTAAACATGCGCAACTTCGTCCGCGTGAAGTTATTTTCATTCACACTTCAACCCCTACTGTACCCTGTCTAGGGGTTGTGTTTCGGAAGTTCCTTTCTTACATCTCTATGCATCAAGACAAGTCATCAGTCATCATCAGCCTGTAGAAGTCCACTGCTGGACATAGGCTTTCCCCATTCGTTTCCAGGAAGAACGATATTGAGCCCTTTTCACCGCACCCTCTGTTCCGCCGTTAAACGGCTGCCAGGAATAGCGAAACTGCCTGGAACTGGGAGCCGTTTCTATGTCGTGTTTATCATGGGGGTTTGCCATAGTCACTATTCTTGGCAGGCGTAAGAATAAAGGTCTGTACGACCACTGGTTTAGATTATGCTTTGTTTATAATTATGTCAGTCAGTCAGGCTAAAGATTCTTATAATTGGTATACATATTGTATTATTTAATATTGTAATTCAGTTCTATCCTTATTTGTTGCAAATACAGTCAACAAATAATACATATTCCTCAAAGCAAATGATTTGTTTGTATAAAATAGTTTTTAATGCTTAAGAATAGAGTATATTTCTTTTCTCTCACTGTGTTGAGTCCGAGAGACTCATTATAAGTTTCCGAGGCGGTAAGCAAAGGCAGAGTTTTATTGAATACTTTCTGTAGTAAATAAATAAATAATGCTGGATGATCCACACAGCATCATCTAGACCCAAGCTAAGCAGAGCTTGTGTTATGGGTACTAGATGACTGATATACTTAATACAATATTATATTACATACATAGATATTTTTTATTATATACAGAAAATACCCAGAACACCCGGAATAAATATTTGCAGATCGTACAAACATTTATCCCAAGGCGGGAATCGAACCCGCAACCTCTGCGTCGCAGGCGGACATTCGCGGAGTGAGTGTAGTTTAGTGTATTGAAGATTGAAGAATAATAGAAGCTTCAATTGGCACTGATTTGGATCAGTTGAACTATCTTAGATCGTTTGCAATGGTCTGTAGATAGCTCAACTGTTTTAAGTGTATTTTGTACATACCAATTATAAATATTTGTATGAGCTGTAATTTTCTTTGTAATTAAATGTGTAGTACTATAACTAAAAACCAGCCAAGTGCGAGTCGGACTCGCGCACCATTATCTTTAATAAAAATGGCAATTAATATTATATGTACTTCTGTAAAACATTGTGTTATTTATTTGAGGAATACCTAAATTATATTTGTGCTTACTACGTAAATTATTGAAATATATTACATTATTTTTTACAAAGACCAATATTTTTCCCGACCGGGTTCAAACCCACTACATATATATGAGATCAGAAGACGGGTTCTCTTCCACTAGACCACCGGAAGTGTAATATATATTTAACAATAATATTATTATTATATTATTTGATATTACTATACGGTAACCCTTCTCCTTTTCACAAATTGCTGTGCATTAGAGCGAGATACTACGCCTTGTTAGTATTAAGTTGCTTATGAGCAGAATACGTACGTAACCACAGGTAATCGATGAACAGCTTATTAATAAGTACTAGCTGGATCATTTTATGTTTTTTTATATCTGAGAGTCTTTTATTCTGGTTTTCTGTGTTGTAAATGCTGTCTGAATGCGTATTTCTATATTCGACACTAGCGGTCCGTCCCGGCTTCGCACGGGTTTTAGTAAGGATCCCTAATTTTTTTGAAAATGTAATATAACCTATGTCATCCGGGGATAGTGTAGCTTCCCAACGGTGGAAGAATTATTCAAATCGGTCCAGTAGTTTCGGAGCCTATTCAATACAAACAAACAAACAAATCTTTCCTCTTTATAATATTAAGTAAAGACTAGCCATTTTACTAACTAAAAAAAAATTTACTAATCAGTCAATTTAAACAGACCTTTCAAATGCTTTCAAACTGTAATGCTTTAAAAAATGTTTCTTATTTTATTTCATAGTTTAAGAGAAAAAAAGTTTCGCGACTTTAATCCTTAGGCACGGTAAACATCCCTAAGATGTGATAGTACTCAAGATTCTTTAAGGAATACTAATTTGGGAAAGGCCTACATTTTGCAGTAGTGGTACGTGATAGGTTGGAAATTCTTGCTAGAATACTAACTAATTTCCTCACGATGTTTTTCTTCGCCGATTGAGAGTATTGTACTTAAATTTATGACTTAGGATTATAAAGTGTGGTCACTATTTTTAAAATAATTTAAATGAATTTCAATTAGTTACCCAGATACCCATTACAAAAAGTTTTATTTTTTTTATACAACTTGCTGATGGAACAAGCAGATGGTCTACCTAATGTTAAGTGGTAACTATCGCATATAACAAAGTATTGCATCGTAGGTCACGTTTGTTAGGAACGTATCCTGCGATGCACTACTCAGCGTCCATCAACCTGAGGCATACAGGTGTTAAGCCTCATGTGCCTGTAATTTCACCGGCACCCACACCCTTCAAACCGTAACACAGCAAACTGCTTGGCGGTAGTACTTTTCCGGACGAGCCCTTCACAAAGAGCTCTACTACTACTAAAGTTACCCAGCTGTTTATCTATGAGCTGTGATGACATCACCGAGAATTACACGCCTGAAGATTTCAGCGAGTTATTGACATGATTACGGCTGTTGGAGAGGAAAATCAAATATTTAACGAATTACGAAATTCGATTATTTTGATTGAAGATTTGAGTTGGCTGTTACGATGTACCTACTTATGTGTAGCTGCTCAGGATTTTTTGCTGCCTGATTCAGAACCTTATGAGTACCTAAATAAGGACTATGTCCTAAGAAGACGAAGGGTGGAACTACCCCCCAAGGGTGGACCATTGATTGACCATTGGTGTAAAGATCACGGAAGAAGTAAAATCACAGGCACGTGAGGCTTAACATCTGTATGCCCCAAGTTGATAGACACAATACATTGTAGGGCACGTTATTAATGTGACCTACTTTGTAATTTTTATTGGCAGAGGTAACCGCTTAACATCATGTGGGCTGCTGACAATAAATAACCCAAAACACCCGGAATAAATATTTACAGATCGTACAAACATTTATCCCAAGACGGGAATCGAACCTGCTGTGTCGCAGGCGGATACTCGCCCGCCGCGCCACATCGGTCGTCAAATTGTGCGTTTTAACTTTGATTGATTGGTGGATTAAAACGGAACCGACAAAATATCTGTAAACAAAGCATCTAATAGCGACGGATCAGCTAAAAACAGTCTGTATACACTGTATTCTTGTGTAAACAAGGGTTTACATGGGATAGAGAGTAATCTACTTTTTCAATGACATCGCTTGGGTGACGGAGAATGAGTCGGACATTACAGTAATTTACAGAAACAGAATCCGACTTATAATAAATTGGTACACGCCTACATGTGGTGGTACTCATGTTCTAACTTATCACACATGTAGCTATTAATTATGGAAGACACAGTGTAAGTAATATTACAGAAGGAACGTTACATACATAGGGGTTAGTGGGCGTTGTGTGACTGTTTGTCAATATTGATTATTATTATAACACCTAGATTCCCCTCGTTATAATCATTCACTTCTAGTGATCACTTTGATTGTTTGGAATAAATGTCTTTTGACTTTGACTTATTATTAATTATTAGGGTTCCGTACCCAAAGGGTAAAACGGGACCCTATTACTAAGACTCTGCTGTCTCTCTCTAACTATCATGTCAATACAGCCTGGTGATAGACGGACAGACAGGCAGCGGAGTCTTAGTAACAATTTTTTTAGGGTTCCGTACCAAAAAGGTAAAACGGGACCCGTTTTTCCTTTTGGGTACGGAACCCTAAAAAAATTGTTTTGATGTTTGGTCTTTCATTAAAGCAAGAATAAAGCTATATTTGGTTTTTAAATCAAGTAAACCATGATTAAACCCATAAATTTTCTTCCTTTACTACTGGAATTTATATTCTATTTTTTACTGTGACGCCCATAAATACTAGTTTGTTCCTACACCGCACTATATTTCCAAATTTTCGTGACGTTCAAACGGTGACGAAAAACATCGTGAAAAAACCAACTGAGATTTTAGCAACGGCTATGTGTTTGTATCAGGTACCTATGTAAAATGAACTGCTAAATTAATGTGGGAATGTAATTTTTTTTTATGTGACCTGCTGTAGGGACAAGTAGATGGCCCACCTGATGTTAAGTGGTTACCATTACCTATAACGAAGCATTGTCTCGCAGTTCACGCTCGTAAACGTGCCCTACGATGCACTACTTTGCGTCCATCAACCTGAGGCATACAGGTGTTAGGCCTCATGTGCCTGTAATTACACCGGCACCCACACCCTTCGAACCGGAACATGCTGCGCTGCTTGGCGGCAGAAATAGGCATGGTGGTAGTACTTCCCCGGACGAGCCCTTCACTAAGAGTTTTACTACTACTACTACTAAATACTAAAATGACAAATTATTTTTTACCAGTCGGAATAAACAATTTTACAAATTAACCCCTAACTGACTTTTACATGATTTAACTGACACTTTTGTAAATAAATCCAGGGAAATGAGATTACCCATCCAGGATAAACTAATGGGCGATTACAGGAGCAAAATGGGGTGAAGCAGGGTGTACGGGGCTTTTATTACCCTACTGCCGAATGGGGTTATTATTTTAAGGGTGGGCAATAAAACGGGTGCTTTTGAAATACTGACTGTCTGATTGTAGGCGTTATTTTGAAATTAGACACCTACTAAATTATTTTACTGTTGTTGTTTTTGGAAACTGTTAAACTCCCAAGTGTTGGTAATAATATAATACGACGACCAATGTGGCGCGGCGGGCGAATGTCCGCCTGCGACGCAATAGGTTGCGGGTTCGATTCCCGCCTTGGGATAAATGTTTGTACGATCTGCAAATATTTATTCCGGGTGTTCTGGGTATTTTCTATGTATAATAAAAAATATCTACGTATGTAACGTATTGAATTAAGTATATCAGTCATCTAGTACCCATAACACAAGCTCTGCTTAGCTTGGGGCTAGATGATGCTGTGTGTATTGTCCGGCATTATTATTATTATCGGGTTGGTTGTGATATTTTTTCTTTCTCAGAAAAGGTTATGTTTGCAAAGTACGGAACCAGAAAAGTATCTAAATCTTCCCGATCAGACTACGGGATCCCGTGGGATATTTACCTACCTGTTACAAAATATTCTGATAGCCAAATAGAAGCGAAAGATGTCAACTGAAGTGTGTGATGAGGGTTAAACAAATGTCAACTGTTTGAACGATTGTAAATGCTTTTTAAATCGGGGATAAGATTGTTTTTTGATGATCCTGATGAAATAAGCCGAACTTACCTGATGTTGGGCGGTTACTATCACACAAAAAAACGGTAGGAGTCAAGCCGTTTTACGTCTGTAGTTCTAGGTTTGGTCACGAGGAATTAGCACCAAGCAGGTTGATGGACGCTGAGCAGTGCATCGTAGGGCACGTTCCCAACGAGTGTGAGCTACGAGGTAATGCTTCGTTTTGCTACAGTTAGTTTTCCATAGGTGATAGGTTGCAAGAGGCAACATCGTGAGAAAAACTGCTAGAATACTAAATGGTTTCCTCACAATATTTTCCTTCAACTTTAGATAGTGCTCCCAAACGGTAAACCCAAATTTTTTGAATGAAAAATCCATTTGTGCACGATCGGTTTTGAACCCACGACCTTAGGATCAGAAGGCAGGGTTGCTCCCACTAGACCACCGCACCGATGCTTTGTATTTTTATTATATTTTAATTAATTACTTACTGAATGGTTTATATTAAAAGAAAAACTTTACAGAAACTTTACGCGAGATATTTTTAACGAAAAAAGAGGAATGTTTTTATATTTACTTCCGTTGCTCGACTAGGTATTGCAAAATGCTCGTTTTTAAAAGAAAAGTTCGGGCTGGACTACATTTAAAACCAACTTCAGTGGAATATGTATACAATGCAAAAATTAGGCATAGTCAGGACACTGTATTGCCTGTGCTGGAGAAAATATTAAAAATAATATTTTAAGATAACTTTCTGATAGAACAAGAAAATGGACCACCTGATGTTAAGTAACTACCACTTATAACTAAAATCATGAAACGTACCCTACAGGTCATGCGCTATTATATCAGCCAGTCAGTAAGTCAGTCATGACAAAGATTCGTATAATTGGTATAAAATAATAATGCTGGACAATCCACACAGCATCATCTAGCCCCAAGCTAGGCAGAGCTTGTGTTATAGGTACTAGATAATTGATTTACTTAATACAATACAGTACATCCATAAATTTTTTTTATTATACATAGAAAATACCCAGAACAACCAAAATAAATATTTGCAGATCGTACAAACATTTATCCAAAGGCGAGAATCGAACCCGCAACCTCCTGCGTCGCAGGCGGACATTTGCCCGCCGCGCCACATCGGTCGGTATAGATACTATATACATTGCTGAAGCATGCCATGACATGTAAGTATTCCTGTGACGTATAAAATAGGTACTTATTATGTCCTACTTACCGGCACAAAGAACAAGGGAAACAAAGGAACTTCTCCATTTAAATACACATTTGAATAAAAGATACAATGAGTATATTTCTGTTTTGTATTCACAAATGGCAGTCATCTTTGCGGCAATGTATTTTGTCAATTCTAGTACCTACTTATAATGCAGAGTTAAAGTGACATCTTGAAAAACATTTGCGCTTTGTGTAAGTAGGAAGTCCTCGAGCCTATTCCACTTAAATCCATTAAACAAAAATCCAGTAGGTAATGGATTTGAATTATAATGCAGAGTTTCAACTTCTGAAGTGACATCTTGAAAAACATTTGCGCTTTGAGGTAGGAAGACTTCGGGCCTGTTCCACTTAAATCCATTGAACAAAAATCCAGTAGGTAATGGATTTAAAAAAAACATCATACGACTTTAATCGCTGAGCACGGTAGATATCTCCTTAGATCTGTTAGTATCAAGTTTCTACTTGAGATTCTTTGAGGATGTCTAATGGAGTAGTCAGCGGGTTTCCATCACTGTTTGAGAGTACTGGGATTGCGCACATAATTTTTTTGATAGAAAAGTCTATTTTTACAAGACCGGATTCAAACCCACGACCTTAGGATCAGAAGGCGGGGCTACTCTCACTAGACCATTGATACTACCATGGATTTATTTCCATTGTTATCTGAAAATACCCAAAACACATGGAATAAACATTTGCAGATCGTACAAACATTTATCCCAAGGCGGGAATCGAACCCACACACCACATCGGTCATCGGTAGTAGTACTTCCCCGGACGAGCTTTTCTCAGTTCTATCACTTCTAAGTGGCTGACTAAGTCACAGTCATAACACAATAGCTTTCAGTAAAAGCCACAACGGTCACCCGTCTCATGCCAGCAAGTCTGTTTCAGTATTATAAGCAAAAGCTTTCCAAAAACTGTTTTCAGCATTTCGTGCTGAAACAAAGATGAAGCTAATTTTGGTGTCACAAACTACGTTTCCATTGCTCGTTTGTGCTGAGTTGGCAGATATATGAAACTGTTTATATTTGACGACCGATGTGGCGCGGCGGGCGAATGTCCGCTTGCTACGCAAGAGGTTGCGGGTTTGATTCCCGCCTTGGAATAAATGTTTGTACGATCTGCAAATATTTATTCCGGGTGTTCTGGGTGTTTTCTATGTATAATAAAAAAATCTCTATATATGTAATGTATTGTATTGAGTATATCAGTCATCTAGTACCCATAACACAAGCTCTGCTTAGCTTGGGGCCAGATGATGCTGTGTGGACTGTCCAGCATTATTATTATATTATTATAGATAGAATTTTTATAAAAAAAAGTAGCATGTTACTCCTTATTATATCAGTTATCTACCAGTAAAAATCCCATCAAAATCGGTCCAGCCGTTCCAGAAATTAGCCGGAAACAGACAGACAGACAGAAAAAATTGTAAAATATGCTATTTTGGTATGTGTACCGTATATACATTCATATGCATGTAGTAAAAAGCGGTTATTTTAATATTACATACAGACACTTAAATTTTATTTATTTGTTTAGATGTCAGTGTGTTTTAAGATTTATTTTCAGTGAGATAAGACATATAGGTTTTTGAGAGGTTTATTATTTCAAAGGAACCCTTTCTTATATCTTATTTATTATTTAACCTATCAGTATCCATGAATGTCTAATGGATGCCAATTGTATTTACGGGATAAAGAATTTTTTTCATGATATATTTTTGCTTTTGCAAAAGAAAAAGACAGCTTTAATCCAAGGTAGTTATTCTTTCAGATTTTGTTGTACCAAGTACTAACTCAAAATAAGTTTTTTTTTTATACAATTAGCTGATGGAACAAGCAAAGTCAAAGTCAAAAAGCATTTATTCAGTAATATCCGCAGGGATCATCTTGAAACGTCTTAAATCTAGGTGAATCTAAGCGCCAGTTCCTCGCGACCAAGCCTAGAAGAAGCATATGGCTCACCTGATGTTAAGTGGTTACCATAGCCTATAACAAAGCATTGCCTTGTAGGTCACGTTAGTTAGGAACATGCCCTACAATACACGGCTCTGCGTCCATCGGCCTGAGGCATACAGGTGTTAAGTCTCATGTGCCTGTAATTACACCGGCACCCACACCCTTTGTTGATACCAGTTTGATGATGTCTAATGGTGGTAGGTGGTGGTAAGTCCAAGTATTATCTTCATGGCTTTAATCCCAAAGCACGGTCGATATCCCCTCCGATCTCTTTGTACCAAGTACCTACTCGAGATTCTTCGAGAATGTTTAAGGGGGTAGTTAGAGGTACGTGCCGATAGTATATTAGGTATGTACTCTCATTTTGCAGTAGCTAGTTTTCCATACGTGACGGGTTGCAAGTCCATCGCCGCTGCTAGAATACTAACTGATTTACTCACAATGTTTTCCTTCACCGTTTGAGAGATTTTGCGTTGCTTATTTAAGGTTTTTGAATAGAAAAACCCGTTGGTGCACCGGATTTGAACCTACGATCTTAGGATCAGAAGCTGGGGTCCCTACCACTAGTACTCGTTTATGTAGTCAAACTATTATTTCCGTGTTTATTTAACTATATACTAAATTGTTTATAGTTTCCTCTTGTACCAACACACCATCGATTTCAAACATCTACGTACTGGCCAAGTGGCGGACTACACTGTTTAGCACAATTGTAAATGTGAATGTGAAATTGACTTGATTTATTTTAAGAAGTATTTAAGTATCTTTTTAGGGTTCCGTGCCTAAAGGGTACCCTATAACTAAGACTCCGCTGTCTGTCTGTCTGTCCGTCTGATACTAGGCTGTATCTCATAAACCGTGATAGTTAGAGAGTTGAAATTTTCACAGTTGATGTATTTCTGTTGCCGCTATAACAACAAATATTATGTATTTATATTTCAAATCGCAGTCTTTAGTCAGTCATCGGTCGGGACAAAGATTCCAATATAATTGTATGAAAGCACTGTTCTTTCTCTCTTTCTCTCATAGCCAGTTACGTTTCGTATATCAAAGAAGTTTTACTTCAGTCGTGTGCTCTAAAGAACATTCATTATTTTTCATTGAATCATTTGAATCCTCGATAGCAAAGTTGGTTATCGCATCCCCGTATCAAAAGGAAGGTTAAGGGTTCAAATCCCACTCGAGGAAAATAATTTTTGGGATGATATAAAATCTTTGGTATAGATTATTTGCTATTTGGTCGTAGGAGTGTGGGTTCCTGGCTAAGTTCTCGCATCGTTGCTTTGAGTAACTCCAACATTGGCTTCGAGCAAACAACATCAGATCAAAGACTAGTTTGCGAGCTTAGTGAATTAGTACAACGTATCGGTTGAGAGACCTACAGTGCGGTTAGCACCAGTTTCTTGACGTGACAACGTCTAATAAATCGACGAACGCCAGTTGCACGCACGAAAAAAGATGACTCATTGCCCGTTACGCATTTTGTAACGTTACGTTCTTGACAACGTTACGCTCGTTGTAACGTCACGTTCTTGACAACGTTACGCTCGTTGTAACGTTACGTTCTTGACAACGTTACGCTCGTTGTAACGTTACGTTCTTGACAACGTTACGCTCGTTGTAATGTTACGTTCTTGACAACGTTACGCTCGTTGTAATGTTACGTTCTTGACAACGTTACGCTCGTTGTAACGTTACGTTCTTGACAACGTTACGCTCGTTGTAATGTTACGTTCTTGACAACGTTACGCTCGTTGTAACGCTACGCTCATTGTAACGTTACGCTCTTGGCAACGTTACGATCGGAGTGAGAGCGCTACACATTTAAACCATTTTTTTTTCATTCGTCTTGTAAAAGAAGCAGATGATCAACCTTATGTTAAGTGGCTACCTGTAAACAAAACATTACCTCGCATGTCGCGTTCGTGAAACTCCATCAACTTGAGGCATTTAGGTGTTAGCAAAGATTTTTATATTATCCCAAAAATTATTTATTCCAGTGCTAAGGGTGCTAAGGGTACTTTAAATGGCGACCGCCTCGTGTATGCTGCAGGGATTACAAATTTTGAATCTTAACTGAGAGCGTATCTATTACTAGTTGCAGCGTTATTACATTATCTAGATATTATATATGACGACCAATGTGGCGGTCGAATGTCCACCTGCGACGCAGGAGGTTGCGGGTTTGATTCCCGCCTTGGAATAAATATTTGTACGATCTGCAAATATTTATTCCGGGTGTTTTAGGTATTTTCTATGCATATGTATGTATGAAATGTATTGTATTAAGTATATCAATCATTAAGTACCCATAAAACAAGCTCTGCTTAGCTTGGGGCTAGATGATGCTGTGTGGATTGTCCAACAGTACTTACAACTTTCCGTTTTTTTTATTCAACTTGCTGATGGAACAAGCAGATGATCCACCTGATGTTAAATGGTTTCTATCACCTTTAACAAAATATGACCTCTTAGATCACGCTCGTTATAAACGTGCCCTATGATGCACTACTCAGCGTCCATCAACTTTAGGCATACCGGTATTAAGCCTCATGGGCCTGTAATTTCCGTTGCTATCCTAATGTTAATGAGTTTGTATAAACTGTTGGTTTACTAAAAAATAAATAAAATATATCCAAATGAGAAGGTTTCTGGCATTTTTGTGGCAAGTATATTATAAATGCGTAAAAGTATAAAGTCCTTTACGTAAACCTCCATTTTAAGATTTCCAACCTTCACTCCGGTAACTCGTAATCCCCTAATAAATAGCCCATTTACTTCTCCAATCAAACTTCTCCAAACAGGAAAATGTCGAGGGTTCTCATTGTCCACCAGCAAATCTAAAAAGGTCATAATCAGGCAAATTATATTACCTCCTGAAACCCTCCGAGAACGACTTACGAAAATCATTGGAGTACGTACATGTTATAGGAGAAAGCGTTTTGATGGTTGGCTATCAAGCGTCTATTCCCGATTGTCCCTACCCCCAGTGTTCCTACTATGGATAATCGTGTAAAAATATTCCTGATTGTTCCTACCTTTCAATTTCACTAGATACAAACAGGAAAATTAATTAACGATTGTTCTTACCAACGCACGTGTAGTTATATGGTGTATGCACGACATTTAGTCAATGCGCGAGCGCATACGATCCGGTAGCATATCCTAGTACCTACCTAGTAGTTTTTTTTATTAATAGTTAACATTTAATAAAAATAACTAGGATTACACAATTCTTATTTTTAGTAGTAGCAGAGTTCTTTGTGAAAGGGCTTGTCTGGAGAAGTACTACCCCCATAAATTGTTTTACCGCCAAGCAGTGATGCTCGCATTGCGACAAGAACGGATTGAAGTGAAGTTAGAGTGGTGCCGATGAAATAATAAGTAAGTCTCAGGTTGGTAGACATAGGGTAGTGTATTGTAGAACACATCTAATGCGCGTGACCTACACGGTAATGCTTTGTTCTACCAACATTAGTATAAACAAAAAAAGCATTATATAAAATGTGTACCAATTACAGACTCGCATAATATTTGCAATATGAATTAATACAACAACCTAAAAATGAAAATTGTAGGTATAAATAAAAATTGAATACTTAGTAGTAGTAGAATAGAATAGATTAGTAGTTATGAAGATTCTCTAGCATAATTTATGAGTATTTAACAAACGCTTCAGCTTATAACTTCCACCACCGTTATAAATTTCGCGACATCATTATCTATCTTACACAACCATGAGGTAAAAGCTTATTTAGTTATACTTTACAAGAAGTATCAAAATAAAAAAGGTTTTGTCAACTAAATCAGCTATCTCAGTTTTATAGTAGTAGAGCTTTTAGTTAATGGCGCGTCTGGGGAAGTACTACCACTATGCATATTCCTGCCGCCAAGCAGCGTAGCGTGCTCTGGTTTGAAGAGTGTGTAATAACACTAACATGTATCAACTCTAGCTTGCTTTTAATAAGGTTCAAAATCCACCACAAATACACATAATTTCAACATCACCTCATATTTGCACTATTGATTTTTGATATTACACGTTCAGATTCAACTCTATATTGCTACAAATAAGGTTGAAACTTCTGGAATAATTTGAGCAGCTGACAGTTGGCAGATGATAATGTTTTAGTAAATTATAGTGACAGGTGCTTCTTAGCCACGTGGAGATTATTTCTAGAGGAATAGTTTGAAACTTCACGGCAGAAATCTCAATTTAGTGATGTAAAACAATTTTAACCTTCCTATACCCGCGCGTTGGTCTGTCAGACCGACATATTAGTTTTCCGTGTTTTTTTCACGTCAGGATAAGTCTAGTGCAAGGAGCTTCCTAGTAGCTGCATGATTCGTCGTCATCTTCAATTTGGTGAGACGCGAGCGTTGGTGCGGGTAGCGCGTGACGCAGGACACGGCGTCAATCGGTCCGTGGGACCGGCGCGGGTATAGGTGTTACAGTTTTAGGTAAATAATAAGTTTTATTATTCATATAATTATAAGTTTGTTTGTATAACTGTTGTATATAATATATATATATATGGTATATTACATATTTTTTCTTTACTTTTAGCTTGACAATTGACTGAAAAACGGACAAAAACGCATAAGACGTATTTTGTAGGACGAATTTTTGGATTCCAACTATGAAGATGATAACTACAGTAATGTGGAGGATCACGATGAAATGCGAGAACAAGGAAGTAATACTGAGCTGGATAGTGATTCTGACATTGATCTGGTAGAGGTGCCAACTTCTAGAAATTATTACATCGGCAAAGATAATAGAACAAAATGGAACAAAAGTGCTCCGTCAATGCCAGTAAGAAGACAGTCTAGAAATGATCTAAAGGGAAAGAAAAGGCTTTTATATTGTTCCTCGTGTCATTATCTTTAAGTTTTTTGAGTTTTTTTGAGAATAACTATGTTTTTGCTCAAGATTTCGCAGCTTGTAAGAAAAAGAAGCATTTTTTCAGAGATTGTTTTAAAAGACTATAATTTACTAATAAAGCAAATATTTTCTATAGCATTGGTTTATTTCTTGCAAATATATCCCTTAGTAATAATAAAATATAGTTTGAGTAAGGCTTTTTATCAAAATTACCGAAAAACAAGGACTCGAAGTTTCGGTCCCAGGCACCGTGCGCGGGTATATTTGTACTTTTTTTGGCGCGGGTATAGAAAGGTTAAGAACTCCAGTGGTCTTATGGTAGTGAACCCGCCTTCTGGTCCTAAGGTCGTGGTTTTGAAACCGGTTGTGCATTGATGACTTTTACTGTTGAAAAAAATATGTGCGCAATGCCGGAATCGCACATAAAATTTATCGTCAAATTGAACCCAGCAATGTAAGCAGCACAGGGATTCTAGAAACAAGTTTAGCATTTGTGACGCAAACGTATCTTGTTGATGTTTAAGTTACACTGCGCGTTGTGGACAACTCAACTGCTGAATGCTACCTAATTGCTGCGCAGTGTACCTCGATTATACGATAAGTTTTATTGTACGATTATAATTATAATAAGAATGTTGAACAATCCACACAACGTCATCTAGCACTAAGCAGAGCTTGTGTTATGGGTACTAGATGACTGATATACTTAATACAATACATTACATGCATAGATATTTTTTATTATACATAGAAAATACCTAGAACGCCTGGAATAAATATTTGCAGATTGTACAAACATTTATCACAAGGCAGGAATCGAACCCTCAACCTTCTGCGCCACATCGGTCGTCAAAGCGTGTGGGTAATCCTTTGCTGCGTAGTTCACAGTGTACATCAAACCTTCTATACAAACCTTTGTTTATCATACTGCAGAGTAGAACCAAGTTATTTTGTTTACCAAAATACCTTTGTTTTCATGAATATTCCACTGCTGAAGTGTCAGCACTGTTACAAACTTAGTGATGAATATGTATTTAGTTTAATTGGGTACTGCGCTACTCCTGAATTTATATTAAACATTGAGTTCTTGATTTGTATCTTACAAATCTTCATAACTATAAAAGCCAAAGGCGAGTCGGACTCACACACGAAGGGTTCCGTACCATTATCTGTAGTAAAATGCCAAAAAAATCACGTTTGTTGTATGAGAGCCCCCTTAAATATTTATTTTATTCTGTTTTTAGTAATTGTTGTTATAGCGGCAACAGAAATACATGATCTGTGAAACTTCAACTCTAACTATCACGGTTCATGAGATAGGTACATCCTGGTGTCAGACGGACAGACAGATAGCGGAGTCTTAGTAATAGGGTCCCGTTTTACCCTTTGGGTACGGAACCCTTGCATGAAATATCTAAAAGCTACGAGCGTGACCTACAACGCAATGCTTTGTTATAGGTGATGGTAACCACTTAACATCAGGTGGGCCATTTTATAAAAAAAAAGCTTAGTCAATACTTGGCCCATATTTTGCAGTGGTTAATATTACCATACATGACAGGTTTCAACCCCATTACCGATGCTAGAAGACGAACTTTCCCTACAACTTTTCTAGAACCTTCAAACCAGTTTGTAAACTGTACAACTTTATTAGAAATTTCCTAAAATGCGAGAGATACACTGTAGAACTAGTTGCGATATAAAACTGGTCTGAAACTTGCCGTGTACCGAGTTGGAGGCTTGCACGGTGCAAGTGTGGTCCATGTCATAGGTTTAACATCTGCAGTAAGAAAGAAAGAAAGAAAGAAAGAGATACGTTTATTTGACGCACACAAATACATACTTACACGGAACTTAAATACAGAAAACAAAAAACAAAATATTTACCCACTCCACTTACTTACTAAAATAAAACTAAAACAAATAAAAAAGGTAATACGCGATAAATACCCGTGTAATATAAGTGTTCGAAACTAAAACAGTTGATAGAAACTAAAACTAAAGTAAGCTTTTATGAGATAGAGGCCACAATAGTGACGATGTATTAAGGCTGCTTCAGTACCTTCGTCATGGCTTAACAAACGCCAGGGCCAGTAAGCTATCAGTCAGGCTCTTAAATGTGAATGCCACACGATCACTAATACTAATGCTGGACAATCCACACAGCACCATCTAGCCCCAAGCTAAGCAGAGCTTGTGTTATGGGCACTAGATGACTGATATACTTAATAATACATTACATGCATCGATATTTTTTATTATGCATAAAAAATAATAAATATTTGTAGATCGTACAAACATTTATCCCAAGGCAGAGATCGAACCCGCAACCTTCGCCCGCCGCGCCACATCGGTCGTCTAATTGAAAGATAAACGTCTAATAAAAACGGAAAAAAAAACACGTTTGCTGTATGAAAGCCCCTTAAATATTTATTTCATTCGATTTCTTAGTATTTGTTGTTATAGCAACAACAGAAACACATCATTTGTAAAAAATTCAACTCTTTAACTACCACGGTTTATGAGATACAGCTTGGTGACATACAGACAGACAGAAAGACAACAGAGTCTTAGTAATAGGGTTCCGTTTTACCCTTTAGGTACGGAACAATAAAAATGACTCAAGTATTTTAGAACCTTTGGTTCTGTGCTTCTATAGCTTGTGCCACAGCACATGCTCTAGTTTTCAGGGCGAGATCACGATGACACAACGCTATAGGTACTCAATTCTCACTGTACACAATATCTACCACTATACAAAGTATGTTTAGTTCGAATGAAACTGGCCAATCAACATACAAGAGTTTCTTTCAGCGAGAAAGAAAGAAAAACCATTAATAAACCTATCATCATAAAACAAACATAAATAATAAATAATGCCGGACAAAGCGAAACACTTAGCATACATTTTCATTATTATTTTTTATATTTAAGTTTTCTAACTTGTACCTATCTGATTTTAACTGTTTTACCTTATTAGCTACTTATAAGTTTGCAGCAAAGCAAATAAATATTTTTTCATTTTTTCAATACACACAGCATCATCTAGTCCCAAGCTAAGCAGAGCTTATGCTATGGGTACTAGATGACTGATATACTTAATACAATACATTACATACATACATACTTTTTATTATACATAGAAAACACCCAGAACACCCGGAATAAATATATGCAGATCGTACAAACATTTATTCCAAGGCGGGAATCAAACCCGCAACCTCCTGCGTCGTAGGTGAACATTCGCCCGCCGCGCCACATCGGTCGTCAAAATAGATTATAAAATTATCTTCATCGGGTTATGAAATGTATAAAATCTGAGTTTCATTCAAATCAGTCCAGTAATTCAGTCATTTCATTTCTAGTTTATATCATCACTATATTATAGTTTTACTAAAACCCTAAAACACATTAGATGAGTTAATTGAAATGAAATGAAATGAAATTACTGAATTACTGGACTGCTTTGATGTGGTTTGGTTTTATGAGCCCTTGGATGTACTTACGCAAAGCTCACACTGCCTGAAAATATAAAAATCGGTTACCACAGAAATATTTGCAGCCATTCTAAAATATGGCCCATAATAACCCAGGGGACAATCTGCTAAATGATGCTACTGCTGAAACTGCGATTTTACGCAAATTTCTCCATATTTCAGGTCATTTTCAGGCATTACGTTAATGCTCTGCATGCAAAATTTAATGGATTATTGATAATTTTAAATAACAAAGTTTTATAATGGCTTTAAAATTATAAAC
Organism: Electrophaes corylata; assembly: GCA_947095575.1. Taxonomy (NCBI): domain Eukaryota; kingdom Metazoa; phylum Arthropoda; class Insecta; order Lepidoptera; family Geometridae; genus Electrophaes; species Electrophaes corylata. The sequence goes on along the minus strand of OX352722.1, from coordinate 7,312,290 downwards.
CTGTATTTTTTCACAATGGCGAGCGTTATTATGTTTGTTTTTCATTTCTGATAATATCATCATCATCACCATCAGCCTGTAGAAGTCCACTGCTGGACATAGGCCTCCCCCACACGTTTCCAGAAAGAACGATTCTGAGCCCTTTCCATCCATAGACTTTCTGCGGTCCTAACAATGTCGTCAGTCCATCGGGTAAGAGGACGTCCTACGCTTCGTCTTCCGGTTCGTGGTCGCCATTCGAGAACTTTTATTCCCCAACGGTGGTCGGTTCTACGAGCTATATGGCCTGTCCACTGCCACTTTAACTTGCTGATTCTGAGAGTAATGTCTCTATTTGAGCTATGGGTTCTGATAATTGGCAGTAATTTAAAACTGTCTCTAAACCAGACTGTCTTTAGAACACTGTAATCTATATCTTGTGTATGTTATTTTTTGTTTGTTGTGGTGTACTATAAAAAGTTTTCTATCTATCTATCTATCTACACCCAAACTGAGCAAAACTTGTAAGATAGGAACCAAACAAGAGATAACCCTGTACTGAATAAAGTTTGGATCCAATAGTAATGTTCATACTATTGGTACCCTGTATATACTTTTCCATTGAACACTAGATATTGAGCGAGTAGAAAAACTGTAATTGAGATTATTAGTACTAGGTCTAGCCAGGGATAACAACAAAAGAAAGGATGTAATATTTTTATAACATCACTGTCACTGTCAACGTTTTAATGTATGTAGAATGCGGGTACACAACAAAACGCTTTTTTCTTTAAAACCGATGACGGCTGACTTTACTTTTTTTACCGACTCGACTTGACTAAAAAGAATTTATTCAACCCACTTGACATTGGCAAAATTGTCCGCAAGACGGACAGATGCCACAAAAAAAAACAAAAACGCTTTTAAGGATTCTTTGTGACCAGAACATACTTTGGTTTTATTTAATATTCTCGATCCCGTCGCTACTTACCGGATATTTCAAACATTATACTATAGTCATCCAAAGAGTTTTAAAAAGTGTTAAGTTATTTTTGGTTGCCAGTGAGAGTGCTAAAAGTTCTTCTAGATTATCTCCACTAGCGTATATTCTTGTCTCTTTTTGTCCTGTTACAATACAGTGTAACAGTCGGTTCAGGTAAAGAGAGGGCTAAGCAAACTAGCTTATCGCACACGTCTGACAAGGCTGAATTTATGCTCAAACTTATCTTTTCCGTTGTGTACGTTTGCCGTTTCACTGTTCAGGCCAGTTGCCGATTTAATAAGTTTACTAAGTTGGATTACTGGCACCACACTGTTTCATGTTATATTTGTAAAAAATATTATGTAAAACGGTAGGACCAAGCTGTACATTTTTGGCCTGTTCTTTTGAAAAACAACAGGCCAGAAATGTCGATGTTTTTAAATGATTTGTGCGATTTCAATGAATAATGAACCTGTTTGAATTTTTTTCTAACTTCAAAAAAAGGAAGAGTTTTAGCTTAATTTATTTATGTTATGTTTACCGATTTCTTCGCAAATATTTCACTGGTTTCAAAAAAATATTTGTTTCAAAGTATATACTCTCAGCAAGGTTTCATAAGAATTTAATTAAATTCAGTTCAGAATAGTTATAAAATTAAAAAGACCAGAGTAAAATGCGCGCAAAAAAAGATCATCTATACGTTAAAGTTGAACTCGGTTCAGTTTTAAGGCGTTTTCTTTTTACGTCATCGAAATTTTAGTCAAACGAGCAATTATAAATTACATCACAGAACATGGTGAGTAGCAGGTTCAAGCTATAATGAAGCCTTTTATCTGACTTTATTGAAAAACTTACCTTATTTTGTAAGCAGTAAAGCTTGCATTAATTTTGTGTTTAATGCACTATCAAGTCAAACAAAACAATAATTCTAGTCCAATCAGCGCGACACGGTACTTAATACCCTTACTGTCTACTAAATAAGGTCTAAAACCCAATAAACTTATCATTAAGGCAGTGTGAGCTTATCCTCAATCTACAACTGACATTGTAACTCAACCCTTATTCTTTAGAAGCTACAGTTGAAAATGAATTAACTAGTTGATTCTAGACAGAACATCCGCCGGTGACAATTGGTTCAAGCTAATGAAAACCTTAGTTTGAAGTACTTAGAGTCGAAAAACGTCTAATTAGTTTCAAGGTAACGTTGTCAGTGGTCACGATTTATGGGTAGCAGTTTAGGAAACGGTCACTGAGGATTGTGGTGATAAGTTTTACTAGATCTAGGTACCCTGAGTTCTCAAAGCTAATAACTTATGGAGAACAGAAACCAAGTTGGTATTTTTCTATGTTGATTATTATCAAACAAAACACTGATATTGAGAAAATAAAAAAAATGTGCATAACATAAACTTTTCGAACAGAAATATTAAAAAAGATCTGCGTATGTAATGTATTGTATTAAGTATATCAGTCATCTAGTACCCATAACACAAGCTCTGCTTAGCTTGGGGCTAGATGATGCTGTGTGGATTGACCAGCATTATTATTATTATTACTTCCCCAAACAGGCCCTTCACAAAGAGTTCTAAGACTATTTCTGAGGTACAGAGTAATTTCAATTTGTCTCCAGTTGTGCTTACTCTAAGGCAGTGATAGATATGTAGACTGTGAGTCACGTACTGTCACACAAGCAGGAAACCAGCGTTGGTTGGCAAGCCTACTTTACTACTCTCTTGATGTAGTAAGTTTATAAGTAAATAATATACCATTTAACCAAAAAACACCGGTGGTTTAGTGAACACCGGTTCAAATCCGGTCGTGTACCAATGGATTTATCCATTCGAAAAATGTATGTGCGCACTGCTTGCTCTCAAGCGGTGAAGGAAAACATCGTGAGGAAACCAGTTAGTAATCTAGCAGCGGCGATGGGCTTGCAACCTGTCACGTATGGAATACTAACTAGTGCAAAATTTGAGTATGTACTTTACGTATGTATCTGGACAAATCTCTGACTGGGGTAATCAGAGGTCATAGACATCCTCGAATGATCTCGAGTAGGTTCTTGGTACTAAAAGATTGGAGGGGATATCTACCGTGCTTGGGGATTAAAATCATGATGTTATTTTTTTTTGTTTTTCCTATTTTCCATCTAGCCTCAAACGGGCAAAGCAGCGCGGGAAAGTTTGTTTGAAAATAACTTCGCGCGGACGAATTCGCGCGCTTTTTGCTAGTAACTACATATAAAACAAAATTATTCAAATAGAGACAGAAATCTTCAATCCCTTTACTTTTTTGATCAAAAACAGGTTATCAGTTATACTATGTACCTATAACCAACTCAATAGTCTAATCGCTTAGATCTTTTAAACCACTCAACGGATTTTGATGCAATTTTCAGCAATAGATAGAGTAATTCAAGAAGGTTTATATTATGTATAATACATACATATTATACTACAGAAAAGCTGAAAAAATCAAAAATTTGTACCGTCTAACGAAGTCGGCACGGGCAGCTTGTAAAAAATAAATCAATCGACCTGCTACGAAATGCTACGCCGTAGCACACCGTAGCGTTTATCAAGCGTCGTCGGTTGTAAAAGTAAATTCTCTTTTGCAATACTTAAACCTCTGTTTCAAAAGGAGCTCCAGTGGTCTAGTGGGAAAGGCCTTGCCTGTTGACCCTAAGATCTTGGGTTCAAATCCGGTCGTGCACCAATGAATTTTTCATAAAAAAACAATTATATACACAATACTCTCAAACGGTGATGAAAAACATTGAGGAAGTCATTATGTTGTTTCTGTTCTTTTTAAAGAAACTTGTGTTAGATATTGGATTTTACAGTTTTGAGTAGACTAGAAAAAGTTTCAAGGTGGATTTTTTATTCTTCAAATAAAAATTAAAAATGTGATCTAGCAATACCTTATCATCTAATGATATGAAAAAAAAAAATACAATTTATTAAAATAACAATTTACGTTTAAAACGTGAACTTTAAAATATAAAAAAACACGCGTCCTTAAGATACAATAATATTTTTAAATCACAAAAAACCCACTCAGAAGGCAGAAATAAAAAAGATAAGAAGGGTAGTTAAACATTAGATTTAATGCAAATCGCTTGGAGAACGCAATTAAGGTACAACCATAGAGTACGTCATGAGTTTTACGCAATTATAGAAACGAAACTCAATTCAAAATTTTATGAAACTCATATTATTGCAAAAAAGTAGTAGAGCTCTTTGTGAAGGGCTCGTCCGGGGAAGTACTTCCACCGTGCCTATTTTTGCTACCAAGCAGCTTGCGTTCCGTTCTGAGATGTGAGGAAGACGGACAGACAGACAGACAGCGGAGTTTTATAATAGGGTCCCGTTTTACGTTTTGGGTACGAAACAATAAAAATCAAGAGGTTTCTGTTCTTTATAAATTTCGTTACTCTGCGGAATACGGAATGGGGTCTAATGAATACTTAAAGAAAGTAGGTTTATCGAGAAACGCTTGGTTCTCTCGATCCTTAAATCAGAACCTTTGTCTTTATTTGAGTTACAAAATATTTGAAAATCCTTTGATAATGAATAGGTTCTTTGAGAAAGTGGATTTGTTGGATTTGTTTTTTAGTAGTAGGTAGTAGAGGCTCTTAGTGAAGGGCTCGTCCGGGGAAGTACTACCACCATGCCTATTTCTGCCACCAAGCAGCGCAGCGTGTTCCGGTTTGAATGGTGTTCCTAACTAACGTGACCTACAAGGCAATGCTTTGTTATAAGCAATGGTAACCACTTAATATCAGGTGGGCTATACGCTTGTTTCATCAGCAAATTGTATAAAAAAAAACCCGTGTAAAATAAGTGTTCAATATCTGTCCGGGGTAGTACTACCAGCATGCCTGTTTCTGCCACCAAACCGCTAGCTGCATTCCAGTTTGAAGGGTGTGGGTGCCGGTGTAAGTACAGGCACATGAGGCTTAACACCTGTATGCTTCAGTTTGAAGGACACAGAGCAGATCATTGTAGAGCACGTTCGTGACTATGTAATCCTTTTTCATAGGCAATGGTAACCGCTTACCTGGGTCATATGTTTGTTCCATCAGCAATTATATTGAAAAAAATACGGTAGCAGACAGAATACAATGAAACACACAGACATAACAAACATCTATCACACAAATATCTGTTTTTAGTGGGGATCAAACCCACAACAGTGCTACTACAAACTAAACTATCTGTCTGTCAAATGTCAAGGATAATGAAAATATTTTTTAATTAAAACAAATATAGGCTACGTTCCGGTATAATATTAATTAAAAATATTATTTCAAAGGAACTCATTTGACTTTATAACAAAATTCATTTTAAATTCCAAAACCGTAGACAACTCTCAAAAAAACGCCATTTGACTTTTATATTCATCTTGCGTCCTCAATAGCTTTGAAACCTTTAAAAATACAATTAAAGTGTTCAAAAGAACTGCCTCCTCACTTTCAAAGGCCAAACGATCCCCTACTTTGTGCGGAAGTCACTAATTAGCATCTAGTGTATTTAGCGACTGAAATGATAGTATAATGTTAAGAATTTCAGAGAAGCAAAAAAAAGGAAATAACTTCACAACATCGACTAAAAGTTTAATAAGAGTAGTCAGAGGTAAGTCTAATTATATTTAGTACATACTTTAGTGGATGTGACTAACGATCAAAGGGCTGGCGCTTATCTTGGACAGAGAATTAGTTTAGCTATTCAAAGAGGTAACGTTGCCAGCCTTTTGGGCACACTTCCTGCGGTCAGTGACTTAAATTCTGTTTTCTACCTATAGTAAAGACCCGCACTTTACTATAGGTAGAAAAAGTTATGATAAATATGTGGATATAAGGTAGATAGGTTCAATATTAGATGTAAAATATTTGTATATACTAAATTACTTCCGTACATACATACATTTTTTAGTAGTTGATATTTCAAATGTGACAGGTTGCAAGCTCAACGCCCGCTGCCAAAACACTAACTGGCTTCCTCACTATGTTTTCTTTCACCGTTTGACAATTGCGCACTCATTTTTATAAATCTATTAGCTCACGAGCGGCTTCGAACCCACGTTTTTAGGATTAGAAAACAGGGACGCTCCCTCAACACCAACAGTCCTGACCATTTTTAAATTTACAATCTTTTCTCAGTTTGGAGCTAGATGACGGTGTGTGAAATGACGTCAATAGATCAACAAACATTCGTACCTCGAAAACAGCTCGACTCAGAAAAATATACCGTGAAAAAAAAATCGATCATTTTGTACAAAATCCTCGTGTAATTTATTAAAAAGCCCTTCTCTTTAATTTATTAACAGTCCAATTCGAACCGCAACTGAATAATAAAGCTAAACATAAACGAGGCATCTTCTAAATATTAAAACACACTTAAAGCAGCTGAACTTGAGTAAATGCTCTTGAAAAAATAAACAAAAGGTTTTTCTCATTAACTAACTACATAAAGGATATCGCGCCATCTACTCGACTGAGTTTATCTAAAACTTCTTCTCTTTGCGACGCTCCGCTTGTTTTACGAAGTTGTGTAGTTTACTCTAATTTACTCTAATAAATGATTGTTATGAAGAACTTTCAATTTGGCTATATCCAGTAGTAAAAACCTGATGATAATAATTATGAACGATCGACATTAATATCATCAGGTGTTTATATATGGCCAAGTATCGATACATTGAAACCAAATGAAATAAAAAGTTTATAGACAAAACGCAAAAAGATTACAGAAACAACGAAGGATACAGAGAAAACACGGTAGAAAAATAACTAAACTGGTAGGTATTTTGAATTTCATGCTTTTACCCATTCAACTTATCAAAAAGGCATAATGTTTCGTCAACTTGGTGCCAGCTCAACACAAAATGCTGAATAGGTGGACCGGACAGGATAGCTATCTCCCTATTCAACGCTGATTTTCAGCTGAACCAGGTTCTAGTGACAACGATACAACGCGCGTCAGACAATCGCACCAACACTAGAACTACACTGCCATTAGAAATTATAACGCAATTACAAAAACCTCACTGAATTAATGACAACACCGGTACAGGCTTCAGACATTGCATGTAACAAACAATGAAGTCCACGTAAATTGTGCTACTTTTTTACAGAAAACAAAGCGCGCAGTGTCCTCAGTGCAGTTGATTAAAAGCTTTTCTAGTAGCTTATATCTGATGCCGGAAAAGAAAATTTGTAAGTGAAGACTGCTATTCAAACTGCGATTTTGTAAACTTTATTTCTTGGATTTCATAACTTCATGAAGTTATGAGCTATTTTAGTGTAAACTGGCATCTTAAGGCATCATAAGGCATCATAAGGTACGTAGTGTCATGATACTACGTACCTTATTGCCGCACACTAAAAGTTAGTAGTAGTAGAGCTTTTTATAAAAGGGTTCGTCCGGGGAAGTACTACCACCATACCTATTTCTGCCGCCAAGCAATGATGCTCGTATTGCTGTGTTCCGGTTTGAAGGGTGTGGCTGCCGATGACATTACAGACACATGAAGCTTAACACCAGTATGATGAGTGCAGGGTAGTGCATCTTAGGGCACGTATCAAACGTGCGTGACCTACAAAGCAATGCTTTGCTATAGGTGATGGCTACCACTTAACATCAGGTGAGTCATATGCTCACACCCTCCAAACCGGAAAACAGCAAGCATGATATAATCCGCGAGTTTTCTGTTTTCCGTCACCATTTGAAGCACTTAACTTCACGCATGGGCGAATTGAACAACCCTTTTAAATCCCATTGAGTTTAGGCGTAAAGCGCAGAAAGCGTAAAACTCATATTGATAGAACCTTGGTACAAGTAACATAAAAAATAAAAAAAATTGCGAGACTGTTTTTTTAACTGACTTCAAAGAAAGAGGAGGTTCTTAATTTGACTGTATTTTTTTATGTTGCCAGATCTTTCAACTAGGTGAACCGATTTTGATGCTTCTTTTCAAATTTGAAAGCTTGTGCTTCCCGTATGGTCCCATTTCAATTTAATTTGGTCCAGTTCTGACCACGGCATCCATAACATTTTTTTTAAGATTATTTTAAGATTATCTGTTATATTTTCTATATGTTAAATTCTAAATTAATAAATTAGTTAATATAATTGGCTTAGGCCATTTTTATTAAACAAATAAAATAAAGTAAGAAAACCCACGGGTACTAGTTAGTTAAGTGGAAATGTTGTGAACTCTATGCAAAAGGCTTACAGGCTTTTAAGACGATATTTCGTTAAGTGCTCTGAACTCACCTGGCGCTTAATGACGCACCACTGCATATACAGTTATTGACTATTAGTATGACGCATTATAATAACAATAATAATAATGTTGGACAATCCACACAGCATTATCTAGCCCCAAGATAAGTAGAGCTTGTGTTGTGGGTACCAGATGACTGATATACTTAATGCAATACATTGCATACATATATATTTTTTATTTTACATAGAAAATACCCAGACGACTGGGAATAAAAATTTGCAGATAGTACAAACATGTATCTCAAGGGGCGAATCGAACCCGCAACCTTCTGCGTCGCAGGCGGACATTCGCTCGCCGCGCCACATCGGTCGTAAGATTTGTCTAGAGACTTAGAGATTTTCAGGATGCATTTGTTTTTGGTAGTACTTCTCCGAACTTTTCACGGTGAAGGTTAGCAAGTTTTTTCGTAAATTGAAAATACGTTTGAAGGGTGTGGGTGCAGGTGAAATTACAGGCACATAAAGGCTAAAACCAGTATGCCACAAGTTGGTGGACGCGGGGTAGTGCATTGTAGGGCACGTGCAATACGAGCGAGATCTGCAAGTGGTAGGTACCAGTTAACACCAGTGTTTACTGGCTGGGTCATTATGCTTGTTCCACCAGCCGTAGCATAAAAATATCAATGTTGTGCCAGATCAACAGCCGAACACTACAAAATTTAAAACATTTACAAATTCCTTTGCAATTTATTATTCCTGGGAGGTTTTAGTTTTTAGGTAAAAGCTACGTAGTCTACAAAATGTAACTTTAGAGTTAAATTTGTAAAATGTACAATAAGCGTTTTTATTTAGCCGTTTGCATGCTCCAACAAGCAAGTTAAGTGTCTTGGTAATTTATTCAGCTATAACAAAACCCGTTGTATACTGTACATGACAGACTATCAATATGATGAATTATGATGACTATCAGTATGATCTGTCTGAAAAAAAAAAAAAAAAAAAAAAAAACCTGTTTGTAAGGTCTAAATAAAGCTTATATTTATTTATTTATTTTATTTTATCAGTATGATAAGTCAAAAAATAATAAAATAAAGGTCCATAGAAAACAAATACCTAACAGTATAGATACAAATATATAAAACCAAGTTGGAGCCTGTTTAGACGACGCAAAAGATTTCGCGCAGTGACCGTGCGGCGGCCGCGCGGTTATGAAAATCAACGCCACTTGTCCACAGTATTGTTTCTATATTCTATAGGTAACAACGTTCAAACTTGTCAAGCGGCCGACCGCGCGGCTGCCGTGCTTTTGACCGCGTGTCAACCGCGTTTTGATATACTTTGTTATTAAGAATATAGAGATAATACTTTCTATTGGTTTTTCAAGTGGATGTAGATGGATAAAAAAGTAGAAGTAGACCAAAGAAAAAATGGATGGATTGTGTGAAAGATGTTATCAGTAAAAAAAGAGTGAACGCTGAGATAACGACTGATAGAAGAGGATGGAAGAAAAAAACCTATTGTGACGACCCCACTGAACGTGGCATAAGGGCATGATGATGATAATAACAATAATGCTGGATAATCCACACAGCATCATCTAACCCCAAGCTAAGCAGAACTTGTTATGGGTACTAGATGACTGATATTCTTAATACAATACATAACATACATAGGTATTTTTTATTATACATAGAAACACCCAGAACACCCAGAATAAATATTTGTAGATCTAATATATTTATGACTAGCGGTCCGTCCCGGCTTCGCACGGGTTTTAGTAAGGATCCCAAATTTTTTTGAAAATGTAATATAGCCTATGTCACCCGGGGATAGTGTAGCTTCCCAACGGTGAAAGAATTATTCAAATCGGTCCAGTAGTTTCGGAGCCTATTCAATACAAACAAACAAACAAATCTTTCCTCTTTATAATATTATTATATTATAGTATAGTATAGATAACTCGGTATTGGTTTTTCAACCGCGCAGCTGCCGCGCGATCTCTGCGCGTAATCTTTCGCACTGTATAAACGCACCCTTAGGGTACCTTCTTCGTAAGTATATTAATATTGATACACAGGTCACGTGATTAAAACTTAAACAATAGGGTTTGGGGAGGTCTGTTCTGCATAATATACCTATTAGTGATTCACACTAGTACTTTGGACGGTTTATTAGTTTAGTTTGGATTTAATTACTGGGGTTTGATGGGGTGGCTTGGGGTTGTTTTGTTTTAATAGTTAAAAGGTTTACCTGAATCCTTAGCGGACGTGCTTCGTAAGGTAAATGTAATTGGTACAAGTAAAAATAACCGTTCAACATTAGGTGGGTCAACTGCATGATACACTAGAAACAAATATTGGCAGGTTTAAGAATAGGCCTGAATTCAGAAGTAAAAATTCTATTTTAATTTAATTTATTTTTACACAATTCGTGGTAAGTACAAGCAAGTCACCACCTGATGTTAAGTAATGACCATCGCCTATTAAAAAGGATGAAATGATCACGGGAAAAATGTGCCCGTGATCTACAGTCCTGCTTCTTACAACCTGTAATAAGTATTAGTTTTATTATTTTAATGTTTGAAGTATTGTGCTATAAATAATGCCAGTCCTCTCAAACGGTGACGGAAAACATCGTGAGGAAACCAGTTAGTATTCTAGCAGCGGCGATGGGCTTGCAACCTTTCATGTATGAATTACCAACTACTGCAAAATGTAGGTATGTACCAAATGTAATATTTTGACGTACCTTTGGCTACCACTACACATCCATCAAAGAATCTAGAGTAGGGACTGGGTACTAAGAGATCTGAAGGGATATATACCGTGCTTGGGAATTAAAGTCGTGAAGTTGTATTTCTATTCCTTTTCTGAAGTGTTGCGGTCGATTTCTTTAGTTAATTTTTTCATTTTTCCACTGAAACACTCAAATAACTATTTTAAAGTATAAAGTAAAAGTAAGTAAGTAGGTAAGTAAGTGTAAGTTTAAAGTATTTTAAAGACAATTTCAAAAATCAAACAAACCCTAACTTTCTTTACCGGATTCCTCACAATCCAGTCAAGTGTGTAATCATGTAACGCACCCTTATTTCAGCTACTCTTATTGAGATACATAGAACAGTATCAAGGAAGAACTGTCCAGCCGGGCTAAGATGTGCAACATGACAAAATGTTGTAAGCTCGTATTCTCGTGCAAAATAAAGATATCTCTTTATATCTTCCTGTGCTAACATGCCAGTGCCAAAAACCTTTCTCGTTCTGTCGAACGAATATTTAATGACATATCTCGCGTTGCACATCTTAGCCCGGCGTATCACACTAACCTGGGACCTGGTTATTTTCTTTTAATACTTATGAAAAAAGCCGTGGACTTTAGTAAAACCGGCCAAGTGCGAGTCGAACTCGCGCACAAAGTATTCCGTACCATTATCTATAATAAAAACGGCAAAAAAATCACGTTTGTTGTACGAGAGCCCCCTTAAATATTTATTTTATTCAGTTTTTTTGTATTTGTTGTTATAGTGAAAACATAAATACGAGTACATCATCTGTTAAAATTTCGACTCTCTAATCAAATCAAATCAAATCAAAATAATTTTATTGCGAATATGGGTGGGAAGTACATGTTGGGATTATAAGTATTATGATCTACCATATTCCACTGTATAGCATGCAATATTATACAAAATTCAATAGTATGTTAGATTAATTAATTACTTATATGTCATGAGATTACAAAAGAAAATAAAAACAACAATTAATAAAAATCAAATAGGTCAGTCAAAAATAATAAGTCAATCAAATCAAATCAAATAAATTATTCTAAAATGTCACTAAGGTAATCGTTTACACTATAATATGCTCTGCCGTAAAGTAAATTTTTTACACGATTCCTAAATACATTTATAGAAGGGGAGGTCAACGTTTCATAAGGAAGCTTATTGTACATTTTTGTGGCCATGCAAAAGATGCTATTGTTAAGTTTCGCTGTTTTATTCATAGGACAGCAAACTTTATGTCTATGTCGTATGCTTTTAAACGCATCAAAGAGGTGCATATTCTTTCTTACAAACATGACAGCTTCAAGTATGTAAATACATGGTAAAGTTAAAATCTTATATGTACAAAAATGTTGTTTGCAACTGTCTGTTTGCCGTAGCTTGCATATGGCCCGCACACATCTTTTTTGTGCTCTAAATAACACTTCTTTGTCAGTTGAGTTAACTATCACGGTTCATTAGATTACAGTGTGGGGACAGACGGACAGACAGACAGCGGAGTCTTAGTAATAGGGTCCCGTTTTACCCTTTGGACACGAAACCTTAAAAAACGATGATAACAAAAGAAAATATCTTAGAATAAAAAACAAATCTTACATCTATTACAAAGATTTCATGTTATCCCAAAAGTTGTTTCCTTGAGTGGGATTTGAACCCACGATCCTTCCTTGGCTACGGGGATGTGCTAGCCAACAATAATATATACCTTTTTTTTTGGGATATAATAAAATCTTTGTGATTTCCTAAAGTGCAGATAAGCACTATAAAAACTTACATTTATTAAATGAATAGTAAAGTGTTTTAATCATTTAATTTGTTACATTGTATGCTCAAGTAGGAAAGACTGTTTGTACTATAACAATTATATTCCTACCATCTTATATTTTCAACAGTTTACAATAAAGATTATTTTGAAACTATTCTCTCAAGTTAATGTCTTAGTAATTGTTGGCCACGGCTTCCGGTCGCTCATTTCCGCCGGATGCGGAAACCCGATTCAGTTCCGTTGACGGGATTTCTCGGAACGTCTCGGTGAAACCTTTTCGGATAAAAATAGGGTTGATTCATTGCAGATTATACAGTGTGTTCGTGATATGTAATTGTGTAAGCTAAAGGTTGTTGTATCAACGAAAAACGATCAATTGATCAGATTGATTTTGTGCCGTCACAGCTTAGTCATGGGAACCAGACAGCTTATAAAATACTTATAACAGTAGTAGTAGAGTTCTTAGTGAAGGGCTCGTCCGGGGCAGTACTACCACCATGCCTATTTCTGCCGCCAAGCAGCTTGCTGTGTTCCGGTTTGAAGGGTGTGGGTGCCGGTGTAATTACAGGCACATGAGGATTAACACCTGTATGTCCTCGGGTTGATAGACGCAGAGTAGTGCATTGTATGTTTATAATATTATTATGACGACCGATGTGGCGCGGCGGGCGATTGTCCGCCTGCGACGCAGAAGGTTGCGGGTTCGATTCCCGCCTTGGGATAAATGTTTGTACGATCTGCAAATATTTATTCCGGGTGTTCTGGGTATTTTCTATGTATAAAAAAAAATATCTATGTATGTAATATAGTATTGTATTAAATATATCAGTCATCTAGTACCCATAACACAAGCTCTGCTTAGCTTGGGGCTAGATGATGCTGTGTGGATTGTCCAGCATTATTTATTTATTTATTTTTTATAATAAGCGTAACCTGCAAGGCAATGATTTGTTAAAGGTAATGGTAACCACTTTACATCAAGTGGGTCATCTGTTACATAAATATATGTATAATATATCTTAAAGAAAGCGAGACAAATACCCACGTCCAAACGTTATCAATCCTACGAGATTACGTGGGTCGCCTTGCCGTCCACAGTATAACCACTACAGTATGCAAGGTTGAATAAGTTGTTTAAGGCTTTAGGTTTTTTTAAAACTGCTCGTCTTGTGAAATAAGAAACAAGTGGCCCGTCCCGGCTTCACACGGGCTTTAGTATGAAGCCCTAATTTTTTTGAAAATTTAGTTTATCTACGTCACCCGGGGAAAGTGCAGCTTGTACTATGGGACCAGATGACTGATAGAATACTTTATAATATTTTTTTATAAATACATACTTAGAATATAATACCACCAGATCAGACACAGGACAAACATTTACGTTCATCACACAGTTTTTTGTTCTCGGTGGGAATCGAACCACCTACAGCTCAGAAGGCAGGGCTACTACAAACTGAGCTGTGACGGCTGCCAAGTACAGCACAAACAAATGATTTGCAGTTTGAGATTTCCATCCTTTTTAATTTTAGCTTAATTCGTAATAGTGCGTTTATAGATTTTTCTAACAGTTTTTCAAAAAAATTTAACAATATTGCTTCGTTTTGAGTTTCACTACATGATATAATCAAAAATGAGAAAATTCGTAAAAGAACCAAGGTCACCAAGATCATAGCTCTCACAATAACTTTTTTATTTTTATTTTTAGCCTATACTGTCCCACAGCAGGGCAAAGGCCTACCTTTTTTCCAGCATATGGGCAGACCATACCTATAGCTTGTAGAACTGCCAGGGAATAAAGGAATGGCGACCAGGACCTGGAATAAGAACAGCGAATTATTAGAAGACTCAAAATAGTGTTTCCTGGAAACGTAGGGGAGTCCTATCTCCAGCAAAGGACTTATTGAGATTGATGATGATGTTAATGGTTACTTTAAACTTTTTAGTCTACCTATTACAAAATGTAACTACTGGTATTCATTTTACTGTGACATGGGACACCAAACTAATCCTAACCAATGATTGTCGTTTGTCTCGCTCTAACCTCATGTACGGGACAGGGACAGCTCGTTATCTCTGCTTACACGCTTTTGGTTTTTCGGACGTGAGGAAAACGGATATATTTTTTGTTGTGTATGGAAAACAAAGGTTTTCTGGCAATTACTTACAGGATCAAAATTAGGAAAATGTACCCTACTTACGTAATAAGATTATAGTTCTTTGACCCTGATTTATAACGAGGGGCGGGTTTTGCGGCGATAAAAAAAAAACAAAAAAAACGCAGCAAGTATTTTGTAAATTTTAACTTGTAATTGAAAATACTTGTAGCATACTTCTGACTACCCTCCTTTAGATCCCTAAAAGTTTTAACGCAATCTCAGAGACTGTTTAGTTATAGTACAAATTCAAATTCTTTACTGCGTTTTTCGTTGTTACATTAAGTTATATTAATGGTAGTTTTGTAAAAAACTAATTTTGGTAGGGCACAGCTAATATTAAATTTCTGGGTGGCGCATATACTGCAATATTATAGAGAAAAAAGATTTGATTGTTGCTTGCATTAAATAGGCTCCAAAACTACAGGGCTGATTTGAAAAATTCTTTCACCGTTGGAAAGCTACACTATACCCGGGTGACATAGGCTATATTATATTTTTAGAAACATTAGGGATCCTTACTAAAGCCCGTGCGAAGCCGGGACGCACCGCTAGTATTCTATAAACGATGCCATTAGTCAAAAACCCCCTTTTCCAAGCAGTCAAGTAAAAAACTGAATAGCAACATATTTCCGGTATAAGAAAATATCACATCCTTTACCCCCATCAATCATTTAAAAGTGGCATTTCTTATAAATCGGACGAAAGGAAAGAAAGGTTAAGAAATAACTCTTTAGTAAAGGAATAATAAATATTGCGCCCCTGCACCCCTTTAGGGGTTTTATTTCAAGAATATGTTACTATACCCTTAAGCAGCAAGGTACAAATATACGTTAAGGGCGTGTATATACAACGCGAAAAATTTTGTGCATCCGCTTTTTTTTGCACGTTTTTCCGCATGTCAACAGTCGCTTCATAGGAATTTAAACCTACAATATAAAGACGGTATTTGGCATCGATTTTCATAATCACTCGGAACCTTTTGCGTCGACCCTCCATGCCAAGCTAGTCGAAACGCGCGCGACTTTGTCCGTGTGAAGCTATTTTCATACAAACTTCCACCGCTGTACCCGTTTAGGGGTTGAATTTCGGGAATTCCTTTCTTAGTACACCTTTACGCCCCAAGACAAATAAACTCTAAAATTTCAAGTTTCTACAACCAGTGGTTTAAGCTGTCCGTTGTTTATATACCAATCAGTCAGTCAGTCAGGACAAAGACTCTTATAATTAGTATAGATATAGATTTTCTTAGTACACCTTTAAACACTAAGACAAACCCTGAAAATTTCAGCTACGAGCAGCTTAGTCTTGGTGCTGTCCTGTCATGACAAAGATGATTCTTAGCGATAAGGCCGTCTATTGTATTACTGCATTGTTTACTTTATATTCTTTATAAAATGTGTGTACTTTACTTGTGGTAATCAATAAAGAGTTATCTATCTATCTATCTATTCTTATTGTCAGAGATTTCAAGTTCCATCAAGTCAAGTCATAAAGTCATAAATCAGTCAAGCATTAGCCCCATCGCGATTGGATCACATTTTAATATAGGTAACATAGTAACTATCCAAAACCGCTCCAACGGGTAACCTTAATACCCTTTATACGGTTCTACAAATCAATAAACGGTCAAGAAAATTCGCGAACTATTCGTTGGAGCCTTATAGCTCTCATGGGTACCGTGTAGTAGGAGCTAATCCAATCATCGGTAGACGATAGTCACAAATAAGGCTGTATATTGCATAGTCTGAGCGACGAGCAGTGTTTGACTATTAAAATAACAAATATATACAGCGTGTCCCAAAACTCGATAAGCGGACCTGAAGGAAATAGGTCCAACTCATGACTACTTGAGAAGAAATAAGAAAAAAATATCGTCATTTGTTTTGAAATTACAACTAAATTGAATTATTTTTGGTGTAAAATCTACAGGCATTCTGGGATTTTAAGAATTGATGTAGACGGCTACTTAGCTTGCCAATACAAAAAAATCTGATAAATTTAAAAAGGTTCACACAGGTTAAAAACGCTAGCCCGTTAGTCGCTCCGCCTCTGCATGAGTGGTCACCCTAACTCTAAGCACACAAAAGGATTGACCGACCAATGTTCGGGTTTGGACTGCTTGTAGAAAGCTTACTGGGGTTTCAGTAAATATTTTATTACAACTGAAAATAGCTTTGAGAATTTTAGATTATTTTCTGGGACGTTTTAGGCAAAAAGGACTAAAATAAAATAAATCAATATTTGTGTGATGTTTTTACACAACATCTTGACCTAAACTAAACATATTGTACTATAGGTACCAGATTGATAAAATACTTATTTACGTTTTTTTTTGTAAATACATATGCTTAGAATACAATAAGAGAACAAACATGTATGTTCAACACACAAATATGACTTTGACTTTGAGGCAATTTTGGAGATTTTTCGATCCCCCTTTCCCCTTGGTGTATGAGATAAGATTTTACACGACCCTCTCTCCCGCCGTTAATCTCACGTGAGATTTTTGAATATGCATTTTTTTATAGTTAATATATTTTAATTAATTCTTTTTCAACCGATATAATATTATCTTTACATTGTATAAAAGAAAGTTAAATCCGCTGTCTGTTTGCTTAGATCTTTTAAACTACTCAACGGATTTAAATGATGTTTTCAGCAATAGATAGAGTGATTCAAGAGTAAGGTTTACATTAAATATGTATAAAACATACATATTGTAGTACAGAAAAGCCAAAATATCTAAAGATTTGTACCGTCCAACGAAGTAGGCGAGGGTTAACTATAGTTATCTATAAATTAGTCATATTTTAATGAAGAAACATTTGTTACCTAATTTAAACCCAAGTTTTCTGCTACGCTACACAGGTCGTCAAATTGTTAGCCAGCTATAAAATAAATTAATATTTGTTTAAAACTTTACTCAACCTAAATTAATTAACAAAATACCTTAAAGCTTCCTTTGAAATTGATCGTTCATTAAAGCGAGAAGCGGGATTGTCAGTTTAATAATTTAAAGCAGGTTTTTCTTTAAAATAATGACCTCTTTGTGACGAATAATTGTTAGCCCTAAAGATCTAGTTTCCGTATATTCTAAAGTATTTTTTTCTATTTGAACCATCTTTTAAAATAATAACAATAATGCTGGACAATCCACACAGCATCATCTATCCCCAAGCTAAGCAGAGCTTGTGTTATGGGTACTTGACGACTGATATACATAAAACAATACATTACATACATAGATATTGTTGTATGCATAGAAAATACCCAGAACACCCGGAATAAATATTTGCAAATCGTATAAACATTTATCTTAAAGCGGGAATCGATCCCGCAACCTCAGGCGACACAGGCGGACATTCGCTCGCCGCACCACATCGTCAACAAGGACATCTCATTGTCCACCTGTTGTTAAGTTGTTACTATTACTAAAGCATGTAAATAATTACTTTCTAGAGAGCGTTGTAGCTAATTAATGGTTTTAACTAAACTAACACAAGCTTCTAGTTGTAAATACTGTTAACTAGATAAAGTTTCAGCCTGAAATCAGTCGATAGTTTAAGCCAAAAGTTTTCAGTTAAATTGAACGTAGAGTTGTTTTAATCTAGTTTACTACATTGTTAGTATGGAGATACAGTTAGCAAAATAAGTGATCTGTCATGTTTGAAAACAGCTTGCTTGCTTCAAAAGTTTTTAGATGGAGAGGGTTGAAAGTTTATAGAATAGAATAGAAAAGAAAAAATTCTGTTGCCACTATAACAACAAATACTAATAAACAGAATAAAATAAATATTTAAGGAAGCTCTCATACAACAAACGTGATTTTTTGCCGTTTTTACTAGAGATAATGGTGCGGAACCCTTTGTGCGCGAGTTCTACTTGCGCTTGGCTAGATTTTAATACAATTAGCTGATGGAACAAGCAGATGGGCCACCAAATGTTAAGTGGTACCATCGCCTATAACAAAGTATTGCCTCGTAGGTCACACTTGGAACGTCCCCTACAATACACTCCTCAGCGTCCATCAACCTGAGGTATATAGATGTTATGCCTCATGTGCCTGTAATATGCCTGACGAGCCTTTCACAAAGAGCTCTACTAATACTAAAACTTATTAAGGTAGAAAATAAGCCACAAATAAAATGATGTTAAGTCCAGAACAATGTTTTTTTTTCAATTGTTGGTGAATCAAATCAATAAACTACAGCGCAAAAGACTGACATTACTATTTGTAATAATTTCAGGGAGTCAAACTTAGTGAAACGAACAAAATTTTTTATCTGACTGTACTTTTTACATCGTAAAACTCATTTGGTGCTGTGTCGAGTGGTGCCCTGTTTCGACAGGATTGAAGGTTGTTCGAGGGACTTTTTTATGTTTTGGGCATTGATTAACTACACAGGACATCGCACAACCCACTCAGCCGTGGCCTGCCAAAATTCTGCCAAAACGTACGGGATTTTACAAGAAGAATAGAAAGTAGGTGAGTTGTGATAGTTTATTTATTGCTAACTAACCCGTGTTCGCTTCGTTGGGCGGTAAATATTTTTACTTTTAATTTTTAATTTGTCTTAATGTTATAGCCTATGACATTCACAAATAACGTGGCTGTCTATTGGTAGAAGGATTTTCAAAATCGCTTCAGTAGATCCAAAGAGTATCCCCTTCAACCTCACAAGCTCACAAACTTTACCTATTTTTAATATTAGCATAGATTAGTATTAGTATAAGTATAGATTCAAAAATCGCTCGCGACTTCATTAGCCTAAAGTCATATTCATACAAACTTCAACCTCCGCTGGTACCCGTTTGGGGATTGAATTTCTGGAATCATTTTGCTATAGGATTATACAAAAAAAAACTGTAGGAAGCTGTAAGTTTTTTTCCGGTTCTTTTAGGCTTGGTCGCAAGGAACTTGCGCTATTCACCTAACTTTTGCATAGAAAATAATGTATCTTTATCTAGCTGTGCCTATATACAAAAGCTGTGCCTATATATTATTGCGGCAGAAATAAATGGTATACTTCGCTACTAATAAATATCAGTAATACCGAGTACGGCCTTCGAGTATTCACAAACAAAAATGTAAGCTGAAAATCTGCCACATTTTTTTAATGCGGTAGGTACGCATCCATAGTGTAGTATATTAAAGGTTTTAGGACACATTGAAGTACGGTTCACAAACTAGAATACTCAAATAGCTTGCTTCATAAATTTTCGATGTTTTTTTGTCTGGGTGCGTACCATCAAGCCTATTCCTGCCGCCAAGTAGCGCAGCGTGTTTTAGTTTAAAAGGTGTGGGTGCCGGTGTAATTACAGGCACATGAAGCACCTGTATGTCTCAGGTTGTTGGACGCTGAGCAGTGCATCGTAGAGCACGAGCGTGAACGAGGCAATACTTTGTTATAGGCGATGGTAACCACTTAACATCAGGTGGGCCATCGAATTGTTCCATCAGCAAGTTGTGTATAAAAAACTTAACACAGACAAAGTCGTGCACGTTTTTTTTTTTACAGGTTATAGGTTAACGTTTGACCGCAATCTCACCTGATGTTAAGTGATGATGCAGTCGACGGTGTAGCACGTTTACCTAGAAGATACCAATTCACTCTTCTCTTGAAGACGTTTGCAGTAGTACAATATTAATGGCTGTACGTACACAATATACCTGTACGTACCTATTGTGCGAACCCACTTGCGTGTCATTGCCCAGTGCTTGCTTGCATGTGTGCGGTCAAATTATGGGATGGACATTGACCACAGATCAATTATTTAGGTAAAAGAGACAGACCATTTAATAATTCTGTAACCAAGTCACTTTCTACAAGAGAAAAGATATAGGAATGACGTATGTTATCAAAATATGGCGTGACATCCCGAAGATTTTATGAATGAATGAATGAATTGAAAAGCCATATAATAAAAGAAGAAGAATATGAATGAATGAATTGAATGAATGAATTTTTATGTGACTTGCTGAACAAAAAGCTACGTCGGTGGCCTTGGTTCTTCTACGCATTTTTTATTTCTGATTCTATTCCGGACCAAGTTACAACTCTAAATCCTTTGACTTTGGTGTGTCAGGGGGTAGTCAATCTATAGCAATTATAAGAATCTTTGTCCTGACTGACTGACTGATTATAGACAACGCACAGCCTAAACCACTGTTTGCAGAGACTTAAAATTTTCAAGGTACTAAGGTTTTCAAGATAATTTTTTTAAATCAACCCCTAAACCCCTTCTTCTTGTTAACCCCTAAATGAGTATAGCATTAGTTGAAGTTTGTATGAAAATATATTCACGAAATACTTTCAATTAGCCTTTTTTTTTTTTCTTGTGGCATCTGTCCGTCTTGCGGACAATTTTGCCAATGTCAAGTGGGTTGAATAAATTCTTTTTAGTCAAGTCGAGTCGGTAAAAAAAGTAAAGTCAGCCGTCATCGGTTTTGAAGAAAAAGATGGCGTTTTTCTTCAAAACCAAAGGGAAGGGAACCTCAAGTAATGATGGTTAAAATACCACCAAAATTACCCATCAGAACTTAAAATAACACTAGAAAAACAATTAAAATGAAAATACAATGTTGCTTCCAAAGATGACAGAAAACGAATCCCAATTAGCCCTTCCAGTAGAATAGACTAGAAATTGAGTTGTCATTAGGAAGCGGTACCTGATAGTATTGTGGCTTTAGCTGTATATACTGTACATATATACGTACGTATATATGTAGCCTGGCATGTCATTGTCCGGAGCATTGATGCTGGAACAGTGCGGTTTGGGCTACAAACCTATGTATGAGCAAGCTTACTCAGTTAGTAGTCCGTCTTATGCGCTGTAGATTATGGATTCTACCACTAAACCTACATAATGTGTGTGACGTATATAGTTTTTTTTGTATCTGGGGTTTTTGTTAAGTATCTTGTTAGTTAATTGATTCAGGCGTGACTTTGCGGAAGTCCATTGTAATATTATAAAATAGACGATTTAATGTATAATACTATTCCGCTACTTCAATCCGTAGATATACATAATCGTTTGATTAAGTATCTTGTTTACTTTTTTTTTTCTTTAGTATTTTTAGTCAAATCAAGTAGCTACTCAAATATATGCTCGTATTGAATAACGTCAAATCAAAACTCGACTCAAGCTACGATTTTATCTAATTGGCGTTAATAAGAAATTACTCGGCTGAACTGATTTTAGTGAAACTGCGCTCAAGTACTATTTTTGATGTGACAACTACACATAAAACGACCCTCAAGTATAGATAAATGATTGAATAAGGTCTCTGAATACGGGCCTCAGTGGATGGTACGAAAGATAAAATAAATCCACCTTGATTGAATGGTACGGCTGCCAATAATAGAAGGCATGCATACAAATAGGGTTGTGGCTAGCCTGAACTTGATGCGGCCTGGTTCCAGACGATTATAATCCGAATTTTGCATTTTGCAATACTAAGCAACATTTGGCACGGTCACCATATAAGTAGGTTAAATAGCTTAAAAGTCAAAGTCAAAGTCAAAAACCATTTATTCAGTAATATCCGCAGGGATCATCTTGAAACGTCTTAAATCTAGGTGAATTGAAGCGCCAGTTCCTCGCGACCAAGCCTAGAAGAACCGGCAAGAAACTTACGGCTTGGTTCCTACCGTTTTTTTGTATGATCCTGTTACAAAATAATAATGTAAATAATTAAGCTCTAGTGTCGTGCCAATCTAACTGAATGCAAGACAGAAAACATGCTAAGGCAATTATACCAAGAAATTAATATACAACAGAAGTTCAATAGGCAGCACGTGTGGTTCGTTTCCAGTTTACAACTATAAAAGCACTTGCAGACTTGCAAGATGAAAGTAATTTAGAGAGCACCTATGATCCAGTAGGAGTGACCCCACCTCTATTCTCCTATCCTAAGGTCGTGGGATCGAATCTGGACGTGCACCAATGCATTTTTCGATGCAATTAGAATTCTAGCAGCAGCAATGGGCTTGTAACCTGTCACGTATGGAATACCAATTACTGCAAAATGTGCAATTACCGCATGACGTCATTTTTGCATACAAATTTCAAGCCCCGCTGTACCTACCCGTTTCTACGCACCAAGACCAATATACCCTGAAAATTCCAAGTCTCTATAGCCAACTAAGCGTTGTTTATAATATCAGTCAGTCAGTGAGTACAATGATTCTTATAATTGGTTTTTTAACAAATAGCCCACCTGATGTTAAATGGTTACCATTACCTATAGCAAAGCATTGCCTCGCAGGCCACGCTCTTTATAAACGTGCTTTTACGATGCACTACTCTGCGTCCATCAACCTGAGGCATGCGTTAAGCCTCGTGTGCCTGGTAATTACACCGGCACCTTTCCAACCGGAACACAGCAAGCTGCTTAGCGGCAGAAATAGGCATGGTGATAGTACTTTCCTCTACTACTACTACTCTCTACTAAAAACAGATGCATAGATATAGTTGAATGAACTTTAAAATTTTCAACTTGCCATCCAAGAATACCAAGCGAGAACGCGTTCAGGTAAATAATAAAGCCTGAAAGCCTACCAAGAGTATGCGGAACACAGGTTTGATGTTCACACGAACTGAAACTATGACACTTTGGCACACAACTTTACGTTTTGTGCTTCTACGTCGATTATAATTGGATGGTACAAGGCACAAGAGACCTACCAAAAATGTTAACTATATTTCTTTGACGACCGCTGTGGCGCGGCGGGCGAATGTCCGCCTGCGACGCAGGGGTTGCGGGTTCAATTCCTGCCTTGGGATAAATGTTTGTACGATCTGCAAATATTTATTCCAGGTGTTCTGGGTATTTTCTATGCATAATAAAAAATATCTATGTATGTAATATATTGTATTAAGTATATCAATCATCTAGTACCCATAACACAAGCTCTGCTTAGCTTGGGGCTAGATGATGCTGTGTGGATTGTCCAGCATTATTTATTTATTTATTTATTTAAGAGAATAAAGAATAAAAATCTTTATTTGTAGCAATACACAATTTAAGTTAAGTTAATAGTTAGTTTAGTTTAAGCTATTTAAGTTTTCAGACAGCCACAAACTGGCGTCCACGAGACATAGAGCGTAAAAAAACCGACCAAGTGCGAGTCGGACTAGCGCACGAAGGGTTTCGTACCGTAAAAATTGGTAATAGTTACATGGACTACCCACGGCAAGTGACAACCTCCTTCAAGTGCTTCCATTCACTTTGTAACCTTCCTTGGCCGAAGCTTTCTAGCTATCATTTTAATGTTTTCACTTCATCTTTTGGGAGGACGACCTTTTTAGGATTCCGTGCCCAAAAAGTAAAACGGGACCCTATTACTAAGACTCCGCTGTCTGTCTGTCTGTCAGTCTGTCCGTCTGTCACCAGACTGTACCTATCTAATGAACCGTGATAGTTAGACAGTTGAAATTTTCACAGATGATGTATTTCTGTTGCCGCTATAACAACAAATACTAAAAAACAGAATAAAACAAATGTTTAAGGAGGCTCTTACAATAAACGTGATTTACTGGCGCTTTTTTTATAGATAATGTTACTAAACCCTTCGTGCGCGAGTCCGACATGCACTTGGCCGGTTTTTTTACCTATATGTAAAGTTGTTATACGTTATAAAAACGGAGCAGCATATTAGTTAAATCAATCTGCTTGTACATGTATAGTATTTTCTGAAGTCTTATAAGATTCCTAGAATAAAACTTTTATGGGTTTTTAAAATAGGTACTAAGTAAGCTTAGTACTTAGACCATACCTCACTAACTTAAAGCTGTACCTACTATAGAACGAGCATGTATACCTATGTATACAATGTACTACCTGACCACGTTATACCGTATACCTATAGTGCTTTGCGGAGACTTAGTGGAATATTAAGCAAACTTCCGCCATATTGAAAGTTTGAAGTTTATGAACTCATTGCTTAGAAAGAATATAGGAATATTTAGTTGACGACCGATGTGGCGCGGCGGGCGAATGTCCGCCTGCTACGCAGGAGGTTGCGAGTTTGATTCCCGCCTTAGGAAAAATGTTTGATCAGCAAATATTTATTCCGGGTGTTCTGGGTATTTCCCTGGGTATGTATTGTATTAAGTATATCAGTCATCTAGTACCCATAACGCAAGCTCTGCTTAGCTTGGGGCTAGATGATGCTGTGTGGATTGTCTGTATGCATGTTACTCAATACGCAATAAAATGACTAAGATCTATTTCTTGGTATTTCCCCTTAGTTATAGAATGCTTGAGCGGAGTGGGCTAGCTTTGAAAGAGCCTGCCACAGTTACATTGAATCAGTAGGACTAAATTTGTGATTTGCTTTGTATTTTTTTTGTACGTTGCTATTCATCCTTTTATCAAGTTTTATGTAAACATCTAACTGTAATTTCATTTAGAGTTTCATAATTTTGGAAATTTTTGTCTTAGTGCACCTCTATGCAACAAGAAAAATATAAAATTTCGAGTTTCTACGACTAGTGGTTTAGGCTGTGCGTGACGTCAGTCAGTCAGTCAGGACAAAGATTCTTATAATTAGACTAGTGAAACGCAGGCAACTTCGTCCGCGTAAAATTATTTTCATACAAACTTATACCCTACAGTACTCGTTTAGAGGTTGATTTTCGTGAATTTATATCTAAGTACAGTCAGTTGCATGCATACAGTTCGTTACTTTCACAACAGCATAACAATAAGCTTTTACACCTCAAAAACCAAAAAGTCATGAAATTAGTTGATGACGTCACTTATTTTTTGAATAATTGTCATGTTAATATTTTTAGCACCGGCGCTGTGAAACAATTTTCAAAGTTACGAATTGTATACATTCTAGTGCAGCCGACTGTACATAATATCTCTACGTAACAAGAAAAATACGCCCTGAAAATTTCGTTACGGCCATCGGCTTAGGTTGTGCGTCAATCAGTCAGGACAAAAATTATTTTAATTGGTATAGATATAGATAGTTGAATGAACTTTAAAATTTCCAACTTGCCATTTATGAATACTAGTAATTGAGAACGCACTCTGACGAATAATAATTTATTTAGATTTTCGTTACTGTACTTTTCTACACTGTATCCATTCCACTTTGCTTGAACAGGCTTGACAATTATTGATGTTCGACCAGCTATCAATCTACTGGAAAGTCAGCCTTATACCTTCGGAATACGAGCTACAATTAACACAAGTATTGGTAGAACCCGGTACATTGGATACGGATTGAACAAGAAGGCTTGACAATAACTGAAATTTATGACCGGAGAGATGTAGTTAACTGTGCAGCTCTGGTTTACTGGAATTGGGGTTTAAAGCAAAATGAATTCTATTTCACTGTAAAATAGAACTACTTTAGATTATTCTGAAAAAAAAATACAGAGGCTTACAAAAAAAATATTACTCTTGAACTATACCTATAATATTTCTAGCAAAATCGAAGTTATTTTTATACAAACTTCATTCTTCGCTTTTAGCTGTTGAGGGGTTGAATTTTGGGAATTCCCTCTTATCTTTTATCTAAGAAATATATACCCTTAAAATGTCAAATCTCTACGACCAATTTACACTGTGCGTTGTCAGTCAGTCAGTCAGTCAATCAGGGGCTACCGCCAGCTCGGTTACTCTTTCGATCAATAACCCGTAGCGTAAGTTCCAAATGTCATGTATTAGGATATCAATTCAGAGGTTGAATTGGATTATTGGAGTGAAGTGACATCGTAGTAACAGTCTCATATTCTGTGACAAACGGATGTAGTTAGCCTACGGTAGCAATATATCTGCACTGTGTATATGTCAAAGGTTGTGATTTGTGGACGGTGAAACGAAAATGCGATTTTTTTTTAATAAATTTTTGAATTTGATAAGCCAAGTAAGTATTGAAGTTTTGAATGGCTTTTTAGAGTTTCGTACCCAAAGGGTAAAATAGGACCCTATTACTTAGACTCTGCTGTCTGTCCGTCTGTTACTAGGCTTCCTCTAAAAACTACTATATATTAAAATAAAAACCAGCCAAGTGCGAGTCTGACTCGCGCACGAAGGGTTCCGTACCACTATAGTAAAAACGGCGTAAAAAAATCACGTTTGTTGTATGAGAGCCCCATTCAATATTTATTATGTTCTGTTTTTTAGTTTTCGTAATAGCGGCAACAAAAATACATCATCTGTGAAAATTTCAACTCTCTAACTATCACGGTTAATGAGATACAGCCTAATGACAGACAGACAGACAGACAGCTGAGTCTTAGTAATAGGGTCCCGTTTTACCCTTTGGGTACGGAACTCTAAAGACAATAGTAGTAGTAGTTTTATTTAAAAAAATACTCTTCTACTGAAAACTGTGTAACGCGTACCTACTGAAATTTCAAACAAGTAATCTACATTAGGCTTGATGCCTATCTAAGATCTTGGCCTGTGTTGGTACTTTGCTCATTTAGAAGGTAGATAATTTATGTTTGTCATCTGCTTTTCTACGACTACCGTCGTTTTGGATGGTCTGTGGATGCATCGCGCGCCCTCTACGCGAGCGCATCGACAGTTGGCTTGTGCGACTGCTTCAAATCGGCCGCGTTCTCATCATTTTGAGAAACTATTCCGTGGATAGACAAGATTAACTCTATTTCAACCACTGCCGTGCAGTATTCATTGTGTGAGACGTTATCGCAGTGCTGTGACAATTTTGATAGTGCCTTCGGAAACCCTTGCGACATTGTGCCACTCCACCAGGATCCTTGCCGTGCAG
Source organism: Electrophaes corylata (assembly GCA_947095575.1). Lineage (NCBI taxonomy): Eukaryota > Metazoa > Arthropoda > Insecta > Lepidoptera > Geometridae > Electrophaes > Electrophaes corylata. Next base: position 7,284,645 of record OX352722.1, on the reverse strand, counting down.
AGCCCTCGTGAAGAAACGTACGTGTGGAAGTGTGAGGTAGGTGATAGACTGAATTATCTGCCTTATTCCGAGCAAAGATCATGCCTAGGTACTTTCAGGTTGTTGCAGCTATATTAAATTAATTATTGGTCCTTCGATATATAAAAAATAGAATCAAATTATTACCAGCATTTACAGTCATACTCAACAGGAGGCCTTTGCCCTACAGTGGGACAATACTGGCTGAAATAAATAACAAATAAATAATAATCTACATCAACAAACATGTATCACAAATGTATTGAACGGAGGCTCTCCATCAAAAACCCAGACCTATTTGTGTCAGTAACATATAAAATAAATTACTTCTTGGGTCTTAAAAGATGGAAGGAAAAATAAGCGAAGCGTGAGTGTTTGTGATGCTCCTAGGTTCCTTTAATCAAACCTTTTGTTTATCACTTCATTGAAACACCAGAAGCCCAATTCTCAATTTAAAATTCAATTTTCAATAGTATCAATTACTAAATGGTATTCTTTGAAACTAACATTTCAGACATACCCAATTTTAACAATCAAATTCCAGTTTCAATATCGTCTCAGCTCCAGAAAAATACGAGGGTTGGACCTGAGGCATTACGCTCAGTTGGTTTCTCCAGTTGGTTGGTTGGCTTTGTCTTCTGCGCTATAGATTGTGGGTTTGATTCTTACTATAGACAAACGTTCGTGCGATGAACGTGTTATACTGTATTCTAAGTATTTAATACACAATACTAGACATACATGTGTTATGTATGTCTGGTTAAAAAAAAAGTACGCAAGAAATGTCTGCAAATAATAAATACTTGCCTTCATCTAATGGACCAATAATATTGTAGAAATTGCGATGAATCAGTAGATAAAGAAGATTCAAAAGTACCAGAAAGGTTTTTAGCTTTTTCAACGGTTCATGAGATACAACAGCCTTGTGACAGACAGACAGACAGACAGACCGAGCGCGAAGTTTTAGTGATAGGGTCTCGTTTTACCCTTGCACGGAACCCTACAAAAAAGAACGAAACCCTAAAATGTGACAGAAGCTTACATCTGCCGGGATCAATATGTTGTTCAAATATTCGCAACTCGTGTTTATATTCGATTCCAGCTTGCTGTGATGGCTTCATTCGGTAATTTAGCGGAGTTTGCCGCTTCTTAGCAAGTTTCCGGGAAGTTACAGCTGGTATTTACGGCACGAAAATTGCTACAGAGAAGTTATTGTTACACTGACAGTTATATATTATGTAAAGGGTTATTTTAATCTATCTTTATATAACCGACCGACCGACCAAATTTGACGACCGATGTGGCGTGGGGGGCGAATGTCCGTTTGCGACGCAGGAGGTTGCGGGATCGATTCCTGCCTTGGGATAAATGTTTGTACGATCTGCAAATATTTATTCCGGGTGTTCTGGGTATTTTCTATGTATAATAAAAAATATCTACGTATGTAATTAAGTATATCAGTCATCTAGTACCCATAACACAAGCTCTGCTTAGCTTAGGGCTAGGTGGTGTTGGGTGGGTTGTCCAACGTTATTATTATTATTATTAATAATATATCTTAACAAAATAGAGTTGATTTAAAAATTGAAAGTATATCCTACTAATATTATTAACGCGAAAGTTTGTAAGTTTGTAAGTATGGATGGATGGATGGATGGATGTTTGTTACTCTTTTACGCTCTAACCAGTGGACCGATTTGAATGAAATTTGGAATAATTATAGATTGCAACCTGGATTAACATATAGGCTACTTTTTATCCCGAAAAAATAACGGAAACGGGAAAAACTGCTACGCTGGCGAAACTGCGAGCGGCCGCTAGTATTACATAAACTTATTTCACGATAATGTATTATAATACTTTGATTCAATCAGATATGACCAGTAATACATTGATAAAAATACTCTGCTTCTAGGATCGCCACTAGGCGCTAACCTTTAGGCCACCTGTATGCATGTACGACAGTTACATACAAACTGACCCCGTATTAATATTCCCTTTGTCGAGGCTATCAGAAACTATCATGCAAATACAGCAGATTATGCTAATATTGATCTCGACGCTAGAATTGAACCCGCACCTGCGTGAAACTGCCTTCATTTACCTAGTTTACATATGTAATAAATAAATAAATATTTTTACACAACATCATCTAGCATAGTTTGTACTATGGAAACCAGATGACTGATAAAATACTAACATGCGTTTTTTTTGTCAACAATTACTGAGAATACAATAACACCCAGACAGAGAACAAACTTCTAAGTTCATCACACAGCTCTTTTGTCGTCGGTGAGGATCAAACACACAACCTACAGCGCAAAAGGCAAAGCTACAACTGAGCTCAATAAAAAAGACCGACTAAGTGCGAGTCGGACTCGCGCAAGTAGGGTTCCGTACCATTATCTATATTAAAATCGGCAAAAAAAACACATTTGTTGTATGAGAGCCCCTTAAATATATATATATATATATATAAATATAAAAAAAAAAAAACAAAAAAAAACACAAACAAATACAAAAACAAAAAAAACAAACAAATATAATTATATAATTTTTGTATTTGTTGTTGTAGCGGCAACAGATATACATCATCTGTGAAAATTTCAACTCTCTAACTATCACGGTTTATAAAATACGGCCTGGTGGCAGACGGACAGACAGACACACAGACAGAAAGAAAGGCAGATAAACAGACAGCGGTCTTAGAAATAGGGTCCCGTTTTACCCTTTGGGTATGGAACCCTAAAAACGGTACGTGGGATTATCGAATCTATAAATAAACTTAAAATTGTGAATGGCTAAGCTTATGTTTTAATTTAACTAAAGGTTTTTAGAACTGTTTTATAAATAACTTTAACAGATTATTTCCAGCCATTCCCCAAAGGCATTTAATGTCTTACCTAAAATAAATCATGAGATTAAATTTCAAACCTGATTTCTGAGCGTAGAATTAACCAATTAAACAAACTCCGGAATTATCAAGTTTCTTCGACCAGTTCGTTTATAAATGTAACAGGGAAGGCTCCTGTCTGAAAACCGGGATCAGTGGCGCGTCTTGGGAGAAACCTACGTCCAGCTGTGGACTAATATAGAGGTTTCCTAGTAAAGATCGCTCTTAGCGATAGAACCGCCAATAAATAATAAATAATAAAACTTTTGGAAAAATATTAAAGAACCTACTGTTACGAAAAGCTTACTATACACTTGACGAGTATTTCAATGATCAAATAATAAATAATAATTACTAATGAATGAATGATACCTACCTATAATTATGTAATTTGCATGTTCTTTTTATACCTATATCGGTCCGCTCTACTCTATTGCAACACCCTTACTGGGTATATTATGTGTATTGGCACCAAAAATTGTATATAGTCCTAAGATCTGACAATGTTAAACCTACTTACATAAACAGGCAATAAACATACTGAATACTGAATACTGAATATAATAAAGCAGCGGCCCGTCCCGGCTTCACACGGGCTTAAGTAAAGGTCCCTAATTTTTTTGAAAATATAATAGCCTATGTTACCCGGGGATAGTGTGTCCCAATAATGTCATTTTTTTCAATTTGGCCCGGTAGTTTCCGTTAGACGACCGATTATATAAGATCAAACGAACTTCTTGAAGTGAAGTTCGATCATTATTGTATGAGTCGCATCATTCGAAGATACAGTGTTATGTGATAGATGTGTGTGTGTGTGATAGATGTTAGTTCTCTTTGTGAAGGGTTCGTCCGGGGAAGTACTACCACCATGCCTATTTCTGCCGCCAAGCAGCTTGCTGTGTTCCGGTTTGAAGGGTGTGGGTGCCGGTGTAATTACAGGCACATAAGGCTTAACACCTGTATGCCTCAGGTTGTTGAGCAATGCATTGTAGGTGACGTTCCTAACGAGCGTGACCTACGAGGCAATGCTTTGTTATAGGTGATGGTAACCACATAACATCAGGTGGGCCATATGTTTGTTCCATCAGCAAACTGTATAAAAAAAACAGAGTTATTTTATATATTTGTGTTAAAAATATGCGTTAATGTAAAAAATAAAGTATTTAAGTAATTTTTTTTCATGTATTACTTGTGTGCAATAAATAATGAGGAATAAAAAATATGTTTCATCAAAAACACGTTTTTCTTAAAAGAAAATTATATAGACTTGTTAAACGGATGTTTAACGGCAACAATAAATGTTTTGTCACATGCGTGAGTTTCAATTTTCTTCGTTCATTGGACAAGGTTTTATGTCATTCTACAACACCAAAAATGTTAACGAGCTAAAAACAATTTAGCTCGTAAATTTTTGGTGTTTTTTTGTATACAATTTGTTGATGGAACAAGCAGATGACCCACCTGGTGTTAAGTGGTTCCCATCACCTCAAAGCATTGCCTCGCAGATCACATTCGTTTAGGAACGTACGATGCTCTGCTCCATGTCTATCAACCTGAGGTATACAGGTGTTAAGTTTCATGTGCCTGTAATGTCACCGGCACCCACACCCTTCAACTTTGTTATAGGCAATGGTAACCACTTAACATCAGGTGGGTCATTTGCTTGTTCCATGAGCAAGTTGTATAAAAAAAAAAGAAAAAAGACGCCTTAAATTTTCTTGCTACGTACTTTTTACTACCTTTTTTGTATCCACATATCAAAATAAGCCCCTTTAGATATTTTAACCCTGTAAAATTTTTATGAAACAACCAACGCATTTCTATCAGATCGAAAAATAACAGCGCGAATATAAAGGCAGAATCACATTAGACCCGCATCGCGTGTCGTGACGCGTCAGAAGCCAATTGATCCCAAGCATTTTGTATATGTAGAAATGATTATACTAAAGTTAACGACGCGAATCTGCTCTCTCTGTCTCTGTCTCTCTCGTACAAACATATAAACAATAGACAAGCATAGGTAAATAAAACCTCCATCAATAATAATCAATTGTAACCGCAAATAAATACTTAACCCTTCAAATTCAAAGTTCTTACCCCATAACCCTATAACTCTAATACGGGGTCGACCGGACCATATTTCACATAACATTACCATAATATCCCTAACACTAACAAGTAAATAGGTAATTATGATGCGAGGCACATCACTAACTTTATACCCTGTTTTGAAAAAAACGTTGACAGTTACATAGCTGCCGTCATAGGGTACTTTGTACTTATATAGAAATAGATAGAAACGGGATATTTACCATGATTTTTGAGTTTGTTTCCCGATATTTCGGCAGAGTTCCATAAGCCTTGATTATGAGTCGAACTCAAAAAAAATAGATTGTGAAACTTTTTTTTGGTTTTTTTGCAAGGTGCTGGTATAATCTACCTAGCAATTTCCGATAACGATATCGGGCTACTTGCGAGTGCAGAAGGCGCTGCGCCATTATACAACAATAGTTTTTTAGCAACAAGCAAGGCACTACTTAGGTACAAACCTCGTCTTGCCACGGGTCCCTTCCCTATGGAGAGATTTTTCACCTTAAAGGGGCGTTTATACCAACCCCGTCGCCGAAGTTGGTATAAATGTGGAGTAATAAAAAAATAAAAATAATAAGTGGCGCATTTGCAGTGGTGATCGTGTCATCGGGGTCACCTAAAACGTGTCTAGGTCTACGAAAGGTATAGGATTGTAGAACAATTGAGGTGCTGAGAAGTTAGAGTACCAGGTACAGTGGCCAAAATGCTGTTGCTTGCTTAGCGCCACCCAGAGTATGTATAATTCAGAGAAATCCTTAAAATAGCAAACCTTGAATTTAAAGTTTTTTTCACCTGTGGTACAACCATCAATCTTTTTTTAAAAAAGCGAAGTCTGAATTAGAAGACGTTCATAATAAATTACCAAATCATCCCATTTTAAATATTATGATTCGTGGCGAACCTATAATAAAAAAATATAATTTTGCTAATTTGTACATCTGCCATGACGGCCGTCATTAGCCGTTGCGCTATTTTTAAAAAACAGTAGCATAACTAACTTAGCAATAATTAGATCTGAGCTATAGTAAAATTACAGATGATTAAAAATAGCGCACAATCACTTAGTGTGAAGACGAACGCGCGGGTTTGAATCCTGCAGCGGGACAAATGTATGCATTGCTTGTTAGTATTTGTTTGGATGTTGGTTGTGTGGTTACAGTTAGCATCAAAGTAAATGATGATTGGTCAAGGTTTAATCATGTTTTTAAGATTGAAAACTAACTTTGATTTTTATCTCTTTTATCATCTTCTATCTCTATCTTCTTAGTCCACCGCTGGGCATAGGCCCCCATCTTATATTTCTAGAAAAAACGAGTTTGGACTCCTTTCATTCATCGTCTTCGCTCTGTCTTTACAATATCCTCGATCCATTGGTTGAAAGGGCGTTCGACTTCCGGTTCGTGATCGCCATTTGAGAACCTTTATTCCCCAGCGGTTATCGTTTCATGCTAATTCAAAGTAAGTCGGTGACTTTAGTTTTTAATGAGATTTCCTCATGTTTTATTTTTTACTAGCGGCCACTCGCAGCTTCGCCTGCGTGGCAGTTTTTTCCCGTTCCCGTTAAACTTTCATCCCCTATTTTATCCCTTTGGGGGTAGAATTAATCAAAATAGGTACTTTCTTAGCGGATGCCTACGTCATAAGATTTACCTGCATGCCAAATTTCAGCCCGATCCGTCCAGTGGTTTGGGCTGTGCGTTGATAAATCACTATGTCAGTCAGTCAGTCACCTTTGAGTTATATATATTTAGATTTTAGATATGAATCAGATAATAATATTAAAAAAGGTAAAACCTGCTTACCATCTTTCTCTGTCTCCCAAAGCGTAGCGCATAATATTTCGCGCGTTTTCTGTCGCGTTTTCCCGCGCTTTTCCGTGCCCCAGGCACGAGGGACTATTCAGTCGCTCGTGAACGCTGTACGCTACGAACGTATGCGTCGCCCAAATTCCGCTGTGATTTTTCCCAACCGCTATTTTCGACACTGTGACTAAAAATATAAAAATTATAAAATTTTGTGAAGGATAAAATTAATAGGTATGTGACAGTGTGAGTGTGGTGATGTGAGTGTGGAATAATTTTTGTTCGGACCACGAGATTGACAAAAGGGTAAGTTCCAAATTTGAATTTTAGCGCTTCGATAATTAAAAACTGTTTTCTTTTTTTTTAATACAATGATGCATTTGTTTTACGTTTTATTCCACCCGCGAACCACTGATTGGTAAATTGGTCAATGGAGATTTGATTGATAAATAAAATAGGTCACGCCGTTGATTAAATTTTCCGCTTCTAATTGTTTTAATTGGATAATTCTGAAATGTTTTGGCAAACCAACGCGCAGTATTTAATCATATGGTATTTTTGCATATTTTGCGCATGTGTTTATATTTCATTTCACGGTTTTAGTAAAATTAAATACCGTGACTAAATAAACCTTGTAATTATCTGTTGATATATTTTAACACTCAGTTCATAATCACCATCATCAACCTCAAGAGCTCACTAGACTATCGATTTCCGGGAAAACGATTTTGAGCCATCTTCAGTAATCGATTTTTCTTCTCCGCATACTTAATCCAACTTACATTATTCAACTAATATTTATATTAGTATTAGGCCTTATAAGAAAAACTAAAGGAGATATATTCGTTTGTTCAACATGAAATTACAAAAAGTATTTATTGATTTTATAAAAAAAAATATTACAAGATATGGCATGTGACGTCGGACTGATGTCATAAATTTTAGTAATAACGTGCATAATACATCATTCATGACATGTGCCAAAAAAAAAAAAAAATTTGAGTATCCATCTTGAGTCATTTGATCAGGTTGATAAATTTAGAGTAGTGCATCATAGGGCATGTTCATAACGAACGTGACCTGCAAGACAACTTTGTATTTATTGTTTTTTTAGTGTCGGTTAATATTCTAGCAGCAGCGATGGGCTTGCAACCCGTCACGCATGGAATTCTAACTACTGCAAAATGTAGTTTTCAAATGTACTATCTTGACGTACCTCTAGACATTTATGAAAAATCTCGAGTTGGTCCGTGGTACTAAGAGATCGGTAGGGATATCTACCGGGATTGGGAATTAATGTGCTATTTCTATTTCTATTATAATCTGATAACCTGTCACATAGAATACCAACTGCTGCAAGATGTAAGTACATGACATCTAGCGGCTGCTCGCAACTTCGCCCGCGTGGCAGTTTTTTCCCGTTCCCGTTATTTTTTCGGAATAAACAGTAGCCTATATGTTAATCTAGGTTACAATCTATATTTATTCTAAATTTCATTCAAATCGGTCAACTGGTTAGAGCGTGAAGGAGTAACAAACATCCATCCATCCATCCATACTTACAAACTTTCGTGTTTATAAGTAGGATTTAATATTTGGTCGTACCTCTGACCTACCTTTATAAGACATCCTCAAGACGTTAAGTTTTTCAACTTACTTATGGAACAAGCAAATGATCCACTTGATAAGTGGTAACCATCACATATGAGAAAGCATTGCCTGTTAGGTCACGTTCGTTAGAAACGTGCCCTAGGATACAATGCTCTGCGTTTATCAACCTGAGGCATACAGGTGTTAAGCCTTATGTGCCTTCTATGTCACCAGCACCCACACCCTTCAAACAACACAGTATCGCTCCTTGGCGGCAGGAATAGGCATGGTGGTACTTCCCCGGACGAGCCCTTCACTAAGAGCTCTCATCATCATCATTATCATCAGCCTGTAGAAGTCCACTGCTGGACATAGGCGTCCCCCACACGTTTCCAACTACCTAACTAACTAAGAGCTCTACTACTACTTAAATGTACTATACTAAATAAATAAATAAACATTTTCGGAGATTTTACAAAGCACCCTCTAGCCCCAAGCTAAGAAAAGCTATTTGTAAATATATAGTTAGAATAATAGCACAACAAAGCACAGTAGTAGTAGAGCTTCTAGTGAAGGGCTCGTCTGGAGAAGTACTACATGCCTATTCCTGCCGCCAAGCAGTGATGTTCGCATTACTATGTTCATGTACCTAACGTGCGTGACCTACAAGGCAATGCTTTGTTATTAGTGATAGTTACCATTTAACATCAGGTGAGCCATATTTGACTTTGCTTACTTTAGGTTAATGGCGTTGGGTCCAATTTATGTCAGTATTTATTTACTAAAGTCGTGAAACTACTTTTTCTTTCTTACATACTTAGTAACATTTTATTGCAGCAAGTTGAAGTGGCAGTGGGCAGGCCATATAGCTCGTAGAACCGATAACCGTTGGGGAATAAAGGTTCTCGAATGACGACCACGAACCGGAAGACGAAGCGTAGGACGTCCTCCTACCCGATGGACTGACGACATTGTTAGGACCGCGGGAAGTCGATGGATGGAAAGGGCTCAAAATCGTTCTTACTGGAAACGCCTATGTCCAGCTGGACTTCTACAGGCTGATGATGATGATGATGAACATTTTATTGCTAGAACATAATAACACAATACTGGGATGAATCCAAACGTAGATATAGCTAGCATTGTAACAATGTGGCGAGCATAACTCAACAAGATAATGTTTATTGCCGCTCTGTTCAATAATAGACAATTGTAGAGCGACTGTAATAGACTTGCACTTGAACGATTGTCTTGAACGTTTGATAGCAAATTGGCGGTGATTTCAAACAGCGCCATCTAGTAAGTAAATCCTACTTCCTACTAATATTATAAACGCGAAAGTTTGTATAGCATTGTCTTGTTTATTTAAGGTCCTACCCATTCAGAGAATTGTGTCAAAAACAGGTTCGAAAGTTTAACAAATTCAAAACAGAGATGGCATTGCCTGACGTAAGTTGGAAATTCACGTATTTGATACTAAGTATTACTTATTCTGTGCTTGAATTGTGCGCTATGCTACGTCACATCCGGTTCATATTCTGGTACGCTATATTATTTTGTCCAGTTCCGGTCCAATATTTTGTCGTGTCTTTAAGGATCACGTGGATCGGGTGATCCGATTCGGATCCGAACCATGAGTAATGGGTGAGTGAGTGAGAGTTTGATTTCAGTTTATTACAAGGTAACGTTTATTTTACTGCAAGAAGTTCATGTTGGATAATTACTTCTAGACTGAAGCATATTTAAAAAATTACGTCAGTGACAAACCATTCAGAATCAACTTTTCAAACGTGTCTAAAAGTCGGTATTCGAATTGAACTCAAATTAAAGAATTTGAACCAAATTAGGAGTTTTTGTGCTTCGGAATATGACTGTACAGCTTTCTTATAATATTTTATAATGTTGGCATTGATAAAGATTTGTAGAATTATTATTAGGTGAAATGAACTTTTTTCTCTCTCTCTCCGTGACGGTAGACAAACACTACCAAAATCACTTCGGCGGTTCTGACTTTCGATGCGAATGCACACGTCATTCGTAAAAGTCGATAAACAATAATTTTGTTTACTAAAATATGTTTTCTTACATTGTTGTTAGAATTCACAATATAAAAGCAGGTAATAATACATCTTCTGTGGTATATCGACTTGAAGTTTGACTTATGTCACTATGTATTTAATGTACCTACATGACTGAAATTTTCACTTGGAAAATGAAATATAAGAAAGTAATATGATAGAATAAATGTCACAGATTATAGAACATCTTCCAGAACGGGAATCAGAATCATAGTTTTAGAGATGTCAAAAATACGTAAGGTTTTCAATAATGCACTCCTGTGTATGTTATTGAAAAATATCTGACACATATTTTAGTTTTCGTTTGTTTTTTTTTTATGTATACAATTTGCTGATGGATCAAGCATATGGCCCACCTGATGTTAAGTGGTTATCATAGCCTATAACAAAGCATTGTCTTGTAGGTCACGTTAGTAAGGAACGTGCCCTACAATACACTGCTCTGCGTCCATCAACCTGAGGCATACGGGTGTTTAGCCTCATGTGCCTGTAATTACATATATGTATATACATATACGTATGCTGACTGGAACCTAATTATTAAATATGGAAGAGTATAGTTTTATTAGTTATTTATACTTGGGTTTCATGTGCTTAATCGGAGAGTGTCCACAACTAAAGCAACAATTTAACTTACAATAGGTTTGAATCAGAAATAAACCAATCTAAAAAATAACCACGATCACCGACATAGCTCTCACAATCAGCAAGTTGAAGTGGCAACAGACAGACATAGCTCGTAGAACCGCAAACTACAGATGAATAAAAGCTCTCGATTGTCGGCCATGAACAGGAAGACGAAGCGTAGGACGCTCTTCCATCCGATACTTTGCTAGGATCACGGGAAGTCGGAGGATAAAAAGTTTCACAATTGGGGTTTTGAAAAAAAAATGTTTTTTTTATGTATTTTAATACATTATTATTAATAATATTGATATTTAATGCAAAAAACTTAAAAAAAAAACTAATAATAGACAATTAAAAATTGATAAAATTTAGAAAAAAATCACGTGACTATAAACGCGCCATGATTGATCACCATAGTTGTTGTTACATCGTGACGTCATTATGTTATTAGCTATCTAATAACAGAACAGCGTGCGCGGCTATTGCAAAGAGTGAAAACCGCTCGGGTTTGTTCGGGAGCTGCCGGCGTGTTTTCGGTACTGGATTCAAAAAATATTTTTATTTTGAAATAACTTTTGAATTATTGTAAAAAAAATAAAACATATATGATCTTTCAATTACCGCAAAAAAAAAATTCAAAACCCCCATTGGTCTTTCTGCAGTGGATTATGTCTTCAGGGTGATGATGGTAATAGTAAAATTTTAAAATAATATATAAAATACTATTCTCACCTTTTAAATCTTTTTTGGACTTCTACATATACTTTAAATCAAAAACTAGGCAAATCGGTTCAGTCGTTCTCGAGTTTTTGTAAGACTAACAAACATCAATTAATTTTTATATATATAGATTTATATTGAAAATATGGATAAATTAAATTTTATCTTTACATAAGTATTATAAAATATTGTACCACAGAGTATTGTACACACTTACACAAACTGAACTTTTTGGACAATGTTCTGTCAATCTAAAATGTCAAATTGAAACCAACGCTCGTATTCCAAGACAAATCTCAACACTAACTCAAAATAGGTGTTCATTAAAAATTTTGTTTTTTTGGTTAGATTGGATAGAAAACAGATCTAAAAAAATTATCGGCAGTGTCAGATTGCAAAGGAAGGTATAAGATTATTATGTTTACGGAACAACTAAGAAAAGTAGATGGAATAAAGTGCCCTATCGCCTTTGGAGTGCTTATCACCGTACTAAACTAGCTGACAGAAAACTTATGTAGGTACTTTTTATTGTAAACACATACTTAGAATACAACTCGCGACTGTATTCGATTGTTATCTAAGCGAAAACACTAGTAAATGGGGGTGTTAAAGAAATCTCAACCTTATCTATACTGGTGCAAGTTTTATGTCAATTTTAGCTTCGATGAACAGTAATGAGTTCAGATAGATTCAAAAATTATATGAATTTGACATTTTGACAACAAGGGGCATAGTTACTTGGTAACTTTATACAGCCAGTATAAATATATACCAATTATTGATCAAGCGAGCGAAGCGTCTTAGTTTCGAGATTAGTAAAAAAATGCATTTGTCCGTGTGTCAGTCGGTCTGTTTTCGCCTACAGGTCGCATTTTTCGATTTATACCTACTGCTTTTTTGATGGAGCAAGCAGATGGCCCACCTGATGTTAAATGGTTACCATCACCTATAACAAAGCATTGCCTCGTAGGCCACGCTCGTTAGGAACGTCACCTACGATGCACTACTCAGCGTCCCTCAACCTGAGGCATACAGGTGTTAAGCCTCATGTGCCTGTAACTACACCGGCACCCACACCCTTCAAAATGGAACACAGCAAGCTGCTTGGCAACAGAAATAGGTAGTAGTACTGCCCCGGACGAGCCCTTCACAAAGAGCTCTACTACTACTCATAGAACCACTACTTAGTAATAATCTTCATCCTGACTAACTGACGAACATAAGACAACGTGCAGCCTAAAACACTGGTCGAAGAGAATTGAAATTTTTGGGTATATTTGTCTTATTGGGTGAAAAGACCAAGGAACTAAGAGACTAAGAAATAAATTCCTGAAATTTAACTCCTACACGGGGTACAGCAGGGATTGAAGTTCATATGAAAATAACGTCACGCGGACGGAGTCACACGTGTTTCGCTAGTACATTATTCAAGGATTGATGTGATCAAACCTTGGAACCGACGATCGCTTGTATCTTATGATAAAGAACGCCTAAGACTAATGGACTTCTTCCACACGATGATGTTGATATTTTATGACCCAACCGTAATTTCGTTACACTGTGTCTTGTTGTATTTGTATTGACTGTGACAAATAAATGACACCTATAGTAACTATGTGATTATCACTGTCAAACGAGCCACAGAATAATGTATAGTTGCTTGGAACGACTTTTGACGTGGACCCTGCCTCCTGAAGCGCCAAAGCGCTACTGAGCTTGTATAGGTACGTCTCGCGTATTTATATTTTAGGCTATCTACTATTTTTATAAAAAAGTAAGCTAGCTAACAAAAAAATTACTCCGGCACACGATTACGTATCTTTTAAGGAACACATGAACAGAAAAATCGTTGGAATATCTCGATTAACAATCGAATAAATCACCCTCGGTGTAGTCGGTAGGCCAGAAATTTTAGTAAAACTTTGTGTAAACTTTTATCGAACTCAATGGAATCAAGAGTGTTTCTGGTCGCTCCGAAATATAGATGGTCCTTTTAAATGTAATATTCAATTTAAAAAAATACATGAATATGTTGTTTTAACATAATAAACAGGTGCTGATCACACGACCGCGTCGCCATAAATAGCGTCACGAATTTAATTTCTAATCACGGTAGATATCTTCTCAGACCTCTTAGTACTAATACTAAGTAAGGTATACTAAATAAGGTAGTCAGAGGAACATCCATGTATAACATTTTGTATTACTTAGTTGGTTTTGCATATGTGACAGGTTGCAAGCCCATCGCCGCTGCTAGAATACTAACGTGCGGTTTTCTTTCGCCGTTTGAGAGTATTGGCATTGCGCTCAAAAAATGTTTGAAAAGAATAAATTCATTGGTGCACGGCCGGATTCGAACCAGGATTAGAATCGGAAGGCAGGGTCAGTCCCACTAGACCATCGGTGTTCTTTTGGTCATAATGGTAGTGGTAAACACTTTTCTTGGTGAGAATCGAACCCATAATTAGTCAGTCGGTGGATTGAAAAGGCTTCTTTCTCTTTGTTTTCTGTACTACCTACAAATAAAAACTTTGTGTTTGTTATTGTTAATTTTTTTATACGACTTTCTGATAACCCACCTGTTGTTAAGTCTCTAGGTCCATTAGTTCCATGTTCCAAGCTTCTTCTTCTTTTAGTTTTGTGTATGCGGAAACATTATAACTGGTTAGTTTATTTAAAATATTATTTATCTAAATTATACTGTTTGTTTTCCAATTAAAAAAAAAGGTTCCATATTGTTTCCTGAAGATGAAGGTAACGTTGGGTTTTAAAACTTCCAGCAAAAAAATAAAGATGCTATTAGCTGTCAAATAAAGAAACCAGACTAAGGTAAATTAATTCAATTCAAGTGAATTCTAGAAAAGGAATTTCAAATTACAAAGCATTTTGTGGCAATTGTCGTCAAGCATTTTTGGGTTTTCCTCGGAATTCGTTAGAATAGGCAAAAATGAAGAGGACGCCATTTTGAATTCCGATTTTGCTTAATTCCACTCTTCTTATCTGGATTTTATTTAAACTTAATTGAATGATTTAAGAAAATTGGTAAAAAATACTGAGTCGTTTCATAATAATGTCATTACAACTGTAATCCGTAGGCACGGTGAAGATCCCTTGGTATTTATCTACTTCAGGATAGTTAAGTGAGGTAGTCTAAAGACCAAAGACATGGCAAAGATCGCAATTAGTAGGCAAAAACTCAAAATCAGTTTGCCTGCAAGCGTACGGCTTATGACCAAACTTTTTCAGGCGCACACTTAATCAAAATCAAAGCCAAAAAATATTTATTTAGTAATATCCGCAGGGGTCATCTTGAAACGTCTTAAAGCTAGGTGAATCTAAGCTTTCTTACCAGAACACAGCACCGCAGCTTGACGATAGAAATAGGCATAGTGGTAGTACTTCCTGGACGAACCCTTCACTAAGAGCTTTACTACTAAGGTCTCTTCAGAAAAAAATGCTTGCCGGGCATCTTAGTACAAAATCTGGGTAGTTTTGGGTAATTTCTTCATCGTCAAGTTGAATAAAACTTGTAGAATTACAGGCACATGAGCTTCAAAGTCAAAGTCTAAAAGCGTTTATTCAGTAATATCCGCAGGGATCATCTTGAAACGTCTTAAATCTAGGTGAACCTAAGCGCCAGTTCTTCGCGACGTACGCGTTCAAAACACGTACTCAAGTTAACGAAGGGCACTGCAACGTAGGGCACGTTTAAAAATATATAGTTGAACATTTCGAAAGTCAATGACAAAGAAATATATTTTTAGATTTGGAATTAAAAATTGGCAAGCTCATCTTGTTCTCATTTGGTAATTTATGATTATTTCAGAAAATAACTCCATTTGATCAAAAGTGTGCTGTAAATTGTAGTTGAGACACATGTTTTTGTGAATTTACTGATTGTCGTCACGGACTAATATTATTTTTAGACATGCCTTTGATTACCTCTTTTATCAGTAGTTTAGTGATGAGCAAGAGTGATTTTTTTATTAATTCACTTGTAAAATAAAAATTATTTATGTATGTATAATGTATTGTATTAAGTATATCAGTCATCTAGTACCCATGACACAAGCTCTGCTTAGCTTGGAGCTAGATGGTGCTGTGTGGATTGTTCAGCATTATTATTATCATTATTTCAACTTTAATTAATTAAGAAAGTATCTGCAAAACTTTATCCAAAGAGGAATCTACAACTATTCCTTGCTGCTTTGTTTAGACGTTGTTTGTTGGAAGTCTGTAAATACTTCAAAAGACGAAACCTTCAAAATGTTTCAAATACATTTTACGTTCAACTTTATCTGTCTCAAATATGTTTTAGTGTCCAAGGCGTATCTTGTCAAAGTAAAAAAACACAGTGGAATAAGTTTGTGCACCTGATGTTAAGTGGTTACCATCAACAAAGCATTGCTTTGTAGGTTACGAAGCTTAGATACATGCCCTACATGCACTACCTTTACCAACCTGAAGTATACTGGTGTAAACTTACAGGAACACAGCAATGCGAGCATCATTGTTTGGCGGCAGAAATAGGTACGGTGGTAGTACTTCCCCGGACGAGCCTTTTACAAAGAGCTCTACTACTATAGCCACAAATTATATGAAATTATAAGCACATGAGGCTTAACACTTGTATGCCTCACGTAGGGCACGTTCTTAACGAATGTGATCTACAACGTAATACTTCGTTATAGGCAATGGTAACCACTTATAATCAGGTGGGTGCATTATGCGTAGGTTTTGGCATTTCTTTCATTCCGTGTAAAATTAATTTTTCCGGTCACGTATAATTTGGATGTTTTCAAGAGACGAGTGAATAGGTATCTTCTAGGTTAGCGTATTACACCGTCGACCGCATCACCACTTAACATCAGATGAGATTGTGGTCAAACACTTATCTATAAGTAAAGAAAAAAAGACGTAACCATGAAATATGTATGCCCTTTATAGTTACCACTTTTACCTTAAATTATCTAGTTTGACAACTGGTTACTAGGAATGTAATTATAAAACCTTGAGTTTTTTAATTACTGCCTTATTTCTATTGCGTTAAAGTTCAAATAAGTACCAGCTAGTATGGCGGTTATGTTCATTGCTGTTGTGAACAAAAATTTGCGTTTTATGATATCTACTAAATATCAATTTAATTTTTAAAACACTGTTCCGGTTTGAAATGTGTAGGCATAGGCATATGACAACACTTGTATGCCACAGGTTGATAAATACATCGTAGGGCACGTAGTGTAAGTGATTTGTGAGGTAATGAGTAATCTGTGAGGTGGTTGGGATTTCAGCATATACTTCAGTTTTAAACTTATGTAGGTAAAGTCATATAATTTGACTTAAGTATAATAATAATAATGCTGGACAATCCACACAGCATCATCTAGCCCCGAGCTAAGCAGAGCTTGTGTTATGGGTACTAGATGACTGATATACTTAACACAATACATTACATACATAGATATTTTTTATTATACATAGAAAATACCCAGAACACCCGGAATAAATATTTGCAGATCATGCAAAGATTTATCTAATTTTTTTTATGTAGTCTATACCTCTATACTAACATTATAAGGAGGAAAGATTTGTTTGTTTGTTTGCATTGATTAAGTTCCGAAACTACTGGACCGATTTGCAAAATTCTTTTACCATTGGGAAGCTACACTATCCCCGGATGATATAGGTTATATTATATTTTAATAGGGCCGCTAGTTATTAAAAAATCTGGCCCATGGTCCCTCAAAACCAAACTTGGCATTTTTGAGCCCAAATAAAATTAAAAGAACCACCAAGCGTTTTCTTTTTATGATCCGCAAAGACCCCGGCACTTTAATCAGCATGCAATGTAAAATAAACTCTATTACGTTGTATTTAGGATCTAAAAATTCTGGTATAGTTCCGATTAGTTCATGGTGAGGAACACCTGTGGTCTGTTGGGAGTGACCCTGCCTTCTGATCCTAAGGTTGTTGGTTCGATCTATGAATCAATAGGTTTTTTGGTCAAAAATTTGTGTATGCAATGCTTGTGTTTTCAAACAGAAGAAAAATATCGTGAGGAAATCAGTTAGTATTATAGCAGCGGCGATGGGCTTGCAGCATATCACGTATGGAATATATACTACTGCCAAATGTGGGTATGTGTCAAATTAGCTAGGACGTACCTCTGATTACCCCTTTAGTCAAGGTCAAAGTCAAAAAGCATTTAAAAGAAACGTCTTAAATCTAGGTGAATCTAAGCGCCAGTTCCTTGCGACCAAGCCTTGAAGAGCCATCCTTAAGCCTCCAGCATTGTCGGTTTCTATAGCCGACGGTGACCACTTACCATCAGGTGGGCCTTAAGCCAGTGTGCTTTAAAAAAAACTTCTACGCAGCAAGACAAATACACCCTTTAGATTAATGACAGTGGGATTTTCGCATGTTACAACTAAAACTGTATCTATGGCATGGGGTCAGAAAGGCCCTTGTAATTAAAATACCCTAAACAAATTGTAAATTAGATGAAAAAGTTAATTTGCTGTGAAAAGTTAAAATTTATTCCTTCACTGAATCAGAAAAATTGTAAGGTAAATAATTATAACTACACTTTATATTATATTTTTTATATTATTATATAATTATTAGTAGTAGTACTTGTATTTACAGGTTTTAACAAACCTCACTCAAGTCTTTTGCAAAGTAGGTACATTGTATGTTGTCTCTAGTCTTATAAATTCTACCATTCTGTATTCACTTTATACCTACTTTGTAAAAGGAAATAAATGAGTTTTTTTTATTATTATTATTATTAACTAGCGAAACACGCGTGACTTTGCTCGCGTGCAGTTATTTTCATACAAACTTCAACCTTCGCTGTACACGTTTAGGGGTTGAATTTTGGGAGTTTCTTTCTTAGTACACCTCTACGCACCAAGACGAATATACTCTGAAAATTTCAAGTCTCTACGACCAGTGGTTTAGGCTGTGCGTTGTATATATCCCAATCAGTAAGTCAGTCAGGACAAAGATTCTTATAATTGGTATAGATTATACAGGATGTCCCAAAAAATAGTGTAAAGTGGAAGTCCAGAAACAGAGCATCCTAATCACTCCCATGTATGTTCCACGATTTTTGATAGTTTTCGTGTTATGATTTTTTTCAGAGTTTTTGACCTAACCATATTTTTTTTTAAAGTAAAGACTTTTTAATTTCTTTCTTTCTCCAACTGACTCTTAAAAAAAAGGTTTTAAGTCAAAAATTCTTAAAATTTTAATCAATCAGTTTTACATCAATCTTATCAGATTTTATTTTTAGAACTGTGTAGAAATAAAAAAAATCGTTTTATGTTCTATCTATCTATCTATTTAGGCCGTGTGCACCCACTGCTGGGTATAGGCCCCTATTTAAAACGCCATTCTTTCCGGTCCTGTGCCAGTCTTCTCCATTGCTGGCCAACTACTTTTATGTTCTATTGACAGAAAAACAAATGGTACATAAAAGACTAGAATAACGTAATCAGTGACTTTGTAAGCACAAAGAACTGGCGTAAATCAAATCACTAGGAAAAATGATGTCACTCATGTACCAACTTATTTTAGTGACTATGTATAACAAAAAGGAAATAGCTTCACGATTTTAATCCCAAGGCGCGGTAGATATACTCTCAGATATTTTATGAGTTCTCGAGGTTCTTTGAGGATGTCTAAGGGGGGTAGTCAATGGTACGTCCAGGTTGTACATTTGGTACATACCAATATTTTACAGTAGCTAGTATACGTGACAGGTTGCAAGCCCATCGCCCCTGCTAAAATACTAACTGGTTTCCTCAGGATGTTTTCCTTCACCGTTTAAGAGCATTGGTATTGCGCACATACATGAACACGGAAAAATCCATTGGTGCACGACCGGTTTTGAACCCACGAACTTAGATTCCGAAAGCGAGGTTACTCCCACTCCCACCCAGGGTTCTTTTACACCGTAACCGTAACCGCACCGTAACCGTAATGGACTAACGATATTGTTAGAATCGGGAAGTCAGATGAAATTGTTCTTCCTAGAAGAGTTAAATAGGTCTTTGTCCAGGAGGAGACTTCTTCAGATTGATGATGATGATAAGTTCTTAGTTAGATAAAAAAAATTGTGAAATCGTGTTTGAAAAAATATTTGTAGGATTTTAATCTAGTGATAATTATAATAAAACTAGCTTTTACCAGCGGCTTCGCTTGCATTGAATCTATCTTAAATTTTTTTTTTTCTAAAAGTATTATTATGTTACTTTTGAATACCTCCAAAAATATGTGTACAAAGTTTCATGATGATCGGTTAAGTAGTTTTTGCGTGAAAGCGTAACAAACAAACTAACATTCATTTTTATAATATTTGTATGACTAGTGGAAACAGACTTTGTCCACATGAAGCTATTTTTGAATCAACCCTCACTGCACCCCTTTTAGGGGACAAACTTCAAAAATTTCTTTCTTAGTACCCTACGCACCAAAGCAAATATACCCTGAAAATTTCAAGTCTCTACGAGCAGTGGTTTAGGCTGTGCGTTGTCTATATTACAGTCAGTCAAGATAAAGATTCTCAAAGTGGTATAGATAATAATCATGAATATAATAATTATTTAATGATTCTCACGACCGAGGTTTATAACCTTAAACAATTTTTTTTTATCAGTTGTTTTTAACCAAACCAACATCGTGTATTATTATAGTGATTCAAAAAAATTGTTATACCATAGATTAAAGATACTTCTATATTTAAATGAGGGAAGTGTTTGGCTGAAAATACCAAGAGAAGGAAAGATATGTTTAAGATTTTAACCTTTGGGGAAATAAAATTTTTTTCAATGGATTTTTTCTGGTTCTTTTGTTTTAAAACCCAAACTTGCTGATAGTACTATCGAAACACTCTTATAATATATCTTGCAATATCAGATAGAAAATAATTAAACCGGTTTTTAATGAACGGAATTCTGAGATAGCAAAAATAAAAAATATAATCAAAATTCCTCCGTCTTTTTTAGTCGGTTGAGGATAAATATTGCAAGACAATATTTACTGCGTAGAAGGTAGGTCAGTCTAGAATCTCTCAATGTTACAAAAAAAAAAACAAATATAGAGAATAGTTAAAATCAACTATAATATATTTCTGAGGTTTCAAAAACTTGTACAGTAAGGAAAATATGGAAAACGCTGAATTGACTATCTTTGTTGGATTTTCTGCAATTTTCGATAAGCCCTTATTGAGGCTCTCGCGGTAAGCTTGAGAAGATAGAGTTCTTAAGCTTTGGTTTCTTTAAAACAGTGGCCGTCATGACGGCCGTCACTAAACCTAAAAATAAAAAGACTTTTCTGAAGAGTTGAACCAACATACCTTACATTACCTATTTGCTTTATGTATCTACATAAACTAATTATAGTGAATAGAGATTTAAATAATAATAATAAAGTATTTAGTTGGTCTAGTAGGCCCACCTTCTGATCATAAGGTTGTGGGTTCGAATCCAGTCGGGCACTAATGGGTTGTTCCATTCGAAAAATTTCAGTGCGTGATGCCAATACTCTTAAGCGGTGAAGGATAATGTCATGAGGAAACCAGTGGGTCCGCAAAATAAGCTGACTAAGCTGTAAGGATTGTATAGGTGCTGGGCAAGCCTACTTCATCTAAAGCCGAGTCGTACACAGCTCTGCAGCGTCCCGTATTATAATCTGCCCAACAATTATACGGTCTTCTAAGGTTTCCTATTTATTTTTCTTATGGTTCTTTCCATCGGCCTTTTCCGATTGGCAAACAGATCTGCAGAAAATAAAAAGGCAGCATATATTAGCATAAGTTTGGTTAAGTTTTTAAGTAATTTTTGTATTAGAACTAGGTTAAAATCTGAATAAAAGGCTATATTATTATTATTATTATTTTTCCATCGAGAGGTAGATTTGGTATTAACTGGGTGTGATAAGTTGATTTGGAACATTACAAGGACCTACATAAATTGTACTTATGCCTATTTCACTGGCCTTTTTTATAGAAGAGCTTATAGTATTTGGTGAGTTACATAAAAAATATCCTGGATCGCGCGTACGAAATTTACACGGAGATTGACTCATGAAACACTTCCGAATACCATCCTAACGTCGCTTGGTGGAAAATCTTCCCTATTCGTTGGAGCACATACATTCCAACCTTGTTTTGTCATACAAAAAAACGGTAGGAACCAAGCCGTAAGTTTCTTGCCGGTTCTTCTAGGCTTGGCGCTTAGGTTCACCTAGATTTAAGACGTTTCAAGATGATCCCTACAGATATTACTGAATAAATGATTTTTTACTTTGACTTTGACTTTTACACGAGGTTTTTGCCGGCGAATTAGTAACCATCTTGGTTTTTGCTATCATTCCTCTGGTGCATTCCCCTCGCCTTTTACGACATCCACGGATAGTGTTGGAGAGTGAATGGTTTTAAAGTTCGTCAAATTACGGAGACTGTTTTTTTAAACCAGTATCAAATCTCCAAGTACCTACGCCATTCGGCAATCTCCCCTATTTCAATAAAATTGAGAAAATAAAGTGATTGAAAAAAGAAAAAAGTTTTAGAGAAATGTCAGCGATATTTAGCGTAGAATCTCCCAACAGTTATGAGATATTATTCCATGGGTTATTGAAGTTTATGGGAAAACCAGTGACCCATATTTTTTTTTATTATATTTTTGCGGCTTTGGTATCACTGTGGCTATAATGGCCTATTGTGATCGCCACTTTTTAAGGTGTCACCCCTTGTCAGAGCGTTCATAGTTCACCACTGAACCCTGCAGCTATTAGAAGCTAGAGGATTTTCTTGGGGGTGAGTTCTTGTAGCTCATCCGGGCTCAGGGCGTGTTATTAGTCCAAGACTATCCGTGTGTCAAGAGCGACATATCTCACGTTGCACATCTTAGCCCGGCAGGTAAGATTGAAGACAAAGGATAGTCTATTGACGATAAAAAAATTAAGGCTCCGCAGTCGCAGCCAGTCAAGGAAGGGTCCCTCACTCCTTCTTCTAGGTCGCGAGAAACTGGCGCTTAGATTCACCTAAATTTACGACGTTTCAAATGATCCCTGTGGATATTACTGAATAAATCATTTTTGACTTTGACTTTGACCGCGTTTGCAAAGGTTTTTTTTTTGCAGCGGCCGAGTAGGTTAATAGACTTCCAGACTGACTACTACTTTACAACTATTTAGATAGATTTCTTTACGTTGCCTACTCAGTACTTCTTTACAGAAATGTTTGTAGTGTCCGACAAGGCAATGACGAATATTAATGAGATGTATTTTAAAATCGTCTTAAATGTTGAGTAGTGATTTGTTCTGGCAGTTAAAAATTAGTTACCTTGATAAGTGACAAAAATACTCAAAGTCAAAGTCAAAAGGTTCAATGCTATCATACAGAACACTTATAATCTTATACTGATTTGTTTTCTGTGATTTTTAGAAGCAACATTATTTTTATTTTTATTGTTTTTTTAAGTGTTATTTTAGGTGCACGACCGGATTCGAACCCACAACCTTAGGATCAGACGGCGGGGTCACTCCCACTAGCCCACCGGTGATCTCGGTATTTATGTGACGTGATTTAAAATATAAAATCAATGTTAGTATATTATTCAGCACAAAAATGCCAGTTGTATATACATTAAGCGATATTTAAATAACTCGTATTACAAATAAAAGAAGTGTGTACACAAAGTACTTATTGAAATTGTAGCCTCAGAGATGGTTGTTACTTTTTATAAAAAAATACCTTTGAATATTTATTTTTACTATCACCTATGGTATAAATATTTGCTAACATTTTTAAACCATATCACATATCAAAATTTTTACCTAGCCCCAGACTACACATAACTTTTACTATGGGAACTAGATGACTGATAAAAACTATTAATAGGTTTTTTACATATATTTAATACATATTTAGAATACAATAGAATAGAGCTATAAGGTCAGTCAAAAAACACTTTACTTTAAGATTCATTAAAAACGCATTATAGTTAAGAAATATATTCATTATAAAACACAACTCCCCTAATCTGACGTACGTCTGATGGATGGTACGTATGGTCCTTAAGACACCCAGATAGAAAAAAAACACCTGTGTTCATCACAAAAATGTTTATTATTGGTAGTGATCAAAGCAGAGATTAATAACTGAGATATACCTTTAGATCTTTTAAGCCTGTATCGTGTCCGTGCACTATTTCATTTTCGGCAATTTGACAGCGTACCCAATGTTAGTGTGTGTGATTCGCACACATGCGGGCAGGTTAGGCACTAGTACAGAGTGATGATGACACAGAGGTATTTTACCCTATGAATTTATATTTATGAGTCTTGCAAGATGTATATATAGGCTTATCTTAAATGTATGTTTTTAATTAAAATACCAATTTAGATAACAAAAAAGAATGTGATTATCAACTTAAATATAGACTAAAAATAATTCAGAAATAATGTTGATCAAATTTAACATAACTGTGAGACTTTGGTATTCGATTTCAGTGAATTAGGTAACAAATGACTCAAAAAACGATGATTTCGTCTTTGTATCTTTTGTGATACAATGTATGATTCACACCACTGGCTTCGCGATATTGTATTTCGCTTTTCAAATACTCGATGAATCCCCAGTGGCACCATTGTAAAACGCAACTGTTTAAACACTATTGTGTGCCGCCACTGGTACTTTGAATCTACTGTTTAACAAAGATAAGCTTTACTGAGATAACATACGACTGAATATCGCTTAACTGAAAATAAAGCAGGAATTATGGTGGGTGCTGTGGGCAGTGTAAATATTATAGTACTACGTTAAGGCATATATTGCTAATAATTTTAAAACAAATAGCAGTTCTCGATGCGAAACGATATAGTAAAAGTCTAAGTAATTAATAAGTAAGACCGTATTGAAAAAACGTTTTTATTATTAAAAAAAATGTTGGTTCCGTTCTGTTGGTTGGTTCAGTCTAACTTAACTTGTACAGCACAGTGTACCTACGTAAAATCCTACTAATATTATAAACGCGAAAGTTTGTAAGTATGGATGGATGGATGGATGGATGTTTATTACTCTTTCACACTCTAACCAGTAAACTGATTGGGATGAAATTTGGAATAAACATAGATTATCACTTGGATTAACACACAGGCTACTTTTTATCCCGAAAAAATAACGGGAACGGGAAAAAAACTGCCACGCGGGCGAAGCTGCGAGCGGCCGCTAGTTTTATATATACTTAGAATACATAGCAGTAGTTTTAGTTACTACTAAAACTACTAAAGCCTTTGTGGCGCTCGTCCGAAGAAATGCTACCACTATGCCTATTTATGCTTCCATTGCTTCACTGCGTCTATCGTCACTTACTCAAGTGAGATTGAAGCCAAAGGACAATGTTTCGAATGGTTTTGTAAAAATTGCCATATCATTTTCAAAAATAACGACAGCCAAACTTGATAACTTTTAACTGTCTTGATAAAAACTGCTACTTTTAATTCACTCAAGTGACTTGACATTAGAAAAAGTATCTGTCGGATGACAGACAGGTGTCATAAAAAAGAGAAGACACTTAAAAATTAATTAGGCCTTCGTAGAATTCTGTTAAATGATCTTGAGTTTTACCATGCATTATTTAGTTTTAAAATCGCTTGCTACCGTGTTTTCATACAATGTTTGCCGTTCCGAGTGAAACTTCGATTCCATAGTACTATTGTCTTCCAGTGACTAGCTACCGCAAGTGACTTTGAATACTCTATTGACAGTGTGAAGTAAATGTATTTACTTGCAAAGAATATCTTTGATAGTTTTACTGTGAAAATATTTATTTTACATTTAGATGTACCTATGCCAGTTTTTTTTTTTTTGTGGCATCTGTCCGTTTTGCGGACAATTTTTCCAATGTCAAGTGGGTTGAATAAATTATTTTTAGTCAAGTCGAGTCGGTAAAAAAAGTAAAGTCAGCCGGCATCGGTTTTGAAATATTTTTGTTCAAATCAGGATGCCCCATAACACACTTTTATTTTAAATTGTTCACACTTGTGCTAAGACCTCAAGTAATGATGGTTAAAATACCACCAAAATTACCCATCAGAACTTAAAATAACACTAGAAAAACAATTAAAATGAAAATACAATGTTGCTTCCAAAGATGACAGAAAACGAATCCTACCTATGCTAGTTCTGAGGGGCGATTGAGTATCTAATGTTGCAATCGGAATCCTGTCGCAAATGTCAAATATGACAGATTGTCTTTAGCATATCCGTCATATATATATCCGTTGTGGACTTTGATAGATGATGACTGCCACTCCACATCAGATGGACCATAACTTGTTACATCATAATATAAAAAAAAACACAAAGCTCTTTTTAAATTGTAATTCGTTCATTTATTCACTCATAGAACCTTTTTACAAAAAAACGAGTGTGCTTCAAAAGTCGGGAAAATTACCCTAAAAGTGGGGAGATTTCTCCGC
This sequence comes from Electrophaes corylata, assembly GCA_947095575.1. NCBI lineage: Eukaryota > Metazoa > Arthropoda > Insecta > Lepidoptera > Geometridae > Electrophaes > Electrophaes corylata. The sequence continues at coordinate 7,258,339 of OX352722.1, read as the reverse complement.
CAGGCAACACCCTCAGTCAAGTTGACCACACGACTAAAGTAAAACTTCTTTATATACGAAACGCAACTGGCTATGAGAGAAAGAGAGACAGAAAAGTGTTTTTATACCCCCTTCATGGTAGTGTTAAACGTTTAACGGAACCTTGTTGGAAGTCGCATTAGAAGTATTACTTTTAAAATATTGGTTTGTGAAATTGAGTTTTCAATTACCCTTGGCTTACCATGTCACATAATAAGAAATATTTACCAAATTTACGGTAGCAAGATAAAATTTTCAGCCCTGTTACCTTAATAATAGCACTTAATAAGGCACAGAAGCTCATCACCATGATTTGTGCGACACAAAACTTTATATTAATTTTATAGTATAGTATCTGTTTATAAATTAACTAGCTGTCCGTCCCGGCTTCGCACGGGTTTTAAGGATACCAAATTTTTTGAAAATATAATATAGCCTATGTCATACGGGGATAGTGTAGCTTTCCAACGGTGAAAGAATTTTTCAAATCGGTCCAGTAGTTTCGGAGCTTATTCAATGCAAACAAACAAACAATCAATCAAATCTTTCTTCTTTATAATATTAGTATAGATTGGAAGTGCTAATTCTGACTACCTTTTTATACAACCTACTAGAAGATACAATATATCAATATGTGAATAGAATTATAAGCTATCTCTTTCTTTTCTTTAAGAATTTCGCTGCGGTTTTTTTAAGTGTAAGGTAACCACTATGTTCTGTCTGAAATTATACCACCGCCCCTGGAGATTAGTAGTAGCTCTTAGTGAAGGGCTCGTCCGGGGAAGTACTACCACCATGCCTATTTCTGCCGCCATACAGCTTGCTGTGTTCCGGTTTGAAGGGTTTGGGTGCTGATGTCATTATAATAATAATAATAATGTTGCACAATCCACACAGCATCATCTAGCCCCAAGCTAAGCAGAGCTTGTGTTATGGGTACTAGATGACTGATATACTTAATACAATACAATTCATAATATAGATATTTTTTACTATACATAGAAAACACCCAGAACACCCGGAATAAATATTTGCAGATCTTACAAACATTTATCCCAAGGCGGGAATCGAACCCACAACCTCTTGCGTCGCAAGCGGACATTCGCTCTCCGCGCCCCATCGGTCGTCAATTACAGGCACATGAGGCTTAACACCTGTATGCCTCAGGTTGATGGACGCAGAGCAGTGTAGGTAACGTTCCTAACGAACGTGACTTACAAAGGAAGTGCGTTTTTATAGACGATGGTAACCACTTAACATCAGATGGGCCATATGCTTGTTCCATCAGCAAATTGTATAAAAAAAAGATTAAAGATCATATTTTTTTTTATTAAGATAGTATTTGTTTTCAGAATATTTTTCGTTCTTCTACAATGTAGCAAGGAAGTTTGTTTATTTTTGCTGTCGTAAAAAGATGCGAATTGGTTTTGGCTGTGGGCTCTAGAACTATAAAATGTAATATTGAAAATTAATGACACGTGAAATAGGATTAGAGAGGAAATTATTCACCTGAAACGAAATTTGGGATCCTGAAAATGTTGGTGCGATGGATTTACGATAATTTTGCGTGTGAAACAAAATATTAAAACACATACAATCTACAAACATTTGACGCAATGCAATCTATGCAAAGCTTTTATGGGAACCACATACTTGATATAATACTTATATACTACTAGTGGAAACGTAAATTCAAAGTCAAAGTCAAAGTGTATTTAAATATAAATAAATAATCAAAAATATCTATGTATGTAATGTATTAGGTATATCAGTCATCTAGTACCCATAACACAAGCTCTGCTTAGCTTGAGGCTAGATGATGCTGTGTGGATTGTCCAGCATTATTATTATTATTTATCATACAAAGGGTTTGTCTTTAGTGATAACGGTTACCTGTATAATAGTTAACATTATCACAATATCTACATAACAAGACGTCAATCCATATATTAGGAGTGTAAGATATTGACACATGTCACTTCACATAATCAATGATTGGTGGGTGTGGGTACTGTTATCTAAGCTGTGGTACGGGGTGGGAAGTTTCGGGTCCCTTTCTAAGGGTGCGTTTATTGACGCTGAGCGGTGCAAAGTTCAGACGATCACTCAGTTTATCTACTAGTTTGCCCTGAACTGAGATTTTGAGATATTTGATTATGCTGTGTTGGCTTACTGTGTTTCCACTCCGCTATGATATGAACTGTTTTAAAAAGAAAATCAAGCAAGCTTTTCAGAGTAGGCATTGCACTGACAACGCTACCAGCATTGGCGACGGTGACCACATACCATCAGGTAGGCCGTATACCAATGTGTCTAGCTGCGTCTTAAATAAAAATAGTCACTTTCGTAGTGCCTATGCCAGTGTTCTCAAACGGGAAAGGAAACACAGTGAGAAATCCAGTTATTATTCTAACGGCGGCGATGGGCTTGCAACCTGTCACGAATGGAATACTAACTACTGCAAAAAGTGGATAAGTACTTACCTAACTGAGACTATAATTAAAAATTTAAATAACAAATACAATTTTAAGATCCAGTAGTTATAAATTTTGTTGCTCATTCAAACTTCGAAACAATGAATTGTTCTATGCTATTGTTCTATTTTCTATTAACATTATATTATAAATGTATGTATAGTAATATTATAAAGAGGTAAAAGTGAGTTTATTTTGTGAGGTTGTATGAAATAATGTGAATCTACTAAACCGATTTTAGAAATTCTTTTACCAATAGAAAGCCGCGTTATTTGTGAGTATAGTAGGCTATAATATATGAAAAGGTTGTAGGTAGTAGAATTTGCAAAGTAAGTCAGAGATAAAACGTTTGAATGGAATCGTTTTTTACGAAAGCTGTCTTATCAATGAGAGAAATTGCCTTGACAATGCCTGTTAAAAAAGTCAATGACAGAATTATGTCTTAACTTTTATATTTTAGACACAAAAAGTAGTTTTTTATATCCTCTAATATTATAAACACGAAAGTTTGTAAGTATGGATGGATGGATGGATGGATGTTTGTTACTCTTTCACGCTTTAACCAGTAGACCGATTTGAATGAAATGTGGAGCAAACATAGATTATAACTTAGATTAACATATTGGCTACTTTTTATCCCGAAAAAATAACGGAAACGGGAAAAAAACTGTCACGCAGGCGAAGCTGCAACCGGCCGCTAGTTAATAAATAATTTAAATGTTTATTAGTAACACCTATTATCAACAATTATAAATTCTTATCAAAATAAATAAATTTATCGTCTCAAGAGTTTAAAACAAAAGACTTTTCCCTTATAATGTGTATAATTTGGATAAATGGTTAAAGAGATATTACGATATTTACTACCCAACGAAATGGGCCCGGGTCAGCCCGTATTTTATATTGCCGTTGTTATATAATAATTCGTTGGTATAAATAAAAAAACCTAATTGAGTTGTCTGACCATGGAAACAACAGGAGTCATGAAAAGAGTGAGCGTCTTAAGAGCCAGATTTATTAAACACACTGTTGCAATGAAAGTGACTGGCACCTGTGGAAAATCCATTTGTGCCGTGTAGTTTCAGATTTTAAGACGACTGTTGTGTTAATGACGTTTGTGACTCAACCATGCCTGTATTGAACCTCTTTGTAGTTAATCTTTTTGTTACAAATGAGTAGAATATTTGTACCGGATCAGTGCACTCGTGACAGCTGCAACAATATCTTAAATGTGATTGTCTCCCACAGTGGCGGATTTGCAGTCTCGGCCGCCCTAGGTCCCAAGCCATCAGCCGCCCCTTTCTCTGCATCCACCATATACTGCCCTACGGTCGGGGCCGCCCCTAAATCTGGCCGCCCTAGGCCCGGGCCTAGGGTGGCCTTAGGGTAAATCCGCCACTGGTCTCCCAACCTGATGGTCCTATCCAAGATAGGTGGATTAACAATGGGTTTAATTGGATAGTTTATTGACTTTATTTTATGTTATTTTTGAAGTAATACTTCTAATGCGACTTCCAACAATAGGTGAGAAGATCCGACAGATTAGCTGGAAAACAATGGATGAGAAGAGCCGAAAATCAGGCTCAGTGGCGCGTCTTGGGAGAGGCCTACGTCCAGCAGTGGACTAATATAGGCTGATGTTGATGATGATGATAATAATTCCGGAATAATAACAATGCTGGACAATCCACACAGCATCATCTAGCCCCAAGCTAAGCAGAGCTTGGGTTATGGGTACTAGATGACTGATATACATAATACAATACATTACATACATAGATATTTTTTTATTATTCATAGAAAATACCCAGAACACCCGGAATAAATATCTGCAGATTGTACAAACATTTATCTCAAGGCGGGAATCGAACCCGCACCCTCCTGCATCGCAGGCTGACATTTGCCCGCCGCGCCACATTGGTCGTCAATGATGATGAAAGGGTTTAAATGTCACTCTGTTTGACACGGCATAATTGTCACACGAAAACAGAAAGCGTTTCCGTGATAATCCCACGTGTCAAGGTTTTGTCGTTGGACCAGTGACAATGTTTGTAGAACTCCTAGCACTCGTTTTATTATACTAGCGAACATATCTCAAGCACTAGTTAATACAAATAAATAAATAAATAAATAATGCTGGACTATCCACACAGCATCATCTAGCCCCAAGCAAAATACTATATTACATACATAGATTTTTTTTTAAATAGAAATCACGCAGAACACCCGGAATAAATATTTGCAGATCGTACAAATATTTATCCCAAGGTGGGAATCGAACCCACAACCTCCTACGTCGCAGACAGACAATCGCCCACCGCGCCACATCGGTCGGCAAAGAATAGTGTATGAATAAGGGTTAGTGTTTGCTCGGGAAAGTACTAGCACCATTTCTATTTTTATGATTCCCGCCTTGGGATAAATGTTTGTACAATCTACAAATAATACAAAGTATATTATTTGTTGTTATAGCGGTAACATCTGTGAAAATTTCAACCTTCTAACTATCACGGTTCATGAGATATAGCCTGGTGACAGACAGACAGACAGACAGCGGAGACTTAGAACAAAGTCAAGTCAAAGTCAAAAAGCATTTATTCAGTAATATCCGCAGGGTTCATCTTGAAACGTCTTAAATCTAGGTGAATCTAAGCGCCAGTTCCTCGCGACCAAGCCTAGAAGAACCAAAAGAGAACCTAATAGAGTCCTGTTTTACCCTTGGGTACGGAACCCTAAAAAAAGATAAAACTATTATGGTAGTATATAACTTGTAATAGTTTGTAAATAAGGGATCATCTAGAACCGGGTGCATTGCTGAAAGTTGGACATGTTCCAACCAGTTCTGCAAGCCAAATGTATCGATACTGCATTTCTGTGTCTTCAGCACCAGTTTTTAATGAAAATATTTTTTCGGAATGCAGTTTTTGAAGGTTGTGTGCTGGTGTAATTACAGGCACACGAGGCTTAACACCTGTATGCCTCAGGATGATGGACGTAGAGTAGTGCGTAAGGTCACGTTTATAATGAGCGTGACCTGCGATGCAATGTTATATATAGGTGATGGTGACCACTTAACATCCGGTGTGCCATCTGCTTGTACCAGCAGCAAGTCACATAAAAAAAATCGAGTTCTTATTAGAAATAAAAAAAGGCAGAGCCACTACCAAGTTGTGAGGCCAGTCTAATAGGCCATTATTTACATTATTATTACTTTGTAAAAGGATCATACAAAAACGGTAGGAACCAAGCCGTAAGTTTCTTGCCGGTTTTTGGTCGGCTTGGTCGCGAGGAACTGGCGCTTAGATTCACCTAGATTTAAGACGTTTCAAAGTGATCCCTGCGGATATTACTGAATAAATGATTTTTTACATTGACTTTGACTTTGATGATAAACACCAACTGAACTCATCTATCTCATATTTATAAATATTTCATCTCCAAAGAACCATAAATACAAATCTAAAAATAAATAGGTAGGCACCTTATAGATTAAGACAAAGAGGCAGAATAAACCCAAAAAGCATTACTTTATTATTATCCTAACATCATAATATTGAGATCGATGTAGCGAGGTAGAAAAATGATACATAAACTTCTAATCTCATTTCTCACTCCCTCATCTTTCATCTACTTAGATATTTTCGGCAGACAAAACTGAGAATAAAAATTATAACTATAGACAACTTGTATGAACCGAAAAATTATATGACATTTTTAAACTTAATTTTTGAAGTAATACTTCTAATGCGACTTCCAACAAGGTTGCATTAAACGTTTAACACTACCATGGAGGGGGTATGAAAGCACTGTTCTTTCTCTCTTTCACGTTACAGATAGATACCTAAGGTATTTGATATTACATTTCAGTTAATCAATACTGTGGTTTATTTTCTATTTTAGGGTAGAATTATAATATTGACGACCGCTGTGACGCGGTGGGCGAATAGCCGCCTGCGACGTAGGAGGTTGCGGGTTCGATTCCCGCCTTGGGATAAATGTTTGTATGATCTGCAAATACTTATTCCGGGTGTTCTGGGTATTTTCAATGCATAACAAAAAATATCTATGTATGTAATGTATTGTATTAAGTATGTCAGTCATCTAGTACCCATAACACAAGCTCTGCTTAGCTTGGGGCTAGATGATGCTGTGTGGATTGTCCAGCATTATTATTATTTGTACACATTACGATCGTAATATCACTGGCGCCGTTTTATCGTTAACTCTTCGGTTTTATTACGACCGTGGTTCACAGACGCCATTTTTTAGCTAACAGTAATTTGAGTAAGAACAAACACCACGTGTGTTGATGGATACATATTATACTCACTGTAATGATATGTGAATTTATGATGTAGCTGTCTTATGCGCACTGTGGTTTATTATACCCTCATTACTCACTACAAATATTTTGGCGCACTAGTGGAATAACGGCGACTTTGTTCGTCTACAACTGGCTATTTAAAGGTTTTTCGGATAAACCTGGTAGATGGCCCACATGATGTTAAGAGGTTATCATCGCATATAACAAAAGTATCACTTCTTAGGTCACGCTAGTTAGGAATATGTCTTACGCGTTCATCAACCTGAGGCAAATAGGTGTTAAGCCTCATGTGCCTGTAATTACACCCTTCACACCGGAACACGCTGCTTGGCGGCAGAAATAGGCATGGTGGTAGTACTTCCCCGGACGAGCCCTTCACTAAGAGTTCTACTACTACTTAAACCCCCACCTGATGTCTCACATCTTAGTTGGTATGATGCCTTCTGTGCTGTTGTCGTGGGTTCGATCTCTACCGAGGACAAATATTTATGACTTCGCTTTGGGATTTGCTTTCTGTCATATTTAAAAGTAACAGTTGTTTCATGTTGACGACTGATGTTGTGCGGTGGGTGAATGTCCGCATGTGACGCAAGAGGTTGCGGGTTCGATTCCCGCCTCGGGATAAATGTTTGTACGATCTGCAAATATTTATTCCGGGTGTTCTGGGTATTTTCTATGCATAATAAAAAGTATCTATGTATGTAATGTATTGTATTAAGTATATCAGTCATCTAGTACCCATAACTCAAGCTCTGCTTATCTTAGATGATGCTGTGTGGAGTGTCCAGCATTATTATTATTTTCTGCACTATTGGTTATGAACTTTGTAAAAATGATGTATGTTATTTTCAAATAAATTACAATTTTCAAATTTCAATTTCAACATTTTAAATTTAACTAAAATATCTCTTTAACTATTTATTAAAAACACTTGACATTGTCAAAATCTGTCAAAGTGTCATGGAGAAGAAATTTACTTAGCATAAACTATGGAACTAACTGTATGACCAGTCATACAGTACAGTGGTATTCACCAGAATTGTTTGTGGGAAGTTTTTGTGACTTTTTTGCGGCCATCATGGTTTTATATCATCATTTTGTGATGGTTTATGAGTTTCCTTGAATAAATAACGCGTTAATTCGGCCAAGAGGCGTCTCTATTATATATATTTCTTAAGATTACGTCTAATAAACGATGAAAATAGTAACTCGTGTTAATTTGATTAAAATTTTTTTGTTTGAATCGGATTTCACGAGCTTCTTAAGGTGACGCAAACCGCCGACTAAAACTGGTGGATAGACATGATGCACCTTAACCTTCATCACGTGAAAAAACTCAGTGATGAGCATTAATAAAATTTTAAAGACACTATATTTAGGTTTTAAGCGAAGTGTTCTAATAAACTAAAAACCGACCAAGTGCGAGTCAGACTCGCGCATGAAGGGTTTCGTACCATTATCTGTAATAAAAACGGTAAAAAATTGTTTTAAACGTTTAATTAGTGAGAGCCCTTTTAATTGTTTATTTTATTCTGTTTTTTATTATTTCTTGCTATAGCGGCAATTGAAATACATAATCTGGGTAAAATTCAACTCTTACTATCACGGGTCATGAGATACCTACAGCCTGGTGACAGACGGACAGACAGACAGACAACGGAGTCTTTGTAATAAGGTCCCGTTTTACCCTTTGGGTACGGAACCTTAATATTATATGAAACTAGTCATCGCTATTTTACTTTTTTTGTATGTTTGCTGATATTTTATATCAAACCAAATACAAATAATAAAAATTCTGTCACTCGATAATGTAGCAAAAGCTTATTTGGCCTACTTGAACCGGACATGTTTTTCGGCCCAATAAGAAAATAAAATATATTAGAAACAGAAATATTTATGTTACAGCTATAGTATAAGTTTTGCTGATGTTAAATTGTAACCACTAAACTTCCTATTCAGCAAGAATACTATACCTTAGATAGCTACATTAATAATCCTACTAATATTATAAACGCGAAAGTTTGGATGGATGGATGGATGGATTCACGCTTCACGCTCTAAACCCCCAGTAAACCGATTTGAATGAAATTTGGAATAAATATAGATTGTAATCTGGAATAGGACATAGGCTACTTTTTATCCCGAAAAAATAACGGGAACGGGAAAAAACTGCCACGCGGGCGAAGCTGCAAGTGGCCTCTAGTAAAACTATAAGACAAGATGTTCCGGTCACTATCTATCGGCAGCTAGGATATACTTTTGCAATGTCTGTACTATTCTCTTATTTGAATTCATTAGATTGTAGCATTACTATAAGTTGAAGCGTAGCGTGTGCTGTCTTTTACGGTGTATTATGTTTTTGGTTTGATTGCCTTAACTTGCCGGTTCTTTTAGGCTTGGTCGCGAGGAACTGGCGCTTAGATTCACCTAGATTTAAGACGTTTCAAGATGATCCCTGCGGATATTACTGAATAAATGCCTTTTGACTTTGACTTTGACTTTAACATGTTTTCTGTCTTGCCTTTACCTTATTAAATTGATTGGCACCACACTGGAGCTTCATTATTTATATTATTATTATTTTGTAACAGGCGCATACAAAAAAACAGTAGGAACCAAGCCGTAAGTTTCTCGTCGGTTCTTCTAAGCTTGGTCGTGAAGGTCTAAAACTGGGTAAATCTAAGATCAGTATCTTAGATTTACCCAGTTTTAAGACGTTTCAAGATAATCTCTGCGAATACTGAAGCTTTTTGACTTTGACTTTTGAAATACTATTCATACATTTAATATACCAAAGACTTATTTCATGTAATAGTTGGCCCAGACATATAGATTCAAACTTAGTCTGTAACATACAAAAAAGGTCTCAAAAGGAACAAGAATTACAGGGAAATGGACACTTGGGTAGAAAATAAACCGATACTATAGTATGGCTAAATGTTCTACGCCTAGAAAATATACTACTTAATACAACCCTACAATGTACTTATGGCATATTTTATAGAAATGTTGTGTAACATTGAAAGAAATTGTACATTGTAGTAAACAAATAAAATACAGTTCTTATAACTTTGTTATTGACTTATTTTTATGCGTCTTTTAAAGAAAGAAAAAAGTATGAGTAATGTCAGTAAAGTCTATAACAACAGACAAAAGATTCATTTTTTTTTAAAGTCGCTTTAGTCTGAAAATTACAACCAAATAGACAAAAGTGGCCAAGTGCAAGTCGGACTTAAGTTCAGTTTCAGTTCTAAGTATGGGGAACCCCCAAAATTTATTATTTTTATTTTTTATTTTTATATGAAAATCTTAATGCGATTCCCAGAATACATCTACTTACCAAGTTTCAACATTACAGTTCTTATAGTTTCGGAAAAAAGTGGCTGTGACATACAGACGAACAGACAGACAGACATGACGAATCCATAAGGGTTTCGTTTTTTGCCATTTTTCTACGAAACCCTAATAAAAAAAAAAGTAGTCTTTGGGGACTGGCAATAGAAGTGAAAACAAGGCCAAAAAGTACACATTGTCATATATACACATTATACATATAGCTTATGAAAGGCGTTCGGTGACGATGACGCGAGTTCTTTGATTTTTGTTCACCCAAAAAGTGCTCAACGCGCCTAAAGAAGTTTTACTTCAAAAAGCGATACTAACAGGTTTTACACTCACAAACTTCTGCATAAGGGTAATCATATTATTTGTGTGATTCATTTTAATAGCCATGACATTGAAGATTCTTAAATCTGTAATTAAAAATCATAAAACGTCATTTTAAATTGATATTAATTATCATTTGAGTTCCGTGTATCTATTATTGTGTAGTCTCCATTCCACAATTTTTTTATATGACTTGTTTATAGAACAATTGATGTTAAATGCTTACCACCACCTATAACGACCCATTACATTGCAGGTCACGTTAGGAACGTGGCTTATGATCTGCGTCCATCAACCTGAGGCATACAGGTACATATTAACTAAGGCCTTATGTGCCTGTAATGTCATCAGTACCCACACCTTTCAAACCGGAACACGCTGAGCTATTTGGCGGCCGAAATAGGTATGGCGGTAGTACTTCCCTCAGACGAGCCCTTCGCTAAGAGCTCTACTAAAGGTCCAGCTAAGAAAATAGTATATTTGTGAAAGAGTTTGTCCGGGGTAGTACTGCGACCGTACCTTCTGTTTGTAAATAGCTTGTTAAATTTTTTGTATATATTTTACATTATTTTATATCACCAGACAGCGAACATACATGTATGTTCATTGTATTGCAAATTTGATTTAAAAAATAGCTCTTATTCTTATTTCAAAAATGAGTTATTGATTATATCATTCACGGGTAAAAATTACACACTAAGTAATTTTTTTCAAATTTAGAACCAAAACATATTCGGTTTTCAAAATTTAAATACAAACTCAATTTTGACCATATTAACACAGCCACAATTTTTTTTTATACTTACAATAAAAACTTTTTTAAAAGATTGTTCGTTTTTCAAAATCTACATAATTCAAACTTGACCACAATATATCTTCACATCCACAGATACAATTACTGATGATTATGCGGCTACGATCACGAATGAATAACTGTGACCTTGAATGAACTGTGACCTTGTATGAACTATTGAGTAATCTGTTCTATGAATGACATGATGAGAACTAGGGGCGAGGCTTAGCACAAGTTTATCATCTTCAACGACCAAAGACTTAGCCAACTACCAATCGGCAGCTATCATATATTTTAACAGTGTCTGTACTATTCTCTTATTTGAATTCATTAGATTATAAGCATTACTGTTAGTTGAAGCGTAGCGTGTGCTGTGCTCTTTTGATCTTTTGTTATACTAAAATATTATGTTCCTGGTATGATTGCCTTAACATGTTTTCTGATTTGTTAACATGTTTCTACCACGTTAGAGCTTTAGTATTTACATTATTACTAAATTGTTAAAAGATCATACAAAGAAATGGTAGGAACCAAGCCGTAAGTTTCTTGTTGGTTATTTTAGGTTTGGTCGCGAGGAACTCTTATACCAAAACGGCGCGTTTGGCATGAAGTCTAAAGACTGAAGAACAGGTCAGAAGCTTACACCTTGGTTTCTACCCTTTTTGGTATACTTATATCGTTTTACAAATTAATGGTAACGTAAATAATGAAGCTTCAGTGTGATGCCAATCTAACTTAATAGGGTAAATGCAAATATATGCTAGTTGCCTATGAGTAAAACGATCGAAACATCTGGCCACGCAGATTTACCATTAGTTCGACTATTTCATTCGAATTTCAAACGTTTGGAACGCGCGTTCTTTCACTCATGATTGTTGAATCACGCGCGATAAATTTGTTTTAATATGTTGAAACCAGTGCTACCTATACAGACGTTGGATGTACATTATTCTACTGTATTTTTGTTAAATGGTCAATATATTTTTTTTTTATTTACAAAATGATACTGCGATATTAAACTGACCTTTAGTCATGATCTTTGTTTTTCATAGTTTAGTTTAGTCCAAGTTTTGAGTTGGAATATTAGTTTTTAGATAGGAAATAATAGCTTTATATAGACGACCGATGTGGCGCGGCGGGCGAATGTCCGCCTGCAACACAGGAGGCTGCGGGTTCGATTCCCGCCTCGGGATAAATGTTTGTACGATCTGCAAATATTTATGTTCTGGGTATTTTCTATGTATAATAAAAAATATCTATGTACGTAATATTTTGTATTAAGTATATTAGTCATCTAGTACCCATAACACAAGCTTTGCTTAGCTTGGGGCTAGATGGTGCTGTGTGGATTGTTCAGTATTATTATTATTATTATTAGCTTTAAAACCTAAGGGTAGTCAGAAGTATTAGTTTGACTTACATGACTGGTCTATTATATGAAAATAAATATAAACATAGACCAAAACCAAAAATAACACAAGAAAACAATTCAAACCAAAAAAAAGCAATGCTACTTCTAAAATAATAGAAAACGAATTCATGATACATCCAAAATGTCACGTGTTTTGACCTCGAAAGGTCACAGTTTAGAATAACACTAAAACCATACCTGTTTTAGTAACATCCCAGAGGCCTATATACCTACGTAATGTTGGTATTATCAAACTAGCGTGTCACGATTGATATGACTGAATATTTGTGGATATTCTACTAATATTATAAACGCGAAAGTTTGTAAGTATGGATGGATGGATGGATGGATGTTTATTACTTTTTCATGCTCTAACCAGAGGACCGATTATGATGAAATTTCGAATGAATATAGATTGTAACCTGGATTAACATATTAAGCATATTTAGCTACTTTTTATCCCGAAAAAATAACGGGAACGGGAAAAAACTGCCACGCGGGCGAAGCTGCGAGCGGCCGCTAGTTTTTACATAATGCCAGATGTTTCACCTTCACTTTATTAGGTTAGATTGGTACTACACTGTAGCTTCATTATTTACATTATTATTAATTTGTAACAGGATCATACAAAAAAACGGTAGGAACCAAGCCGTAAGATTGAGGAAACAAAAAGGTCGCGAGGAACTGGCGCTTAGATTCACCTAGCTTTATGACGTTTTAAGATGATTCCTGCGGGTATTACTGAACTAGCGACCGCTTGCAGCTTCGTCCTCGGGAACCTTTTTTCCTGTTCCTGTTATTTTTTCGGGATAATTAGTAACCTATATCCAAGTTGTAATCTATGTTTATCCAAATTTCATCCAAATCAGTCTACTGGTTAGAGCGTGAAAGAGTAATAAACATCCATTCATCCATCCATACTTACAAACTTTTACGTTTATAATATTAGAAGGATAAACGCTTCTTGACTTTGACTTTTATTTTATTTTAGATAATGCTGAGTAAAAAATGTCCACAAATATTTATCGTAAAAATGGTGTTTCGCAGCAATGATTTAGAAATTACAATTGAAAATGCTATTATATCCCCTACGGTAAATATTCCCTTCAAATTCTTAGTACCAAGTACTTACTTGAGATTATTTGGGGGATGTCTAAGTATGTCTTAGGGAGGTAGTCAGAGGTACGACCTTACTTACATTTGGTGCATACCCAAATTTTGCAGTAATTTGTACTCCATACGTGACAAGTTGCAAGCCCATTGCCGCTGCTACTCACGATGTTTCCGTTTGAGAACACTGGTATTGCACATATAACCGGATTTGAACCCACGACCTTAGGATCAGAAGGCAGGATCACTTCCACTAGACCACCGGTGCTCTAATGACATCAATGATAATAATTATGCTTATCGCGGAACTGTCACAAGTTACCTATATATTGAAATGGGCAGGTCAAGGACCTCGGTTAAGATTTTTGACCCCAAAACCATATCATCCACAAGTTAATGCATTAATAGTGATGACATACAAACCACAAAGCGACCACATACTCACTTTCAATTACAATCGACTGTTGAATAATAAGGTCGTAAAGCAAAAACGTGGTAAGTACGAAATACAGGGTGTCAATACGACTTTATCGAATACTTGCATAGTAATATGCTTCACGATTGATACCAAAGAAAAAATTAAAAAAGTAATTATTAGTTTATAATTTTGTTTTCTATTTACGATCATAAAAGGCGTTCCTTAGGATCAGTTTGACGTCCATCAATCTATACTAATTATAAAAATCTTGGTTTTGACTGACTGTGACTGACTTAGACAGCGCATAGCCGAAACACTAGTCGTAAAAACTTGAAATTTTAAGATATGTTTGTCTTGATGTGTAAAGGTCTTAAGAAAAGTCTAAGTACCTGACAACCTCTAAACGGGTACAGAGTGGGTGGAAGTTTGTATAAAAATAACTGCATGCGGACGAAGTTGCGGTTTACAGCTGAGTCAATAGTAGTTTTGCCTTCGGTGTTGTAAAGGTTGTGGGTTCAATTCCCACCGAGGACAAACATTTACATGATGAACATACTGGACTGCTGTAGGTTTTTTTAATAAATAAAATATATAAAAATACAAATATTAATGTCATACTTAAGTAAAAATTTATGTCAAAATCCCTGAACATACTGTATTTTACACCCTGTATATAAAACATCCAGTAAAGCGTTATGAGTACGACGTGGAGCGACTCACAACGCAGCCAGCGTGACAGTGTGCCCACTCATTCAAACGTTTAATTTTCTAGATTATTCCAGCACGATTGAGTATTAAAAACAACCCATAACATTCTAAATCCTACTAATATTATAAACGCGAGAGTTTGTATGTATGGATGGATGGATGTTTGTTACTCTTTCACGCTCTAACCAGTAAACAGATTTAGATGAAATTTGGAATGAACATAGATTATAACTTGTATTAACATATGGGCTACTTTTTATCCCGAAAAAATAACAGGAACCACGAGGGCGAAGCTGCGAGTGGCCGCTTAATATTGTATATAAATAAAAACATTATATTATTATGTACATTTCTTACACATCATCTAGCCCCGAAATAAGCATATATGTACTATGGATGGAAACCAAATGACTGAAAAAATACTTTAAACATGTTTTATTTGTAAATATTTATGTACTTAGAATACAATATAAGACCCAGAGAGAGCTCAAACATCTAAGTTCATCACAGAAACTATTGTTCTCGGTGGAAATTGAACCTACGGCACAGAAGGTAAAGCTACTATCACCTTTTACTAAGCGGTTAGGTCAGCCAACATGCATCCGTTGTTCTGGATCCTTATATATTTTCCAAAACTTCCAACCCAAATTGTAAGTCACCGGAAAAAACACATCAGTCCGTCAAACTATCTCTCTAATGGAGTCGCTGATACTCCGAGCCTACTTTCAGCACGCACTGTGTATTAAAACGAGCGATTTCTTTTTAATCGAAAAAAAAAACAATTTTAATCCCAGACACGGTAAATAATTAGGGCCTCTATTATGAGAAACGATAAACAAAGTTTCGTATTGTCGTTTTGTCATTGTCAAATGTCAAGTTGACGCTGCCTAACATCAATCAATCCGGTCATAAGAATATGGCTAAGAATATGGACTAAAAGCTGTAGAAATGCAGCTATAATAGCAACCTAATACACTAGTTTATGCTCTTTTCGCTTACGACAACGTCCAGATGTGAGAAAATAGCGCATATACATTCATTAATTCATTTTTAGAGTTATTCAGTACATTGTCCATCGTTTCAAATGACGGAAGAGTCATTTTACACTTTTCGAAAAATATCATACTTGTAAATTAAAAACTCATGAACGACCTTATTGCTCTCAGATAGGTAAGAACTATCATAATAATGTCGCGTTGACATTTCTATGAAAGTTCCCGGACGATTAGTTGTATTTTTTATAATATATTTGAAAATAATGCATTAGACCATTTCAAAACAACATAATAGCTGCAAAAAAAAAGAGCATATTGTGTGTATAAAATGCCATGTGTAGTTGAAGACTGTGATTCAAGAAGAAAACGAAGCGAAAATGAGGATGTGTCGCTATCTTTCCATTTGTGAGTTTTACTGGAAAATTTGTGTTATTTATAGAACCAAATGCTCAGAATATCTTTGTAAATTATGTTGACTCCAGTTTTCCCGTACATTTCCACCTGTTTTACTAAGTTTTCATACGATAATTACAAACAACATAATTTAATCATAGTGATGTAGTAAATTGTATCGATATAAAAAATGTCGACGATTTTGACCATTCATAATTATTATGGTTTTAGATTTCCCAAAGAAGAAAAGATGAAAAGTTTATGGTTACAATTAATACAAAAAAGCGAAAATTTGACACCGAATAAAGTCACTCACATCTGTTCCAAACATTTCACAGCAGATTCATTTCAACCTAATGATCAAGTAAAATACCGGCGGCTAAAGCCATGTGCAATACCAACATTATATTTAACGCACGAACCCAAATTTTTTTAGTAGGGAATTATCCCAAATTTATTCACCTATAAAATATATTTTGGCAATCAAACTAAAGTATAATATACCACAAAAATTTAAAAGAATGTACAGGCTACGCTTCAACTACTAGTAATACTTACAACCTAATGAATTCAAATAAAATACAGTGTCGACATTGCAAAAATATATGCTAGCTGCCGATAGCTAGAGCGACCGGAACATCTGGCCACGCAGATTTATCATTAATGTATCTAAGGTATAGTATGATTTCGTTATAAGATTTGACTTTAAGTTACGAATATAAAGTTTAGTGGCATTTTCTGGAAGTTTATTTAAGGAAACGTACAATGTTCCTCATTTCTGACCTGTTTACTTTTTTCAGTCGAAATTTATGAATATCTCGGAGCGTTGTAAATACGAAGTAACTACTACTAAGAAAATTGTCCTAAGAAAATTGTGGAATCCAGCATTATTATTATTAATTATAATAGTAATCATTTTTTAATTTATTGACTTTGAAGACCGAAGACATATAATTAGGAAAAAGTACCTACTAAGTATTTTACATATACTCTTTATAAACTCCATTATCTCCCTGCCCTTATTCCACAGTATTTAGCCCTACAGATATACCTATGTCCTTTATTTATCGATATCGAACTCGACATAGCTACAACACTAACATCACAGAATACTACATATTATTCGTAAATGTTAGTGATATCTGTTCAAAAGACGGATATAAAAGTATGTATGCATCCCTTTCTTGTACCATTTCAATATCGTAAGTGAAAGCAGTACAAATTTTGTGTAATTGGTTGCTATTTTATCATGTCTTCTATTAGTTTCTAATTCTATGGAATATGGACTAAGAATATGGACTAAAAGCTGTCTTATTCTATGCATCTACAGCTCTCTTCTTCTTGGAAACTGCAGGTAAGGGCCTCGGGTGTATAACCCATCACCCTAGCATCAACTCGCAAAGACTACGATCCCTGGGTCGCGGGGCTCAGCCGTGGGTGTCTTCCTGGCTTATAGGTGGCTCCTGCCTGACATGCCGCGTAGTGTAACTCAAAACGATAATACGAACCTTCGTTTATCGTTTCTAAGAGTAGACCAAATCTCCGCCTTTTTGTTCTAAGATTAGTAAACACTCGACATTGGCAAATTCGTGGCAACCCTCAGCCGCTGAAAAGGCATATAATAAAAGAAGGAGAAGAGTAGACCTGCTGATTTTAGATCCCATGATACTATGTAGAACAAACTCAATATTCAGTATTCAGTATGCTTAGTTTCTTTATGTAGGTAGGTTTTACGCTGGCAGATCAAAGAACTATCGTAGAGTAGAGCGGAACAAACAAAAGCGGATACAAATATCATGCAAAACTGTGTAGGTTATAAAGCAAAAATTATAAGTATCGTTATAATTACAGTCATAATAATAGTATTAGGTATTCATTCTATTAATTGTTAATTATTTGATCATTTGACAGTGGTATTCTATACGGGATATGTTACAAGCACATCACGGCTGCTAGAATACAAACTGGTTTTCTCACAATGTTTTCCTTCACCGTTTATGAGTACCTACTACTAGAACTGGGTATGTTTAAAAAAAAAGCAAAACACAGACCCTTCTCTTCTTGCACAAAGATTGTATCATTTTTCGCTTTTGTAATGAAAACTTGCGTTTTCAAACCGCAGTGCGTACTAAGCCTAATAAAATATAGGGGAATACATTACTAGAGAAGCTTGTACACATTTCGCTTCTCTAAAACTTATGCTGATGTGATAACACATGAGTGATCTCACAACTCAGTAGTAGCTCTGACATTTTGTGCTGTAGGTTGTGGATTCGAACACCACCAAGGACAAAAATTGTGCGATAAACATACATGTTTGCTCGCTGTCTGGGTGTTATATTGTACTAGCGGCCGCTCGCAGCTTCGCCCGCGTGGCAGTTTTTTTCCACGTTATAATCTATGGAACTTTCATCCCCTATTTTATCTTCTTGGGGGTAGAATTAACCAAAATCCTTTCTTAGCGGATGCCTACGTCATAACATCTACCTGCATGCCGAATTTCAGCCCGATCCGTCCAGTGGTTTGGGCTGTGCGTTGATAGATCACTATGTCAGTCAGTCACCTTTGAGTTATATATATTTAGATTACTATTGTATTCTTTCAGTCATCTGGTTTCCATAGAACAAACTCATCATCATCATCATCAGCCTGTAGAAGTCCACTGCTGGACATAGGCCTCCCCATACCTTTCCAGGAAGAACGATTCTGAGCCCCTTTCCATTCACCGACTTCCCGCGGTTGTGTTGTGTTATATATATCTCAGTATTTGTCAATCGAGGACCGATGTGGCGCGGCGGGCGAATGTCCGCCCGCGACAATGGAGGTTGCGGGTTCGATTCCCGCCTTGGAAAAAATATTTGTACGATCTGTAAATATGTATTTCGGCTGTTCTGGGTATTTTGTATGTATAATAAAAAATATCTATGTACCTATGTAATGTATTGTGTTGAGTATATCAGTCATCTAGTACCCATAACACAAGTTCTGCTTAGGTTGGGGCTAGATGATGCTGTGTGGATTGTTCAGTATTATTATTATCAGTAGAGTTGCCTATATCTACACGTAACAAACGGCTTTCTAGTAAAAACTTTATCTATTACACAATACTGGTGCAAATTTATAACCTACGTTCCTATTGTCTATAGAAAAAGCCTTTGCAGGCGTTGCTTTGAAAACTTGAAGTATTTTACGAGCTCATGCCAGATTGTACCGTAAATCCTTGTAATACAATGGTTTTTTCTCTGCACAATAGTTAAAAATAAAAATAAAAAAATACACACGCATTCAATCAACGCCCCAAACTAAGCAAAGCTTGTACTATGGGAACCAGATAGCTAAAGGTTTTGTTCTGACTGAGTGGTATATAGACAACTAGTGATCCGTCCCGGCTTTGCACGAGTTTTAGTAAGGATCCCTAATTTTTTGAAAATACAATATAGCCTATGTCACCCGGAGATAGTGTAGCTTCCCAACGGTGAAAGAATTTTTCGAATCGGTCCAGTAGTTTTAGAGCCTATTCAATGCAAACAAACAAACAATCAAATCTTTCCTCTTTATAATATTAGTATAGGTGAATAGCCTAAACTACTGATCGTCGAGTATTTATATATTTAGGGTAGACTTGTCTTGGTGCGTAAAACGAAAGAAAGAAATAGAAACTGTCCCTATTATATCTGTATCACTAGTATTAGAGCTCTTAGTGAAGGGTTCATCCGGGGAAGAACTACCACCATACCTCTTTTGTTGCCAAGCATCTTGCTGTGTTTCGGTTTGAAGGATGTGGGTGCCGGTGAAATTACAAGCACACGAGGCTTAACACCTGTATGCCTCTGGTTGATGGGCACAGGGTTGTGCATCGTAGGACATGTAGCTAACGTGCGTGACCTACAAGGCAATGCTTTGTTTTAGGTGATGGTTACCACTTAACATCAGGTGGGCCTCATACTCGTTCAAATATCAGTAGCATAAAAAAACTATCTTAACTTATCCACTATAGTATCATATTTTTAGGCATAAAAATAAAAATTGTGTTAATTATAAATCACGTGATACCCAAATAAAAAGTAAATAAATTAACCCTTTAGTTTTTGATTTATTAACAGATCGAGCAATTTAAACAAACCACTAAATTAATAACCATTTCTGTACCGGATTGGACTGGCAAATAATTAATTGCCGCAACCACAGATAAGTTAAACGTTACTAGGTTAGCAGTCGTCGGTAGCTGCTATGGCGCGTCCGGCTAAGAGGTACAACGTAAATATCGTACTTGACACGAGACATTTTTATTTCAATTTATTTCTTAGAAAACCAACAGCTTATACTAACTTAGTAACATTTGAATAGCATTGGAAAGCCAATTATAGGTTTTTACGTATAAAAAATCAGTTTAGATACGTTGCTCTCTGTAAACGTTGTATCATAATCGACAAAGTGACAAACGTGATGAAACTTACTAAGTGATACTTAATATAAATACCTATACATATTTTATTCGCAATCAAAAAAATTTCTGCTTAGCCACTGTCTAGCTGAACCAACACTTGTGTAGAATTGATCAAAATCTAGGTACTTATTCAGCCTATTGTAGTTTGCGTTAGCTTGTTCTAGCCACAGAAATCCCCTGCTCTGCTTGTAGTTGGTACCAAATACAAGAATGCGGATAAAGATTAATAATCATAGATATACTAAGAATTTGTAAACAAAAGACTCACAAATAAGCAACCATACCAAGTAGCCCTGTCTTCAGCACCGTAGAAAATGAAAAAAAAAAAAAAAAATGAAAAAGTTTATTGACAAAACGTACAACAGTTACAAAACAAAGGATAAAGGGAAAACACGGAAAAAAATAATAAAACACGACTACCTACTTAATTGGCATAAACAAAAGTACCGCGCTCTTACCCATTCATCCTATCAAAAAAAAGGAATAATGTTTTGTCAACTTGGCGCCAGCTCAGCACAAAATGCTGAAGGTGGTGGTGCCGTGTAGGTGGTGGGTTCGATCCCCACCGAAAAACAAACATGTGTGTAATGAATGTTGTAGTGTAGTGAATAAAGTGTGTTTTAGAGGTAAGAGGTCCGCAGTTAATACTTGCATGTTATACCTATTGTGCCATGGCAACAGACGGAAACTGTGATCGTTTCGTTTAATTTATATCGATATCCATTTTATTAGAAGGGTCCAGTAAATTATCCCGAAAATATTTCAGCAATCTGTTGAAAATTCCGAATCGCTTATCAGTAGAAATTTTTGAAATTCACCATTATTTGAATTTGGCAAAGGCTGAAGGGGTTTGTTTAGAAATTTGGAATGAAATAGTTATATCTTAAGAACAAGTAATAAATAAATACCGGCGGACATATACCACAGCGCCATCTAGCCCCAAACTAAGCAAATAGTACTTTTAAACTACATGGATCTATGTTTATCCGAAGTTAAAAGATTTTATTTGATTTACTTATTTAAAAAAAGGAATTTAACCATTACCAGTTCATCGATATTCATTTAGAATATATTTATCACAGGTACATAATATGAATAGATGAAGTCTTTATCTCAACTAAAGTTACCAAAGATCCTCATTATGTATCTTGAAGTTTCAGGTTGAGTTGATTGATTGCTACTCAAGTAATCGGTTCTGAAATTAGCGATATCTTTGAAAGTTTGGAGCAATGTCAAACTCGAAGTATTTATTACAATCTATACCAATTATAATAATCTTTGTCCTGCCTGACTGTCATATAGACAACGCACAGGCTAAAGCACTGGTTGTAGAGAATTGACATTTTCAGGGTTGTTGCCTTGATGTGGAACTACTAAAGACTAAGGAATTCCCGAAATTCAACCCTTAAATAGGCTCAGTAGGGGTTGAAGTTTGTAAGAAAATAAATTCACGTGAAGGGCCCGCGCGTTTTGCTAGTACAATATAAACCCCAAACAGAGAACAAACATCTATGTTCATTACATAAATGTTTGTTCTCGGTGGGTATCGAACTCACAACTTACAGCACAAAAGACAGAGTTACTAATAATAATAATAATAATGCTGGACAATCCACACAGCATCATCTAGCCCCAAGCTAAGCAGAGCTTGTGTTATGGGTACTAAATGACTGATATACTTAATACAATAGATATTTTTTTATAATACATAGAAAATACCCAGAAAACCCGGAATAAATATTTGCAGATTGTACAAATATTTATCCCAAGGCGGGAATCGAACCCGCAACCTCCTGCGTCGTAGGTGGACATTCGCCTGCTGCGCCACATCGGTCGTCACTACTATTTAAACTGTATGCCAGGCAAAACTTCTCTCAATCTAATTAAAAACTTTCTGTCAGCATAAGACAAAACACAGTAACTATTTCAACGCTACACCGTTTTATAACTACCAGGGTTATATAAATGGGAATACAGAAACTCAATGGAAGATACAAATCTACAATAGCTTTCTACAGAGCCAGAAATTCATAGAAATCTCCGAATTCTCGTTTAATTTAAACCTAAAACTTTGAGATTAAACCGAAATTTTACAACCGGCACCAATATTTCGATGTTCGTTGTAGCGAAATTATTTCTTGCTCAGTCGTTTTCTGTTACAGAAAATAATTTGTATTTAGCAATACGAATTATTATGTTAGCACCAGTTTTATCGTTTTTGTAAAGCACGCAAGATACCAATCATAATGTACCTATCATTTGTATAAAACAGAGAATAAAGTAAATATTTAAGGGGGCTCTCGTACAACAACCGTGATTTCTTTGCCGTATTATTTACAGATCATTCGTGCGCAAGTCCGACTCGCACTTAACCAGTTTTTTATTCAATCAAAGCCACACTCACGGCCAAATACTCAAACACAACTTAGATGTAAATTACGTCTCCAGTCGCGATTTTTCGACAGTTTGGAATTAGGTCTGTCAAAAGTTCGTCACTTGAGACGTGATTTTGCTTTTCTTTATGTGATTAAATCTAAGTTGCGTTTGAGTATTCGGGTGTCTCAGAAACAGTAGTAGTAGTAGAGCTCTAGTGGAAGCCTTGTCCGGGGAAGTACTACCTCCGTGCTAACTTCTGCCACCAAGCAGCTTGCTGCGTTCCGGTTTGAAGGGCACACGGGTGTAATAATAGGCACACGGGGCTTAACACCTGTATGTCTTATGTTGATAGACGCATAGTAGTGCTTCGTAGGAGCACGTTTATAACGAATGCCCTGCGAGAAAATGCTCTGTTATTGGTATTGGTAACCACCTAACATCAGGTGGGTCATCCGCTTGTTCCAGCAACAAGTCGCATGAAAAAACACAGACGGTAATTAACAATAGTTAGATCTACTTAAATAGGAGATACACTTCAAAGCGAACTAATTGGCTCAGCAGATAAACGACCGAGTTGATTCTATTAATTAATAGATCACGTTACAGACAGATATCTAAGGTATTTGATATTACATTTCAGTTAATCAATACTGTGGTTTATTTTCTATTTTAAGGTAGAATAATAATACTAACGACCACTGTGGCGGGGCGGGCAAATGTCCGCCTGAGACGCAGGAGGTTGCGGGTTCGATTCCGGCCTTGGGATAAATGTTTGCACGATCTGCAAATATTTATTCCAGGTGTTCTGGGTATTTTCTATGCATAATAAGAATATGTATGTAAGTAATGTATAGTAATGTATTGTATTAAGTATATCAGTCATCTAGTACCCATAACACAAGCTCTGCTTAGATTGGGGCTAGATGATGCTGTGTGGATTGTCCAGCATTATTATTATTATTGATACACTTTTGGTTTTATTTACAAGCTCAAAAAGAATTAGTGGTCTAGTGGGAATGACCCCCGCCTAATCTCAAAGTCGTGGGTTCAAATCCGGTCGTACACCAATGAATTTTTCCATTCGAAAATATATGTGCGCAATGGACATAAATACACGGTAGATATTCCTTCCGATATCGTAGCACCAAGTATCTATACCACCAGAAAGAAGTATTTACAAAAATAATAATAATAATAATAATAATGCTAGACAATCCACACAGGATCATCTAGCCCCAAGCTAAGCAGAGCTTGTGTTATGGGTACTAGATGACTGATATACTTAATACAATACATTACATATATAGATAATTTTTATAATACATAGAAACACCCAGAACACCTGGAATAAATATTTGCAGATCGTACAAACATTTATCCCAAGGCGGGAATCGAACCCGCAACCTCTGCGTCGCAGGCGGACATTTGCCCGCCGCGCCACATCGGTCGTCGGTTATAAAAATATAAGCAAAGTCACGTACGTTTCGCTAGTAAAACATAAAATAACAAACAACACCAAATTTTCGCACCCTCAAGCCAAATAACAAACCCCAAAGTAATGATTCTGTACTCACATTGAAAACTACCCTCATTATAACAAAGTAAAGATGCTTTGTTCACATTTTCTGCAAGAGCCAAGCTAAAACACTACAACAAGCTAAAACATGAGCGTGATGCGTGTGCTTTTAGTGAAGGTAAACATCAGAAATCCAATTTTTCTAGGAGCGTTGATAAACTTTCAACCTGTCACGTAAGTATCAACGAAATTTCATGAAAAACTGTTTTCAATTATAAGTAAAATTTTTATTATTAAATCATCCAGTGATAAGTAAGTGAGTGGTCTAATGAAGTGTCGTAGGTTTGTATCCTGTCGTGCACTAATGGATTTTTCTATAGAAAAATTATGTGCGCAGTGAGAGCGCTGGGCTCTCAAACGGTGAAGGAAAACATCGTATGGAATCCATTTAGTATTCTAGCAGCGGCATTGGGCTTGTTACTTATCACGTATGGAATACCAACTACTGCGAAATGTCGCTATTATAATAAATGTTATATTTACAACCTCTCTAAGTATTATGAGATCTGCCTAGGGATTAAAAACGTGAAGCTATTTCATATTCACTTTGAAACCTCAAGAATTTCATTTTTTCTCAACTTTCAACAGATTCCTGTAGTCTATCTTCTGGTAGTTATTCATAAAATTTACAAATATATTAAAACCAAACTTTACTTCCTCAACTTTGTAAGAAATAATAATGTAAGATTTATGTGTAGTAGGGGAACAGCTGTACCTTATTAGTTCTGGGAAGTCAGCACCAGGTTGTGACGATATCGAAATGCTATTGATACCTACACTGAGAAAAATGGATTTCAGCCAGGTTAAAAAGGTTAACAAAGTATTACACCGTTGAATTGTAATTACGCTGGGCGAGTTTGTAACGCTTACGTTAGTTTTTACCTTTCAAAGTGAATACGTCAAAATGATACCGTCTATTACACTTACACAGAACGACCGGAACAACTTTATAAGGCGTTTCTGTTCGTTGTTACGTTTGGTCGGTTTTTTGCCTTCATACGAACAAAATCGCCGTAATAACGGCACTTCTGGCTTTTCATTTTTCTCAGTGTAGTTATAGAGCAGCCCGGTGGTCTAGTGACCCCACCTTCTGATCCTGATGGTGGTGGGTTCAAATCTGGGCGTGCACCAATAGATTTTTCCATTTAAAAAATTTATGTGCGCAATGCCAGTGGTAGTAGGTACTTCCCGGACGAGCCCTTTCACAAAAAGCTCTACTACTACTAAGCTATGCCTTTTCACCATGCCTTAGCATTAAAATCGTGAGGTAATTTTTTTCCTTATAAATAAGTTTATATTAAAATACAAAGTGTTCTATTTATTCGATAAAATAATATTTTAATAATTGTACATAACTTCAACTGAAAGCCATTATAAGATTCTTTTGGGTGGACTTTTTTCAGATATTTTGGTTTAAAAACTAAACCATTGATTGAATTGATTATCTGAAAAAAAAAACTTTTTTTTAATAATGGAGAAAAAACAACAAAATATGTAATAATAACGTTATTATGTATTAACTAGCGGCCGCTCGTGGCTTCGCCTACGTGGCTGTTTATTCCCGTTCCCGTTAAACTTTCATCCCCTATTTCATCTCCTTGGGGGTAAAATTAATCAAAATCCTTTCTTAGCAGATGCCTACGTCATAACATCTACCTACATGCTAAATTTCAGCCCAATCCGTCCAGTGGTTTGGGCTGTGCGTTGATAGATCACTATGTCAGTCAGTCAGTCACCTTTGAATTATATATCAATGTGTTTATTTTGTTTATTTATTGTTATTTGAAACTAGTTAACCTAAACATAAACTTAAACTAACACACTGTGAAAAAAAAAAAATATTATTAATACTACTAACTTATAAGTTAATAATACTACTGTATATTATTAACTTATATAGTAGGTACGTTTAGGTTTAAGAACAGGTTCCATTTGCTAGTAATAAAATGGCCCTAACTCAGCATATGCAAATCGTAATAACTTGCGCTGGTCTTCCGTTGGTCTTGGTATATTTATATATATATATATAGATAGATACGGACCAATTGAGAGTTTTTGGTGAAATCGGTTGAAATTACCTTTTGAAGCATCAGTTTTGTCGAAGTTAAAGATTAATCACGGGCGAGATATAATTCTGGAGTCGGTAGAGATGTGTACTTAGGGTTTTTGCCAAAATAGAGTGCGTCCATCTCCGTAGAGTTATGAGCCCTTCTGTAGTAATAGATACAAATGTAATCTTCACCATTGTGGTACATCCAATCTGTAAGCAATGGCAAAATCATTGTCCAAACCTCAAATACCATTATAATAATAATAATGCTGGACAATCCACCCAGCATCATCTAGCCCCAAGCTAAGCAGAGCTTGTGTTATGGGTACCAGATGACTGATATACCTATTTAATACAATTATATTATTACATGCACATAAATTTTTTATTCTACATAGAAAATACCCAGAATAAATAAATATATAATGCTAGACAATCCACACAGCATCATCTAGCCCCAAGCTAAGCAGAGCTTGTGTTATGGGTACTAGATTACTGATATACTTAATACAATACATTACATGCATACATATTTTTTATTTTACATAGAAAACACCCAAAACACCTGAAATAAATATTTGCAGATCGTACAAACATTTATCCCAGGACGGGAATCGAACCCGCAACCTCCAGCGTCGCAGCCGGACATTCGCCCACCGCGACAAAACTGCGATTAGGTATTTATTATTTACCGTTTGTATAGTGATCACCAAAAACTCCGAAGTTGTAATATGAATCATACACTCTGATTTGGCAGTTATAAAGTAGCACTTGACATGGGTTGTACACATCTTCATAATGTCTGCTTCTTATGTCGTATGCACAAACGGGATGGAACATAGTTCTGAACACAAAAATCATAGGTAAAGAAAAAGCATAGAATAACAAATAAACCGGCCAAAGTCAAAAAGTCTCAAGTCAAAATCAAAATTCATTTTTTCAGTAATATCCGCAGGGATCATCTTGAAACGTCTTAAATCTAGGTGAATCTAAGCGCCAGTTCCTCGCAACCAAGCCTAGAAGAACCGGCAAGAAACTTACGGCTTGGTTCTTACCGTTTTTTTGTATGATCTTTTATAAAGTAATAATAATGTTAATAATGAAACTCCAGTGTGGTGCCCATTGCCGTGTGTCTCATACACGGCCATGGAATGGAAAACTACCAACACTAACATCAAAATAGAATGGTACAACTTAATAGTAATAATAATACTGGACAATCCACACAGCATCATCTAGCCCCAAGTTAGGCAGAGCTTGTGTTATGGGTACTAGATGACTGATATACTTATTACAATTCATTACATACATACGTATTTTTATTATGCATAGAAAATACCCAGAACACCCGGAATAAATATTTGCAGATCGTACAAACATTTATCCCAAGGCGGGAATCGAACCCGCAACCTTCTGCGTCACAGGCGAATATTGCCCTCCGTACTACATTGGTCGTCAAGAATGTACACAACCATGGATTTCGTGTAAATTTTGGCTACGTTTTCCTGTCTGAGTATTCCTGCCTGCGCATTCCTGGCTGTGATTTCCCGGGCTGTGTATTCCATGGTTGCGGCTGCCACCCGCTGCCTACGCTATCCACCTTGTATCTCGCCCCTCACACCTGTAAACTTATTTTTTTTTTGGAGGGAGTGGACTGACATGGTTTACATAGTTCTTTCTTACATAAGTTCTTTGTTTCTTATCAATGTTTTTTGGCATAACCTTACCTTCCTCGTAGGCACCGAATGAAATGTCCATCACAGTCGTTATGTTCAAGTTTCACGTTTTCAGGCAACTCCTCATAGTCTACTTCTTCAAAGACATAGTTCGCTTCCGTGGTAGTTGTTGTTGTGAGCCATTGAGATTTTACAAAACCTAATCAGAAAAAAGACAATAAAATGGCAATGCTTTGTTATACGACCAATGTGGCGCGGCGGGCGAATGTCCGCTTGCGACGCAAGAGGTTGCGGGTTCGATTCTTGCGTTGGGATAAATGTTTGTACGATCTGTAAATATTTATTTCGGGTGTTCTGGGTGTTTTCTATAGAAAACACCCAGAACACCCGATACATATATGTATAATAAAAATATCTATGTATGTAATGTATTGTATTAAGTATATCAGTCATCTGTTCCCATAACACAAGCTCTGCTTAGCTTGGGCTAGATGATGCTGTGTGGACCGTCCAGCATTATTTTTTATTTTTTTATTAATATTTAACTAAACTTACCGATAATAGCCAGATAGTTTACAAAAATGTGTATGCGTCTCATTGTTTACACAGGCAACTTTGACATTAATATCTTCGACGATGTAATGCATACAGAGGCTTAGCTTGATACACGCTTCTCAAAACACACACACATAAAATTATGGATATAACAGTCATAATTGGCCAAAGTCAAAGTCAAAAATCATTTATTCAGTAATATCCGCAGGGATCAACTTGAAACGTCTTAAATCTAGGTGAATCTAAGCGCCAGTTCCTCGCGACCAAGCCGACCAAGAACCGGCAAGAAACTTACGGCCATACAGCAGCTTAGTTCGTAGTAGCTCTGCCTTTTGTGCTGTTGTTTTTATTAGACAAATTGCTGATGGAACAAGCAGAGATGACCCACCTGATGTTAAGTGGTTATCATCACCACAAAGCTGGCCTTGTAGGTCACGCTCGTTAGGAACGAGACCTATAGGGACCGTTTTACCTTTTTGGTACGGAACCCTAAAAATCTGTCATGGCCATAAAATAATCATTTTAGTATATTTTTTATACTATAGTAACACATGTATGTATAACTTCTATACCAACAGTGAATATCACTGTTTTATAACTTGGGTTAAACGCGGAGTAAGTTTAATTATATTAGTCAAGTTTGTGACATTTTGAAAACACAATTAAAATATTATTACATTTTGACAATGTAACGTATCTGCCTAATTTTATACTTCTCTGTAGTCTAATGTCAGTTAAGTAGCTAATTAAGGGCGCTAATGAAGTTTTAATGAACTGAATTAAGTCGCTCAAAGTTATAATGAGATTTTACTGATAAAGTGATAAGTAGATACTTTGGAGTTTTGAAGATGTTGTTAAGAAATTATATATGTTTTAGAATAATGTAAGGTAAAATTCTTTATTGAGTTTCATTTCAATCTTCGATGATGTAAAATCACTGACGATAAAGACACTACCCACACAGAATATTCCTTAGAATTTTATTCCACTGAGTAGATCCTTATGTACCTGAAATCTTATGAATAAATGACTATGACTATGACTAAAAGATAACAAGTAAGAAATATAATAATAATGCTGGATAATCCACACAGCATCATCTAGCCCCAAGCTAAGCAGAGCTGGTGTTATGGGTACTAGATCACTGATATACCTACTTAATACAATACATTACATACATACATATTTTTTTAAAAGATACCCAGAATACCCGGACTAAATACTTGCAGATTGAACAAATATTTATCTCAAGGCGGGAATTGAACCCGCAAACTCCTGCGTTGCAGGCAGACATTCACCCGCCACGCGACATCAGTCGTCATGCTGCCGTATCATCTTCCAAGGATTAGGATCTTATGTGGGCAGAAGGAAAACTGATGTATTATTCCATTGACAAAATGAAGTTTAAAATAGAAGTGTAATACAGGAAGCGTCTATTCATCAAATCACTTCATCGCACGTCATTATCGGAATTCACGCTATCCATTGACCGCTATCCAAAGTTCGTAACTATTATTAATGTTATTAGTTGTGCAGTGTACGGCAAAGCGATTGGTGCGTCAATGCAATATAGGTCGCAGCCACAATGTGTAGAGAACATTAAAGGAATGGATGTGGTATTTTTCCACAAATAAGTACAATACAGAGTCGTAGTAGAGTCTCTATGAAAGGGCTCGTCCGGGTGCGTACTACCACCGTACCTATGGCACATGAGGCTTAACACCAGTGTGCCTTAGGTTGGTGGACGCAGGGTAGTGCATCGTAGGGCACGTAATTACGTGCGTGAACTACAAGGTAATACTAGGTAATGGTTACCACTTAACATCAGGTAGGCCATATGCTTGTTCTATTACTTATACAGCAATAGCATAAAAAAAGAAAATCTGTTGGAGTTTTGCAGATACCGATTTTTTTTTGAAAAAAATCGCTAATTTATATTTACCAACTTGGTTTTATAACGGAAGTAATTTAGTATATACAAATATTTTACATCTAATTATTATTATTATTATTAGTAAACTGCGTAGTTTGGTTTTGCATACCAATTTTATTTTCTTGTATTTACTTACCTACAACACCTTTACTCTCCATGAATTACCATGGGTATCGTTAAAGGCTATTAAATAAACGCACCAAAGTTTGGGCAATATCATCTCCTGTGTCTCATCTTCCTTACCATCGGCACTGCAGTAATCAATCTACATCCTCAGTGAGATACGCGATTTATACCAATTATAAGAATCTTTGTCCTGTCTGACTGACTGGGATATAAAAACACACAGCTAAGCTACTGGTTGTAGAGACTTAAAATTTTCAGAGAATATTCTTCTTGGTTTGACAACCGATGTGGCGCGGCGGGCGAATGTCCGCTTGCGACGCAGGAGATTGCAGGTTCGATTCCCGCCTTGGAATAAATGTTTATACGATCTGCAATTTATTTTTTATTTTATTTTTTTATCGATACATCCATACTTGGCTACCACAAGTATATATTGGGTAAAGATAGCAGCATGTTAGAATATATTTTGTACTAGCTGACCCGTGCCCACTTCGTTGGGCAGTAAACATTTTTACTTACAAATCTTAACTGAAGAAGTACTCGATGTCGCCAACAGATGGCGTTAATACGGAATAAAATAGCAGCCGTTCGTAGTTTCGCCCGCGTGGCAGTTTTTTCCGGTTCCCGTTATTTTTTCGGGATAAAAAGTAGCTTAAGTTACTCCTGGTTACATCAGCTATCTGCCAGTAAAAGTCCCGTCGGAATCGGTCCAGCCGTTCCAGAGATTACCCGGAACATACAGACAGACAGACAAAAATTTAAAAAAATGCTATTTTGGTACATGTATCGTGTATACATTCTTATGCATGTAGTAAAAAGTGGATATTTTAATATTACAAACAGACACTTCAATTTTATTTATTTGTATAGATTCCGGCTGCCCGTAGAAATGTTATCCGTATTTGTAAAACATTTTTTTTTTACTTTTGCCATCTTCAACAACTTTATACTCCACATCACGCATATTGGCTATTACGATTCTTCCGCTGAACATCCAATCTTTTCATTGCACTCGCCTACCGTTCAATCATTCATTCATTCATAATGGTAATCATTCGTTCGGCCATTACGGGACTTTTGAACACCGGAGACAGTTTAAAATCTGTAAACGAGGTTAAATTGGTGTTTATTTAAATATGTTAATAAAAAAATATGTATTCACATTCAGAAATATAGCCATTAGTATTTTTTGTGTGATAAAAAGTGATGGAACATGTAGATTGCTCACTTGATGTTGAACGGTTAACTCTGCTATAACAGTCGCATTATCTCACAGAGCAAGCCCACTAAAAACGTGGCCTATGGCCAATTACACAGGTGCTAATCTCATATGTAAGACCTTTCTTCTAATAAACTCGACGTAACCTCAAAAAACTACGCCGAGGTTACACCAAGATTACTAAAAACATAGTCTTAGTAGTTGTAAAGGGCTCGTTCGTGGTAGTACTACAACCATGCCTATTTTTACCGCCAATCAGCTTGCTGTGTGTGGTTTGAAGGGTGTAGGTGCCGGTGTAATTACAGGCACATGAGGCTTAACATCTGTATGCCTAAAAACATGAATTTTTTGAACAGAAAAATGTCCGGATTCAAACCCACGACCTTAGAATCAAGAGGCGAGGTAACTAACAATATACCACTGGTGCTTAGTTCGGTAATCACCAATCAGGATAATAAATCTTTTCGTAAAAAGGTACGATAGATTCGTTTTTCATGTGCGCCATTTCCTTAAGGGCAAGATAGCCGAATCACTAATTAATTCTGAACTCTATCTTCATTTAGGGTAGTATCACTATGCTATAGCCAAGAATAATTCTTCTGGTTGTATGAACAAGTCTATGCTTACGTTTAGAAGTTTACTAGATTTTTGTACCTAAAAATGTACGGGGTCTACCCATTCTTCCCGTATCCTACTCTATTTATCTTAGGGATGGTAGGTTACCACAAACTAGAAGGTAGTTTACGCTGCGTACATTTTTAAACGAGGCTTTATCGAGACTGGTAGCATAAAACTTCAAGCGCATCAAGTGTTTTGCCTCAACTTTTATTATTATAATAATAATAATAATGCTGGACAATTCACACAGCATCATCTAGCCCCAAGCTAAGCAGAGCTTGTGTTATGGGTACTAGATGACTGATTTACTTAATACAACACATTACATATATAGATATTTTTATTATACATAGGTATATAGAAAATACCCAGAACACTCGGAATAAATATTTGCAGATCGTAGGTACCAACATTTATCCCAAGGCGGGAATCGAACCCGCCACCTCCGCGTCGCAGGCGGACATTTGCCCGCCGCGCCACATCGGTCGTCGGTATTATGCTAACAAAAGAATAGAACTCATTGCTGACGTCGTTTTTACACAATTTCAATGTTTTCAAGATAAGAGTGAATAGTTATCTTCTTAAACAGCAAAATAACCGGCCAAGTGCGAGTTGGACTCGCGCACAAACGGTTCCGTACTTATTATTATATAACCAGTGGACCGATTTGGATGAAATTTAGAATAAATATCGATTGTTACCTGGATTAACATAAAGGCTACTTTTTATTCCGAAAAAATAACAGGAACGGGAAAAAACTGCTACGCGGGCGAAGCTGCGAGCGGCCGCTAATCTACAATAAAAACGACAAAAAATCGCGATTATATGTGAGCTCCCTTAAATATTTATTTTGTTTTGTTTTTTAGTATTTATTATTATAGCGGCAACAGGAACCCATCACCTGTAAATTTTTTTTACGGTTCATGAGATACGGCCTGGTGACAGACGGACACACAGACAGACACTACCGACCGACGATAACGCTAACGCTATAACCTACTTTCTGTTGTTTTTTTTTCTTTTTGTTTGTAACATGTACCTAAGTAGTTTTTTGTCCGTTTTGTGTGCAAAACGTGTGTCAAATAAATGTATTTTCTTTCTTTCTTTCTTAGTAATAGGGTCCCGTTTTACCCTTTGGACGGAGCCCTAAAAGTTATACTTTTAGCTAGAAATTAAAAATCACTCTATAGTTAGCCTCATAGCTCTGAGATCCTATTTATCCTTTGAGATACTCATCAGGCAGCTTAGTACTGATTGCAAGGCTGAATCTACTTGAAAGGATTATCTGGAAGGAAAAAGATTTCTGGATTACAGGAACGCGCAGGATTGAGTCTCTGAATGGAGTTTCGTTAGTTTAATTAATTATAATAGAGTGATAATTAAAGACTTATTATATGACTTATAGGACCGATGTGGCGCGGTGGGCGTATGTCCGCCTAAGAAGGTTGCGGGTTCGATTCTCGTCTTAGAGTAAATGATTCTACGATCAGCAAATAATTATTTTGGGTGTTCTGGGTATTTTTAATGTTTAATAATGACTGGCCTGACAGCTCAGTTAGTAGTAGCTCTGCCTGTATGCTGTGGGCCGTGGGTTCTTCATATAATAATTTTATATATATTTTTAACGCATCAAACTAATTATAGAAGTCTGAAAATCCCCGTACCGTGACCTCCCTGATACATGACATTCGAGGCTTACGGTACGGGTTACTAATCAAGCAACTATCGAGCGAAAACCCAAGTTGATGGTAGCCCCTCTGACGTAATCATTTAATGAATGGTATCATGATTTAAGTTTACAATAGGCAATTTGTGAAATGACAGAATTTACAACCAACCGTGACACTTCAAAGGCACAGTGGGTTCATTGAACCGAATGCCCAATAAATCGTTGGTGCCATAATAGTTACACAGTGAATCACCTTGCTTCGTTCAATTCACACACACACATAGATGTACAAATGCAGTATCGTAGCAACACAATTGGTAGAATAATAATAATGCTGGACAATCCACACAGCATCATCTAGCCCCAAGCCCCAAGCCCCATCTTGACTTTAAGACTCAAAAGAGTTTTACTCCTAGTATACCGGCCGATGTGGCGAGGCGGGCGAATGACCGCCTGCGACGCAGGGGGTTGCGGGTTCGATTCCCGCCTTGGGATAGATGTTTGTACGATCTGCAAATGTTTATTCTGGGTGTTCTGCGTATTTTCTATGTATAACAAAAAAATATCAGTCATCTAGACCCATAACACAAGCTCTGCTTAGCTTGGGGCTAGATGACGCTGTGTAGATTGTCCAGCATTATTATAAAAAAAAATTGGGTTGTGTAGCGCGATTACTGAAAATTCAGGCTTTTAGTTTTTCATCTATCAACTTCATCCACAATTAAGTTATAGGGGGTCGAAAATAGCCTGAATTGCTTCGAGAAAAGGATGGTTCGGCCGTACCACTTTTTTGCTCGACTTGGCGAAGGAACTGCCTTGCCCCCAAATACCTTTCCTGTTTCGTGATAATAAAAATAAAAGGAAAAACGGGAAAGTAAATGAAATAATAAATAATTTTCCTTCAGTTTTATTTCTGTAAATGGACACGAGGGAACGACATCTGGGCTCAATAACTCTCTTATTTAAGTAGTACAGTGAGTGACAAAATTAACATCATTTTTAGGGTTCCGTACTAAAAGGGTAAGACGGGATCCTATTACTAAGACTTCGCTGTCTGTCTGTCCATCTGGCACCAGGCTATAATCTCATGAACTGTGATAGTAAGACAATTGAAATTTTCACAGATGATCTATTTTTATTGCCGCTATAACTACTAATACTAAAACACAGAGTACAATAAATATTTAAAGGGGTTCTAATGCTACAAACAAATATTTTTTTTGATGTTTTTATCATCGATAACGGTACGGAAACCTTTGCGCGCAAGTCTGACTCGCACTTGGCCGGTTTTTTCCACCGCATGCGGTCACTGCGTGTCTTTCACGCTTTATAAACACGCCCTAACTGGGCTGATTCTGAGAGCTGTGTAATGCTTCTGGTGGGTGTATCAGATAAATTAATTTCTTTCATTCTTTTCTTTAAATAATAATAATAATAATGTTGGACAATCCACACAGCATCATCTAGCCCCAAGTTAAGCAGAGCTTGTGTTATGGGTACTAGATGACTGATATACTTAATGCAATACATTACATACATAGATATTTTTTTATATATAGAAAATACCCAGAACACCCGAACAGAAATAACAAAACATAAATTCACTCAGTATTTATATTTTTAATGTTATATTTTTATTTCTTTAATAGAGTTAACTTATCTATCTTATCTATTATTTTACGAATTTCACTTTAAAAAGGTTAGTAAAACGGCAACCACTAAAAAGACCAACATGATAAAAAAAACGTAGCTATATTTTACTGCCTTATTTTCCGGCTACTAAATAATCTCGTAATTTATATTGAGCCCTCAGGCGGTAATCTGACCTTATAAAACGTACTAAAAGTCCTATGGGCGAAGAAAAATCCCTTATTTATTTAGGGAATTTGCTTAATTTTGACAAATTGCTTAGTTCGGGGCTAGATTATACATGTAATAAAAAAATAAATAAAAATTAATAAAACGTTAGAGTTATTTCGATTTTAGATAAAAAACCAGCCAAGTGCAAGTCCGACTTGCGCACGAAGAGTTCCGTACCATTATCTATGATAAAAACGGCAACAAAACATGTTTTTTGTATGAGAGCCCCCTTAAGTATTTATTTCTGTTTCTTAGTATTTGTTGTTATAGCGGTAACGGAAATACATCATCTGTAAAAATTTTCACTCTCTAACTATCACGGTTCATGAGATACATCCTCACACCCTGATACCTTAAATTACCCATGTAAATTAGCCATAGTTCATTCCATCCAAAGGTTGTCTAGTAGAGATTGCTGTTTAGCGGTAAGACCGCCCATTGTACCTATACTAGTCATAAGTTTTTCTTCTGTAAATTGTTATTTTATGTTATGGTGTGCAATAAAGTATTTTCTATTCTATTCTATTCTACCGTTTAGGTAGTGGTTTTAAAAATATAATGGCTTGGGAACAAATGCGATTTGTCTAAATCTTTGTCTTTAATAAACGTACGAACACATCGTTTGAACCTAAGCGTTCAAGTTGGTGACAGACAGTGCAATTAGTCAAACAGACGTATTCCCAGAGTAGTTCCGAGGGTTCGACCCCTTATACACCCACATTCAATCACATCTTACAGGGCTATCGAATAATAAGCTAAATAAAGGCTAATATTCTTTAAAATCACACCACTTTGAAACGTTATATAAAAAAAATAATAACATCACGACAGATATAATAATAATAATAATAATGCTGGACAATTCACACAACGTCATCTAGCCCCAAGCTAAGCAGGGCTTATGTTATGGGTACTAGATGACTGATATACTTAACACAACACATTATATGTAGGTACATATATTATTTACTATAGAAAATACCCAGAATACCCGGAATTAATAATTTGCAGATCGTACAAACATGTATCCCAAGGCGGGAATCGAACCCGCTACCTCCTGCGTCACAGGCGGAGATTCGCCCGCCGCGCCACATTGGTCCCCTCCGATCTCTTAGTACCAATGGTATAATCATGGCTTATAATTGGTATAGATTGCAGTCTTCCCATATTTAATGAGTTAGTCCTTCAGGAAATAACAAAAGTCACAAAACAAATTCACAGAACCAATTCCGGGAGAGAACGGACATTTGTGCCGGATGTGTGACGTTGCGTCACTGTCAATTCCGGTTTCAATCCGTAACCCTGTATTGGGATTTCCGGGAAGCGTTGTTTGAATTCTTTGTTTATTTTTTAGGGAACAATTGTTAATTAGGAAACGACAATTTTGTTTTTTACAAACGTGTTTTTAGACAGTAGTTTGACATCGATTTTGTTGTCTGGTAAGTACAGTCGGCTGCATTAAAATGTAAACAATTGATGATAATAATGCTGGACAATCCACACAGCATCATCTAGCCCCAAGCTAAGCAGTGCTTGTGTTATGGATACTAGATGACTGATATACTTAATACAACACATTACATGCATGTATATTTTTAAGTATACATAGAAAACACCCAGAACACCCGGAATAAATATTTGCAGATCGTACAAACATTTATTTCAAGGCAAGAATCGAACCTGCAACCTCCTGCGTTGCCGACGTTTGCCTGCCGTGCCACATCGGTCGTTAAACGTTCATATATAAAACAGAATAAAATAAATATTTAAGGGGGCTCTCATACCACAAACGTCGTGATGCTATTTTTATTTCTTTCTTTTTTTAATAAAAGCCTCTAAGAATTTAAAGGTTTGCAATACCATTAAACAACATAACATTTCAAAAAACATTATTTAAATCCTTCTTATCCAATTAGTTAACTCAAAAAGCTTAAGGTAATCCTGTAATTAACTTCTAATATTACCCTAATCTTATGATTTACTCCAAAATCCAAAATTAAACAAACTTTCACGTAATCTAAACACATAAATCTATTTAGCTCGCATGCACAAACATCTGATTTAATGAATGAATGAATGAAAATTCTTAATTGTACAACTTAAGAGCTAGAGAATAAAATAAACGATAATAGTTAGTAAGGTTTCTAAGCGTGTCCCACTCAAGTGTCACCCATTTCTACTGCCGTTCGTTCCGCCATCCCTCACTCCTAAAAAACTATGCAGAGAAATAAAAAGAAAAAGTTTAAACAGCGGCTGCACTCCCTCTCATTAAAAGTGCACCTGTCTAATATTCGAGGTTTGCACTCCAATCTCGTGTCAGTCCACTACCATCTTGAGACTGAAAAACCGCATCTCTTGTTTCTCTCGGAGACGCAGATTGGGTGTCCATCCGACGTGGCCTACCTTAATTACCCAGGGTATACTCTGGAGCACAACTTTAAGCCACGTGCGGGTGTGTGTCTATACGCCCGAGATGACATCTGTGTTCGCCGTCTCCAAAATCTTGAAAACTCCAATTTCAACACGCTTTGGGTTTTAGTGGACACTGGCATGGATAAAATTGTTTATGCTTCTGTCTACCGATCGCATAGTGGTGACCAGGATACATCGAGGTTCACTGAATACCTAAGCGACAAAGCTGAAGAGGCTCAACGGTTATATCCTTCTGCCCAACTGGTTCTTCTGGGGGATTTTAACGCCCACCACCAGGAGTGGCTTTTCCCATATCGGAATACTGACCACGCTGGGAGAGAGACGCGTAAACTTGCATTGTCACTAAGTCTCACCCAACTTGTCAAGGAGGCAACCCGGATACCTGACGTAGATGGCCACACAGCCAACTGTTTGGACCTTCTGCTGACAACTGATCCAGATCGATACTCCGTCTCGGTGGCCCCACCTTTGGGAAGTTCCGACCACTGTATGGTGAAGTCTGTATCGACCTACTCCCCACCCGACCCTAGCGTTAAAGGCACACGGCGAGTATGGCGATATAAGTCAGCTGATTGGGATGAGATGCGGTCTTTTTTTGCGTCTTATCCTTGGCAGTCTGTATGCTTTTCTTCTGGCGATTCTTCGACTTGTGCGGATGCTGTGACAGACGTAATACGACAGGCCATGGAATATTTTATTCCATTTTCTGAAGTCCCGCTGTCTGGCAAAGCTCACCCTTGGTTTGGAGCTGAATGTTTCAGAGCTAAAGCACTGAAACACAAAGCTTACCTAGCATGGGTTGATGCTCGAAACCGAAAGTCGAATGATATGCGTAAATGGAAGAAAGCCTTTAACAAAGCTGCCAAGTCCTGTAAGAAGGCACTACGCAAGGCTCGATTCGACCACATCAGCAAAATAGGGAATAGATTGGCTTCATACCCTGCAGGTAGTAAAGCTTTTTGGTCCCTTGCTAAGTTGGTCGAATCGAATTTTTGCCGCTCCTCGCTGCCTCCAATGCTGAAACCAGATGGATCCCTGGCCCACACTGCTGAAGAAAAAGCAAATTTGTTTGCTTCTCTTTTTGCGGAATCTTCACGGCTGGATGCTGGCAACGCAACACCTCTATCAGTCCCGCATAGATGCGAGACGCTTATGTCAGAAATACGTATCCGACAGGTTGAGGTTCGCAAGACTCTACGCAATCTAGACGTGAACAAAGCCAGTGGTCCAGATGGTATCCCAGCTATCGTTCTGAGGACTTGTGCGCCTGAATTAACTCCGGTACTGACACGCCTCTTTCGCCTCTCAATTAAGACGGGTCAAGTGCCGAAATCTTGGAAGTTTGCCAATGTACAACCTGTACCCAAAAAGGGTAGTCGTGCCAACCCTGCTAATTACAGACCCATTTCGGTAACTTCCATACTGTGCAAGAGTATGGAACGAATACTGAACAATAAGCTTCTGGCATACCTCGAAGACAATGACCTCCTAAGTGACCGGCAGTACGGGTTTCGCCGAAACCGGTCTACTGGGGATCTTCTTGCGTATGCCACACATGTATGGAGCTTAGCCATGGAGAAGAACGGAGAAGCTCTCGCAGTTTCCCTGGACATCTCAAAGGCATTTGATAGGGTTTGGCATGACGGCCTTCTAAGCAAGCTTCCATCTTATGGCATTTCCACTGACCTTTGTGTTTGGGTATCGGACTTTCTGAGGGACCGGTCACTTCGAGTAGTAGTTGATGGTTGCTCGTCTGACCATTTGGCAATTAATGCCGGGGTTCCTCAGGGGTCGGTTCTCTCTGCGACGCTGTTTTTGCTGCACATTAATGATCTGCTTAAGCCCGGAGTCATTGGGTATGCAGATGACAGCACAGTCGTAGAGAGTTACATACCCGACACACGCTCTAGTGGATCTCAGATTCAGTCACATAGAGAGGCCATGGTTGACAGATTGAACTTGACTTTAAAAGCAGTCGCTGATTGGGGAGATGCCAATCTAGTCAAGTTCAATGCTTCAAAAACCCAGGCGTGTCTGTTTTCCGCCAAGAAGAAGCGATTCCAACTGACCCCCACTTTTCGAGATGTATCCCTGCCGATCTCCGACAGTCTGGAGCTTTTAGGGTTCACCCTTACCCCCAAACTAAACTTTGGCTCGTTTATTGAGTCCAAGGCCAAGACAGCTGCGAAAAAACTAGGCATATTAGCCAAGGTGAGGCAGTATTTCACACCGGGACAGCTTCTGAACCTGTACCAAGCGCAAGTCCGGTCGTGTATGGAGTACTGTTCTCATCTTTGGGATGGCTCTGCCAAATACCAGCTTGAGGCCTTGGAAGTCATTGAAAGACGAGCAAAAAGGCTTATAGGCGACGATGCATTAGTCGAGTCTAAACTTCTTAGTCTTGAGCATCGTCGCAAGGTAGCCAGTCTGTCGGTATTCTACAGGATGCATTTCGGCGAGTGTGCCTTGGAGCTCCACAACCTGGTTCCCCCGTCCCCGTTCTACCATCGGACCACCAGGCGTACGGAGACGAGACACCAGTTTATGGTTGATATCCCTTCCTTCCGCACCAAACGCTTTGCCTCAACCTTCATAATGCGCACAGCAAAGGAATGGAACTCGTTGCCGTCGTCTATTTTTCCGGTCACATATAATTTGGATGTTTTCAAGAGAAGAGTGAATAGGTACCTTCTAGGTAAGCGTGCTACATCGTCGACCGCATCATCACTTAACATCAGGTGAGATTGCGGTCAAACGTCTACCTATAAATAGTAAAAAAAAAAAAAAAAAAAAAAAAAAAATAGTCAACAGCGGAAGATAATGTACAATGGGCGGTATTATCGCTAAAAAGCAATCTCTTTCAGACAACCTTTGGATGGAGGGAGTTTAAAAATAAGATGGTTGGCTGGGCTGCACTTAAAATAGCAAAAGAAAAAATTAAAATAAAAAAATAAAAAAAAATAAAAAAAAAAAACTAACTAACTAACTAACTTAGTAATAAAAATTAAAACTGATTTAATTTAAGTTTGTTAATCACGTTTACCAATTTAAAACATGTTAAGCGTATGCCACAGGTAGTAAACGCAGGGTAGCACATATTAGGGCACGTACCAAACGTACGTGACCTACAAGGCAATGCTTTGTTATAGGTAAGTGGTAACCCTCCTTACAAAGTATTGTCTCTCATGCACCCCATTGGTGAAAAACCATTGGTGCATGAACGGATTTGAACCCACAACCTTAGGATTAGAAGGCGAAGTCACTATCACTAGGCCACCGGTGCTCTCAGTAGTAAAATAAAACAGTAAAACAATTTAAAAGAAACACTCTCTAAAATTGCAGCTAAAAGAAATAATTTTCTTTTTAAAAAAGCGGTTAAAGTATCACTCAAAAAATGACAGGAAATAAACTCAACGCATGAAACTTGTTCTCACAGGCTGCAACTGATACTAAAAAAACCTGTCACACATACAAGCAAAAACCACCCTTAAACATAGACTCTTAGAAT
This sequence comes from Electrophaes corylata, assembly GCA_947095575.1. Lineage (NCBI taxonomy): Eukaryota > Metazoa > Arthropoda > Insecta > Lepidoptera > Geometridae > Electrophaes > Electrophaes corylata. The sequence goes on along the minus strand of OX352722.1, from coordinate 7,215,983 downwards.
TAATATTCTATATGGCAAAATCAGACTAGTTTGTCAACCAGCTTACGTTATACGAAATTGTATCTAAAGTCTTTGAGTTACAGCTCATTTTGCAAAGCAAGTTTACTCAAGTTTCAAGGCATGGTTTTACACATAGTATTTTTGTATGAAAGGCCTACGATGCTTGACCTAGTTGCAACATTCAGGCTGGGGAGTTATAAGGGCGTGCTTTTGTATAAGCGTAGCGGGGAGCGGGTTTAAGGAAAAGTATCACGACTTGAAATTACGGTTGAATTATTGAATGACTTGAAAGCACGGTAGTTATCCCTTGCGGTCTTCTAGTACCAAGTACCTACTCGATCTTTTTTTTTTTTTTTTTTTTTTGTGGCATCTGTCCGTCTTGCAGACAATTTTGCCAATGTCAAGTGGGTGGGTTGAATAAATTATTTTTAGTCAAGTCGAGTCGGTAAAAAAAGTCAAGTCAGCCTCGATCTTTTGAGGATTTCTAAAAAAATGAGTTCATTGTCAAAACATAATTTTGACATTTTTATAATTTTTGACATTTTTATTATTTAACATAGTAATTTAGTATTATTATTTCATTTTGTATTTTATTTTTTTATAATATTTATTGTATCTACTTACCACTGTTTTATACATAATTATACTCTTAGTTGAAGTTGACTATACTCTAAATTCTATAACAGACAAGTAACATTGCATTGCATAAAGTAAACGACGACCGATGTGGCTCGGAGGGCGAATGTCTGCCTGCGACGCAGGAGGTTGCGGGTTCGATTCCCGCCTTGAGATAAATGTTTGTAAAATCCAAATATTTATTCCGGGTATTCTGGGTATTTTTTATATGTAACTAGCTGTGAATACCCGCTTCGCTGGGTCTGTTTTAATTGTAGTAGATTTTAGAACTACACAGATCAACCCCCATATCTTTTACACCCTTATGATTATCGACTTGCAACCACCATAGTGCACGATGGGAGCCATGTATCTATTGCCACATACAATCACTATTCATCTGCGATGCGTAGTTTTGGCTGCAAAGTGAAAAATCGGGACACACACCTCCAATTTTATATACATAAAGATAAAAAATATCTATGTATGTAATGTACTGTATTAAGTATATCAGTCATCTAGTACCCATAACACAAGCTCTGCTTAGATCTGCTAGATGATGCTGTGTGGATTGTCCAGCATTGTTATTATTATTATTATTTATAAATTATGTTATTAAAAGCCGTAGTGGCCTGTTTGCTGGCAAGATGGAAGAGAAAGAGCGAGACAGAGAGCGAGACAAAGACAACAATATTGGCATTGGCGATGACTTGACAGTGACATTAGATTTAGGATGACAATACTAAACACATCCCTTATCCAAAGCACAACCCTAATTCTTAACGCTTCGGCTGTAAGAAATACTGATTTTCTTACTCAAAACCTTGGAAATTATTTTATGGTCTGTGGTTTTTATCTTTATAATTCCGGGGATGATTTCCTGGAGTTAATATTCGTGAAAATAATGAGGTCTTTGTATTTCACTCACAAAAGGTTTGTGATAAGTGTGTGTCGTTATCATCACCCTGAAGAGGCACACTGGATACAGGCTTCTATCATACCTAAAGGGGTTTACCGTAGTCATTGCTTGATGCGAGGTCGCGAGCAACTGGATCTTAGATTCACGGATATTACTGATTAAATGCTTTTTGACTTTGACTTTGATGATCCCTTTACCATCGCACATACAATAGTACGATCTCTTAGGTGCGGTGAGATGATGAAGGGATTTTTTCCTAAGCCAAGACCACCTTGGTTAATATTTGCTAACTTAATCAATTATTTTATATAAAAATAATAATAACTAATTCCGTTCAAAAATCCGGCCAAGTGTAAATCGGCCTCGCGCACGAAGGGTTCCGTATCATTATATATAATAAAAACAGCAAAAAAAACACGATTCTTGTATGAGAGCCCTCTTAAATATTTGTTCTATTCTCCTTTTTAGTTGTAGCGGCAACAGGAATACATCATCTGTAAAAATTTCAACTCTCTAACTACGGTTCATGAGATACAGCCTCGTGACGTCTGTCACAACGTGGCTGTCCAAATGTCCAACTGTCTGTCTGTCACAACGTGTCCGTCTGGACAGACAGACAGACAGGGAGACAGGCAGACAGACAGATTGACAGACAGACAGCGGAGTCTTACTAATAGGGTCCCGTTTTATCTTTTGGGTGCAGAACCCTAAAAAAAGTTCTATGGCAGCTGAAATACCTAATATATCTCATCTCAATCTCAACCCACACAACCTGAACACAATAAACTCAAACAAAAGACACAAACAACATTACTATAATCAAATAAAACTTTTGTACTGACACAATACTTTTGTATGCCGTTAGCGAAAATTCTATTACGCCATTTTGTAACTAAGTTTCTTAATCTGATGCTTTGAGCGGATATTTACTTTGCTCGAATCTAGCTTAAAGAACTATAAAGTAATAGCATCATGACTTTAATCTCAAGGCACGGTAGGTATTCTCTTAAGATCTGAAGGAATATCTACCGTACAAAGTACCCACTCGTGATATTTCAAGGTAAAAAAATGATTCAAAAAAACACCCTTTAGAAAGCTTTAAAATATCATCATCATAATCATAATATATTTATTGCGAATATGGGTGGGAATACAGATGACAAGATGAATAAACTTATGTTCTACCATACTCAACTATACACAGCATGCAATAACACGAGACCAGGCAGGCAGATATCAGGCACACGAGACTTAACACCTGTGAGCGTAACCTCTGCTATATAGGCAATCTTTTGTTATAGCTAATGATGACCACTTAACATCAGGTGGCCCATCTTCTTGTTCCATAAGCAAGTCACATCAAAAGGCTTTTTTACCTTGATCTCTTCGTACCAAGTACCTAGTAGTCACAGATATTACATTTGGTACATACTCACATTTTGCAGAAGTTGGTAAAATGTGGTTTTATCGAAACTAAATTTATAATAGTCAGTATGTTATTAACATTAAATCCTCCTAGCACATCATTTAAATAAATAAATATGTAAAAAATACCTGTATTGGCTGTGTATTTATATTTTGACTAGTGGAACGCGCGCTACTTCGTTTGCGTGAAGTTATTTTCATATAAACTTCACATATGCTGTGCGTTATCTATGTCAGTCAGTCAGGACAAAGGTTCTTATAATTGGTATAGATTAAAAAAAACTTGTTTGAAGATTAAATAAAAATAAAGCGCCAATAGTCACCACGCATGGAAGACTTAAAGCAATATCGATTGTCAAAAGCTGTCCATTCGTGTGGTTAAAAAATTTAAGGAGATGCTTACTATGTAAATCGTGAGCCTCTTTATTTTATACATTTGTCACTCAATCCATTAAGATCACTGAAAATAAAGCAGAATTTTTCTTCAGAATTTATTCGTATCTATAAATGAGTGTCGTTTTTTATTTGCCACATTTCAGCCACTTGCCGGCCATTAATTATACGCTTGCTCAATATATTTGGAGAAATTAAATGGAGAATATTTTTTTTAGATATCAGGATCTGTATACATATCCTTTGGGCTGGAAAAAGATAGTAAAACCGTAAGCATAAAATTAAAAAACATAGATTTTAAGATAAACACTGTAAGGGCACATTTATATGGTGCAAAAGATTTTTCAACCGCGCGGCACTGCGTGTCAGCCGCGCTTAAAAATGTATGTCAATTATCCACCAAATATTATCTCTATATTAAGACGGCCACGCCGCTAGACAGGAGTTTGAACGTTGTTACATGAAACATAGAAACGGTATTCAGTATTCATTTTCTCGCGCGGTGGTCGCCCGGTTTCCGAACAAAAAATTTTGCACCGTATATACGCACCTTTATACCATTAAGATTTTTTTAAAATAAATAATAATGCTGGACAATACACACAGCGTCATCTAGCCCCAAGCTAAGCAGAGCTAAATAATAACTTTAGGACCTGCTTGAACAACTATCACTATATGTTTAACCAATTCCTAAATGCATTTGGGAAAAGGAAAATTAAGTTGCTATTACGTTAACGCTAAACATGTTTATCTTGGTAAACGTGATTACCTAAATCAAATTAAATCTGATTGTTGTGCAAGCGGGCTTAAACTTCAGTATAATAATGTAAGAAAATTGATACTTACTTCCAGACTTATCCCTTCGCAGTCTCTTTCCAAAGCTACTAAAATTCGGGTCAATAGTTTTGCTGCTCTTAATAGCCAGTTAATGGTTTATGGAGTAATTAGTTTTATACTACCAGCCGCCTCTGGTTTTATTCGATAACTCATACTTAATTCAACATCATCATCAAATTAGACGACTGATGTGGCGCGGCGGGCGAATGTCCGCCTGCGACGCAGAAGGTTGCGAGTTCAATTTCCGCCTTGGCATAAATGTTTGGACGATCTACGAATCTTTATTCCAGGTGTTCTGGGTATTTTCTTTTTAAATGCCCGTACTCATTATTAGTTTTATCAAATCCAGTAACCAATAAAATGCCAACAAACCTCATACTTTTAAAGCTGAGAACAGATTTCAAGTAGAATTTGATTGTCAATTGTCCGATATGTCAGTTTTGAAGAATACCATTTTTAGATTGGCATGATCGAGGCTTGAATTTGATGATATTTCGCTACCAGATTTTCTGTTGCCGTTGAATAGCGTTGAGAATCTAAGTAATGGCCAATTAGCAAATTGGAAAATACATTCATGAATATCTTTTGTGCAGTAAATTTGGCTTTTGTTTCAACTGATATCAAATTTCGAGTTAATGGTATTTATATCTTCGTATGGTTTGAATTTCAAAATGAAAGGATTTCAATGTTAAAGCAAAATACGTGTTAAATTAATAGTATGTACCTTTTGTTTGTATTTGAATAGTTAGTTTTTATTTCTTTTTCATTGTTATATAAAAAAAAAATTGCAAAGAATGTGAAACACTTAAATTTAAATCACTATAACCCATGACAAAAACTTTGACGTAGCAGGAATCAAACCAAAACTCTGGATGAAAAACTAATGGCGCACCTGATGCTAAGTGATTCTTTTTGGAATAATAGGCACATGAGGCACCTATTCACCTCAGGTTGATGGAAACAGGGTAGTGCAGGGTAGTTCCAAATGAACGTGACCCGCGAGACATTCTTTATTATAGGTGATGGTAACCACTTAACATCAGATAGGCTATCTGATTGTTTCAAAAGTAAGTTGTATAAAAACTATACATTTCTTCCCGAGTTAGTTCAATATCAAGGTAGGTACAAAAATAGGTTTAGTGACCTCATTATCTCCCTCTTCACTATCAACCTCACCTTTTGGCAGCACTCAGTGTTTTGGCACTGTTCCTATCAAAACAGCACTTTGCACCAGTGTGAACTAATTTTATTCAAATTTAGCTTGTATTACTGTGCAATAGAGTACATAATTGATGGTATTTCACATTGTTGATGGTGTGACTCACTGTATCTTTAGTCAATAGGCCTGTCTGTTTGTTGAACTCGTTAAATACTGAAATAATGCTCGAACAATCATCATCATCCTTAAGATGTTGACTGAACTTAGACCTCCCCAATACGTTTCCAGGAAGAACAATTTTGAGTTTTTTCAGTTTAAATGTCGTCAGCTTATTGGATGCACCAGAACCGAACAACGGAAGACAAATTCGAGATCGTGGTCGTCATTAGGCAACTTTTATTCCCCAGCAAGGAGAGAAGGGGAATAAAGGTTCTTGAAGGGTAACCACTGAATTGGACAAAGCGTAGAACGTCCTTCTAAGCATCTACCTCCTGATAAAGTGGTGACATTGACCGTTTTAAAGTATTTGTTGTTATAGCGGCAACAGAAATACATCATCTGTGATTTCAACTCTTTAACTATTACGGTTCTTGGTGACAGACGGGCAGGCGAACAGACGGACAGGCAAACAAAAAAACTGACAGACAGACAAATAGCGAAGTCTTAATAATAGTGTCCCGTTTTAGCCTTTTGGGCACGAAACCCTAAAAAGGCCATTTTAACAGTAAGAGTGTTTTGATGTGGATGATTATAAAAGTAGTAGTAATTCAAAGGAAAGAATGATAGACTGCGTGAAAGGTAATATTAGTTAAAAAAGAAGGGACACAGATGACGACTGATGAAAAGTGGATCATAAAAAGGTACCGTGCTGACCTCACTTAGCATGGGATAAGGGCAGGAAGATTATGAAATAGGAATAAAGTGGTTCAGTCATAAAGTACCGACCAAAGAGAGAGACTTAAGCTATTTTTAAAAGTATCACGACTACCAAGCACGGTGGATATCCCTTCTAATAAGACCTCTTAGTACAAAGTACCTACTTGATATTCTTCGAGGATGGGTAGGGGGTAGTTAGAGGTACGTTCAAATATTACATTTAGCACATATCAACATTTTGCAGTAGTTGGTATTCCATACGTGACAGGTTACAAACCCATCGCCACTGCTAGAATACTAACTAGTTTCCTTACGATGTGTTCCATCACCGTTTGGGAGCACTGGTATTGCACACATTAGTAGTAGAAGAGCTCTTAGTGAAGGGCTCGTCCAGGGCAGTATTACCACCATGCCTATTTCTGCCGCCAAGCAGCTTGCTGTGTTCCGGTTTAAAGGGTGTGAGTGCCGTTGTAATTACAGGCACATGAGGCTTAACACCTGTATACCTCAGGTTGATGGACGCTGAGTATTGCATCGTAGGTGACGTTCCTAACGAGCGTGACCTGCGAGGCAATGCTTTGTTATGTGATGGTAACCACTTAACATCAGGTCATCTGCTTGTTTGTATAAAAAAAATGCATTTTTCGAATAAAAAAATCCGTTGGTGCACATCAGGGTTGATACCCACGATCTTAAGGATCCAAAGGTTGAGGTCACTTCCATTCGACCACCGGTGCTGCTATTTTTATCCAAGAGTATTCTAATCCATGATGAGACCCTCGTTTGTACACTATAAAACTATATAAAACTTTGACGACCGATGTGGCGCGGCGGGCGAATGTCCGCCTGCGACGCAGGGGTTGCGGGTTCGATTCCCGCCTTGGGATAAATGTTTGCACGATCTGCAAATATTTATTCCGGGTGTTCTGGGTATTTTCTATGTATAATAAAAAATATCTATGTATGTATTGTATTAAGTATATCAGTCATCTTAGTACTCATAACACAAGCTCTGCTTAGCTTGGGGTAGATGATGCTGTGTGGATTGTCCAGCATTATTGTTATTGTTATTGCGCACATGCATTTTCCGAATAAAATTGGTGCACAACAGGGTTCATACCTACGATCTTAGGAACCCAAAAGGTGCGGTCACTTCTCGACCACCGGTGCTTCTATTTTTATCCAAGAGTATTCTAATCCATGATGAGAGTCTCGTTTGTAAACTATAAAACGTATATCGTCCATGTTTTAGTTTCCGCTGATAATTCTTATAAACTGGCACAGCGCCACGTCTCATTAAATGTGGGGACAAATCTATTCTTGGACGAGTTCACTACACCAAGGTTATGGGTGTTTGTTGCAAGGTCACCTCATTATGGTCAATGTACTATTTATCATCACATCATATTATATACGATTCACTAGTTTGATTGGCACCACACTGCTTCATGTTACATTATTTGGTCTTTTTACAAAATAATGTAACATAAAACTCTGGTGTGGTCAAGCAAAAAACGGTGCAAGCCGAGCTTAACATTTTTGCCTGTTTTTCTAGGCTTGATAGCAAGGCGCTGCTAGTTAGATGTAGTTAGCTCTAAGACAAACCCTGCTACATATAAACGTCCTGCGATCTTTATAATATCATTAATCAATGCGTAAGGCGATTTTAGGTTCGTCTTCTGGGTCATTTATCTCATTGGAGAACCGTCACCCATGATCTACCTATTGCCACTACTACTTTTTAAATAGTTACTACCACCAATTGTGTTTATTTTTAATAAGTAAATAAAAATAAATAAATGCTTAATGTCTGCTGCTAAGCAGCATTGCTGTGTTCCAGTTTGAAGAGTGTGGGTGCCGAGGGTATTACAGGCGCATGAGGCTTAACACTTGTATGCTTCAAATTAATGAAGTACTGTAAGAACGTGTATCTGCGTGAACCGCAAGAAGGTCATACAGAAAACTAGCAAAACGCGTGCAAGTTTATTTGATATAAACTTCGACCCCTCAGTAGGTGCATATTTACGGGTTTAATTTGGGAAATTCTTTTTTAATACCAAAACAAATATACTCATAAAATTTCAAGTCTTTACGACCAGCGGCTTAGGCTGTGCGTTGTCTATATGACAGTCAGTCATGACGAAGATTCCTGTAATTGGTATAGATTCAACTTTTCTACTGACAGTTTACCTGTACAAAGCTACCAAGCACCTATTCATCTTATTATTCTACAAGCATTGGCAACTTAGAACACATTACCCGTGGCCAAGCACCGTAAACCCTCGCTCATGGCTTTTACGACTGGCGCAGAATGGAAAACACCTGATGCCTTTTATGTGTTTTCTTCCTGTTCAGCATAAAAAGTTTAGTTGCCGGGCAAATCTACTTTCGAGTCTGGAAAAGTTTCATAAAATCTTATTAGTAATTTGTATCCTTGTTTTTTATAATACTGTTTAAACTGGTCTCCGCTGCAGTGGATAGGAGGAAGCGGGCGCAAGTTTGTAAATTTACTTAAAAACCTCAACTAATTTTCCATGCATTCAAACTTTTCCCGGGCTCTAAAACTCAGCCTTGGTAGTTACTCTGTTTTCATAAGTACCGTTTTTTTTATATAATTTATTAGCAATGATGGTCTATAGTAGAAGGAACGTTACTGTTGTCGCGAATGAAATTTAATCTTTCTGAAAAATGCATGAACGCAATGCCAGTGGTATCTAAGAGAAAAAAAACCTAGTGAGAAAAACTGTTAATAATCTAGCAGATAAGATAGTTGGTTCATAACCAGGTCAATGCCAAAAATTGAATGACGATTACAAACTGTAAGATAAAGCGTAGAACACCCTCCTACCCGATGGACCAACCACAGTGATACAATCGCAGAAAATCGGTGGATAGAAGTCTCAAACTTTTCTTCCGGGTAAAAAAAGAGGCCTGTATTGAGTAGTAGATATAAATCATAATCATCAGTCTGTAGAAGTCCACAGCCACACGTTTCCAGGAAGAATGATTCTGAGCCCTTTCCATCCATCGACTTCCCGCGGTCCTAACAGTGTCGTCAGTCCATCGGGTACATGCAGATGATGACGATTCGACTGCCGTCACAGCTCAGTTCGTAGTAGCCCTGCCTTCTGCGCTGTAGGTGGTGGGTTCGATCTCCAAGAATAACCATTTGTCATTAACGTATATGTTAGTACTCTGTCTGGGTGTTATATTGTATTCAAAGTTTACAAAAAAAAGTATATAAGTATTCTATCAGTCATTTGGTTCTCATAGTACAAGCTAAGCTAAGTTTGGGGCTGTTGGTGTAAAAATAACACTAAAATGAAATTATATTAAACCAAAAGTATTATGGTCATATAAAAAAGATGGCTTGAAATGAATTTCAAACAATCTTTTTCATTTTTCAGCGCAAGAATGCCTGTGTAAAGCTGACAAAAACTGTAAAACAGGATATAAATATATGAATGAATACTCTTTTGTGTATAATTGTCTGCGTGTGGTCAAAGGTAAATCTCTTGGAGTATTCCTATTGTGTGGACACACAATGCTCTAGAGCCCTTACAAACTTTATCCGAGAATTTCCTTTATAACGATCCAAAACTGTAAGCCACCATTTTATTATTCTCTGAAGACGTGATAGGTAGTTCAGTGTCGTGTAAATATAAACCTTGTGTCCTTGACATACGAACTAAAACTCAGTACGGATAGTCTTATTTTCAGTATTACTATCGAAATATATTTAAAACATTTTGCGGATTACAAATAAATATTTTAAAATTTCTGTTGTTGTTTAAAATGTTTATTGAAGTTTACAAGTGTTTTACGTATTAAAAAAAGGCAAGATAACTTTTCATTGAGCACTACCATTCCCACATCACACACAGGTTAACTGGAAGAAAATGGTAATTAGCATTAATATCGCCAAGTACTTTCTTTTTGTACAATAAAGAATTTTCTAATCTAATATAACTTTTCCTAAATTGATGTCTTCACGTCAGTTGATAATTTCACTTACTTTTTGAATGATTGTCGTATTCATATATTTAGCACCTCTTTGAAACCATTTTGAAAGTTACAAATTGTATCCATCCTAGTGCAGCTGACTGTACTTTATTACGCTTAGATTTATGATGTAACTTTGTGTACACTAAGCGTTTTATCTCAACTTTATTATGCACAGCAAAAGAATGCCGTCTGTTTTTCCGGTCAGGTTTAATTTGGATGTGTTCGAGAGAAAAGTGAATAGGTATCTTCTAGGTAAGCGTGGTACACCGTCAACCGCATCACCACTTAACATCAGGTGAGATTGCGGCCAAAATTTTACCTATAAACTGTAAAAAAGAAAAAACAAACAAAGTCAAAGTCAAAAATCATTTATTCAGTAATATCCGCAGGGATCATCTTGAAACGTCTTAAATCTAGGTGAATCTAAGCGCCAGTTCCTCGCGACCAAGCCTAGAAGAACCGGCAAGAAATAATAAAGCCTTACTCACTAATCTATCTTTCAAAGATTTCAATAAAATATTTTCTAACAGAAAATCAATCGTGAACACATAAATGTCTGAATAATAAAGATCTCTCTAAATCTCACAAACAAACACATTACCCATTAAAATGTACAATGCTCGTGTTTTGTGGTTTTGCGTAAGCTGTAAATGTTAAATGTGGATGAAAATACATGTATTTTGGATAGAAACGGGATCACGGGTCGAACCATGCAACAACACATGCATGACATGGGTCATGGCGCATGCAACTGTGCCGAAATATTGGGAAACAATCAAACACAAAAATCATGGTAAATATCCCGTTTCTATCCAAAATATTGATCAAAACCATGATAGTTTAAAAAGAAAATACATGTATTGAAAGAAATTGGAAGAAAATAGGAATAAACAGATATAAACATTTTATTGATAACTTTTTCAAATTATAAGTCATAAATTAAGGTTTTACCCTAGGTAAAACAGTGCATTAAACATAGGTTATTATTATACCTAGGTAATTATATTTTAATTAAAAAATCGAATAACATTTTTACTAATTAAATAATTTATATAATTAGAATTAAAAACTTATTCTTAAAATCACTTTCTCCGAGCGCTCGATACCTGTAACAACCTAGTAAATAATAAAAAGTTTTAAGTAGGTACTTTTGTCATAAATATAAGACTGATTTTGTAATCAAAATTTTTTATTTATTTAAGATTCTTTTGTGTACTTAATGTGTTTAAAGAATTGTTTATTGTTATACTGTTGATTTTGCTTAAAGTTTTACGTATATTTGCGATTTTTTTATCAAAATAAGTTTTTTTTATTTTTCTCAACCCAACAGGAACTATAAAAATAGGTAGTTAATAAGTACAAAAAAGTCGATAAAAAAAGGTTGTTAGTTGCATAGTAATATTACACGGCAAAAATATAATTATGATCCGTTGGCACAAAATTAAATTCAAAAAAGCAGTTGCATCTGATCAATGATCTGATGGGAACTTTTTGTTTGATCAGATGCGACCACAATCTGATCATATGATCAGATGGGAATAACCCGTCAAAAGGTTTAGGTAGTAGAGTACTATGAAAGGTTAATCTGGGGAAATATTACCATGCACTTCTTAATTCTAATCTCTTATTGTGTTCACCCCTGTTCATCTAACGACCAGTGTGGCGCGGCGGGCGTAAGTCCACCTGCGACGCAGGAGGTTATGGGTTCGATTCCCGCCTTGGGATAAATGTTTGTACAATCTGCAAATATTTATTCCGGGTGATCTGGGTATTTTCTATGCATAATGAAAAAAATCTATGTATGTAATTGTAGTATTATATTAAGTATATCAGTCATCTAGTACCCATAACACAAGCTCTGCTTAGCTTAGAACTAGATGATGCTGTGTGGATTGGCCAGCATTATTTATTTATTTATCTAAAGTTTGATTGCATCATCATCATAAACAGCTCGTACTAATATACTGCTGGGCATAAGCCTTCTTCCTCAGACACCCTGACAGATTTTTAAGCCCTGAGTACATCGTCCAATTTGCAAAACGACTCCAATGTTTATATACCAACTAGCGGCCGCTCGCAGCTTTGCCCGCGTGGCAGTTTTTTCCCGTTCCCGTTATTTTTTCGGGATAAAATCATAGTAGCTTTATGCACGCAAAGCCTCAGCCCGATTGGTTTAAAATTGACAAAGTTTCATACAAACTTTCATCCCCTATTTTATCCTCTTAGGGGTAGAATTAGTCAAAATCCTTTCTTAGTGGATGTCTACGTCATAACATCTACCTGCATGCCAAATTTTAGCCTGATCCATCCAGTGGTTTGAGCTGTGCGTTATAGATATATATATTATTATAGATATATATATTATAGATCACTATGTCAGTCAGTCAGTCACCTTTGAGTTATATATATTTAAGATATTTAACAAAAACATGAAATTTAAATAATGTACATCTTTTTAATGTTTATTCTTAAGACAAAATTCGCGTGGGTATCTATTTCAAATCTATTTTATTGGACGCTATCCAAATATACAATATCAATAAATATATTGACATGTGAAAGTGAACTGTCGGTGATTGATTTAAGGATGACTTTTGGTTGAAAAGCTATGCAGATGACACTTCTGTAAGCCATGAAAGATTACTGTCAAAATACCATGCAAAATTATTTATTCGATATTTTTAGTGAGCGAGTGTATACAACTGTTTATAAATTAATTTGTTAGGTTTATTTACAGTTTGAATAAAATACAAACATGCGTTGGTTTATTATAATTGTAGAAATGACATCATTTTAAAATATCATTTCACGTCACACGTAAAACTTAGTTTTAGTAGCAAAGCTATAACAGGGCTCGTTAGGGGAAATACTATCATCATAGGCCTATTTCTGCCGCCAACGTAATTACGCTTGCAGGTTTTAACTAATATAATATTAATTTGATTGCAAGTGCTGTAAAAGTTGCGCATATACGTTTACAATTTGAACTAACAGGGATTGAAGTGGCAAAATAGTACTGTATACATTGAACCGTCTACTTTACACTTTACCGTCTGTTTTTAAATTGTTTCGTTTGGTGGTGTAAATACCTATATATAGTGTTTACAGGCATCATATCTCAATTCGTAGTAGCCCTGCCTTATGTGCTGTAGGTGGTGGGTGTTCAATCTCAACCAAGAACAAATATTTGTGTGATAAACATACTAGATGTTTGTTTTGTGTCTGGCTGTTAATGTATTCTAAGTATGTATTTATAAACCATTTGGTTCCCATATTACAAGCTTAGTTTGGCGCTAAAGAGTATTGTATGAGTTTTTTTTTTTTTTTTTTATTTAATCTAAATATTTTAGTAGCAAAAAGTGCGACCACTTGGAGATTTTTTTATACAAACTTCAACCCCCCGCTGAACCAGTTTAGAGGTAAATTTCGTGAATTTCTTTTTTAGCACACCTTTCTACATACCAATACAAACTTACCCTGAAAATTTAAAGTCTCTACAACCAGTGATTTGGTTTGTGCGTTGTCTGTATAGTAATAATAATGCTAGACAATCCACACAGCATCATCTAGCCCCAAGCTGAACAGAGCTTGTGTTATGGGTCCTAGATGACTGATATACTTAATACATTACATACATAGATATTTTTTATTATACATAGAAAATACCCAGAACACCCGGAATAAATATTTGCAGATCGTACACACATTTACCCCAAGGCAGGAATCGAACCAGCAACCTCCTGCGTCGCAGGTGGACATTCGCCGTCGCGCCACATCGGTCGTGGTGTGGTGGTAAATCAGTCAGGACCAAGATTCTTATAATTGGTATAGATTATATCAAATATTTATAAAATCTTGAGCTAAGGACTATAAAAACGTTATTTTAGGTACTTTGTTAATGCAAAGTGGGATATAAACTAGTGGGTAGTACTTCCACATACAAAAATATTTCAGTAGAAAAAAATTGGCGCCAACAAAATGTCTACTTTAAATAATTACATACGTTTTTCGTATATTTAACATCTTTCGTCTCGCTAAACTCTGTTAATAATAATATCTCATCTAATTCTGTATCGTCATAAACCTAATTCTACTGCTGAACATAAGCCTCCCCCATGTTTAGGGGGTTTGCTGTAGTCATCACGCTTGGCAGGCGGATTAGTACCTACTCAGGAGATGTAACTACTTATCTACTGATTTGTTTTCTTAGTTGCCCCCCATGACATGCATTAGAGGTAATGAGGGATTCTATTCTTGGCCGTGACTACCACCGCTAATGCTGTATGTTAAAAGCCTAAGTTCTCATAACTTCCGTACCTATTTCTGTCTTCAAGTGGAACGCATTGCTGTGTTCCGGTTTGAAGGGAGGTTTCGGTGAAACTACAGGAATGAGGCTTAACACCAGTATGCCTCAGGTTGGTGGACGCAGGGTAGGCATGCATCTAACGTACGCGACTTATAAGACAATGCTTTGTTATAGGTGATTGTTACCACTCAACATCAGGTGGGCCAAATGCTTGTGCCACAGGAAGTAGCATAAAAGAAAAATGTCATGCCCGTTCATCATTGTTATGAATACTTGATCACTGGTCACATACAAACTCATAGCAAAAACTGTCCGTGTGTATATATACATAGATAGCTACATTAGTTTACGAATGAAATGAGAAAAAACTATAAACAGTTTTAAGTTCAACCTAATTACAACCGTGTTACCTAGTAAATAATGTCACTAATCATCAAAACAAAATAAAAGCTCGCTTCTTAAGTGATCTAATTTACCGAGACGGATTTTTTACGCCAACCGGAAACCGGAACCGGTTTTTTTTTTTTTTATTTTTTTTTTCTAGGGGTATCATTGATCGAAGAAAAATGTGTTTAAAATTATGACAGATATTTATCTTACTACGGCCTACGTTTATTACCATTTTTGAGAATAATTGTTATTATAACGCACCATTCTGAATTTTAACACTCACAGCGTAAAGCTTATTTTGGATTGCAACAACCTTTAAACTGACTGGGACAAACGGCTGAGTTGACAACGCATGCAGATGAAAAATGCTTTGTTCGTAAAAGTACGAGTTGACAGATGACGGATTTAGTCCATCATGCTAGCTGGCTTTTGACAGTTTGACAGTTTACTTGTCAGTACAGTCAGCATTGGCAGTTTACAAAAATAAATAAATATTTGTAGACATTTTTAAACATCATAATTTAGCCCCAAACTAAACATAGCTTGTACTATGGGTATTCTATCAGTCATCTGGTACCCATAAAATGCTTAGTTTGGGGTTAGATGGTGTTGAGTAAAAATCTCCATAAATATAAAAAAAAACTAGTTCTAAACTCAGCACAGCTTTTATGGGAACTAGATGACTCATCATCATCATCAACAGTCTGTAGAAGTCCACTGCTGGGCATAGGCCTCTCCCACTCGTTTCCAGGAAGAACGATTCTCAGCGTTTTCCATCCATCGACTTCCCGCGGTCCTAACAATGTCGTCAGTCCATCGGGTTGGAGGACGTCCTACGCTTCGTCTTCCATTTTGTAGTTGCCATTTGAGAACTTTTACTCCCCAGCAGTTGTCAGTTTTAAAAGTTACATGTCCTGCCCATTTCCATTTCAACTCACTGATTCTGAGAGCTATATTGGTAACCTTGGTTCTTCTACGGATTTAGATAGATAGAAAGATAGACAACTCTTTATTGTTCACCACACAGAAACATAATACAGGACATATACACAGCTTGGTTAAACAATGGGCGACCTTATCGCTGAAAGCGATCTCTTCTAGGTAACCTTTATTCTGATTTCTTCATTTCTGATTGTATTTCGCAGTGAAACTTTCAGCATCGCTCTCTTCATAGTCCGTTGTGCGACTTTGAGAATCAATCTAACATTATGTTTATAAACACCCAGATTATAGGTATATAAACTTTTTTGCTGACTGTACTTGAAGCACCAGTTTTGGGATCCAGTGCCTATTCATTTGGGTTTTACAACGGACTCCTAAAAAATAACGATTCATTTTCTGTGAGTGTTGGAAGCACCACAACTCTTTTATTATGTAGTGTTATATTTTCCTGCGTAACTAATTAAGGTGGCACTTGTCGCTGACTCGAACTCTGCTAAAAGGCGAGGTTCATTCTATATAATAAGTTTTTTATGTGAAAAAAGAGGATTAGTGTTGCGTTGTACAATTTGCTGATGGAACAAGTATATGGCCCACCTGATGCTAAGTGGTTACCATAGCCTATAACAAAGTATTGCCTTGTAGGTCACGTTAGTTAGGAACGTGCCTTACAATACACTGCTCTGCGTCGATCAACCTGAGGCATACAGGTGTTAAGCCTCGTGTGCCTGTAATTACACCGGCACTCACACCCTTCAAACCGGAACACGCTGCGCTGCTTGGCGGCAGAAATAGGCATGGTGGTAGTAGGTACTTCCCCGGACGAGCCCTTCACTAAGAGCTCTACTACTACTAACACTATGTGTACACTAACAAGTTTTTAATCTCTCCTACGAACCGCATTTTAGGAGGGAGAGAGAGAGAGAGAAGTGATCCTTATTTATAGAGGCTTATGTGGTTGATCCAGATGTCAATATTGAGTCATCCAGTTCGAACAGAAGAAACACTACAGATTCACCAACCATACTTTTGTTTTTTTTTACGACTTGCTAATGGAACTAGCAAACAGCCCACCTGATGCTAAGTGGGTACATCACCACCATCTATCCTTATAACATCATCATCTATAACATAGCTTTGCCATGTCTTTAGGAAAATGCCCTAAAATGCACTGCCGCCAAGCAGCTTGCTGTGTTCCGATTTGAAGGGTGTAGTTACCGGTGAAATTATAGGCACATAAGGCTTAGCACTTAGTCAAGGGAAGAATTGGTATAAAGTCGCTTAAGATCGAGATAGGTGGAAAATTTTAGGGAAAACCTTTGCCCAGCAGTGGGACACAATAGGTGAATTAAAAAAAAAAGAAGGCTTACCACCTGTATGCTTCAGGTTGATAGACGCAGAGCAGTGTATCCTTACAAACGCACCTACAACCTACATGGCAATGCTTTATTATAGGCGATGGTAACCACTTCACATCAGGTGCGCCATATGCTTGTTCCATCAGCATATTGTATAAAATAAAACTTGCTTAACGGTAACAAAAAGCATGGTGGTAATTTTACTAACGAGTTCACAAAGACTTCTACTACTAAATCAAGTTTATAAAACGCAACACACGATATAATCTCTCAAAATTAAGTATACTTCATTTTGAGCGGATATGCATTTGCATTGTCCATTGTACCGAGTGAACCAGTGTTATGTGGTTTGGCAACCAGTGCGTAACTAATTACTCATTATGACATTTAACGCTCGCCGATCTGAGCGGCCGTGTGTAGTACGAGTATAAATTGTATAAATATATACGAATTATTGAAATCTTTGTCCTGACTGACTGACTGGCATATAGGTAACGCATAGTTTTTAACTACTGGTCGTGGACATAAAATTTTCAGCAGTACATTGTAAGGCACGATTTTATATTTATCGTGACCTGCAAGGTAATGCTTTGTTATAGGTGATGGTAACCATTTAACACCAGGTGGACCATCCGCTGGTTCCATCAGAAATAACATAAAAAAACGCGCCAGAAAATGGGCAGGATCTACTGTGTCACGTCACGTCATGAATCTAAATAAATCCACTACTGGATTTAGGTTCCATGACGTGAAGGTTCGTGATATGAGAGTTTCATAGCCCCCCTTATTTGGAGGTGAGGAGGGGGAGGGCCACCACACTTGACCGCAGTTTCGGTGTTTATTACTCAAAAGATTTTCTGTGTAAAAAGCTACATTTAACGTTTCACGTTTTGATGTTAGTAATCCTACTTTCTACTATAATTATTATAAACGCGAAAGTTTGTAAGTATGGACGGATGGATGGATGGATGTATGTTTGTTACTCTTTTACGCTCTAACCAGTGGACCGATTTGGATGAAATTAAGAATAATTATAGATTACAACCTAGATTAACGTATAGGTTACTTTTTATCCCAAAAAATAACGGGAACGGGAAAAAAACTGCCACGCGGGCGAAGCTGCAAGTGGCCGCTAGTAAATAATATAGCAAACCTTGACTGTCTCTGACTAGTGGAACATTCTGCGCGGAATGCTTGAGTTTCATTTGACACAATAAAAATATCACAAAAACAATAATCAACAAAATGAACGAAAACAGTGATGCACAAACGAGCTTAATAACAAAGGTTATTTAAAAATAAATGGTTATAATTTTACAATACAACGATATGCAAGACAAAACGTTATCATAACTTTAACACTTTATAACTGAATATGTGCCAGTGTTGTGTTGACGCATAAATAAAAACAAACTCAATTTGGATTCCAAATGTAAACACAATAATCATTTGCATTCGTATTCATGCCATTTATTTGCATGAATGAATTGTCATGCAATAAAAACACGCGTGCATCGATTTACAAGCAAGCTAAAATTACTCGTATGCTTTTATAATACGGAACACTTTGATTCATTAAAGAGTTTTACTAGACCAAGAACATTAATCTGTAATGTTTTATTTTTAGTTTACTCAGTGTCCTTTCTTATTATTATAAGTATAAAATAGCAGAGAAAAAAAACTACTATCAAGCTGTGACCTTCTTAAATCATTTGGTATAAAAAAATAGGTTCATGTCATGGTACTATAAGTACCTACCCACGGATTCATTGAGTATATCTAATAAGGATTATCAGAGATAGGTACGTTCAAATATTACATTTGGTACTTACCCACATTTTGCAGTAGCTGGTTTCCATATTTGTAAATAAATAAAAAACCTTGAAGTTATTTTCTCCATAACCTTGCTGAAATTGGAGCTAGAGAATATTTTTATATATTTTAAATTACCTTCTAAATCTTTGTTTTCAAAGACTCATAAAACCAGAGCAAAACATGCCAACATTGTACTTAGGTTTTAAAGAGCAAAATGACAATCAATTATTTAGTTTATTGTTTTTGGCTCGGGTTAATATTCGTTCACCGCGGTAGCCGTGTGTCACGTATAATAATAATTAATGCTAGCACTATATTCGCTTGGTTTCTGACCACAGTCATTTCAGTGATGAAGCTTAAATATTATATTACAAAAAGTACTACAATGTTGTTTAATAGTCTATTTTATGCTTTTAGAAGAGTTCGTTTACTTTTGTTTGCTAGTTTTTATAGTGCTTACCTAAAATTATTGCCTCGAGTGGGATTAAAACTCACGACGTTCCTCGTGATACGGGAATGCGATAACCATCTTCGTAACCGAGGATTCAAATGACTTGTAGATGGAACCACGATCGCTAAAGTACCGTATGAAACATTCCAAATCTTTTTTCCATCGAATCCTCGGTAGCGAAGTTGGTATCAAGGGGAAGGTCGTGGGTTCAAATCCCACTCGAGGAAATAATTTTTAGGATGATTAAAATCTTAGTTTACTAATTAGTACAATATATTTACAAAGAAAATTATAGCTAATACAAGTATTTATAATTGGTATGTACAAAATACATGTGAAACAGTTGAGCTATCTACAGACCGCTGCAAACGATCTAAAGGTAACTCAACTGATCCAGATCAGTGCCAATCGGAAGTGTTCCCAAAACACTGGCTGCAGCCACGCTGAATGGCAATGCTGATTCGTTGTACCAAATACTCACCAGCTCTCGGGTCACGCGTCGCTTCGACCAGACGCCCCGTTTACGTTAGTTTACTTACTTTTCCATCTGTGTGTCCGGCGCAGTATTACGCTAATGACTACTTTGTTTCCGTATATAGACATGATATGAAATAATTTTATTAATGATACGAACATGACGTTATAAAGCGTGACTCGAATTCAAGTTATCATCTTTGTTACAATTTCTAACAGTTAAAAACTCGCCCATTGTTGTAAATTACATACTTAATACTGTTATGACATGAAATTAAACCTACGCATTAAATAATGGGTTTGAATAATGTTGACCATGCTTAGATAAAAAAGCATTGGTGGTCTAGTAGGAGCCGATCCTTCTTATCCTTTGGTTGTGGGTTTGAATACGGTTACGGCGCAACGCCAGTACTCTTAAGCGGTGGTAAACAATATTGTGAGGAAACCTGTGGCTTAGTCATTTTTGTGGAATTACGGTGATAATATACACAGCCAGTTTTTCGTAGCCCTGCCTTCTGCGCTGTAAGTAGTGGATTCGATCCTCACTGAGAACAACATTTTTTTTTTTAATAATAATGCTGGACAATCCACACAGCATCATCTAGCCCCAAGCTAAGCAGAGCTTGTGTTATGGGTACTAGATGACTGATATACATAATAGAATACATTACATACATAGATATTTTTTATTATACATAGAAAATACCCAGAACACCCGGAATAAATATTTGCAGATCGTACAAACATTTAACCCAAGGCGGGAATCGAACCCGCAACCTCCTGCGTCGCAGGCGGACATTCGCCCGCCGCGCCACATCGGTTTATGTAATGAACGTAAATGTTTGTTCTGTGTCGTGGTGTTATATTGTATTTACTTCTTTTAATAAAACGCTTTTAGTATTTATGATAAAACAAAACTAAAATGTTTCCTGTTTCACAAACTATGCAGATGTTTTTCATTATTTTTCTATAGGGCTTGGTCGTTGTTCAAGCGGAAAGCGGAAACTGCAAGATTGGCACAGTTTCATCGCCAATGATATAATTTATACCAGTTATAAGAATCTTTGTCCTGACTGACTGACTGACTCACATATAGGTACACAACGCATAGTCTGATCTAAACCACTGATCGTAGAGACTAGAAATTTCTAGGGTATTTTCGTCATGGTGCGTAAAAATGTACTTAGAAAAGAAGGAGAAAGTATTGTTTATGTTTTCAAATATCTTGAATTAAAATCAGTTTAGTATTTACGTTTTAAATCAAAATAACTAGAAAAATATGTATTTTAAATAAAAGTTGAAGTCGGTTTAACAGTATTTTTGGAAACTTAATTATTTTTACGCATTTTTCAATAAAATTCATTCGTTCTCGTAAAAACGCAATCTTAAGTTTTAGTTCCTATACGTCTACACAGCCGATTTAAAGATCTCTAGCTGATATAGCGGCCACGCCCTATCCACTAAAATGTATTTAAGGAATTTTTCTCGGCATTTCGGGCAAGCGCCGTCTGAAATATGAAAAATGCCGTGTTGAAATAGCTCCCAATACGCCCGGGGGCTTGCCATCAAATTAATCTCACTTGGGGTAACTGGGCTTTTAATTAAAGTGATGGAGTTTTTATCGCAGAATATTGGCGGATTTTACTCTCGCTCGGTGTGTGAAGTTTAAATTAATGACATTTTTAACTTTGACTTCGCGGTGTTTGTTTTGGGGTTATAGGCACTTTCGAGGTTATAAGTAATATTAATGGACTACCAAAACGCGCGCAATATCGTCCACGTGAAGTTATTTTCTTAAGAACTTCAAACCCTTATGCACTGGTTATTTCAACTACGTACTAAGACAAATATACCCTGAAAATGTCAAGTATCTATGATTAGTGGTTTAGGCTGTCCGAAGTCCATATGTCAGTCAGTCAGGATAAAGATTCTTATAATTGGTATAAAGATAAAAGATAAAGATATTTATTTGATTTTTTTTTTAGATTTTATAATTGAAAAGGAACCATTATCCAGCAATATAGGAAAATGGTTGATGAAATGAAATGTCTATTCTCTGTCTGAGAACATCTGTCATAGCAACCCCGTATTTATTCCTTGGGTTCGAATCCGGGACCAACCATCTCCAGTCCAGTTGGTCATCCAGCCATGATAGGTGCTTCCAACCGGCGAAGAAACAGCAGTAACCTGTGTCATGTCAGTTTCACGCAAACTATTTATCACTATTTTTTTTTATGTGACTTGTTAATGGAACAAGCAGATGGCCCACTTGATGTTAAGTGGTCACCATTACCTATAACAGAGCATTGCCTCGCAGGCCACACTCATTATAAACGTGCCCTCACGATGCACTACTCTGCGTCCATCAACCTGAGGCATACAGGTGTTAAGCTTCGTGTGCCTGTAATTACACCGGCACCCATACTCTTCAAACCGGAACACATCAAGCTACTTGGCGGCAGAAATAGGCACAATACAATAGAGTTATAAAGATTACTTATATTTCACGTTACACTACGTATTTTCTGCTGAAACCTGCTATTTATTTCACATAAAAACGAAACAAAAAGCGAGCAAAGAAATAATCAATAAATAAAACTACCTGAACACGCAACTCGTAAATCCGAACCTTTCGTAGACAAAATTGGCGAAAAACTCAGATACGCACGCAGAGGGAGCAAAACAAAAGCGCGGGAAAATGGCCGAATGTCAGACAATGGTATAAAAAGTTTCATTACACTCGACACGACCTTTTACTAAATGAAGCATTCTGTATTGTATGCGCCTTTATTGGAGTTACAGCCTCTTCTTGCCCCGGAACTTGAACAAGTAGAAGTGTAATTGTACTTGGGTTAATAATAACAATAATAATGCTAGACAGTCCACACAGCAATATCTAGCACCAAGCTAAGCAGAGCTTGTGTTATGAGTACTAAATGACTGATATACTTAATACAATACACTACATATATAGATATTTTTATTATACATAGAAAACACCCAGAACACCCAGAATAAATATTTGTAGATCGTACAAACATTTATCCCAAGGCGGGAATCGAACCCGCAACCTCCTGCGTCGCAGGCGGACATTCGCCCGCCGCGCCACATCAGTCGTCAATCTGTATTGTATGCGTAGTACTAAACAAATACAAATTACAGGCACATGAGGCTTAACACCTGTATGCCTCAGGTTGATGGACGCAGAGCAGTGTATTGTAGGGCACGTTCCTAACTAACGTGACTTACAAGGCAATGTTTTGGTATAGGTGATGGTAACCCCTTAACATCAGGTGGACCATAAAATCATGCCTGTTTCCCACGGGGTAGGCAGAGACCACGGATTTCCATTTACTACAAGACTGGCATACCTCTTTTGCTTAATTTACTCCCATAACATTCTTTATTACATGCTTAACATTATTATTGATTTGTAAAAGGAGCGTACAAAAAACGTTTTTTTTTTGACAGCTTTGAGACAGTAATAACTTAATTACAAATTCTACTAATATTATAAACGCGAAAGTTTGTAAGTATGGATGGATGGATAGATGGATGGGTGTTTGTTGCTCTTTCACGCTCTAACCAATAAAGCGATTTGGATGAAATTTGGTATAAATATAGATTGTAACCTAAACTAACATATAGACTACTTTTTATCCCGAAAAAATAACGGGAACGGGAAAAAACTGCTACGCGGATGAAGCTGCGAGCAGCCGCTAGTTATAAATGAATCTATAGAAAAATACTACAGTCTATATTTCCGTTTGAAGGTCTGCCTTTAAAATTATAGGCACATGAGGCTTAGCAACTATATGCTTGTATGCAGTGTTCCACTTCCATCAACCTGAGTGCTGGAGATCTTGAGTCCGATCTCTTGGGGATGTGAGGTGCTGCGATTGAAAACACTTTAAAAAACTGTATTGCCAGTTTATTGGTTTTGTTTTATACACTGTACACCTTTTAAATGTATTACTAGCGGTTCTGTGAGAACAGTTGACCTTGCGAGCCCTTATAACTAATAATAATAATAAATAATGCTGGACAATCCACACAGCATCACCTAGCCCCAAGCTAAGCAGAGCTTGTGTTATGGGTACTAGATGACTGATATACTTAATACAATACATTATATATATAGATAATTTTTATTATACATAGAAACACCCAGAACACCCGGAATAAATATTTGCAGATTGTATAAACATTTATCCCAAGGCGGGAATCGAACCCGCAACCTCCTGCGACGCAGGCGGACATTCGCCAGCCGCGCCACATCAGTCGGTAGCCTATGAATTTGTTATGAGAGCCGTAGTGGCCTGTTTGCCGGCAAGATGAAAGAGAGCGAGCGCGACAGAGAGCGAGACAAGGACAACAATATTTGTTATGACTTTTGACAGTGACATTAGATTTAGGATGACAATACTAAACACTGAGGTATACAAGGTTTTGTCCTTCTATTAGATAAAAGCCTTTCCTTTGAATAAAACATTGTAAAAAATAACATCATAACTCACGTGTTCCAATATCAAAAATGGTGCAGCATTGTGTGTAAAATAGATATTAGAATCGTATCGGCCGATGTAATTTACACCGTTGTTGTTGAAATGGCGGTTTTACAATTAAACGGTAAAATCGTTCGCTTTGTTCTGCCTTTTGATAACATTGTAACTATTGTGAATGAGGGTTGATTAAAGGGATTGTACCATCTGATATTTCTGAAATTGTTCAATTGTGGAATGTAATCTACGTAGTCTCTAGACACAAGCATTGCCTGTGGTTTGGTACTTACATTACCCAGCTCTAGATTTCTTGATGTTTAAGAGAGGTAGCGATAGCACCGTATTAGAAACGTTCCAAATCTTATTTTCGTCGAGGCATTTGAATCCTCGGTAGCGAAGTTGGTATCGCATCCCCGTATCAAGGGGAAGGTCGTGGGTTCAAATCCTACTCGAGGAAAATAAAAATAAGATTATAATAAATATATAAGATTTTTATATTATCCCAAAATATTTTTGGGATAATATAAAAATCTTTGTGTTTAAGAGAAGTTGCTTAGAGGTATGTTCAACATTACATTGGGAATATGGCCTTATTTTTTTATTTTTTTATTTAAGAGCTCTTTGTGAAGGGCTCGTCCGAGGAAGTAATACCACCATGACTATTTCTGCCGCCAAACAGCTTGCTGTGTTCCGATTTGAAGAGTGTGGGTACCGGTGAAATTACAGGCACGACCTACGAGGCAATACTAAAACTACGCCACGCAGGCGAAGCTGCAAGCGGCCGCTAGCTTACAATCTATACAAGTAAATAAAATTGAAGTGTCTGTTTGTAATATTAAAATAACCGCTTTTTACTACACGCATATGAATGTATGCGATACATATACCAAAATATCATTTTTTTAAATTTTTGTCTGTCTGTTTGTTACGGATAATCTCTGAAACGGCTGGACCGATTTCGACGGGACTTTCACTGGCAGATAGCTGATGTAACAAAGAGTAACTTAAGTTACTTTGTATCCCGAAAAAATAACGGGAACGGGAAAAAACTGACACGCGGGCGAAACTGTGAATGGCTGCTATTTTATGCCGTATTAACGCCATCTATTGGCGACATCGAGTACCTACTACTTTAGTTAAGATTTGTAAGTAAAAATGTTTACCGCCCAACGAAGTGGGCACGGGTCAGCTAGTATTGCATAAAATTTAATGAAAAATGTAAACACAGCAACCGCCTCACTAGCAGTGCGATAGCGTGTAAACTGATGCTAAGCAGCATGTGATCTTGCGTTGTCAATATACCAAAGCTTCATAGGGGTGTGTCTGACCCAAGCATATTGCTTACGTGGGTTATTGCAAAGCCTTGTTCTAGCAAAACGGCAACCTTTTGTGACAGTTGTTATGGAAAAAACACACTTTTGTTATCAGTTCATCATCATAAACCTGTAGAAGTCCACTGCTAGATAAAGGACGTCCTATGTGGCGCCACGGACAAATGTCCGCCTGCAACGCAGGAGGTTGCGCGTTCGTTTCCCGCCTTGGGATAAATGTTTGTACGATCTGCAAATATTTATTTCGGGTGTTCTGGGTTTTTTCAATAATAAAAAGTATCTCAGTATGTAATGTATTATAATAGTAAGTATATCAGTCATCTAGTACCCATAACACAAGCTCTGCTTAGCTTGGGGCTAGATGATGCTGTGTAAATTGTCCAGTATTAATATTATTATTATTATTATTTTTTTTTTTTATTATATTTGTGGACATTTTTACACAACATCATCTAGCCCCAAACTAAGCATAGCTTGTACTATGGGAACCAGGTGACTGATAGAATACTTATAGACTTTGTTTTTTGTAAATACACACTTAGAATACAATATAACATCCAGACACAGAACAAACATCTATGTTCATCACACAAATGTTTGTTCTCGGTAGGAATCGAACCCACCACCTACAGCGCAGAAGGCAGGGCTACTACGAACTGAGCTGTGACGGCTGTCACATTATTTATATAGGTCTCTCCTATTAGTTTCTAAGAAGAATGATAAGCCTTTTTCATGGACCTATTTCCCGTGATCTTAGTAACGTCGTCACTCCATTGGGTAGGAGGGTTCTTACGCTTTGTCTTCTGGTTCGCGGTCGCCATTTGAGAACCTTTATTCCCCAGAAGTTATGGGTTCCATGAGCTATTATGACCTGCCCATTGCCACTTCAACTTTCTGATTCTTAGACCTATGTATCTTGGTTCTATTATGGATTTGCTTATCTCTAATTCTATCTTACAGTGATTTAATTTTATGCCACAAAATATGGCCTTGAATGGATTTGAACCCACAACTATTTTAACCATTATTTTTGAACCAGACATTGACATAACTATTTGATAGTGTATAAGATAATTGATAATGTATTTTCCTTTTATTATTTCAAACCTGACATTATTTTATTAATATTTGATTTGACATTGTTGTTTATTATATTTATTTTAATTGTATGCCCTAGATTTTTTAATATATATATTTTTTTAAGAATTTTTATTAGCTATGTATAACTTTTGGGCGTTTTGGTCTGTACTGTGAGCTCAAATTGTGTTTTCAGTAAATAAATAAATAAATAAATAACTCTCCCATTGATTCGAAGATGCGCTATTCAACTGCGCTATCGAGATTTCAATCAACCCGCTGAAATAAGTCTTAGTACAGGTAAGCACTATAAAACTAACAAATTATAAATTAAAGCACGGTGACATCTCTCGTTGATTCAACATGCAATTTCGGATATCGAGCAGCCTTTGATAGTATATCTTCAAGCATGTAGATGGAGCCACGGTCGCTAAAGTATCATTATTAAAAGTGGATTATGGCTAAGCGTGCTCCACCTTAGGCTGCATCTTCACTTTCCATTAGGTGTGATGGCAGCCAAACGCTTAGTTATCATTAATAAAAAAAAAACAAAAAAAAACATCCCAAGACTTGTTTTATCGGATCAATTGAACTCTCGATAGCGCAGTTGGTTAGCGCATCTCGAGGAAATATTTTTTGGTATAATATAAAATCTTTGTGCAAAGTCGTATGACGGACATCAAAAAACGGTTGTCGGTATTTGCGAAACCTAAGTCTTAGCCGACATTATGATAATGAAACTGCTTGGAATAAATAAAACGCTCCCCAGCTTATTGACTTCGCCGGCAGATTCCTAATCGGGACACGAACCTAGGACCTCCGTAACTGTAAACTCTGCCTGTTTAATTCCAGTTCAAAAAACTACCCTGAGTTTAATAAAAAAAAGCCTTTATTATTCCTTAGGTTTTAAAACTTAAAATAGGTTACCTAAAACTAAATTCTTACAAGCTAACTAAGGACCCCTCGGCGGGTATAGGCCACCTCCAACAGTTTCCATTCCTTCCTTTCTTTTTGAAGGAAACCCTGAGTTTACTTAGTTTACAAAAATGTTTAACAAAAAATAAATCTAATCTGAAGTAGGTACTACCTACTACCATATTTATCCCGTTAAGTAGCGCAGCGTGTTTCAGTTTGAAGGGTGTGGGTGCCGGTACGAAGCCAGTGGAACAAGCCTGATGGCCCATCTGATGTTAAGTGGTTACCGCCTTCAAACCGGAACACAGCAAGCTGCTTGGCGGCACAAATAGGTGGTAGTACTTCCCCAAACGAGTCCTACTATACTATACTATAAGAATTCTACTACTACTAACTTCAGAACAAAACTTTGAAGGCATAGTTATTGCAACTTTTATTAGTAGTAAAGCTCTTAGTGAAGGGCTCATCCGGGGCAGTACTACCACCATGCCTATTTCTGCCGCCAAGCAGCTTGCTGTGTTCCGGTTTGAAGTGTGTGGGTGCCGATGAAATTACAGGCACATGAGGCTTAACACCTGTATGCCTCAGGTTGATGGACGCTGAGCAGTGCATCGTAGGGCACGTGACATCAATGCTTTGTCATAGGTAATGGTAACCACATAACATCAGGTGGGAAATCGGCTAGTTCCATCAGCAAGTTTTATAAAAAAAAACTTTTGCAGACACTGAAGCCTACTCGCACTTGACCCTTATATTTTTCAATTACTTTATACGGGGTAAAGCTATAGCAGTGAATTCTAATTTAAATCGAAACTTTTCCAATGAAACCCTATCTGATTGAAATATCATGATTGTTTTTCTTGTAGATTGGATTATGTGAAAGGTTTCAATCCATTATTCAAATTTCAATAGATTAAATACTATAAATACTATACCAATTTAAAAATTGTTTGTCTTGTCTGCCTGACTGACTGACTGAATAGACAGCGTACAACCACTCATCGAAGAGACTTAACATTTTAGGGTTTATTTGTCTCGATGCGAGGTATACTAAAATTGTACCCCTAAACGGGGGCTTAGGTTATTTATGAAAATAATTTCATGCAGACGAAATATTATCGCTCTAAAGCGAATGAAGACTGTTTAGTATACAAGCCTTCCTTTGTTTAGTTACCCTTTGTACAATCACGAACAAAAGTGTTACGCAAACGTCACGTCAAAAAATCAAAAAAGAATCTTCACAAATACTTTACGTGCTTCGTAAACGAAGAAAATACAATCACAACACCTGTATTGCGAAATAAGCTAAGCTTTATTGTATTGTCTTAAGATTCAGTTTGGCTTGGATGTTGTTTTTGAAAATCTCAATAGTGGATCAGTTTTTATTTCAAAGATTTTATATTACCCCAAAAATAATATTTTAAGTGGGATTAGTTTTTTTTTTATTATGAAATCAATATGTGCTACGAAAAAATACTAGTTAATGAATCAAGCCACCTGATGTGAAGTGGTTATATCATTTGACATTATCAAGTATCTTGCAGACCACTTTGACGACCGATGTGGCGCGGCGGGTGAATATCAACCTGCGACGCAGGAGGTTACGGGTTCGATTCCCGCCTTAAGATACATTTTACATTTGTATGATCTGCAAATATTTATTCCGGGTGTTTTGGGTATTTTTAATGTATTTATATCAATAAATATCTATGCATATAATGTATTACATTAAGTAGGTACCTATATCAGTCATAAAAGATTTGAGGGGATATCTACCGTGCAGTTATTACCGTTACAACTACTTTGTAAACAAAAAAAACATATAAAAAAACGGAAACAAGCCGTAAGTTTCTTGCCGGTTCTTCTAGGCTTGGTCGCGAGGAACTGGCGCTTAGATTCACCTAGATTTAAAACGTTTCAAGATGATCCCTGCGAACATTACTGAATAAATGCTTTTTGACTTTGACTTTGCTTTGTGATTTAAGCCTTGAAGCTATTTCATTTTCATCTATTTTAAAACTGTCATCATTTCTTCAAGTTTTATCCGTTTTCCGGGACTCCAGAGAAATGGCGGGAAAAACAATAAAAACTAACGTGTCCCGTGGGTACTGCTGGGTAAACCAGAATAAATTGTGTTGTGGTACAGGCTCGAAGACTGTAGACAAGTGACATTCTACTAACGATATCGCTAGTAACGATTAGTATAAGTAAAGCTCTGTGAAAAGGTTTGCCCGGGGAAGTACCTGCTACCACCGTACTTATTTCTGTCACTAAACAGTGATAATTGACGACCGATGTGGCGCGGCGGGCGAATGTCCGCCTGCGACGCAGAGGTTGCGGGTTCGATTCCCGCCTTGGGATAAATGTTTGTACGATCTGCAAATATTTATTCCGGGTGTTCTGGTCCAGCATTATTATTATTATTATGATCATTATTATTATAATAATAATAAATAATAATAAATAAATAATGCCGGACGATCCACACAGCATCATCTAGCCCCAAGCTAAGCAGAGCTTGTGTTATGGGTACTAGATGACTGATATACTTAACACAATATTACATACATAGATATTTTCTATTATACATAGAAAATACCCAGAACACCCCGCGGAATAAACATTTACAGATCGTACAAACATTTATCCCAAGGCGGGAATCGAACACGCAACCGCCTGCGTCGCATGGACATTTGCTCGCCGCGTCACATTGGTCATGCTTAAGATGAGCACATGCGCTATAGTGCATTACCCTGCAGTGCACTTTAGGGCACGTTCCTAACTTGTTTGTTTTGTATTGTATCTAGTATCTCTCGCTTATGTTCTGTAGCTATAGTAACCACTATTGCCACTGACGACATTGTTTACAACATGCTCATAAATTAGTGTCAAAACTATTTATATACCTATGTACAGTCAGCTGCACTAGAATGTATACAAATCTAGACTTTTAAAACGATGTTATATTGTTCCAGTAAATATTTACATGGGAAAATCTCGAAACTTAAGTAGATTCACCAATTGATCTCATGTTTTTTAAGTTCTTGTTGTGAAAGATTTTTTTGGAATGCTGTGATACCATTTTTACTGTATACATTCTAGTGCAGCTGACTGTACATAAAAGAGTTACTTCCTCCGCGAGAATGCAATTAAATTAATAGTTCTCATTGTGCCCTATTGTTATAATTTTTCATTGCCACTAGTGACATAACGTTTAAAACGTTTTAAAACGTAGCATACCTTGCTTGTTTATACCCAGCAAATTCCTTTTTTTTTATTATTCCTTCTAGGTGTATGGAACGCCTGGAGTAGAAAGAGTCTTCTCCCGTTACTTCCATCTCGTTCGGTCTCTAGCGCCATGCATACAGAAGAGTGAATCTTTAACCTTTTCGAATTATTCCCCAAGTTTTTCTTGTTTATTACCCCAAAACCCCAAAGTGCCCCTCAAGTCCTAAGGGACAACGATATTGATACTTGAGCCCTTTGAGTCTCCCGATCCTCAGCTTAAGGGTCCCTTATGTGGGCCTGAAATTAAACCTTCAAAGGCTGGGTAAATCTTTTAATTTATTGACGAAAGCCCTTTGACCGAGTTTTAATCTGTGGAAAATTTACACGTTAGGTTTTAAGTGTGGTATTTAAACGATAAAACGTATTTTGAGACCTTTGATTTTGCTTGTGGCTTTTTTATGACAAGAAAAAATAGTAGTGGTATTTTAGTAGTAGGAGAGCTCTTTGTGAGAGGGCTCGTCTGGGGGAGTACTACCACTGTACCTATTTTTGACACCAAGCAGTGATGCTTGCATTGCTGTGTTTCGGTTTGAAGTCTGGGTGCTGGTAAAAGTACAGGCACATTAGGCTTCTTAGCCCTAGTATGCCTCAGGTTGGTGGTCGTAGGGTAAATCTTAGGGCACGTACGTAACATGCGTTACCGCCTAACATCAGGTAGGCTGTATGCTTGTTCTACCAGTAGTAGCATAAAAAAAAACCGGCCAAGTGCGAGCCCAAGTGATGAATAAGGATTCGCGAGATCTATCACTCTCACAGAACCACTAGTTTATCTAGGAGCTTGTGTGCTAATTTTCTTTCAAATCAGTTGAAAAATGCGATTATTGCCAAAAAAACAGACGGTGCAAAACCTTTTTTGGACAATCTAGATACTGCAGGTATATTCTTAGAAACGATAAACGAAGTTTCATAATATTATCGTTTTGTAATACACTGCGGGGTAACTAGGTAGCTATTATACAGTCAAGTCGACACTGCCTGACATGCCGCGTAGTGTAACTCAAAACGACAATACGAATTTTTTTTTATCGTTTCTAAGAGTAGATCTACTGAGTCGCTTCGCTTGCTCGGGCAATTTAAACTTTTTAGTCTATCGCCATTTTCAATTATGGGAAGGGGGAATGAGAGGAAGTTAGCTATAGTTGTATTTATAAAGGGATTTTATTCAAAGTTGAAGGAAAGTTGAAGTCACTAAGAAGGTTATTCTACACAAGATGTTGAAAAAGAAACAAACAGGATAATGAAAGGAGGATTTTCGAACCAAAACAAAACAAGTAGGTATTTCTTTATATTAAGCTAACAATTATAAAAATTGGAGAAAATATTTTTTGTTTCCTGGCTATGGTATTGACAGGCTTTTAGCTGCGGTTTTAAATAAAGCTGCTATCACAATTTTCTGACGTAATCGAGTTGCAATGAAGTTCCAAAAAATAACCTATAAAATTCAATATTTTTCGGGCGTATTCTGTAGCAATTTTGTTTTGAAATATTCAGCACTCTAAATCTATTATATTATTCTGAAAACGTTTCAAAAAGTTTTCTTTTTGAGAAAATATTATGTGTATTTGATGTCTCTTATTTGGACACCAAATCTTCATAGCACGTTTGTAGTCGGGTAAGAGCTTTCCGCGCATGACACAAGTCCCTCAAGATCACCCATCCAAAATGAAATCAAACTGTGGAAAAACTTTTATACGTGACTTGTTGCTGGAACAAACAGATGACCCACCTGATGTTAAGTGGTTACCATTACCTATTACAAAGCATTGCCTCGCAGGTCACGCTCATTATTTATTTATTATTATTTATTTATTGAATTTAATTAGAACGGTTTAAGAAACCAATTACACTAATTATTAAATTAAAAAACAGAACAGAAATAACAAATGTACACAAAATTAAATAATAAAAACGTCAAATTGTTACAAAAATAATAATAATAATAATAAAAAACAAAAATTTTATATATAACTAGTCATTAATAAATTACGTCATTATATCTGCCTCGCAGTACTTTAGGCATTCAGACAACAATTTCGTCCAGCTGTTTGCGAATATGTCGCAGTTTGGGTTGGTTCTTAGGAGCTGGTTGAGGGCAGTGAGAGTCCGAGGTATTGGGGAGCTTGCGCGCGCGACAGTACGACACGAGGGTAGGGCAAAAAGTTTACGTATTATAAACGTGTCCTTCCGAGGCACTACTCTGCGTCCATTAACCTGAAGCCTCGTGTGCTTGTAATTACACCGGCACCCACACCCTGCGTTTTACAAGTTTTTACAAAAAAAAGTATTTTATCAGTCATAATTATGGTTCACATAGTGGCTGCATGCTTAAGTTAGTTTGGGGCTAGAAATTTATTTATTTAATCGGAAACTGGTGCTTAGGGTTCAAAACTTCCATAAAACCGCTTTTTATTGATATTTACCGGTTTTATGTAGCATTTGGGGTTTACCAATACACCGTATATTTTAATTACCATCAAATGAATGAAATATATAATTCCGTTAAAAGTTTGCAGATAAATAATATTTTAATTGCTTTGTTTCAGATTTAAAACCGGAGCCGTTATAATATGCGAGGTAAGTTTAAGACGAACGATATGGTGCGGCGGGCGAGTGTCCGGCTACGACGCAGGTTGCGGGTTCGATTTCCGCCTTGGTATCTAAATAATCTGCAAATATTTATCTCGGTCGTTCTATATAATAAAACATATCTATGAATGTAATGTATCAATTAAGTCTTATCAATCATCTAGTACCCATAACACAAACTCGGCTTAGCTAGAGGCTAGATGATGCTGTGTGGATTGTCCAGCATTATTGTTATATTATTATTATTATTATGCATAGTAGGGCTTAATGATATTGTGTAAAAATGTTCTCAAAAGTTGATTTAATTATTCAAAAGACAAAGTAGCACATAACCACGACGCTTTAAGTCTTAAACAGCCACTTTCCAGAAGCTTTTCAAATAACGCTCGCATTTTGGTTTAGCTACAATCGACAAATTCAAATCTTTTGATCTCTGATGCTCTAGAATTTATCCACTTAGCTTTGATAATTTGCTTTTTCACGTTTAAGTAAACCTTGTGTTTTTTATCTTGATTTATCTAAAGAGTTTTTCTATCAAGTCAATTTTGACTCGTAATAGGGTAAGAATTTCTGACATCAATTGAGTTTGAGTTTCTTTGAAGGTTGGTTTTTTATGATGATTTGTCTATAACATAACTTAATAAACCAGTGTTCGTAAACATCTTTATGTTTATACTTAGGTTCATAAAATTTGTGTTTTATGAAAAAATCTGTTTAAAACCAAACACAAAAAAGTAAGGTATTTAGATAACTCTATCTGTACCCCGCTCACTCACAAATTCTCGGTGAAGATCTACCCGAGAGGGGTAAATTTAAAAACAGCGCTGGATGTAACCGTCCAGCTATAGCTGAATTTACGCCCTTTGCCCGCATCTAAACCTAAGACCAATAAATAAAATGTAAATCTCAGGAAGGTATAAGGCAATAAATGTTTTTTTTTTTTTTTATAAAATCTGTACCATAAAATTGGTCCGATCAAAGAATCTTTGAACTGACTGACTGACATATAGACAGCGCATAATTTAAGCCGCTCGTTCGTATAGACTTAAAAATTTCAGCATGTAGGTATTCGTCCTGATGCGTAGAAATTGATTACAAAAGGAGTTCATAGTTCAGTCAGGATATATATTCTTATAATTTGGTATAGTTAGTACAGAACAGTGCATCGTATGGCACGCTCCTAACAAATGTAACTTACTGTGTCATAGGTGTTGGTAACTATTTAACATCAGCCCGGCTTAGATGTGCATCGCGACAAAATTTTATCTACTCGGTATTTCGTGCAAAATAAAGATATCTCTTTATCTTCCTGTGCTAACATGCTAGTGCCAAAAATCTATCTCGATCTGTCAAATAAAGACTTAATATTTAGCTTATCTGTAGGTCTTTTCTAAAATTTCCATAGATAGAAAAGGTATCTCATATCAAGCGCGACATATTTTACGTTGCACATCTTAGCCCGGCAAGTGGACCATCTGCGTGTTTCATTTAGAAAGTTCTTTAAAAAAATAGGTATGTGACATAAAGATAAAATATGAAAATTTTCAGAAAACTCATCGCAAAAAATGTAAAATGTCTGTGTAACTGGCAACTTGCTGAACAAAACTGAACAAAAACTTTCAGCTTTCCTGTTAAGCTGGTTCTCGTTGGCACAATGCAAGCTAGAGCTTGCAAAAAGCTACCTTTCTGATGTGAATTAATTATTCTAACTAAGCTATACACAGGACTGCAGTGCGCCAGTGGACATTCAAATGAAAGGCTTTAACCCCATGTTCTTCACCTATTTTTGGACTCTTACTATAATAAAAACCAGCCAATGCGAGTCGGACTCGCGCACAAAGGGTTCCATACCATTATTCTACTCCTACTAATATTACAAACGCGAAAGCCTGTAAGCAAAGATGGATGGATGGATGGATGGATGTTTGTTACTCTTTCACGCTCTAACCAGTGGACCGAGTTAGCTAAAATTGGAATAATTATAAATTGCAACCTGGATCAACGTGTAAGCTACTTTTTATCCCGAAAAAATGACGGGAACGGGAAAAAACAGCCACGTGGGCGAAGCTGCGAGTGGCCGCTAGTGTATAATAAAAACTGCAAAAAAATCACGTTTGTTGTATGACCCCTAAATATTAATTTTATTCTGCTTTTTAGTATTTGTTGTTATAGCGGCAATACAAATAAATACACCATCTGTGAAAATTTCAACTCTCTTACTATCACGGTTCATGAGATACAGATAACTGTCTAAATACCACTAGGGCCTTAAAAAACGGCTATTGTAATTGTGTATAAAGATTTTCATGCTTTCATCTCCCCATAACCTTTTGTAAGTGAGAAAGCATACTTACAAATAGACCAAAGCTTAAGTCGCCATTTGTAAACAGCAGTCTTTGAACCGGGTGTCCGTGAGACTCATAACTACCCTGTAAAGTAATATATCACCCCGTATAAAGGGTAATTTCTAAAGATGTGTTAGTTTGAAATTTTCACAGATAAAGTATTTCTGTTGCCTGCCGCTATAACAACAAATACTAAAATACAAAATAAAATAAATATTTAAGGGGGCTACATACAACAAACGTGATTTTTTTCCGTTGTAATTATAGATAATGCTACAGAACCCTTCGTACGCGAGTCTGACTCGCACTTGGCTGGTTTTTTTTGACTAGCTTATAGAACAAGCAAATGACTCACCTGATGTTAAATGGTTATCATCTTTAGCTAAACATTGCCTCAAAGATCACGTTTCTAAGAAACATACCCTTCAATGCACTGCCATAACGTCTATCAACCTGAGGCATAAAGTCAAAGTCAAAGTCAAAAAGCATTTATTCAGTAATATCCGCAGGGATCATCTTGAAACGTCTTAAATCTAGGTGAATCTAAGCGCCAGTTCCTCGCGACCAAGCCTAGAAGAACCGGCAAGGAACTTACGGCTTGGTTCCTACCGTGAGCATATACGGGTTAGTCTCACGTGCCTGCTTTACCTTTAGTTGTGTTTAATACTAAAACATTATTTCAATAGTGTAGTCATTGTTTCACGTACAATCAAAACGAGCTGCAATTATTGCTTCGAGAAGAGTCAATTTGTTCAAATTTCAGGTTTTATGTTGAACATAAAAACGTACCTATCGGTTTATGTCGCCTATTGGATTTTATCGCCTTGTGAACTGGCACCTAGCGCTTTTACACTGTTGTGTAACGTTTTTCTAGTCAGGGGTTGAACAGTCTTCTATCACGTAAAAACTACACAGTTGATAATAATAAAAACCGGTCAGGTGCGAGTCAGTCTTGCGCGCAAAAGATTCCGTACCATTGTTTATAATAAAAACGGCAAGATAATCACGTTTGTTGTATGAGAGCCCCCTTGAATATTTATTATATTCTGTTTTTAGTACCTATTTGTTGTTATAACGGCAACAGAAATACATTATCTGTGAAAATTTCAATTCTCTAACAATTACGGTTAATGAGATATAGCCTGGTGACAGACAGTCAGACAGACGGACAAATAAACAGACAGACAGCGGAGTTTCAGTAATAGGGTTCCGTTTTACCCTTCGGGTACGGGACCCTAAAAATGTCACCTGTCACGTTATAATCAATAAAACTATCAACCTGCAGGGTTTGTATAGAAATAATGATAAATAAGTAATTATTGCCAAATGTTTCTACAACGCCCTCTAGCTCGAAACTGAGCAAAGCTGCTACTATGGGAACCAGATAGGTAATATAATACATTAATACTTTTTGTTTTAAACACATACATATAATACAATATAACACCCAAACACATAACAAATATCTATGTTCATTACACAACATTTTACAACACATTTTAACATGGTTTGAATCAGTAAAAGTGTCATTTCTTGATCCTGGAGTATTTGGAAGCGGTCTTATTATACCCGATAGAGACACGGCGGGGTCAAAAATATCTATAATCTTTGTATTCTGGTCAAAAACAGCCATATTTTTCTAACGTTACATTACGGTGTGACTGTTACCGTATTTTACACGTCAGTAATTTTATTGATGGTTCAAAGAATCAAGGATTTATGGGATTCTGATTTTTTTATTTTACGATCCGTAAATCAGGCATCTGAAATAATTTGTATCGAAATGAAATTATCTTTTCATGAAATTTCAAAATTACCCAATTTAACTTTTAGTCCATTTGCCAAGATAGAGGGTCGGAAGATTTAAGTTAAAAATATCTAGGAAAAATGTGTCTTGGACTGACTTTTGAATAATAATAAATAAATATTTGCAGAAAGTCGCTACCTAACCCCAAACTAAGCATAACTTGTGCTTTGGGAACCAAATGAGAATACTTGCTGCTATGATTTTTTTTGTAAATACGTACTTGGGATATATTATAACACTCAGACAGAAAACAAACATCTATGTTCATCACACAATGTCCACGGTGGGGATTGAACCCACAACCTACAGCACAGAAGGCAGAGCTACTACTAAAAGAGCTTTGAATCATACACAACACAAAATACCAATATAAAACCCCATAGATCACAAGAACCATTTCATAAATTACTAAGCTTCATAACACATAATTTATTTAGTATATTTTGTTAAAACCTAGTGCAATAAATCATCTATAAGCCCTAGGTTTAACATTCCACAATAACTTTCCCAACCCGTGGAATATTCAGTATGTTTTTACCTCCCCGAATAGTCATTAAACACAATTTGAGTAAGTTTGTGTTGGTGTCGTGACAGAAGTTTGGGGCTTGGGAGCGATTAAATACGTATCATGGTTTAGAACTAAGTAAGCACTAGTTTTTGAAGTTATAGAGGCATTATGAGCACCAGAGACAATATATCATCTCGTATTTGTGATTTACGATTCAAAGTCCGAGTCAAAAAGTATTAATTCAGTCATCATTTCGAAACGTTTTAAGCCGTCTTAATGAAAAAAAGTCTAGGTGAATCTAAGCGCCAGTGCCTCGCGACCAAGGCTAGAAGAACCGGCAAGAAACTTACTTTTTACAAAATAATAATAATGTAGATAATAAAGCTCCAGATGCCAATCTAACTAAATTAGGTGAATGCAAGACAGACAACATGTTAAGGTAATCATACCAAGAACATAATATACAACAGAAGTTTAAAAGACAGCACACGCTACGCTTCAATTAGTATCAATGCTTACAATTAATATCGATACACCGTAACGGTGACAGTGACGGTGTTGGTGACGGTGACTTTTATATTGACTTTGCATACTCGTGCTAGCTTCTCGGATAGGGGTGTAAGTTGAATATAATGAATAAAACGTGTTTGATGATACGAATCGAGTTTAGGAAGTTTTTATAGCTTTTGAAATTAGGGTTCCTGAACATTCTGTTTTAACTGTCCGTGCTGATTCTATAGAAAACAGACTGACTCATATTTGATTAAAACTTGATAACTGTCTACTTATAAAAGTAGGCAGATGGAAGGTAGGATCCTTGATTGGCGACCACGAATCCAAATAGGCAAAGAACGCTCTCCTAACCGACGGACAGACGATGGTACAGGAAATCAGTGGATGGAAAAGACTCAAAGCCAGTGGCGGATTTACCCTAAGACCACCCTAGGCCCGGGCCTAAGGCGGCCAGATTTAGGGGCGGCCCCGACTGTAGGGCAGTATATGGTGGATGCTGAGAAAGGGGCGGCTGATGGCTTGGGGCCTAGGGCGGCCGAGACAGCAAATCCGCCACTGTTCAAAGCCGTTATTCTTTCAAACGTGTAAGATCCAGCAGTAAACTTTTCCTAACTGATGATGACGGTGACGAAAAAATTTAAAGTAAGTTTTCTTTTTGCTCGTGTCTATTCAAGCCTATTTTGATAAATAATTAGGGAAACAAACTGTCGACCTCACGGTTACCCCTCAGTTTTTTCTGATATTAAAAGCCTACGGTATTTTACGGTACGGACGGTAACTTAGCATTATGCTTATTATGCAAAATTACCATCAGGTGGTAACCTACAGTCAATCAATCGATCATCACCTGTTTTTTTCACATAGTCAGCTGCTAATTTATAGATCTTTACTCATTTACCATAAGAAATTGAGCGAACATAGGTAGACCATACAAAACCATAAATGCTGACATTTAATTTGACATAACGCCATTTATCCCCAAACTGAACAACTAAAATTAAATTAATTTATTGATTCAAACACAATCTATCATTGATTGATAGGAGTAAGTTCACACAGTTTTCGGTACTGATATTATAAAGAGATAAAATTTGTGAGCATGTGAGGTTTTTGGGGGTAATCTCTGAATCTACTGAACCGATTTTGAAAATTCTTTTACTAATAAAAAGCCACGTTATACTAAGTGACATATTATCTCAAAATATAAAAAGGCTTTTTTGTGTCAGTCGGATTTGCAAAGTAAGTTGGAGAAAAAACGTTCGAACGAAAACGTTTCTTACGAATGCTGAGAGATGTATGATTGAGTTCTAGAGAAAAGTTGTAGAAATTGGTAATGCCTACAAAAAAGTGAGCGACAGCATTTGTCTAACTTTCTTATTTAAGTCACAAAAGTAGTTTTTTATATTAAAATGAAAAATAATATATAATTCTAAAAAAAAGGATACAATTGGTTCCCACTAATTGGGCTAGAAAGCGGTTATGTAGAATTACCCCCCAATATTTCTCAATTGAGTATTAAAACCCCGTGAACATCCTCTGGTGTGCCCAAGCCCTTATTCGTAGAATATCTCAGTTCAAATATTCCTACCGCAGGCATTTCAATATCTACTTCAAGTTCCGAACATAAATCATCCCTTACACTCGATTCATCAAAATTTCATACATGAGCCAGCAATATATACTGTAAAAAGCAACTTCTGACAGCCATAATAAAAAAAATACGTGTTTTTTATTTTACACGTCTTCAATTCTGTTAAAGAACGTTAATGCAATATTTGAAATAGATTGAACCAAGGAATTATGTTGCCCTATACAAGCTTTGCCCCCGTTTTTTATCCCTTTAGGGGTACAATTTTGGAAGTTTTTTTCTTTTTGGATGCCTATGTCATAGAATACACCATCCAAGTTTCCGGTCTCTACGATTAGCAGCTTAGGCTGTGCGTTAGTCAGTCAGGACAAAGCATTTTATATGTATAGAAAGATTACTTGAGATCCTAGCACATGTATCAGCAGTTTAACCAATATTTCTCTTAGGGTTTGGAGAGAAACGCCATCAACTTCAAGCCCAATGACTGCCGACCTTACTTTTTACTACTTCTTATGTCTAAGTCAAAGTCAACCCAGCATTTAAAAAAAGAAAAAAAATAGTATCCGACTTGAATCCCTAGGCACGGTAGATATCTCTTCGAGGATGACAAAGGGGAGTTCGATCTACTGGCATTCATTCATTGAAAAAATGCCTTTTGCCTTTGACTTTGCACCTGTCAAAAGCTACATCTTACAGTGCAGTACTGGATCATTTTGGACCGTATCCAAATTAAAAAAGTTTCTTATATAGGGTTTCTGATTCGGGTTAATTTCTGGGAAACATCCATTTGGGTTATACTTATGGCTTGATTGAAATACGATCAAGATACTTAGAGGTTTGATTGGGGAATACTAAAAAAGATTTCTTTGAAAACGAATCTGAAAGAAAAATAAACAAATCTGAAGAGAAATTTAGGGTTATTAAATCCTACTATTATTATAAACGCGAAAGTTTGTAAGTATGGATGGACGGATGGGTGGATGGATGTTTTTTACTCTTTCACGCTCTTACCAGTAAACCAATTTGGATAAAATTAGAAATACACATAGATTATAACTTGGATTAACATATAGGTTACTTTCTATCCCAAAAAAATAAAGGAACCGAAAAAAAAAACTGCCACGCGGGCGAAGCTGCAAGCGGCCGCTAGTAAATAAATATATTTTGTGCACCAATGGATTTTTCTGTGCGTCTCAAACAGTGAAGAAAAACAAGAAAAACACAAAAAAAAAACAGTTAATTAGACCAGCGGCGATGGGCTTGCAACTTATCAATATGAAATATCAACTACTGCTAATTGTGGGTTTGTGTCAGATATAATTATCTGGACATACCTCTGACTAACCTCTTAAACATCTTTGATGAATCTTGAGTAGGTACTTAGTACTGAAATAATCTCAGGTGATCTATACCTTCTTTACCGTGTGTGGGGATTAAAGTTGTGATGTTATTTCTATTTAATTTGGTAAGACGGAGAAAAATTTACGCGAATGAAGTCGCGTGTAACTCTAGAACTTAAATAAACCACAGAGCAATAAAACTGAATAGAGTTGGCCCAAAACTACTAAACAAAAGCATATAAATGAGTACGCTACGAGTGAGCACTAAAAATATTACGATGATTAAGACAAAAGGAAGTTTGGTTGGTTGGGATATAAAGCTGTATTCCCACTGAAAGTGTGTACTTTAATGGACATTTTTCTTTTTATATTATCCCAAAAATTATGTTCCTCGAGTAGGATTTGAACCCACGACCTTCCCCTTGATACGGGGATGTGATACCAACTTCGCCATCGAGAATTTCGGTTATCGAGCAGGCTTTGATAGTAAACGTCAAGCATGTAGATGGAGCCACGGTAGCGATAGCACCGTATTAGAAACATTCCAAATCTTATTTTCGTCGAGGACTTTGAATCCTCGATGGCGAAGTTGCTATCGCATCCCCGTATCAAGGGGAAGGTCGTGGGTTCAAATCCTACTCAAGGAAAATAATTTTTGGGATAATATAAAAATCTTTGTGATTTCCTTAAGTGCAGGTAAGCACTATAAAAACAAATAAACTATTTTTCTTTTTTCTTCTTAAGCTCTCTCTACACAAGTGCAAGTTCAAAAGTGAAATGGAAGTATAAAGGTGCGTTTATCATTTTCTCACTTTAGTAAACAAATGTAGCTGTCTAAGTATATATTATTTTGACGACCGGTGTGGCGCGGTGGGTGAACGTCCGCTTGCGACGCAGGAGGTTGCGGGTTCGATTCCCGCCTTGGGATAAATGTTTGTATACGATCTGCAAATATTTATTCCGGGCGTTCTGGGTGTTTCCTATGTATAAAAGAAATATCTATATAATTATGTAATGTATTGTTTTAAGTATATCAGTCATCTAGTACCCATAACACAAGCTCTGCTTAGCTTGGGGCTAGATGATGCTGTGTAAATTGTCCAGCATAATTTATTTATTTATTTAAGTGTTCAATATGAGAAGCTTCGCTCGCTTTGCTCGATCAAAAAAAAAGATACATACTAAAGGGGGCCCAGTAGTTCACAGCCCTGATCTTCCAATAAAACTTGAGCAGTAAGTACAGTTATATTGCAAATGATGAGACGACACGTCCCAACTTCGTGTTTAGTTTGATAGTTCATACAACTTTGTCAGTTTCCGAAGGGATCTCATTTATTGAGTCGCTTTTGCCCCTAGTTTGGAAAATAAATGTAACTGACTAAGAAAACGCGCGTGAATTTGTCCGTGTTATTTTATGAATTTTTTTTTACACATTTTGTTGATGGAACAAGCAGATGGTTCACCTGATGTCAAGTGGCAACCATTGCTTATAAGCAATGGTTGCCACTTGTCTTTGCTATAGCAAAGCATTGCATCACAGGTCACGTTTGTTAGGAACGTGCCCTGCGATGCACTACTCTGCGTCCATCAACCTGAGGCCTACAGGTGTTAAGCCTTATGTGCCTGTAGTTTCACCGGCACCCACACCCTTCAAACCGGAACACGTGGCGCTGCT
This sequence comes from Electrophaes corylata, assembly GCA_947095575.1. Taxonomy (NCBI): domain Eukaryota; kingdom Metazoa; phylum Arthropoda; class Insecta; order Lepidoptera; family Geometridae; genus Electrophaes; species Electrophaes corylata. The sequence continues at coordinate 7,172,546 of OX352722.1, read as the reverse complement.
TGGCGGCAGAAATAGGCATGGTGGCAGTACTTTCCCGGACGAGCCCTTCACTAAGAGCTACTACTAAAACACTAAATATAAATATATACCCACAATAAATACATTTTATAGTTCTGCGGTCTTTCCGTGTTTCAACATGAGAAAAAAAAATTGCATCACCATGTATTCCCAGGTACGGTCTTGTACTTGAAATTCTCTGAGGATGTCTTACGCCCGAAAAAAAAAGAAATAGCATCACTATGTATTCCCAGGTACGGTCTTGTACTTGAAAGGATGTCTTACGCCCGAATACTCAAACGGAATTTAAATTTAATCACGTCACAACTCGCGATTTTTTGACAGTTTGCAATGAAAGTCTGTCAAAAATTCGTCACTTAAGATGTGATGAACTTTAAGTTGCGTTTAAGTATTCAGCTGTAATAGGGGTAGCCAGAGATACTCTCAGATAGTACATTTGGTACATACCCACTTATGCATAGATAGAATACCCAGAACACCCGGAATAAATATTTGCAGATCACACAAACATTTCTCCCAAGGCGGGAATCGAACCCGCAACCTCCTGCGTCACAAGCGGACATTCGCCCGCCGCACCACATCGGTCGTCAATTACTTATAAAACTTTCCAATGACTCAACTTTACACGGTAACCGTGTGAAAACAGTAATTTTGTATGCGTGTCAGGCTGCAATCACACTGTCATGCAATCACGATAGCTCGTTACAGTGTTATTACGGCATCCTAATAAAAATACTTATTACCAGTATCCAACCCTTTTTTTATTCAAACCAGCTTTTTATAGTAGAAATGCGCAACTTACTCGCGTGCAATTTTCATATAAACTTCAACCCCTGCTGCAACTTTGGGTTGAGGTTCAAATTTCAAGACTACAACATGATGTGGTTTAGGCTGAATATTGTCTATTATCAGATAAGGCAATTTTTTTCTGTTGCTGGTCCTGACATGAAAAAAAAAACCAGTAATACCAAGGTATTTTGTACAATTACCTATAGAAGCCTACTTAGTCTTATGTTATTACTTTTTACATTCTTATTATTTTTATTACAACAAAAGTAATTTCGGTGTGGCTTAAGCAGATTAGTTGCAAACGATTTAGAAGCAGCTTATTAAAGCAACAATTATAGTCAAAAAGGCAACACAAATAAAGCCGTGGGTTAAGCTTAGTATGTACTATCAACCTCAAAAGCGAAATCAAAAGAGTTTTAATGTAACCTCATTTGTTTAAACTTCTTTGAGTCAGGGGAATTTGCTATGGTTTTGTTTTATAATGCTTACTTTTATCTTTTTATGTTTTATAATAGGCACTGGGTTCGCTGTCTTAAAGTTTAAGAGGCCATTTTAAGGTTTTGTTTTTATTTTAAAACTTTTTTATCTTTAAAAAATGTTACCATTCAGAAAAAAGTATAACCTTGTCTTTCTTAGAAGCTGTACAAGAAAAAGTGACGTGAGGTTCGTAGTTTTCCTAGTTGGCAATGTGTGATACATACAAACAAAAAAAACTTAATATACCTAAAAATAAAAATGACACACCTGATGTTGAGCGATTCTTTCAGCCTTTATTGAATTAATGTACTAAGAAAGCTGTTAGTATGCCTAAATTATGTATGACTATGTATTAACATGGTCATGTAATGACCAATGTAATGTAACAAAAAAGAGAGGACTCTTTTTAAATAGATCTCACGGCTTAAAAGAAGAAAAGACAACCTTGATTTATGTAAAATTTGTAATTTCTATAATATTTTGATTCTTGATTTTGATTTGATATTTGAAAAACGATTCTACTTTCATTAACAACAATTACTGAAATGATTAAAGCAATAAATACGTCAGTTCTACTGAAGAACTGACATATCTTTCAGCTTTAATTAAAACGAGGTCAAGTTTCCCCACCCTCCTCAGGCATAGCTCGTAAATCGTGGACACAGATCTTGAAACGGCTGGTACACTCCTACCAGTGCAAAAAAATGCAGTGTACATACCAGCTGTGTAGTGCACTGCATTTTTTTCTGTGTACCTACCACCCACCACCGATGGTCTAGTGGGAGTGACTTAGCCTTCAGATCCTAAGGTCGTGAGTTCAAATTCGGTGGTGCACCAACAAGTCTACCAGTAAACGTATGTGCGCTATGCCAGCGCTCTCAAACGGTCAAGGAAAATATCGCAAAGAAAACCAGTTAGTATTTTATCACGTATGAAATACCAACTACTGCAAAATGTGGGAATGTACCAAATATAATCATTTGGACGACCGATGTGGCGCGGTGGGCGAATGTCCGCCTGTGACGCAAGAGGTTGCGGGTTCTATTCCCGCCTTGGGATAAATGTTTGCATGATCTGCAAATATGTATTCCGGGTGTTCTGGGTGTTTTCTATGTATAATAAAAATATCTATCCATGTAATGTATTGTATTAAGTATATCAGTCATCTAGTACTCATAACACAAGCTCTGCTTAGCTTGGGGCTAGGTGATGCTGTGTGGATTGTCCAACATTATTATTATTATTATATTTAAACGTACCTCTTAACTCCTTCAACATCCTCAAAGAATCTCGAGTAGATACTGACACAACGCCATCTAACCCTAAACTAAGCGAGCTTGTAAATTGCAGATGGGATACTTAAATACTTTTTTTTGTAAATACATACATACATAGAATAGAATATAACCCAGATATTGAACAAAGATCTGTATTTATCACACAATTGTTTAGTTTCGGTAGGTTCGAACCCACGAACTACAGCAAAGGTAGGTACTACCAACTGCGCTGTGACGGCTATTGCATAGGTGTACTAGCTGTACTGCAGTGGCAATGGTAGACAATTCGCATAACAATGCCACATTCCTGGAGGAAGGTCAGGACAAATGGACCACGCGTTTTATTAAGGTCAAAAGAATAGTTCTTTTGATATCTTAGAATAATATTTTAGCTTTAGAAATAAATCTGGATTGGTGACAGTTTGATGGTGTTGTTTATGCTGTCTTTTCTCTTACTTCAAGAGTTTGTTTTTATCTATATTTAAAGTTCCTTATGATTACTTTATCGTCGTGCATTTTTTTGTTTTTGAAACTTTCAAAATAATTATTTTTGGATCATTTTTAATAAATAAAATATTGGTGGACTTTTACGCAACAGTTTTTAGAATAAGTCGATCGTTTTTGATCGTTGAGCTATCTACAGACCGTTGCACACGATTTAAAGGTAGCTCAACTGATCCAGATCAGTGCCGATTTTAAGTGTTCCCAAAACACTAGCTGTATTGCCACGCTGAATGGCAATGCTAATTCGCTAAGCCAGATATTCACCAAATGTTTTGTCAAATTAATAACGCACAAGCCGATTAATGCAATTAATTAATTATATTATACCTCGTTAATTAATTTCATTAATGCGCATAGCTGTCAAACGCATACCAACAATACAAATACAATCAAAACATTACTAAGTAGGATGTCTTTTGTAAGGTAATGCAGTTGATTTACGCAGAGGTAACCGCTTAACATCTGAAGGATAACTATGATCTCGATAGTTATTTGCCTAATTATCTTTCTCAGAATCTCTATTCACTCAGAAACTCATGTACATACATACATTAATCTTCGATGTGCCGCGGCGGGCGAACGTCCGCCTGCTACGCAGGAGGTTGCGGGTTCGATTCCCGCCTTCAGATAAATGTTTGTATAATCTGCAAATGTTTATCCCGGGTGTTCTGAGTATTTTCCATATACATATTATAAAAAAATATCGATGCATGTAATACATTAAGTATATCAGTCATCAAGTACCCATAACACAAGCTCTGCTTAGTTTGGGGCTAGATGATGCTGTGTTGATTGTCCAGCATTATTATTATTATTATTATCTACACATTTTTACCACTCACACACCCCCAGACTACCTTGAACACAGAGACATGCAAGGGGTAGTTAGGGATACGTCCAAATATTACATTTGGTAGATACCCAAATTGCAGTAGTTGGTATTCCGTACGTGACAGGTGTTTTTCAAGTAATACATGACCGTTTAAACTAAGGACGCGTTTATACGGCACGAAAACTTTCCCACGCGGTTGGTCGTTTGACAGAATCTCTTTAAGGCAAGAGTGAATAGGTGTCTTCTAAACCGTCCTGCTTCATCGTCGGCTTTATCGTCACTTACCATCAGGTGAGATTTAACCCAAAGGGTAGTCTATCAATGATAAAAAAAACATTGGTACCTACTTAGTAAAAATAGAACAAAAGCCAAGACATCTGCCTCGATAGTGTCCGCGTGAATTTTTGGTATCCTTACGATCTTAGAATCAGTACCTAGGTTTACTCTTAAACACGATAAACAAAGTTTTGTAATGTGATTTCGAGTTACACTACGCGATATGCCAGACAGAGTCTCATTGACTGCGAAACAGTTCGGGAGTTGACCCGCAGTGTATTACAAAACGATATCACAAAACTTTTTTGACGACCGATGTGACGTGGCGGGCGAATGTCCGCCTGCGACGCGGGAGGTTGCGGGTTCGATTCCCGCCTTGGAATAAATGTTTATACGATCTGCAAATATTTATTCCGGGTGTTCTGGGTATTTTCCATGTACATATTATAAAAAAATATCGATGCATGTAATACATTAAGTATATCAGTCATCTAGTACCCATAACACAAGCTCTGCTTAGCTTGGGGCTAGATGATGCTGTGTGGATTGTCCAGTATTATTATTATTATTAACTTCGTTTATCGTATTTAAGAGTAGACCTGCTGAAGGTAGCACCATCCCATGTACTACTTCCATCTCTTGTAAATTATACCAGCCAATTAAAATAATAAAAATAAAAATAAATAATGCCGGACGATCCACACAGCATCATCTAGCCCCAAGCTAAGCAGAGCTTGTGTTATGGGTACTAGATGACTGATATACTTAATACAATATTATATTACATACATAGATATTTTTTATTATACATAGAAAATACCCAGAACACCCGGAATAAATATTTGCAGATCGTACAAACATTTATCCCAAGGCGGGAATCGAACCCGCAACCTCTGCGTCGCAGGCGGACATTCGCCCACTGCGCCACATCGGCCGTCGTTTAATTAGCACAATGAGTCGAATTACGTAACGTTTATAATAACTGCTATTGGAATACCGTGTGACTTTGTTTGCGAAGCAATGCTGTCAAGGTGTGGAACCCTAACCGTCATCAGTATTTTTAGATCATCATTGGGGAAGTTATGACTGGATGGACTGACAAAATTGTTAGGACCGCGGGATGTTGATGGATGGAAAGGGCTCAGAATCGTTCTTCCTGGAAACGTGTGGGGGAGGCCTATGTCCAGCAGTGGACTTCACAGGCTGATGATGATGATGATGATGATGATTGGGGAATGAAGAAGTTTTTAAGCCATGAGTGAACAGTTTTTGAAGTAATACTTCTAATGCGACTTCCAACAAGGTTGCCTTAAACGCTAAACACTACCATGAGGGGGGTATGAAAGCACTGTTCTTTCTCTCTTTCTCTCATAGCCAGTTACGTTTCGTACATTAAAAAAGTTTTACTTCAGTCGTGCGGTCTAAAGCACACTCGTTTTTTTTTATGTGAATGCTGATAAATCAAGCAGATGTCCTACCTGATGTTAAATGGTTACCATTAACTATGACAAAGCATTGCCTTGCAGGTCACGATCAATAAGAACGTGCCCTACAATGCACTGCTCTGCGTCCATCTACCTGATGTATACAGGTGTTAAGCCTCATGTGCCTGTAATTTCACCGTCACCCACAACTTGCAACCCTGAACACAGCAAGCTGCTTGGTGTCAGAAATAGGCATGGTGGTAGTACTGCCCCGGACGAGCCCTTCACTAAGAGCTCTATTACATTAATTGCATGTGATATCGTTTACGGGGAGTTGTTTCAGGGTTGATTTTCTAGCTATGTGCTGCGGATTTTGACTGGAATATTGCTGTAAAGCTTGAAAATGGCCAAATTTTGTCGTAAGTTTTGACGCATCGAAAAGCTAGTAATTTTCAACCAGTCAGTCTTTAAAGTTTTATATATTTAAACTACAGTAGAATGTCAGAAATGCTATAACTTACAATTTAGTCAATTTATAACGAAACTGATATTGTCTTTAATTATAAAATACCACAGCTCGTGACTTTGTTTATTTGATGTCATAGTCATGTTATAGAACACAGTAGATAATTGAGTATCCATTCCAAATTTTACAAACATTCAAGTGTGTTTGTAAAGTTTTTACAGCAAAATCATTGACCTATTAAAAATGAAATTTGATACAATAATAATAATAACAATAACGCTGGACAATCCACACAGCATCATCTAGCCCCAAGTTAAGCAGAGCTTGTGTTATGGGTACTAGATGACTGATATACTTAATACAATGTATAACATACATAGATATTTTTTATTATAAAGATAAAGATAAAGATAAATTTATTTTGCTAACAAACGTTACATAAACAATTTAATAACAGATTGGCCTTATAATAAATACAAACAATCCTTGTTGGATGACATAGGTACCCAAACTAGGAAGACCTGTAAGATGGCGTACCTATACCCTCCGCCGGAAAAAAAACAGTCTTATGGCACTAATATAAATAAAGTAAATTATACATAGAAAATACCCAGAACACCCGGAATAAATATTTGCAGATCGTACGAACATTTATCCCAAGGCGGGAATCGAACCCGCAACCTCGCGTCGCAGGCGGACATTCGCCCGCCGCGCCACATCGGTCGTCAAAATTAACCAAACTTAAAGCGGGTTTACTTGTAAAAACAATTTGTTGCGAAAACCGGTGTTTAAAGTTAAATATCTTCTTAGTCTTCGAATAACAGCTTTCAATTTCACTTGTACACTTCACTGGACTTGTAATTATCAGAATTAAGCACTTTTTATATGTTACGAATATCTCCAAATAATTTTAAAAAATTATTTTATCGTTGCAAAGAAGCGCCTAGCACTTTAGTCGCTCGAGGAGGGAGAGAAGAAAATATCAAGGAGATTGATCTTAGAGGAAATTAACTTCCTCTTTCAAGAACGATTTCTTTTGCATGATGCAGACTAAGCTGAGAATATAGCTAAACAGGTAGCTAGTGAGAAACACGAAATATGACTAAAAATCAGGGGTTATTAAGATATCAAAAACTTCAAATAAATCGATTTTTAAAACCACTTTAGATCAGATATGCTACTGTCTATCCCTTCAGCAAAACATAAAAATATGTAATTCAGGGAAATTCAGGGAAGATTTAATTCAAACAAGGTAACAGATAACTTGATAAGGTGGTTGCTAACTATTGGTCTCATACACAAGCTCAGAGTCGCACAACGAGCTATGGAGAGAGCAATGCTGGGAGTTTCACTGCAAGATAGGATTAGAAATGAGAAAATCCGTAGAAGAACCAAGGTCACCGACTTAGCTCTCAGAATCAGTAAGTTGAAGTGGCAGTAGGCAGGCCATATAGCTCGTAGAACCGACAACCGTTGGGGAATAAAGGTTCTCGAATGGCGATCACGAACCGGAAGACGAAGCGTAGGACGTCCTCCTACCCGATGGACTGACGACATTGTTAGGACCGCGGGAAGTCGATGGATGGAAAGGGCTCAGAATCGTTCTTCCTGGAAACGTGTGGGGGAGGCCTTTGTCCAGCAGTGGACTTCTATAGGCTGATGATGATGATGATGAGGTAACAGATATCTCTAGTTATGAGTTTGGGGTAATCCGTTAGTTTATTCATACTTGGGATGAGCACCGATTTTGAACCCACGTACACATTATCAGCTAGCAAAGTGTTGCCCAAAAGTTCAGCCATAATAAATTTATGTTCGATTTAAGGTCACTGACTAACCTTACCTTTAGTTAGGAGCCAAAAGGACATAAGGTCAACGAACTCTAAAGGACTCTTTAGAACTAAAACTAAGTTTTGTACGCGAACAAGTACTTGGTGTACTAGTCTAAGGTATTATAAATAAATAAATAAATATACAGGGTTACAGGAAAAATCGTGCTAGATTCGTTAAGGGCGTGGAGTACCCATCATTTCTGACTTATTTCACTACAAAATGCCCTACCCTAAACTTAACCCTTTTCGAGATATTCGACTTTTAATTTTTTTATATCTTAACTTTCACTTGTCTACTACGGTCTATTCAATTAATTTATGCACTATTTTAATTATTGACGTCATAAAGCATCTTATTACACAAAAAAACAAAAATAAATTTAGTAGTCTAAAAATCGGCAGTTTTCAATAAAAAAATTAAAAGTAGAATATCTCGAAAAGGGTTGAGTTTAGGGTAGGGTGTTTCATAGTAAAATAAGTCAGAAATGATGGGTACTCCACGCCCTTAACAGATCTAGCACGATTTTTCCTGTAACCCTGTATAAATAATGCTGGACAATCCACACAGCATCATCTAGCCCCAAGCTAAGCAGAGCTTGTGTTATGGGTACTAGATGACTGATATACTTAATACAATACTATATTACATACATAGATATTTTTTATTATACATAGAAAATACCCAGAACACCCGGAATAAATATTTGCAGATCGTACAAATATTTATCACAAGGCGGGAATCGAACCCGCAACCCCTGCGTCGCAGGCGGACGTTCGCCCGCCGCACCACATCGGTCGTCTAATGACGGAATGACGTCTAATGATATTAGATAAGGACACAGGATAAAGGTAGAAAAATGATGATGCACTTGGAAACTTTGCATCTAGGGGTGAACCAGATCTGTAAATACAAACTTAAAATATAAAATCATAACATCCAGACTCAGAAAAAACATCCATGTTAATCATACAAATGTTTGTTCTCCGTGGGGATCGAACCCACCACCAAGGCAGGGCTACTACTAACTTAGCTATGACGGCTGCTTTGTATGTTTGTTTCTTAGCAAATATAACCACCACCGTCGCAGACTGTGCATAATAGATTTTTTCTCTTTGAGGGTTTAAAAGCATCCTAATGATGCCAATTAATAAAATCTATATTTTCATTCGCAATAAACTTACTGGCTATTTCATATCTGTACAAACTAATGATGCGAGTTTCAGCCACAAAAAGTTTAGTTGAATCGCTGAATGAGGTTTTAAACTGAATGCAGCGCTTTTAAACTGGATTTCTACGTATTCAGCGCTGAATTAAAAATGTTTGAGAATTTTTGCCTGTAGAAAACTACTAATGATCAAAGGAATACCCCAAATCTTCTCAAAACAGGAAAAAATACGCAAAGCTTCGGATTGATATTTTGTAATACACTGCTGGGTAAATTAGTACCTGTTCCATATTCAAGTTGTCGTTGCCTAACATACCACACAAACGTTAACAATTTTTTTTCTATCATGTTATTTCTCATGGTGAAACATAAGTTTTGTGCAGTAGATTCGGTACAAAGACTTCCCATTATTGGTCCTTTCATCTACGAAAGATGATTTAGAGAAGCGTCAGGTAAGGTTAGGTAAACATTTTAAACTGTGACTTAGGTTCATAATAATAGGGTGTCTTTTACTTTGTCAGTCACTAGAAAACCAGATCATAAAATCTCAAAACATGAACTTTTGGCATAAATCTGCCGTCTTACCGTGAACTCATATAACACGATTGTAAACTGTCAAAAACAATGCCAAACTTGCCGTTGCTACCATGCTTGAGACATAGCATTGTCTTAGATTTTTTTGTACTAGAACTTTAACTTCGTAACTTGAATTTTCGGTAACGGATTCCGGATTTGAACGAAAATGGCCTTGTATTTCTGTCTGGGGTCTGTTCGGGCCTGTTTGGGTATGTTAGAACTGAATTATTTAGTGACTCACGGCATGGATTTAGCATGAAAATTATGAAGAAAAGTACTTCAGTTCATTAACAAACTAACTGACAACGTCACAAAACTGTATCTCCACTTTATTCGATTTAAAAACAAATTTATAATTAATTAATTTAAAATATCAGTTATCTAGGTCACGAGTTCTATAGAGCAGTATTTAGTATTTTGTTTATTTTATTAGACGCGTCCGAAGTTTTGATTGGTTTGAATTTGAGGAAATAGCACATTAGAGCTGCGGGCGCGTCCGGTACTGGTGCCACGTAGATATATTAAAAATGGAAACGATTATTTGAGTTTATCAGGAATACCTCACATAAATAATACTTAAATACAACTTACTTTGTAGTAACAGGCACACGAGGCTTAACACCAGTATACCTTAGGTTGATGGACGTAGGGGTTGAGCGTGTGTGAGGCAACGCTCTGTTATAGGTAATGGTAACCAATTAACATCAGGTTGATCGTCTGCTTGTTCCATTAACAAGCTATATAAAAAACTTATGTTAGCAAAACGGCTAAATAGAATGAAAAAGAAAAATAACTTCACGACTTAATAACCCCAGCCCCCTTTATCTTTCGATCAATGGTAACCCTAGATGACGGGTTAAATACAAATTCATAGCTAAAAAAGCTGTGTGATAAAAGATGAAGCATTGTTTTGTTGGCAGATTTTATAAGTCACAATTATTAATGTCAATTTGTAGCAAAAGTATTTGTGTTACTTCCAGTATTTAATATTATTATATCTTTGTCCAAACGAGAAAACTCTTCAACAAGTTTAAATAGGCAGTTCCTGTTTTGCTTTGTTTTTAGCATTAGTAGGAGTAATACATGCGTAGGAGTTTAAGCAGCTTGCTCTGTTCCGGTTTGAAGGGTGTGGGCGCCGGTAAAATGACAGGCACATGAAGTATGCCTCAGGTTGATGGACCCTGAGCGGCGCATCGTAGGGCACGTTTTTAACGAGTGTGACCTATGAGGTAATACTTTGTAATAGGTGATGGTAACCACTTAACATCAGGTGGATCATCTGCTTGATTCATCAACAAGTTGTATAAAAAAAAGAAATTTTTTGTTACTATTATTACTATTATTTTTGTTTATATATTTTGATTATATAAAATATCAAAATTAACTTGCACAAATACAACTAACAACTTATATAGAATTGAAACTTAGATAATGAAAAAAATTACCTTGAAGAAATTAAATGTCATTTAATTTCTTTTTCTTTAACTGAGCTTTACTATGTCCAGCTGTGGACTTACTCAGGCTGATAATGATGGCCCATGTTTAAAGCCTTGATAACAGAGTTTACAAAGCACTGTAAAAAGGTCTACGAATCTGCCATTTTGGCAAATTCCTCCCTCGAGGACAATGCCTTCACGCTCCTCGTAACCCTTTAATTTGAGCAAGGGACCGGCTAATCGGGCCGTGTGTATGTTTAGAATGGCCAAACATACGGGACAGATTGAGAAAGGCTTGTAAACCCTTGGTTTCTAAAATACGGTGGCCGCCATAAGAACAACTCGTCAAAATCAAAGTCAAAAAGCATTTGTTACAAATAAATAAGACAAATAAATAAATAATGCTGGACAATCCACACAGCATCATCTAGCCCCAAGCTAAGCAAAGCTTGTATTATGGGTACTAGATGGCTAATAAATATTACATACATATTTGCTACTTATATACCTTTAGCAAATGCTGAGTGGTGTTTTTGTTAGTCAATGAGTTGCTCCATCAGTCAGGGCAAAGATTCTTAGAATTGGTATAGAAGGTTTGTGTAATGTTTTTTTTCTATTCTATTCTATAAAAACTAGATAAAACACCTGCAAGACTTAATAATAAATATATTTTTTATTAAATCTTCCGTAATATTTTGTCAACTTTTATTTTTCAAAAATCGCCTTGTTTCACAAAATTATACTCTTATCTCTCTTTAAGACCGTTATATAACGTCGTCAGTAATGTAGGAACTGCGACGTGCCATTTCCTGGAGTGTCAATATTGATTTTCGCACCTGGTACACTTGTTCGTACCTCTTTAGACGAGCACTTTGAAGGGTGTCTTTTCGATACCTTTATTTAGAAGATTTAAAAGAAATCCTTGAAAAAGGTAGCAAGTTCCTGCTTGTTTTTCTAAGCTTGGTTGCGAGGAACTGGCTTTGATTCAACTAACTTTAAGACATGCACAATAATCTGATTAAATTTTATTTAACTAATCACGTCACTAAGATAATTATGGCTAGCGTAAACGAAATAGCGACAGATTGTAAACGTTACTTTCTAAATGCATTTAGGGGCTCGCTAAATACAGTTAGTGATTGTTGTAGGTACAAGCGGACCATTGTACCATTTTAAAGTGTGAAATATGATATGTCTTTTTGAAGTAATACTTCTTATGCGAATACCAACAAGGTTGCGTTTAACGTTTAACACTACCATGGCAAGGGGGAAGGAAAGCACTGTTCTTTCTCTTTTTGGCAATATTAGCTTTTTTGTCGAACAAATACCTTTACGGTGCGTTTATACGGCGTAAAAGATTTCGCTCAGTGACCGTGTGACAGCCGCGCATTTGAAAAAATCAATATCATCTCTATAGTCTAGGCAACAACGTTCAAAGTCCTGTCTATTTTTTAGATTTGATCTTGATTCTTTCGCGCCGCATAAACGCGCCTTTACTATTAAAATCACCACAGAAGATTGAGTTTACAGTCCACAATAATAATAATAATGCTGGACAATCCACACAGCATCATCTAGCTCCAAGCTAAGCAGAGCTTGTGTTATGGGTACTAGATGATTGATATACTTAATACAATATATTACATACATAGATATTTTTTATTATGCATAGAAAATACCCAGAATCCCTGCAATAAATATTTGCAGATCGTACAAACATTTATCCCAAGGCGGGAATCGAACCCGCAACCTCCTGTGTCGCAGGTGGACATTCGCCCGCCGCGCTAAATCAGTCGTCGTAATAGGCACGGTCGTTATACTTCCCCGGATGGCCCCTTACACAAAGAGTACTACTACTAAACCTCTTTCGTTCGTTTTTATTTTTTTGAAGACAGGACAATAATCAATATGTATTTTATTGTTTCAGATGTATATAAAATGAGCACAAAATCAAACCAATGAAAGAACTAAATTAAAAATGTGTGAAATACAACGGACACAGCATCTGAAATCTGAGACAGTAAAAAAGAAAGCGGAACAATTGACTGAACCGTTTTTGATAATTCTCTTGTGAATGAGCACAGTAATGATGAATGCTGAAGACATACCAAGAAGTGGGGAGGAAGGCGGTTGGATTGTGAAAACGAAAACGATAGAAGTGAGATAAGGTGAGATAAGGTGAGATAAGGTGAGATAAATAAACAGGTATGTATAATAATAATAATGCTGGACAATCCACAGCATCATCTAGCCCCAAGCTAAACAGAGCTTGTGTTATGAGTACTTGATGACTGCTATACTTCAAACAATACATTACATACATCGATATTTTGTTATTATTCATAGCAAATACCCAGAACATCCGGAATGAATATTTGCAGATCGTACAAACATTCATCCCAAGGCGGGAATCGAACCCGCAACTTCCTGCGTGGCAGGCGGACACTCGCCATCCGCGCCACATCGATCGGTCGGTATTTGTATCTATTGTAGATGAATTATACAGCGTCAAAGCAACTTTTTAACTCGTACCCCTATTTACGGGTCGCTGGTAACTGGGACATAATTTTAGATGGTGTAAGCTTTCTCAACACCTTTTCCAGCTTCAAGTTAGTTGACCTAATCCACAGGAAATACATTGTCAATATGTGCAAAGTTGTCGAAACCACGGGTTTCTTAACGATGTTTTCCTTCACCGTTTGAAAGCAGTGGCATTGCGCAAATCCATCCACATGGCATTCCATCCATTGGTGCACGACCGGATTCAAACTTACGACCTTAGGATCAGTAGGCGGGGTCACTCCCACTAGACCACCTCAATACTTACAACTTTTCTTCGTTTTAATGTCTTTTGTAATAAAACTTCCAGGTTAGCTCTTTCTATTGCCATATAAAAATAGTGTATAGTTTGTTAGTTTTTGAAGTAAAACTTCTAATGCGACTTCCAATAAGGTTGCGTTAAATGTTTAACACCACCATGAAGGGGGTATAAAAGCACTGTTCTTTCTCTCTTTCTCTCATAGCCAGTTACGTTTCGTATATTAAAGAAGTTTTATTTCAGTCGTGTGGTCTAAAGCACACTCGTTTTTTACAAGGTTTGCCTGAAAATGTTTGTTCTATCCCAAAAGTTATGCGCTAAGTGAGATTTGAACCAATTACCCTATCATTAATACCTGCGCCATCAGAGCTAACCCCACTCGGTGAATAACTCTTAGGCATATGTTAATACGGTGCTTAGGCGACACTCCGCATCCATCCATTTACATAATTAACGCATCCCCGTATCAAGGGTAGAGTTGTGGCTTCGAACCTTACTCAGTGCATAATTTTGGGATCATCTTACTCTCTGAGTTTGACCCGTGATCATGGCGCATGCAACTGTGCCGAAATATCGGGAAACATTCAAACTCAAAAATCATGGTAAATATCCCGTTTCTATCCAAAATATTGATCAAAACCATGATAGTTTAAAAAGTTATATTATCTTACTAATATCATAAACGCGAAAGTTATGTATTGTAGACCGATTTGGATGAAATTTGGATTAAACATAGATTATAACTTGGATTAACATATAAGCTACTTTTTATTCCGAAAAATTACGGGAAAGGTAAAAAACTGCCACGCGGGCGAAGCTGCGAGCGGCCGCTAGTGAAATATACTGTAAGAATATGGATGGAACTCACAAAATTTAAAGATCTGAATTTTTGCCTCGTTGTGGAGTCTAATAATCTATACCAGTTTAAGAATCTACGTCCTGACTGACTGAAAAACATATAGGCCGAAGTTTTTTAAATATTATTATTGTTGGTTTATTTATTTTAGCTAAAGCATATGTAAACCGTACAGGAATGAAACTTTTAGGTACTCAAATTCTTAATTTAGGTCATTACTATAGACTTACCTTAAATTAAAAAAAACAATAATAATAATAATGGTGGACAATCCACACAGCATCATCTAGCCCCAAGCTAAGCAGAGCTTGTGTTATGGGTACTAGACGACTGATATACTTATTACAATACATTACATACATAGATATTTTTTATCATACATAGAAAATACCCAGAACACCCGGAATAGATATTTGCCAAACATTTATCCCAAGGCGGGAATCGAACCCGCAACCGCCGCGCCACGTCGGTTGTCATGATAAGGATTTTGTTTGTTCCAGACCGCCACATATGGATCCAGAAATCGAGTTGCATTACGTCACGACGACGGACGGCGTCGCGGCCGGGAACTACTCCGGCGATGACGTCACCAATCAGGGGATAATCTACAAGATCAGCATATCATTGCTATTACTTATTGTCATCATGGCGGTGCTGGGGAACTTGCTTGTCATCGTCAGTGTTATGAGGCACAGGTATAAAAATAATTTCGTAACACGAATTTTCAGCAACGGCTTCCGAATTTATACGAAGATACCCTCGTACCCATTGTTCGGGTATGTTCGGGCCTTTTTGAGTTTGTTCGGGTCTCATAATACAATAATTTTGTATCCGTACCGTGACCCCCCTAATACCTGACATTTGAAGGTTTACGAGTTGTTTGCTTTAACATTAAAAACTCACGGCAGAGAGTAGTTTTTTTATGTCATTGCTGATAGAATACGTGGATAGGATGGATCGAATGTTAAATGGGTACCATCACCTATAGCAAAGCATTACCATGCAGGTCATGATCGATAAAATTGTGCCTTACTATGCACTGTTTTGCGTCCATCAACTTGACTTGAGGCATTTCAGGTCTTAAGGCTCATGTACAGTCAGCTGCACTAGAATGTATACAATTCGTATCTTTGAAAATGGTTTCACAGTGGTGCTAAAAATATTTACATGACAATTATTTAAAAAATAAGTGAGGCCATAAACTAATTTCAAGACTTTTTAGTTTTTATGGTGTAAGAGCTCATTGTTATGCTGTAATACTGTTGTTAAAAGTTACGAATCGTATACATTCTAGTGCAGCTGACTGTACATGTAATAACACCGGCATCATCAACACCCTTCAAATCTAGAACACAGCAAGCTGCTTGGCGGCAAAAGTAAGCATGGTGATAGTACTTCCCCAGACGAGCCCTACTACTATTATTGTTAGGTGTAATAAGTATTTTTGTTTCAGAAAACTCCGCGTCATCACCAACTACTTCGTCGTTTCCCTGGCGTTTGCTGACATCCTCGTTGCCATGGTGGTGATGCCTTTCAACTTCAGTGTCCAGTTCAACAATAAATGGATATTTGGTCCCGTTATCTGCGATTTGTGGAACTCTTCAGATGTCTACTTATCGTCAGCGAGTATACTGCATTTGTGCTGTATATCTGTTGATCGGTATTATGCGATTGTGAAGCCATTGAAATATCCTATCAAGATGACAAAGAAGGTGAGATTTGATAAGACATATACTTTTTTTTAAACGTTTGACCGCAACCTCACCTCATGCTAAGTGATGATGCGGTATACGGTGTAGCACGTCTTTAGCAATCTTTCAATACACACATTGCATACATACTGAATATATTTTTTATTTACAACATTGACGTACATTATTTTAAACAAATATTGAACATACCAACCTAGATATCAAATATATCTGCTTTATATCTGCAGGTTATTTATTACTATAGGTACAAAACATAATGTAAATCACTGACCACAGTGTGCCCAAAAGGCTAGCAAAACTTCTTTGGACAGCTAAACTCTTTGCATATCACATTTTTTACACACTTACTCATTACAATATCCGTGTCAAAACAATGAAACATATTTTACAGAATCGAAACTTCAAAGCAAATATTAAAATTGATTGTATCGAAAGTATTTTTCAACACATTTAATGCAATATCTCTCTGCTCTGTGTGTGTAATAGTGCTCTGTGGTACAGTTTAACGACTTGTTTTGGCAATAAAAAATGCGATATCAATAATTTATTGCAGAAGAAGAGTTATTCGTTGAGTGCATTATCAGTTTTATTCACATTGGAGTTGTACAGTTGCTTCATCAAACAGTCCAAATAAATCAATCAAAACAAAACGGTTTGTGTTCCCAGTTATTTTCTGTTGTAATAAGCAGCTTCATGAACTTTTACTGAATTATTGTCGAAAAACAGACATTTGGATTAATTTATTTAGTTATTATAAATTATATAAATACATTTTGTACACTCGAAGAAGTCATATTGCATAAGTTACATTAAAAAGTATACAAATACACAAAAATAAGTAGGTACATAAACAAAAAAAAACAATTATTAATTGTTTTTTTTTTTGTCACAACACGGCGCCACTGGACTCGGTTGCCATAGAGTTTTCTAATGTATGATTTGTTGTTTCAGATGGCTTACATGATGTTAGCGGCCACCTGGTTAAGTCCTATTACAATATCATACGTCCCAATTTTCATGGGATGGTACACAACGCAGAATAACCTACGAACCTACGATGAAATACTAAGTGAGCAAACCGAAAAATGCGAATTTAAAGTGAACAAACCCTACGCTGTGATATCCAGCTCAATATCCTTCTGGATACCGTGCACTATAATGATATTCACTTACCTAGCAATATTCAAAGAAGCTAATCGCCAAGAAAAGGCTCTTCACGCGAGAGCAGGGAATGCTATGCTGATGCATCGGCACTCTCGAGAAGTGGGAGATAAAAATGGTACGTTGCAAATGAATGCAAATACTCCTACCAAAGACAGGAACATTCTTAAGATGAAACGGGAGCACAAGGCCGCGAGGACGCTCGGCATCATCATGGGTGCTTTCATCCTCTGCTGGCTACCGTTCTTCTTATTCTACGTGTCGACATCTTTGTGTGAGTCATGCCAGTGTCCTGACGTAGTGACAGTGATCATGTTCTGGACTGGATACTTCAACTCTGCGTTGAATCCGATTATATACGCGTACTTCAACAGAGACTTTCGCAACGCGTTCAAAAATACTTTAGCGTGTGCGTTCTGTAGTTTTTGCAGACGAAGGGCGTCTGATTTAGACGCGATGGAGAGGTTAGATAGGCGAGGATCGGCTCAGTTGCGAGTTCCTTTGCCGTCAAGAAGGGCAAGCGATCTCGCATCCCTTTGAACAGCAATCTTAAATCACAGCCTGGTGAGGCCTAGGTATGTCTCAACGAAGTATTTTATATGATCTTGTACTTATTCCCAAAGTTGATGTGACTGATATTTTAGACACAGTTGTTTCGATAGAGTGTAGGTGCATTTTTAAACCAAACTAGCTGTAATTTGAATTTCTTCTGAAAGACGATCAAAGCACAGAGGGAAATGTTTCCTTTTAAGCATTCTAATCAATTTATACGTATAAAAGATCAAATTATTCTTTAATATAGTTTAATAGGAATAATGCGATGTTTCATCATATTTTAATATTGTACTTGTAGTTGTGTTAGATGTATTGTAGCGAAATATATATGAGTAGATTATGATTCAACATAGTATTCTATCAATTGAGATTGTACATAAATATTGTAAGATTGATTTGTAGATTTTTAATATTACTCAAGGGTTTTTCTATAGATTGTGGGCGTATTATTGCAGTAGTGTCTTGTTTGTTTTAATGATAAATTTGTTTTTACTGGTATTTATAAACGTGAGGCAAGAAATTTATATCACCTCAATCTTTTGTATAGAACTTAGTTTGTCTGCAATTGATGAATAATTATTATGGATAAAAGAATACTTATAAACACGGTACTGTATTTATTGTTACTTTTTAATAAGCTTACCAAATTAAAAAAAACTGTGTTTTAATTGAAATGTATTGATTATTTTAAAACCGTAATAAAATAAAAACTCGTGTTTTAAAACACCAGTGTTATCATCGTAGCGATTATGATTTTGTATGTTCCTATAATAGTTTCCTTCAAAAAATATCTAAGATAATGTAGCTCATTGTAAACTTAGAAGTATTTTATATCATAGTATCATTCCATAGTAACCTGTCAACTTAGTCAAAATATACGGGGTTTTCATCTTAGGCTAATATAATTATAATTATGAGGCCTATGTTTCTAATAAGTTACCTACTTATTTATAATGAGGCCAAAGTGTTGTAAATATAAAATCATCTTATTCGTATATAAAATATAAGTAAACAGTATTTTTAATTAAATAGTGTAAAAATAAAATCGGTTCAGTAGACTAAAAATGTAGTCACTACGACATTATTTTGAAAACTTGATTTTTTTCAACTAAAGCAATATTTTTTTCGTCAGTAAATATCAAAAAGTTTTATAAAAGATTGGAATATAAATTTAGAATGCAGCTTAAAGCCAGAGTGATAAAGTATTTATTCAATCAATCTGTTCAATAAAATAAAAATCAGATTGGATACATTTTTAAGATCCGACTTTGGTTAATAATTATCAAAGTCTAAGTTAACCTTAGCTTGACTTAAATTCAAATAATACATAAAATACAACAAATCCGTTTTTTTATTTGGTTTTTGACAGAAATATCAATTTAATACAAAATATATTATGTTAGTGTATTAAGTGTGTACATAGTAAATTCTAGCTAAAGTGTATTATAACATATTATATTTAGACATAGCTGTAGATTAAGTTAATCTAGAAATAACTAAGTTTAAATACTTTTTAGGAAGATACGGTAAAATGGGGACAAATAACGCTTCAATAGAAAAAAAAATACAATTTTAAAGAATATAATTATTATTATTGGTGTGCTATAACTAATATAAAATCCGTTAGATTTGGTGTGTCAGTGTTGTGTCAATACATCTTTATTAATATATATTAGATGTTACAAAAATTAACTTACAATGTAATAATTCTACAATTGGCTCATATCTTTATATTAATATAAGATTTGGAAATTGTGAACAATAATGTGAGGAAACTTAATAACTAAATAAATAATTTCAAATCGTATTTTTTTTTTATTTTTGACAATAAAAGTACGTAACGACATAAGTAATAACTACTTACTATTATTTACATTGTATTAAATATTTTTATGGTTCCGTACCCAAAACGTGATTTTGACTTTGACAAACGTGATTTTTTGCCGTTTTATTTTAGATAATGGTACGGAACCCATCGTGCGCGAGTCCGCACTTGGCCGGTTTTTATTTGTTGTTGAACATTATAAAATGTTCATAAGCTATAATAATAATCATATATAAATTAATATTTAATCAATTTCCAAATCTTTTATTCTATAATCTTGTTTTCTTCCTAAAGTGTACAAAACTTTTGTCGGTGTAAACTTATAATAACCTTAGCTTACATTTTCTGCATTCTCGTTCTTAATGTTAAACACTAATGGGTTACAAATACTCAAAAAATATTACATGCAACACCAGCAAAGGTCTTAAAACTTGTAAATACTATTATAATATGTAATAAATTATATTGATCCCCAGTAAAAACAGTATTTTTTTTGTAATCTATCAGTATTTAACAATGCTAATTAAAATTCAATGTGTCTTCCTTTTAAATAAGTGATTAATGTTAGACTCAACATTGTATAAATAGAAATTAGTTGAAATTGTGTAGCCAATATTAATGTTTGTAATGTTATACCCAAATTTATATTGTGCATTGGGTGACACACAGGCTGTATATGTATGTAAACAAGTAATAATATACGGTTGTGAATTCATTAGATTATTACAACTATATTTCTAACTTTAAATATACTTACTATTAGTCCATTTTATTAATTCCTCATTGGTAACCTATGTGAATTTCTGCTTGTAAAACTTCAAATTTAATTTTCATAAATTTTGTTCATTTTAATTTATTAAATCCGTCCAATACTTACGTTCATCTATTTCACCCTTTTTTGTATTTACCTATGTATTAGAATGCAGATAAAATACGAGATCAGCTTTTTTCTGTATATAAATTAAAATTCATTTTAGTAAAATAACTCTTAACAGTCGTAGTGATATGTAATTTATACAAGTACTTATTACTTAAAGTTTACTAGCAAACATATTAATATGGAAGCTTAGATTATATAAAACAGCAATATATTAGTGTATTTTAACGGTAATGTAGTACGTGAATAATAATATCATAGATCAAAAACCATTTGACATTTCTTAGAATTAGTTGTATTTTGTTTTGTCGCTCAAAAAATTTTTTCTTAGTTACCAATTTGTTTATTTAAAAATTATTGTTATTATTTATATTATAGTTATTAGTAATTTCACAGAATACATCCTTTAGAATTGTGATTACTAAGTTACCTATTATTTAGTTAAATCAATATAAGGCCAACATCTACCGAAGCATGGTGAATAGATAAATGGATGAGTAACTAAATGGTAAAATAAATCACAGACCGGGGTCGAAAGACATTTGATGCATCGTTTCCTTGATCCATCAAATAGTTTTTAATAAAATACACAATGCTTCGATAGCCATTGTCCTTCAGTTTTAAAACAAAACGATGTAAATATTTTTATGATTTAATCTTGAAAGAAAAAAGTGATAAAGTTAAATTATTTATTTAATTATATTTATAAAATGATATATTTTAGTTAAATTAATTTAAAGTATTGATGCGTGGTGAAATTTTAACATAATTGGGCGTGTAATCAAATTATGCTTTTTGCAAAATAAACGAAATTATTTCGTACAATGTATTTTATTTTTATTTTCTTTCTTCACAATCCTTACAGCTTAGTCGGCCTAATTTACAAAAACTTTATTCGTCTGTAGTTAAACCGCAGGTTTTTTTATGATGGTTTCAGAACACTAGTATTACACATATACATCTTTCAAATAGAAAAATCTACAAAAATACCACTAATCTTGAACTCAGGACGTTACGCACAAGGCGAGGTCGTGACTCACTAAACCGGTGCCCTAAATAAAAAATCAGGTAGGTATAAGCATTATATCATCAGGTGCCCAAGTGTGGATGTATCAATAAAGATTTTATCAAAATTTATTGAGATTGGTACCATGAAACTTAGTTAAATGTGATCTTAGTTAAAATCGATAACTTCCGAAAAGTTTTACCGAATTTATCAACTAGCTGTCCACAAAAAACCACTCGATAAAATATATCGAGGCCAGTTCTGTGCTCGGTTCAGTTTATCGATACAAGTCCTGTTTCTGTGGAATCTCACTAGTGATTCAGTAATATCAGGGAACTGGATAATACAAACTACATAGATAACGCTACAGTACTTCAGTACAGACTTTGAAACTTTGAATAGTGCTTTTAAGTGTGACACAACCGTAAACTAATTACGTTTAGAAGCAGCTAGTTCACTTCAGGTGGATATCTAGGTGCTTTTTATACTTACTGATGGAAGCAAATGGCCCACTTAATGTTGAGTGGTTACCATCACCTATAACGCTATAACGTAGCAATGCATTGTCGTTAGGAACGTGCCTTACGATGCACTGTTCAGTGTCCATCAACCTGATGCATACAGGTGTTAAGCCTGTACCTGTAATGCTAGCTGCTTGGCGGCTCACCTACTCGAGATTCTTCGACGGGCTTCAAGAGTGGTAATCAGAGGTAGGTACGCCCAGATATTACATTTGATATATACCCACATTTAGCAGTAGTTGGTATGCCATACGTGACAGGTTGCAAGCCCATTACCGCTTTTAGAATACTAACTGGTACTAACTTGTATTCCTGTTTCCTTCACCGTTTTAGAGCACTGGCAATGCACACAAATTTTTCGGAAGAAAAATCTATTGGTGTACGATCGGATTCAAACCCACAACCTTAGGATCAGAAGACGGTTCACTCCCACTAGTCCACAGGAGCTCTTTTACTTAAAAAAATTCTTAAGTAACTGCGATAGCACCACAGTAGCTAGGTGTCTTGTTATAATATTCCGAACCTCAGGTAGAAAACCCAGTGACCAAAAAAAGGTAGTTTCCTTAATCTTTGAGTGAGTACATTGAATCGAAGCAAAGCCTACCATAAATCACCAGTGGATTTGCATGTGAATGGACCCACGAATGTAGGTACGGACTGAGAAACCACTTTCAGAATTACTCAAATTCTTTCACTAGGTATACGTAGAATCCGAAATGAAGAAATCCGAAAAAAATGAGTGTGCTTTAGACCACACGACTGAAGTAAAACTTCTACGTAACTGGCTATGAGAGAAAGAGAGAAATAACAGTGCTTTCATACCCCCTCTGTGGTGTGTTAAAGGTTAAACGTTTAACACAACCTTGTTGAAAGTCGCATTAGAAGTCTTACTTCAAAAATACTAACATTCGTACATTTAACAACTCTTAACCCAGTAGATCTACTTTCAGAATCGATAAGTTTCGTATTGTCATTTTGGAATACACTGATGCGCGAAAACTCAGTCAAGTTTCTTCAGTCAAGTTGAGGTTGTCTGCCATGCCACGTAATGTAACTCAAAACACAGTACTATGGGAAGTTCCTTTTTCAAATTTTTATATCTTTTTAACGACTATTAGTCTTGATTTATGATTATTCTATTTATGAATAAAAACTTTTGTGTTTTGCATACTCGTAAGTAACAGACAAAAATTAAAAAAGTTAATTTATTTTTTTCTTAGAGGAAAAAAATGATTTTATCTTCCCTTTGTTACATTACAATGTCATAATTTTTGAGCAAAAGAGGCTATATTAGAAATTGTTCAATTATTTTAACAATTGGAATTTATGCTAAGTTTGGGGCTAAGTTCGACGACCGATGTGGCGCGGCGGGCGAATGTCCGCCTGCGACGCAGGAGGTTGCGGGTTCGATTCCCGCCTTGGGATAAATGTTTGTGCAATCTGCAAATATTTATTCCGGGTGTTCTGGGTGTTTTCTATGTACATATAATATAAAATATCTATGTAATATAGTATTGTATTAAGTATATCAGTCATCTAGTACCCATAACACAAGCTCTGCTTAGCTTGGGGCTAGATGATGCTGTGTGGATTGTCCAGCATTATTTATTTTATTTATTTATTTATTTAAGTAACGTTGCGTGCTCTAACATTAAAAAAAAACATACAATAAAATAGCCAAATCGTCTACTACGTCTTTAATCCCCAAGTACGGTAGATATCCCCTCGAATTTTTTGGTACCAAATCACGCGATTCTTCGAGAATATCTAAAGGGGGTAGTTAGAGGTACAACCAGACAGTACATTTGGTACATATCCATATTTTGCAGTAGTTAGTATTCCATAATTATAAAACAATTTCGTAAAATTAAAATATTAAATTTCTAGTCACTTAGTCCGCAATAGTCTGCATACATAATGCTTCGTTTTCAGACTCAGCTAATTCGATATCAAAGAATTCCAGACTTGTGAGTTTTCGCACCAGTAGATAAAATTAATGTGAAAATCATGAAAAATAAGGTGAGTTATAGCTCTGAAGCACAAGGGACTGTGAAGTATATCTAAATTTATGTACGAGTATAACTCAAAGGTGACTGACTGACTGACATAGTGATCTATCAACACACAGCCCAAACCACTGGATGGATCGGGCTGAAATTTGGCATGCAGGTAGATGTTATAATGTAAGCATCCGCTAAGAAAGGATTTTGATTAATTCTATCCCCAAGGAGATAAAATAGGGGATGACACTTCGTATGAAACTTTGTCAATTTTAAACCGATCGGGCTGAGACTTTGCATGCATAAAGCTACTATGATTTTATCCTGAAAAAATAACGGGAACGGAAAAAACTGCCACGCAGGCGAAGCTGCGAGCGGCCGCTAGTAGCTCATATAAATAAAGAAACCTATATTTACCAATGGGTGAAATCAGGCTGTGAATAATGATAATGATGATGATGTCATAAGCCATCAAAAGTGGCTCACACATAATGAAACTTACTTGCAATGGGTGAAATTGGGCTGTGGATAATAATGATGATGATGATGTTAGCTATGGTTTACAGAGGACCGTCAAAAGTGGCTCACACTCAAAAAGGCTAAAACTTAGCGCAATGGATGAAATTGGGCTGTGGATGATGAGGATTATGATGATGATGATAGGTACTAGTGGACCTGACTTATTGATCAAATAAAGTTCTTTCCTCGTACTTTTCAGGGTTTCGTACCCAAAGGGACAAGACCCTATTACTAAGACTCATTTACCTGTCTGTCTGTCTGACCGTCTATCACCAGGCTGTATCTTATAAACCGTGATAGTCAGAGAGTTGAATAACGATAGTAATAAGAATACCAGTGGAACAGCAACTATGATACAAATCTATTTATAAAGCTATAACACGGCTGGAGACTAATGTAGTTGGATTATGTCCAATAGTTCAATTATATGACCAATGTCACCAGTTTACTTCCTACAGCGTGGTAAGCTTGGTGTTTCATTATCAAAGTCAACTTTTTGAAGTAATACTTCTAATGCGACTTCCAACAAGGTTGCGTTAACCGTATAACGCTACCATGAAGGGGTATGAAAGCACTGTTCTTTCTTTCTCTCATAGCCCGTTACGTTTCGTATATTAAAGTAGTTTTAATTCAAAGTGGTCTAAAGCACACTCGTTTTATTTATTTTTCTTTTTTGATCAGACTTTTTTTATTAGTCTTGCGATGTCTGTCTTGGCACTTGATGAGTGAATTAATTTCCGCTACTTTTGGGCCCTTTTTGCGTGATGGGTGGTGGTTGCTAGACGACTTGAAGTCCTCCAGGAATGCCAGCAACTCACTTATGCCAGCGCAGGTTTCCTCAGGCTTTCCAGTGTTTCAAGGTAGTATGCTCATTGAGTTGACAAAGTCAAAGTCAAAGTCAAAAATCATTTCGCACCTTGAAAACAAAGGTCTTAACAAAAAACTAAATTTTTCAGTATGGCCATTTAAAGTTTTTGTAATTTTTCTGGGATCAATAACTCGACTATAAATTGAGAACGACGTACTGTTGTGGTTTTAAATAATAGTTCAGATATTATTTTATCACATTTTAGTTGATTTTAATTAAATTATTCGGTAGATATGGCAGCAAAAATTAATTTAAAAAAATGTTCAGTAAAGTGCCACTTTTGCTCTAACATTATCAAGTGTTATTTTGCGTAGTGCCTTAAATTTCAAAAAAGATCAAGCATAGTGCCTCTTTTCTTCTTAAACTGACAAGTATTATTTTGCTTAAGGCCCTTAGACTTACTGACACTACACAAAATATGACACTTTTTCACTTACCCCACGAACAGTTATCGCCGGTGTCCGGGCACAAACTGGTTTAATGTCGGTTTTTGTTTAACAAACCAGCTCAAAACCTTAAAGTATGAAGTGACACATGGTGACGTCTAGGGGCGTCTAAGTGAGCTATAAGGAAACGGATCTTTGGAGATGACGTAGTTTTTCCCGTAGATTTCAAATGTCGCTGTAACTCAATACCGCCAAATTTTGGATAGTGTCACTTTTGTTTTCAACGTGCGATTTATTCAGTAATATCCGCAGGGATCATCTTGAAATCTAGGTGAATCTAAGCGCCAGTTCCTCGCGACCAAGCCACAAACCAGCAACAAACTTACGGCTTGGTTCCTACCGTTTTTTTGTATGATCCTTTTACAAAGTAATAATAATGTAAATAATGAAACTCCACACTGCCACACTGACACGCCGCTACACTCCAGGAATACATGCGCGGTTTCTTTTGTCCGTATACATCCTGTGCTTGATGGACTGTCTGCACACCCAATTTGAACAGGTGCTTGTTAAGTAAGTAAGATCCCGTGACAATCCCGACTATCAGCCAAAGTTTGTCACGTTTCAGGCTTACGAATTTTCAGGATATCTCGGGCTTAATTCCGGAAAAGTTTTTACCTGCTACTGGGAACAAGCAGATGGCTCACCTGCTGTTAAATGGTTACCATCACCTGCAAGAGATTGTAATGCTCTTTTGCTAATTTTGAGTGGTAGGCTTTTTTGTACTACATTATAAAATTTTACCTATTTCAGATTGTTCTAAGCAGACAAAATAAATATTTTTGTATTTCATTCTATTTTACTTCTAACAAAGCACCGTACCCTACAATGCCCCCTATTTTTTCCTTAATCGAAAATCGCATTGACCAAAAATTTTAATAAATCACGAAACTTTTGTGCGAATTTTCATCATAACTATTGAAAAATACGACCTCTAGGCGAGAACAGACAGACAGACAGACGGACAAACGCTTGTTTTGCTCGCTTGCTAGTTTAAAAATATGGCATACTTTCCCAGACGAGCCTTCCACTAAGAGCTCCACTATTACTAAACCTTATTTCGTGACAACCAATTTTAGCATTTTTTGTGAGAACACATACGATGCCCGCAACAAAACACTTCCTAATCCAGGGTAAGACATTGATGAGGGACAACGAGCATGTATCTCTTTCAGTGGTATACCAAAAGAAAGGGACGACCTTTGTTGACCTCTGTCATGGCACATTGGCGTGATGAAGGCCCAATTAAAGGCGCACAGGCCTGGGACACTTTCATAACTGACGTTTCTATTCTCAGATTTGTTATTCTGACCCTGTCTGGGTTTTGGCCCCTTAGGATCAACGCACACCGGTGGATTGAACGGCAAAGGACTTTTATTTTTGGACAAATTACAAAAAAAACAGCTCTCTGCTTTTTCCATCAAAAATGGATGGCCCGCCTGATGTTAAGTAGAAACCATCACCTGTAACAAACCCTTGTCTTGTAGGTCACGCACGTTAGGTTAGTGCCCTACGATGCACTACTCTGCGTTCACCAACTTGAGGCATACTGGTGTTAAGCCAGCCTCATGTGCCTGTAATTTCACCGGCAGCCACACCCTTCAAACCGGAACACAGCAAGCTGCTTGGCAGCAGAAATAAGCATACTGGTAGTACTTCCCTGGACGAGCCCTTCACAAACAGCTCTACTACAACTTAAACTAGTTCAGACTAAGTTTCTGAAGCCAGGTAGAAAACAGATAACACAAACAGCCTCATTACTTGAATTACGTGCCTTAGGCACGGTAGATATACCCTTAGATAGGGCTGGTAGATTGCCCCAATCATGACGAAGCATCCTGCTCAGTCTTTTCATCACCACTTCGCAAATTCTGGGATATTAAGGATAATATCTCTGGAATATGATAAAGCGATACCCCAAAGGATATTAAAGTGTCCGTGATAACACGTAAGAGACACTAGCAGAGTTAATTTGGTTATTTGGCCCGGGGCGTTACGCGACAAGCTTGAAACACAGTAAATGACATACAGTAGAGAAGCTTTCACCGGGAATTAAGATAAGTAAGTAGCTGAGGTGACATTTTTATTCGTTTAAAAGATCTGCTTACCCAGATATATGTAAAGGATTACATATATCTCAGTCTAGTAGTTTAGTAGTAGTAGAGCTCTTTGTGAAGGGCTCGTCCGGGGCAGTACTACCACCATGCCTACTTCTGCCGCTAAGCAGCTTGCTGTGTTCCGGTTTGATGGGTGTGGGTGCCGGTGTAGTTACAGGCACATGAGGCTTAACACCTGTATGCCTCAGGTTGATGGACGCTGAGTAGTGCATCGTCGGTGACGTTCCTAACGAGCGTGACCTACGAGGCAATGCTTTGTTATAGGTGATGGTAACCACTTAACATCAGGTGGGCCATCTGCTTGTTCCATCAACAAGTTGTATAAAAAAAAGCATATTATTATTATAGAAAAAGTATCTCGTGTCAAGCGCAACATATCTCGCGTTGCACATTGTAGCCCGGGATACCTCTTTACAAAAAGCGTTACTACTGCTAGTCACCATCCTGTGCCGACAAGCACACGGCATCACGTAAATTATCCCCGGCGGCGTGTTTTCTCAGGAATGTATTAAGAGGATTCTGAGAGATTCGTTTTGACGATTAGTTAAACATCTCCCTCGCGGGGCTCTGTTGGATTATCACCTAAAAATAAGCTTTACTTGTAGAGAAGATAATCATGCGTGGTTTGTTAGGATATTTAACAAAAATAGCACACCAGAAAATACTATCTACGCAGATTTACTGACAAACAGACAACGCACAAGTCAAACGCTACACCTTGCTTGCATAAAGTATCATATTTTTTTTTTATGACTGATGTGGCGCGGCGCGTGAACGTCCGCTTGCGACGCAGGAGGTTGCGGGTTCGATTCCCACCTTGGGATAAATGTTTGTACGATCTGCAAATATTTATTCCGGGTGTTCTGGGTGTTTTCTATGTATAATAAAAAATATGTATGTATGTAATGTATTATTATATTAAGTATATCAGTCATCTAGTACCCATAACACAAGCTCTGCTTAGGCTGGGGCTAGATGATGCTGTGTGGATTGTCCAGCATTATTATAAAAAAAAAGATCATTCCACTTCCATCACATTTCTAGGAAGAATGGTTTTGAGCCCTTTCCATCCATCTAATTCCCGAAATCCTAACAATGTTATCAATCCATTGATATTACGTAGGAGTGTAAATACTCTCGAAATTTATCCTGTACCTAATCAAATTTACCAAATTCAGCAGTAATAAGGCTTCTTGTGATTGGCTCAAAAGTACTACCACCATTTTTAGGGTTCCGTACCCAAAAGGTAAAACGGGACCCTATTACTAAGACTCCGTTGTCTATGTGTCTGTTTGTCTGTCTGTCCGTCTGTCACCAGGCTGTACCTCATGAACCGTGATAATAAGAGAGTTGAAATTTTGGGTTTTAAAAAAGGTGTATTTCTGTTGCTGCTATAACAAAAAATACTAATAAATAGAACAAAAATAAATATTTAAGGAGGCTCTAATACAACAAACGTGATTTTTTTGTCGTTTTTATTATAGAATGGTACGAAACTCTACGTGCGCGAATCCGTCTCGCACTTGACTAGTTTTATTTTTGCCACCAAGAAGCGTTTTGTGTTTTGGATTGGATATTCAGACATCCGGAATAAATATTTGCGAATCATACAAACATGTATCCCATGGCGGGATAAATACTTTGTTATAGGTGATAGTTACCACTTATCATCAGGTGGGCCATATGTTTGTACCACAGAAAGTCAGCTAAAGAAAGGCACCGATGTATAGATAGCAGGATATTGGAGTACTGAACATACAATACGATCACCAATCCACCTGACAAGTGACTATGGCTAACACCCCAAATATGGGGGAGTCTTATACCCAGCAGTAGACACATTCAAACTAATCCTACTAATATGTATTATAAACGCGAAAGTTTGTAAGAATGGATGGATGGATGGATGTTTGTTACTCTTTCACACTCTAACCAGTAAACCGATTTGGATGAAATTTGGAACAAACATAGATAATAACTTTGATTAACGTATAGGCTACTATTTTATCCCGAAAAAATAACGGGAACGGGAAAAAAACTGCCACGCGGGCGAAGCTGCAAGCGGCCGCTAGTGACGAAATAATTCACGTTATATTCCACTACCTAAATGTCCCATTATGTACTAATTTGACGACAGCGTTCAAGACACTAATATAGAAGACGTAGGTACTATAATTCGGGCATCACAGAGAAAGGCCAAATTAAACGGAAATGTACGAGTATAATTAATAATGATAGTGCGGAACTAAGACCTTGTTTTTCTAATAAGCAGCCACCGTGAATGACGGAAGTGAAAAGCACTATCGTATTGCTTTAAAGACGGTTTAAATGGTTACTAGTAACGTGTGGACAGTTAAAACAATGCATTTGTGTTTCTACTTGAATGCTGATGATCTAAAAGATATTTTATGACGAATGTATGTACATATGATGGTTTTTTTTTGAAGAAAAAAGAAAGAAAGAAAGTAAGAAAATATATTTATTTAAATTTGTAAATGTAATATTGAACTAAAACTCTGAAAATGTGTAGCTTACGGTGAAACTGATTAACATTTAAGGGTTTATTTTAAAATTAGTATTGCTGCACACGTATTTTAGTTTTGCGTCTTAAAACTATGCACTGATTTCTGATTTCTTATAGTGTAATAAAATTAGGTATCACTATATTTATTACGGTGGCCGTTTTTCGAGAAACCATATCCTAACGCAAAGTTCCATTAGAATTAATGGCACAAGACTGCGATGGATGTGGGTAGTTTCATATAATATGTACCTCTAGTATATAAATAATAATAGTAACGACGTAAAAGGCCCTGCAGCCCCAAACTAAGCAAAGTATTTACTATGGGAACCTGATGTAAATATTGGCACAAAACACTCTCTAGCCCCAAACTAAGCAAAGCGTATATGGACACCAGATAGTTGATAGAATACTAATATGCTTTGTTTTGTAAATATACATGTAACACCCAGACACAGAACAAACATCGATCGTCCTGCGTTGAGACACTTTCGTCCTTTTGAACCTATTTCTGTGGGTTTTTGGGATAAAATAAGCGTTTATGTAATTCCGTATAACAAACTATAAAATTCATCTTTTAAGTTTTACCCAAATCTATTCAACACATTTCTACAGTGATATTTTATTTAATGAACTTAGTACAAGTTTGTTATAGTAAAGGTCTAGTGGGAGTGACCCTCCTTCTGATCCTAAGATCGTGGGTTCAAATCCGGTCGTGCGCCGATACATTTTTCTATAGAAAAAATTATGTGCGCAATGCTAGTCCTCTCAGTCGGTGAAAGAAAACATTGTAAAGAAACTGGTTAATATTCTAGCAGCGGCGATGGGCTTACAACCTGTCACGCATGGCATATTAATTATTGCAAAAAGTGGGTACGTACCAAATGTAATATCTAGATGTACCTACCTCTGACTCCTACCTACTCCTTTAAACATCCTCGAAGAATTTGGAGAAAGTACTTGGTACTAAGAGTTCTAAAAGGATGTCAACCGTGCTTAGGGATTACAGTCATGACGCTATTAATTGTTACGTTTGTTGCAGAGACAGAACCCGTTTTATATAAGAAGAAAATTCTGCGTAAACGTTTTGCAAGCGTTGGGGTATTAAACTCAGTCATTTCATAATAACTTTGGCAAACTCAACGGTTTAAAATGACCACGTGTGCGTTGGTTAAACCTGGCTTTATTATCCCACATTTTAGACGACAGCCTGCTACCCAAATATAATAAATTTGAGGCGGAATTTTCTGTATTTACCAACTAAGTACAGCGTTTTCTAAAAAACGGTCACTGCTATAACTCATTAAAGACTGAAGTTAAATATATATTTCTTTTAAAAAAGAAAAAAAACTACGACGCGGCTTTAATCCCTCCTAATACCTTTCTTTAAGATTCTTTTAGGATGTTTTATGGTCAGAAGAACTTCCAGATAGATTTGGCAAATACCCACATTTTGATGTAGTTAGTATTCTATACGGTTGTGAGTACATTGCCGCTGCTAGTATACTAGCTCGTTTCCTCATGGTTTACTTCACCGTTTTTGCGCACATACATTTTGCGCATAGAAAATCCATGACATAACTGTACGGGTTTCATTCAAAGCAAGGATAATCTCTACGACCAGTGCATATACTATGCGATGCCTTACATCCGTTAGTCAGAATAAATATTCTTACAACTGGTATAGATACATAGGTTATTTATGACAATATTAATGTGAAAATTTCAACTCTCTAGCTATAACGACTCATGAGATAGAGCCTGGTGACAGACGGACAGACAGGCAGACATACAGAAAAAGGAGTCTATAACGGTCATCAGATAACGGTCACCGCTTCTAAAAGACCGCTTACTAAAATCCGATAAACGTTTACCTTCGAAACTTCCAGAGTTAAGTTTAGTCGTAAATTACTGGAAGTCGCGTTAAATTAAGATAACTAGGACTTCGTGAAAGCACCAGTGGTGTAGTGAAGGCGACGAGGGCAGGTTCAAATCCGATCGTGAACCAATTGTTTTTTCTAAAAATGTGCGCAATACCAGAATTTTTATGATACTGCTGGCAATCAGCATATGGCCCCCCTGATGTTAAGTGGTAACCATCACTTATACTATCATTTCTCGAGTAAGCACTTATTTATCGAGACGATTTTCTTGCGCCGACGCTGTCTAGGGTATCGTTGATCGAAACTTTTAAGGTTAAACAAGTCGGTACGTTGTCCATACAAACGCTGTAAGTGTTTAATGTCTACTATTTATTAACGTGCGTCCGAATTTAAGTTTGATACTGAATTATCTTGCCATTATCTAGGTACGTTACCCTATATTCTACAGTAAAATCAGATTACCTAGAAAGTTACAGGCGTCGAAAGATTTAGTACTAAATTTTGTAACGCTTGTAACTTTCAAGGTAATCTGATTTTACAGTAGCATATAGGGTAACGTACCTAAATAATGGCAAGATAATTCAGTATCAAACTTAACTTCGGACGCACGTTAATAAATAGTAGACATTAAAACACTTACAGTGTTTGTATGGACAACGTACCGACTTGTTTAACCTTAAGTCATAAAACTAGTTTAGGCAAGATATTCTTAAGTTTAATAACCTTAAGTATAAAGTATGACCTCTATAGCTCAACTATAATCTAGCTGTCTAAGTTATAGACGATAATTTACAAATTAAATTACTTTTTTAACATTTTCACTTAGAAAACTTTTTTTCAATTAACAAAAGAATTGGCTATCTTTCAAAGTTTTTATTCTTGAACGCATTTCAAGCTAAGCTTTTAAAACCTGTGGCTTAATGTCAGTCAATCAGTTTGATTCTTAAAATATTTTAAAATATATAAATATCATCACAACTTGAATCCCCAAGTACGGTAGATATCCCCTTAGATCTCTTAGTACCAAGCACTTACTCCAGATTCTTCGAGGATGTCTAAGGGGGGTAGTCAGAGGTACGTCCAGATTGTACATTTTCAGTATTCAGTATTCAGTATGTTTATTGCCTTATTATGTAAGTAGGTTTAACATTGTCAGATCTTAGGACTATATACAATTTTTGGTGCCAATACACATAATATACCCAGTAAGGGTGTTGCAATAGAGTAGAGCGGACCGATATAGGTATAAAAAGAACATGCAAATTACATAATTATAGGTAGGTAAATACCTACCCTCATTTTTCAGTAGTTAGTATATACGTGACAGATTGCAAGCCCATCCTCGCTAAAGAATACCAACTGGTTTCCTCACGATATTTTCCTTCACCATTGCGCACATAAATTTTTCAATAGTGCACGATCGGATTCAAACCCACGATCTAGGATCAGAAGGCGGGATTACTCCCACTAGACTACCGGCGCTCTCTCGGCTTAGGGTTACAATATTAAATGAAATACATTTACGATTTACTCTAACTGAAACCGATTATAACTTTTGAAAGGCAACTATTTCTACGGGAAATATCCTCAATAACTGTTTGAATAAACTTGCCAAAGGGTTCCGTCGATATTTCAGCTGAAGTCGAGATCACATCAAAGGCGTTGGAAAGTTTTGATACTCTCGACTTTTTCTTGTTACTGGAACGCTCTGAGATTTGGAGCCACGAAATAGGATATTTTTGTCATAATTTGACAACCGATGTGGTGCGGCGGGCAAATGTCCGCCTGTAACGCAGGAGGTTGCGGGTTCGATTCCCGCCTCGGGATAAATGATTGTACGATCTGCAAATATTTATTCCGGGTGTTCTGGGTATTTTCTATGTATAATCAAAATGTGTATGTATGTAATGTATTGTATTAAGTATGTCAGTCATCTAGTACCCATAACACAAGCTCTGCTTAGCTTGGGGCTAGAGGATGCTGTACGGATTGTCCAGTATTATTATTATTATAATTGATAGTTTGACAGTCAAATAAAAAGTAAAGTAAGTAAAAGTAAAGTTGTAAGTTTGGTAAAATTAGTTTGCGTCTGTAGCGCCATTTATTTATTAAACGAATACAGCCAATTATACTAATGAATAAATTTACAATTTAATAACATTCAGCGTGGCAATGCAGCCTGTGTTTTGGGAACACTTCCGATTGGCACTGATCTGGATCAGTTGAGCTACCTTTAGATCGTTTGCAACGGTCTGTAGAAAGCTCAACTGTTTCATATGTATTTTGTACATACCAATTATAAATACCTGTATTAGCTGTAATTTTCTTTAGAAATAAATATTTACAATAATATCATAAAAAAAATATTTTTAACAAAACACAAAAATAAAAATGTTATGCCATCTAGCTAGCATTTCTATAGCCTCTGTTTAACAATCTTAAATTCTAATTAACAAATATATTTGCTTCTGTACATCGTATGTATTTCTGTATTTAATGTGCACAATAAAGAAAACAATATAATATGAAACTCCATTGTGGCGTCAATCGAACTTTGCATATGTGTCTGAAATGCCTTACTTTAAAAGCATGAGAAATTTGTTACTCGTTGGTTTCGTGGCCAAATCAAAGACTGTATTTTAAACAGAATTGACTATAGATACAAGTATTTACATTTTTATAACTTTGCTTTGAGAATAAAAGTAACTCAATTTTGTTTTGTTTCTGAAACTTTTCAACTTTAGATTGACTCCTTGCTAAGCTTCTTAAAAACACAGAAAAGATGCTTTTGTAAAGAAATGGATACCTGCTTTGTTTTACAATAAGTATTCTTCAGAATAATAATAAATATTGACATACATTTACACCATTCTAGCGCCGAATTAAGCAAATATTGTACTATGTGAACCAGACAGTTAATATAATACTTATATACACAGCTTATGTTGACAGCCGTCACAGCTCAGTTCGTAGTAACCCTGCCTTCTGCGCTGTAGGTGGTGGGTTCGATTCCCACCAAGAACAAACATTTGTGTGATGAATATAGATGTTTGTTCTGTATCTGGGTGTTATATTGTATTCTAAGTATGTATTTACAAAAAAAAGTATATGAGTAGTTCTATCAGTCATCTGGTTCCCATAGTACAAGCTATGCTTAGTTTGGGGCTAGATGATTTAGTGTAAAATTGTCCACAAATATTTATTATTATTAATTATTATTATTATTATACATTACTAGCGAAATGAACACGACTTCGGCCGCGTGAAGCTATTTTCATACAAACTTCAACCCCCGCTGTACACGTTTAGGGGTTGAATTTCGGCAATTTCTTTCTTAGTACACCTCTACGCACTAAGACAAATATACTCTGAAAATTACACTACATACACACATACATAAATATTTACCCCACAATCTACAGTACAGAAGGCACATCTACTAACGAGTGTGCTTTAGACCACACGGCTAAAGTAAAACTTCTTAAACGTAACTGGCTATGAGAAAAAGAGAGAAAGAACAGTGCTTTCATATCTCCATGTTAGTGTTAAACGTTTAACGCAACCTTGTTGGAAGTCGCATAAGAAGTATTACTTCAATAAATCAATATTTGGGGATATTTTCACACAACATCATCTAGCCTCAAACTAAAACTATGAGAACCAGATGACTGATAGAATACTTAGGTATATACTTTTTTCTTATAAATATCCTACTAATATTATAAACGCGAAAGTTTGTAAGTATGGATGGATTGATGGATGGATGTTTGTTACTCTTTCACGCTCTAACCAGTGGACCGATTTGAATTGAATTTAAAATAAATAAAGATTGTAACCTGGATTAACATATAGGCTACTTTTTATCCCGAAAAAATAGCGGGAACGGGAACCGCTAGTATAGAATACAACTAAACACCCAATTTTCTATACATGTTGTCGTTATTATTGAAGCCAAACGCGAGATACAAGCGATTTCTGTAATAAAGCATTATGTTCAGGCTGTCGCGAAATACCGATAGACACTTCAATTTTACGCACAGACAGTTTTCCGATTTACCTAACGCTCGCGTACCTATCGAAACTGAGAAAGATTTGATATTCCAGGAAATATGTTATTAACAAACAATATTTATCATCATCATTAGAAAATGTATATTTGACGATCAATGTGGCGCGGCAGGCATCCACCTGTGACGCAGAAGGTTGCGGGTTCGATTCTCACCTTGGGATAAATGTTTGTATGATCTGAAAATATTTATTCCGGGTGTTCTGGGTATTTTCTATATATAATAAAAAATATCTATGCCTAATATGTAATGTCTTGTATTAAGTATATCAGTCATCGAGTACCCATAATACAAGCTCTGCTTAGCTTAGGGCTAGATCAAAAGTCAAAGTCAAAGTCAAAAATCATTTATTCAGTAATATCCGCAGGGATCATCTTGAAATGTCTTAAATCTAGGTGAATCTAAGCGCCAGTTCCTCGCGATCAAGCCTAGAAGATGATGCTGTGTGGATTGTCCAGCACTATTAATATTATTTAATTTCATTTGCATTACATCTCACGGTATCTATAACTCAATTGCGGAGTATAACAAGATTGCCACGCAGTGCAACTCAGATGATAATATGATACTTTTTATTTCTCAAAACATAAGCTCTCATTAAACCATGTCTCAAAGCCGTTAAGCTGTACTTAGTTGGCTAAGTATGACTTAACCACAGCTTTATGTCTCACTTAACTCTTAATTGACGCTTGAGGTAAGCTTACTTATTGCCAAGGGAAATATTGTGCAGAATAAGGGTCAGCGCAGACTGAGCAACAAATTGCACATATACATTTGCCGGATACACATTTCTTTTATTTTTCTTATACTTATTTACTGATCTTGAATTAATCAAAGTGGTGTTATCACTATGAAGTTTCTCTATTGTATTGTATTAATAAGTAATTAGTTGTTAGTCGCGAGGAACTGGCGCTTAGATTTAAGACGTTTCAAGATGATCTCTGCGGATATAAATGAATAAATACATTTTGACTTTGACTTTGACATTGTTATGTCAATTTCAACTTTTTTTCTTTGAATTTCACTGTTGAAGATTATTCATGTTTAAGTTATGGTTTTTTGTGTACTTACATACCTACCTACCTACACACCTACACAACAAACCAGACGTATTATAACATTCATATACAATATGTAAAACAGTTGTGATTAAATAATTATATGAACAAATGTAACTTTGTAAAAGTGAAAATTTGTTGCTTGATTTGCGTTGGCTCTAACACGAACACAAGATAAACTAGCATCTCATTAATTATGCGTCACGGTAGAATTACAGAGAACCCTGCTTACATTATTGTAAGGACTGGTTGCTACTGTGGCGTAGCGGGTGGACTAGACCGCTAAGATGTAAAAAGTGCTGGTTCGATTGACAAATTTAGCTAAAATGAACAGTTTTTTTTTTCTCTATATATAAAAACTGTTGAGGGGTATTTTAACCCTCAAAGTTTTAGGTAAAATTATTACACCCTGTATAATAACCACTGAATTTTCTCAGTTTTAAAGTCGGCAGGTGAATCCGTATTCAACAGTAAACGTTGACCCTCGTAGACGCCTATCAATAAAACCCTCCCTACTTAAGGGGATGATTGATGAGTTTAAGACCCACCTTGCCTGTTTAATTAAGTACCCTTACTGGCCACTACACCCTTCATTAACCCTTTTCAAGCCTGACAATATCTTTGTTGCCCTCTCAGACCCTCTCTTAGTTTCAAAAGTATTTCTTTACATGAAGGTACTAAAGGAAAATCAGGTATTTT
The DNA here is from genome assembly GCA_947095575.1 of Electrophaes corylata. Classification (NCBI taxonomy): domain Eukaryota; kingdom Metazoa; phylum Arthropoda; class Insecta; order Lepidoptera; family Geometridae; genus Electrophaes; species Electrophaes corylata. The sequence continues at coordinate 7,133,964 of OX352722.1, read as the reverse complement.
ACGATTGTGATTTGGTAGTGTTTGACGAGCAAGTTTTAATTAATTTATATGAAATAAAATGATTTATGTTGTTAGAAGTGTGGTTACATACATATCTAGTTTAGTAATTACAGGCACACGAGGCTTAACACCAGTATGCCTCAGGTCAGACGCAGAGTAGTGCATCGTAAGGGCATGTTTATAATGAGCGTTACCTGCCAGGCAATGCTCTGTTATAGGAAATGGTAGGCCATCTGTTTGTTCCATTAACAAGTAACATAAAAAAAAGCTATATTTGGATTCATACAATTCACCGAAAAAGTTGGCATGAAAAAATACTATGCAGGAATGGAAAAATAAAAAATATTAAAATCAGTTTTCGTTTTATTTTATTAATTCAGCAGAAACTACAACAACTACAACCTAAGACATGCAGCTGTTAAGTCTCCCGTGTTAAGACACCGGCACTCACACCCTTCAAACCGAAACACGCTGCGCTGCTTGGCGGCAGAAATAGGCATGATGGTAGTACTTCCCCAGACGAGCCCTTCACTAACAGCTCTACTATACTACTTTCTTAGTGGTCACGAATTACAAATAAAAAACACGCACACACGCACAAAAGCTACACAAACACAAAAGAACAGAGCTTCTTCAGTGTTTTAAGTACCTAATTTAAATGCTAAGGCATTTGATTGTTTTCTAGAATAACCTGACGCCATAAAGCGTTCGTTATGAGTTGATAGATAGCGGCCGAGTGATGGCTGTGAAGTAGCTGCGTTGTACAGCTTTTAGCTGAATTTTATTGCGGGACAATCCACACAGCATCATCTAGCCGCAAGCTAAGCATAGCTTGTGTTATGGGTACTGGATGACTAATATACTACAATACAGAACGTACATAGATATTTTAATTATACATAGAAAATACCCAGAACACCCGGCATACAAATTTACAGATCGTAGTAACATTTATCCCAATGCGGGAATCGAACCCGCAACCTCTTGCGTCGCAGGCGGACATTCACCCGCCTCGCCACACCCTCGATGTGGGGTTCGATCTTCGACCGAGGCCAAACATGGTGTGATTTTGGGTGTTAAGTGTTTTAAGTATGTATTTACCAAAAAAACATATTATTATGTATTCTAATAAGTATCGCGTTCTCAAAGCTATGCTTAGTTTAGGACTAAATGATGTTATGCCTACAAAAAATATTTAAAAATATTGTAAAAATCCAATTTTTTCAGTTTTTATTAGATATATCATATCTGACTTTTTATGACGGCCGTCGTTTTACAAAACCCCAGCGCTTCTTTGGGAATATATCCCACAAAACACTTGCTAAGCCAATTTGCATTTCATTCTTGTCTTTGAAACAAAGCTGTTGACAAACGTTTACTTGGTGATATTTGCTGTAAGCTCTTACCACAGTTTCTTTTGTCACTATACGCGGTGATAAGCTTGCAACCTGTCATATGAAGGCTCTAAAATTACAGGCACATGATTCTCAACACGGAGGTCATCGGCATACTGATCTAGTAAAAACTCAAGGTTATTTAAGTTTTTTTTATACAACTTACTGATGGAACCAGCAGATGGCCCACTCGATGTTGAGTGGTTACCATCGCCAGTAACAAAATCTTGCAAAGTATGGTCACGCTCGCTACGAACGTGCCCTACGATACACTACTCGTCCATCAACCTGAGGCATATAGGTGGCCTCAAGTCTACACCCTTCAAACCAACACAGCAAGCTGCTTGGCGGCAGAAATAGGCATGGTGGTAGTACTTCCCCGGACGAGCCCTTCACAAAGAGCTCTACTACTACTTGTCTTGAGTTTGTCAGAAGTACTGTTTACAATTGACACATACCCATATTTTGCAGTAGTTAGTATTACATACGTGATAGGTTGCAAGCCCATCGCCGCTACTAGAATACTAACTGGTTTCCTCACGATGTTTTCCTTCACTGTTTGAGAGCACTGCCATTGAGCACTTTTTCTTAAGAAAATTGGCGTAAACCGGATTCCTAAAGAACTCTATTTATATTTAATAAATCAACCATTTGATGTTGAAAGCGTAGTCGAGTTCCATTCGAGAACAACTTGTAAGGTTTTTGTTAGTCACACATGTCTGTCCTTCAGGCAATCAAAGGCCTCCCCCGGGGTCTGAAGCAAGATTCCTGCAATGCATGAAATGTTTGAACTATTTCCTGAAAGCACTTACAGTATAAATAGCAACAGAAAACGAAAAGAAAATTATTTTTTTGTCGTCACGACTTTAATTCACAGGCACGGTTATTTCGATATTTTTATGTGAATAAATGTGATTGTTAACGTTGAGTGGCCTGACAACTCAGTAGTAGCTTTACTTTTTATGATGTAGGTAGTAGGTTCGATCCCCAACACGGATAAACATTTGTATGATGAACATAGACGTTTGTTCTTTGTATAAAGTATTTAGGTATTCTATCTGGTTTCTATAGTACGGACTTTGATCAATTTGGGGTTAGATGATAGTGTAAGTAATTGACGATCGATGTGGCGCGGCGGGCGAATGTCCGCCTGCGACGCAAAGGTTGCGGATTCGATTCCCGCCTTCGGATAAATGTTTGTACGATCTGCAAATATTTATTCCGGGTGTTCTGGGTATTTTCTATGTATAATAAAAAATATCTATGCATGTAATATAATATTGTATTAAGTATATCAGTCATCTAGTACCCATAACACAAGCTCTGCTTAGCTTGGGGCTAGATGATGCTGTGTGGATCGTCCGGCATTATTAAAAAAAAAAAATAAGTGTAAAAATGTCCACCAAGCCATGTCCAAAAAGCTTCACGTGCCTGTAATATCATAGGCACACGGCAATGCGAGCATAACTGCTTGGCGGCAGAAATAGCGGTGATAGTACTTTCCCAGACGAGCCTTTTCACTAAGAGCTCTACAACTACTAAATATAGATAAACTTAAAGTACTTTCGACCTCTCAAAACGAAAATAAATTAAGAAAAAAGTTGACATTGACACTGACGTTAAACGTCGGGATAAGAAGAACGATGGGTAATTTGTTTGGTGTCTGCTTTTTGTTAATTAATTTAAAATTACAACAGTAATTTAGACGCAAACGCTTAACCCTTCACAGTAGATTTAACACGTGTCTGTGCGGTTTGCTCTTAAAATTTGAGCAGAAATTATTTTTAAAGTTTAACAGAGTGTAAAATTTACGCACTATTCATATATTATCACACTATTCATACTTAATAATAAATGCTCGAGTGTAGTGTTTCTTAACAAGCAGATGGCCTACCTGATGTTAAGTGGTGGCATTGTCTCGCAGGTCACGCTCGTTAACGTGCTCTACGATAGGTGTTAAGCCTCATGTGCCTATGTAATATCACCGGCACCCACACCCTTCAAACCGGAACACAGCAAGCTGCTTGTTGGCAGAAGTAGAACATTAGGTGAGCCAACTGCGTGTTCCACAGCAAGTCATATAAAAAAGAAAGATAATACATGTAAAAATATCTAAACATAATTAAATTAAATTGTCTAGTATGTAGGGAACTCTTGCTGTTCTATGTTATTTTAAGATCATGTCCATATATGTATGTGTGTGCGGCAAATAAACTTATATCCTTCTTTATTTTTTTTCTTTCTTTAAATTTAATATAATCTTCTAAGGCACAATTATTCGTGAGGTTTTCATTGTCTCTCAAAGTCAAAAAGCATTTATTCAGTAATATCCGTAGGGATCATCTTGAAACGTCTTAAATCTAGGTGAATCTAGCTAAGCGCCAGTTCCTCGCGACCAAGCCTAGAATACTCTCAACTCTATCATCACGTAACTGTACCCAATCGTAAAATGAGCCTTTAAATTTAAGATGACAGACGCGCAATTAAGGCGAGCGGTGACATAGAAAATTAATTCAAAGATGTAGGGCACTTTGAGAAAACGTTATTTCACAGTAAGTGCTTGTAAAGATGTGTGAGTAACTCAGAATACTTTTAGAAATATGAAATTTAATGAAAAGCCTTGAAATTTTGTACACCACAGTTTTTTCAACATAATCAATTTACTGATTTTGTGAGATGAATATAGATAGACGACCGATGTGATGCGGCGAGCGAATGTCCGCCTGCGTGTGTCATCAAAAAAACGGTAGGAACCAAGCCGTAAGTTTCTTGCCGGTTCTTCTAGGCTTGGTCGCGAGGAACTGGCGCTTAGATTCACCTAGATTTAAGACGTTTCAAGATGATCCCTGCGGATATTACTGAATAAATGATCTTTGACTTTGACTTTGACGACGCAGGAGGTTGCAGGTTCGCCCGCCGCGCCTCATCGGTCGTCGAATGATGACCCATCTCTTTAAATTAGATAGTTCTAATATAAGCTTCAAACTTTAACCACACTTCAACAAACGAATTGTTTCAAAGCTTGCAACTTTTCAATTTATAGCTTAGTGATATATTGGAATGCTTTTGAAAATTTTCATGAGTTTAATTCCGAGTTCTAATGGTAGGTAGATTTTTTTTCGCATTTTTTTTGTAATCAGAATCGTGTTCGTGAAGTTTCAGTTTTCAGAAGTAGTTTTTTTACACCCGGTATATTATAACGTATATTATTTACAGGCGCGAGAATTTGTATTTTTTCACATTAAGGGATGTGGTCCGGAAACTAAATCTGGCAACAGGAAAAGGTAAGGCACCATGTAACAGCCATTTTGCCACGGATATGAAAAGGAGGATTTATACGGTATTTTTCTTGTTGACATTTTGCCTTAAATTATGACTTTTTTGCCTTTGACTTAGCAAAAGTGTTTACAATAAAAAATTTACCCGATTTGCTTGGTACCCAAAAAAAATTTATAAACATCACATAACAATTGGTAACAGCTCTGCCTTTTTTGCAATGTAGGTGGGTGGGTTCAATCGAACTGGCAAGGAACTGGCGCTTAGATTCACCTAGATTTAAGACGTTTCAAGATGATCCCAGCGGAAATTACTGTATAAATGCTTTTTGACTTTGACTTTGACTTTAATTCCCACCAAGAATAAATATTTGCGTCATGAGATTTGTTAATAAATAATAAATACATTTTTATTTCGGAACTTTAACAGTTGTTTAGTATAAATGGGAAAACTATGATAACTACAGTAAACGTTAGACTGTCTCAAAATAAAATAAAATAATGATTCTTAAATTCTTTATTGTACACAGAAATATTTACAAAACAGTGATCACAAAAGACATGGATATAAAAGAGACATGATGGATATATACGGACGACCGATGTGGCGCGGCGGGCGAGTGTCCGCTTGCGACGCAGGAGGTTGCGGGTTCGATTCCCGCCTTGGGATAAATGTTTGTACGATCTGCAAATATTTATTCCAGGTGTTCTGGGTATTTTCTATGTATGATAAAAAAAATATGTATACATGTAATATGTTGTATTAAGTATATCAGTCATCTAGTACTCATAACACAAGCTCTGCTTAACTTGGGGCTAGATGATGTTATGTAGATTGTCCAGCATTATTATTATTATTATTATATAGAAGACACATTATTTCTATTGTCCGGACATTTAATTGTCCCATCACTAGTCTACGACCACAGGTATACAAATACTTTCTATGATAGAATGTGTTCGTTTATTAGCATAGTTTATATTCTGTTTGAAGTAAGTTGTTAGTAGTTAGGTATTTAGTGGTTTTTGTCATTGTTTGTTCTGTAAACCTTTTAGATCAAAATCGTTGATTAAAACGAGTTGTTTTTTAAGAAACGTCAACCGTTTTATTACTAGCGTTATGATTAGCTGGAGGCTAACATGATTGAGGTTAAATAAAATTAGAACCAGAAAAGTAGTAAATTCTTTCCTTCACATTCACCTTTCCATACATCTTCTATCACCACAATTTTCTTTCATTCTCATATATCATCTCTTTTACCTTAATACACCCTCACCACCTCATACCTACGATTAAAAATCTCTATATCCCTATCTCCTAAGAGACAGGTAAAATAAAAATATATAATTATAACTGCTAAACCTTTTTTATTTACTTCATTTTTACAAAATTTCATGCATATATAAAATATAAAATCAATGTGGTTATTGTGATTATGGTTCCGTACCCAAAGGCTTAAACGGGACCCTATTACTAAGACTTTAATGTCTGTCTTTCCGTCTATCGCCAAGCAATTTTTCATGAACCGTTATAGTTAAAATGTTCACAGATTATGTATTTCTGTTGCCGCTATAACAACGAATACTAAAAACAGAATAAAATAAATATTGAAACGGGCTCGCATACAACAAACGTGATTTTTTGCTTATTTAGTACAGATAATGGTACGGAACCCTTCGTGTGCGAGTCCGACTTGCACTTGGCCAGTCTTTTAATACGCGACGTTATAAAGTCTCTGTAATATTCGTAGAGGTTCTACGAAAGTTCGTAGCGCTACGAAGCGTAGCATGAATTGCTCGACGTCCATACTTTCACTCACGTAATATCATGAACACAATGCTATATACAATTATTGTGTTCTAATATTTTATTCTGAAAATTAGTCAAAATTTGTAGTCATCATCATCATCAACAGCCTGTAGAAGTTCACGGCTGGACATAGGCTCCCCCACACGTTTCCAGGAAAAACGATTCTGAGCCCTTTTCATCAATCAACTTCCCGCGGTCCTAACAATGTCGTCAGTCCATCGGGTAGGAGGACGTCCTACGCTTCGTCTTAAGGTCCGTGGTCGCAATTCGAGAAACATTCTAATATCAAAATAACGTAATTTGTATGAAAATACAATTATCCATTGTCTAAAGTTGCTGTGGCTTGTACACACATAGATTCGTTATATCAAACGGTACCAGCTGTTGCAATATCGATTTAACTCGCGGCTTTGTCAATGTACACACTAGAAGTAGTAGTAGAGCTCTGTGTGAAGGGCTCGTCTGGGGAAGTACTACCACCATGCCTATTTCTACCGCCAAGCAGCTTGCTGTGTTCCGGTTTGAAGGGTGTGGGTGAAATTACAGGCACATGAGGCTTAACATAAGTCTCAGGTTGGTGAACACAGTGTAGTGCTTCGTAGGGCACGTACCTAACATGCGTGACCTACAAGACAATGCTTTGTTGTAGATGATGATTACCACTTAACATAAAGTGGGGCATATGCATGTTCCACCAGTAAGAGCATAAAAATACAGACTAAAACTCACTATGTACTAATATAAGAATGTTTGTCCTGACTGGAGATATTTTACCGGTTTTCACGACAAGCCTAGAAGAACAAGCAAGAACTTGCACCTTGGTTCCTACCAAATTTATGTGTGATACTTTAAGTGTGTGTTTTTTGTAAACACAGCTTGGCGGCAGAAATATAATACGGTGTTATTAAAGTCTGTTTTAGTTTCTGATTATGTAAGTTTCAGAATAAAAGCTACTCTGTACGTTCACGCAATGCTCAATTTGCAGGCAAGCCCCTAGATCGCACCTCATCGTGAAACCATTTACATTCGCCGATAAAACCACTGTTATTAATAAAACCCGTACACCTGGTAGTACGGCTAACCTTTTTTAACTTTACTAGAGTTAGCCTTCATCTTTGCTAAAAGTTGGGAACAGTGACACCTGCAGAAGTTTACACAATGATTAATAATAATCTTAATATCAAATGTCATAAGTAAAATAATAGATGAAATAATTATAAGGATGATAATTATTATAAATATTAATAATATTATAATAATAATTGACTTAACTGGCAGTAGATTGTATGTCATGAATTGGTCTGTAGTGTAGTATCATTTAATAGCTAAATAGTTTTCAGCTTTCAAGATTGAGTTCAGTTCAGTTATTTCCAGTATATAAGTAATTTTCAGTTATTGGTTCTTCTAAATAAAAATTTATTACTTATTATAAAAAATAACGTATATTGACAGACAAAAAAATAACATAATTATAGCAGACGTTTATACAAACTTAATTCAGTTTATTTGAAGTTATTTTAAAAGTTTCTTTAGAAAAACTGATATTATATTAAAGTCAAATAATTTTAATTACTAAGTAAATGTTAAATTCTATCAAAATCATATTAATTATACATGTTAACGTTGCTCAATATTTACATAGTACAACATAGTCACAGTTTTAGAATTTAACATTTTATAAGATTTAACGACCAAATTTGAATCCGCTATGCTTACAAATAACACGGAGTTCGTTCAGCGTGCCCTTTATAAATTATATTGTAAGTTATATGCGCTTTGAATTTATAAACACGACTAACATCTTCCAATGTCTTGTTTCGTTTTGAAAATTTATTCCACTAAGGCCCTAATAGTCAAACGAAACTTAAATTTAATTACGTCTAGCAAGCAACTTAAATAGCAACTTAAATTTAATCACGTTTAACAAGTCGCATTTTTTTGACAGTTTGCAATGAAAGTCTGTCAAAAATTCGTCATTTGAGACGTGATTAAGTTTTAGTTGCGTTTGAGTATTCAGCCGTAAAAGTCTTTGTCCTGATTGACTGATTGATATACACAACGTACAGCCTAAACCACTGATTGTAAAGACTAAACTTTCTGGGTATGTCGTCTTGGAGAGTAGAGGAATACTAAGAAAAAAATTCTTGAAATTCAACCCTTAAAGCAGCAGGTCTACTCTTAGAAACGATAAACGAAGTTTCGTATTGTCGTTTTGTAATCTAATGCGGAGTAACTCGGTAACCGTCAAAAAACAAGTTGTCGCTGCCTGACATGCCGCGTAGTGTAACCCAAAACGTTTCATTTCCTTTCGAGTTTCGTTTCCAAAGGTTGAAATTAGATATAAGACTAATACTAAAATTCCGCTGTCCGTCCGTTTGTCACCAAACTGTATCTCATGAACCAAAGTCAAAGTCAAAGTCAAAAATCGTTTATTCAGTAGGTAATATCTGCAGGGATCATCTTGAAACGTCTTAAATCTAGGTGAATCTAAGCGCCAGTTCCTCGCAACCAAGCTTAAAAAACCGTGGTAGTTAGAGAATTGAAATTTTCACAGATGATGTATTTTTGTTGCTGCTATAACAAATACTAATATACAGGAATGAATAAATATTTAAGAGAGCTCTTATACAACAAACGTGATTTTTTCGCCATTTTTACCATAGATAATATTACGGAACCTTTCGTGCGCGATGTCAAGTCTTACTTAGCCGATTTTTATTTGTAAACATATTATACTTAGAATACAGTATAACATCCAAACACAGAACAAACATTTATGTTCATCACACGAACGTTTGTCCTCGGTGGGGATCGAACCCACCACCTACAGCGCAGAAAGCAGGGGTACTACGAACTGAGCTGTGACGGCTGTATGTCAAATGTACAAGTATATTTCAGTGGCGTTCCCCCATCGATCATAAACTCGTGTATTCCGGTTATACCGCTTTTCCACCTACAGTCGTAAAACTCAACGTGATGCAAATACAGATAAAATGCAGCAGAGATAAAATACTGAATGTTCTGCATTTGTCTACACTACTGGCAAGATCTGAAGAATCTTTTGACAGTTAAAAAAAATATATATTAACGTACCATTTTTCTATATTTAATAATATCTTAGACGTACCGTCAAATCAGACTTTGTGATTATTGGGAAAATAATAATAATAAATACTATCATTTTAAAACTCTTGCTTATCTCTTATCATTTTAAATAAATGTGAATTCTGTTGTAGTTAATATAAAATCCAGTTAGTTATTCTAGCAGCGGTGATGGGCTTGCAACCTGTCACGAACGGAATACTAACTATTGCAAAATGTGGGTACGTACCAAATGTACTATTTGGACGTATCTCTGACTACCCCCTTAGACATATTCAGACTAGTGAAACGCGCACGACTTCGTCCGCGTGAAGCTATTTTTATACAACCCTTCAACCCTTGCTGTACACGTTAAGGGGTTGAATTTCGAGAATTCTTTTTTTTTTAGTACATCTCTACGCACCAAGACAAATATACCTACTCTGAAAATTGCAAGTTTCTACGACCAGTGGTTTAGGCTGTGCGTTGTCTATATCCCAGTCAGTCAGGACAAACATTTATGTTATTTAAACATAATAGATACATGATAAATAACATTAAACATAATAGATACATAACACAAGCTCTGCTTAGCTTGGGGCTAAATAATGCTGTTAAGATTGTCCAGCATTAAAAAAAAAATTGTAATGTGGCCAAAATATTGTGTCGTATGGCACGCGTGCCATTGGTTCGCCATTCCTGTCCTAAGCTATGTCAAAAGCTGCTTCTTATTAAATTCATGCCGTTGTTATTTAACTTAGATATGTATATTCGTATTTTCTACATAAACTACGGTAATATACATTTGAAAATGTAACATGTTTTTCCTTTACAATTGCGTGAGGGTTAAGTTTTTATTCACTACTATGTGTTTATGGCTTTGTTTATGTAGAACTGTTCTTTTATGTGATTGCAGGCACAAACAGATGGCCCACCAGATGTTAAGTAGTTACCATTACCTGTAACAAAGTATTTCCTTGCAGGCTACGCTCGTTAGAAACGTGCCCTACGATATTCATCAACCTAGACATAGACATAGACATAGACATAGACATACAAGTGCCTCAGGTATACAAGTGCCTCATAAGCCTCATGTGCCTGTAATGTCACCAGCACCCACACCCTTCAAACAGGAACACAGTGAGCTACTTGGCGGCAGAAATAGGCATGGTGGTAGTACTTCCCCGGTCGAGCCTTTCGATAGGAGCTCTAATACTACTGACACCAATTCACACACACAAAGTGAAGGGCTCAACCGGGCAAAAACTACCACCATGACTATTTCTAACGCTAAGCAGCGCAGTGTGTTCCACTTCAAAGGGTGTGGGTACCGGTAAAATGACAGGCACAATTTTAGTAGTTGTATAGCTTTGGAAAAGAGCTCGTCCAAGGAAGTACTACCACCATGCCTATTTCTAACGCCAAGCAACTTGCTGTGTTCCGGTTTGAAGGGTGTGGGTGCCGGGGAAATTACAGGCACATGAGGCTTAACACCTGTTTATCTCAAGTTGGTGGACGCAGGGTAGTGCTTTGTAGGGCACGTACCTTTCGTGCGTGACCTACCAGGCTTGCTTTGTTATAGGCGATGATTACCACTTAATATCAGGTGGGTCATATGCTTATTCCACTAGCAGTAGCATAAAAAAAATACGGCTTAACAACTGTAAACTTAAGTAACGTGACGTGCGTAGCATTGCTTTGTTGTAGGTGATGGTAACTACTTAACATCAGGTGGATCATGGTCTGTGGTCTTTAAATCGAAATATTTTAAGTAAATCGTAATCCATTCAATAAATTACATTGGTTAAAGTTTCTTCAAGTACTGTAATATGTATGCAAATCATCTATAGTACATAGATCACTTTGCTAGCGCAGGTAGGGCAACCACATCGTATGCCCCATTAAAAGGTTTACCATAGTAGAATGGAAACTCAGTACTGAAAATGGTTGTATGAGTGTTGTATGAGCTTTTGTGATGGGCTAAAAAGCTCTAGTACTATCAACATTATTCCCGGTGCTAAACAACGGTTTTTCTATACTATAATATTATAAAGAGGAAAGATTTGATTGTTTGCATTGAATAGGCTCCGAAACTACTGAACCGATTTAAAAAATTATTTCACCGTTGGGAAGCTACACTATCCCCGGGTGACATAGGCTATATTATATTTTCAAAAAAATTAGGGATCCTTACTAAAACCCGTGCGAAGCCGAGACGGACTACTAGTCCATGATAAAACATTAAAACGCACTTTGAAGTTACCAACTGAGTGTAATCTTAAAATAAAAGGTTCAAACAGTCGAGTTACAACTGTGTCTAAGATTGCGCGTACTGCTTTATATAACCGGCATAACAAGAAAAATCGGCCAAGTTCGAGTTGGACACGTGCACGAAAAAATCGAATCGGTCCAATAGTTTCAAAGCCTATTCAATGCAAACAAACAAATAATCAAATCTTTCCTCTACATACGGAATACCAACTACTGCAAAATGTTGGTATGTGCCAAATGTAATATTTGGATGTAACCTCTGACTAGCCCCCTTAGATATCCTCAAAGAATCTCGAGTTGGTTCTTGGTACTTAAGCAATTTGTAGGGTTATAATATTAGTTATAGTATTTGTGTGATGAACATAAAATATGTTTGTTCTGTGTCTGGGTGTTGTTTGTATTCTATGTATGTATTTACAAAAAAAAAAGTATATAAGTATTATATCAGTCATCTGGTTCTCATAGTACAAGCTATGCTTAGTTTGGGGCTAGATGATGTTGTGTAAAAATGTCCTGACATATTTATTTATTTATTTAGTACAGAGGATGGTAACTAGCCTGGCGATATGCCGACGATATACACCTTACAATTTCAGACTTGATATTCTGGCCCCTATACGATCTTATTTCCCTGTCTATATCTAGATAGATACCTCAACATCGACCCTCAACCTACCTCCATGCATAGTGCATGCTTTAACTTTGACCTAGACGAAGCCTGAGTTATATTCAACGGATTTAAAGTCAAGAGATGAGAGGTGAGAACGAAACGGTACAAAACGTGCTCTACTTATAAAGTTTAAAAAAACCAGCCAAGTGCGAGTCGAACTCGCGTACGAAGGGTTCCGCACCAACGTAAAAACAACAAAAAATCACGTTAGTTTTATTAGAGCCCCCTTAAATATTTATTTTATTCTGTTTTTTAGTATTTGCTGTTAGAGCAGCAACTGAAATACATCATCTGTGAACATTTTAACTCTACAATCTTTGCTTAGTTTGAAGTTAGATGATGTTGTGTAAAAATGTCCACAAATATTTATTTTTCAAAACTTTTTTCACCAACCTGAGGCATATAACACCTCATGTGCCTGTAATTCAATGTGAAAGATTAGATGTTTATGTTTGTAGCTCAATCAGGCTTTAACTGCAGGATTTTTTTGAATTAAACTCAAAGTAAATATAGCTTATAACCTGGATAGACCACCAAAGATATTTATACACTTTTACTATAAAACTAGCGGCCGCTCGTCCGCGTGGCATTTTTTTTCCTTTCTCGTTATTTTTTCGGGATACACATATGTTAATCCAGGTTACAATCTATATTCGTTTTAAATTTTATCCTATGGTTAGAGCGTGAAAGAATAACAAACATACATCCATACAGACATTCTAACAAACTTTCGCGTTTATAATATTAGTACGATAAGTCACCAAATGCAGTCCAGAAGCTGTCTGAAAGAGATCGCTTTTTAGCAAGAAGACCGATCATTAAACATTTTCTGCTGTTGTTGTTGTTGTGTTTACTCATTGCTAGTTTGTAAGGTGTACAATAAAGAACTTTCATTCATTCAGTGTCAACTTTGTTGTTTTTTAAAATGGATAGAGCACGCTTTTCTGCGTATCAGCCTCTATCTGAATAGCCTGCCTGGAAGGCTACGTCACCAGAATATTTGAAGTAAGATGAAAAATAAATCTACGTACAATGCTTCCCACCAGAGAGCGCAAGGTGTCGCAAATTGAATGAGAGATTGACAAACCTCCACGGAAGTTTGTTTACTAAATATTTACAAGATTCTTGAGAATGTAAAAAACCTTAAATGAAAATAATAATAATAATAATAATGCTGGACAATCCACACAGCATCATCTAGCCCCAAGGTAAGCAGAGCTTGTGTTATGGGTACTAGATGACTGATGAACTTAATACAATGCATTATATATATATAGATATTTTTTGTTATACATAGAAAATACCCAGAACACCCGGAATAAATATTTGCAGATCGTACAAACATTTATCCCGAGGCGGGAATCGAACCCGCAACCTCATGCGCCACATCGGTCGACACAAAAAAGAAAGAAAAAAGAAGAAAGAAGGTCGAAAAGGAAAGATATAGCATCACAACTTATAGCACCCAAGCACGGTAGATATCCCCTTCGATCCTTAAGTAAAAAAAACTTACTCGAGATTCTTCGAGGATGCCGAAGATAGAAAAAAATATCTATCTATGTATGTAATGTATTGTATTAAGTATATTAGTCATCTAGTACACATAACACAAGCTCTGCTTAACTTGGGGCTAGATGATGCTGTGTGGATTGTCTAGCATTATTATTCTTCGATTCCCGCCTTGGAATAAATGTTTGTACGATCTGCAAATATTTATTCCGGGTGTTCTGGGTATTTTCTATGTATAATAAAAAATGTCTATGCATGTAATACAGTATTGTATTAAGTATATCAGTCATCTAGTACCCATAACACAAGCTCTGCTTAGCTTGGGGCTAGATGATGCTGTGTGGATTGTCTAGCATTATTATTATTATATTATATGCTTGTCCTATCAGGCTTGGCATTTGCCCACCAGTGGACTTCTACAGGCTGTTGATGATGTTGTTTTATAAACGCGTCCGTTTGGCAGTAGCTTAAAACTACATATCTGTAGTTTCAATCCTAGTTCGTAAACTGATTTGCATGTTTGTATGTTAATTGTGTAAACTGAACTACTGGTGGAATATTAGATGCAATTTATGTAAACAAAACTATGCAAGGGTGAGTTGGTTTTGCGTTTATAATTTTATAGTTGTAAATACACGTGAAATTTAAGCGTTTATTACTACCTACGTACATTTACCGCAAAGCTTCAAGATGAAAGTCTATAACCAGTGTGTGTTAATAGTGATGACTTTGTTCTGTTCCGCGTGTTATTTGCGTGTAAAGCGCAATGTTTACAGTTACTATGCATCGGTTTGCTGTACTTGTATCAGAACTACCCACATTATATTATTTTAGTTATTTTATTATGTAATAGTAGATTAGCTACGCTTAATGGCACATACTTAATTTTAAGATGAAACTGTGTTTTCTCTGTTAGTAAATTTGTAAATTCTTAAGAGTAAATAAATGCTTAAACCATAGACTTAACTGAGACGTGGTCGCTAACTATTTGTCACTTACACAAGCTCAAAGTCGCGCAACGGGCTATGGAAAGAGCGATGCTGGGTGTTTCACTGCGAGATAGAATCAGAAATGAGGAAATCCGTAGAAAAACTAAGGTCATCGACATAGCTCTCAGAATCAGCAAGTTGAACTAGCAATGGACATGCCATATAGCTCGTAGAAGCGACCACCGCTGGGGAGTAAAGGTTCTCAAATGGCGACCACGAACCGGAAGACGAAGCGTAGGACGTCCTCCTTAGTGTGTAGAAGTGTACCAAGGAATTTCCGAAGAGTACAGCGGGGGTTGAAGTTTGTATGAAAATAGCTTCACGCGGATGAAGTCACGCGCGTTTTTCTAGTTATAAATTTATGAATAACTGTAAAAAACATTGAATTATGAATAAAGATATATTATTAATATTATTCATAAGTTTCAATTATATTTTTTGCTTCTTAAGCGAGGACCAGCTCTGTTCCTGAATATCAAAACAATTGTCCTCTCCGTCCACAAGCATCAATCATAAACCCAATATCTATTCAAATAGCCACTACGGAACCCCCATTATTTCCTCATCCATTCTAATCCTTATTAAATTCTAATCAAATTCAAATAAAACTCAAATTCCATTACTACGAATCCAATTTTCGCAAATAAAAATGTAAAGATAAAATATACGAGACCGAAATGGTGGCCTTATGAATTATTGAAGACGTTGAATAAAATTACGGTGTACCTGGGATCGGGCTGTGGTTTATTTTGGGGCCTGCGGGTCCCTAATTGTGGTTTGGTGTTGTAAAGGCTTATATCCACATGAGAATAACCCACAAAAAATACTTATCAAAAATATGTAGGTATAATTTTTTACTTGCTAAATAAAAACACGAGTTTTCCTGCTACGTGCTTAAAGAACATTTTTTTAAATAATGCGATTAATATAAGCATAATTAACCGCTCAATCTAAGGTGGGCTTGTTCTATTACTCTTATTAATTTGAAACTTTATGTTTTTTCACAGAATTCTCATTATTTCCATATTCAAAGAAATACTTGTAATATACCGCTGGGGAATAAAGGTTCTCGAATGGCGTCTACGAACCGGAAGACGTAGCGTAGGACGTCCTCCTACCCGATGGTCTGACGACATTGTTAGAACCGCGGGAAGTCAATGTTTGGAAAAGGCTCAGAATCGTTCTTCTTGGAAACGTATGGGGGTGGCCTATGTCCGGCAATGGAGATAGGTTGTTGATGATGATGGTGAATTGTAATATAATCCCCTTAAAAAGTTACACGTGACTCTGAAGCTGTAAACACGTTACAGATGTCATGTTTACAAATATAATAAAAACATCCAACAAGCAAAATAAGATTGTTCGTATTTATTTAAAAATTCATTTCCCAAGATGAGCTTATTGTACGCTTGTCAAAGTTTATTTCTACGCACTGGGCTTTAAAAACGAGCATTTTTTTTACTGTTTATGTTTGGATATGTGTGATATAAACAATTTGTGCTTTTAGATAATAAAATGAGTATTCTAAGTAATATTTGAATATTACTGAATAATTACTATTTGACTTTGACTTTTACAGACATTTATTTCACAATACGAGGAAATACTTAAATATGGACAACGTCAAAGTCAAAGTCAAAAAGCATTTATTCAGTAATATCCGCAGGGATCATCTTGAAACGTCTTAAATCTAGGTGAATCTAAGCGCCAGTGCCTCGCGACCAAGCCTAGACGATGGTAACCACTTAACATCAGGTGGGTCATCTGTTTGTTTCATCAGCAAGATGTATAAAAAAATGGTTTTAATAAAAAGTAGCAAATAATCAACCCAGTGTGTATGACGAAATAAAGTTCAAATACGATTTCGTCTAAGAAGAAAGAAGCTTTACACAAAAATGTCTATGTTTGCGTTTACACACACAACTACTAAGATTATAACTTTTGTAAAATTGATTCCGCTGTATATTACGCCAATAAAATTAATAAAATATACTTTTTTGTGTAAGTTGAGGAAATATAGGCTAATCTATACGCTGAGTTTATATAATGATGACTAGCCTCATAACTCAGCTAGTCTTAGTAGTAGCTTTGTCTTTTAAACTGTAAGCTTTAGGAATGGGCTCATTGATAATTTGTTTATAAATAAATGATGAATAAATATGTCAGGGCATTTTTACACAACACCATCTAGCCCCAGACTAAGCATAGCTTGTACTATGGGAACCAGATGACAGATAGAATACTTATATACTTTTTTTTGTAAATACATTCATAGAATACAATACAACACCCAGTCACAGAACAAACATCTATGTTCATCACACAAATGTTTGTTCTCATAGACATTTGTTTATTTACTACCAGCCACACACAAATCAACAAAAACACTAAGGCATCAAAGAACAAAAGATAGATAGAAAAGAGATCATTAAATAAATAATAAATAAATAATGCTGGATAGTCCACACAGCATCATCTAGCCCCAAGCTAAGCAGAGCTTGTGTTATGGGGACTAGATGACTGATATACTTAATACAATACATTATATATATAGATATTTTTTATTATACATAGAAAACACCCAGAACACCCGGAATAAATATTTGCAGATCGTACAAACATTTATTCCAAGGCGGGAATCGAACCCGCAACCTTCTGCGTCGCAGGCGGACAATCGCCCGCTGCGCCACATCATTGCTTGAGCACTGTGTCGTGTTTCTATATTCCACGGCTTCGACTCAGCATGATGCCTTGCCTGTGCCTAGCTACAACTAAAAAGGGATTGAAGCTTGTATAAAATCAAAGAACAACACAAACACAGTCAGCGACTAGCTCCTTATTAATAAAACTTGCACGAAACAAACCTTATGTATGTGACGTGGATTAAGTATCGAAAAAAAGTTTCTTTAACTTGTGATTTTCAACAAGTCATGGTATGATTTATTCTGATGGCCTTTGTCTTAGGGTAATATAAGTTTGTTATAGTTAGCTAGCTTTTATCTGCAGCTTTGCTTGCGTGGTTTCAGACGACCGATGTGGCGCGGCGGGCGAATATACGCCTGCGACGCAGGAGGTTGCAGGTTCGATTGCTGCCTTGGGATAAATGATCTGCAAATCTTTATTCCGGGTGTTCTGGATATTTTCTATGTATAATAAAAAATATCTATGTATGTATATCAGTCATCTAGTATCCATAACACAAGCTCTGCTTAGCTTGGCGGCTAGATGATGCTGTGTGGATTGTCTAGCATTATTATTATTATTAACTAGCGGTCCGTCCCGGCTTCGCTCGGGTTTTTGTCAGGTTTTTGTAAATATAAATTTAGTCACCAGGGGATGCTGTAGCTTCCCAACGGTGAAATATTTTTACAAATCGGTCTAGTAGTTTCAGAGCCTATTCAATGCAAACAAGCAATCAAATCTTTCCTCCTTATAATATTATTATTAAGTATAGATGTCACCTTTATCAAAAACATATTTTACGTGTAGGCGACGCGTGAACTTACCTATAGTTTTATATTCTTTTGTTAATAATAAACGCTGGGGTCTACGTAAGGAGCGGGAGACGCATGCACGCAGGGTAGGGGGGTGTAAAACCTAGTGTCGAATGGTTAGAACGAGGTCCGTACCTGAGTGGTGCCCTTGTGTTCGTTGCCAACAAAACCATTTTTGTAATGGCGTAGCGCCTTCTGCGCTCACCAGTAGCCCAGTAACGCTGTCGGAAATCGCTAGGCGATTATACAAGCATTTTAGTCCGTTCGAAACAAAAAAAAAAATAGATTAGAACAAACAGTGATCTTTTATGATTGAATGAGTGCAGACGTAGCGTGCCTGTCCCAAACCTAACCCCATTACTTCTGTTAACGCGCTGCTAGCCGTCCCATCCCTACTACGGAGTCGCGTCGCGTTCCCTGCACTATCACGCGCATCCCCGCGCACCCCTCCCTCGCCCCTTTGCGTCGAAACCCTAACATATGTGCTTGTGCGCACTGATTTATTTTCATAATTGATTATTGTAACTTTATGTTTTAGATTAGAACAATTTGGATCAACATTTGTTTTCTTAATCAGCCTGCCTGCAACAACAACTTCTAATTTGTAGTTTCATTGTGCACAACCCTTAGTACGTAAAGATTATGAACAAAGAAGTTTCTTCTTAAGGTCCTACCCATTCAGAGAATTGTGTCAAAAACAGGTTCGAAAGTTTAACAAATTCAAAACAGAGATGGCATTGCCTGACGTAAGTTGGAAATTCACGTATTTGATACTAAGTATTACTTATTCTGTGCTTGAATTGTGCGCTATGCTACGTCACATCCGGTTCATATTCTGGTACGCTATATTATTTTGTCCAGTTCCGGTCCAATATTTTGTCGTGTCTTTAAGGATCACGTGGATCGGGTGATCCGATTCGGATCCGAACCATGAGTAATGGGTGAGTGAGTGAGAGTTTGATTTCAGTTTATTACAAGGTAACGTTTATTTTACTGTAAGAAGTTCATGTTGGATAATTACTTCTAGACTGAAGCATATTTAAAAAATTACGTCAGTGACAAACCATTCAGAATCAACTTTTCAAACGTGTCTAAAAGTCGGTATTCGAATTGAACTCAAATTGAAGAATTTGAACCAAATTAGGAGTTTTTGTGCTTCGGAATATGACTGTACAGCTTTCTTATAATATTTTATAATGTTGGCATTGATAAAGATTTGTAGGATTATTATTAGGTGAAATGAACTTTTTTCTCTCTCTCTCTCCGTGACGGTGGACAAACACTACCAAAATCACTTCGGCGGTTCTGACTTTCGATGCGAATGCACACGTCATTCGTAAAAGTCGATAAACAATAATTTTGTTTACTAAAATATGTTTTCTTACATTGTTGTTAGAATTCACAATATAAAAGCAGGTAATAATACATCTTCTGTGGTATATCGACTTGAAGTTTGACTTATGTCACTATGATTTTAATGTACCTACATGACTGAAATTTTCACTTGGAAAATGAAATATAAGAAAGTAATATGATAGAATAAATGTCACAGATTATAGAACATCTTCCAGAACGGGAATCAGAATCATAGTTTTAGAGATGTCAAAAATACGTAAGGTTTTCAATAATGCACTCCTGTGTATGTTATTGAAAAATATCTGACACATATTTTAGTTTTCGTTTGTTTTTTTTTTTATGTATACAATTTGCTGATGGATCAAGCATATGGCCCACCTGATGTTAAGTGGTTATCATAGCCTATAACAAAGCATTGTCTTGTAGGTCACGTTAGTAAGGAACGTGCCCTACAATACACTGCTCTGCGTCCATCAACCTGAGGCATACGGGTGTTTAGCCTCATGTGCCTGTAATTACATATATGTATATACATATACGTATGCTGACTGGAACCTAATTATTAAATATGGAAGAGTATAGTTTTATTAGTTATTTATACTTGGGTTTCATGTGCTTAATCGGAGAGTGTCCACAACTTAAGCAACAATTTAACTTACAATAGGTTTGAATAAGAAATAAACAAATCTGAAAAATAACCACGATCACCAACATAGCTCTCACAATCAGCAAGTTGAAGTGGCAACAGACAGACATAGCTCGTAGAACCGCAAACTACAGATGAATAAAAGCTCTCGATTGCCATGAACAGGAAGACGAAGCGTAGGACGCTCTTCCATCCGATACTTTGCTAGGATCACGGGAAGTCGGAGGATAAAAAGTTTCACAATTGGGGTTTTGAAAAAAAAAATGGTTTTTTTTATGTATTTTAATACATTATTATTAATAATATTGATATTTAATGCAAAAAACTTAAAAAAAAAACTAATAATAGACAATTAAAAATTGATAAAATTTAGAAAAAAAGCATACCATAGTTGTTGTTACATAGTGACGTCATTATGTTATAGCTATCTAATAACAGTACAGCGTGCGCGGCTATTGCAATGAGTGAAAACCGCTCGGGTTTGTTCGGGAGCTGCCGGCGTGTTTTCGGTACTGGATTCAAAAAATATTTTTATTTTGAAATAACTTTTGAATTATTGTAAAAAAAATAAAACATATATGACCTTTCAATTACCGCAAAAAAAAAAAATTCAAAACCCCCATTGGTCTTTCTGCAGTGGATTATGTCTTCAGGGTGATGATGGTAATAGTAAAATTTTAAAATAATATATAAAATACTATTCTCACCTTTTAAATCTTTTTTGGACTTCTACATATACTTTAAATCAAAAACTAGGCAAATCGGTTCAGTCGTTCTCGAGTTTTTGTAAGACTAACAAACATCAATTAATTTTTATATATATAGATTTATATTGAAAATATGGATAAATTAAATTTTATCTTTACATAAGTATTATGAAATATTGTACCACAGAGTATTGTACACACTTACACAAACTGAACTTTTTGGACAATGTTCTGTCAATCTAAAATGTCAAATTGAAACCAACGCTCGTATTCCAAGACAAATCTCAACACTAACTCAAAATAGGTGTTCATTAAAAATTTTGTTTTTTTGGTTAGATTGGATAGAAAACAGATCTAAAAAAATTATCGGCAGTGTCAGATTGCAAAGGAAGGTATAAGATTATTATGTTTACGGAACAACTAAGAAAAGTAGATGGAATAAAGTGCCCTATCGCCTTTGGAGTGCTTATCACCGTACTAAACTAGCTGACAGAAAACTTATGTACTTTTTATTGTAAACACATACTTAGAATACAACTCGCGACTGTATTCGATTGTTATCTAAGCGAAAACACTAGTAAATGGGGGTGTTAAAGAAATCTCAACCTTATCTATAATGGTGCAAGTTTTATGTCAATTTTAGCTTCGATGAACAGTAATGAGTTCAGATAGATTCAAAAATTATATGAATTTGACATTTTGACAACAAGGGGCATAGTTACTTGGTAACCTTATACAGCCAGTATAAATATATACCAATTATTGATCAAGCGAGCGAAGCGTCTTAATTTCGAGATTAGTAAAAAAATGCATTTGTCCGTGTGTCAGTCGGTCTGTTTTCGCCTACAGGTCGCATTTTTCGATTTATACCTACTGCTTTTTTGATGGAGCAAGCAGATGGCCCACCTGATGTTAAATAGTTACCATCACCTATAACAAAGCATTGCCTCGTAGGCCACGCTCGTTAGGAACGTCACCTACGATGCACTACTCAGCGTCCCTCAACCTGAGGCATACAGGTGTTAAGCCTCATGTGCCTGTAACTACACCGGCACCCACACCCTTCAAAATGGAACACAGCAAGCTGCTTGGCAACAGAAATAGGTAGTAGTACTGCCCCGGACGAGCCCTTCACAAAGAGCTCTACTACTACTCATAGAACCACTACTTAGTAATAATCTTCATCCTGACTAACTGACGAACATAAGACAACGTGCAGCCTAAAACACTGGTCGAAGAGAATTGAAATTTTTGGGTATATTTGTCTTATTGGGTGAAAAGACCAAGGAACTAAGAGACTAAGAAATAAATTCCTGAAATTTAACTCCTACACGGGGTACAGCAGGGATTGAAGTTCATATGAAAATAACGTCACGCGGACGGAGTCACACGTGTTTCGCTAGTACATTATTCAAGGATTGATGTGATCAAACCTTGGAACCGACGATCGCTTGTATCTTATGATAAAGAACGCCTAAGACTAATGGACTTCTTCCACACGATGATGTTGATATTTTATGACCCAACCGTAATTTCGTTACACTGTGTCTTGTTGTATTTGTATTGACTGTGACAAATAAATGACACCTATAGTAACTATGTGATTATCACTGTCAAACGAGCCACAGAATAATGTATAGTTGCTCGGAACGACTTTTGACGTGGACCCTGCCTCCTGAAGCGCCAAAGCGCTACTGAGCTTGTATAGGTACGTCTCGCGTATTTATATTTTAGGCTATCTACTATTTTTATAAAAAAGTAAGCTAGCTAACAAAAAAATTACTCCGGCACACGATTACGTATCTTTTAAGGAACACATGAACAGAAAAATCGTTGGAATATCTCGATTAACAATCGAATAAATCACCCTCGGTGTAGTCGGTAGGCCAGAGATTTTAGTAAAACTTTGTGTAAACTTTTATCGAACTCAATGGAATCAAGAGTGTTTCTGGTCACTCCGAAATATAGATGGTCCTTTTAAATGTAATATTCAATTTAAAAAAATACATGAATATGTTGTTTTAACATAATAAACAGGTGCTGATCACACGACCGCGTCGCCTTAAGTGACAGACAAGATTTAACTTTCAGGAATGCCCACACACCTCTAAGTTTTAAACGTGTGCTGTTTCAGTAACGAGATACTCGGGGTCTTAACTACTTATAGACGTATGGAGTCGTACTAACTCTGCTATTGATTAACAACGCGTTAAATAGTTACACCAATACTTACAGTCACACACCCAGCCGTCACAGCTCAGTTTGTAGTAGCCCTGCCTTCTGTGTTGTAGGTGGTGGGTTCGATTCCCAGCAAGAACAAACATAGATGTTTGTTCTGTGTTAAACATAGATAGTCAAACATAGATGTTTGAACACCCAGACGGTGTTGTATTGTATTCTAAGAATGTATTTACAAAAAAAAGATATAAAGTATTCTATCAATCATCTGGTTTTCATAGTTACAAAAATACAAAACTTAATTGCTGAACGTTGCTTTGCTTATGCGTACCGAAATCTACCTCATCTTTAGTAACAAAAAAAATATAGCCAATCACAAATAGTGGTTGCGTGCGGGTAGTATGCGTGGTAAAACACAACTTTCTGTAACTTCAAACAGTAAATGGTAAGATGTGGTTGTTTTAATTTTAAATTTAGTTCTAGAGATATTCTCTATTATATATTGACTAGTAAATTTTATATCTATGCCCAAGCTCTGCTTAGCTTGGGGCTAGATGATGCTGTGTGGATTGTCCAAATTGTTATTATATTATTCTTAATTACAAGAATCTTGAAAGCGAAATTACGCCCGAGAAAGCGTTGGCGAGACGATCTGGACGCCTTTGAAAGGACGTGGTGGGAGAAGGCTCGAGACAGAGAGAATCGGAAGCCTTTCGGGGAGGCTTTTGCCCAGTAGTGGCACGAAATAGCCTAGGAAAAAAAAAGAAAAAACAAGAATCTTTGCCCTGACAGACCAATTATGAAATTTGCACGTACCTCTGACTACCCCTCTTAGACATCCTAAAATACTCTTGAGTTGGTGTTACTTTGTTGTTTCTATGGTATAACTACTGTGCCTAAAGATAAAAGTCATGAGTCTGTTTCAGCTTTAGTTAGTATAATACAATCTTACAAAAAGTCACCAGACTGGAAGTTTCGTATTATTTGTTTGCGCTAGTATAAACATTGAAAATTATGTTGCTGTATGTCCCGACTTTAAACATGCATATTGAAAGAGGTTAGAAAGTACTTAGAAATTCTAAGTAAGTGTAGTACTCTGTTGTTTTAATGTATTACAAGCTACGACGTAGCCTCTACACCGTAGCTGCTACGCCGTAGCAAGAATCTCGAGTTAACTAAGATTCTTCAAGGATATCTAAGGGGATAGTCAGAGGTACGTTCACCGCCCACATTTTGTAGTAGTTTGTATTACAACCGTGACAAGTTGCAAGCCCATCGCCGCTAGAATACTGCTGTGAAATGATCCTATTATAAACGTGAATGTTTGTAAGTATGGATGGATGGATGATGGATGGATGGATGTTTGTTTGTTACTCTTTCACGCCTTAACCAGTGGACCGATTTGGATGAAATTTAGAATAAATATAGATTGTAATCTGGATTAACATAAAGGCTACTTTTTATCTCGAAAAAATAACTGGAACGGGAAAAAACTGCCTCGCGGGCGAAGCTGCGAGCGGCCGCTAGTATGCTATAATTTCCCAAATCGCTTTTGTAAGGAAGTCCACAAATCCAGACATATTTTATCAATTTCAGACAATAACTTGGGATAATAACATAATACACGGGTAGCAAATTCAACTGATATGTAGCCGTGACACTCTATCCAACACGTGTCTTTGACATGACGTATTTATCCCATTTATCAAGGAATATCTTCTCTGGACGCGGTAAGTCTCCCGGGAGTTCTTCTTATACAGTAGACATTTGATGGCCGATGTGGGAGCGGGCAAATGGACGCAGAAGGTTGCGGGTTCGATTCCCGCCTTGGGATAAATGTTGGTACGATCTGCAAACATTTATTCCGGGTGTTCTGGGTATTTTCTATTTATAATAAAAAATATCTATGCATGTAATGTATTGTATTAAGTACATCAGTCATCTAGTACCTATAACACAAGCTCTGCTTAGCTTGGGGCTAAATGATGCTGTGTAGATTGTCCAGCATTATTATTATTATTACTTACAAAGTTTAAAAAACGAATTCATGATAAATACTTTTTAATTCTCCACTTGACTTTGGCAAAATTCAACTACAAAATTTCATTAAAAAAAATTATTAAGTAAAACTATTTTTATAACTATAAATTCCATTTACCATTCAAAATTTGTCTCAGTCCTCGGTCTAACATAAAGCGAGGTCCAGGTTTAGTAATTGCCCGGGCGAGTCACTTTAGCCTGAGTGGACGTGTTTGGTATTGACGTACAAGGGTTAGCCCATCCTTATTTATAAGGCTTCTTTTGTTGTTTGTAAAAAGCTGGGTTCTTGGAGTGGAAGGCCTTGTACTAGTGGTAAAGGCTAGTTTAAGAGCAAACGCACACAGGTAGGCTTTTGAGCCAACAACGTACTAATATATTTTTATACATGCGTAAAATCCGTTCCGATAAAAACCCATATATTTATTTATTTGACACAAAAAATAGCGGTACAATTTTATCAATAGTAGCTTAAAACCTTAAAAAAAGGTTTGTCTTAACTACTAGGTTCTCGATTACAATACTGATAATCTATAAGAAATCTGTTCGAACATTAGTGCAATAATAGGTACTAATAGGTACAGTCAGCTGCACTAGAATGTATACAATTTGTAACTTTCAAAATGGTTTCACAGCGCAGCGGTGCTAAAAATATTTACTTACACTCATTTAATAAGTGAGGTCATCAACTAATTTCATGGCTTTTTAGTTTTTGATGTGTAGGGGTTCAATGTTTTGCTGTAATACCGTTGTGAAAGTTACAATTGTATACATTCTAGTGCAGCTGACTGTACAAGCGAGCGCACACCCAAACAATGCAGAGCGCATAATATAAGTATAATATAATATAATTATAGTACATAATATAAGTACTTGACCGACCGATGTGGCGCGGCGGGCGAATGTCCGCCTGCGACGCAGAGATTGCGGGTTCGATTCCCGCCTTGGGATAAATGTTTGTACGATCTGCAAATATTTATTCCGGGTGTTCTGGGTGTTTTCTATGTATAATAAAAAATATCTATATATGTAATGTATTGTATTAAGTATATCAGTCATCTAGTACCCATAACACAAGCTCTGCTTAGCTTGGGGCTAGATGATGCTGTGTGGATCGTCCGGCATTATTTATTTATTATTTATTTATTTATTTACTTATATTGTATAATATAAGTATTCAATACAGGTAAAGGGGGTTGAAGTTTGTATACAAAATCTCCTACATTTTCGCTCGTAAAATTCACAATGAATCCTAAATACCTATTAGTTGATCGCTTTAGGCACTTTGATTACAACTATTGGGCTACTGAATTGGGCTAAAGGCTATTTGCATACAATTAAACTGACCACAGATTATTCACACAGATTAGAACCATATGCTATTCGATTTGTTCAATATTATAATTAGAAACACAACATAAATAAAACATAATACTGACTATTGCATACTGTTTTTTACATCATCATCATCAGCCTGTAAGAGTCCACTGCTGGACATAAACCTCCCCCACACATTTCCAGGAAGAACGATTCTGAACCTTTTTTATCCATCGACTTTTTATATACGATTGCTTTAGTAATAATGCTAGACAATCCACTCAGCATCATCTAGCCCCAAGCTAAGCAGAGCTTGTGTTATGGGTACTAGATGACTGATATACTTAATACAATACATTACATATATAGATATTTTTTTATTATGCATAGAAAATAGCCAGATTACCCGGAATAAATATTTGCAGATCATACAAACATTAACCTCAAGGCAGAAATCTAATCTGCAACCTCTTGCAGGCAGACATTCGATGCCGCGCCAGATTGGTCATCAGTGGGTATATACCAAATGTACTATTTGAAGTACCTTTGACTACTTCTTTTAGACATCCCCGAAGAATTTGGATTAGGTGCTTGGTACTAAGAGATCCAAGGGGATATACTTTTGTTTATATTTTCATTCTTTAATGTATTTATTTTAACTACCTACGCTATTTTTTCAGCGTACAGGTTGTTCTGTCATAGTTTTGGTTGACTAAATAAATTGTAATACAATTACCCATAACACAAGCTCTGCTTAGCTTGGGGCTAGATGATGCTGTGTGGATTGTCCAGCATTAATAATAGTATTATAATTATTATTTCTTACTTAATAATGACTTTCCTATAATAAACATTTATAACATGAAAATCAATATCATAGAAAAGGGCACAAACCCTAAGTTAAAGCTAAGTTGATAGTTTTTTACTATGTTATCGACTGCAGAAACAGACACTAGTGATACGGGATTTTCCACTTTTCCACGTACAGTCAGCTGCAATAGCGTGTATATTTGTAGTTATCGCGGTACAAGCGTTGCGAATAAAAGTTATATTAAAAAATTAAGATAAACTATAAATTTCTTTAATAGTTTTTGAGTTTTTGCTGTACTAATAATAGAGCTCTTAGTGAAGGGCTCGTCCGAGGAAGTACAACCACCATGCCTATTTCTGTCACCAAGCAGCTTGCTGTGTTGCGGTCTGAAGGATGTGGGTGCCGGTGAAATTACAGGCACATGAGGCTTAATACCCGTATGCCTCAGGTTGATGAACGCAGAGTATTGCATTTTAGGGTACGTTAACGAGCATAACCTGCGAGGCAATGTTTTGTAATAGGTAATGGTAACCACTTAACATCAGCTGGGCTATCTGCTTGTTCCATCAGCAAGTCACATAAAAAAAAACGAATTGTAATGCTATGATACCATTTTGAAAGTTATGAATTGTATACATATTTATGCAGTTGTTTGTATAGGTATAATAATGGTAAAATCGGTAACATATTTAAATGATAGAACTGTCTTCTGTGGTTTTAGGTTCGATGAGATTCTGCTTGTTCCATCAGCAAGTCACATAACAAAAAACTTCAAGCTTACGTTGTGGACTGTACAGGCTTTGCTGGGAAGCCAATTTCCTACGAGAGCAGCACTCTGAATTTCGTGGTGAAGTTGTTTTATTAGACTCGGTGAAAATGGGTTTCCGCGGGATGTATTTATACTGGTATTTTGAGTTGAGGCAACTGCTTTTAATATAACGGGAAAACGTTTTCAAAGTTTGACCTACCCTTTCATAGAATGTAGACTGATTAAGTATATTTTGAAATGCTTACTAGCGTCCGTTGGTATGGTTTAGAAACGTAGCTTGTCAAATAATCCTTCACACAATAATAATAATTATAATGCTGGACCATCCACACAGCATCATCTAGCCCCAAGCTAAGCACAACTTGTGTTATGGGTACTAGATGACTGATATACTTAATACAATACATTATATACATCGATATTTTTTATTATATTAGAAAATACCGCGTTCTTAATGAAGGACTCGTCCGGGAAGTATTACCAAGCATTGCCTTGCAGGTCACGCACGTTAACGTGCCCTACGATGCACTTCTCTGCGTCCTTTAACCTTAGGCATACAGGTGTTAAGCCTCGTGTGTACCCACACCCTTCAAACCGGAACACAATCTGTTTGGCAGCAGAAATAGGTATAATCTATGCCTGTGTCTGTTTAGGACACTTTTTTAGGTAAACCAGATCAAAGCTATAACTTAGAAGTGTGACCTCACCTAGGCTTTCAGATGGTAATTGCCAAAGTTGAAGCAATTTCAATTTTACCAAGTTTATTAATTTGTTTGTAATTAACTCGTTGAGGCTTGGTAAAGTTTATTAAAGGTATTTTGACGACCGATGTGGCGCGGCGGGCGATTGTCCGCCTGCGACGCATAAGGTTGCGGGTTCGATTCCCGCCTTGGGATAAATGTTTGTACGATCTGCAAATATTTATTCCGGGTGTTCTGGGTGTTTTCTATGTATAATAAAAAATATCTATATATGTAATGTATTGTATTAAGTATATCAGTCATCTAGTACCCATAACACAAGCTCTGCTTAGCTTGGGGCTAGATGATGTAGTGTGGACTGTCCAGCATTATTTATTATTATTATTTATTTATTTAACAGTTTATTGGGTAAATACATTAAAATCGAAGCTGAAATTAAATTTTTATTTTTTTTTAGTTTATTTGTCTCTATATAGTTTATTTCAGAAAAGCTGCGTTAGGGCAATTTGTAATTTAAAGAAAACTGACTCATGCAAAGAACACTTCTTAAATCTAAACACGTCTTCAAGGGAAGAGTGAATAGGTATCTTCTAGGTAAACGTGATACACCGTAGACTGCGTCATCACTTAACATCAGGTGAGATTGCGGTCAAACGTTTACCTATAGCATGTAAAAAAAACGTGAATTGTAGCGTGTATGTACAAGTAGTTTTATTAGTTAAGACCTACTAAGAGCATTTTGAATGGTTTCTAGTTGGAAGTGGAATATAAAGCAATATGCACAATGTGTCATGTAGAAACACATTTGCTACGTTCAAGCGTATTTTGTATGGCACCAAATATTTATTATAATAACAATAAAAATATTTTTTTATTTCAGACACGAGATCCATTACATTAAAATATATAGAAAGTCCTACAAAATCTATATGAATATATACATAAAGGTTAAAATAAATGATTAGGTAGATAAATTAAAACATCTTTTTAAGCTTACTAATAAAACATTTAAGGTCCTACCCATTCAGAGAATTGTGTCAAAAACAGGTTCGAAAGTTTAACAAATTCAAAACAGAGATGGCATTGCCTGACGTAAGTTGGAAATTCACGTATTTGATACTAAGTATTACTTATTCTGTGCTTGAATTGTGCGCTATGCTACGTCACATCCGGTTCATATTCTGGTACGCTATATTATTTTGTCCAGTTCCGGTCCAATATTTTGTCGTGTCTTTAAGGATCACGTGGATCGGGTGATCCGATTCGGATCCGAACCATGAGTAATGGGTGAGTGAGTGAGAGTTTGATTTCAGTTTATTACAAGGTAACGTTTATTTTACTGTAAGAAGTTCATGTTGGATAATTACTTCTAGACAGAAGCATATTTAAAAATTACGTCAGTGACAAACCATTCAGAATCAACTTTTCAAACGTGTCTAAAAGTCGGTATTCGAATTGAACTCAAATTGAAGAATTTGAACCAAATTAGGAGTTTTTGTGCTTCGGAATATGACTGTACAGCTTTCTTATAATATTTTATAATGTTGGCATTGATAAAGATTTGTAGGATTATTATTAGGTGAAATGAACTTTTTTCTCTCTCTCTCCGTGACGGTGGACAAACACTACCAAAATCACTTCGGCGGTTCTGACTTTCGATGCGAATGCACACGTCATTCGTAAAAGTCGATAAACAATAATTTTGTTTACTAAAATATGTTTTCTTACATTGTTGTTAGAATTCACAATATAAAAGCAGGTAATAATACATCTTCTGTGGTATATCGACTTGAAGTTTGACTTATGTCACTATGTATTTAATGTACCTACATGACTGAAATTTTCACTTGGAAAATGAAATATAAGAAAGTAATATGATAAAATAAATGTCACAGATTATAGAACATCTTCCAGAACGGGAATCAGAATCATAGTTTTAGAGATGTCAAAAATACGTAAGGTTTTCAATAATGCACTCCTGTGTATGTTATTGAAAAATATCTGACACATATTTTAGTTTTCGTTTGTTTTTTTTTTATGTATACAATTTGCTGATGGATCAAGCATATGGCCCACCTGATGTTAAGTGGTTATCATAGCCTATAACAAAGCATTGTCTTGTAGGTCACGTTAGTTAGGAACGTGCCCTACAATACACTGCTCTGCGTCCATCAACCTGAGGCATACGGGTGTTTAGCCTCATGTGCCTGTAATTACATATATGTATATACATATACGTATGCTGACTGGAACCTAATTATTAAATATGGAAGAGTATAGTTTTATTAGTTATTTATACTTGGGTTTCATGTGCTTAATCGGAGAGTGTCCACAACTAAAGCAACAATTTAACTTACAATAGGTTTGAATAAGAAATAAACAAATCTGAAAAATAACCACGATCACCGACATAGCTCTCACAATCAGCAAGTTGAAGTGGCAACAGACAGACATAGCTCGTAGAACCGCAAACTACAGATGAATAAAAGCTCTCGATTGTCGGCCATGAACAGGAAGACGAAGCGTAGGACGCTCTTCCATCCGATACTTTGCTAGGATCACGGGAAGTCGGAGGATAAAAAGTTTCACAATTGGGGTTTTGAAAAAAAAAATGTTTTTTTTTTATGTATTTTAATACATTATTATTAATAATATTGATATTGAATGCAAAAAACTTAAAAAAAAAAACTAATAATAGACAATTAAAAATTGATAAAATTTAGAAAAAAATCACGTGACTATAAACGCGCCATGATTGATCACCATAGTTGTTGTTACATAGTGACGTCATTATGTTATAGCTATCTAATAACAGTACAGCGTGCGCGGCTATTGCAATGAGTGAAAACCGCTCGGGTTTGTTCGGGAGCTGCCGGCGTGTTTTCGGTACTGGATTCAAAAAATATTTTTATTTTGAAATAACTTTTGAATTATTGTAAAAAAAATAAAACATATATGACCTTTCAATTACCGCAAAAAAAAAAATTCAAAACCCCCATTGGTCTTTCTGCAGTGGATTATGTCTTCAGGGTGATGATGGTAATAGTAAAATTTTAAAATAATATATAAAATACTATTCTCACCTTTTAAATCTTTTTTGGACTTCTACATATACTTTAAATCAAAAACTAGGCAAATCGGTTCAGTCGTTCTCGAGTTTTTGTAAGACTAACAAACATCAATTAATTTTTATATATATAGATTTATATTGAAAATATGGATAAATTAAATTTTATCTTTACATAAGTATTATGAAATATTGTACCACAGAGTATTGTACACACTTACACAAACTGAACTTTTTGGACAATGTTCTGTCAATCTAAAATGTCAAATTGAAACCAACGCTCGTATTCCAAGACAAATCTCAACACTAACTCAAAATAGGTGTTCATTAAAAATTTTGTTTTTTTGGTTAGATTGGATAGAAAACAGATCTAAAAAAATTATCGGCAGTGTCAGATTGCAAAGGAAGGTATAAGATTATTATGTTTACGGAACAACTAAGAAAAGTAGATGGAATAAAGTGCCCTATCGCCTTTGGAGTGCTTATCACCGTACTAAACTAGCTGACAGAAAACTTATGTACTTTTTATTGTAAACACATACTTAGAATACAACTCGCGACTGTATTCGATTGTTATCTAAGCGAAAACACTAGTAAATGGGGGTGTTAAAGAAATCTCAACCTTATCTATACTGGTGCAAGTTTTATGTCAATTTTAGCTTCGATGAACAGTAATGAGTTCAGATAGATTCAAAAATTATATGAATTTGACATTTTGACAACAAGGGGCATAGTTACTTGGTAACCTTATACAGCCAGTATAAATATATACCAATTATTGATCAAGCGAGCGAAGCGTCTTAGTTTCGAGATTAGTAAAAAAATGCATTTGTCCGTGTGTCAGTCGGTCTGTTTTCGCCTACAGGTCGCATTTTTCGATTTATACCTACTGCTTTTTTGATGGAGCAAGCAGATGGCCCACCTGATGTTAAATGGTTACCATCACCTATAACAAAGCATTGCCTCGTAGGCCACGCTCGTTAGGAACGTCACCTACGATGCACTACTCAGCGTCCCTCAACCTGAGGCATACAGGTGTTAAGCCTCATGTGCCTGTAACTACACCGGCACCCACACCCTTCAAAATGGAACACAGCAAGCTGCTTGGCAACAGAAATAGGTAGTAGTACTGCCCCGGACGAGCCCTTCACAAAGAGCTCTACTACTACTCATAGAACCACTACTTAGTAATAATCTTCATCCTGACTAACTGACGAACATAAGACAACGTGCAGCCTAAAACACTGGTCGAAGAGAATTGAAATTTTTGGGTATATTTGTCTTATTGGGTGAAAAGACCAAGGAACTAAGAGACTAAGAAATAAATTCCTGAAATTTAACTCCTACACGGGGTACAGCAGGGATTGAAGTTCATATGAAAATAACGTCACGCGGACGGAGTCACACGTGTTTCGCTAGTACATTATTCAAGGATTGATGTGATCAAACCTTGGAACCGACGATCGCTTGTATCTTATGATAAAGAACGCCTAAGACTAATGGACTTCTTCCACACGATGATGTTGATATTTTATGACCCAACCGTAATTTCGTTACACTGTGTCTTGTTGTATTTGTATTGACTGTGACAAATAAATGACACCTATAGTAACTATGTGATTATCACTGTCAAACGAGCCACAGAATAATGTATAGTTGCTCGGAACGACTTTTGACGTGGACCCTGCCTCCTGAAGCGCCAAAGCGCTACTGAGCTTGTATAGGTACGTCTCGCGTATTTATATTTTAGGCTATCTACTATTTTTATAAAAAAGTAAGCTAGCTAACAAAAAAATTACTCCGGCACACGATTACGTATCTTTTAAGGAACACATGAACAGAAAAATCGTTGGAATATCTCGATTAACAATCGAATAAATCACCCTCGGTGTAGTCGGTAGGCCAGAGATTTTAGTAAAACTTTGTGTAAACTTTTATCGAACTCAATGGAATCAAGAGTGTTTCTGGTCGCTCCGAAATATAGATGGTCCTTTTAAATGTAATATTCAATTTAAAAAAATACATGAATATGTTGTTTTAACATAATAAACAGGTGCTGATCACACGACCGCGTCGCCTTAAGAACACTTTCAAAACACAATCGCAAAACTTCAAATCAAATCATTTTGATGACGACCGATGTGGCGCGGCAGGCGAATATCCGCCTGTAACGCAGGAGGTAGCGGGTTCGATTCCTGCCTTAGGATCGGCAAATATTTATGGGTGTTTTGGGTATTTTCTATGTACTTATAATAAAAAACATCTTATATGTATGTATTGTATTAAGTATATCAGTCATCTAGTACCCATCACACGAGCTCTGCTTAACTTGGGACTAGATGATGCTGTGTGGATTGTCCAGCATTATTATTATTAAACTATGCGTTATCTATGTCAGAGTCAGGACAAAGAGATAAATAGTATAGATACGTTACAAGTGTGTACCAATCTTTTCAGGCAACAGTAGTTTAAACTTACTGGACTGTTTGCCACTTCTATAGTATAATATTCATTGTTGTATAACTTTAGTTGCAATTGAAAGCCGAGTGCTACTGTGTAGCTAATTCACAATAGAGTAAGCTACATTTCAACTTGCATTGCAAAGCTAACATTATTATACAAGTAGTTCAGAATACATGGCAGTGGGCAACCAATATGGGTCGTAGAACCGACAACCGCTAGGGAATAAAGGTTCTCGAATGGCGACCACAAACCAAAAGACGAAGAGTAGGACGTCCTCAGAAGTCGATGGATGGAAAGGACTTGGAATCGTTCTTCCTGGAAACGTATGGGGAGGCGTATGTCCAGCAATGGACTTTAACAGGCTGATGATGATGATGATAATAATAATAATAAAGCTGTACAATCCATGCAACATCATCTAGCTCCAAGCTAAGCAGAGCTTGTATTATGGGTACTAGATGACTGATATACTTAATACAATACATCACATACATAGATATTTTATTATACTTAGAAAATACCCAAAACACCCGAAATAAATATTTGTAGATCGTACAAACATTTATCCCAAGACGGGAATCGAACCTGCAACCTCCTGCTTCACATCGGTCGCCAATTCCTTCCCTGGACAAGTCCTACACATCCTGCTAAGATACAATCTAACAAGTTTGAAGCCTATCGCCGCTGCTAGAATACAAACAGTTCTAATCTCATCAAATGCATCAGTATTCTGTGAACCAAAGTAATTTCGTTTGAGTACTTACAGTATATCCAGTTCATGATTTGTGTTACAATTCTCGCTTTTACGGCTTCAAGCACTTGTCGCACTGCTAGCGATGAGCGATAAGCGATTATAGCTAGAAACTAGATGCGAGTTGGTGAGTAGCGAGAAACAAGTACGTTTATACCAGGAGTAAACAGAATTCGTACTTCCGAAAACTGAAATTACGCATTAATATCATGATTCTGATTACAAAAAATTTAAAAAACGCAAAAAGATTGACTTTTCTGTCAGTTTTT
Source organism: Electrophaes corylata (assembly GCA_947095575.1). NCBI lineage: Eukaryota > Metazoa > Arthropoda > Insecta > Lepidoptera > Geometridae > Electrophaes > Electrophaes corylata. The sequence goes on along the minus strand of OX352722.1, from coordinate 7,098,399 downwards.
TCGTGTTTTTAGCATCAATATCGACAAAACATCATAAAATGAGTGAGCGAGTTTATAACAGATTTTTTATGACACAAATAGATTACAGACGCAAATAGATTTTTTATGCTACTGCTGGCGAAACAAGCATGGGCAAATTTTGCTTGTTTTACCACTTGATGTTAAGTAGTAACCATCACCTATAAGAAAGCATTGCCTTGTAGGCCATGCACGTCTGCGTTCACTAACCTGATACTAGTGTTAAGCTTGTAATATCACCGGCACCCACACTCTTCAAACCGGAACACAGCAATGCGAGCATTACTTGGCAGTAGAAATAGGTACGGTGATAGTACTTCTCCGGACGCGCCCTTCACACTCCACTACTCTTAAAAAAGAAAAGAAGTAGAAAGAGAGTATTTGCCGGTAGTGTAAACGGCCAGCGATTACCCATTAATATATGTGTCTCTTTTATTGACACGGAATCTATATCTTTTGTTCATTTCTTGAGCGTGAAAAAAGTTAATAGCTTATCGCTTGTTCGCCGGTGGTGAGACAAGTGCCTTATTTTGGAGATGAGGTTACTCAATATTGCAATCAAAGAGGTATTAAGTTTCATCGTCAGAACAGTAAGTTGTAAACTTCGTGGGCTGATATTGCTCAATTACAGTGAACATCTATTAGTAATACTATGGACTCAAGCCTGCTTCTACAAACGTCCGTTAGTACTACAGTAAAAGCTCCTTATTCGCGTTTTCACTATTCTATACCTACAAAATTAAAATCATTATTTTTAATGGTTCTTAAAAACTGGTAAATGAATCATTTTCTTTAGACTTAACATTAAACGAGTTCGTAATTCTGGAAAAACAATCATTCTATGATACTTACAGTTCATTTAAATGAAAAGTTTTAGTTCAGATAAGGCTAGTTCTATGTTATCTGACTGAAAGTTAAAAGTTCTACAAAAACGCTGCACTCGAAACCGTTTACGAAGTCAGTTAAATGAAATGTTAATTGCTTTGTTTTTCATTATCTCTTAGAAAAATAAAGAAAACGTTTGCATTTTTACTTTTTACGTTTGTTTTACACAAATAAGTTTTTATGCACACATGAGTAGGTATTAGACGCTAGGCGCCATGTTTATTTTTTTGTTTCGTTTTAGTAGATTTTCTTGTAAAACATTCTACCAAGAACAAACTTCCTTAAAAAAAAACCTATATTTACATACTATGTATATTTACTATAGCACAGGCATTAAGATGCTTTTTGAACACATCCTTATAACGTAGATGCTGACCATCGTGTTTTCGCTTACCCTCCGCCATTTCCGAGTAGAAAACTGCTTTAGGTAAACGGTGGTCTTCCATACGACGAACGTGTCCACACCACCTTAGTGCTATTGAGTCTAACTGTTGGGAGGAGCTTGCGTCACAGAGGTCATCGACCGATCCAGAGGTTTGACGACCGATGTGGCGCGGCGGGCGAATGTCCGCCTGCGACGCAGAGGTTGCGGTGCAAATGTTTGTACGATCTGCAAATATTTATTCCGGGTGTTCTGGGTATTTTCTATGTATAATAAAAAATATCTATGTATGTAATATAATATTGTATTAAGTATATCAGTCATCTAGTACCCATAACACAAGCTCTGCTTAGCTTGGGGCTAGATGATGCTGTGTGGATTGTCCAGCATTATTATCTTGGCGCTCTACAATTTACCATAAGGTTAAAACATTCGAGGAAACTCGACTTGAAACACTCGACAGAAAACGTCAAATACGCAAAGAAAGACCAAAACCCTCCTACACCTACACATATAATTTTGTTCGCCAACTCTACTGCTTCACATGTAATCGGGTATTTAAAAATAAGTTTGGTCTGGCGAGTCATATAAGGGCGCACGCTAGGAAAAAGTAGGTATCCGTAATCTATAATTTTAGTTTTAATTGGGGTCGCTGTCATCGAAATCGATGAGGAGGACTATATATATATATATATGTTTACTATAAGTAGTAATGCATACCTGAACATACCTAATGTTAGGAAATATATGCACGAACAATAAAACTAAATTTTGTATTGTTTTATGTAAGTTGTTCGTACAAGCAGATAGTCCACCTGATGTTAAGTGGTTACCATTACCTATAACAAAGCATTACCTCACAGGTCACGCTTATAAACGTGCCCTACGATGCACTACTCTGCGTCTATCAACCTGAGGCATACAGGTGCTAAGCCTCGTGTGCCTCATTATAATAATTAGTATAGAAGAGTTTTGCATACCTCTGACTATTAAAAAATATGAGGAAATATCAACCGTGCTTAAGGATTTAAGTCCAAATGCTATTTATTTTTACATTAAAATAGCAATGCTTTCATTGCTGTGTTCCTAAATTCCTATTAAGACATGGCACCCAAAGTATAAAGAAATCACGGTTAATCTTTTAATCGCCGGTTAAACAAAGCATTATTTAAGTTTAATCTGGGCTTTTGGGGTAAACATTAATGTCAGTACTTAATTACCATCTAAGTAGGCGGTTTCTTGAACAAAGAAATTTAATGTTTGTAAAGTTTTAATTGTGAAGGAAATCATCACAGCTCCATACTGTTTATGATCATCAATGGTTTTACGTACCTCACACTTGGCAGGCAAATTTTGACGACAGATGTGGTGTGGCGGGCAAATTTCCACCTGCGACGCAGGAGGTTGCGGGTTCGATTCCTGCCTTGGGTTAAATGTTTATACGATCTGCAAATATTTATTTATCATCACTTAACATCAGCTAAGATAACGGTCAAATTGTTACCTATAAAATGTAAAAACCGGCCAAGTGCTGTTCGGACTCGCGCACGAAGGGTTCCGTACCATTTTCTAAAATAAAAACGGCACAAAATTACGTGTGTTGTTTTTAGTATTTGCTGTTATAGCGGCAACAGAAACATCATCTGTGAAAGTTTTTATTATCTAACTATTACGGTTCATGAGATACAGCCTGGTGACAGACGTACAGACAGACAGCGAAGTCTTAGTGATAGGGTCCTGTTTTACCCTTTGGGTACGAAATCCTAAAATATTAAACCATTATTCCGGCGTTAGCCTAAAGGTATTATTGTTTGACAAATTTGTAGAAAAATGTCTTCACACAAGCAAAAATGCATTTCTCTTTAAACTATTAAGCAATTTAAGATAAAAACTGCTTTCTGCTAACTCAATTTCATTTTAATAATGTACTCAGTTTGTACCGTCTAACACTTGAAAAGACATTTTGTTGAGAAAATGAATTACCTTGGAGGAATAACCGGGAACGTATAACCAGGAATAACCGGAAAGGGTAGCTAATACTCGTATAAGTATTTATAATTTATGTACAAAATACGTAATATGAAACATTTGATCTATCTACAGAACGTTGCAAACGATCTAGAGATACCTCAACTGATCCAAATCAGTGCTAATCTGAAGCGTCCTGAAGAAAACACTGGCTTCATTGGCACGCTGAATGACAATGCTGACGTTTATTACCAGTTCTTCTAGGCTTGATTGCGAGGAATTAGCGCTTAGATTCACCTAGCTTTAAAACGTTTTAAGATGATCCCTGCGGATATTACTGAATAAATACTTTTCGACTTTGACTTTGATGCGCTGAGCTAAGTATTTACCAGCCTTCGGTTCACGCGTCGCTTTGATCTGGTGTCCAGAAAGAATCTAGGCTTCTTCTAGGTTTGGTCGCGAGGAACTGGTGCTTAGATTCACCTAGATTTAAGACGTTTCAAGATGATCCCTGCGGATATCTATATATATAAAAGAAAGTCGTGTTAGTTACTTCACTTATAACTCAAGAACGGCTGAACCGATTTAGCTGAAAATTGGCAGGGAGGTAGTTTAGAGCCAGGAGAAGGACATAGGATACTTTTTATCCCGAAAAAATAACGGGAACGGGAAAAAACTGCCACGCGGGCGAAGCTGCGGGCGGTCGCTAGTTACTGAATAAATGATTTTTGACTTTGACTTTGACTTCTTAAAAGCAGGAGGGCTTTGATACCACATGGCTCTGGAGTCTAAACCCAAAAGGGAGCATATGCGTAGGCTCTGTCGAGGATAAATGTTAGAGGTTTAGCAATAGTAAGACTTTTGTGAAAAGCTCGTCCGAGGGAGGGCAACCACACTACCACCATGTTTGTTTCACCAGTACAATAATGCCGTAGTAGTAGCTTGGTTCCCTTACCAGATAACTGATAGAATACTTGTATATTCTTTGGTAAGTATATTGTGTGTTGTTCTTAACTTGCTTTTTTGAAATACACCACACCATTATGTGAATTATTACTCTAAGAGTAGACTTTGTGTTGAGAAAATGAGATTTTACCATGTTTTGTTATTAATAAAAATAGGGAACAAAATTGCACATTCTTCCATTAAAAACGTTTTGTTTGAAAATTGTGCTGTTTAATAATAATGTCATGTAAAATATACAAAAACCGGAAAACCTTTAGCAGTAAAAACCTTTTTTCTGTGTTTTTATAAACATAAAAGTATTTAGACAGGATTCACATAAAAAAAAACTATTAGTATTTTCTTGTCAACAAAATGTATATAATAGATGTATATAGATGTAGATAGGATAAGAAAAGCTGTATTTAGTAAGAGGAGCAATAAGCAAAATTTGGGTTCATCTCAACCTGAAACGTTGTCAGAGTAAGTTTAGAATATAATGTTATAAGTAAACTTGTATCAAATTTAATTAAAGTCTCACGTCGTGTCTCAAGTAATTCTAACCCCAGGTTGCACTCAAACAATTCTAAACTATAATTAAACTCTTAGTTACTGCTCAACTTGAGGACTGTGTACTTACTGCATTGTTTAAGTAAAAGTTTTAGTAAGGTTCTTTGTGAAAGAAGTACTACCACCATGCCCATTTCTGCGGCAAATAGCTTGTTTTCCATTTTAAAGGGTGTGGGTAATGGTTTTGTTTTAAGTGCCTGTAATATCCACAATATTACTGACACATAAAACAGTAAAGACCACGGGAAGTCAGTAGGTGGAGAAGATTAAAATTGTTCTATTTGGACATATATAGAGCGAAGATTTTTATATTATCCCAAAAAATTTTTTCCTCGAGTAGGATTTGAACCCACGACCTTCCCCTTGATACGGGGATGCGATACCAACTTCGCCATCGAGGATTCAAATGCCTCGACGAAAATAAGATTTGGAATGTTTATAATACGGTGCTATCGCTACCTTAAGTGCAGGTCAGCACTATAAAAACAAATAAAATATATAGAGCGGCTTATAGTAGTGGACGTCTTAAAACTTATAAGGCTGACAATAATGAAAATACGTTCTGCGCTGACATTTTAATGGAAACCTAGAACCAAAACATCAAAAACTCACGGTTTTAGCATGGATTTGAGAAAGACATCTTGACATTTTACATTTTTTATATACCTACTACTCATTTTGTATCTCTGTGTAAATTGTTAATTAATTAATTAATATAATGAGCTGTAGCCATTCTAATTCAATAAATAAAAAATAAGGCTTTGAACGAATAACAAAATTATACTCTGTCTTGAAATTATTTATTCATATTATCAAAGTTTTTGTAAAATATTGTTTAGTAATTTTAACATATTGTACCAACAAAACTAACATATTTTTGAACTAAAAGCTGGAACTACTTTATTACTGTTCTAACATGATTACGTATTTAAGGTCTAAAATAACAAGCAATTACTCTTCATTAGGTCATGAAACTCAATTTGTTTCTGTAAGACTTTTATTACTAACGTACTTATTTAATATTAGTGGTGAATTTTACAAAGTGGTAGATATTCATTAATTGTTTAAATGATTCCACGAATGTTTATATTTGTTATTTTTCACGGTTATTGAAATAATTATAATAATACGTATTTGTGCCCCAAACTAAATATAGCTTGTAATATGAGAATCAGAAGGCTGTTAGAATACTTAAATACTTTTATTGTATAATATTCAATACAATTATAACACCCAGACAAAAAAGAAACATCTGTGTTTACATAAATGCTTATTCTTAGGGATTAAACCCACAACCTTTAGCACAAAAAGCAGAGCTAGTACTAACTGAGCTGTGAGGCCAGTCAAAATAAAATATTAATTTCAATTATTAATAATAATAATAATTACAATGCTGGCTAATCCACACAGAAGCTAAGCAGAGCTTGCGTTATGGGTACTAGATGCCTGATATACTAAATGCAATACATTACATGCAAAGATATTTTTATTTTACATAGAAAATACCCAGAACGCACGGAATAAATATTTGCAGACTGTTAGAAACATTTATCCCAAGGCGAGAATCCAACCCACAACCATCTGCGTCGCAGACGGACTTTCGACCACCGCGCCACATTGGTCGTATAAGTATATTTTATGTATGTATCGTACCAACTTGAGTTTTATCAGTTTTATCAGAGTTTTCAGTAAGATTTACTTGAATTTACGGCCTTATAAAAACACAACACTTTTGTAAGCCTTTCGGGTAAATTAAAACTTTGTAACAATAAAAAAGTTATGAGATAACTTTTCACTGCTACTTTGAAGATTTTTTTTATATAATCGAGTTTCTTTTGTGTTAAATTTAAAATTTATAGGTATACGGTGTGAAAATGCTACTCCCGAAAATATTAAGTTACATAGACATTTTGTTTTTTTTTTTAACTTAGTAGTAGATAAAGAGCACGTTTATAACGAACGTAACCAACAAGACTATGCATTGTTATAGGTGATGATAACCACTTCACATCAGGTGGGCCATCTGCTTGTTACACTAGTAATATCATAACAAAAGATCACCAACAGGAAAACACAGGACATAATCCTCAAGTGGCAATAGGCCTGGCCTAATCAATAATCAGTTTTTTTTTTAATTCTGGGGAAAAAGCAATGGATTTCTTCAGATTAATGATTACTCATTTGTAACTTATATGCTTGTTTAACTGTTAAGCCGATTACAAAAACAAGAAATTTCCCAATTCGGTATTTGTTTATATCCAAATGCGATTTGATATTTTTTGTCTAAAAATGTATACGTTGGAATAATACACCATCAAACTAGTACCGTAAATTGGTTACAAATGAAAATAACTGAAAAAAAACATTCGATATAATGTTATCCAAGAGAAAATTATTGTTAAGTTTTTTTATAAACAACTATTATTTCAAAAAAACATATCGATCTTGAGTTCTTGAGTGGTTTTTTTACACCTTGTATAGTTTACGGTGAAGAAAAATTTTATATTTAAAATTCAAGTACGGTCGCGCTCAAAAAGTTTTACTATATTTTTACAAAAGCTTCGTAGTCTCGTGACAATGATAATTTATCAGACGTCTAAGTGACTTTTTTGTATTTTTTGACTTTTTCTTCCTGTAGAAATTCTCTTGTACTTTTTACGTGCAAATACCGGTATTTGCACGGTTTTAGCCCGTTTTTTCTCTAATGCAACCATTTCTTGGGAATTATGACCACAACACAAAACTATTACATTTATACAAAACACGTGCCAGATATGCTCAGCATTAGCAAAAATCTTCATTTGACAGAATCGGATGGATTTTTGGCACAACCATTTTAGCCCTACCTGGGCTAATGGTGGATTATTTATATTTTTATAAATATTTTATATTTTGCACTAGATAATGAGTAGACAACATTTTGTTGCATTCATAGGGTGAGATGTGCTCATTTTACCCTATGGTAGGTAATAAAAAAAAAGTGTATTGATAGTATTTTAGATTTTTTTTCGATCGGAACACATTTATCAACTACAGCACGGGTATTTACCATCTTTTTTATTTATATTAATGAAGTTTTGGCTGTGTTGCAATAGTCGTGATTGCAGGCAGACTAAAAAGTATGACAGTAATAAAAAAAACAAATGTGTACTCTGAAAATAATACGATATTTAAAACACGATCTTTGAAAACATTACTATAAGTGTCTAGTATTAGTAAATTGAGTTGCAATTTTTATTTTTAAATCCTGTACTAAATTATAACCGTTATACTGAATTTCAGTTATGAGTAACTTGTGTACGTGACTGTTCGTGTCTTATTCTTGGTTTATGAGTTTTTATTTTTATAGCCTGAGGTGTTTTAAAGTTCGTGGTATTTTCAGAGTACCCATTTGATTTTTTTTATTACCAACGTACATTAGTTCTTACTCTATTTGTTTATTATACCATAAGTATTATTGAAGCTAACTTTAGTATCTTTTCAAACGTCTTGTATTCCAGGTAGCCAGCATTAAAGCACCAAATCCAGCATTAAAGTATATAGAAATCTAGGAAAGCATATATAATACGCTCAGTTGTATATCACTTTTTGATGGTACAAGTAGATGGCCCACCTGATGTTAAGTGGTTACCATCACCTATAACAAATCATTACCTCGTAAACCTGACCTACAGATTTTAAGTGCCTGTAACTACACCGGCACCCACACCCTTCAAACCGGAACACAGCAAGCTGCTTGGCGGCAGAAATAGGCATGGTGGTGGTACTGCCCCGGACGAGCCCTTCACAAAGAGCTCTACTACTAATAATAATGGTGTGTAAAGAAATAATATCACGACGTTAAGCTGCAAGTACGGTAGTACGGTGGTAAGTATGGTATTCCGATCTCTTAGTACCACCTACTCGAGATTCTTCGAGGATGTCTACGGGGGGTAGTCAGAGGTAAGTTCAGATATAAAGATTTGGTACATACCCAAAGTCAAAGTGCATTTATTTTCCGAATAACTGTATAGATACAGATGTTACCCATTGCTTTGTTTTTTGCATTGTGTCTAGTAAAATTTACTTAATTATTCCTCCTAATCCCTATTCCCTGATGCGTTCCCTTAGTTGCTACTAACGACATTCCCGAGGGATGGAAGTGTCTTATTAGACAACTGATCTTATTCTAAGCATTATCACTAACGAGGCTATAAAACGAGCACATTACACCTACAATAACAATAAAGAGAAATATATTATCACTGTGTAAACGTATCCTAGAACTAAGACCGACCGATGTGGCGCGACGGGCGAATGTCCGCCTGCAACGCAGGAGGTTGCGGGTTCGATTCCTGCCTTGAGATAACTGTTTGTAAGATTTGAAATAAATATGTATTTATGTAAGGGTAAAACGGGATTCTATTACTAAGACTCCGCTGTCTGTCTGTCTGTCTATCTGTCCGCCTGTCACTAGGCTGTATCTTATGAACCGTGTTAGAGTTGAAATTTTTGCATACGATGTATTTCTATTGCCACTATAACAAAAAAATACTGAAAAACAAAAGTAAAATGAATATTTAAGGGGCTCTCAACAAACGTGATTTTTTGCTGTTTTTAATATAGATAATGAAATGAAATGAAATCCTTTATTTGCTGAAGTATGGTACGGAACCCTTCGTGCGGGAGTCTGACTCGCACTTGGCTGATAATTTAAATAAGTTATTTCTCAGTAAAATAAATACGTGTCGTCAAACACTCAGCAAATTATAATATCTCTGGAACTTCTAATGAATTGCTACTAATGAAATGAAAACTAGGGAACATGTTTCTAACTAATTGCCATGAGGAAACTGAGAACCAATAATAGCTTGGTACTGGATTGCAGCAACTTTGCATACACATTATTCAGAGTAGTTGTAGAAGAGTTTAACTATAATAGCTCCATACCAGAGGCTGAAGACAAACTTACAAACTTCTTCTAGTACACTTATAAGCATCAAGGCAATTATATCCTGAAAATTTCAAATCTCTATATCCAGTGGTTTAAGACTGTGTTGTCTATAATATCAATCTGTCAGGACAAACATAATTGATATTTTTATCTTTGCATAGTTTGAAATAAGCCATTTTTGCTTTTCTATGTCCAGCAGAAGACTTCTACAGGCTGTTGATGATGATAATAGTATTTTGTTAGCTCATTTGAGGGGTAGATCTCTTGAGGTTTCGTTTATGAAGTTTTTTAAAACGAATAGTTTAATATTTGTGGTTACAGATCTTAGAATATTGTAGTGGGGGCTGGTACCTCACTATGTCTTTACTAAATAATACTACATACAAACCCTGCTAGGTACACGTAGGTACTTCCGCTCGCACTCGAGCCAATAAACCGCAGAAAACCAGAGAGGAATCTGGGAGCGTTCAAATACAGCGTTTTCAATGGCCCTCCAGTGTTGCCAGCTAAGTCGTAACTTATGTAAGTAGTTAGTTTTTGATATAAAATTAATATTGGTTATCTATTTACTTCTGAGCACCGGTCATTAGTAAAAGTGATCTTACCTTCTGATCTTAAGGTCGTGGGTTCAAATCCGGTCATACACTAATGGATTATTATCGAAAAATGTATGTGCGCAACGCCAGTGCTTTCAAACGATAAAGGAAGCTATTTTGAGGAGATCATTTAGTATTCTAGCAGCGGCGTTGAGCTTGCAACCTGTGTGGGTATTTATCAAATGTAATATATAGACGTATCTCTGACTACCCCCATTAGACATCCTTAAAGAATCTTGAGTAGGTACTTAGTACTAAGAGAGCGGAGGGGATATCTACCGTGCTATTTACTTTTTATTCATTTCACGACGCATGTATAGTTTTTTTTTAATGATTGTGTGTATAAAAGATTGTTTCTAACTAGAAAACCTCTTATATTTCTAAAGCAGTTACAAAACATAAAACTAGCCATTTCATTAGCTACACAAATAAAAGATAGGGTATTTTATAAAAGTTGTAAATAACCGATTGGCCTAACTGCAATAATATTTTTACTTATTTTTTAACAGCTTTAATAAATGTTCCAATGAAAAATCTTTGAACGGGTACCACTTTCAACACTGTGAAATATTTTTTTGATTTGTATTTTGTCCATGCTCTGCCGCTCATCTGCTAGTAGTCAAAGTCAATAAGTCATTTATTCACTAAAATCTTATAGGTCACTTAGAATTGTCTCAAAGCTAGCCTTTTCTCATGCGAATAAGATTAAAGTACACATCACCACGTTCTATTTGCTAGATTTAGCGAACTTTTAAACGCTTGCAACACTGACGCCGCTTCCCAATGGCAAACAGAACGATGCAAACATTCAAGAGGGCAGCAAATACGTCTAGATTTGCTTATTCATTTGAGTGGTTAATTAATATTCATAGCTTGGAACCTGAAGTCCAGCAAATTTGTTTGCTCTAGTGGGCAATTCTGGTGACTGAGTTATTAGTGGCAGAATTACAATAGACCCTCGCGCGTCGTGTCGCGTTGCTTGTCGGATTAGCTAATGTTACAGTGACCAAGATTTTATAATACCCCAAAAATTATTTCCCCGGGTGGGATTCGAACCCACAACCCACGCGAACCAACTGGACTATTGAAAGCTCAATCGATATACTATATTTATATAGTATATTTACTTATACTATATATAGTATAGTATAGTAAGTATAAGTAAATAAAGTTCCTTTAAAATATTAAGTTAGTTAGTTGATAATGATTTTAATATTGTTAAACTCATAGAATTTTTATTGCCTTTGTTAAGTGTTAAAATATTCAGGGGTTAAACATTTAATTTTTTCTATTGTACGCTCGAGTAGGGCAGACTGTTTGTACTATAACAATTATATTCCTACCATCTAATACTTTCAACAGTTTACAATAAAGATTATTCTGATTCTGATTCTGATCGAACCCGATGAAAATAACCTTTTTTGGCAACCGTGGCTCCATCTACAGTCTTGACAATATGTCAACCCACAACCCTCCCTTTTTGTTAGCCAGCGTCGTAGACTAAGGTCGGCTAGGGTTGTGGGTTCAAGTCCCACTCGAGGAAATAATTTTTGAGGTAATACAAAATATTTGTGGTTTTGTTAAGTGCAGGTAAGCACTATAAAACTTAGCCTGTAAAATCGTCAGAGAAGCGTTAACTGCCAGAAAACGACCAGGAAATAACCATAACTAACCTGAAAACAGCTTAAAAATGTATAACTACTTACCTGAAGACGACAATTCAATTACCATACGTCACAGTCCAATTCCACAAAAAATTAATAAGATGACCCCCGAACCACTTCTGCCTAAGCACCTTGGAACGGAGACATGCGATGCGGTGCGGCACAAATCGTGCGACGCGTTTTTATGTAACGCGAACTATGTGGTAAACTGTGATGACTCACGTCACGACAATGTTTAGCAGTAGATCTCTTTGTGAAAGGGCTCCGGGGAAGCACTACCACCGTACCTATTTCTGCCGTCAATCAGTGATGCTCGCATTGCTGTGTTCTAGTTTGAAGGGTGCGGGTGCCGGTGAAATTACAGGCAAATCAGGCTTAACACCTGTATGCCTCAGGTTGATAGACGCAGGGTTGTGCGTGTGACCTACAAGTGTGGGTCATTTTCTTTTTCTACGAGAGTGGCATAAAAGAAAAATAACATCAGTATAAAAAAATTGCCTGCTGTACATAGATCTTTTCCGTATTTGCAAAGGTTTGCCATAGTCATCATGATTGACAAGAAAATTAATGACTGTGTGAATTGATGAATGTCAGTGTTTATGACTCCAGAGATGTTCCTGCTCCGTACCCATCTTTTGGAGCAATTTCTTAGTTTTATGACAAGAGATAAGAAGCGGACGTTTGCCCGCCGTGCCACATCGGTCGTCAGATGGATAGATGCAGCCGCAATAATAATAATAATAATAATGTTGGACAATCCTCACAGCATCATCTAGCCCCAAGCTAAGCAGAGCTTGTGTTATGGGTACTAGATGACTGATATACTTAATACAATACTTTACATACTTTTTTATTATACGTAGAAAATACCCTGATCTGGGTATTTTCTGATAATATTTGCAGATCGTACAAACATTTAGGAGGCAGACATTTGCCCGCCGCGCCACAACTGTCAGATTGATAAATGCTGCCGCAGTAATGTCGTACCGCACCGTGTGTAGTCTCTCTAAGAGGCTACTTGAGTAACGTTCGTTAGGTAAGGCCATATTCGGGCCTATTCTGGCCCTAAAGACCCACGCTTTTATCTAAAGAGCCCATTTGGGAAAGGTGGGCTTGGGTCTTCAGACGTTTACGGTTAGCAGTAAAATGTTTTGAAATGCTTTTATTTTGGATTTAGGTATATTGGTTGTAAAGATTAATGGTAGGCGCTAATTTGATTTTATTTGTAACACTTTATTGCACAAAATAAATAAATAAATAAATAATGCTGGACAACCCACACAGCATCATCTAGCCCCAAGCTAAGCAGAGCTTGTGTTATGGGTGCTAGATGACTGATATACTTAATACAATACTATTTTACATAAATAGATATTTTTTATTATACATAGAAAATACCCAGAACACCCGGAATAAATATTTGCAGATCGTACAAACATTTATCCCAAGGCGGGAATCGAACCCGCAACCTCTGCGTCGCAGGCGGACATTCGCCCGCCACGCCGCATCGGTCGTCTTCAAAAATGCACAATTATTAAAAACAAGTGTACAAAAGGTGGGCTTAATGCCATGAGCCGAATTAATTCTGTTATATTAATTAGAGTTTTTTTAGATTTGTATAATTGTAGGAAAGATATTTTGAGTTTGAGTTTTTTAACTAAGAAATATACGCGTCGACTTAAGAACCTCCTCCGTTTTTTTGTTGGTTAAAAATACATAAATATTGCAAAATATTACTTTGGAACAGGTTTTTTAATAATAATTTAATTAACAGGAGCGAATATAAAATTTTTTGTACTAAGCAACTTGAAAAACATTTTATACCCCGTGTGCTACTTGTTACACCCTTCTGCGAATAATTAAAAAGAAACAATTTAATTTGAAGGGTAACAACCCAAACCATTATTTGGTAACTCGATTTAAATGTTTATTATTCAATTTAAATGTTTATTATTCAATTTAAATGTCCAAGCGAGTAATGAGATGCTAATGAGTATTCATGTTAAAATAATTTTAATGTTGTTTGAGAAATTTACAGTTGGAAGCCAAACTTCTAGGGGACATAGTTACTGAAACTCATGAAAGATAAATAAGTTTAAATTCTTATTTATATTGAATATCACTGGTGGTCTGGTGGGAATCACCCCGCCTTTGGATGCTAAGGTCGTGGGTTCGAATCTGGTCGTGCACGAATGCATTTTTTTGTTTGTAAAATTTATGCGCAATGATAGCTCTCAAACAGTTAAAAAAAAACATTACGAGGAAACCAGTTAGAAAAAAAAACACAAAAAAACAGACCAAGTGCAAGTCAAACTTGCGTATAAAGGGTTCCGTACCATTATCTATACTAAAAACGGCGATAAAATCACGTTTGCTGTATGAGAGCCTCCTTAAATATTTAATTTATTCTATTTTTGAGTATTTAATTTTGTTGTTATAGCGGCAACAGAAATACATCATTTGTTAAAATTTTAACTCTCTAAATATCAAGTTTCATGAGATACAGCCTGGTGACAGACAAACAGACAGACACAGACAACGAAGTCTTAGTAATAGGGTTCCATTTTACGCTTTGGTTACGGAAACCTGAAAAACAAGTGTGCCTGTATTGTAACTGTGTGTAGTTTACAATTTTGCTTAGCTTGGTAAAAATAAGGATTATATCATGCACAGTTCTAGTGTTATATATCCATTCATTTTTATCAAGGATCGTAAAACTCTTGCCCGGGATTCAGCTCGCTGAAAATACGAGCTCCCAGGAGACGGAAGCCAATGAAACCTCTCACAAAAACTACGAAGAAATGATAAAATTGATATGGCAATTGTTTCACTAGTTTAGTGAGCAAAAAATATATATACGGCAAAGCCTCAAAACGAAAGTTTATAATCAGTGCGTGTTACCAGTGATGACTTATGGAGCTGAGACGGTGTGCTAACTAATTAATAATAACAATAATAATGCTGAACAATCCACACAGCATCATCTAGCCCCAAGCTAAGCAGAGCTTGTGTTATGGGTACTAGATGAATAATACACATAATACAATATATTACACTCATACATATTTTTTATTATACATAGAAAACACCCAGAACACGCGGAATAAATATTTGCAGATCGTTCAACATTTACCCAACATTGAACCCGCAACCTCCTGCGTCACATTCGCCCGCCGCGTCACATCAGTCGTCATTTGGTCAATTGGTCTCATACACAAGCGTAAATTCGCACATCAGGCTATGGAAAGACCTATGCTGGGAGTTTCACTGCGAGATTGAATCATAATCCATAGAAAAACTAATGTCACCGTAGGTTTAGTACAAATATTTTATCAAGCAGACCAATTTATTAAATTAAAATAAAAAAAAATGCGCGGCTTTGCTCATATTTCAGAGGTTATCTAACCTCTGAAATATGAGCACGACTTTTTTTTATTTTTTTTTTTTTAATCAGGATGCCATATCTAGTTTTTTATGTCATCCTCACACCTACCCAAAATAAATAAAATTGGAAGGGATCCTCTCGACAATATCAAAAGTCCTATCTCACATCCCCGTTAACACTCTTTGAGGCAGGGGGTTGGCTGTCACTACCTCATTATTCAACCCCCAGAGTGATTTTCTTTTTAGGTTTATTGCATTCTCGCTGATTGGGCGGAGCGATGAGATTTTATCAGAAGTTAAGCAAGATTGATGTTTTAAACGAATTTGGAAGTAAATACATTTATTGTTGTGATTTTTAGTGCAAAAAATATTAGCTTGTTTGAATAATAATTTTTAGTACCATTATTTTAGACCCGATATTGTTGTCTGAATAAATAACATAAATAAATTGAATATTTTTATGCCTTTTTTTATACAACTTTCTAATGATACTAATATATGGCACACCTGAAGTTGAGCAGTTACCATCGTCTATAACAAAGTATTGCACTGTAGGTCACGCTTGTTACGAACGTGCCCTACGATACATCCTCAGCGTCTATCAATCTGAGGCATACCTGGTGTTAAGCCTCATGTGCCTGTTCAATTTCACCGACACCCACATCCTTCAAACCGGAACACAGCAAGCTGTTTGTCGGCAGGAATAGGCATGGTGGTAGTACTTCCCCGGACGAGTCCTTCACAAAGAGCTCTACTACTACTAACGCAGACGTCGAATAAATCGAATTTACAGAAAATAATTTTAAGTCGAAACTACTAAGATATCTGTGGGTATATCTGTCGTGTCTATGGATTAAAATCCTTATAATTTGGATTATATTCATGAAATTAGTTTTTCTTTTTTATTAAAATATTAATAGTATTAGTTTAATTAATATTTAATTTGAATTTAACACAATTCGGGATCAAAGACAAAATTCTTAGTCTAGTTTTGTGTCTAATAATTAATATAATAGAGAAATAAAACGTAATTAACCTTTGAAAATAAGCCACCTCCCGCAACTAGAAAACTTAATGTTTCTGTATCCCGTCGGGATAAAATAATTTAAAATATTTTAAGTTTAAGATAATTTTATACATATAAGTATTTTATCAGTCATCTCGTTCCCATAGTACAAGCTAAGCAGATGATGTGTAAAAATGGCCACATATATACTTTTTTTATATGATACCACACAGACAACAAACATTTATTATGTTTATTACACAAAGTTTTGACCTTAGTCTGGATCAAACCCACAACCTACAGCATAGAAGGCAATGCTACTACAGTATTATCTAGATGCAGTTGTGCCGAAATATCGAGAAATAATCAAACTCAAAAATCATGAAAAATATCTCGTTTCTATCCAATTTATTGATCGAAGCCATTATAGTTTAAAAAGTTAAAATACTTACATTTATTACAACATTACAATACTTAATTTATATTTTATCTAATTAGTGATGTTTTACTTAGAACGTTCTAAAAACACGTCATAGCACCATGTTTACTATCCGTAAATAGATTTTTGTATCACATTACTAAAACAAATTAGATATTGCATAATTAGAACAATAAAACACACTTTTGAGGTCCCATCTGTGAGTTCTTTGCACAATAATACAAACACGCATTTTTTTTTTACGTTCTGGCTGTGAACGCTTATAGTATGAATGAATTGTTCCATTTTGCCCCGCCAAGGTGCCTCACCGGTGGGGCAGAGTAGAAACCTTAAAATCCGCAGTAGAACCAGCCCTCTTAAATTGATTTAGTGAAAACTGCCTCACTAAATTGACTCCCCTAATTATCCCCTGGACTGGACACTCGGGGACGCAGTTGGGTAATACATCCTTCTATCAACTTCGAGGATAATATAAAATAAGTTTAACTTATAATCATGCGCATAAGGAACCTATAATTGATGTATTGTGTGGCACTGTAATGATCTACCAAAAGTCAATTAGAGGATACGTTGTTAGAAACTTGTGATATAATTAAATGAGAATAATCCAGAAGCTGTAGACAATGCTACATTCCATTCACGATATCGCTAAACGAAAAAATATTTTAAATTACGTCCAAACCGATTTCGGCTACAGCGACTGAGTAAGGAACAAGCCTTTTAACTCGATAATATTGTGTAAGGGATTTGATGTTCTGGCCTTTGATGCGTTCTCATGTGGCTGGTGTACCCAATTTTCTACCCCACTAGAGTGTAGGTTTGATAAAGATATAAAGGATTGATAATAACTATCGGAATGTCATGTGATTATGGTCAACGAATAAGGTTTTTATTCTTGATCCTTGGGAAATATTTAATAGGTTCCACCGTCCACGTTGTTATCAAAACTCACACAACATTATAGATTAGGTTATGCTAGAGCATAAAAAAAACGCGCGAGGCGAGCGAGCGGAGCGAGCGTGCTGCGGGAGCAGCCGCTGAAGCGCCAGAAGAACTGTTTGTGATGACGTAGATATTATAACGGCCAATACCAAATTTCTGAGGTGTACCATCACCAATATAAAGTGAGGCGTTCAAGTTTAATCTGAGAGATTAGCCATTGTTAAAAAAACTTTTCAACGATTCACCCAGGTGGTCTTATGAGGTGGACGGTGAATAAGAACAGAACGAATATTATTGTGATATCAATTTAAGTCTATTTGATAGTACGTGAAAACTATTACCTAAATAAGGTCACGCAAGTTAGGAACGTGCTCTACGATGCAATACTCCGCGTTCACCAACCTGAAGCATACAAGTGTTAAGTCATATGTGCCTGTAATATCACCGGCACCCGCACTTTTCGAACCGGAACACGTTGCGCTGGTTGGCGGTAGAAATAGGCATGGTGGTATTATTTCCCCCGACGAGCCCTTGACCAAAACCCTTCCTACAACTAAAAATCTTGCTAAGTGTGTTATTTATTACAGAAATAGGATCGCTTTAAAGCGAATGAATATTGTCTAGCACACCAGATGTGATTGTCATTTCTACGCAAACAGTCTTAACGAAGCCAGTGTTATTACGAAGTTACCCTAGCTCATATATTTTCCACATCACTGACACTGTGGTCACCAAGTTTCCTAAACGTGGTGACTATGGCAACTCCTTGAATATGGGAAAAACCTTTTGACCAAATAGTCGACTTATAGGTATTTGGGTTGATTACGTTTTTTGTTTAAGAATATCACAATTTGGGCTTAACCAAAGCACCCAAAAGTTTTGTTACTAGCGGAGGGGATATCTACCGTGCTTGGAGACGTCATGCTGCTATTTTTTTTTACATTCGGCCCAAAGCTGCGTATGTTTAATTTATATGTTGGTAGCTCTAAGTTGTGCTCGTACTTACATTTAAAACGCCAGTTTACCGTGTTCTGCTTTCGAACCGAAATACGCTGCTTGACAGCAGAAATAAGCATGGTGGTAGTACTTCCCCAGACGAGCCCTTCACTAAGAGCTCTACTACTACTAAAATATCCACCCACACTAATTTCATATTCGTTTTGTCTTCAAAACATTTCTCTAGCTGTCACAACTCAGTTCTCTAACATAGGTACAAACTAAAAGCAAGTCAAAGAAAATAACTTCACATTTCTACGCTGCATTCCTTTCAAACATTGCAACGTACAGTCAGCTGCATAAGAATATACTGGGTAAGTAATAAGAATACGTCTAAAAACTCAGACCATGATTTTAATTATAAAATAAAATAAAAATTACACTTTTTGTCTTATTTTTTGTGTTTTCGGTATTGATATTCACAATTCTACGACAATTCTTCCTAAAATAAACATGTACCTAACTATTTTGTTTAAAAATGCGTAAAAACGACCAGACAAAAAAACAGCAATTTAAATGAAACGCGATCATCTGACCGGGGCGTTGACCTCGCTGCTGGGCAGCGGAAGGTCAACAACCGGCGGCGGCGGAGCGCTATACGCAATACATCGCTGGTTGATACAGAGAAACTTCAGTAAAAAAATCGTATTTCTCTAAAACTATTTGACTATCAGCTAAGTGGTATTCTATAAGATCTTGTTGTAAGGTAACTTTACATGGTTCTCATATTTGGAAGTGGTTTTATTACACCCGGTATAAGACAGACCTAGCAAAATGTAATTTATGCTGCCATTGGGCACTAGGTGGCGCTTGAATTCAGTCAAAATCACAGTTGACACATTTTAGTGTTGTTATAGCGGCAATAGAAATACATCATCTTTGAAAATTTCAATTCTCTAACTATCACGAGATACAACCTGCTGACAGACGGACAGACAGACAGCGGAGTCTTAGTACTAGGGTCCCGTTTTACCCTTTGGGTACATAGCTTACCCAGCTGACTGTACCTACTACGTCTCAACACAGACACAATGCAATGGAAAACAAAGCTGAAATCATCCTTTCATGCTAGCTCTTTGTTGCTTTCGTAAACGTAAGAAAACTCAGATGAGTGTTTAATGTTATTTAGCTTGGTTTTACTAGACACACAATAACATATATCTATCTATTTAGACGTGGTTGCTAACTATTGGTCTCATAAACAAGCTCAAAGCCGCACAACGAGCTATGGAGAGAGATATGCTGGGAGTTTCACTGCAAGATAGAATCAGAAATGAGGAAATTCGTAGAAGAACCAAAGTCACCGACATAGCTCTCAGAATCAGCAAGTTGAAGTGGCAGCGGGCAGGCCATATAGCTCGTAGAACCGACAACCGTTGGGGAATAAAGGTCCTCGAATGGCGACCACGAACCGGAAAACGAAGCGTAGGACGTCCTCCATCTTCCGTCATTCCTTCTTGCCACATTTCCTGCCCATCTCCACTTCCACTTCAATAACTTAGTGATTTTATATTATCCCAAAAAATACTTTCTCGAGTGAGATCTCTCGGCGCGGCGGGCGAGTGTCCGCCTGCGACGCAGGAGGTTGCGGGTTCGATTCCCGCCTTGGGATAAATGTTTGTAATCTGCAAATATTTATTCCAGGTGTTTTGGGTATTTTCTGAAAAAAAAAATAAGTATATCAGACATCTAGTTCTCATAACACAAACTATGCTTAATTTGGGGCTAGATGATGCTGTGTAAATTGTCCAACATTGTTTTATTATTATTATTCTTATAATACTAATTCCAAAGCATAAAACATTTTACTATGTACTTTTTCTGATTCCAATAAAATGTATCTTATCTTATTTCAGTTTTATTTGGTTTAGATAAAAAAAAAAACCGCTGTAACACGTTAAAAACATCGATAAACAAATTGATTAATGTCATTGTCGAGTGGGTTCTGGATAAATTTGAATAGGGGTGAGTTTTACCCCGTATACCTACCCTTTTATATCTGATTTTACCCTTTTTTAACTCGTTTCGACCATTTTGCGCTTGAATTTCCACTGTTGTGAGATAGGTTAGGATAGTGAGGGACATAACTTATTGCGACAGGCAGATTTTATTTATATTTTCCCTGTATTAGTTTTGCTGTGATATCTATTATTTTTATTATTTATCACGTTTATCTTTTACCCTGCTGAAGACCATTTGCTGGACATAGGCCTCGGCTCTTAAGCTGTGAAGGAAAACATCACGAAGAAACCACTTCTCTAACATAGGCGTTAAGCTTGCAACCAGTCGCTTATGAAATACTTACTACTGTAAAATGTGGTTAAATACCTAATTTAATATTAATACTAACCTTAGACATCGTCAAAAAATTTTAGTTGATACTTGGAGGTCTGGGGATATCTACCATGCCTGTGGATTAAAGTATAACGACGCCATTTCACCGAGCAACCACATTCTCAGGTTCGGGGCCACGAACCCGAGTTGGGTGTTGTATGTATTCTAAGCATAAATATTTACCAAAATTTATTTTGCCTAACTGATTTGGCTACGAGGACTAACATATATCTCCTCATGGCCAAACTCGTGTCAAAATAGGCAAAACAGTTATCCACTTGGTGTACGTATTCTATCAGCTATCTGGTTCCCATAGTACAAGCTTTGCTTAGTTTGGGGCTAGATGGCGCTATTTGTCATTATTTATTATTTTCAAAAATGATTGTTATTACTTTTCTTCAAAATCCTTTCATTTTTGAGCACATTTGCTTTTTAATCTTTAATGCAAATTTTTGTTTAGTTCAATAATAATCTGCTTGTAATAATTGGAATAGGTCGTTTTATGTCCAGGATTTACAATCTTGACACTCGTAACAAAACGACCTATCTATTTAATTTTATTAACCACGAAGTCTTTTCCCCCGCACTGTACTAGACCATATTGCTATAAAATTTGAACTCTACAGTTTACAAAATAGCGTTCAATTTTCCCAAATAAGTAATTTCACAGCTAAACTTTTACTGCAGTCGAAGTTTCATTTGGCTGTCGCATATCGCTTTATTGTCTTTTAAAGTTTAATTTTAGGGTACTTGGGACTGAAATTATCACACCGTAACATTTTAAGGGGTAAAGTATGTGTTTTTGATGGTATCTTTGGGTATAATAGTTTTTTAGCGTATTTCTAAAGGCCAAAAAACTTGGTTACGGTCAAGATAACCGGAAAAAAGCAAGAAATTAGACAACCCTCATATCTCAGACTGCGCGTTGTCTGTATTTTTTTTTATACCATTTTCTGATGGAACAAGCACATGACCCACCTGATGTTAAGTGGTTACCATAGCCTATAACAAAGCATTGTCTTGTAGGTCACGTTAGTTAGGAACGTGCCCTACAATTCATTGCTCTGCGTCCATCAACAGGCATCTGAGGCAAACAGGTGTCCTCCTCGTGTGCCTGTAATTATACCGGCACCCACGCCCTTCAAACCGGAACACAGCAAGCTGCTTGGCAGCAGAAATAGGCATGGTGATAGTACTTCCCCGGACAAGCCCTTCACTAAGAGCTCTACTACTACTATATCAGTCAAGATTAGTTTTCTGTTATCTTTGGAAGAACTGTCGTAGTAATCGTAGGGCATATTCATAAAAAACGTGACCTAGGTACTCTCACTCAGCTCACCTTTTTTACGCTTATGCTGGTAGAAAATATGGCCTACATGATGATGGTAACCATCCATCACTAAAAACACAGCATTGCTTTGTAGGTTACGCACGTGAGATACGTGCCCTACGATGTACTACCCCGCGTCCACCAACTTGGGGTATCCTGGTGTTAAGCCTCATGTGCCTGTCTCCTACCACAATGCAAGAACTTGCTTGGCAGCAAAAGTAGGTACTTCTCTAGAACATAAAAAGCTCTACTACTACACTAAACATCAATTTACTTGTTTCAATAGTAACTTGCATACTAAATATCCAATCAGATACTTTTCAAGATAAATATTGAAGCTGTTTATTTAAAATTGATAAGTTCACAGTCAATATTTTCCAGTTTCAAAAAACTCTTTGAATCCAGAGACAAAATACTACAGTAAAATATTCAATCAAACATCTACTCTACTTTCAAATGCAGAAGTTCTTCGATTCAATCAGCATTCATTCATTTCGTTTCCTTTACAGCCGGCACTCAACTCAGCAAAAGTACTTTTTTACAAGCGACGTTCCAACTCTATGAAGCTACAGAGTATTATAAAACAGACGATTTAATTTATAGTACTATTTCGATACTTCAATCCTTAGATATCGACACGTATTTCGTTTCTCTACGAAGCATCCTTAGGAAGATTTTGACTCGCTGTGATTACACCGATCAACACAATCTTCACTGAGAAAAATGAAAAGCGGAAAGTGCCGTTATTACAGCCGATTTTGTTCGTATGAAGGCAAAAAAACCGACCAAACGTAACAACAAACAGAAACGCCTTATAAAGTTGTTCCGGTCATTCTGTGTAAGTGTAATAGACGGTATAATTTTGACGTATTCACTCTGAAAGGTAAAAACTAACGTAGCGTTACAAACTCGCCCAGCGTAATTACAATTCAACGGTGTAAGACTTTTTAACCTTAGGCTCGAAATCCATTTTTCTCAGTGTTGGACCTTGTTGATCGTCTATTTTATAATATTACAACGGACTTCACGTCACGCCTGAATCAATTAACTATCTACAGAGTATTATTATAATCTACTACCAAAAAGAGAACACTGATTGTTTAGTGGTAGAACCCTTTCAATCCATAAGTAGTAGAATCATATCACCATATGACGACCGATGTGACTTCTACAGGCTGTTAATGATGATGATGACGAAAGGAACTTGTCTAGGTTCACAATAAATTCAGTAGTAGTAGAGCTTTTAGTGAAGGGCTCGTCCGGAGAAGTACTACCACCATGTCTACTTCTGCCACCAGCTTAGCTTGCTGTGTTCCGCTTTGGAAGGTGTGAGTGCCGGAGATATAACACATGAGGTTTAACACCGGCTCAGGTTCATGGTCACTGAGTAGTGCACCGCAGAGCACGTTTCTAACGAGCGTGACCTACGAGGCAATCCTTTTTACATGCTTTGCTTGATCCATTAGCAAGTTGTATAAAAAAAAAAAACGAGTGTGCTTTAGACCACACGACTGAAGTAAAACTTCTTGAATATACGAAACGTAACTGGCTATGAGAGAAAGAGAGAAAGAACAGTGCTTTCATACCCCCTCCATGGTGGTGTTAAACGTTTAACGCAACCTTGTTGGAAATCGTATTAGACGTATTACTTCAAAAAACTAATGTGTTTGTAAGTAAAGTGTGAACACGACCAAACACCGAAAGATTTACATAAACGTAATTACCCGAGCCTAAATCAGGGTAATTCAAACTAAGGCGTTTAGCAAACACTGCCCAAAGGATCTACAAACAAATTAAACAACTTCCATTCAACCTTATTCAGCCTTTATTACCGTCATGAATTTAATTACTAATTACCTCTTCAAATATGGTAGTTCAAAAAATCTTAAGCTTTCATCATAATTTCAGTTTTAAGACGTTCAATCATGGTCTCTTCACAACGACCGAACTAACGAAAAAGAAAAAAGAAAAGAAATAATAATAAAAATAATGATGCTAGACAATCCACACCACATCATCCAGCCCCAAGCTAAGAAAAACTTGTGTTATGGGTAGATGACTGATATACATAATACAATACATTACAACATTTATCCCAAGGCGGGAATCGAACCCACAACCTCACATCGCGTCACATCGGTCGTCGATAATCACTTTTTAACAGTGCTTGTCCAGCAGCAAATTATATAAGTTAAAAAAATAGTACTTAAATACCTTTTTTGCTCATAATTTTTTATGTCATTCAGTAGGTATTATATTACCGTTGTTTTAAAAAGAAAGTTTTAAAAACACGAAACCTAAAAACATAAAATAGAATCTAGGAAAAAGGTGAAAAAAATCCAAGCTTTTACAGGGATTAGGTTAATTGGAAAACTTTTCAATCCTGAATAAAATGTTTGGGCGTTTTCAGTAGTATCAAACAATATAGCTTTTTAAAAATAAATAGTATTTTTTAAACTTTCGCGATCGGAACACATATTGAACACTTATATTACACGGTTATTTATCGCGTACTACCTTTTTTATTTATTTTCCCGACGTTTCGACTATGTTGCAAACTATAAATAGTATTTTTTATATTAATGGTCATTTTACATAATATAATTTAGCCCCAAACTAAGCAAAGCTTGTTCTATGAGCACCAGATAACTGATATAATCTATACCAATTTTAAGAATCTTTGCTCTGACTGACTGACTGACTGACTTAAAGACAACGACCTAGTACTCCTAAACTGTAAGTCGTGGAGACTTGAAATTTTCAGGGTATAATAATTGTTTTGGTGCGTAGAAATGTACTAAGAATGAAAATTCTGAAATTCAACCCCTTAAACGGGTACCGAGGGTAAGAGGTAAGGGGTAGCTTAGGTTAAAGTTAGTATAAAATTAATTTCACAAAGCCGCGCGTCTTTCTATCAATTATACATATTTTTTGTTTGTAAATACATACAGTTTGCTTAGTTTTTATATAATATAATAATGCTGGACAATCCACACCGTATCACCTAGCCCCAAGTTAAGCAGAGCTTGTGTTATGGGTACAGGACAACTGATATACTTAATACAATACAATACATAGATATTTTTATTATACATAGAAAATACCCAGCACACTTGGAATAAATATTTGCAGATTACAAACATTTATCCCAAGGCGGGAATCGAACCCGCAACCTCCTGCGTTGCAGGCGGACTTTCGCCCGCCGCGTCAAATCGGTCAGTCGTCGTTATTTTTTATTGTACAAGCTTTGCTTAGTTTGGGGCTAATTCTAGTAGCTAGGTCCCCATATTCTATCCAAAGAATTCTAGAGACGTCTCCCTCAAAGACATCTTCACCGAACACAACCAATCGATACTACCAATCTGTAATCTGCAAGCGATACAGACACTTAAACTCAGAGTATTACGGCTCAATTTGCAATGACATAACTACACAAGAGGACATTACGTCTTGATATTGTCTCAATATTGAGTCTTAGATGCAAGATGTAAAGATCATTTTAGACTGTTAAGATCTTTAAAAGTGATAGATGTGTCTCTATTTTCGCTTGATTAAGCCGTTGAGCCTTTACACTGAATACCATTACTGGAACATTGGCACCAGTTTTGTCGCTATCTCTTTGATATCTATTGGCGTAGATAGTATAAAAAGCCTTGAAGTTAATCGTCTACTTCCGCATAACTTTTTTTTTTTTTTTTTTTTTAAATTCTGGACACTCCACGCAGCATCATCTAGCCCCAAGCTAAGCAGAGCTTGTGTTATGGGTCCTAGATGAATGATATACTTAATACAATACATTACATGGATAGATATTTTTATTAAACATAGAAATACCCAGAACACCCGGAATAAATACTTGCAGATCGTACAAACATTTATCCCAAGGCGGGAATCGAACCCGCAACCTTCTGCGTCGCAGGCGGACACTCGCCCGCTGCGCCACATCGGTCGTCATAATTTCTAACAGTAGTAGTAAAACATTCTAATAGTAGTAAAGCTCTTAGTGAAGGGTTCGTCCGGGGCAGTACTACCACCATGCCTATTTCTGCCGCTACGCAGCTTGCTGTGTTCCGGCTTGAAGGGTGTGGGTGCCGGTGTAATTACAGGCACATGAGGCCTAACACCAGTATGCCTCAAGTTGATGGATGCCTGGTAGTGCAGTAGGGCACGTATCTAATGTGCGTGACCTACGAGGCAATGCTTTGTTATAGGTGTTGGCTACCACTCAACATCAGATAGGCCAAATGCTTGTTCCACTAGAAGAAACATAAAAAAATACATAATTTTTTTTAATTAGATGTATTTAACAGGCTTAAATTTTTTGATCTACATTCCTGTCTGTATATAAAAAGAGATCGACATAATCTTTCATCTCTGTCCCGCTAATGCAGTCTTATCTTTACAAAACATTAACCCTTGCTATACGAAAATGAGTCTTGTTCGTTGTTAAACATAATCTACATTGTAATAAGCATTGTATCTTATACTATGCACCGCACGTGAGTTTGTCCGCGTGTAGCAATTTTAATACAAACTTCAACCCCCACTGCAAACTTTTAGCGGTTGAATTTCAGCAATTAATTTTTTAGTACACACTCATCAAGAAAAACATTATCCTGAAAATATCAAGGCTCTACGAACAGTGGTTCAGGCTGTCCTTTGTCTATATGTCTGTCAATAAGTCAGGATAGAGATTTTTGTATAGTTTTAGATTTTAGGGTATACTAGCTGCCGCTTGCAGCTTCACCCGCGTGGCAGTTTTTTTCCCGTTCCCGTAATTTTTTCGGGATAAAAAGTAGCCTATTATGTTAATCCAAGTTATAATCTATGTTTATTCTAAATTTCATCCAAATCGGTCACTGGTTAGAGCGTGAAAGAGTAACAAATATACATCCATCCATACATCCATCCATTCTTACATTCTTCTTTTTAGTAGGATTTGTCTCTGTGTGGAGAGGTGTGGTAAAAAAGGAATTTTCGAAATTCAATCTCTAAAGGGGTGCAATAGGGGTTGAAATTTGTACAAGAATAGCTTTACGCGGACAAAATTGCCCGTGTTGCCTCTAGTTTTCACGTCTAATTTTTATCATGAAAAAAAAAAAACTATAAAATGGGTAACCTACGCTTGTGTTTATATAATTACCCATTTTTTTTTAAAAATATTGTAGTTAGTGCTTCTCTTTCAGACTGATAAAGTTATTTCACAGTAGCAAGTTCTCGTCCGCGTTTATATAAAAATGCAAATTTACCGCGCCGTTGTCAGCGATTGGGCCCAAGTTTTTGCTGATAGTAGCTTCTTCACTTTATAAAGGCATGCGTTCACTAAAGCAGTAGAATTTTACCTGAAAAATAAAAGAGCCTTTTACATTTTTTTAGGGTTCGTACCCAAGGGGTAAAATAGGACACCATTACTAAGACTCCGCTGTTTGTCTGTCTGTACGTCTGTCACCAGGCTGTATCTCACAAACCGTGATAGTTAGAGAGTTGACATTTTCACAGATGATGTATTTTTGTTACCGCTATATTAACAAATACTTAAAAAAAACCAGCTAAATGCGAAT
Organism: Electrophaes corylata; assembly: GCA_947095575.1. Classification (NCBI taxonomy): domain Eukaryota; kingdom Metazoa; phylum Arthropoda; class Insecta; order Lepidoptera; family Geometridae; genus Electrophaes; species Electrophaes corylata. The sequence goes on along the minus strand of OX352722.1, from coordinate 7,070,449 downwards.
CGGACTCACGCACAAAGGGTTCCGTACCATTATTTATCTATAGTAAAAACGGCAAAAAATCATGTTTCTTGTAGGTATGAGAGCCTCCTTTAATATTTTGTTATTTAGAACTGAACTCAAAAAACATGATTTTCGTAATGATCTCTATTTCGCCAAAATCTCTATTATCTGAGAATTGGCCCCCTACAATACTTTATTAAAGTTTGAGAAACACCAACACTTGAGTAGCCACTAGCCTTAAAAGAGAACTCTTTTAAATATCTTCTTGCTCAAATGTAATTTAGGATTCCACTCAACTTTGATTTAGGAGCTTCTCTGAGTTTCTCTGTAGCTAATAAAAAAGCGTTTCAGTAGCTTGTTTGTTAGATAACTTCAACCATTTCTTTTAATGGTTATTTTATTTCTTCTTTATTTCTTCTCTATGGCACATGTTCGTCATTAGACAATTTATTTTTCTAATCTTAAGTGAGTAATAATAAGTTTTTAGTCAAGTTGAGTTAGTAGGTAAAAAAAGTAAAGTTGGTTGTCGTCTTTTGAGGAAAAAGGTGGCGTTGTTATTCAACACTTTCATTCAAAAGCAGGATATTTCAATATATTTTTGTTATGATTGCTCACACATAGCGCTAAAACCACAAGAAATTTTGATTAAAATGCCACCAAAATTACACAGCAGAACTTAAAATAACACTAGAAAAACTATTAGAATGAAAAAGCTATGTTGCTTCCAAAGATGGAAGAAAACGTATTACAAATAAGATAGGTACAAAGTAATTGTCAAATACTGCAAAATCTGTACTTCTGAAGGAATAAACATCGTGAGGAAACAAGTTAGTAATCTAGCAGTGGCGATGGGTATGCAACCTGTCACGTAGGAAATACCAATTATTTACTGCAAAATGTACCAAATGTAATCATTTGGACGTACATCTGACTACCCCCTTAAACCGACAAGAGCCGACGACGAAGTCCCTTAAACATCCAAAAGTAATCTCGAGTAAGTACTTGGCACTAAAAAACTTTAGAGGAGATATCTACCGTGCCTGGAGATAAAAGTCGAGAAGCTATGTCGTGAAGTGAAGTATGTGACCTGCTTCGTTTACAACTCTTTTAAGTTTATTTTAAACCAACGCCATCTTACGTTTTAGAAAAGAACTAAATACAAGAATTGTTTCATTTGTAAATGGAGCATTTCATAGTGTGCGATGAGTGTTGAAGCTGTAGAAACCAAATTAGTTCTAAGTTGAACCGTTAGATGGCAGTTTCGTAAAATCTCAGCTGTATGAAATTTGGATTATTGATGTTAGACGGTTTTCTATTATTTAACCTACCTACGATTTGGTGCTTTTGATTTTGTATTATAAAAATTACAAAAAAATGCTTACTTCGCCTCGCTTGCTGCTAGTTTGGCATCTTGGTCTGCCTATCAGGTGATAGGTAATATATCTATACCAATTATAAGAATCTTTATCCTGACTGACTGACTGGAATATAAACAACGCACAGCCTGCAGGTCGTAAAGATTTAAAATTTTCAGAGTACATTCGTCTTAGTGCGTAGAGATGTACTAAGAAAGGAATTCCCGAAATTCAACTTCTAAACGTGTCCGGCGGGGGTTGAAGTTTGTATTAAAATAGCTTCACGCGGACGAAGTCGTATTATAGGAAAAGGTGAACGAGCGTGCACGCTCCATTCCGATGATGAAACCTCTTGCAATACTTTTAAGGAGGTGGTATCCGCCAACGAGAGGTTTTCTCCGTGTTATTTCTCTTTAATGAGTAAGTATAAATGTCCAAAAAAAATATACATTGCTTATTAAAGACTAAATTTTAATTTGAACAATTGAAATATTTCTAACTATATTATTACTATATGAAAAAAATATCCAAAGTGAAGCAATTTTAAATTTGGTTATTTCTTCTAAACGGTATTGATTTTTAGTATTTTTTTTTCACACAAATATTTGTCAAAGTATTTATCACAAAGTGAACAATTGGCAGTTCGAACTAATAATTCATTAGGCTACAAATAATTATTTCTTGAATGCGATATGAAATGGAATGCGCGCGGGTCCCTGTGCGGGCGACGGGCCGCAGTGCAACTCAGTATGGACAGACTCCTCAAGGTCGTTGGCGAGTACCACCGCCTTAAGCACCCCTCACTACTCCCCTGAAGTCCCTTACATGTCAAATACTTCTTTCTCAAGCCACAACACGCTCTCCAGATACTTGCTTGTAACCAAGATCCATGCTTGTGAGCGAACCCTTTCACTTTAATGATCGCCTGAGTAGGAGACTGACTAAACAGCTTCATTTGTTGGTTGCTCATGGAGGTGGCGTTGCAGATACTTGTTTCTCCTCTGCAAAGCCGAAGTTCAAACATAAGAAGCACCTATTCACTTCATATTTGATCATATTTTACCATCATGAAACGTCTTAAAGCTAGGTGAATCTAACCGCTAGTTAGTAAGTAAGCAGTTGTAGTAGTAGAGCTCTTAGTGAAGGGTTCGTCCGGGGAAGTACTACCACCATGCCTATTTCTGCCGCCAAGCAGCTTGCTGTGTTTCGGTTTGAAGGGTGTGGGTGCTGGCGTAATTACAGGCACATGAGGCTTAACACCTGTATGCCTCAGGTTGATGGACGCTGAGCAGTGTATTGTAGGGCACGTTCCTAACTAGGGTGACCTACAAGGCAATGCTTTGTTATAGACTATGGTAACCACTTAACATCAGGTAGGCCATGTGCTTGTTCCATCAGTAAATTGTATAAAAAAAAAGTTCTTCGCGACTAATCCCAGAAGAACACAGACAAAAACCTTACGAATAATTTACTTTTACTACTAATTAGAAGAAAGAGGTCTGATTGGTTATACCGCCTAGGGATTAAAAGTCGTGAATTAATTTTTCTTTTTTATACTTACTTAAGTTATCTTAAATATAAGTAAGTGTGTCCAAAGATCTTTAAACCAGTCTCTAAACTATACACGCTACAGCAAACACAACAAATAACAAATCAAACATCAACAAATAAATACAAACAAATCTCGTACCCACAACACAAGCTCTGCTTAGCTTGAGGCTAGATGATGCTGTGTGAATTGTCCAGCGTTATTATTATTATTCTTATAACGAGCATAAGTACAAAAACCTTGCCTGGAATTTTAGTCATGTTTTTAGACTACCTGCTGATAGAACAGATAGATTACCCACCTGATGTTAAGTGGTTACCATCACTTATAAACATTGCCTTACAAGTCACACTTGCTAGGAACATAGGGCACTACAATGTTCAGCGTATCAACCTGAAACGTACAGGTGTGTGCCTGTAACAACACCAGTAACCTTCAAACCAAAACTGAACTTTAAAACTAAACGCGTCGCTGAAATATTTTCTTGAAAAAGCTATTTCAGCCGAGAGTCGACGTGGCCTACTTTAGATAAAACCTGTTGAGCAAAAGTAGAGCACTTAGGACGACTTGCTGAAAGCAAGCATTTACGAAATGAACGGAATTCTGAAAGTAAGAAGCATGTTGGTATAAAAAAAATAATAGTCATAAAAACCAACCGCTTTTTTTTTAAATGTGATAAAGAAATATATTTTCAAAAATATATGGTATACTAGTGAAACGCGCGTGACTTTGTCACATAAAGTTCCCCCGTTGTACTCGTTTAGGGGTTGAATTTTGGGAATTTCTTTCTTAGTACACCTCTACTCACCAAGACGAATACACTGTGAAAATTTCTAGTCTCTACGACCAGTAGCTGGGCGTTGTCAGTCAGTGAATCAGTCATTCAGTCAGTCAAAACAAAGATTCTTGTAATTGGTATAGTTTGTTATTATGAAAATAATAAATAACTCAAGAACCATAAGAACTAGTTGAAATCAAATATTTTTTGGCAAATATTTATTGTTATGCTGTGACACCATGTTTAAAGTTACGAGAAAACCAACTTAATCCCCTGGGAATAAGGTCGTTAAGGTTCACAAGAGAAGATCCCTTAGGATCAGAAGATAAAATCATTTCCACTAAGCCATCGGTGTTCTCGGTGTAAATAATCATTGGTAAAAATATAATTCAGATAATTTAAATCAAAATTTTCGGGTGACTATTAATAAAATGGGATATTTTGGTCAAATCCTTTGAGTTTCATGTAAATACCCATTAAACCCATAATAAGCATGTTTACTTTCGCTTGGGCGAAACGAATAGAAATCCAAAAATACTTTACCGTTTTGTAGAAAACCATTTGAATTCCTTTCAGAATAGCTAATTTTCTGTGAAACACCAGTGAAATTGGATTCCTGCAGATCAGCGGCTGTAAAGCTTTCATGGGAAGAACTGACGTCGCAAGTTACAACATTTTTGGATTCGGAAGTTTCATAGTATTTTTTTTCTCAATTATTTTATGCTCTAATTTATTTAAAAAAAAACTAAATAGCTTTCTCAGGCTCGGTAGATATCTACTCAGATTTCAGATGGAGTTAGTCAGAGGTGGACCAGAATGGAAAAGGTTGGAGGCCTTTGCCGATTGGCAAACAGATCTGCAGAAAATTAAAAAGCAGCATATATTAGCATACGTTTGTTTTTAAATAATTAGTTAAGTTTTTAAGTTAAGTTTTATCCAAGAGACTGGTGGATGTGACTCACGATCAAAGGGCTGGCGCTTATCTTGGACAGAGAATTAGTTTAGCTATTCAAAGAGGTAACGTTGCCAGCCCTTTGGGCACACTTCCTGCGGTCAGTGACTTAAATTCTGTTTTCTACCTATAGTAAAGACCCGCACTTTACTATAGGTAGAAAAAGTTATGATAAAATATGTAGATATAAGGTAGATAGGTTAAATATTAGGTTTAATATTTGTATATACTAAATTACTTCAGTTAAGTTAAGTTTTTTAAGTAATTTTGTATTAGAACTAAGTTAAAATTCTGTATAAAAGGCTATATTATTATTATTAGTCAGAGGTATGTCCAAATAAATATTACATTTGGTACATATCCACATTTTGCAGTAGTTGGTATTCCATACGTGACAAATGCAAGGCCATTGTCACTAACTGGTTTCCTCACGATGTTTTTCTTCACCGTTTGAGACCACTAACATTGCGCACAATGAATTTTTTGGATAGGAAAAACTATTGGTAGGTACACGACTGGATACAAACCCACGATCTTAGGATCAAAAGGCAGGGTTACTCCTACTAGACCACCGATGGTAATTTTGAGCCTCTCTTTATTAAAATATGTTTAGTAAAGACAGTATATTATAAAAATAATAATAATGCTAGATAATCCACACAGCATCATCTAGCCCAAAGGTAAGCAGAGCTTGTGCTATGGGTGCTAGATGACTGATATACTTAATAAATATAATACATTACATACATAGATATTTTTTGTTATACATTACCCGGAATTGCAGAAAATTAAGGAAGAAACGACGTTAAATCGACTTGAGCCGCTGACTGTACTTACTGATGATACTGTAAACTCGTTGGTATTTACAATGCCGCTGTCAGTCAAGATGCGGGTAAGATTCTGGACATCTCACAGAGCATTGAAATGTGAATAGAGGAGAGAAAGATTAATAAACTGCGTGAAAGATGACATGGATAAAAATGAATGAGTACCGAGATTTTTTGAAAAAAAAGATTTTTAATTTTTTTTAGAGAACATAGAACACAGTACAATAAGCGTGAAAACTGGAAACTACATCAAATCATAACTATTTTGCAGCTTCCAGCATCCAACCCTTAGCAAAGAAGATACAGTCATTCACAACATTATTCAAAAACTTAAAAATAAGAGTGAATATTGTAGGATGTGAGTGTCAAGGTAAGGGTATGTATAGTAAGTTAAAGTCAAAGTCAAAAAGCATTTGTTGAGTAAAAACCGCAAGAATCATCTTGAAACGTCAAAGTCAAAATGTTCACCGCCTAACAAAGAAAGCACGGTGCAGCTAGTCATAAAAAAAAGTTGATTATTATATAAATGTAATTTAATAAACTTAAATAATATATGTAATATAATGTAATAAACTTTCAACTTTTTTTTTTTTTTCTTTTTTCAATGCTAAAGAGCACTATCTGTCCCTTTGACCTTTATTATTCATTTAGGTATTTGTGTATTTTATAAGTAGTTTATTATAAGTAATTGTATTATATTAATAAGTATTTGTATTATGTATATTTTATATATTATAAAACTTTTAATTGGCCTTCAGAATATGTGTTTTGAATTTATTAGATTTTTGTGTACCTAGCTGTTTTCTTAAAATTATAAAATAAAATAAAATATTATTATGCGGTTATATTTGTGATATATTTATATATGTAAATGTTTATTTCAGTTTATTCGATTCAGTTTTATTTTGGTTAAGTAGCATTTAATTCTAATTTTAATTTAGTATGTACACGAACCTACCTCTATAGTGACCTCTCTCTAGCTCCAAAGGTTTGCTGTAAGAGAACTCTTGTCAGGGTTAAGCTCGCCTTTGCACATGTCCTCTATTTGTTTTTTTTTCCTATGTAATTTTATGTGTGCAATAAAGAATTAAGAACAATCAAACTCAAAAGTCATGGTAAATATCCCGTTTCCATCCAAAATATTGATCAAAATCATGATAGTTTAAAAAGTTATAAATGTATTTTACACTTAAAAAACCTTTGTCGATTCTCTGTGGTGACCCCGAATGTATTAAATCAAAGGAGGCAGATGTTTATGTTTAACAAGCAGGACAGTTGGCTGGATTGGGACTACTAGCTAAGTGTAAACAAGGCACTAGCATGGTGGTGGTGATAACTGTGACTTAATTATAGTCTGAAGAAGTCAAAGACTTTCAAAAATCTAAATATATAACTCAAAGGTGACTGACTGACTGACATAGTGATCTATCAACGCACAGCCCAAATCACTGGACGGATCGGGCTGAAATTTGACATGCAGGTAGATGTTATGACGTAGGCATCCGCTAAGAAAGGATTGTGATTCTACCCCCAAGGGGATAAAATAGGGGATGAAAGTTTGTATGAAACTTTGTTAATTTTAAGCCGATCGGGCTGAGACTTTGCATGCATAAAGCTACTATGATTTTATCCCAAAAAATAACGGAAACATAAAAAAAACTGCCACGCAGGCAAAGCTGCGAGCGGTCGCTAGTCCATACATATTCAGGAAAAAAGATTTTAGGCTTTCATTGACTTTTTGCAGTCTATGGGGCTGCTTGAATACTGACTGTTTTTCTCACGATGTCTTCCTTAACCGTTTAAGAATGCTAGCATAGTGCGTTTTTTAATGGAAAATGTATTAATGCACAGCTGGATTCAAACCCGCGATCTTAGAAGCAGACAGCTGAATTACTCGTCACTCCCACTCCACGCATCAGGTTTATTATAATAGTATTATTATACACAGTATCTGTAGAAAGAAATATTTATTGATGTTAGCATAATTGAGTAAAACTGTTTACAAACAAACTTTTCATAATTATATTTTGTAATTAATTTTCCGTCAGTGTCCGTTTGCCGTTGGAACAAGTAACTCTTTATATAATTGAAAATATACTTGAAATAATGGCATAAGGCCAGTCTTCATACAGTTATTTGTACTTGTTTATTTTTGATATTTGACTAAGTAAAGTTGAAACATAATCTAACAAAATGATTCTGAAAATGTAAGTTTTATAATCAATGAAGTACTAATAATCATAATGCTGGACAATCTACACAGTATCATTTAAAAAAAGTTGAGTATTGAGCATAATTTAGGTCTAAACGGTCTATGCTTGGACATTTCCCCAACCAACATTTGGACATTTTGGATTTTTTTTTTGGACATTTTTTTTTTGGTGACGACCGATGTGGCGCGGCGGGCGAATGTCCGCCTGCGACGCAAGAGGTTGCGGGTTCGATTCCCGCCTTGGAATAAATGTTTGTACGATCTGCAAATATTTATTCCGGGTGTTCTGAGTATTTTCTATGTATAATAAAAAAATATCTATGTATGTAATATACTATTGTATTAAGTATATCAGTCATCTAGTACCCATAACACAAGCTCTGCTTAGCTTGGGGCTAGATGATGCTGTGTGGATTGTCCAGCATTATTTATTTATTTTTATTAATGGAAATTTTTTTGAATGGACGTTTATAGACTCTGTCATTTTTCAGAATTGAACATTAGTCGTGCAAAGGTCTAATACGTATTAAAAGAAAAAAATATTTAATGTATAAAATTAAATTTACAAACTTTTAAGAAAATTAATTATGTATCTCAATAGACTCACGGCAACGGTTCATTGATAATGCCCCGTTCACATTCACCATTACAATATTACTATCTTCTATAATTCCAGCATACTCTGCATAGTAATAACCTGCCACCAAGTGTCAGGCTACTGGGACGTTGGTTCGACGACCATCCGTCAGCCCCGCACGGACCTCACACCTCGCCAGTCCTTCTTCAGATGGCAGTGGATCTCTTTCCCAAGATGGTGGTTCTGGTACTACGACTGGAATGAGATTGACAGGAGACGACGGCTTAATGTCGTGGCTGGAATATCCGTTGGTACAGTAATTATCTATCATTAGTATAGTAGAGTGAAGTCTTTAGTGAAGGTCTCTAACTCTATTCTCTCGCCTCTCATTGCGCACATTAATTTTCGAGTTAAAAAATCCATTGGTGCACGACCGGGTTTGAACCCACGGTCTTAGGATCAGAAGGCGGAGTCAATCCCACTAGACCACTAATGTTCTCGGTATCGGTGCAGCAGGCTTAAAATCCTTATAACCCTTATTATGGGTATTTTGTACCTAAGTATCATTTAACACTGAAAGAAATGCCTTTCGAACACAAAATTGAGTTCAAATCCGGTCGCTTTAAAAAACAAGTATCCAACCGGATATGAACGCACAACCTAAGAATCAGAAGAAGTGGTTCTTTCTACTAAACTACGAGTGCTCTACACATAAAAAAATAGATAAATAGGTAACTGATAAATAAATATTGACAAACATTCATACAACGCTCTAAACAGTTTTTTAAACTTATAAAACCCTTCTGCGTTAGGGCTAAAAAATAAGTCAAAGTCAAAATGCATTCAGTAAAATCCACAAGGATCATCTTGAAACGTCTTTAATCCGGTGAAGGGTTCGTCCGGGGAAGTACTACCACCATGCTTATTTCTGCCGCCAAAAAGCTTGCTGTGTTCCAGTTTGAAGGGTATGGTGAAACTACAGGCATATGAGGCTTAACACCTGTATGCCTCAGGTTGATGGACGCTGAGCAGTGTATACGTTACGTTCCTAACGAACGTGACCTATAAGGCAGTGGTTTGTTATAGGCGATGGTAACCACTTAACATCAGGTGGGCCATATGCTTGTTCCATCAACAAATTATACAAAAAAAAACTTCCTGCCCTTATCCCATATTAAGTGGGGTTGGCACAACAAGTTTTCTTCGTCCACTCTCATCTATCAGTTGTCATCTTTGACTTCATATTATCTTTTACACGATCCAAAGAAGTACTACCATCGTTCTGCCGTAGCAGTGATGCTCGATTGATGGTGTTTCGATTTTAAGGGGTGATTTTAAGGGATGGTGTGATAATAGCCATATGAGACACTTTGTTAAATCTCAGAATTAAACACGAAATTCAATGATCACATAGAACACGTTATCCACTTTCACTTTGAATAAGACCTCTCCTGTTAGCTTCCATAAATGTCGTAAAAGAAGACTTGACGCTCCAGGAAATGCGCAGCAGAACCGCACATTAGTAAACACTGATACTGCGGTTACCAATCCGCCAGCCAAGCATAGTGATTATATCAAACCTCCCCAATTATGGGGGAAGTTTATGTTTAGCAGTGGACTGATGACTGAATGACGACCGATGTGGCGCGGCGGGCGATTGTCCGCCTGCGACGCAGAAGGTTGCGGGTTCGATTCCCGCCTTGGGATAAATGTTTGTACGATCTGCAAATATTTATTACGGGTGTTCTGGGTATTTTCTAAGTATAATAAAAAATATCTTTGTATGTAATATAGTATTGTATTAAGTATATCAGTCATCTAGTACCCATAACACAAGCTCTGCTTAGCTTGGGGCTAGATGATGCTGTGTGGATTGTCCAGCATTATTTATTTTATTAATTTATTTTACTTATTTGCTGATATCAAATTCCTTATTCAGAGATATTACTTACACTTTTATGTTATAGTGACTGACAGTTCTAAATAATATATTTTGGGGAAACTTCTGACCCGACTATGAGTTGACATCATCAAAGATTAGAGTTCATGGGTATTGATTTAAGGTTGTCACATATACTGTATCGAGTGCTTTTTCTCTGACGGCGATTGATTGGGATTGAATCGAAACTGTCGTACTTTTGATTTGAGAGACAAAATGCCAAATTCTTCGACTATCTAATATCAACTGCATCTAAATTGCCCCTTATCAATAGATCTAAAGATGTATCCTGCAAGGTATTAACATTTTATTTATTTCAGACTTTTTATGCCTCACCACTGCAATTATATTGAACCGGAGAGTTCTCATATCAGCCTACAACCCATATGATCGTTATATGCACAGGCAAAAGGATTTACGTATTTGGGCTTTAGGCAGAGCTGGTGAACACAATACTCCTTATAGGTAAGGGTACACAAGACACAGTAAACTCCATTTGTTGGTCTCATACACAAGCGGAAACTTATGTAATTGGAAACTTCCAATTACATAAGTTTATTATAGTAGGAATAGAAGAATAGGAAATCTGTTGAAGATGATCAGAGCTCTAAGAAGTTGCGATGAGCAAGTCATATAGCTCATTGAACCGACAACTACTGAAGAATAATGTTCTCAAGTTAACCATTATCCGAGAGCAAATCATAAGATGGTTCTGACTCAATAGACCAAAAAAATCGCAGGAAATCAGTGAGAGAAGGCTCAAAATCGTTATTGCTGAAAACTACTGAGGCTGCCTCTGTCTAGCACTAAATATGAATAAATAAATATCATCACAACTGTACTCCCCAAGCATGGTAGATATCCCCTCCGATCTCATAGTACCAAAATACCTACTCGAGATTCTTCGATGGTGTCTCAGGAGAGTAGTCATGTATAAGGGAGGTATGTCAAAATAGTACATTTGGTGCATACCCACTTTTTGAAGTAGTGCGTTACAAGCCCATCGCCGCTGCTAGAATACAAACTGGTATAAGAACCTTGTATTTCGGATTCCTTGAGAAAGACGTACAACTTACTAGCTGCCTCTGGAGTTTATAAGTTGCATTGATTACAGGTACAGAGTATGGACAATTACTCGCCTATTCCCGAAAAGTATCAATCCCGAACACTGTCATGGCCCTCGCTGTACCCACATACCACGTCACGATGTCTGCATCATCATCAGCCTTGACCAGATGTATGTCTACAGCTACCCTCCCACCCGGTACCACTACGCCTACCGAGCTTTTATAACCCCGAAGTACCATAGACTCTATGGTGAAATCTGGTTCGCTGGTTCTGGCTATGAGTTCGTGCAACACGTGTTTGAAAACTACGCCATCTTCTACGCTCTGTTGAGGCGAGCAGAAATAGTAGACTGTTCTATATACTTGCCGAAATACTGGGGAAAGTTCATTTGTATGAAAAACACCCATCATTTCGCAGGTGTGCAAAACGGTGGTGGTCTTTTCGATAATACTTATTTAGTAGGCTTGGGTTGTTTTGAGATACGAGTGAATGATGATAGGATTTTTGCGTTTACAGACCTGAGGTACTACACTAGGTTTATATATTATTACGGACACATATGGCCGGGACAGTACTATGAGTATGCGTATCCGCAGTGGTCGATCAGACTTGGATGGATCTACGATGATAACCAAAATACACCTTATAATCCACAATGGCAAATTCAAGATGATTTATACCCTCTTGGAAGATAATTTTCTCAACTTTTTTTACAATCTCATCATTAGTAAGGGTTTTAGTGAAGGGTTTATTCGAGAAACTACTACAACCATGGCTATTTCTGCCCCTAAGTAGGATTAATGATAGGTACTTTACTAAGATAGCATTATATTTTATATGAAATTGATTAATTTTGTCTCTGAAATGTCCAAAATGAGTTATTTATATTGTTTGCTGATGGAACAATCAGATGGCTCTTCTTATGTTAAGTGGTTAGCATCACCAAAGCACAAAACATTACATTGGTCACGTTTGATAGGAACGTGCATTATGCTTTTTCAGCAACCTGAACACTGCAATCTGCTTATCTTTGGCAATCGATGTGGCGCGGCGGGCGAATATCCGCCTGCAATGCAGGAGATTGCGGGTTCGGTTCCCGCCTTATGATAAATGTTTGTACGATCTGCAAATATTTATTCCGGGTGTTCTGGGTATTTTCTATCTAAATATATAACTCAAAGGTGACTGACTGACATAGTGATCTATCAACCGCACAGCCCAAACCACTAGACGGATCGGGCTGATATTTGGCATGCAGGTAGATGTTATGACGTAGGCATCCGCTTAAAAAGGATTTTGATTAATTCTACCCCCAAGAGGTTAAAATAGGGGATGAAAGTTTGTATGAAACTTTGTCAATTTTAACCCGATTGGGCTGAGACTTTGCATGCATAAAGCTACTATGATTTTATCCCGAAAAAATAACGGGAACGGGAAAAAACTGCCACGCAGGCGAAGCTAGTGTATAATAAAATATTATCTATGTAGGTATTTAATGTATTGTATTAAGTATGTCAGTCATCTAGTAGGTACCTACCCATAACACACGCTCTGCTTAGCTTGGGGCTAGATGACGCTGTGTGGATTTTTCAGGATTATTATTATAATTATTATTATGCTTAGCGGCATAAAAGGAATGGCGGTAGTACTTCCCCCGGCGAGCCTTTCACTAAAAGCTCTACTACTACTAAAGTCCTACTTTATACACATACACAGTTTTTAGTCATAGACACATTTGAATTTGCGCCAAATCGATTTCTGAAACTGCATGTAAAAAGTCTAATTTCGTTTGACATCGCTTGCCAGATGTTTCAAGCCTTCCAGAAATTTAGGTCGGCGGCAGATGCTACTTATTGGCACGATAAGAGATTTTCTTTTGGAATAAGTTAGAGGAAAATGAACTTTGTACCGTTATAATAAACAACTGTCTAAAGATATTCCAAGTTTGTTTGACTTATGGTTACGTTGGCGGTTCGGTTAGATTTCACCAATATATTTGAAATCAAACAAGTATTTTTTTTGGTATGTTAAGTTAATATTAGCTCGTATCTACTTTAAGGACATAAATAAGAAGGTTATAAATATATTTTGTGTTATGATAGACCAGGCGGATTCTGAGTTTTTTTTCTTTTTCCGGATTCTGGATTTCGATTTGCTATCTCGAATTTTTTGTATGGAAATACGCTTGTCAGTGCCCCAAGTCTAATATTTGTCTTAAATGACTGATTAACTGACTGACTGACTGACATAAAGACAATGCACAGCCAAAACCACTGGTTTAGAGACTTAAAAGTTTCAGAGTATCTTTGTCTTGGTGCGTAGAGGTGTACTAAGAAAGGAATTTTCCAAATTCTACCCTTAAACGGGTACAACGAGGGTTGGAATTCTTGTGCAAAATGATAAACGTAATTAGTTTTCTAAGCGCATTTAGGGATTCGCTAAATACATTTAGTAATCGTTGTGGAAGCAAGCCTGTGTATTCTTTATTTTAATTGAATTCATGTATAAGTTGTACATATGCTAATTACACATACATTAAATCCATGTATAATAAAAGGATATCCTAACTGGAATGTCACGCAAAATCACGAATAATACTATCCTAAACTACCTAAGACCTACTTTATAACCTTCGGCCTGGCTCTATGTTGCTGTACCCTATTATGTTAAACGACCGATATGGCGCGTTCCAGGTGTTCTGGGTATTTTCTATGTATAATAACAAATATGTATGTATGTAATGTATTGTATTAAGTATATCAGTCATCTAGTACCCATAACACAAGCTCTGCTTAGCTTGGGGCTAGTAATGCTGTGTGGATTGTCCAGCATTATTATTATTATTATTATTCAGGGTCCATGTGTTACCTACTTACAAGAACAATGTTTGTATTCAAACTAAACCATGTGAAAGCAATAAATGTATTGAATATTGCGGTGTATTTACTCGAAATATTGGTTAATATTGATATAGTGATATTCGACCTTATGTCACTTGGAAATAGGCTTATATTGCCTTGCTTTAGGGCTCCAGAAATTAAATAAATATCAAAGAACCCACTAGGTATCTAGTAGTTTTTATATTATCATAATAATAATAATAATAAATTGTAGTTTTTATATAGCTCTGTGTAATTGGTTCTACTGATTTTTGTGGGTTCCGTATCCAAAGGGTAAAACGGAACCCTATTACTAAGACTCCGCTGTATGTCCGTCCGTCTGTCAACAGGCACTCATCTGTATCTCATGAATCGTGTTAGTTAGAGAGTTGAAATTTTCACAGATAATGTATTTCTGTTGCTGCTCTAACAAAAACTAAAAAAACATAATAAAATAAATATTTAATGGGGCTCCCATAAACCAAAAGTGTTTTTTTTGCCGTTTTTAATAGATAACTAGCGGCTGCTCGTAGCTTCGCTTGCGTGGCAGTTTTTTTCCGTTCCCGTTAAACTTTCATCCCCTATTTTATCCCCTTGGGGATAGAATTAATCAAAATCCTTTCTTAACGGGTGCCTACTTCATACCATCTACCTGCATGCCAAATTTCAGCCCGATCCGTCTAGTAGTTTGGGCTGTGCGTTGATAGATCACTATGTCAATCAGTCACCTTTGAGTTTATATTTAGATGGCATGGAAACCTTCGAGTCGAGTCTGACTCGCACTTGGCAAGTTTTTACAAAATTGTGTTTATGAAGCTTCAAAGTGCTGGTTCAAAACAAACAAACAGCTGTTAAAACAGGATGCAGTCGATAGATTTGTCCTCGATAGTGGAGAGCTCCGGGGAAATCAGTGGATTGGCGTAAAACTAGTTGCCAGTCCAGCTGGGATGTTCTGCCAAGTTACGCGTTTGTTGGTGGTGTGGGCAAAGTATGGTGATGTGCAGTGGTTTGAAAGCCAAAACAAAGATTCACGGTAAGAAAAAGCTAGGCAGCCAAGGAGCGTGTGACGTACGCGGGGCCCGTATTAGCGACGACTATCTGCATTAATTTTAAAAACTAACTTCCCCGCGCGACCGCCGTACCCCTCACGTGCCCTCTCCATTTGCACACCGACACGGTACTGCATGTTGCCTCTCATAATATTTTGTCATCTATTTTACACACATGTCTAAGCAAATAAATGATTGAATTTATCTGGCGCATTCTAGAATGCACTATGCGCATTTAGGTAGGTGTAGTTACACTAGACAAACATTAGGTGTTTTATATTAGGTAGGTATGAACATCGCGTCGCTTACAGCGGTGATCTGAGTAAAATAAAACTCAAAAATCGATATC
This sequence comes from Electrophaes corylata, assembly GCA_947095575.1. Taxonomy (NCBI): domain Eukaryota; kingdom Metazoa; phylum Arthropoda; class Insecta; order Lepidoptera; family Geometridae; genus Electrophaes; species Electrophaes corylata. Next base: position 7,054,915 of record OX352722.1, on the reverse strand, counting down.
TATACCTACCAATTATAAGAATCTTTGTCCTGACTGACAGACTGATTGGGATATAGACAACGCACAGCCTAAACTACTGGACGCTGTGACTTGAAATTTATCAGAGTATATTCGTCTTGGTGCGTAGAGGTATACCAAGAAAGGAATTTCAGAAATTCAACCCCTAAACGTGTACAGCAGGGGTTGAAATTTGTATGAAAAAAGCTTTACGCGGACGAAGTCGCACGCGTTTCGCTAGTAAGTTATAAGAACTAGATCTTAATTTATTATTTTTTATAGAAAAAAGAAATAGCATCACGACCCCAAGCACGTTAGATATCCCCTCTAATCTCTTAGTACCAAGTACCTAATCAAGATTCTTCGAGGATGTCTAAGGGGGGTAGTCAGAGGTACGTCCAGACGCACATACCCATATTATGCAGTAAGTATTCCATACGTGACAGATAACACGCCCATCGCCGCTGCTAGAATACTAACTGGTTTCCTCACGATGTTTTCCTTCACCGTTTAAGAGCACTGGCATTGCGCACATAACTTTTATGAACAGATAAATTGGTGTACGACCGAATTTGAACCCACGATCTTGGATTCAGGCAGGGTCACTCCCACTAGACTAAATTGCTGCTGCTGAAATTATACTTTATTTTGAAGATTTTGATATTATCTCAAAAGTTATGCCCTTAAGTGGGATTTAAACCCACGACCCTACCCTTGTTATGGGGATTCGCTAGCCAACTGGCTACCGAGAGTTCAATCACACTCGATGAAATATCTAAGCTATAGAATAAGAAAATGTAAAAAATAAATTTTCATTGATAATTTTTGGTATGGGCGTTCGTCCTCCGCGGCCTTTTAATGCCTGAAAACTTTTCATTCCCACTTTGCGGTAAAACCCTGTTTTCAAATGCAAAAATTACAATTCTTATTGCAAAAACTTTTTAGAATTCACCAATGTTTCGTGATAAACATTTTTATTTTTTGCTTTTATTATTTTCTCGAACGATCAAAGGTCAAAAGTTTTTTGTCCCTTGTTTTAGGGTCAGATTTCAGATTCTTAATTTTAAAGATAATAAAACCTTAAAAGTTTCAACTTTCGGTATTAATTTATTAAAGTTTTCCAATACTTTTTTTGATAAATAGACCTATAGTGTTCCACACAGGTATATAACATAACTTTAAGATCGGTAACATTTATAACACAAAATGGAAAAAATTATGATAAACTAGCAAAACGCATGTATTTTCGCCCACGTGTAGTTATTTTCATACAAACTTCAACCTCTGCTGTAGCAGGTTAGGGGTTGGATTTCGGGAATTCCGTTCTTAGTATACCCCTACGCAAATTTAACCCTAAAAATTTCAAGTTTCTAAAACCAGTAATTTAGGCTGTGCGTTGTCAATACGTCAGTCAGTCAGTCAGAACAAAGATTCTTGGTATTGGTATAGATGCATATTCTTAAAATATATTTTCCTAACATAACAAACAAGTCTTTTACTTTAAAATAATTTTCAGTTTGACTATTTCCTGAGGCATACCGGTGTTGCCTGAAGTGCCTGTAATGTAACCGACACCCACACCCTTCAAACCGTAACACGCTGTGCTACTTGGGTGCATAACAGCAGTATTTACCCTTCACGCAAGAAATCCGCGGGTAACAGCTAGCTATAAATGTGGCAATCCTTCTAAGCTATAAAATGTTACCTGGTAACACCTTAAATTCCCAGTCCTAAAGCGTTGCAGTAACTGTATATCTCTCTTCAATAAATAACGTAATTACGAGCTCTGGATCAGCCAAGGTCACCTTTTATGACAGTTTGAAAGTCGTCCAATTCATAAGCTGAAGCGGATTTCAACAACTTACAATAAAGATTATTCTGATTCTAAGAAAATTATACCTGGAATAAGAATCTTTGCCCTGCAGGTCTATTCTTAAAAACTATAAACAAACAACTAACTAACTTACTAAGTCGCTAACTATTGATCTCTTACACAAGCTCAAAGTCGTGCAACGCGCAATGGAGAGAGTGATGTTGGGAGTTTCACTGCGAGATAGAATCAGAAATGAGGAAATCCGTAGAAGAACCAAGGTCATCAACATAGCTCTCAGAATCAGCAAGTTGAAGTGGCAGTGGGCAGGCCATATAGCTTGCATGTAAAACCGACAACCGCTGGGGAGTAAAGGTTCTCGAATGGCGACCACGAACCGGAAGACAAAGCGTAGAACGTCCTACCCAATGGGCTGACGACATTGATAGAACCACGGGAAGTCGATGGACGGAAAAGGCTCAAAATCGTTCTTCTTGGAAACACATTTTTTGGGACAATCCACACAGCATCATCTAGCCCCAAACTAAGCAGAGCTTGTGTTATGGGTACTAGATGACTGATATATTTAATACAATACTATTACATACATAGATATTTTTTATTATACATAGAAAATACCCAGAACACCCGGAATAAATATTTGCAGATCGTACAAACATTTATCCCAAGGCGGGAATCGAACCCGCAACCTCCTGCGTCGCAGGCGGACAATCGCCCACCGCGCCACATCGGTCGTCGTATCTTCATACGTGTATTCAGAAGTGTATTAAGAAGTAAGGTAAAGTAGTAGTAGAGCTCTTTGTGAAAGGCTCGTCTGAAGAAGTACTACCACCGTACCTATTCCTGCCGCCAAACAATGATGCTCGCATTGCTGTGTTCCTATTTCAAGGATGTGGGTGCCGGTAAAATTACATCATCTTTTAACTTGTAGATAGGCAATAATTTGTCACATAAAACAATGATAACACTCGCCGTTCAGTAACTGCCCATTTAAGTTCCAAGGGCTTCGAAAACGGGGTTTGTTTTACGTCTTTTTGTTTTTTGTGAGGCATTTTTGCAAAATTGCTTTAATTTTTGATGTTCACATGCTTTAAAAATGGTTTTTGTAGATTATTTTATAGTTTTTATATTTTGGATGATATCTATCGCATGCTAAAAATATCGCAAAATTATTTTGAACTACGCAAGTGACATCAGAAAAATACTAGCATATAGACAAAAGAAAAAAGAAGCAGCCTCACGACTTAATTGACGACCGATATGGCGCGGCGGGCGAGAGTTCGCCTGCGACGCAGGAGGTTGCGGGTTCGATTCCCGCCTTTGGATAAATGTTTGTACGATCTGCAAATATTTATTCTAGGTATTTTCTATGTATAATAAAAAATATCTAAGTATGTAATGTATTGTATTAAGGATATCAGTCATCTAGTACCCATAACACAAGCTCTGCTTAGCTTGGGGCTAGATGATGCTGTGTGAATTGTCCAGCATTATTTATTTATTTAATCTCCAGGCACGGTAGGTATCCCGTCAGATCTCTTAGGGGCTACCAAGTAGTAACAACTTTATGAACTAGACTAGCGGTCTCTGCAAACAGTGGTTTAAGCTGTGCGTTGTCTATATCCCAGTCAGTCAGTCAGGACAAAGATTCTTATAATTGGTATAGATTACGTCATAACGCATGGCATTTGGTAGAAGTTAAAACAGTACTTCACATAACACTAAACAATGGTTGTATTCAAATGAAATAAGAGAGCAGAACGATTGAAACTCATAACAAACCCTGTGTTATTATTAATAAGGCACAGTTTCCAAAAATTTTGTTTTTTTGGCCTATCTGACGTGAATTGGTTATATGTATATAACAAACCTTTGCCTTACAGGTCACGTTCGCTAGGTGCCTTCATGATGCATTGCTCTATGTCTATCTAAGGTGGTAAGCCTCATGTACCTGTAATATCACCAGACCCTTCAAACTGAAGCAAAGCAAAATCACTCATTTCGACTTCCCGCGATCTAAACATTGTCGGTTCTATGAGCTATTGGGTATAGCAACTAACATATTTGAGTAGATTTGGATAGATTACATTTAAATCAAGAACTTAAAAAATTTCTACACTCATCTCTTTAATAAAAACTGGCCAAGTGCGAATCAGACTCGCGCACGAAAGGTTCCGTACTTATTATCTATTATAAAACCGGCAAAAATCGCGGTTGTATGAGAGCCCCCTAAATTATTTATTTTATTCTATTTTAGTATTTGTTGTTATAGTGGCAACTATCACGGTTCATGAGAAAAAGCCTGGTGACAGACGGACAGACAGACAGCGGATTCTTAGTAATAGAGTCCCGTTTTACCTTTTGGGTACGGAACTCTAATAAACTACCCAGGAACCTTTTAAAGTTCTCACTGTTGTTTTTATAAATCGAATTATCCCAAAGGGGTAGTTTTCTTTTTTTTTTCAAATTAACCTGAAATAGGTAAAATCCGTGTCAAGGTGTGTTATGTAAGCAAGTTAATAACATACGTAGAAGTGATATTCCACTTAATTTATATTCACTTCGGGTAGGCACGTTGTATTTCTATTTTGTACTTCAAAGGGTACCTTTGGGACAAGTATTTCTGTAGCGAGAAAGATGCTGCAGTGCTGTAGAAAATATAGAGTAGGTGCTAAAATAGTATTTTTTGGTAAACTAGATATTCAAAATTGCTAAAAATACATTGTTGTAATTTGTTTGTCTACATATCTCATAGAAAAAGTCATTTAACGAGTAAGAGTTAATGTCAGGGTCACTATATTAAAATAATTCTATAGTACAAAAGCTGCGGTATTTAAAGAAAAGATTTGTTTCTACGTTGTAAGTTCACACAACGCCATCTAGTATCGAACTAAACAAAACTTTTGCTATTGTAACCATACAGAATACTGTAAGTGCCACTCCTACCCGACGGAGTGACGACATTGTTAGGACCACAGGAAGTCGATGGGTGGAAAGAGCTCAGAATCGTTCTTCCTGGAAACGTATGTCCAGCTGTGGACAGGCTGATGATGTTGACTGTGTTTTTATTCGAATTCTAGGGAAAGATTTTCATTTAAACCAGGGCACCACAATACACTTTCATTCTGATCCACACATTGCGCTAAAACTACAAGTAATGTTGGTTAAAACCCCAACGAAATTACACAACAGAACTTAAAATCATTCTAAAAAAATTAAAAAGATATGATGCTTCCAAAGATGAAAGAAAACAAATCCACGTGAAGGAATTTTTAACCGGAACCACCACAATTTATGTACCTACATACATTTGTACATACACTTAACAAAGTGAGTTTCATTTCTATACAAGTATTACCTACATCCGTAAGGTTGTATCGTGAAAATATCATGAGCACCTCAGGTGTTTACGTTTGAGAATTGTACCTTAAATATTTAGATTTAAGGTACATCCTTTCGTTGTACGACTTGAGATAGGTAATTTTGGAAAGTGAGAAGGATCCTGCCTTGTCCAATTTAGTTTAGCATTTTTCCTCGCTGTTTTTTGTGTGTGGAATAAAAATTGAATTCGGAAATTGGATTGGCTTTGCAAAACTGAAAATCGTCGAGGTCTCTGGTGATTGAGTTTTAAAGCTGGCCCAAAGCTTCAGGCTTAGAGACTGCTTTAGTTAAGCTTTGCTGAAACACGAGTCATAATCATCATCAGCTTAAAGAAGTCCACAAGCCTTCACTATACGTTTCCAAAACAAAAAAAATTGAGCCTTTTTAAGCCCCAAGTGGATATGCTAAAAATGTAAGCCTCTTCCGTAGATAAAAAAGATCAAACAGACTGATTGTTTTTTTTTTAAATGAAAAGAACGAGAAAAAAACCTAACCTAGCTAGACCCAAACCTAATCCAAGCCTTACCCAAACCTAACCCAAAAATGAGCCAAATCTGATCCAAACCTAACCCAAATCTAACTCAAACCTTACCCAAGTCTGACCCAAACCTGACAAAATAAAGGTTGAAAATTGAAAGCCCTGTTGAAATATTTTGGTTACCTGCCACCGTATTTTACCATAGTCAATGATTTTTAAAATAGGTGGTAGTCCTTTCCCGGATGAGCCTTTCACTACAACTAAAAACTTCCCTATTTTATGATACAGCCGCTTCGACTAATTAAATTACTGCTCTCATCATTTTGTTCTGTCACGCAAAAATTATTACCTTACATTCTTGTAATTTACTGAAGCTTACAGAGTTCGGAATATAGAGAATGGAGGTGGTAAGCAAAACTAGTTTTTATATTATTTATGCAACTTGCTAGTGAAGAAAGTAAATGCCTTTAGCTGATGTTCATCAGGAACGTGCCCTACGATGCACTACTCCGCGTCAATCAACCTGAGGCAAACAGGTGCTTAGTCTCATATACCTGTAGCTTCACTATCCTCATAGCTCAGTTAGTAGTAGCTCTGCCTGTAGGTTGTGGGTTCAATTCCCACCGATAAACATTTTGTGTGATGAACGTAGATGTTTGTTCTCTGTCTAAGCGTTATAATAGCTGCCAGGGTTGACTTTCTTAATACAAGGCTTTGCTGTAAGCGACACCTATCTGATTAGATAGGTGTCGCTTAATCTAATTTTTTTTAAGTCAGTGGTTTTCGTCATATATGTATAAGTTTTGTGCTCGAAATAAATTTATTTTATTTTTATTTATTTAAAAAAAAAACCGTAGTGTAATTTCACCGGCACCCACACCATTCAAGCCGGAACACAGCAAGCTGTTTGACGACAGAAATAGGTACAGTGGTAGTACGCACCCGGACGAACCTTTTACTAAGAGTAGGTAGAATAATGCCTTCTCAATTTCTTATCTTACATCATGACACCACCTTCTGAAACGAAGAAAATGTTAATAGAAATTCCATTATCGTTCGCACCAAAATTAACGCAATCATTGTTTTAATTAACAGGATGGAACAGGAATAATCTGGTCTCACACAATGTGAGTATTTCGCACAAGAAACCAAGGAAATTTAATGATTGTAATTAAATTTAAAAAAACTTGTGAAACCTTAAAACTTTACTTGAATTATATTTTTTGGGGATGTATTTTTTCAATATGAAACTTTGATGAAATGTTTAAAGTATATAACTGGCCTCACAGCGCTGTAGTAGCTCTGTCTTCTGTGCTGTGGGTTGTTGGTTCGATCTCCACCAAGGACAATAATTGTGTGATGAACAATTGTGAATGTTTGTTCTCTGTTTAGGTGTTGTATTATATTTTTAGTATGTATTTACAACAACCAAACGCTTACAATTATTTTATCAGACATCTGGACACATGAATTATTTATCTTTTTAAACACAAAGTATTTTTTAAGGTAGATAGCATACCTGATGTGAAGTGGCTACCATAACCTGTAACAAACCTTTGGCTCGCAAGTGAAGTTAAGGAATGTGTCTTACGATGTACCTACTACTCGGCGTCCATCAACCTGAGGCATACAGGTGTTAAGCCTCATGTGCCTGTATTACACCGGCACCCACACCCTTCAAACCGGAACACAGCAGGCTGCTTGTTGGCAGAAATAGGCATAGTGATGGAGCTTTAACACTAATAAAATATATAACAAAATTACACAATATAACTTTACTTAGTAATGTTAATGTTTACTTAGTAATAAATTAATAACACTCACTCCAGATCCTGGGATAGCAAATCAAACTAATATTTCAAATAGTCTGCCATTTCATTAAATCGTTATACAAAAATATACTAACATGAGTCTCCCTAAAATAGTACATCACATTATTTTACAAAACTATCGACCGACTCCGATCCGATCCCAAGACAGACTGCCACGTTTCTTACCGCTCTTTCTTAGCTGAACGTCAAAGCATCGGCCATCTTTACTGTCAAGCAGACTACTGTCAATTTCCGCCAGTATTGCCAGTACAATAAGATCAATTTCTACCAAAAATCATTTGCAAAATAATGTCTTACGTATTCCAGTACCTAGCAGTCATAAATACAATACTACACATACGTGTATTATATATTTAATGGGTACTGGTAATAATGTTCCAACATTAAATCCAGATAGTGAAAATTATTAATGACGGTTTTAATTAGACGATAAGAATTAAAGTGATAATTAGTAAGAGAAAGAATGATTTATTGCGGCGATTAAGAAGACTGACAGAGACAAAAGATGCTGTGAAATTACATAGCCACATGACATAGCTAGTTATTCTTTAAATCCTTTCATTAATCAAATAAATTCATACTTAAGAGTTTGAATTTTTATGTTCAGAAACAAAAATAGCTTCACCACTTGAATCCTTAGGCACGGTAGATATTCCTTCAGACATTAAGATTATTTTAGGATGTCTAAGGGGGGTATTCAAAGGTACGTCCAAATACTACATTTCGCAAATACCCACATTTTTCAGTATCAAGTATTCCATACGTGACAGGTTGCAAGCCCATTGCTGCTGTCAAAATACTATTTTGGTCACGATATTTTCTTTCACCGTTTGAGCATTACGCAGATACATTTTTCGAATAGAGAAATCCATTTGTGCACGAACGGATTCAAACCCACAACCTTAGAATCAGAAGGCGGATTTGTGCTCTTCAATAAATGGATTAAATTTTGTTAAATGTTATTTTTGTTAAATAATATTATTATTTTTTACTTTATATTTGTATAGGTATAATATAATATAAGTATTGTCTGAAAAAAAGGTTGTCTGAAAGAGATCGCTTTTAGCAATAAGACCGCCCATTGTACCTCTGATGTTTAATTGTAATCTGATTATTAGCTTGTATCTAAATGAGAGAAACACTCATCAATGTATCCAGTGATATTTAACCTTGAACTCTAGAAATGCCAAAATAAAGTGTTTACTGTAATGACGAGGGTACCTCGGTAGGCCTTACCACCCTTCAAGGTCATTCACCTCACTAATTTACTTCTAAATGGTAAATAGCCATGGAGTGTCAAGATACCCTGCGGGTTCCAATTACAATAAAGTATTTCACGAAATAATTTAGAATAACTAAATATTAAAATATCAAATATTATAAATTTATTTATTAAGAAAAAATAAAGATAAGGCAAATAACCTTTAAATTTTTAATATTACTATTTATATCGACTACCAATGTGGCGCGGCGGGCGAAAGTCCGCCTGCGACGCAGGAGGTTGCGGGTTCGATTCCCGCCTCGGGATAAATGTTTGTACGATCTGCAAATATTTATTCCGGGTTTTCTGGGTATTTTCTATGCATAATAAAAAATATCTATGTACGTAATTGTATATCAGTCATCTAGTACCCATAACACAAGCTCTGCTTAGCTTGGGACTAGATGATGCTGTGTGGATTTTCCAGCATTATTATTATTATTATTATAAAAAATATCTTATTTATTTCTAAAATCAAGGCTGGCTGACGGCTTACTAAATACTTTATAGCAATAGCTATACGCAGAGGAAACCAGGTATCAGGTTTTTTTGGGTTTATATTTATCCAGGGTATCCCAAAAATAGTGTCATCAATATCAATAGAATCCCTCATGTATGTTCTGCAATTTTTCATAACTTTAGTGTTTCAATATTTTTCTGAATTTTTGAGTTTTCGACCTACAAATATATTTTTTTTTCAAAAAGATTATTGTGTTGAAAAAAAATATAAAAAGTCTTCTACTTTAAGTCTTTTTGAGATTGATTCGGGTACCCCAAGGGGTGTTCTTTCTCTAAACTTCCATTTAACACTATTTATTGGGACATCCTGTATGTATATTTTCATTTTAAGTATCTGATTTTTTTTTTTGTTTTCTTCATATCACGGAGAAACCTTATTATTTTATTTGCGTTGAACCTATTATTATAAATTCGAACCATGGTGGGCCATTACAGGCCTAAAAGGTCAAGTATTGTCTTAGAGAATAGAATACATTAAAGTTGTTGTACTGAAATTTCACTTTAAACACGTTTACCTAATTTAAAAAACTGGCCAAGTGCGAGGCAGACTTGCGCACGAAGGTTTGCGTACTATTACCTATAGTAAAAAAGACAAAAAAAATTTTGTTGAGACGTTTGTTGTATGAGAGCCCCCTTTAATATTTATTTTATTCTATTTTTTAGTGTTTGTTGTTATAGCGGCAACAAAAATACATCATCTGTGAAAATTTCAGCTCTCTAACTATCATGGTTCATGAGAAACAGTCTGGTGACAGACGGACAGTGTCTCTGTTGATGTTATTTCTGTATGTTGATTTCAGTTGTTTCTGAGGTAAGTAAGGTCTTGAGATAGGTGTATTCTAAGTTTATTGTCTGTTTTTCTAAGCTTGCGTAAAAACTAGCAACTTAGAACATCTAATAAACATACGGTTTAGCTTCTATCGTTTTTCGTATGAACCTTTTTACAAAATAATAATAAATATACGCGCCGACGCGTTCTATTCTTAGACCAAAGTCAAAGAGTGACAAAGGCTCGTCAGGGTCATTCGTGGTCTGCGTCGGTCACGAAAGCCATGAGGTTAAGTGCCTTATTATTTTTAACCCTGGGTCAATGAGACCTGGATTCAAGAAGGTATGGATGTGGTTATACAAACTCCGTTTTGCAAATTTTCATACTAATAAATAAATAAATATTGCTGCACAATCCACACAGCATCATCTAGCCCCAAACTAAGCAGAGCTTGTGTTATGGGTACTAGATGATATACTTAATACAATACAATATAGATATATATTATACAGATATTTTTTATTATACATAGAAAATACCCAGAACACCCGGAATAAATATTAGCAGATCGTACGAACATTTATCCCAAGGCGGGAATCGAACCCGCAACCTCCCGCGTCGCAGGCAGAGACTCACCCGCCGCGCCACATCGGTCGTCGAAAATAGAAATGTGTTTTTTTTGCAGGCAAAAGTCTTTTTTCTATGAATCACTGATGGAACAAGCAGATGGCCCAACTGAAGTTAAGTGGTTACCATAATAAGGCATTGCCTCACAAATCATGTTTGCGCTTTATGATTCACCGCTCTGCGTTCATCAACCTGAGGCATACAGGTTAATGCCTGTATGCCTTATATGCCTGTAGTTTTACCGGCACCTTTACACCAGAATACAGTAAGCTCATCATCATCAGCCTGTAGAAATCCACTTCTGGACATAGGCTTCCTTAATTTCCAGGAAGAACGATTCTGAGCCCTTTTTATCGACTTCCCGCGGTCCTAGGGGCCTAGGGGGGCTTGCCATAATCACCACGTTTGGCATGATTGGTGACCGCAGTACACCGCAGTTTTGAACGATACTGTCTTCATTTTGAAAACACGGCAGCTGATTGATTGTGTTTTGCTTTTACTTCAGATAATGTAAAAAACCGGCTAGTTGCGAGTCGGAATAGTTTACGAAGGGTTCTATAATAAAAACGGCAAAAAAATCACGTTTTTTGTATGAGAGCCCCCTTTAATATTTTATTCTGTTTTTACACAAACGGACAAAAGCTTTTTTAAGCAAATCTCAAAACTGTGACGTTTTGCTCGCTTCGCTCGCTCGATCAATAAAAAGTTTTGTTATGTTGGCTCAAGAACCACCCTCTCATTACGCCACGTTACTGTAGCGCGGATAAAACGACAAAGAAAACGAATCACAGAGATTTCGCCAATACTGATCCCTTAATACGTGACTTTTATAAGCAAAAGTATTGCCAAGCAAATTTCAACCGTAAAGCTAAGGATAATTAAGTATGATATATTACTGTCTTATTATTCTCTAGAACGGTGAAGTAAATTTAGTAGTAGTTAAGTTAGGAACCACAGTTTTTACGTTTTAAAGTTACAGCAAATTGTGATACTATTGATGAGCGGCGATGGGCTTCCAACCTGTCATGTATGGAATATCAACGACTGCAAAATGTAGGTTTTTGATAGCCATCACAGCTCAGTCTGCCTTCAGAAGCTCTGCCTTCTGCTGCTGTATCTGGATGTTATATTGTATTCTATGTATGTATTTACAAAAAAAAAGATATAAGCATTCTACCAGTCATCTGGTTCCCATAGTACAAGCTATGCTTTGTTTGGGGTTAGGTGATGACTAAAAACGCCCACAGATATTAATTATGTATACTTCTGACTACCTTTTTTAGATATCCTTAAAGAATCACGAGTACTTTGTACTAAGATAACTGAAGGGATATCTACCGTGCTTGCTTTTTCTTTTCTTTTGAAACAAATTGAAAGTTGTATCATTCACACAGTTATATTCAAACCTATAAGGCTTATGCAAATGTTGAAATTTTATTATTCGTGAGCTGATACCGCACAGGATATTAGACACGTCGTAAAGGGGTAGGCAGGTGGGGCACGAGGTGAGGAAGGTCGTGTTGACATTACAGATGGAATAGCGCTTTCCAAAGCCTTATTTCTCTTGCTGCTTGTTTGTGTAGTTTTTGTGAAAATATAATGGAAAATCAGTTGTTTCACCTGATGCCTAAGTATGGATATATAAAATTTTACATAAATTCTCGACGTTTTATCAAAACTTATCGAGATTCGGATCATAGAACTTAATTCAAGCGCTAGATCGATCTATACGCTTAAATAGTTCCATGATCAAATTTAAATCGATACATTTGAAGAGTTTTATTGACTTTTCGTCAAACTGTCAACAAGATATTACAAGAAGGGTAGTCAGAGGTACGTCCAGATAGTGCATTTGGTAGGTACATTTGCAAAAGTATTCCGTACGTGACAGGTTGCAAGCCAATCGCTGCTGTTAAAATACTAACTGGTTCTTCACGATGTTTTCCTTCACCGTTTGAGAACACTTTCATTGCGCACATACATTTTTCAAATGGAAAAATCCATTGGTGCAACTGGATTTGAGCCAAGAGTAATAAAAGATCGGAGGGGATATCTACCGTGATTGGGAATTAAAGACGTGATCCTATTTATTATTTACAAAAAAAACCCTGAACTTTTTGGTTCTATTTATAAAAGTTTTGCTCTGTATTATTATTATTTTTACACAATATAATATTACCAAAAGACATGAGTACAATACATTTCCCGTACAGGATATTACTGCTTAAAAGCCAACAAGAATTGAATTTCGAGGCATTCTTGCTTGAAGGCAGAGCATAGAATTTTTATGCAATAGAAAACGAACAGAAATTACTTTTCGATCAAGAGACGATGGAGATTCAAGCGTGTCAGGTAAATAAACGATTTTACCCGTCAAAGGGTTATGTTTCTGCGCCTATGTTTTATACCGTTTTACAAAGAAACATTTATATTGGTAACGTATAAACTTTTTTAAAGTAAAACTTCTAATGCGACTTCCAACAAGGTTGCGTTAAATGTTTAACGCTGCCATGGAGGAGATATGAAAGCACCGTTCTTTCTCTCTTTCTCTCATAGCCAGTTACGTTGAAGTTTTACTTTAGTCGTGTGGTCTAAAGCACACTCGTCGTTTATAATTTACTAGTTTTTAAAATGCTCTGACAATTGTTTTTTTTAATAAATGGTAGGTAATTTATTAATTGAAATTATTATAATGTATTTGAGTTTTTTCTAGCTGACTTTCCGAGACAGACATATTGATATGTATATATACTAGCGGCCGCTCGCAGCTTCGCCCGCGTGGCAGTTTTTTCCCGTTCCCGTTATTTTTTCGGGATAAAAAGTAGCCTTTATGGTAATCCAGGTTACAATCGACATTTATTTCAAATTTCATCCAAATCAGTCCACTGGTTAGAGCGTGAAGAATAACAAACATCCATCCAACCATCCATCCATACTTACAAACTTTCGCGTTTATAATACTAGTAGGATTTGAATAAAAATAACTTTAATACGAAAAAATTATGACCAGACGTGAATCCAAAAGAGCTGAAGATATTTTGATAGTTTAATAATGAAATGTAACTGTCGTGAACTGCATGTAAACGTAAACAAAACGGCATAAAACGGCACGTTTTTATTGGAAACCATAGCTTAAGACAGCCTGCCATTTATCACGGTTGCAGTTAAACTAGTTTCAAGAAAGTTTTAACTAGTCCGCAGCTCCATTAGTGAGTGTTTGCGTTGTGAATAGGTACTGTAAGGTGTTTTTCTTTTTGTTTTACTTGTTCTTTAGTTATAAAATTACCTTGAATTAGTGATGAAATGGATCTTGAGTATATCATCATCATCATCATCAGCCCATAGAAGTCCACTGCTGGACATAGGCCTCCCCCACACGTTTCCAGGAAGAACGATTCTGAGCCCTTTCCATCCATCGACTTCCCGCGGTCCTAACAATGTCGTCAGTCCATCGGGTAGGAGGACGTCCTACGCTTCGTCTTCCGGTTCGTGGTCGCCATTCGAGAACCTTTATTCCCCAACGGTTGTCGGTTCTACGAGCTATATGGCCTGCCCACTGCCACTTCAACTTGCTGATTCTGAGAGCTATGTCGGTGACCTTGGTTCTTCTACGGATTTCCTCATTTCTGATTCTATCTCGTAGTGAAACTCCCAGCATTGCTCTCTCCATAGATCGTTGTGCGACTCTGAGCTTGTGTATGAGACCAATAGTTAGCGTTAGAGTTAGTCGTCTTGAGTATATACCGGGTGTAAAAAAACTACTTCCGAAAACTGAAACTGCGCCTAAAGGCGCCATGATTCTGATTACAAAAAAATAAGAAAACGCAAAAAAAATCGACAAATTTATCGGTTTTTCCGTGTTTCTGGCATCAATATTGACAATGCATCGTAAAATAATCATAAAACTTTTAATCAAAGGACTTGTGTGCCAACTAGGTCATAATCGGTTGAAAAATGCGACCTATAGACAAGAACAAACAGATTGATAGGCGGCAGACACACTCTCATACAAAAAGCATTTTTTGACCAATTTCTAAACGCATTACACGTTTCGCTCGCTTGGTCATTAAAAATTCGTATTTATAATATTAGTAGAATATTGTTTATTAATAAAAATCTGTAGACAGAGTAGGACAAACAATCTAAAAGTTGTCTAGCTTTCTCATTGATTTAGATATCATTAGACAGAATACCAGCGCCTAGCTTCCTCACAGTAGCTAGGCATCATGCTGAGTCGTAGCCCTTGTACTGCTGTACCACACAGAAACACGACACAGTACTCAAGCAACGGTCTTTCTTTTATGTATCTTTCTTCTTTGATGTCTTAGTGTTTTGGAACTGGCGCTTAGATTCACCTAGATTTAGGACGTTTCAAGATGATCCCTGCGGATATTACATAATACATGATTTTTGACTTTGACTTTGGCTTTGACTTTTTTGTTGGTTTGTGTGTCTGGTAGTAAATAAACAAATGTCTATGTCTATTTATGTGAGTTTTATTGTGTTGAAGGCTTTCAGGTAAGCTGTAGTACGTAATCATGACAAAATACTCGTTTATGGAATAATCATTTATGGAATAGGTAGTACATATTCCCACACATTTCTTAATACCAAGTACCTATTTAAAAATTTTCGAGGTCTAAAAAGGTAGTCAGAGTTACGTCCATTTGCATTTGGTTCATACCTTGTTCATACCTATATTTTGCAGTATTTGATATTTCAAACGTGACGTGTAAGCTTACAAGTCCTGTCAAGTAAAATAAATTAAACAAAGTACTGTAGGGTCTAAAAAGTGAATACATTTTTCATAATAAATGGATAGAAATTTCATTTCGCAAACTGCGCAAAGTAGTATACCCTGAGGTATACCTTGGAGACAAAAAGTATTGGAATCTTTATTATACTTATAAAGGTTTTTACTGTTCAGTGTGATTTATTTAATACTAGCTGCCGCTGGCAGCTTCGCCCGCGTGGCAGTTTTTTTCTCGTTCCCGTTATTTTTTCGGGATTAAAAGTAGCCTATATGTTGATCTATGTTTATTCCAAATTTCATTTAAATCGGTTTACTGGTTAGAGCGTGAAAGAGTAACTAACATCCATCCATCCTTCCATACATCCATCCATTCTTACAAACTTTCGCGTTTATAATATTAGTAAGATTTATTCAGAAATTATCTGTGATGTAACAAAATCAACCTTAGCAGTGGTTTTTATATAATACCCAGACGGCCTAGTGGATTTAGTTGTAGTAGAGATCATTGTGAAACGGGTTCGTCCGGGGTAGTACTACCACCGTATCTATTTCTGTCACCAAGCAGTGATGCTCGCATTGCTGTGTTCCGGTTTGAAGGGTTTGGGTGCCGGGGAAATTACAGGCACATGAGAAATAACACGTATTTGCAAACTTAAAAAAAGTCAAAAAACATTTTTTCAGTAAAATCCCCATGGATCATTTTGAAACGTCTTTAATGAAGGTGAATCTAAGCGCCAGTTACTCGCGACTAAGTCTAGAAGAATGCCTTAGGCTGATGGACGCTAAGTATAATATGTCACGAGAGGGTCATAGGAGGCAATACTTTGTTATAGGCGATAGTAACCACTTAACATCAGGTGGGTCATCTGCTCGATCCATCACTAAGTTACACCGGTACAACTACTTCCGCAAATTGAAACTGCGCATTCAGATCATGATTGTGATTACAAAAAACAAACGCGAAAGAAATCAATATTTTTTATCCGTTTTAAATCTATTTGACTGTCAGCCAAATGGTATTATATAAGTTTTAGATGTAGGTAACTTTACACGTTCCTGGATTATTTGAAAGTAGTCATAAAGTAAGACGACTGAGTGGCGCGGCGGGCGAATGTCCGGCTTCGACGCAGGAGGTTGCGGGTTCGATTCCCGCCTCGAGATAAATGTTTGTACGATCTGCAATTATTTATACCGGGTGAGATGATGCTGTGTGGATTGTCTAGCATTATTATTATTATATTACTACAGGAATATAAAAAATATCTATTTCCAGCAGTGGATTTATTCAGGCTGAAAATAATGATAGTGATAAAGGTTTATGTTTCCCAAAGAGCAGCATGAAAGAGGACCCTAAGCCCTTATCAAAATACTCGAACTTGCAAATTCATATCGGCAAAGTGACTTGAGAAAAGTTATAATGGATTGTTTCCGCTTGGTTTGTTATCAGTTGGGCCACTTTGAGTAGACGCTCAATCTAAAATGAGTTTTATTACTTTGACTAAGCATTCAATTTACTGTGAAATTTTGAAAGGGTATAATGAACATTATAATATGTCACAGAGATAGTCATATTTACGTCTTTACAAGTTAGCGAATTGGAAATAGTTAAAACGGTTTTTTAAATATAAAGAAAAAAGAAATAATTTCATGATTTTAATCCCTAAGTACAGTAGATATCTTTTCAGCTTAGTAACGACTCAAAATCCTTTGGGTATGTCTTATGGGTGAAGTCAAAGGTACATCCAAATATTACATTTGAGATAAACCTAACCTACATTTTTCATTAGTTGGGTTTCAAGTTAATTTCTGATATTTTTTTTTATTTTTATGTGATACAAATTATTTATTGATTTTATTGATTGATTAAGGTTGATAAATACCGAGTATCTCTATATTCTATCTCTATATTCTAGGTTACAACGTTCAAATCCCTGTGTCCCAACCGCACCGTTACACAGGAATTTAAACATATCTTGAAAATAGAGACAATATTTGGTATTTTCTCAAACGCGCCACGCCTGCACGAAGTCCATGTGAAATCTTTTGCGCCGAATAAAAGCACTCTGACGCAAAGTTAACAGTTATATTAATTTTCCTCAGGGATGAAATATCCTTGACGACCGATGTAGCGCGGCGTGTGAATGTCCACCTGCGGCGCAAGATATGCGGGTTTGATTCCTGCCTTGGGGTAAATGTTTATAGGATCTACAAATATTTATTTCGGGTATTCTGGGTATTTTCTATGCATAACAAAAAAAAAATGCATGTAATGTATTGTATTAAGTATATCAGGCATCTAGTACCCATAACACAAGCTCTGCTTAGCTTGGGGCTAGATGATGCTGTGTGGATTGTCCAGCATTATTATTATTATTATTCTCTTTAAAAGTGGGAGGTATTCAGGATGTACTTATATTGAATCTGTGCCGTGGGTACGGTACACCTAACTTTTAGAAAACCCAAATTTCAACATATTTGCTCAAGTACTTTCCTGCTTTGTATATTGCCAAACTTTGATTACATACACCCACACACAATCACCTTTTTGGGACAAAATGGCGGCACCGTTCAGCAGTGGATTTGATTAATAAAAAGTTGTATTTTCTGTAGTTTAAACTTACCTCCAAAAAAAAAAGGTAAAACAAACTGACATAGATTAATCCAGTTATTTTTTTTCCATAAACTCACAGTGATTAAGTTAAGATGATTAATTTAAATTAGACGAATGTTGACAAGATGAACATTTATTTTCATCATTATCCTAAAGACGTTTACTCAAATGCCAATGCTTAGGTTAATACTAATTTAGTATGTTATTATGTTTTGTCTGGATGCGTACAACTACCATGCCTGTTTCTGCCGCCAAGCACTATCCAGCTAAGCACTAAGCTATCCAGCTTAAAATATTTAGGTGCCAGTAAAATAACAGGCACACTTGTATACCTGAAATTGATAGCGCATCGTACGGCATGTTTTTAATTTATGGGACCATCACCATCTGCTTATTTAATCATTATTAATAAAATGCCACCACGTTTGATTTTAAAAATCTAAAAAAGGAAAAACGATTATAAAATCTTTATAAAAAAATATGTTAAGGTAACTTGTTACATTAATGTAAGGGCTGACCCCTAATCCTTTGAGCTGTATTATAAATGAGGGATTTTTGTATTAACTTTTAGAATCAGTAAGATAATAAAAGACAAGCCTACTAAGTTTCCGAACAGTAAGTTTATATTTTGTCTATATTTTTTTTCGAGAGTGCTCTTTCAGGAGTGACCCCGCTTTTTGATCCTAAGGTCATGGGTTCAAATCCGGTCGTGCACCAATAGATTTTTCCGTTCGAATAAATTATATAACTTGAGGCATACAGGTGTTAAGCCTCATGTGCCTGTGATAACACCGGCACCCACACCCTTCAAACCGGAACACAGCAAGCTGCTTGGCGGCAGAAATAGGCATGGTGGTAGTACTTCCCCCGGACGAGCCTCTCACTAAGAGCTCTACTACTATTATATTTTAGTATACAGGTATTGATTTTTCCGCAAAATCTTTCTCACCGTATAAATACTTAAAAGTTACTGAACTACGGTTAAAATAATGTTATAAAATTTCACAAGCTTAATAGATCGTTTTTGATAAGATTGACATCGAGAATAGATTGAAACTTTAATTACCTCGTTTCAGTCAGTAAATTGGAGTTGAATGATCTTGTTATCATAAATTGGAGTTTGGATACCAATATTTACTGGAATGGTTTATTACTGCGGTATCATGTTCTCAAAGTCAAAGTCAAAGTGTATTTATTTGCTGAATTACATGTACAGACGCTACAGTATTGAATTTTTTTCAATGTAGGTACTTCTACCATTTTATGCCGTGCAAAATTTAATTTAACAATATTTTTCAAATATTTAAAACTAATTATCTATTTAACCATTTATATATAGTGTAAATAAAATTCATAAAATTTAAAACTTCAAATGTAAAATGTCAATAAAATAAAGTAATGGGAATTTTAACGGCTTGTGAAATATTTAATTGACAGTATTCAGCTTCCTCTGAAACTAAATATTTTTTATTAAACATAGAAAATACCCGGAATAAATATTTTCAGAACGTACAAACATTTATTCACAGGCAAGAATCGAACCCGCAACCTCCTGCGTCGCAGGCGGACATTCACCCGCCGCGTCACATCGTTACATTTAAGACGACGTCAGACAAATCGATTTGAATTTGTTTATACTCAAGGTGTAATCGAGCGAGTGTTCCACTCCACTACGCTTTCACAGCTGATTGGCTCGTGTATGTTGCTCACTTATTTCATGTACCAAGTACCAAACTCAATGTTACTAGTATAATATTAGAAATCGGGGTTCATAAAAAATACCACAAGCGACACATCTAGCGAATATTTAATTTCTATTACTAAAAATGTAACATTTTCCTTTTAAATCAAACTTAACCACTTAAGTGGTTAAGTTTGAGGTAAAACAAATGACAACCAATGCTAAATACGTCTAGCACGCACAACAGTTGACGCTAAAGTGTCCCCTTGCACTTTTTTTTTCGAATGGACAAAAAAAGCTGGTATCGTCTGGCGATTTCTGACAGCGTTACCGGGCTACTAGCAATCGCATAAGGCGCTACGCCATTACAAAAATGGTTTTGTTGGCAACGAGCACAAGGGCACCACTTAGGTACGGACCTCGGCTTGGGCTATTGCCGGGGAAGAGAGGTACGGAGAGACTCTTCGCCCTGAAGGGGCGTTAACGGGAAGACGTTTTCAACCCCACCGCCGGGGTCGGTGTGGTTGTGGAGTGTTTCTTATGTCTGGACCTGATGAAGCGACCTCCGCCTTATTTGTGGCGGTAATCGTGTCGGGGTATAAAGTATTCTATTCGTCATCTGGTTCCCATAGTAAAAGCTATTATAAAAATAGTATAAATTAATATTTACTTTCTTTACTTGAATTAGATTAAAAGAAACAAACCGAGGCATTACTATTCTGAGATTACCGCAAGTTTATTAGTAGTTGCAAACTTTATTTTGGACGCAAAGTTTGCTTTTAGTAAAGTAACAAGCTCAATCGTGCCACTATAATAACCCCTAAAGAAACAACTGTGTTAGGCTATTTTGTATTCTGTAGCGTTACAAGTTCATAAAAAGGTCGTATGGACGCTGGGCATTAAGCTTCGTTTACACGGAGAGAGTTTCTCGCACGTTCTGTAGCGAAAGTAAAATAACTTTTACGTTTTGTACAAAACATAACAAGGAACCATCCTAGATTTATAAAATAATGTTGTTTTGGCAAGATTATCATAAAACTTTCGACAAAGTAACCAACCTAAACCGCTAGTCGTCAAAACTTCAGAACTCAGGGTTTATTCGTTTTGGTGCAAATTATAATTTTATAGATTTATAGATTGACGACCGATGTGGCGCAGCAGGCAAATGTCCGCCTGCGACGCAGGAGGTTGCGGGTTCTATTTCCGCCTTGGAATAAGTGTTTGTATAATCTACAAATATTTATTCCGGGTGTTCTGGGTATTTTCTATGTATAATAAAAAATATCTATGCATGTAAGGTATTGTATTAAGTATATCAGTATTGGATCACCTAGTAAACATAACATAGGCTCTGCTTAGCTTGGGGCTAGATGATGCTGTGTGGATTGTCCACCATTTCTTTCCTATAGTAATAATAATAATAATTATTATTACTATAGGAAAGAAATTCTAGAAAACCTAAAACGAATGCAGCGAATATTTACATAGGGAAAATCTCGTGCGTTCTTCTGGTATACACCAATTATTCCAATTTTATTGGTATCGCAAAAAAATATACACGATTTTTTCAATAACCGCATTTTCGAGAAAAGAAGTTCTCTCTGTGTAAATGTTTTATGGACTCTGTCAGAGTCATATCGACCCCGTTGGCTAATCTCAGTGAGTTAAATGGACGCGTAAGCTGCGACAATCCTTTTTGTGGGTTATTTTGGGGTTCATTCTGGGATTAAGGGGAATTGCGATGTACTGGACTTTTTATGTTTGAAATAAAACTACTTTTTTTGGGTTTATTTTCCCATAAATTCATTCATGTTATTTGGTTTCCTTATATAATAATACTAGTAACAAATATATAAATAGAGTATAATAGAACACCCAGACACAGAACAAGTATCTATGTTCCACACCGTGCGACTAATACCACAGATTTGAGCCAGGGACCTAATGGACCCCACCACACTTCTACTGCTGTTCTCTTACCGTCACTTATTTCAAGGTGAGTATTATTTTAAGTGTGTGAGTGGATACCAATGCCTACCTTTTGGTTTTTTTATTTTTTCTATGTTATTTTCATGTGTACTTAGCAAGATAGGTACGTTAATGTAGTTTTAATTTTACGGATGTAAATATCTAGGTAGATGATGATTTGGGTCAATAAAAAGCTTTTCTTTCTTTCTTTCTTTCACTTAAATGTTTATTCCCGCTGGGGATCGAACCTACAACCTACAGCGCAGAAGGCAAAGCTATTAGACATGGGCATTAGACAATTATTTATTGGCCAATTCACTTTACTACCCATTGAGCTGTGACGGTTGTCGAATATTTTTAATAATCAGTTATCTTGCTAAAAGAGTTAATTTAGTTAATCAAACCCTCTCAAATAAACAGTAAATACTCCAAATTAATGAGCCTGATCTATTCTTATTAAGTACCGTTAACATAATAAGCTATTATCACCCGTGCGTTCTTGAAAATAGAACTGCGAATTCTGTGGCATGAAAACCAGCTTTTTAGTCAACGGAAAAAACGATGTGAAACTGTAATCACTTTTAATGGTCCTTATTTCGTAGTAACAGAGTTGATTTTACAGTGGCAGCCAAAGCGATCATGAGCAACGCAAAGTAAGTCTAAGAGCAGTTTTGACTCATATATAGAATAGCATAAGGTTGATTTTTGAAGGTGATTTCGATGTCAAAGTAGAGGTATTAGGCATTCATCACACGATTGTGTACTAGAAGCAATACCTGGTTGGATCATGACTTTGACTTTGACTTTGACTTTGGTACTGAAAGTCGCACAACGGGCTATTCTGGAAGTTTTTTTCGCCTTTATAATATTAGTAGGATTTAACTAGGTTCAGAAACGTATAACTGAATGGAATAAAGCGAAACGAATATAATCCATGTCTTATCCCGTCTTATCCCGTATCCCCAATCTATTACGTAAGAGGAAGTAACTTATAGGGGACTATACAAGGTGACAAAATACCACTCCCAAAAACTGAGATTGCGTGTACTGTTTATTATTATTATATCTACTGTATTTACTTTAGCTTCCTTAGTTACTTACTTTATAATTATTATTTATATCGATATTGTCTTCAAAAGTAATATGTAAGTACTCATATTTTAAAAGTTCTAACTAATGGTATTTATATTTGCAAATCTATTTTCAAATGCTTTCATTTCTATCCCTTTTTTATTGCATTTATTGTTTTTATTTGCATATCGATGTTTTATGGCAAAAAGCAAACCCAATATACCAATAATACCCAAGCAATCGCAATAAACACTGTATCCTGTATTTAAATACTTCTTGCATACTAAATTATATAGTTTTTAAATTACCTACCAATCTCATGCTAGTGATATTTCTTTTGGGAGTAAAATTTCCATAAATTCAATATAATATATCAAAGCGCTATTTTTTGAAGAAAACAAGAAAATAGAAATAGCATCACGATTGTAATCCCCAAGCACGGTATAATATGTCCCCTCCAATCTCTTAGTACCAAGTACCGACTCGAGATTCTTTGAGGATGTCTTAGGCGGGTAGTCAGAGGTATGTCTAGATAGTACATTTGGTACATACTCACTTTTTGCAGTAGTTAGTATTCCATACGTGACAGGGTGCAAGCCCATCACCGCTGCTAGAATACTAACTGGTTTTCTTACGATGTTTTCCTTCACCGTTTAAGAGCACTGGCAATGCGCTTGTAATTTTTTTAACTAAAAAATCCGTTGGTGCACGACCGGAATTGAACCCACAACCTTAGGATCAGAAGGTGGAGTCACTTCCACTAGACTAGTGCCCTTTTTTGTTAAGAGATTTTATTAAAAAATTGGTTATAAAAAATCTTTTCTTTATAATATCCTTTGCTTTCTTGAATGACCTAGGTAGATTGTTTCCAAGATCAGGTTTCTAACTAGATTGTAATCAAGACCTAAGACTGGTAACTAGAACTAAGTTGTTTACAGAATAGCGTCGACCGTAAATGCAAGCATGCTTTTCCGTTTGCTTTTTCTTCACATAATACGCATACCTACCTACGCATTATCTATATAGATGAGTTAGCGACCGTTTTGCGACTCTTGGCCTCTTTTGTTGTTATTTTAGGTATTGTTTTGTGTTGTGTAAGAGTCAGCAAATAAATATTTATGTATTCTTTATATCCATATCAATTATATAAATCTTTGCTGACTGACGGATAACTTACGTTCTTACTTACGTTCCTAACGAACGTGACCTACAAGGTAATGCTTTGCTATAGACAATGGTAACCACTTAACAACAGGTGGACCATATGATTGTTCCATCAGCAAATTACAAAAAAAAATGGAATGGAATCACTTCTGCAAAATGTAGGTATTATATGAAATATACTATCCGGACGTAGCTCTGACTACCCCTTTAGATATCCATGAAGAGTCATGACTGGGTTCTTTGTACTATGAGATCTGAAGGGATATCTACCGTGACTGGGGATTAAAGCTCTGAAGCTATTTATTTTATTTCTCATGTTTGTAATGACAACTATGTATATAGCATGCATATAGATGTGGTCTTAGTCAAATCGTTCAAAGTTTTGCTTTGAGCAACTACAAAAGAAGCCTTTTAGCAATGGTAAAAAGTTAGAAAGAAAGAACGTCGGTGGCCTAGTAGGAGTGATGCCACCTTCTGATCCTAAGTTCATGGGTTCAAATCCGGTTGTGCACCGATGGATTTTTCCGTTCTAAAAATGTATGTGCGCAAATTCAGTGCTATCAAACGGTGAAGAAAAACACAATAAGGAAAGCAGTTGGTATTGTAGCAGCGGCGATGGGCTTGCCACCCCGAAAGGGTAGGGTACTTCTAGTCCACCGGTGTTATTACAATGAATAATGTATTCATTAAAATATTATAATTAATATTATTTATTAAGTTTTTTATACGTGACAGGTTGCAGAGCTAACTGCTTAATACGGGTTTCCTCCCGGTGTTTTCCTTCACCGTTTAAAAGTACAAATGTTCATGAACATCGCACACTGAATAAGTAATGAACAAACTCCCTAAAGTTACTTAGCTCTGCAGCGCTATTTAAAAAAAAACTTAGCTATTCAAAACTAGTCTTTATTTGTATAATGTTACGGTGTATTTTTGTGAGCGGATGCTAGGTTTATACAACTTTTTAATTTAATGTTTCCGCATTGTGTAATGAAAGTCTCAGAAGATTACTTTATTTGAGAGCATGTTCAAGAAGAAATTAGTTTTAAAAATAAACGTCAAATTGTTAGACCAATGGGATTTGAACTCGCTACTGGATTTGTAGAAGACTAATAATAAAAACATTTTATACTTTTTTTTATACAATTTTCTGATGGAACGACCATATGGCCCACCTGATGTTAATTGGTTACCGTCGCGTATAACAAAGCATTGCCTTGCAGGTCACGCATAGAACGTGCCCTATGATACATACTGCGTCCATTATCCTAGCTCACAGATTTTAAGTCTCATGTGCTTGTAATTAGATAATAGGTGTATTTAAAAAATTAAAAAAATATATAATTTCCAAAGATTTTATATTATCCCAAAAATTATTTTCTCGAGCGAGATTTGAACCCACGACCTTCCCCTCGATACGGAGATGCAATAACCAACTTCGCTATCGAGGATTCAAATGACTTGATGAAAATAAGTCTTGGAATGTTTCTAATACGGTACTTTAGCGACCGTGGTTCCATCTACATGCTTGACAACATACTATTATACTATTTTTGTGATTTCCTTAAGTGCAGATAAGCACTTTAAAAACTAATATATAAATTTTCTTTTTAAAAGCACTCTAAATGGAAAAGTTACAAAACAAAGTTTCCGCATAAGCTCTTCGTTTCCCAAAATAGCTGAAAACAAAACCTAGACAAATTTCCTATGTAAATTACCACTTAGTGTTAATGAAAACGCATTAATAACGCTAATGAGCGCTTTTATACGCAACCGTCCCTAAGTGGACTCCTACCCGCGCGGCATTTATGGAATTATTTATTCAGAAAACTTCCTGAGTTATTTATAAATCTATTAGAGAAAATCTTCAAATAAGATAAATGTTAAACATTTTTTGGTTAATGTAAAAAAAATATTGTTTTTTTAATAAAGTTTGAGAAGAAACAAACAAATTAGTCTCGTCATTGTAAAAGTCAGCGCAAATTGGAGCATGACAAAGCAAAGCATTAAAAAATATTATATTTTCAGAGCTTCATTGATAATGACACCGTGCATAGTAATTTTCTTTTACCCACTTTTTTATACAACTTTCTGAGCCTAGAAGAACCGGCAAGAAACTTACAGCTTGGTTCCTACCGTTTTTTTGTATGATCCTGTTACTTAATAATAATAATCTAAATAATGAAGCTCTGTGCTGCCAATCTAACTGAATGCAAGACAGAAAACATGCTAAAGCAATATGCTAAGACAATTTATAAGGTCCTCCCGTGTCCAGGTGGAAGGAACAGGAGACAGTCAAAGAAGTTCTTCTAGGCTTGGTCGCGAGGAACTGGCGCTTAGATTCACCTAGATTTAAGACGTTGTAAGATGATCCCTGCGGATATTACTGAATAAATGCTTTTTGACTTTGACTTTGACAAAGAGGTATATACCTATAATATATATACGCCTATACGGTATAGATATACGCCTATTTTTATATAGCCATATTTTACATTAGTTGGTATTCAGTGGGTGACGGTGTAATAACATGTACGTGAGACTTAACACCTGTCTCGTTGTCTTATTAAGTTAAATTGGCGCGAACGATGTGGCGCGGCGGGCGAATATCGGCCTGCGACGCAGGAGGTTGCGGGTTCGATTCCCGCCAAGAAATAAATCTTTGTACGATCTGCATATATTCAATTCGGATGGTCTGGGTATTTTTTATGTAGAATAAACAATATCTTTATATTATGTAATGTATCGTATTAAGTATATCAGTCATCTAGTACTCATAACACAAGCTCTGCTTAGCTTGGGGCTAGATGATGCCGTGTGGATTGTCCAGTATTATTATTATTATATATATTTTTTTATTTTATCTCTGCGAAACATCTGTAGAAACACCTAGTAATACATTACTTATTAAATTTAACAAGCTTGGCTATTCGTAGCGTAGGGTGCTACGCTACGTGCTACGCATCTACAAAATTGCTACGTCGTAGCTCCGTAGCATCTAAATACGTATTAGCTTTGTACTTTAGCTCTAATTAGTTTATGCTGGCTGTTATTTGTAGTTAGTGATATTAAAGTAAAAGTTCTGGCGAGTTAAGGTTCTCGAATGGCGACCACGAACCGGAAGACGAAGCGTAGGACGTCCTCCTACCCGATGGACTGACGACATTGTTAGGACCGCGGGAAGTCGATGGATGGAAAAGAGCAAAAAAATGTACATATCCACATTTTACAGTAGTTGGTGTTCCATACATGAGAAGTTGCAAGCCTATCGCCGCTGCAGGAATATTAACTGATTTCCTAATGGTGTTTTCTTTAACCGCGGCATTTCGCATATCAATTTTTTTAACAAAAACCCATTGATGCACGCCCGGGTTTGAACCCACGTTAGGATCAGAAAGCAGGGTCACTACCACTAAACTACCGGTGCTCTTTATCTATGTTTCATAAAAATACTCCCGAAAATATACGTTTTTCTTTAGGAACCTAATTAAAAATGACACAAGAATATGCTCTACACGAACCCAAACGGATGAACAGATAGAACCAAAATAGATAAGGACAGATGTAATTTGGCTAATGGGCTCCTTCTATCTCATACAGTCGACGTGACAAGTTAAAGGTTGCTTTTAATAAATTACTTTGCAGTGTTAAAGTCAGTGTAAATTAGTTTGCCCAATATACGACGACGACGGTTAATTGGGATTACTAATCTACACATACAAATAAATTAAATTGAAGTGTCTGTTTGTAATATTAAATAACCGCTTTTTACTACATGCATATGAATGTATATGCGATACATATACTAAAATAGCATTTAATAAAAATTTTATCGGTCTGTCTGTCTGTCTGTCTGTTTGTTTCGGGTAATCTCTGGAACGGCTGGACCGATTTTGACGGGACTTTTTTGGCAGATAGCTGATGTAACAAGAAGAAACTTAGGCTACTTTTTATCCCTAAAAAATAACGGGAACGGGAAAAAACTACCACACGGGCGAAACTGCGAACGGCCGCTATTTTATGCCGTATTAACGCCATCTGTTGGCGACATCGAGTACTACTACAGTTAAGATTTGTAAATAAAAATGTTTACCGCCCAACGAAGTGGGCACGGGTCAGCTAGTATACTTAATACAATACATTACATACATAGATATTTCTTATTTTACATTGAAAATACCCAGTACACATGGAATAAATATTTGCAGATCGAACAAACATTTATCCATGCCATGCCTGCCCGCTGCCACTTCAACTTGCTGATTCTGAGAGCTATGTCAGTGACCTTGGTTCTTCTACGGATTTTCTCATTTCTGATTCAATTTTGCAGTGAAACTCTCAGCATACCAGTACGTACCAAATGTACTAAATGGACGTACCTCTGACTACCCCCCTTAGACATTCTCATAGAACCTCGAATAAGTACTTGGTACTTAGAGATCAGAGGGGATATCTACCATGCTTGCATGGGGATTAAAAGTCGAGATGCTATTTCTTTTATATCCGACTGTACAAAGTGCTTACAATTTTGCTAACAGCTAATTCACATGTTTGCTAAAATGTTAACTAAATGTTTTTATTCTTAAAGTCTTTTACTTATCTTTAAGTAATTACTTATTTACATTATTATTACTTTGTAAAAGGATCATACAAAAAAACGGTAGGAACCAAGCCGTAAGTTTCTTGCCGGTTTTTCTAGGCTTAATCGTGACAAACTGGCTCTTAGATTCACCTAAATTTAAGACGTTTTAAGATAATCCCTGTGGATATTACTGAATAAATGATTTTTGACTTTGGCTTAAAACGCGTTTATGCTTAGTAAATAACTTATATATGCGTCGCCAGCCTTTTGCGCATTTTGTATGTGGAGTTGTGATTGTAATTTTTTTTTCGTATAGTAAGTAGGTACTTACATTTATAGTTCTATACATAAATCTCTCGTAGACGCTTGACATTTTCAATGTAAATTCAACTTGGTGCGTAGAGGTATATTAAAGGTCAAAGTCTAGTCTAAGTGTATTTATTTACCGAATTACACGTAGATGTCACAGTATTGTATTTGTTTTAATGTCATTCTACCATGTTATGGCGAGAAAAATTTAATTTGACAATATTATTGAAACTGTTTATATACACATAAAAACTGTAATTTTAAAATGTCAAATGTAAAAAAAAATGTAAAATGTGTTTAAATGGATTGAGTTATTTGACAGTAATTTATCTATCATGAATTGATATATGGTGCGGTTATTAAGCTAAGAAAAAAAATCCTGCAATTCAATCCTGAAACGGGAACAGAGGGGGAAGTTTGTATAAAAATTCACGCAGACGATTGCGTGTGATAGTCGTGAACGTTTTGTTAATTTATTTTATAAAACAAATAAGCTTTCAAGGCTAAATTGCCCAAAATACCACAGAGTTTTTTTCTCTTTCAATTTTTTATAGGTTATTTTTGTTCGTAGCTTAGTTCGTAGTAGACCTTCCTTCTGTGCTATAGGTAGTGGGTTCAATATCTACAAAGAACAATGAAAATTACTGACTCGTTGGTCACACTTTTTAGGTACAGTCAGCTGCACTAGAATGTATACAATTATTAACTTTAAAAATGCTACCACAACATTACTATAAGCTTTTAGACAGTTAAAACTCAAATACCATGTAATCAGTTGATGTGTTCACAATTTTTTTGCATTTTTGCCCTGAAAACATTAACTGTAACATTGCGACACTATTTTGAAAGTTACGAATTGTATACATTCCAGTGCAGCTGACTGTACATGCCCTACAATGCAATGCTCAGCGTCCATCAACCTGAGTCATACAAGTGTTAAACCTCATGTGCCTGTAATTTCACCGGCACCCACACTCTTCAAACTGAAACTCGCGACGCTGCTTGGAGGCAGAAATAAGCATGGTGGTAGTACTTCCCGGACGAGCCCTTCACTAAGAGCTCTACTACCAAACTCAAACCAACAATGCAAAACTTCGATCATCGTTTTCGAGATCTGCTGGTCTAATTATAATGCGAATGTAGCATTTCGAACTGTGCTTCAAAACAGCGAATGTAGCGGAATCGACGTGTAATTTATTCAGTAGCTCATTTCCAATGAGCGAGCAAAACCGCAAACATTCTGTATGCGCTAGAACAACCTTCAACAAACATACATTACTATTAGTGTTCGGATAACTCAGTTAGGAGATTTAGAGGCATTAGAGAATAGAACGGAAAAATTAACAAAAAAAGGAATAGCATCACGATGTTCATCCGCAGGCACGGTAGATATCCCTTCAGTTACATGATTACTTCTATGAGTGGTGCATTGTAGTCACTCAGAATGGTTCAAGGATATTTAAAGGTAGTCAGAGGTATGTCCAGATTACATTTTGTGCAAATCCACATTTTGCAGCAATTGGTATTTTATACGTCACAGGTTGTAAAGCCATCGCCACTGCTAGAATACTAACCTCACAATATTTTCCTTTACTGTTTAAAAGCACTGGCATTGCACGTATATTTATTTTTCGAACCGAAAAATCCATCGGTGCAAGACCTAATTCGAATTTACGATCTTAGGATCAGAAGGCGGACACACTTCCACTAGACCACGAGTGCTCTGCTTATTTATTCATTATAATAACATATTTAATATTTTATAGATTTGTAAACCAACAGTTACCAATCCTTTGCTTTCAGTGTGTGTATACTATAAGTAAAAACTTGACTCAATTTCAACTGTCGAATCAGTTTGAACTTCAGTTGAAGTTACAATGGTCTGACTTTGAAAGCCAGTAGCCACTCAATTGAAAGTAAAATATACGTGTATTCAAGTTCCACTTGAGTTTAATCCATGTTTCTATCGCCGGTTCCAAGCCTACACAGAGGCTAATGGTTATCAAAGTTTATGTAAGTGTTTGGTTTGAGTTGGAGAGAGAAACAAAATCTTTACGGCCTCTCTTTTTTTGCGTCCATCAATCAGAGGTGGTTAGCCTCATGTGCTTGTAATGTCACCGGCACCCACACCCTTTAAATTGGAACACGCTGCACTGTTTGTCGGCAGAAATAGGCATGGTGGTAGCATGCACCCGGTTGACGACGCCTAACAGCATTGCTGCTATAAAAAAGACTTTGGTGAATTTCTTTGAGACAAAAAATAGGGCTAGAAAAGAATGTCTGAAAATCAATCCCTAGAGGAGGTTTAAAGTTTGTATGAAAATAACTGCCAACGAAAATATACCTGTGAACTAGTCGGGGTAGGTACTGGATATGCTTTATCCGTCTAAAATCTTGTCCAAGGCACCACAACATCCCTTAAATAGGGGTATAATTGAAAGTTTGCCCTTGACTCTATATATCATCTATAATAGCAAGAGTCTGTTTACTTTTAGTATGGTTGAAACACGCTTAAGGTGTGGCAGAACCCTTTGCTAACAAGCAAACCACACATTTACGTGATTGGAGGGCAATTCCCAGAGCCCTTTTACAATCTGTGTCGGTAAGTTGATACTTAATATATCGGTAACTATATGCTATGCACTGATTAAAATAACTTTCTTATAAGCACTCAAATTACAGGCACACGAGTTTAAGCACTTAGGGCCCAATTTTTTGAGCTGAGACTCATCTCAATTGTCAAATTTGGTTATCAAAGTTTATAAGTGCTTGGTTTGAGTTGGAGAGAGAAACAAAATCTAGGGCTTTACTTTTTTTTAAAGCATTCATATTAATTACATATCATCTAGCCCCAATTTAAGCATAGCTTGTACTATAGGGACCAAATACCTGAGAATACTTTGCTTGTAACTTGGGAATCTGCAACTTGTACAAAATGTAGGCCTGTGTTCACGCCAACGCCTGACCAAATTGCAATAGCAAATTCATTGAATGTGTCACAATCTTACATTTTGTAGGTGTTAGAATTAAATTCAGTACAAACTGTCACTCTGTCCATAGACGCTCAATTGGAAACATTATAATTAACTTTTATCACATTCACGTATTTTATTTGGCTCCAAAATATCCGCTAAAGATATTACAGCAGATATTACAGTCTGAAATGTAAGTTTTAATAAATACTATATGGAGATTGACACAATTGAAACTTAAATCGCTATGATATAATACTATGCGGTTATAACCGCATAATATCAGTCCTTTTTTTTTTGGAACTCAAACGAGATTAAATTACTTGAACTGACGAGGTTGACTAGAATTGACTGTCAAAACTGGACCTGACTGAAATGTCAGTTTTAAAAAGTACCATTTCGAGATTGACACGATTGAAACTTGAATTTAATGACATACCAGTTAGACAAAATAAATACTGTTATAATTGGTAAAAATTAATTTTACTACGTAAGATATAGACAAATAAGTGTAAAACCTCCTGTACTTGTAATTTCACCAGGACTAATTCCCTTCACACACACACTTCGCTGAATAGGTATGGTGGTAGTACTTCCCCGGACGAGCCCTTCACCATAAGCTCTACTAATACAAAGAACAAAAAATTGGTACCTAGCATATATTTAGGGTTACAATAAAACGCATATTGATTTTTGTCTCTTTTATTAATACTTCTTCACTTACGAGCATCTAAGAATTTAAACAGATTATGTATTTCGTAACATCGCCATTAATACCTAAACATACAAACGTATTATATATCTATACACATAAACTACATAAACAACTAATTATTGCTGTCTTCAATACATCTAGGTTTTTTTACAATATTTACATAAACAGGCGTGTATTTTATTTAAAATTAGCTAAAAAACTATTTTTAAAGTGTGTTTTTCATTACTTTGTCACAAATCAAATCGCTAACAGCATATGGTAGCATAACAAAAAGATGCTTAAAAGTCAATAAAAACAATTTAATATTTTAAGTTATTGAATATATTTTATAGTAAAACTAAAGAGTTATTTGCTATTTGTAACAAATGTACTTTCTACTGTAATGAACAAAAAAAAGAATACTTACACTTAAATAATTAAAACACAATTAACTTTTAGTATCACTAAAAAGTACCAACATACCAACAAGTATATAGCATTATTTAATGTAAAAGTTCTTATAATAAATTATGTACATAATGGTTAAAAAGCTATACTTTTATGCATAATCGTTACGTATTTTGTTTTCCCCTTTTAGCAAATTAATTTACACCATTAATAATAATTTATTATTTAATATTACCTTAGATACTTAAAAATAACTTACCTACCCCCTCTTAAATTATATAAGCATTCGTTAGTAGCTAGGGTCGTCCGTCGGATAACCTTTTATCTCATTGGCAAATGTAAACTGTTACAGGAAAGTTAGCAAACATTAATTGTAGTTGTACATTTACGTAAACATTTCTAATGTAATTGTCTTAATTGGTTGCAGAAAAGTTGCAACGTTACACACGTGAGAAATTTGCTCCATGCACTGTTCTGCGTCTATCAACCTGAGGCATACAGGTGCTAAGCCACATGTGCCTGCAATTTCACCGGCACCCTCACCCTTCAAACCGGAACATACCAAGCGTTAGAAAGAGGATAGGTTAGTACCTCCCCGGATGAACCCATCACTAAGAGCTCCACTACTACTATCTTTACCAATTACAGGAATCTTAATCCTGACATAATAGACAACGCACAGCATACCAATGGCCGTAGAAACTTAAACTTTTCAGAGTATATTTATCTTGGCGCGTAGAGGTGAAGAAAGGAATTCGTAAAATTCAACCCTCAAACGGGTACAACGAGGGTTGAAGTTTGTATGAAAAATACTTCAGCGGACGAAGTCACACGCGTTACTACTTGAAAATATAATAATATTTTTTACAAAAAAATTTACCAATTTATTAAGATATTCAGGTAAAAGTGTTAGCGGAAGCTGGTAATAAATACAAGAGCTTTACAATAGATTTACGATGGGTAAGTGAAGACTCGAAATGTGAAGCCAAATGCTGCTTCTGATCCGAGAGAGTGGAGTGGTCAGTCCATTAGTTATCGCTAGGGTTGCCAACTTGAATGCAATGTACAAGAACCAGTGGATATCGAAAGACATGATAAATTGGGGTTTTATTAAAATGTATCGAGGTTGGTAGCATACTCGTATTTTGTAACTTAGTTAATCGCTAGGTCGACAAATAGATATGCAAGCAGGTGTAAAATAGTTTTATACTAGCGGCTGTACTCAATACTCAATACATTTATTGCTTTCACATGATTAAGTTTGGATACAAACATTGTTCTTTATGTGTAAGTAGGTATCACATGGACCCTGAATAGGGTATAGCAACATGGAGCCAGGCCGAGGTTATAAAGTAAGTAGGTAGGTAGTATACATAATAATAATAAATAATGCTGGACAATCCACACAGTATCATCTAATCCCAAGTTAAGCAGAGCTTGTGAGTACATGTACTATTTTTAGAATAGTAGGTGTAGATAGAACTCGATAGATAAAATCAGTTTGTCGATACGATAAGTTTGTTGAATAAAATTCCATGCTCGCGTCACTGCACTGATGGCAAGTAATTACAACAATACTTACACAATCACTCCTCGGGACTACCTTGTTGTTATTTGGTTCATCAAGTGACAACCCTATAAACCTGCTGTAGCGTTCTTGTTACGTTTCGATTCACGCTTCGCTTGGCCAAGCGCGGTGAGCCGACGGAGTCCGCCCGATGCGAGCGTACAATGGAACGGTTTGCGGTTACTTTGATTTATAATGCAGATTTATGTTCTGGATTACTGTGTGAGACGGAGCGTTAATTGAATTCAATATTTTGAAAGGGCAAGTCTCTCATTCATGTAATTGGAGAGAATACCAAGAAATAAGCACAAAGGCAATATAATTATGAATTATGGAACAAAATTTACTATTGAAACTCACAATTAGAGAAACAAAATCGATAAAGCACACAGAGAGCCGTTTTTGTAGTGCTTATGTAGTTTTATTTATGTATTTATTTAAATTATTATTAAATTCTGCAATTTAATAATAATTTAACCTACTAAAATGTATTATCCGTTAAGGTCAAAAGAAGCCTAACCAAGAAAATAAATCATGATGCTTTTTTATTATTTTTATTTCATTTGAATTTATGATAGAACAAGCAGATGATCTTAAGTGGTTACCATTACCTATAACAAAGCATTGTCTTCTAGGTCACGTTCGTATGAGACGTGCTCTACAATCTATCTATGTATCTCTGCGTCTATCAACCTGAGGCAATAAGATGTTAAGTTTCATGTACTTGTAATTACACCAGCCCCTACAGCTTTCAAACTGGAACACGCTGCGCTGCTTAGTGGCAGAAATAGGCATGGTGGTAGTACTCCGGACGAGCCTTTCACTAAGAGCTCTACTACTATTAAAATGAGGAATGAGATATTAATATCTGCGTTTATTTCTAAGCAGCACGATAGATTGCATGCCACTTCAGGGTCATCAGCGGTTCTAATAAGGTCATAAATACCAGGTTTTTATGATAACTGACAAAAGACACGCACAAATTTCATTCTCATTGGTGCAAAAAGAAAAATCCGAAATTCGCACCACATTTTGTTCTATTTGCCATGAATCGAATGAAACAGTTTAAACCTGTCACGTGTTCATTCATAACCGCAACCGTGATACTAGAGTGAAGCGAAACGGTTAATGAATGAAAATTAAATTAATGACATAACGAGCTTGCTATTAAGTCTGCAACATTTTTGATCACATGTTGATACGACACACACACTTTTATTTTAACTTTTCACACTTTGTGCTAAGTCCTGAAAGTAATGTTGGTTAAATTGCAACAAAATTTACCAACCAAACTAAAACTAACACGAGAAAAACAATTAAAATGCTATGTTACTCCCAACGATGACAGAAAACAAATCTTTCAAATGTCTTGGCTTACAAGTTTATAAATAAATAAATAGATAAATTAATTCAAGATATTTTTACACAACATTATCTAGCCTCAAACTAAGCATGGCTTGTACTTTGGGAACCAGATGACTTATTAAATACTTTTTTTTTGTAAATACATACTTAGAATACAATATAACACCCAGACACAAGAACAAACATCTATGTTCATCACACAAATGTTTGTTCTTGGTGGGGATCGAACCCACCACCTACAGCACAGAAGGCAAGGCTACTACAAACTGAGCTGTGACGGCTGTCAAATAGCTATGGCTAAGATTTTGAAGTTTTCTCCACTCTCAAAGAATACCAGGGTGCCTACCATTCTACAAACAAAATTAAGCAACTATTAAATACTACTGCCAATAAATCCTACCTTGTTGCATTTACCAAAAAAAAAATTTATTCATTACAACACAAAAAATAGGTTACAACTTTAAGCTAAGTCTACAAGTATAAAGCTTAAAGATTAAATATTGTACTAAATTTCTCTAAACTTTTTAGCTTAAGTATAAATTATTGCTTAAACATTTTGTCTACTCTAACTTTAATAAAATTTCAGCAATGCTAAAGTTAGTATTATTGCTAAATTTTGTCGTTAATTTTATATCACAACTATTTCACTAAAATACACCTCTTAAAGTTATAATATTATTTCGTATAAACTCACAACAAGCAACAAAATAATGTTAATATAAATATATACAACTACATACTAGGTATAAGATTTAGGAGAGTTTTAAAGACATTTAGGATAAAATATTTTTTTGAATTTGGTACAACAAATACCTTGATTAAAGTTAACATGAACACCTAAAAAAGACTTTGTCTTGTAGCCACTACATAATATCTAAATATGATAACTAAATTTAAATTAAATACATAATAAATAAATTTATGTAAACATTTTTACATAATATTATCTAGCCCCAAACTAAGCATAGCTTATACTTTATGAACCAGATGACTGATAAAATACTTTTTTACTTTTTTTTCATAAATACATACATAATTAACTAATCATTTGAATTTCAAAGATCCAAATTAATGTCATTTTGTCAAATCTATATGCGAAGTTCTATTTATGGTTGTTCTTTGATTCTTTAGTACCTATAAGCACTTTAGAAATTACGCAATTTACTACTTTTAAAGTTGAAAAATAGGGATAGGAAAAATAGGGACTCAATGTTCGAAGTATCTTGTTTTAGAATAAAAAAAATACTAAAACTGTAATTAACCAAATATTTGTATTTATCAGTGACCACTTTTTTCAATCATGCCCTTATTTATGAGACACTGTTGTAGGTACCTGAGGTTTTAGATGGAGTAGGCTTGCCCAGCTCCAATACCATCCTCATAGCTTAGTTGGCCTTATCCACAGGAAAAATAATGTCAATACGTGCTTAGGTAACTAAGCCGTGGTTTTGTCACGATGTTTTTCTCCACCGTTTGAGAGCACTGAAATTGCGCACATATATTTTTGAATAGAAACAAAAGCTGTGCATGACTGAAAAAACAATATTTCTTAATATAAAAATAACAATTGCACTTCAAAAACACACTAAGCACAATATTATTTAAAAATAAATGAGTGCTACCTAAATTAAAATAGATATTTTTTCATGTTTAGTCTCTATAGAACCATTTTATACATACTTCGGACGTTTTTCAAGACCTGATAAACTTAAATTCAAAACGACTATACCAATAAACTGAACACTAGTATACATATTTCTACTCATCTAGCATTCTACTCACTTAAGGCTCAGCGCAAACTGTCCGACAGCGACGCGCGTCGCGTCCGTTTAACTACACAAACTGCGCGTTTCCCGCGTCTTTCCAACAACGGAAACAGCAAGGCAGCGCGCACATTAGCGTATTTTTAAACGCGTCTCGAAAGTCGCGATTAAAATACGCGTAGATAAGCGGGTTTAGTGCTGAATTGAAGTAGCCAATCCAGAAGAGGACGCCGACGACTATGTCTGGTGTTTTACAGGGATTTCCGCATACGTTGGTTATGACGTACCTGTAAAACATATAGTGTGTTATCATTATGATTATGATTACAAGACCTGTTTTCACTAACGTGACATCAAAGTGTTTCGAGATGATCCCTGTGGATATTACTAAATACATATTTTTTTACTTTTACAATGTTTTGACTTAAACTACCTACTTGGTAAAAAGCTTTTAAATATTCTGTTCTCTTTTTGTTCATCTACAACATGTAGTCATGTTTTTTCTCTGTGGAAAGCTTGTAATTAGTTTATGTAGTGATAATAATTTACAATTTTAAGTTAACGTAAATTTACTTTAAGTTTCTGAAAGATCTTGGTGTTGGCACAAAATTTACATATTTATTAGCAATTTTTGTAATGTTAAAAACCCTAACTCTCATTGCTTGAATTAAAAGGCGCACTAGCAAAGTCTCAGTAAATTTTTTCTTTAAACTTTTATCAAAAATTGTACCAAACTATAATTGTGTTGTAATTGTGTAGTAATTGTACGTACCAAAGAAAAAAAGGCAGCCAGCACAGTAAAAACGCGCCAACTATGATGCCCAGTGTGCGCGCAGCCTTATGCTCAGCTCTCCACGACTTCCCGGCAGCTCTGAGCGACGCACCTGTCACAAGAAAATTTACTGCGTGAAAATACTGTTACTAGTTTTGTTATATTTTAAGTTACACTGCGCGGCAAGCAGGAACACGCTCCACAATCGAGTTGTCGTTGCCACGCATACTACGCAGTATAATTCAAAATTTCAATGCTAAAATCATCGTTTTCTAACAGTGCCGCAGTTTATAATGTCGCGATATTGGTTCTTTGTGCGTGTACAGTGGGATATCCATTATTCATCGGGTACCTATAAAAAATCAGGCATTTTGTCATTGTGTAAATATTTATGTTAGTTCAGTTAGATTGGCACCACACTGGAGCTTCATTATTTACATTATTATTATTTTGTAATAGGATTATGAAAAAACGGTAGGAACCAAGCCGTAAGTTTCTTGTCGGTTCTTCTAGGCTTGGTCGCGAGGAACTGGCGCTTAGATTCATCTATATTTAAGACGTTTTAGGATGATCCTTGCGGATTTAACTTAATAAATGCTTTTTGACTTTGACTTTGTTTATGATGCACCAAATCGTGTAATTTTTAAAGTAGCTAAGCATCAAAAATACTATTTAAACTTAACGCTTAACTTTTACCCCAAACTAACCCATAAAACTCTGGCTAGGGTATTATTACCATTACGTTACGCAATACCTCGACCCGTCCGTTAAATCTCCAACTTTTATTTCTGAAGATACGTAGTCCGCATTTTCAGTAGAGATAAACCATTCTAAAATGCACGTCTTTCTATGGCATTTCTTGACTTTAACGACCAACAAATTACTTTAAAATAAAAATAACAAATAATGCTGGACAATCCACACAGCATCATCTAGCCCCAAGCAAAGCAGAGCTTGTGTTATGGGTACTAGATGACTGATATACTTAATACAAAACATTACATACATAGATATTTTTATTATACATAGAAAATACCTAGAACACCCGGAATAAATATTTAGATACAGATCGTACAAACATTTATCCTAAGGCGGGAATCAAACCTGCAACCTCCTGCGTCGCAGGCAGACATTCGCCCGCCGCGCCACATCGATTGTCAAGCACGGTAGATATCCCCTCCGATCTTTTAGTGCCAAGTACCTACTCAAGATTTTTCAAGGACGTCCAGATTATGCATTTAGTGTGTACCCACATTTTGCAGTAGTTAGTATTCCATACGTGACAGGTTGCAAGCCCATCACCACTGTTAGAATACTAACTGGTTTCCTCACGATGTTTTCCTATACTATACTATTTATTAATACTACATTAATAATATATTATAAAGAGGAAAGATTTGATTCTTTGTTTGTTTGTTTGCATAAAATAGGCTCCGAAACTACTGGACCGATTTGAAAAATTCTTCATCGTTGGGAAGCTACACTATCCCCTAGCAACATAGACTATTTATATTTTCAAAAAAATTTGGGATTCTTACTAAAACTCCAATAATGTAACCCAAGGTATAAAAATCGCTGCGAAAGCTATAAATTTTATAATTTTTGAAATTTATGCTAAATACCCGTGCAAAGCCGGGACGGGCACTAGTGTTTTATAATTATGTTAATGCAAACGTAAATGCTTTTAAAACATTTTTATTATTTTTTTCATTTATTTGACTAGTTTTACTTTTATTATTTTGTTTATTGGAAATAAACATTTTTTATTTAAGTATTTATTTATTTATATGAACAACCTCATGTTAAGCAGTTGATACAACTGTCTTATAACGGTTCCTGTTTTTCATGAGACCAAGGCTTTACAACAACCCCGTCCGAAATCCTAAGAGGATGATAATAATAAATCAGGAACATGATATCCTGAAGTGTGACGGGAATTTCAGGCTGAAATTATAACGTTATAAAGTTATAAGGAGTTTGTAGTGAACTTTGAAGTAATGCGTAGAGTTTTGAATATATTACCTGAGATCTCAATAGTTATTGGTACTTTCTACGCTCTAGGTTGCGAGTTTGATTCCTACCAAGGAATATTTCTGCGGTAACATACATCGGTGGTCTAGTGGGAATGACCCCGCCTTCTGATCCTAAAGTGTGGGTTCGAATTTTGTAGTGCACCAGTGTATGGCGTTGTATGGCACTTACCTAACGTGCGTGACCTACATGGCAATGCTTTGTTATATAGGTGATGGTTACCACTTAACATCAGGTGGGTCATATGCTTGTTCCAGCAGCATTAGCATAAAAAAAAAAAACAAAAATTTATATGCACAATACCAGTGCTCTAAAACGGTGAAGAAACACATTTTATTTTAACATATTAAAAAAAAATAGGGATCCTTTCTAAAATCCGTGTGAAACCGGGACGCGCTGCTAGTAATAAATAAAGTCAACCTTATCACCAACAATCTCTTACACAAGCGTATGAGTTAAACAAAGCGTCGTTTGGGGGAAAATAACTCCACAAAATGATTTAACTGAACCCTGCTTCGGAATAGGGGCATTATCTTAACGACGTCAGACTTCTGTGTTAAATTTTAACTGGTTAATTCTATTATAAAAGCAAGTAAGAGTATAGTAGTAGTATATTTTTTAGTGAATACAGCCTGGCGACAGACGGATAGATAGACAGACAGCAGTCTTAGTTATAGGATCCCGTTTTACCCTTTGAGTACGGGACTCTAAAAATTATATAAAGTGATTAATGAAAAGACGGCATCACAAAGTTGGTGGATGAAAGAACTATATGGAAAAACCATATCCAGTAGTAAAAGGTCCATAGGTTAATGATAATGATGTGGTTTCACTGAACAAATACCCTTTGACTTTGACTAATATCCTCATGTATATTTAATAAAGGTTACACTATCAATACCGAAGCCGTTAAACCACCCTCTAAACGTTATTGATTATAAGATATAACTCTATACAAAGGATCTTCGTAGTAATTTAATATCTGTCAGTTAGTCACCAAATTTTCAAAGTTTCTACGTGATAGGATCCGAAGTAATGAAAATTCATTGAAGAACCATTGACAACGAGGAAACAGTAAGTTTAAGAGGCAATAAGATCACTTCTGAATACTCTAGGAACGTGTAAAGTTAACTTAAAAGTCTTATAGAATACCTACCATTTGAGTGACAGTGTTTTTTTTTTATTCGTCTTTTTGGTGGAACAAGCCTGATGTTAAGTGGTTACCATCACTTATAACAAATTATTACCTCGTAGGTCACCTTAAGAACGTGCCCTACGATGCACTACTGAGCGTCCATCTACCTGAGGTATACAGGTGTTAAGCCTAATATGCATGTAATTTCACCAGCACCCTTTAAATTAAACCAACACACAACAAGCTGCGTGGCAAGTTTTTGTAAAAGTAATCAACTTCTGATAGCGACTAAGGAAAGTAGGGTATTTTAAGGGCACCAGCAAGAATACTAAAGTATCAGGGCTTGATATGGCTTACCTTGTGAATTGAGCTCTGTAGCAGCCTTCGCCAGATCTCTCGTAGCCACAGCTGAAGAGCAACTTGGTCTCCATCCATACGGAGGCTGACCACTCGAAGATCTCTCTCTTTTATGCGACCCTCCCGAGAAGTACCCAGAGGATGTCGTATCACAGCTCACTCTCTCAATCCCCGATCTCCTTGGAGAAGCTTCTTTACTCGTGCAAATGTCTCCTAAAGTCATAGCTTCTGGACCGAACTCTGTCTCCTCAGGACCCACCTCTGTAAAAGTGCTATAGTTTGGGCTGATATCTGACGGTCTTCTATCAGGGTGAAGGTAGTGAGAATGGTGAGCAGAGTGTGACGTGTGCTTTATATGGACAGAATTCAGGAGAATATTGGACGA
Source organism: Electrophaes corylata (assembly GCA_947095575.1). NCBI lineage: Eukaryota > Metazoa > Arthropoda > Insecta > Lepidoptera > Geometridae > Electrophaes > Electrophaes corylata. The sequence continues at coordinate 7,012,632 of OX352722.1, read as the reverse complement.
AGTTCGCGTCAAGGCTTCCCGTTGCCGGATCGCTTCTCTAAATATCTTACAGTACATTGATATCATGACTAGACTTGGGATCCAGAAGGAAACGCTCGAAGAGATGATTGCATAGACCATATTGACTTGAAAACTGCAGGCATCTGGGTGGTCACGTCTGAACTGCCTGTGGGCTTCTGTAGTATACCAGTCCATGAAAATTGGTACGAAAGATATGAAAGCTGGCCAAAGCCAAACGTTTGCCAGCATAAAGCAGACTGTTCGATGCGTCATCGTCACTGGATACTCCAAAGGTCTGACGATAGCATAGTATCTATCGACTGATATACAACACAAGTGGAGTATTGAAGCACTGGAGAAGTAAACGTCTAAGGAGTTAAAGATATCGCAGACAAGAGGTCCGAACAGCCAAGCGTCAGTCAGCTCAGAACTAGCGTTGAAGGTCATAGCACATAACGCCACCAGCATATCAGCAACGGCTAAGCTGACTACGTAATAGTTGGTGAGGACTCGAAGTTTTCGATGTCTGTGGACTGAGATAATGACGAGAGCGTTGCCAAAGAGAGCTCCAAGGATGATCGTGGAGAAAACCAAGCCTGTAAAGAAAAAATATTTTGATTTTCTGAATATTTACCTTAATTTAAGCCTTTTAATACATAAGGGCTTGATTTATGAGAAAACATGACGGATCATGTGAATAACCTGGTATTTTGTGACTACCTTTATTTTAGGCAATTGGCTGATGGAATAAGCAGATGACCCATCTGGTATTTAGTGGTTACCATCACCATAACAAAGAATTGCTTTGGAGGTCACGTTCGTACGGAACGTGCCCACAATACACTGCTCTGCATTCATCAACATAAGCCATACAGGTGTTAAGTCTCATGTGCCTGTAAACATTCTTCCATCCGGAATATACTGCGTTGCTTGGTGGCAGTAATAGACATAGTGGTAGTACTTCCCCGGACGAGTTGTTCACTAAGAAGAACTATTACTACTTTGTATGGCACCTGCAGCTGATATTTTCCTTACATTCACAGTGTGAGTTCCATAGAAAAAGTAGTTTATGAGTATTTTAACTTCCGAAGGTATAGGTAGTTAGTAGTTAGTTAGTAGCTTATTTCTTTTGACAAAAAGTTCTAATTGACAACTAATAAAGCTAGTATTTTTGATAGAAACGGGATATTTACCATGATTTTTGAGTTTGATTGTTTCCCGAAACGAGTGCGAAAGAGGGTAGATCGTTTTGTCTGCCAATAACATTAGACCCACTTGCCACAGACTTCAGTTCGACCCGTGATCATGGCGCATGCAACTGTGCCGAAATATCGGGAAACAATCAAACTCAAAAATCATGGTAAATATCCCGTTTCTATCCAAACTATTGATCAAAACCATGATAGTTTAAAAAGTTATATAATAAAGCTCATCAGCTCAATTCCATGGAACGCAGTATTCTCGGCTTCAAGCGCATAGACCGAGTGCGTAATTCCATACTGCGTTCCTTAACTGGGATAAGCGATGTAGGAGACAAAGCTGCCAGGCTTAAATGGGATTGGGCGGGGCACGTTAGCCGGATGCCTCCCGATAGGTGGGCGAACACCTGCACTCCTTGGGTTCCTGACGGACGGCGACCTAGGGGTCGCCCAAGAAAGCGTTGGAGAGACGACCTAGACGCCTTTGAAAGGACGTGGTGGGAGAAAGCTCGGAACAGAGAGAATTGGAAGTCTTTGGGGGAGGCCTTTGCCCAGCAGTGGGACGGGATAGGCTAGGAAAAAAAAAAAAAAATATAATAATAAAGCTAGTGTTTTTAAACCTTTGAGTACAAGCGTGAGGGTATGCTGCCAGGTGTGGTCGGGCGCGGCCGGCGCCAGCGTGGAGTGAAGCTCGTGCAGGAACGCTGGCTCCGTACCGCGCCCTCGCGTCTCTACCTCGCTTCGGAAACCACCATCTGTAGACCAAACACATCACATGAGCACCATGTCGTACACATATTATAGCAGTCCTTAAGACTCGTTAAGGGAAAAACTTGGTAGTACTGACGTGCCTATTTGTGCCACCAGCTTGCTGTGTTCTGGTTTAGAGCATGTTATTTTATGCTAGTTTTGGTGGAAAAAGCATATGGCACACCTGATGTTAAGTGGTAACCATCACCTATATCAAAGCATTGCCTTGTAGGTCACGCCACCAACCTGAGGCATACAGGTGTTAAGACATTGTCTGTAATTTGACCGGGCCCCCACCCTTCGGTTTTAAGGTAGTCAGTGTATAGCCAGTGGATATCTTAGAAACTATAAACGAAGTTTCGTATTGTAAAACTCAGTCAAGGTTCCTCATTCAAGTTGACGCTGTCGGCAGACATGGCAATGCCACGCAATGTAATTCAAAACGATAATACGAAACTTTTACTCAATACATTGTTTTCACATGTTAACCCCTTAACTTGGCCTTTATGCGCCTTACACTCGAGATTCTTTAAGCCTAAGAGGGATAGTCAGATGTACGTCCAAATATAACGTTTGGTACCTAGTTGATATTCCATATGTGACATGTTGCAAACCCATCACCGCTACTAGAATACTAATTTTTCAACAAAAAGTATGTTTTTATAAGGGCCGAATAGGGCGTTCAGGAATGTGGAGGTGTTGGGTTAAAATATTGTTCTTATGTGTAAGTAGGGCTTACATAGACCCTGAAAAGGGTATAGCAACCTGAAACCAGGCCAAGGTTAAAAAGTGGGTAGGTAGTATACATGTAATATTTTAAAATAGTATAGGATTTGTGATTTTGCGTGACATTCCGTGTGCATTTCTCCAGCTTCCTCATATGGAAAATGCAGATTTTAAAAATGCCAATATTTAGTGCATATTTAGTACCATCATAGATTACAACCATAATTTAGGTGCCAAAAAAACAACGACGCTACAAGCCTTTGAAGGTGTGTTAGGCTTTTAGCAACGTGTAAGCTGGGGAAACGTTAGGCTATCTTTTAAGTACTGCTTTTATCGTTTTTAAGAGCAGACCTACTAGAAGGCTGTCTGTTTATTCCATCAGCAAATAGTAAAAACACCCCGCTCCCGATTAACCGTTCACTACAACTTACTAACAATTGTAATAAAAGCTTCCGAAACTGACACTTAAGTCTTAGAATGGCTTAATAATCGCTATATAGCCATCATTACACTAAACCTTATTTAACCAAACTGTTACTGCATCTAATAGGCCAACTTAAATCCAATGAGAGACATTAGGAGCCTAGATTCGGGTTATACAAGCCAATCCATAATTTCCTAAAAATCAACGAACGCTAAATGATGTCCGTAATTAGTTTCAGTGTATTTATTGTATTTTTTCCGTTCAAAAAATTTATATGCGTAAGGCTCTCAAACGGAGAAGAAAATCATCGTAAGGAAACCAGTTAGTATTCTAGCAGCGGCGATAGGCTTACAATCCGTCACATCTGGACATACCTTTGACTGCCCTCCTTAGACATCCTCGAAGACTACGTGCGGAGCTCTAAGCCACCGATTTTCTCACGATGTTTTCCTCTATTAAGTAAATAGGTAACCTAGCATAAGCCGGGGAGTGTTCCAATCATATGTCGAATGGCATGCCAAATAGGCCTTCACTTAGCTTAAATACTGCCTAAGTGCAGGTTGTACCTGTTGGATTTCAGAAATGATCGTAATATTAGACGTTTTACCATAAAAATAGAAATCCCATGATATTTATATGATAAAAGATTATGCAACCAAGATGCGGAAATTTAGGTTTACTTTAGCGACGTCATTATGTCGGTTACTGCTTTTTAAGAACGAAAGGTAAATTTTAATCTTATCTTATCTGTAATGTACGAAAATTTCGTAAAAGTTTAGCTTTAATCATTACCGGTGCTTTGAAATGTTTAGCATTGTCCCATTCTATTCCATTCATTTGACGACCGATGTGGCGCGGCGGGCAAAAGTCCGCCTGCGACGCAAGAGGTTGCGGGTTCGATTCCCGCCTTGGGATAAATGTTTGTACAATCTGCAAATATTTATTCCAGGTATTCTGGGTATTTTCTATGTATAATAAAAAATATCTATGTATTTAATGTATTGTATTAAGTATATCAGTCATCTAGTACCCATAACACAAGCTCTGCTCAGCTTGGGGCTAGATGATGCTGTGTTGATTGTCCAGAATTATTATAATTATTCCATTTTTTGTCTTATAGACTAACTAGCTGACCCGTGCCCACTTCGTTGGGCGGTAAACATTTTTACTTACAAATCTTAACTGAAGTAGTACTCGATGTCGCCAACAGATGGCGTTATCATCATCTTCCTGCCCTTATCCCACTTTATGTGGGGTCGGCACAACATGTTCTTTTCTTCCACTCCCCTCTATCAGCCGTCATATCTGTACTCACTCCTTTCTTATCCATGTCATCTTTCACACAATTCATCCATCTTTTCTTTGGTCTACCTCTACCCACATATCCATCAACATTGATGTTCATCGCTCTCAAGGTTAAATGACTTTCATCCCTCCTCATGACATGCCCATACCACGCTACCCTATTGCTCCTCAATTTTTCCGTCACTGGCGCTACTTTCAAACTACCCCTGATATACTCATTTCGTATCTTGTCCATTCTAGTAACTCCACATATCCATCTCAACATTCGCATCTCTGCCGCAAGTACCCTTCTTTCATTAGTCCCTTTAGTTGTCCAACACTCAGATCCATACAATACGACAGGTCTAATGATCATTTTGTAAACTTTCCCCCTAAGTTTAAGGGGCATTTTCGGATCACACGTGGTTCCTGAGACCTGTCGCCATTTCATCCATCCCGCATTTATTCTATTCTTTACGTCTCGGCCAATATCGCCGTCGCTCTGTATCAATGAGCCGAGGTACCGAAATCGGAACAAACTGGTGTATCCCTAATACACCATCTAAGGCTATTGGGATAAAATTGGATGGACCACCGAAGTCACAAAACAGATGCTCTGTTTTGGTTCTACTGATCTTCAGTCCGACACTCTCCAATTTATCCCACCATTTTCCTAGTCTGCTCTGGACCTCAAGCGCATCTTCTCCAACCAGAACAATGTCATCGGCAAACAGCATGCACCAGGGTGCTTCTTCCTGTATGTCTGATGTCAGAGCATCCATCACCAGGAAAAACAAATAAGGGCTCAAAGCCGACCCCTGATGCAAGCCTACACCCACATTGAACTTGGCGGTAACTCCGGCCTCAGACCGGACGTGAGTACTCGCTCGATCGTACATAGCTCGAATGAGCTGTATGTACTTCTCAGGCACTCCCTTAACTTTCATACTCCACCACAGAACCTCTCGGGGTACTCTATCATACGCCTTCTCAAGATCTATAAACACCATATGCAAATTTTTGTGTACTCGTCTGTGTTTCTCACAAAGTTGACGAAGCGCAAAGATGGCATCCATAGTCCCGCGCCCAGGCATGAATCCAAACTGGTTCTGTGATACCCCACTTTCTTCTCTCATCCGTCGCGCTACAACCTTTTCCCAAATTTTCATACTGTGTGACATGAGCTTTATTCCTCTATAGTTGTTACAATCCTGTACATCACCCTTGTTTTTGAAGATGGGCACCAGCGAGCTGTGGCACCATTCGTTAAAGAATAAAGCTAGCCACTTCCATCCATCCGCCAACAGATGGCGTTAATACGGCATAAAACGGCCGTTCGCAGTTTCGCCCGCGTGTCAGTTTTTTCCCGTTCACGTTATTTTTTCGGGATAAAAAGTAGCCTAAGTTACTCCTTGTTACATCAGCTATCTGCCAGTGAAAGTCCCGTCGAAATCGGTCCAGCCGTTCCAGAGATTACCCGGAACAAACAGACAGACAGACAGACAAAAATTAAAAAAAAATGCTATTTTGGTATATGTATCGCATATACATTCATATGCATGTAGTAAAAAGCGGTTATTTTAATATTACATACAGACACTTCAATTTTATTTATTTTTATAGATTATTTTGTCACAATAAACACTGCACAAAATACTATATAGGTACGAATTTGTTTCGTGTATCAATTGACAAAAGCAAACTGCAAACATTAGAGTAGGTAACCGAAAATCCAAGAAAAAAAAACACTGACATTGACAGTTTGTTGTTGTTTCAACTTTTTTTAAATTTGATATGACTTGGAGTTAAATCCTTCAAGCCGTATTTAAAATAAGGATATGAAATAATAAAAACTTAAAATAATAAAACACTTTTGGTAACGCTGGTTTTGTTTGACTATTGTAATGACTTGAAAACTAATGCATTTTAAAGTAAAACAAATGAAATAATATCGCGAAGCCGACCAAATTGAACTATTCGATTTCGTTTTCTTTTTTTTTGTTTATCTGTGCTCCAACGCACACTGTTTTGATAGATATGATTGAATTTGAACTTTGTGCAGAGGTAATAAAGTGCAAATTGACTCTTTGACGTTAGGAACATACCTACATTGTTTAAACAACAGTGGGTGCTTGTAATTCAATATGAACTTTATGTAATAGCAATAAAGCTCGTTTTAGTTAGAAAACGTTTGTATGGGAAAAAGAAAAGGGCTGTTTTTAGGGGTTTTCCGGCAATTATTCGAATTTTTCTTGCCGTAAAAACCATCTTTGAACTTCAACAAACATTTTAAAAAAAGAATTGGCCAAATTGGTTCAGGCGTTGTTGAGTTATGCGTTCACGAACATTTTGCGATTCATTTTTATATTATAGATGTCAATCGGAATATTATTATACAATTTAATAGACACAGAAACAAAATTTTTTTTGTTTTTGCTAGTCTAACAGCTGGCACCGCTATATTTTTCTTATGTCTTGTGTTGTAACAATGAGTGTTCTCTTTTAATGTCATATGACTTAAATTTTCCCTAATGTATACAATATTTTGGTATATAAATTCACAGGTCATGGTCATAATACTTAACTCTCTAAATTTATCTCTACAAGAATCCATTTTTGTCATACCTAGAATATACCTTATGCAGCGTTTCTGAAGTATAAATATCCTATTTGAGTCAGCTGCTGTACCCCAGAACATTACCCCATAGGTCATCAAGGAATGAAAGTAAGCAAAATATACATCTCTTGCTGCTTTAATACCCCCTAGTTCCTTAATTTTTTTGATAGCATATGTTGCTGAACTCAATTTTTTTGTTAACTCTTCAATATGAACAGACCATGTCAACTTAGAGTCTAACCAGACTCCTAAAAACTTAAATAAAAAGTCCTTCAATAAAAAATCTCCTGTCTCTTGAAATAATGATTCCATTTATTAAATGCCACTTAGTTTTGCTTTAATGTATTGTTCAGCCATCTTTATGGCACTTGTAATTGGTCTAGTTGTCTCGTAGTTTATCCTGGCTTCCAATTACATGAAACATTTCTTGGAGACGTGATCTGACTATTTGCTATTGCAAATTGGAATGCAACTATTCTTATAAACAGTGAGTTTTAGTTAGTTTTTATAGTGCTTACCTGCATCTTCCTGGAAACGTAAGTAGGAAGCTTATGTCCAGCAGTGGACTTCTACAAGCTGTTGACAATAATTTAATAGAGTGAAAATAGTGCAGTATCCTTAAAGTAATATCCAAGTTCACTGTTACCATAGTAAGTTAGTAAAATAACGTAGGTAAAATAAAATTAACTTTGAGCTAAAATAGTTTTCATAGACGTTGTCTAGCCATTGAAAGTATAAATAATCAAAAGTTCCAGATATTTATTTGAAAAAACTCTTTGATATAAAAATAATAATATGCCAGACAGGCATTGATAGCCTCACAGATCTTAAAGGCATCGCACACAGTGAAATATACAATGCTATAGTTAGAACTAAATATACCTTATCTATATCTATAATAAGAATCTTTGTCCAGACTGACTGACTGGGATATAGACAACGCAAAGCCTAAACCACTGGTCGTAGAGATTTGAAATTTTCAGAGTATATTTGTCTTTGTGCATAGAGGCGTAACTAAGAAAGAAATTCCCGAAATTCAACCTCTGAACATGTACAGCGGGGGTTGAAGTTTGTATGAAAATAGCTTTAGCACTATTATGGCCCACCTGACGTTAAGTAATTTATTTATTTACTTTAATTAAAACGGTGTTACACCAATTACAGTAATTAAAGATAGGTCAAAATAGGTATATACATACACCAACCACCACCTACCACAAACCATCACCTATAACAAAGCAATGCCTTGTATGTCACGCACGTTAGTTACGTGCTTTACGATGCACTACCCTGCGACATGTGCCTGTAATTTCACCGGAACCCACACCTTTCCAACCAGGACACAGCGAGTATCATTTCTTGACGGCAGAAATAGGTACGGTGGTAGTACTTCCACGAACAAGCCCTTTCATAAAGAGCTTTACTACTACTATAGGAAAGATCTACATCGCAAACATAATTATATAGTATATCTTAATCGTGTGTGCCACCTTTTCATTACAATGAAACATTGACGTGACAAAATATCACAAACGTATTTTTCTGTTTCAATAAAATATTTTATACAATAAAAATATGTTTTCTAAGAAATATTTCGCGCAAATGAAAAAGTATTGACGTTTTTGCGCTCTTGCTTGTATTGAAAAGATGGTACCTCAGACATTTGGGTTTGATTTAATGTTATGAGAAATTGTATAGTACAGTCAACATCAAAAATCGGTGGTTTAAAGATTTGGATGTTTGTGTTCCGCTCTAACTATAATATTGATTTGGATGAAACTCGAAATAAAAACAGTTTGTAACCTGGATTGACATATAGGCTACTTTTTACTTTGAAAAATTAACAGTAACAGAATTAAATAATAAAAAACTGTCCAAGTGCGAGTCAAACTTGCGCACAAAGGGTTCAGTCCAACTTCCAACTTTAGTGCTCGACAGCTACCTATGACTGTTTTAGATTTTTTTGTATTAGACGACAATAATGTCGTATTATGAACTTTCAGCAACGGATTCTAGATTTGTACGAAGATACCCTCGTATGCTTTGTTCGGGTATGTTCAAGCCTGTTTGAGCCTGTTCGAGTTTCATAATACAGTAAGTTTGAATTTCAAACGCATCAAAATAATTATAGTAGTTGGAAACCTCCGTACCGTGACCCACCTAGTACATGATATTTGAGTGCTTACCTATCGGTCGAACAACGAATTTGACGGTAGCCCCTTTGACTCTCTCTTTGAGAGAAGTTTAATACGTAAGTTTATAAATAAATAAATAATTAATGCTGGACAATCCACACAGCATCATCTAGCCCCAAGCTTAGCAGAGCTTATGTTATGGGTACTAGATGATTGATATACTTAAAACATTACTTAATATATGACATATATAGATATTTTTTATTATGCATAGAAAATACCCAGAACACCCGGAATAAATATTTGCAGATCGTACAAGCATTTATCTCAAGGCGGGAATCAAACCCGTAACCTCCTGCGTCGCATCTCGGGCGCCGCGCCACATTGGTCGCCTAAGTTTGGAAGTTTTTAGTTGGTTGGAAGTACCTATGTCTTACTTAGACTGATGACGGTAATTATAAACGAATTTCTGAAAATATTTCAACAAGTTTCAATACAGCTTACAGTTTGAGAACAATGTTTAAATATGTCAAACCTATCACTAAAACCGACAACTTGGCCTGCCTTTGATAGCATGAACTAAGTAACAATTTTACTTTAAACTTTGGAAATTAAATTAAGGCAAAACCACACCAACCACTAAACCCAGTAGCTTATGTTAAAAGTTATAGGTAGAATATTGTTTTTGTAGATCTACCCTTTTGCATACTTTTGAGCTGGTTCATGCTAACTTAAGTTACATTTATATATTGTTTAAACTTCCTACTAATATTATAAACGCGAAAGTTTGTAAGTATGGATGGATGGATGTTTGTTACTCTTTCACGCTCTAACCAGTGGACCGATTTGGATGAAATTTGGAATAAACATAGATTATAACTTAGATTAACACATAGGCTACTTTTAATCCCGAAAAAATATCAGGAACGGGAAAAAACTGCCACGCGGGCGAAGCTGCGAGCGGCCGCTAGTAGCTAATAAGTATTGAGAGCACCGGTGTTCTAGTAGGAGGGACTCCACCTTCTGATTCTGGAATCGTGGGTTCCAATACCAAAAAAATTCTCTGTTTGAAAAGTATGTGCCCAATGTCAGTGCTCAAAATCGGTGAAGTTAAAATATATTCATTGTCATATTTTATGTTTGGGAATCAAACCCATAACCTGCAGATGGTAGAGACCAAATGGTCTATCAAGGTTGGCAAATTATTTTTAACTGGAATACAAATTCACAGGCTTAACTTTATAGCAATGAAATTTATTGCTCGTACTTTAAGGCATCGGAGATAAGCTTGCCAGATCTGTATCATATCCTCCGGTTGATAAACTCATTACTGAAGTGGCGCATAGGTGGGCCGTTGCGGACGCTGATTTCTGGCAGAGTTCCAACGAACAAGGCAGGAGATTTTATTAGGACCCTGATTATTTAGTAGTTGAACTTTTAGTGAAGAATTCGGGGAATTAATTTAACCATACCTGACGCTAAGTAGCTTACTGTGTTTGGGTTTGCAGGGTGTGCGTGTCGATGACATTACAGGTACATGAGGTTTAACAACCAAATAGAAGAACCAAGGTCACCGACATAGCTCTTAGAATCAGCAAGTTGAAGTGGCAGTGGGTAGACCATATAACTCGTAGAACCGACAACCGTTGGGGAAAGGTTCTCGAATAGCGACCACGAACCGGAAGACGAAGCGTAGGACGTCCTACTACATGTTGAACTGACGACATTGTTAGGACCGCGGGAAGTCGATGGATGGAAAGGGCTCAGAATCGTTCTTCCTGGAAACGTGTGGGGGAGGCCTATGTCCAGCAGTGGACTTCTACAGGCTAATGATGATGATGATGATGTTGATGATGAAGTTTAAGCATCGTAAAGCATGCTCTTAACAAACGTGACCAGACAATAGTTTGCTATAAGAGGCCATCTGCTGGTTCTATCAGAAAGTCGTAATAAAAAAAACTGGCCAAGTACGAGTATACGAGTATCTATAATAAAACGGCAAAAAAAACACGTTTGGTTTATGAGAGCCCTCTTAAATATTTATTATATTCTGTTTTTAGTAATTGTTGTTATAGTAGCATCATAAATTCATCATCTGTGAAAATTTCAACTCTCTAACTATCACGGTTCATTAGATACAGCCTGGTGACAGAGACATACATAGCTGAGTCTTAGTAATAGGGTCCCGTTTTACTATTGGGTACGGAACCCTAAAAACACCCTCAAACTTGTTACTATACTATAATACTGTTTCTAATCGGGTAACATTGACAGTGTATCAAGCCTATAATTTTATTCACCCTTCAATATAAAAACCTTGATAGTTGATGCTAGCCTTGAGTAAGTCAATCAATACATGGAGTGCTTTAGAACCTCCGAATAGATATAGATAGATAGATAGAAAACACTTTATTGCACACCACATATTATGAATTTACATATAACACACAAAAAAAATACAAAAATAACACAGTGGAATACAATGGGCGGTCTTATCGCTCAAAGCAATCTCTTCCAGATATAAGTGGATATAGACACGTCTACTGCATGCTATTTCTTTTGAAGTAGTACTATTACTGGCACTTTGAACACAGAGGCCTGCAGATCTACTCTTAGAAACTATAAACGAAGTTTCGTATTGTTGTTTTGTAATACACTGCGGGGCAAGTCGGTAGCCGACAAAAGTCAAGATGACGCTGCCTGACATGCCGCGTAGTGTAACTCAAAACGGCGTGTAAGTAGTACTTCCCCGGACGAGCCCTTCACAAATAATAATAAAAATTACAGTTATAATAATGCTGGACAATCCACACAGTATCATCTAGCCTCAAGCTAAGCAAAGCTTGTGTTATGGGTACTAGATGACTGATATACTTGACACAATACATTACACACATACGTATTTTTTATTATACATAGAAAATACCCAGAACACCCGAAATAAATATTTGCACAAACATTTATCGTACAAACATTTATCCCAAGGTGGGACTCGAACCCGCAACCTCCTGTGTCACAGGCAACCATTCGCCCGCCGCGCCACATCGGTCGTCAAATTTGTTTATTTATAGTGCTTACCTTTGTACAGTATTGTCCCACTGTAGGGCAAAGGCCTCCCCACAAACATTATTAGATAGATATTTTTTTATTATACATAAAAAGTACCCAGAACACCCGAAATAAATATTTGCAGATCGTACAAACATTTATCCCAAGGCGGGAATAAAACCCGTTACCTCCTGCGTCGCAGGCGGACATTCGCCCGCCGCGCCACATTGGTCGTCAAATAACAGATATATCTTAGACTTACTAACATAAAATAAAACGAATCTAGTTTGCAAGGACTAGACAATTTACGAACTATTGTTGTAACGATTGCAATCTATTCCAAATCTTATTACAATGGAATTACGGAGTTCATTTGACTAAACGACCAATGTGGCGCGGCGGGCGAATGTTCGCCTGCGACGCAGAAGTTGCGGGTTCGATTCCCGCCTTGGGATAAATGTTTGTACGATCTACAAATATTTATTCCGGGTATTCTGGGTATTTTCTATGTATAATAAAAAATATCTATGTGTGTAATATAATATTGTATTAAGTACTTATATCAGTCATCTAGTACCCATAACACAAGCTCTGCTTAGCTTGGGGCTAGATGATGATGTGTGAATTGTCCAGCATTATATTATATTATATTAAACACTTCTGAACATAAAAGTCTGTCCAACTTTTGTGATCAAAAGTTTTTATTTTCAGCACTTTGAACGTCACTTAGTACCAAAGAGATTTGAGGAAATATAAACCGTGCCTGGAGATTAAAGTTGCAATGTTGCTACTGTTTTTCTCTCTTTTCAAACGTTTCTTTATGTATGGTCTATAAGTGAGCCTTTTGTCAAATTATTAAATAAATAAATAAATAAATAATGCTGGACAACTCACACAGCATCATCTAGCCCCAAGCTAAGCAGAGCTTGTGTTATGGGTGCTAGATGACTGATATACTTAATACAAAACTATTTTACATAAATAGATATTTTTTTATACATAGAAAATACCCAGAACACCCGGAATAAATATTTGCAGATCGTACAAACATTTATCCCAAGGCGGGAATCGAACCCGCAACCTCTGCGTCGCAGGCGGACATTCGCCCGCCGCGCCACATCGGTCGTCAATTTATTTTTAATCGTTAATTATTGCATTAATTATTAATTAATTATTAATTTGTTAATTATTGTTAATTATTATTAGTTTTTTATTATTATTATTATTATTATTATTTATTTTGAATATTATTTTCTTTTATCTAATTTATATAATCTAATATTTAACCTATCTACCTTATATCTACATATTTTATAATAACTTTTTCTACCTATAGTAAACTGCGGGGCTTTACTATAGGAAGAAAACAAAATTTAAATCACTGACCGCAGGATAATATAATAATAATTTATATAATTATGTTTTTAAGTATTTGGATTAAGTTATGGATTTAATTTAATTTATTTATAATTGTCTTTTATTTTTATAGAATAATAGTTTGCACTGTAATTGAGGTGGCATTTACCGTTAGTGCTACTAACAAATGCTCGTAGAAAATTGGAACCAGTTATTGGTAATTTATTCGTTTTTATAGTGCAGATAATCACAAAGTAATTGAGGTGACATTTACCGTTAGTGCTACTAACAAATGCTCGTAGAAAATTGGAACCAGTTATTGGTAATTTATTAGTTTTTATAGTGCAGATAATCACAAAGTAATTGAGGTGACATTTACCGTTAGTGCTACTAACAAATGCTCGTAGAAAATTGGAACCAGTTATTGGTAATTTATTCGTTTTTATAGTGCAGATAATCACAAAGTAATTGAGGTGACATTTACCGTTAGTGCTACTAACAAATGCTCGTAGAAAATTGGAACCAGTTATTGGTAATTTATTCGTTTTTATAGTGCAGATAATCACAAAGGTTTTTATTTATCCAAGTTTTGGCCTCGAGAGTGGGTAGTAAAATAAATACAAGCAAATATCCTTAAAACGATGGCTTCGATAGGTTTGCAACCTGTCACGTATGGAATACCAACTACTGCAAAATGTGGGAATGTAGTATTTGGACCTACCTCTGACTACCTTAGACATCCTCAAAGAATCTCGAGTGTATATTTGGTACTAAGAGAACTGACGAGTACCCGTCGTAACACTATTTCATTTTTCATTTTATCATACTTAGAATATTACCCGCCTTTGTGCAGTCGGGTAAAAGGCAAACCCAATCGCTTTAACAAATCAAGCCACTTGTTTCCTTACTTAATTAACTAATGAATAGACGCCATTAGTTTCTTTTGAATAGATCTCAATGAAGAAAATCACCATTCTGATGAAATCGCGAACTTCCTTTGATATTTATTTAGATGTTTAGTAAGTAGACCTTCATCACGATCACTGTAGTATACAACGATTTCATTAGAAATTAAATAATAAATATTTGTAGATTTACACAACATAATTTAACCCCAAACTAAGCATAACTTGTACAATGGGAACCAGATGGCTGATATAATACTTTAATATGCTTTTTCTGTATGTAATAATAATAATAGTAATACTGGACAATCCACACAGCATCATCCAGCATCACACAGCAATGCTTCATTATGTGCAATGATAACCACTTAACATCAGGTAGGCTATCTGCTTAATCCATCGGCAAAACACAAAAAGTTTGTCCAAGTTAATTAAAAAGTATCTTGTTTCGCTCATTCAATCCATTAATTTACTTCTATTTCCATTTTTATCCAACATTTTTATTTTCAATTAAAAAATATCTTACTTCGCTCATTCAATCAATTAATTTCCTATTTCCATTTTTACCCAACATTTTTATTTTCACTACAAACTAAAAATGTATCCATAATCAGATGCATGCATCAATGCCTATATAAAAACAGTTGACCGTGGCAGTGGGTATTACCCAACACGCTATACACGCCCTTGGCCACAACCTTGATTAGTTGCCGTTATGAAAGCCTTCTATCGTTAGATTGGATTGTTCAGGGCTGAAAGTTCCGGGTACCAATCTTGATAACATAATGTGTAGTTTCATGATGACTGAAAGATAAACAAAGAACTTATTTGTATGGTTCAAAATATATTGACTCAGTTAGTAGGTTCGATCCCCACTAAGAACAAACATTTGTGTGATGAAAATAGATGTTTGGTTTATGTTTGGGTATTGTATTCTAAGTATGTTTTTACAAAAAAAAAGTATGTAAGTATTCTACCAGTTATCTGGTTTTTATAGTACAAGCTAAGGGGCTAATAAAATAAATAAATAACACCACAGCTTTAATTCCAAAGCACGGTAGATATCCCCTCCGATCTTTGAGTACCAAGTAAGTACCGAGAGAATTCGAGATTCTTCAAGGATGTCTATGGGGGTAGTTAAATGTATGTCAGTATTTTTTTTTTATCATTTATAGACAGTCCTTTATATTTATTTATTTTTCTTATTTATTTATAAAGCCACTTTAGCTAAATCAATTGTAAATTATAGTTCCCCTTAATGGGTTTTAGTAATGGCTAACAAAAACAGTTTCACAGATGTGAGGATTGTCCAGCATTATTATTACTATTAGTTTTCTTTGTCTATGTCTAATGGGGGTAGTCAGAGGTACGTTCAACTATTTGGTACATACAGATTGAACTTCTTGATGGTTGTAAGTGCCAGAATAAAGTACATATTGTTACAACAACTTGATGTCTGTAATTACTAATGTAATTTTGTCACTAGTAGCCGCCTTAATGACGTTATCATTTTCAATTGGAATCTACAATGTTCAAACACATTACTTAAATAGATATACTTAAGTGCATAAGTTGAGCCTTAATCTTGTTTCAACGACTTTAATCTAGCTTAAGATATAGCCTTCGAAACAAACAAAGCAGTAACCCTTCTAATCTGGGGGTTTACTCTGCAAAATTGTTAGTAATTATGTTTTTTATCTGTGCAATTCAATCTGCAATTGTTTTGAAATTAATTTATTATTTTATATTGTATCTATATCTAAAACAATTATAAAAATCTTTGTCCTGACTGATTGACTGGGATATACAATGCATAGCCTAAACCACTGGTCGTAGATACTTTAAATTTTTAGTGTATATTTGTCTTGGTGCGTAGAGGTGTATAAATAAATAACTAAATAATAAATAAATAATGCCGGACGACCCACACAGCATCATCTAGCCCCAAGCTAAGCAGAGCTTGTGTTATGGGTACTAGATGACTGATATACTTAATACAATATTATATTACATACATAGATATTTTTTATTATACATAGAAAATACCCAGAACACCCGGAATAAATATTTGCAGATCGTACAAACATTTATCCCAAGGCGGGAATCGAACCCGCAACCTCTGCGTCGCAGGCGGACATTCGCCCGCCGCGCCACATCGGTCGTCGTAAAGAAAAGAATACCCCAAATTCAACCCCTAAACGTGTACAGCGGGGGTTAAAGAATGAAAATAGCTTCACGCGGACGAAGTAGCGCGCGTTTCGCTAGTTTACTATAGTTAAACGTTGCGCAACTATTACAAATACAACTCTTCTTATATTTCTTACTGAACAAGGCAAGCACAAGACCTGATGCTAAGTGGTAACCATCACCTAATAAAGCAATACCTCGTAAGTCTTAAAGTCAATAGGCCGTATGTGAGTCCAACTCGCACTTGACCGGTTATTTTTATTTGCAACACGCAAAAAAAAAGTATTTACTGTGTAAATTGTACTACATAATATATTTGGAGTTTTTCTTGACTGATATTTAAAACAACGCACAGCCTAAACTGCGGTTTTTTCAGGGTATGTTTATCTTTATGCTTAGAAGTGTACTTAAAATGGAATTCCTGATACTCAACCCTTAAAAAGGTTCAGCGAAGGTTGAAGGTTTTATGAAAATAGCTTCTTGCAAATGAAAATGTGTGTGATCTTTTAGAACTTTGATATTCTTTTTCCTTTAAATTTTTTTTTTCTTATTTTTTTCAATTTTTTTTTTATTATCTCCTGTTATACCGGGTGTAATAAGACCTCTTCCGAATACTCAAGGATCGGGTAGAGCTACCTACGACAAGATTTCATAGAATAGCACTTGGCTGACAGCCAATTGGTTTTAGGGAAATATTTTTTTTTTGCTGAAGTTCTTATTTATCAACCAGCGATGTATTGCGTACAGTGCGGCGGTATCGCCTAAACCGGCCTGCGGAACAGTATCGCCTACGTTAGAAAAAAAATATTTTTTCTCTTTTGCACCTATGATTTCAAAAACTTTAGGACTACGACAAAGGTAGGTAAGTTACCTACCTAGGTTTTCTTGAAACGAGTCTTGGCGGCAACGGCAACAGTCGTGGGTTCTGACGCAGCAGGTCAAGCACTCGTGTTTCAGTCTGCCTATCGATTTCTCTGCCCCCTCCACGCCTTTGAGGAGTAACCGGCTGGTTGTCGAGAACACGCTGGAAGGCAGCAGTGATAATGCGTGGGTCAGATGGCTGGTTCTCGTGAGGAAATCGCATCTGATAAATTCTGAGGGCATGAGATGCATTGCCCTGTGCCTCCCCATAACACATCAACATCTGTCCATACTGACGTGCACTAAACGCATAATATTGTGTAATTGGAACACTAAACTTTAACACTAAACTTAAACGAAAATGGAGAGTTAAAACTGCACTAAGTAGGTAGGTAGGTAGGTACATGAAATACTACTAAAAACAATAGATAAGTAGTCACAAATATGTAGATGATTCCAGTTGCACGGCTCGAATCATACCTACCTACTAATCAAACAAAAAGTTTTTACAATTTGCGCGCATTTTTGAAGTTGCGTCCGCGCGTGCACTGTCGGCAATTCGGCATGATCATAACGACTCGGCGCGCGCCGCGCGCGGGGGGGGCGTGATAGGCAACGCGATGGTCAACCGCGTCGCCGCGTGTTCAAACTGTCAATGAAAAGTATGCTTTAAGTCAAGTGATTTAGGAACAATAACTAGACAGCTTACGGCAGCCTCGTTGTTGGTTGCACGGTGACGACAACGCGACATAGAGCACACTTTCTGTTGGCAAGCGGCGAGGCATCAAAGTACCTACATACCTACATAGTGCCTATGTAGCCGCGCCGCCGCGTGTCCCAACTGTCAATGAAAAGTATGTTTTAAATCTAGTGATTTAAGAACAATAACTAGACAGCTTACGGCAGCCTCGTTGTTGGTTGCACGATGACGACAACGCGACATAGAGCACACTTTCTGTTGGCAAGCGGCGAGGCATAAAAGTACCTACATACCTACATAGTGCCTATGTAGCCGCGCCACCGCCGCCGCCGCGACGCTTCGCTTTATCTTGTTGAGTTCATTTTCGCTCACGTAGAACACCGCCCGCCCTAGGTAGGTAGGTACCTAATTCAGGGTGGTGTAATTCAATGGTGGTACAAATCTAGACGTGCACCAATGGATTTTTCTATTCGAAAAATTTATGTAGGTGCAAAACCATCTCAAACGGTGAAGGAAAACCAATAAGTACCTACCTATTCTAGTAGCGGCGATGGGCTACGTACTTGGTGGGCGGACTGTTTCCGCAACTAGGCCGCTGGTGGGCCCTTTTTGCGTGAGCGGCGATGGGCTTGCAACCTATCACGTAAGTAGGTAGGTACCTACCTATGGAATACCAAGTACCTACCTACTGCAAAATATGGACATGTACCAAATGTAATAGGTATTACTATAACTAATATTACTAGACATCCTCGAAGAATCTTGAGTAGGTAAGAGGTAGGTAGGTAGGTACATGGTAGGTACCATGGTAGAGACTGATCTGAGAGGATATCTAACGTGCCTGGGGTTTTAACTCGTGACGGTAGGTACCTACCTACTATGTACTTTTTTCTTTGTTTTATTTTAAGGATCTAAGATAGGTAATTCAGAAGAATCGTTCTTTCTGATATAATCAGACTTAAGAAATTCCCTGTTGGATAGTTATCAATAACGGTTTGGTTGCATAGGTTTACTAACTGTAGGTATTTATCATGTGCCGCCAGCTGCCACCGCCCCGTCTCGCGTCGCGTCGTCGGTCGTCGCCCGCGCGCGAGGACAACGCACCGATCAGATGCTCGCGCAAGGCTGTTTTTATTACGTGTTTCATTTAGGTTGCGGTTTTTGATGTTTTTTCGCTTTTACGCGTTTTTAAATAAGATAATTAGGTACTTATGTTTATTTTACGATGAAATGTCGATATTGATGCCGAAAATACGAAAAAAACGGCCTTAAAATGTAAATTTTTTTTTTGCGTTTTTTATTTTTTTTTGTAATTAGAATCATGGTCTAAATGCGCTGTTTCAGTTTTCGGAAGTAGTCTTATTACACCCGGTATATATGTGGCGCAGCGGGTGAACGTCCGCCTGCGATTCAAAAGGTTGCGAGTTCGATACCCGCCTTAGGATAAATGTTTGTACGATCTGCGAATATTTATTTCGGGTGTTCTGGGTATTTTCTATGTATAATAGAAAATAACTATGTATGTAATTGTATTAAGATATTAATTGTATTAAGTATATCTGTCATCTAGTACCCATAACACAAGCTCTGCTTAGCTTGGGGCTAGATGATGCTGTGTGGATTGTCCAGCATTATTATTATTATACAGCTGGGCAAAGGTATATAATCTTTTGTATGATCTTTTTACAAATTAACAATAGTAAAAAGCTCATAAAAATCTTGCCATTATGAAAAGCAAATGGAAATAAAACTAAATACTTTATCTAGTCTAGTTTATCGACGCACTAACGGCCGCTCACAGCCTCGCCCGCGTGGCAGTTTTTTCCTATTCCCGTTAGTTTTTCGGGATAAAAAGAAGCTTTTATGATAATCCAAATTGCAATCTATAATTATTCCAAATTTCATCCAAATCGGTTTACTGGAGCGTGAAAGAGTAACAAACATCCATCCATCCATCCATCCAATAGTAGGATAGTCATCGACGTAGCACTTTCGTAGCGAGAGCTACGCCAACCACTACGCCAATCTAATTACGCTCGGTTTTGTTCTACGTTGCTACGACAGGCTGTATTTTTAAATTCAATATTTTTTTGGTTTTACTTATAAAAGACAGTTTATTTTTTAAATTATAATAGACTAGCGGCCGCTCGCAGCTTTGCCCGCGTGGCAGTTTTTTTCCGTTTTCGTAATTTTCTCGGAATAAAAAGTAGCCAATACAAGTTACAATCTATATTCCAAATTTCATTCAAATCGGTCCTCTGGTAAGGGTAACAAACATCCATCCATCCATTCATACTTACAAACTTTCACGTTTATAATATTAGTAGGATAACTACTTTGAAATATTTAATGCTAAAGGTATACGGGTAAATATGTACCGTGCTCAGAAATGAAACTCATATAGCTATCTTTGTTTTTTTTTGTCTTCATTCAGTATTTGACGACCGATGTGGCGCGGCGGGCGATTGTCCGCCTGCGACGCAGAAGGTTGCGGGTTCGATTCCCGCCTTGGGATAAATGTTTGTACGATCTGCAAATATTTATTCCGGGTGTTCTGGGTGTTTTCTATGTATAATAAAAAATATCTATATATGTAATGTATTGTATTAAGTATATCAGTCATCTAGTACCCATAACACAAGCTCTGCTTAGCTTGGGGCTAGATGATGCTGTGTGGACTGTCCAGCATTATTTATTTATTTATTTATTTAGTATTTGTAGTCAACGCATCATTCATGGACAAATCCTAACGAATCGCTAACGATTTTATCCATGTGAGCCTTCCAATCAGGTTGATTGGATTTCAGTGTTGTGTACAATAACTCTATTTATAGCAAGGTAGGAACCAAGCCTTAAGTTTCTTCTAGGCTTTATTATCAGCCTGAACGTAGCGTGTGCTGTCTTTTGAACTTCTGTTGTATATTATGTTCTAAGTATGATTTAAAGTCAAAGTTAAAAAACATTTATTCAGTAAAATCCGCAGGGATCATCTTGAAACGTCTTGAAACTAGGTGAATCTAAGCGCCAGTTTCTCGTGACGAAGCCTAGAAAATATTAATTTATAGAATATAATATATGATACTAGCGACTGCTCGCAGCTTCGCCCGCGTAGCAGTTTTTTCCCGTTCCCGTTATTTTTTCGGGATAAAAAGTAGCCTATATGTTAATCCAGGTGGCAATCAATAATTATTCTAAATTTCATCCAAATCAGTCCACTGGTTAGAGCGTGAAAGAGTAACAAACATTCATCCATCCATCCACCCATACTTACAAACTTTCGCGTTTATAATATTAGTAGGATATAGAGGATTGTTTTAACATGTCTGTCTTGTCTAAATAAGGTAGATTGGCACCACACTGGAGCTTCATTATTTACATTATTCAACATCATCATCATCAGCCTTTCAAAGTCCACTTAGTACATAGGCCTTCCCATTCGTTTCCAGGAAGAACGATTTTGAGCCGTTTTATTTATCGAGTTCCCGCGATCTTAACAATCAGCTCTCTTAGTACAAAGTACCTACTTGAAAATTTTCAAGGATTTTCAATGGGTGTAGTCAAAGGTACGTCCAGATATTACAATTGGCACATACCCATATTTTGCAGTAGTTAATATAGATGGATTATAGATTTTAGTCTTAAACTGTATCTGTGACGAGAAAATGTACTGTTATTTCCTAAGCGCTGAGGTTTCGGGTTGGATTCGTCAGCTGAAGAATCCAACTTTGACGAAGTTTTCTATAGAGTTTCATCTAAATTAATCCTGAAGTTGAAGTGATTGAGCTACAAACATCCAAACTTTTGCTTTTATTACATTTGTAAGAGTTGTGGTCAGTTTTTTGATACAATTCTATCACTGTATCAAATTCTAACATATTTTCTCACAATCATAGTAAGTAATTAACATTTCTTTTAACAAAAGAAAGCGCTAAGTATAATAAATCTTTTGATATCTGTCATTTTATACCTAACATGCGGTTTACCTGGACCTTATAGCTAGTGTAATAAGGCTTAAATTGGTTTGCTTTAGTAAAATCTTTGTTTTGTTTTGGTGTGATTAGGGTTGGGTGGGTTTGATACTGATTTATGACAATACTAATAACATTGCGCGTGACTTCATCCGCGTGAAATTATTTTCATACAAACTTCAACCCACTGATGTATGTAGATAATAGTACGGAACCCTTCACTCACCTGATGTTATGTGGTAACCTATAACGAAGCTTTGCCTTGTTTGTCACGTGCATTCCTAAACTTTCATCGTTGAATTGCCCTGCGTCTGTAAACCTGAGACATATAGGCTTTATTTTTAGTTTTTTTGTTAGATTCGCACCACATTGGAGCTTAATTACTGACATTATTATTCAATTGTAAAAGGATCATACAAAAAACTGTATAAATCAAGTTGTAAGTCTCTTCTTCGACGTTTCAAGATGATCCTTGCGGATATTACTGAATAAATGCGTTTTGACTTTGATTTATGACACAGACATAAAATGTCGCTGCTAAAAACGCTATCACTGTGACCACACCCCAAAGTGGGCAAGATTTATTATGTTTCAGAGTAGCCAGCTGCTGGGGAGGGGATTTAGACGAGAAATTAATTTAACGGTGTAGTGACCCACGAGGGCTGGACACTTGTATCACTATATAAAATGTATGGAATAGGGTTATAACTCGCCACGACATGGACATAAATATACCAGCCAATTGCTTTTTTCAGCAAAAACATACGTTCTACCATTTCCTTGCAATTTATTGTATATAACACTTTTAACGATCACAAGACACAAGTTTTTGTAAAGTAGGTAAAGGTAGGTAACTATTTTGCTATGGTGCATTTTTAGACAATGCTGATAGAACAAGCATATGGCCCACCTGATATTAAGCGGTTACCATAGCTTAAAATAAAGCATTGCCTTGTAGGTCACGTTAGTTGGGAACGTGCCCTACAATACACTGCTCTGCGTCCATCAACCTGAGGCATACATTTATAAAAAAATACCATTATTTATAAAAAACAACATAAAATCACGTTTGTTGTATGAGAACCCTCTTAAATATTTATTTTAGTATTTGTTGTTATAGCGGCAACAGTACAAATACAAATACATCATGTATGCAAATTTCAACTCTCGAACTATCATGGTCCTTGAGATACATAACAGCCTGGTGCTGGTGACAGACGCACAGACAGACAGACAGCGGAGTCTTAGTAATAGGGATTTTTTTTTCTTGGGTATGAAATCTTGTAAAGGTAATACGCGATAAATACCAGCGTAATACAAATGTTCAGTATGTGTTCCAATTGCGAAAGTTAAAAAAAAACTTATGAAATACTTTTCTTAATCTTAGCATCGGAGTGATACTAAGTAAATAGTGACTTATTGTTAATCTGTGTAAGGGTTTTAGATGTCAATAACGGATGTCATTAATTTGGATTGTGGTGGTAGACCCCCAATTGATATTCTGTAGCAAGCATTTTTATTTTACCAAATCATTAGTGAGTTGTCTTAAGACGATTTCTTTTTTCTGTGGTATTGGAAAAATGTTTTTTTTGCTTTGAACAGTAGGTACATTAATTTTGACAAAGAAAATTATAGCTAATACAGGTATTTATAATTGGTATGTACAAAATACATAATGAAACAGTTGAACTATCTACAGACCGTTGCAAACGATCTAAAGGTAGCTCAACAACTTTGCTTTAATTGACTTAATTTTGACGTAGCTGTCTTCTTAGACTTGGTGGTAGTCAAAGTCAAAGTCAAAAAGCATTTATTCAGTAATATTTGCGGGGATTATCTACGTGTTAAAGCTTTGTAAATCTAAGCGTCAGTTTAACCAACTGTACAATCTGGACGTACCTCTGCCTACTCACCTTAAACCTCGTCGAAGAACCACGAGTAGTACATAGTACTATAAAATCTGAGGGGGTATCTAACCATACTAGGGGATAAAAATCATGTCATTTTTTTCTTTGTTAAAGTACGACAAACTACAAAGATTTTTATACCATCCCATAAATTATTTCCTTGAGTGGGATCTGAACCCACGACCTTCCCCTTGATACGGGGATGCAATAACCAACTTCGCTACCGAGGATTCAGATGACTTGACGAAAATAAGGTTTGGAATGTTTCACTGAAAACACACTTTGGTTGAATTTACAATTGCCCCGACGGTTGACAGAATTTACGAAATTAATCATAAAAGGTACTAAATCTCGGCTGTTCGAATCACAAAACAATAAAGGTTGATGAATAAACAAAAGTTTACCAATAAATACAACAATTGCTATGGTTGAATTTACAAAAGTCCCGACAGTCGACATAATTTACAATAGTAACAGTAAAAGTTACTAAATCTTAGCTGTTAAATTTATAAAACAACGAAGGTTGATGAAAAAATAAAAATTTTACTAACTTTTTTTGTGATTTTAACAATTCCACTAAGTAATTTTTACTTAAGTTTATAAAAATATGGTATCGTAACATATAAAATCACAAAAAAATCTGTATATTATACAAAAGTGATAGTTTATTACAAATAACCATATTTTTGTTGCACTTTTTAAATTATTTTACGTTACATTAATCAGAAAGTATTGTTATAATTACGAGTTTAATTAGGTAGAAAACTTTCATCTTTAACGCAGTGACGCATTGTTTCTGTTACGTAACATAGAGTTAAAATTACAAAATAATAACGTTGGTTTTACAAATTTTTGGCCAAAGTTTCACAGAGTTATTAGTATCATATAACTTTTATACATTTCAAAGTTTTCAAGGTTAAATCTACGCGACAAGTATTGTCAAATTTACTTGTTAACGTAAGTAGAAAAGTTCCAATAGCTACCACAGCAAGGCGCTGTGTCCGTAACATAAATGGACGTTGAAATAACAAAATAATAGCGTTAATATTACTATTTTTAATAATAGTGAATACAATTATATAGTATAGTAATACTATTGTATAACTGTTGCACATTTCACAGTTATAGGTTAAATCTACACCAGAAGTAAATTTAAGTTAAGGAGCCCACGTTGGTATATAAATTGCACTTATAATGTCGAAATTAAAAAAAATAATAATCAGTAGTTTTAAATTATATATTTGAGTTCTTGTATGTTGAGACTACTCTATATTGTATAACAAATGTTAAAATGACAAAAAGTTCAGAAGATTACACCAAACTATAAGCTTATTAGAAATAGCCATGTTTCTGTTATACTTATACCAGATTTTTTTACGTTAAATAGACCTAATAGTATTTGTTTAGGCTAGAACACAGAGACGCTCCCTATCCTTTGCGTTTTAATATGCAATCTATATATCTGTCCCTGACTTACCCTTTTAACCTGTGATGGTGAGTACCTACCTACAGTGCATCGAGATGTGACACAATATTAGATGAAAAAATACGTATGTGCGTGCTCCAAATTAAAAATAACGGTGAGTCCTCTCAAATTTCTGTTCCCTATTTTCTGTATCTTTGTTTTGGGAAAAATCAACATAATAGTAGCCAGCGCGGTAACAGTATTGTTATATTTACGAATATACTTCAATAGAAAAGTTCTCATCTACACCGCATCGAGGCGCTGTATCCGTAACATAATTTCAAGTCAAAATTACAAAATAACAATATTGTTTTTACATATTTTTCGTGAAAGTTTTACGTAATAAACAATAAAAATTACGACTTTTGCGTTTAACAGTTGGCCAAGTAAAATCTACACGAAAAGTATTTCTAAATTGACGAGCTCACTTTGGAGTTGTTACCATAGCGAGGCACTGTAATTGTACAATAAATAACAGTTGGATTCATTATAAAATAAGTTATAAATATACTAGCAAAGTGTTAGTTTTTTAGAAATAATTATGGTTTTTGTTACACACTTTACTTATTGCAAACGTAAAATTGACCCGAAAGTACGGTTGTATATACAAGTATGCTAAGGAAGGATATTTCCAGTTTCTTGTGCATCGAAGCACTGCGTACCTAACATAATTTCAAGTTGACTTAAAAAATAATAACGTATTTACAATTATTTGTGAAAATATATTTACACTACAAATATTGTTAATTTTACGAGCTCACTTCGCAATTTTCACAAAATAGCGAGGCACTGTAATCGTACCATAAATAAAGGTAAAATACTACAGTAAAATAAAGTAGTTCATAGAAAATAACCAGAGAGTATGGTTATATTTACGAGTATATTTAGGTAGAAAAGTTCCCCTTTTTTACCGAATCGAGGCATTGTGCTCGTAACATAATTTCATGTTGAAATGACAAAATAACAATGTTGAATTTACATTGTTTCTGTAAAAGTTTCACGTATCTAGTAATTAATATCTTGCGCCTGGCCCATTTCTACGCGCAACTTATTAATGTGGTCCTATGTCAATTCTGTTTACTGACTGACTTTGCCATAGGCCTGCATGAGGCCAGGAAATTGAACATTACGAAGTTAGTTTTCGTACTAGACTGGTGCTCCCTCACCCACATACCTAAAGATAATAAAAATTAAGTAGGTAAGCATTTTTTTTTTTAAATCATTTGTGTTTTCTGTTGTTTTCGTAGATAGGCTAGGTAGTCGGCTTGTTGAAATTTAGGTAGGCTAATAAGCTTATTGCTTTAATCATGTATTCGAAACTACACGGTCCAGAACACAGAGTTTGGTTAGTGATTAGGAAAATTTGGATCCGATGAAAGAGCGTCAAAATTGGCTTAAAGTAGCTTCACGCGATTCCACTAGTCTAAATACAATTTATAAACGCAAAAGTGTGTCTTTCTGTTTATCTGTAATGCTTTCACAACTAAGCCGCTGAACCAATCCCGATAAAATTTGGCCTAGTTATAGCTTGCACTCTGGAGGTAGGTAACAGAGTAC
The DNA here is from genome assembly GCA_947095575.1 of Electrophaes corylata. Taxonomy (NCBI): domain Eukaryota; kingdom Metazoa; phylum Arthropoda; class Insecta; order Lepidoptera; family Geometridae; genus Electrophaes; species Electrophaes corylata. Next base: position 6,985,543 of record OX352722.1, on the reverse strand, counting down.
TTGTTTTTGTTATACAATCGATGTTTTTCTATTAACTTACAAAATCGATACCTCCTCTTACAGTCTTACACTACCGATACTTACATTCTTCTAATGCATTAATTCTAAGGTCCCGGCATCAGCAATAGACGACTGGTTTTGAAATTTGTTGTGAGTACACGAAGTCGAGGGTTACAATTAGTATTCTTTAAATCCATTGGTATAACCAGCTGGATTGAAACACATGACGTGGGTAGGTCAAGTTTGTAGTAGATACGCATAGCTATACTTAGGTACTATAAACATAGATAGATAGGTGGGTAGGTAGGTATGTGACTTCAATTGATACTACGTTGATACCTACTCTAGGTAGGTAGGTAAGTCCCTTCTCTAGATAGGTCCCAACTAAACAAGAGGTTCTGTAAAAACAATCCCTACATCTGGCAAGCCATTTTAACCATGCAGTATGCATGCCTTTTTTAACCTCTTTTGAGGTTCCTTTCGTACCTACATCTGTAGCATAAGAATGAAAGAACCAGTGAGGTGAAGCGATTACCTAAAGCGTGCTTCAGAGTTTCCTTTCGTGCACGTCTTGTAGGTAGATAGGTAAGTAGGGTTCTAATATGGGTCAAAGATCGTTAATGAACGTTTTTTTATTAGGTTACCAAAGTTATAGTAGGAACCATCCAAATTAGGTATCTAGGTAAGTACTTAATTAGGTGCTTAGCAGGTAGGTAGGTAGTGGATGGTACCTACTATAACTTTAGTCAGAAGCCCTCAGCCGCTGCACCGACTAGGTAGGTATTTAATAGATCTGCTACCTACCTAGAAACGTACTTGACGTTGCCCACATTAAGCTATTTTTCATGCAAAAGTCAACCGTCGCAGCGGCTATCTAAGGGCTGAATTTTAGGAATTGATTTCATAATACACCTTAGGTAAAACAAATAAAATAAAAGTACGTTGTTGTTAAAAGATGGCAGTCAAACTCGCTTGCTAGCATACTATTAGCTGTCACGCGGTTTCAAAGCAAAGGTGCAGCGGCATGGCGCCAAGTGATGAGTGAGTGAGTGAGTGGCCAATAAATGAAATATGCGATCGCGCCATGTTGTGCCCGAGTTTAGAAACGAAGCCGAAGCGAGCGAGTGAACTTAATTAAACTTTCTTTTCCGTTGCGACCACGTCGCGGTTTAGTCGTTTGAGTTAATCATTTTCTCTTGATTTTTAATATAGACAGGCCCGGCCAACCCCGCGCCGTAGAGTAAAATTCTGTGAATAAATCATTAGTACCTATTTATCACAAATATATCGTGCGTTGTGTTTTTATGGACCTACATATACGTGATTCATTTAGGTATTTCATGATGTCTGGGTCGGAAGTGGAGGATATTATACCGGCCAATTTTGTGGGAGAACTACTGGAATCGTGGGGTGTTTCTAATAAGATACAGGAATTACTTAAAGGTTAGTAAATAGGTACATGCATACATAATAGCTTTATATTTCAGGAGAAAATAAATTAGTCTAGCTAAGTACCTTTACCTAACGATAAAACACTGTCATTTTATTGTTTTAGCGCAAGATATTGATTTATCATGTTTAGATAAAATAACGGAAAACGATATTCAATTTTTAATACCCGCTGATAAAATAAAAGATGGTATTAAATTCAGGCATGGTTTGCAAGAATACAAGAAACAAAACCACTTTTGCGTAAGTAAGATTTCTACATAATAATAATAATAAGTAATGTTACAATTACAAAATAGATTATGTTAAAATTACTAAAGTAGTCTGGTAGTTTTTCCACGCTGCCGCCACCGTCAGTCTTGAAATCGCGTCGTCGGATTCAAGTTCAGACATGTAAATGAACAAGTCTTATTATTATTATTATTTTATACTTTACTTTTCTTTTACTAGATCCGCTCAACATAAAGTAGCCGTTTTTATTCATTTAATAATCAATTAGTTTTTATTTTTGTTTTTTCATTTTTTATTTGATTTATTATTATTTTGTTTTGTTAATTTTGTTCTCAGTATTTTCTATGTAAAATAAAAAACATCTATGTACTTATGTAATGTATTGTATTAAGTATATCAGTCATCTAGTACCCATAACACAAGCTTGCTTAGCTTGGGGCTAAATGATTTGTAGTAACTTTTTTAACTAGAAGTCTAAAAATCGATGATTTATTAATTTTTGAATTTCGTTCAATTACAGAAAACTTACTATATACCGAGTCATAAATATGATCATGGTAAATACATTTTGCAAGAGGTAAATTGGTTGATAAGTACAATAATCACAAAAGAAAACTGCGTAGTATTGGCATTATCGAACCAAAAAAAAGGCAACAACAACCGGAATCAGTAAATTGGATTTTGATGACCATGAGAGTAAGTTATAAATTATCTATTATTAAATAATTAGTACAATTTATCTGTCCCTTTTAATCAGCTTGAAGCGCTCATGGCGCGGCCTGGCGTCGTTCATTGTTGATCAACTAGGCTAGGTCACGTTTGGCACAGCTCATTGGATGGGTCTGTTTCTCGTGTGTTTGTCTGTGTGTTTATTTTTAGTATCCCAAAGTAAAATATTCTGATATTAAGAGGGTCAATCAAGGTATAAAAATTTCATAGCTTAGTCTGTATGAAACACTCATGTAAGTACGTACTTAATTTACAGTATCGAATGAAGAATTTGAGGAGCACAAAGTTTGGCTGAGATTTAATAAAGAGCCACTCAACGAAATCCTTGAAAAGTGGAAGAAAAAATCTAAGCAACAAATGGATGTTAAATCATCAAAATTCAAACAAATTTGTCAGTATTGTGGAAGTACTTGAAGAATGGCCTTCATATAAACTTAGCTGGTGAGTTTTATGTTCTTAATCTATATTTATTAGAATTACTCAGGATGAGAGCACCGGTGGTCTAGTGGTAGTGACCCCGCCTTCTGATCCTAAGATCGTGAATTCTAATCTGGTGGTGCACCAATGGGTTTTTTGTTTGAAAATGTTATGTGCGCATTGCAAGTGTTCTCAAACGGTGAAGGAAAACATCGTGGGCAAACCAGTTAAGCAGCCCTTCTTGAATAGTCTATGGTTTTGTATAAATGTGATGGTTTAATTAGATTGTGTATTATTTTTCAGATTGAAGTGGATTTCAATAAAAGATATTCAAAACACGAGATATTGCTTTATAAAAAGTGACCCGAATTCATTGAAAAAAATCGTTCCAAGGTTTCAAAATATAAATGCAAAGCAATAAATGTCAATACACGAAGATCACCTAAGCGAAGGTTACTATATTTTTTTGTATGTATGTATAGTATATATAAAGTGTACCTATGTATAGTATGAAGCGCTCGTGACAAACATTGCTTAGGCATTAATTATAACTGATAAGCTAGGTTAAGCAACGGCCGACACTTTACTATGAATGGTATTTGACTGGCATCACAGTTCAGTTGGTAAGCTATAAATAAAAATGTTTATTTTGTTTCAGAATGACGGCGAACTAGTCACCAAGTTGGACAGTTCCCACTGTTCAAACAACTGCTGTTGGAACAAATTGCCACTTACAGTGAACGCGATTAAGCTAAAAAGCCTATATTGTGGTCAACAAAATATGATTACGATTGATTAAGAAAACTAAATGATTTTCAAAATAGCAGCTTCTTTTCCTATACTAGAATTTATAAAAGATTATTGCTAATACCTTAATAATAGTCGGTGTAACTTTTGGTTTCTACTCTAACATAATATATTGTTTTTTTATAAATAAATGTATGAATGTTTTCTAATGTTTCTTTTCTAGATTTCTTCTTCAATCAACTTTTTGTATTTTTTACGTCAATCTGGGTTTGTTTATTGATTATTATGTTTTGTGTTATCGATTAAGCTACATTTTTAATATTTATTTCAACAGGTTATTCTACTTTGAAGCTTTGGTAAGATTTTTTTAGTGAAGCGTCTCTAGTGGCATCATGCTTATATTTTTGTATTATCTATTAAAAACAAGTGTTTAAGTCCAAAATTATGACGGAGCATAAGTAAAATTAAGTAGATGCCACTAAATGCGTTTTGTAGAAATTACCAAAACTCCAAAGTTAAATCTAAAATAGCTGTTATGTAAATATTACCAATGTTATTTAATGGAAAATACAAGAGTTGGTTAGTAAAACTTACCAGAGTTCAGCGTAAAATCTACAAAAGTAATTGAAGTACTTAGGTAGATATTACACAAGTAATCTAGTTAACTGTACCACAGTTCATAGTATAACCTACAAGAGTAATTTAGTAAATAATGCAATGTGGCTTAGTAAAACTTACCAGAGTTCACAATATAATCTACAAAAGTATTTTAGGTACTTAGGCAGATACTACACAAGTTATTTAGTAAACATTACCATGGTATATAGTAGAATATACAAGAGTAATTAAGTAAATAATGCAAAAGTGGTTTATTAAAACTTGCCAAAGTTTATAGTAAAGTCTGCAAAAGTAATTGAAGTACTTTGGTATATAATACACAAGTTATGTAGTAAATACTACCACCTTTTATAGTCAAATCTACATGAGAAATTAGATAGATTATGCAAAAAGGGTTTGGTAAAACTCATCGTAAGTCATATTCAAATCTACAAAAGCAATAAAAATACTTAGATAGATAACACAAAAGCTGTCTTGTGAAGATTATCATAGTTTATGGTAAAATTTCCAATTATACAAAAGGAGTTGCGTAAATAATACCAATTAGTTCAAAGTTGCTTAGCAATAATACGAAAGTTATTTGGTAAAATATAACAAAGTTTATGGTAAAAAGAACAAGATCAGTTAGTTAAATAATATAATTTTATATGGTATTCAATTAAATTTTACTTTAACTATTGTAGGTAGAATGTACCAAAGCTGTTTAGTAATTATTTTACCATCTTTAATGGTAGTCAGCCAACCGTCGCCGGTTTGTAAAATCAACTTAAGTCAGCGGTAGGTCCTCATTTAAACGGTTTGTTTGTTTGAATTTATCAGGAATTTGATACATTCAAACAAATTTTGTCTTCAGTGTTCATACGGTACTTTAGCGACCGTGGGCCCGTGGAGCGACCTTAAGTGCAGGTAAGCACTGTAAAATAATGATATCATCTGGCCTAAGCTAAACAGAGCTTGTTTTATGGGTACTAGATGACTGATATACTTAATACAATAATACATTACATGCATAGACATTTTTTATTTTAGATAGAAAACACCCAGAACACCCGAAATAAATATTTGCAGATTGTACAAATATTTATCCCAAGGCGGAAATCAAACCTACAACCTCCTGCGTCGCAGCTGGAAATTCACCCGCTGCGCCACATCGGTCGTCAAAGCTAACAAACTACGACAAACTAGTCTACATACATATAATCTCGTGTCATACGCATATCTTACTTGGCTTTATTTATCCCGCAAGCTCCCTGATCGGTTTATAATAATCTGAAGATCAGAACCCCGAATCTTGAAGAAGTTCAATGAACCTTATTTTATTCCAGGAAAAACAACCCCAATCCTCCTTTATTCACTGACTTACCGCGTTTTTCGCAATGTCGTTGACTTATTAAGTGGGAACAATATAATAATAATATAATAATGCTGGGCAATACACACAGCATCATCTAGCCCCAAGCTAAGCAGAGCTTGTGTTATGGGTACTAGATGACTGATATACATTCATAGATATTTATTATTATACATAATTATAAAATACCCAAAACACCCAGTATAAATATTTTCAGATCGTACATACATTTATCCCAAGGCGTGAATCGAACCCGCAACCTCCTAGCTAGATGCTATGATGAAAAGAAGTGAGATCTAAATAGGTGCCAAAATCTAGTCAATTTTGAAATTTATTTATAAAAACAAAAAATATTTAATAAAAACTTAAAATATAATTCTTCTTATAACTTAGGATAATGTATTCTTGGCTTTCTCTATTAGGCTAGTGTCTAGAAACATAGTTTTGTTATACAAATAAAACTCGCTATATTTTATTTATTTGTTTTTATTTTTCAGCCATTATTGTCCCACTGCAGGGCAAAGGCCTTCCCTACCTCCTTCCACTCTTCGCGATTTAACGCTGTTACAGGCCAAGATCTTAGATAGGCATCAAGCTCATCGCGCCATCTCTTCCTGGGCCTTCCACGTCGTCGAGTTGCGTTGTGTGGGATCCACTCTGTGGTGGTTTTTGCCCACAAGTCGCTTGACATGCGGCAAACGTGTCCAGCCCAGTTCCACTTTAAGTTGGAGGATTTCTGACCAACGTCAAAAAACTCACTGTAAGCAAACAAAAATCTACCAAATATAGCAGTGAATTTATGTCTATTCAACAAAATAAATGTAAGATATTTCTTGGAGTTTTGCGTCGAAATGTCGGAAAAACTTTATTAAGTCGGAACGTAAGACTTTTTAGCTGACTGTCTTCTTTTAAGTTCAGTGAGCTGACAGTGAAAGGTGAAAATCAAGGCTCCTAATTAAGCGCGTCACACACGATGAAGATAATATAAAATATATATTAACTTAGAGCATATTTTAGAATATCGCTCACCATAGAAATCCTATGAACCATCACACACGACGAATTTAATATATATTTTATCTTCAGTATTATTTCGTATCTTAATACGTTATCTTAAGATACGAAATATACACATCTTAATATAAATACATGGTGTTTTTGTGTTGGGCTATGTGTGTGGAGCTGTCTAACAGATCAAGAAATAAGGCAGTATCACTCATAGTCAATCACCCTGTATATAGAACTCTAACAAGGAATACGTGTGGCACCAACGCAGACTCGTAAGGAAATGAACAGGTTTTTTTAATATTATCGTATCTTAGCCGTGTGTGATAACCTACGATACTATAATATTTTATATTAGGGCATCTTAAGATAAAATATTATAGCATCTTCACCGTGTGTGACGCGCTTAAGTAATACACAGTTATTAAGATTTCAGAAGTAAATAAAGAAGTTTTACCTCGTTGCGTTTTTGTTAGTCTATAAGTTTGTTACTTAAACCATAGTTTAGTATTGCCTACATTAACACAGCATCACTTAGCCCCAAACGAAGCATACCTTGTACTATGAGAACTAAATGACTGATAGAATACTTATATACTTTTTTATGTAAATATCCAGACACAGAACAAACCGATGTGGCGCGGCGGGCGAATGTCCGCCTGCGACGCAGGGGTTGCGGGTTCGATTCCCGCCTCGGGATAAATGTTTGTACGACCTGCAAATATTTATTCCGGGTGTTCTAGGTATTTTCTATATATAATAAAAAATATCTATGTATGTAATGTATTGTATTAAGTATATCAGTCATCTAGTACCCATAACACAAGCTCTGTTTAGCTTGAGGCTAGATGATGCTGTGTGGATTGTCCAGCATTATTATTACTATTATTATACAAGTTCATCACACAAATATTTGTTCTCGGTGGGGATCGAACCCACCACCTACAGCGCAGAAGGCAAGACTACTAATCTAAGCTGTGACGGCTGTTTAAAATCTCTGTATTGTGATACAAAACGTGAAACGATAGCGTCATTCTTCCAAATTCTACCCTGAAACCCTTGAATTCAAAAATAACTCAAGTTTAGCAAACGCTACCCTCAAGTCACAATCTCTTTGCAAAATTATTCCGAGTCTCGAGGGCGAAGTCTGAAGTCTCATTTAAATAGAAAAGGCGTAACTTTTGAATTGAATATACTTGTGTTTTAATCAAGAGAGAATGATAAAAGAACAAACATTATTATGGGAGTCTATCTGTGTAAAACTGGCCAAGTGCGAGTCGGACTCGCGCACGAAGTGTTACGTACCATTATCAATAGTAAAAACGGCAAAGAAACACGTTTTTGAAGTAATACTTTTAATGCGACTTCCAACAAGGTGCGTTAAACGTACGCTACCATGGAGGGGGTATGAAAGCACTGTTCTTTCTCTCTTTTTCTCATAGCCAGTTACGTTTCGTATATTTAAGGAGTTTTACTTCAGTCGTGTGGTCCAAAGGACACTCGTTTTTTTTTTGTATGAAAGCCTCCTTGAATATTTTATTTATTAACCACCAGGCTGTATCTCATGAACTGTGATAGTTAGAGAGTTGAAATATTCACAGATGATGTATTTCTGTTGGCGCTATAAAAACAAATACTAAAATAGAATAAAATAAATATTTAAGGTACTCTCATACCGAAAACGTGATTTTTTGCGGTTTTTATTATAGACTAGCTGACCCGTGCCCACTTCGTTGGGCGGTAAACATTTTTACTTACAAATCTTAACTAAGTAGTACTCGATGTTGCCAACAGACGACGTTAATATGGCATAAAATAGCGGTCGTTTGCAGTATCGACCGCGTGGCAGTTTTTTCCCGTTCCCGTTATTTTTTCGGGATAAAAAGTAGCCTAAGTTACTCCTTGTAACATCAGCTATCTGCCAGTGAAAGTCCCGTCGAAATCGGTCCAGCCGTTCCAGAGATTACTTGGAACAAATGGACAGACAGACAGACAGACAAAAATTTTAAAAAATGCTATTTTGGAATATGTATCGCATATACATTCATATGCATGTAGTAAAAAGCGGTTATTTTAATATTACAAACAGACACTTCAATTTTATTTATTTGTATAGATAATGGTACGAAACCCTTCGTGCGCGAGTCAGACTCGCACCTGGCCGGTTTTATTTTGAATAGTAGTGACCAAGAAAACTTTCACGTAAAACAGTAAAATACTTACTTAAAGCCCAGACCTACCTTCTGTCTTAAATGGGGTTACCAGAATAAACGTTAGTTTACGTTTCTCAGCCACACCTGTGCTCTTAAGTTAGTGCGTTTTAAGTAAAGTGCTTTCTGACAGTAACTTCAGTTTAAAACCGACAAAATGTAGCGACATAAATTTCCTTTTCTAAGAAAATGTGTTAAAGGTAATTTAAAAAGTATATAAACATCAAATATTGACATGACGACCGATGCGGCGCGGCGGGCGAATGTCAGCCTGCGACGCAGGAGGTTGCGGGTTCGATTCCCGCCTTGGGATAAATGTTTGTACGATGTGCAAATTTTATTCGGGGGGGGTTGTGTGTTTTCTATGTATAATAAAAAATATGTATGTATGTAATGTATTGTATTAAGTGTATCAGTCATCTAGTACCCACTACCCATAACACAAGCTCTGCTTAGCTTGGGGCTAGATGATGTTGTGTGGATTGTCCAGCATTATTATTATTATTATTATTTTGCTTACACTGCTTTTTAGGATTCCGTACTTAAAGGGTAAAACGGGACCCTATTACTAAGACTCCGCTGTCTGTCTGTCTGTCCGTCTGTCACCAAGTTCTGTATCTCATGAACCGAGATAGTTAGAGAATAAAATAAATATTTAAGGGGGCTCTCATACAACAAACGTGATTTCTTGCCGTTTTTATTATAAATAATGGTACGGAACTCTTCATGCACGAGTCCGACTCGCACTTGGCCGGATTTTTTGTTCTTGCCACGCGTGCCTCATACTGTGATACCTCAACTCAATATATTTATACTTACTCAATATAACGTACGTATGACTCAAGGTATATATTCTCTAGTTTGATTAATTCAAGGAAACCAATAGAAATGCCTATTATGTCCTTAATTATTCCTTTAACAAAGAAACTAATTAGATAGAATAATCTCTTTCTAATTAATCTTACAAAGGACCTATGGCATTTTCAAAGCGCATTCAAACTTGTCTTGAAATTTGAACCGTAATGTGACGGAATACAGATCAAAGAATGTTAATAATTTTGTCGATTTGTAATTTTGTTATCAAAATTTATTATTTCAAATTTACTAGCAAAATGCGCGCGCCTTTCTCCGCGTTAAGCTATTTTCATTCAAACTTCAACCCCCGCTGTACACGTTTAGGGGTTGAATTTCGAAAATTCCTTTCTTAGGACACCTCTACGCACCAAGACGAATATACTCTGAAAATTTCAAGTCTCTACGACCAGTGGTTTAGGCTTTGCGTTGTCTATATCCCAGTCAGTCAGTCAGGACAAAGATTCTTAATAATTGGTATAGATTTTAGTAGTAGAGCTCTTAGCGAAGAGCTCGTCCGGAGAAGTACTACCACCATGCCTATTTCTACCGCCAAGCAGCTTGCTGTGTTCCGGTTTGAAGGGTGTGGGTGCCGGTGTAATTACAGGCACATAAGGCTTAACACCTGTATGCCTCAGGTTGATGGACGCTGAGCAGTGCATCGTAGAACACGTTCCTCACGAGCGTGACTTGCGAAGTAACACTTTGATATATGCGATGGTAACCACTTAACATCAGGTGTGCCATTTGGTTGTTCCAACAACAAGTAATATAAAAAAAATCCATTCCATTTCAATTATCCCAAAAATTATTCCCTCGAGTGGAATTTGAAACCTCGACGTTCCCCTTGATACGGGGATGGGCTATCTAGCTGCGCTATCGAGTGTTCAAACGACCCGAGTGAAATAAGCCTTGGGATTTTTTAATACGGTACTTTAGCGACCGTATTTGCATCTACATGCCTGATATACTATATCGAGCAGGCTTTGATAGCCTGCTCGATATCCCAAACTCACTCCACGTTTATAGATATTCTCAATTGGTTGGACTATTTGAATGAAGTTCAGTAAATACTATAGGTTTTACTATTTGGACTATCGTGTTGGCAATTTTAAAGCAAGTACCAAAGCAATAAATGAAAGCTGATACATTATTCACATCGTATAAATTTTACTACCTGTTTTACTGAAATAAGTCACAATTCTGTTTCTTTTACCATTGAATCTTTAACTCATTGATCAATTGAACAAACACGACCGATGTGGCGCGGAGGGTGAATGCAACGCAGGAGGTTGCGGGTTTGATTCCCGCCTTGGGATAAATGTTTGTACGATCTGCAAATATTTCTTCCGGTTGTTGTATTTTCTATGTATAATGATAAATGTCTATGCATGTAATGTATTAAGTATATGTCATCTAGTACCCATAACACAAGCTCTGCTTAGCTTGGAGCTAGATGATGCTGTGTGGATTGTCCAGCATTATTATTATACTATTAGCTATCTGGTATTCATGGTACATGGGCATAATTCTCCGAACCGTTCACTGAAATTAACTTAAAAATATTTCTTGCAATAAATTGTATCTAAACCAGACTGCAATCGGTTTATAATCTAAACGTTTGTAATAAAAAACTTGTAAAATGTAATAAACCTGATTTAGAATTGCGTGTTGCGGTATCGTAAACACGCATATAATTGTAATTGCCAAGAAAATGATTAAGTACTTGCATTGAATTGAAAATTTTATCGTTTTATCTTTTATTTTATAATTATGACTTTTATTCTAAAACTAGCAAAACGCACTCGTCACGTTATGATTATTATGATTATTATTCTTATATTAGTATATTCTTATAATAACCTATGACCTTAGGATCAGAAAGCAGGTTCACTCACTAGACCACTTTTGCTCTTCCACTAAATAATGTCTTAAATATCTATAGAAAATACAGGTTAGAGTTAAATTTGCAATTGAATTAAATTTTCAATGAACCATCCATTTCCTTTGCAGAATACAAATGTCCTCGTTATCCGCGGGTCGATCGTAACTTTCCAATGGAAATCTGTATTTTATGAGTTTCCTTGATACCGGCGTTAGGAAAGGTTAAAACCTATTTCTCTTTAGTGAAAGTGTTATAAGAACTTTATTTAATAATAATAGAACTCGTAAAAATTATAACACTCAACAAGACCACACAAAGGTTTGGCAAATAAAAATAGTAATAATTATGCTAAACAGGACAATCCACACAGCATCATCTAGTTACAAGCTAAGCATAACTTGTGTTATGAGTACTAGATGATTGATATACTTAATACAATGCATTACATACATAGATTTTTTTAATTGAACATAGCAAACACCTGGAATAAATATTTGCAGATCAAACAAACATTTATCCCAAGGCGAGAATCGAACCCGCAATCGAACCTGCATTGAAGGCGGACTTTCACCCGCCGCGCCACATGTAAATGTTTGTACAATCTGCAAATATTTATTCCGGGTGTTCTGGGTGTTTTCTATGTATAATAAAAAATACCTATGTATGTAATGTATTGTATTAAGTATATCAGTCATCTAGTACCCATAACACAAGCTCTGCTTAGCTTGGGGCTAGGTGATGCTGTGTTGATTGTCCAGCATTATTATTATTATTATTATTTTGTAAAAGGATCATACCAAAAAACGGTAAGAATCAAGCCGTAAGTTTCATGCCGGTTCTTCTAGGCTTGGTCGCGAGGAACTGGCGCTTAGATTCACCTAGATTTAAGACGTTTCAAGATGATCCCTACGGATAAACTAAATAAATGATTTTTGACTATGACTATCAACGAAAGTAATGCCGTGCATTACTATAGATCTGCATTTAATGAATATAAGTTGAAAAAGAAGAGAGAGAGAGAGGTTTGGCTTAAATTTAATTTAAGAGAAATCTTCATTTTAATCTGTCTCTATTAATTGGCGTAAAGTGTCAGAACTCGATTGAGATTGGTTAAATTAATTAAGCTACGGATGTATTTGATTTATTAATTATTTGACTCCCTCGCGCCAATCAGGGGTCTTAATTTAATTATCAAGGGTTTGTGATTGGTGTGATTGCTCAAATGACAGGATTGAATGACACGTACACAGCGTACCTACCTACCCTGTTTGATAAATTCAGCCCTTGCAAAAATATTTTTTTATTGGTATTTAAAATAGAAAAAATAGCATCACGAGCTTAATACCCAAGCACGGTAGATATCCCTACCGATCTCTAAGGATATACTAATGATTATTTGAGGCTGTAGGTCCAAAAAGATATTTCTAGCGGTAGTAGAGCTTTTTGTGGCTCGATGAGTCTGTTACGGGACTTGGGCATAGTGTGGGGCTATAGTTATCTCGACAGACAGCTATTGAACCTACCCAGTGTATTAAGAAGTGCGAGGGAATTCATTGTCGGGGCATGCAGCGTAGTGTCGGTACGGACCGCGGGCAGTGCAAACAAACAACTCACGCAAATACCGGTCGTACAGCTGTGCCAAGCTGTGTTGGGTTAGAAATATTAGAAATATTCTGCAATATTAGAAATTCTATCACGAAGTAGAAATCCCAGCATACCTAGTAGTAGATAGATAGATAGACATAGATAACACTTTATTGTACACAAGGAAAATTTGTTACAAATAGACCAGGTTAACAATGTACAAGTAGTTCTTTATGAAGGGCTCGTCCGGGGAAGTACTACCACCATGTCTATTTCTGCCGTCAAGCAGCTTACTGTATTCCGGTTTGAAGGGTGCCGGTGAAATTACAGACACATGAGGCTTAACACCTGTATGCCTCAGGTTGATGGACGCTGAGCAGTCTATCATAGGGCTCGTACCTAACGAGTGTGACCTACAAGGTAATACTTTGTTATAGGCGTTATACCTAACTAAAATAAACTGTCCCAATTCTTTAACTTGGTCAATGTCCTTGTTGCAGTACACCTGTTAGATTAAAGCTGTGACCCTATATACAAGCATCAAAACAGCAAAAGAAATAGTATTACGACTTTAATTTACGACGACCGATGTGGCACGACGGACGATAGCAGGCGAATGTCCAGCGCAGGAGGTTGCGGCTTCAATTCCCGCCTTAGGATACATATTTGTTGTATGATCTGCAATTATTTATTTTCGATGTTCTGCGTATTTTCTATGTATAAAAAAGAAATATCTGTGTATGTCATGTATTGTATTAAGTACATATATCAGTCATCTAGTACCCATAACACAAGCTCTGATTAGCTCGGGGCTAGATGATGCTGTGTGGATTGTCCAGCATTATTATTATTATTATTATAATCCCCAGATATCCCTTTAGATCTTTTAGTGCCAAGTACGTACTCAAGATTCTGTGAGGATATCCTAAGTGGGAATGTGTCTAGTACTTGTGTCTTAGGTTGATTGATATTGAATTGTAGAGCTCGTTTCTTACTTGCGTGACCTGCAAAAAATACTTTTTATAGGTGCCTACTGAATACCCTGGGTTATATTTTGGTTAAGTCGGAAAACAAAAAAACACTTGATGTTAAGCGGTTGCCTCTGTCTATGACATTTTGTTAAGTTATATATTATTTCAGTAATATTAACTGCACCCATACATATTTAGTGTGAAAAAAAACAGTGTAAGCATCATTGTTTTAACAGGTAACTGTTCAACATCCGGCGCAACGTTTGTTTATTCCAATAATCTATTTATACCAATAATAGAGTCTTTGTCCTAGCTGACCTATATATAGACAAAGCACAGCCTAAGCCACTGGTTGTGGAGACTTGAAATATTCAGAGTATATTCATCTTGGTGCGTAGAAGTATATTTTGAAAGCAATTGTCATTATTCAACCCTTACACGGGTACAGCAGGAGTTGAAGTTTGTATAAAAATCACTTCATACGGACGAAGTCACGTGCGTTTTTGCTAGTTTCTCTCATAAAAAATATTGAATTTATAGTATAATACTTATTTTGACAATCTGATTGACATTTTACGACTTGTGCTATACGTTTCTTTGTTCACGAAGATTTGTTTTAAGTAAGCATGTGTAGAGATGTGGTTGAAGCTTGAAAGAACTCATTAGAACATTTTAATCTATATTATATTTTATTTTTAGATAAATTATAAATGAACAAAGAAATTTCTGTGACCTACTTATATAACGCAGTGGAAGGAAAATTAAAATTTATAAGAAACAGAAGTTAATTGGCTAATTATAATAGTAAAAACCGTTGTTTTTACACACTGTTTATAAAAATTCACAAACTGGTGTGGTTGAAATTTGAGATAATATTGTTATATAATAAACTCAAAACCTTATTCCTTTTTCAAATAATTCAGTAAGGTAACTCATAAAAAATAATTGTCTAATAAATTATTTGAATCGTACCTTCGTCGAACCCAAAAAAGCCGCTACCATTCCCTTTCACAATGATATTGTACGTCGGGTTGTCTGCCAAAAACCAATCCACTTTTACATAGCAATCTCACAATTTTCAATAAACACACACTCTTCACAAAAACCCATAACTTTTAAAATTCTGTTTATATATTTCTAAATACGCGCTCAAACCGCTATGCACAGTCGTAGGTGCTACGAATACTGCTACGGAAACACTGCCGTAGCGTAGCTCCGTAGACCCTTAGCTACGAAGCCGACATCTCATTTTGCAGCTATCTTGCTTACTCTTACTAGTTATAAGTAATGCTGTTTCGCTCTGTATACACTATTTGGAGATATGTAGATTGAGTTCGCTAAAGGCTTGAATCTAGGCTTATTGTTGTCATTTTAGAATTGAATTGAATATACACTGAATGTGTGGAGCGTGAAAGGTTTTAAGGGATGCAGAATTTTCTAAGGGTGTTAATCTAATGTGGGTTGCAAAATTATGGTGATTTTATTCGAGGTATGAATAAAATTTAGCTTAAGATGTCAGATTTACATTTGAGTTCAACGATTTATTTTCGTTGTTTAAAACATTTTTGAAATGTTGGCGCTTTATATATTTTTAGGCATTATTTTTTTTTACTACATCAGCTAGTTCCATACTCAGTAAAACATGGACAACTAATAATAATAATAATGCTGGACAATCCACACAGCATCATCTAGCCCCAAGCTTAGCAGAGCTTGTGTTATGGGTACTAGATGACTGATATACTTAATACTATACATTACATACAAACATATTTTTTATTATACATAGAAAACACCCAGAACATCCGGAATAAACATTTGCAGGTACTAACATTTATCCTAAGGTGGGAATTGAACCCGCAATCTTCTGCGTCACAGGCGGACATTCGCCCGCCGCGCCACATCGGTCGTCAAAATTATCTATACGGCTATATCATCCACTGCAATACTAAGCTAACAGCATTAAAAATGTTTTGAGATTTCAATTCAGGGTAAAAACTGGTATAAGAGAAACTAGACGAGTTATTAACATCTAGAGGCGAAATTACGCTTTCCCTGAGGACGAGATACAATCATGTTAACACGATAAACGGAAGTGGTGAACAAACCCCTCGAGGAAACATAACGTGTCTGATCATTACTAGTTCTACATTAGGGAAACAGACAGACACACATACAAATAAAACAGATTAAAAGTGGAAGTAGAAAAAAAGAAAAAACTTTACAACTTTACAAAGATTTTTTATCATCCCAAAAATTATTTTCTCGAGTGAGATTTGAACCAACGACCTTCCCCTTGATACGGGGGTGCGATAACTAACTTCGCTACCGAGGATTCAAATGACTCGACAAAAATAAGATTTGGAATGTTTCATACGGTACTTTAGCGACCGTGGTTCCAACAAAAAATCTTTAGGCAGGTAAGCACTATAAAAACTAACGAATTTACAACTTTAATCCCCAAGCACGGTAGCTATTCCTTTAGGCGTTTAGTACCAAATATCTACTCGAGTTTCTTGGATATCTAATAAGGATAGTAAGAGGCATGTCTAAATGTTATAGGTATATGGCACATACCCACATTTTGTAGTAGTTGGTATTCTGTGACAAGTCCATTGCCACGGCTGGAGTACTAAATGGTTTCCTCACAATGTTTTCCTTCACCGTTTGAAAGCACTGGCATTTCGCACATTTTTCGATTAGTGCAAGACAGGATTCAAACCCATGACCAGAAGGCGGAGTCTACTAGACCACCGGTGCTCTTAACTCCTCAATAGACGACTTGATTTATTTTTTATTGTACACACAAATTAAACAGACAGTTATTTCACAGCGGTCATGTACAAAGTTTTCTTCCAGCAAACCTTAGAAGAGCAGATTGTAGTGGTGGGTAGGTGTACAAACACAAAGTAGTAGTAATAGAGCTCTTAGTGAAGGGCTCGTCTGGGGAAGTACTACCACCATGCCTATTTCTACCACCAAGCAGCTTGTTGTGTTCCGGTTTGAAGGGTGTGGGTGCCGGTGTAATTACAGACACATAAGGCTTAACACCTGTATGCCTCAGGTTGATGGACGCAGATCAGTGTATTGTAGGGCACGTTCCTAACTAACGTAACCTACAAGACAATGCTTTGTTATAGGCTATGGTAACCACTTAACATCAAGTGGTGCCATATGCTTGTTCCGTCAGAAAATTGTATAAAAAAAAAGTAGATCTCAAAAATTCAAACAGATTTTATAATGGTTCCCGTTTTATAGAGTTTTCAGGTTTGTAATCTAGTCTCCTAGTTTTTTATCAGGTTCAGGTGGCGAATGAAAAAGTAAAGTGGGAACGTCAAAGAGCGAAATGAAATGCTCGTTCATACTTTATTACAAGCTGCGAGTACCAAATATAAAGTTACGGGATTTCAGGTTGCAACTGAAAAATGTGTAAAAGTGTTTTATGTATTAAAACTAAAATAATTTTGAAGCAAACTATTATTTTATTTTATACTTTATTGACAGCCCAGTTCGTAGTAGACTTGCCTTCTGCGCTGTAGGTGGGTTTGATTCCCATCTAGAACAAAAATTTGTGTGGTGAATATAGATGTTTGTTCTGTGTCTGGGTGTTAAATTGTATTCTAAGAATGTATTTTCAAATAAAAAAGAAGTATATAAGTATTCTATCAGTCATCTGGTTCCCATAGTACAAGGCTATGCTTAGTTTGGAGCTAGATGATGTTGTGTAAAAATATCTACAAATATTTATTTATTTATATACACTGCTGATGGAATAAGTAGATAGCCCGCCTAATGTTAAGTGGTTAGCATCACCTAATAAAGCCACCTCGTAGGTCACGTTTGTAAGGAACGTGCTTTACGATGCACTGCTCAGCGTCCATCAACCAGAGGCATACAGGTGTTAAGCCTCGTGTGCCTGTTATTACACCGGCACCCACACCCTTCAAACCGGAACACAGCAAGCTGCTTGGCGGCAAAAGTAGGCATGGCAACTGTTTGACGACCGATGTGGTGCGGCGGGCGAATGTCCGCCTGCGACGCAGAAGGTTGCAGGTTTGATTTCCGCCTTGGGATAAATGTTTGTACGATCTACAAATCTTATTCCGGGTATTCTGGGTATTTTCTATGTATAATAAAAAATATCTATGTATGTAATGTATTGTATTAAGTATATCAGTCATCTAGTACCCATAACACAAGCTCTGCTTAGCTTGGGGCTAGATGATGCTGTGTGGATTGTCCAGCGTTATTATTACTATTAGTAGCATAAAAAGGTTAGGATATTCGTATGAAGTTACGAATCACTTGATAAGTTTCAAGGTGGTGAATAAAACAAAGAATCCTTATTAAATGGACCCGTATCACGTGACTAGCTGTCAAGCTCCCGTCTGCCTGTCTCTCCCTGTTTAGAATCTCTCTGGATTTGGGTTCTGGATATATTTATTGAATGGTACGTGAGTGTACTTTTTTATTTGAAACGTGATAGTTTTTGTAAAGTTGTGTTTATCGTATTCGTTAAAATTACAGGCACATAAGGCTTAACACCTGCATGCCTCAGGTTGATGGATGCTGAGTAGCATCGTAGGTGACGTTCCTATCGAGCGTGACCTACAAGGCAATACTTTGTTATACGTGATGATAACCACTTAACATCAGGTGGGTCATCTGCTTGTTACATCAGCAAGTTGTATAAAAAAAAACGTTTATATGAGCTAACTAGCGAAACATGACTTTACCCGCGTAAATATATTTTCATGCAAACTTCAACCACCCCGTTTAGGGATTGAATTTCAGGAATTATTTTCTTAGTACACTTCTACACACCTAGACAAATATACCCTGAAAATTTCACGGCAAAAAAATCAAAGCTAAATCATGCAATGTTTTTTTTGCAGTTGAGACGAGATTGAACCTATATTTTGACTGTTGAAATTGGGCCTACCTGAGTTATAAAAAAACTTTTTGAAAAAACTTGAATTTTATGATATTTTGTTACGAGGATTAAGCCTCTATGCTGCAGAAAAGCGCTGATTTGTTTGTGATAGTTACCACTTAACATCAGGTGTAGTTAATCTTATAATATTGTACTTTTTTTATGGTCAGTCATGTCCATCCAACGGTTGCCTGGTAGAGATCGCTAACAGCGATAAGGTCACCCCATTGTATTACCGTGTTATTTATTTTTAAGTTTCCAAACTATGTGTATCTTTGTATAGGTAATCAATAACAATTATAGTTATCTATCTATTGTATTAAAAACGAAATATATGAAATAATTGATCACTCAAAGTTTCCATCCATGTTTCAAAATATAATTACTTAAGCAATCAGTCAATAGTACAAAAAAGCTAAAGTCAGACTACAAAATGTTTTATGTTAAAAATCTATACGATATTTATCTTTGTCAACATCTAAAATATCAAAAATATTTTAAAAACTCATTTCTCTGACATAAAAGTGACAATGACAAAAACATTTTGTAAAAGAATTGAAAAATTTGAGTTTTTATATAATTTAATACTTAGGGTGGTAACAGACCTTGCGTTTTGCTTCAACCTGCAGTGTAGATAGTAGATAAAAATAGGTAGCATAAGTTGTTAGTTTAGTTCAACTTATAAATATTTTTAGTCCTTCGTTTTATTTAGCTAGGGAAATATAGAAATATAAGTAGGTAAAATAGGTAGGCAAGTTAAAAATAAGCAAGCGGCCGGCCAATCAGATGCCGAGAAATTGTCGACAGCATTTTACGTTGCAGTTTGCGCTTCATACATTTCTATTATTATAACTTTGTATCTATAGTTAGACCACCTTCGGATCCTTAGGTCGTGGGTTCGATTCCGGTCACGCACCAATAGATATTTTGAAAAATTTATTATGCATTGTGAGCCTCAGATTAAATGCACAAAGGCATGTGAGGGCACGGACCGTACGAACGTGACCTGCAATACTTTACTATAGGTAATGGTAACTATTAAATAATGACGACCGATGTGGCGCGGCATGTGAATGTCCGCCTACGACGCAGGAGGTATCGGGTTCGAGTCCCGCCTTGAGATAAATGTTTGTACGATCTGTCAATATTTATTCCGGGTGTTCTGGGTATTTTCTATTAATAGAAAATATCTATGCATGTAATGTATTGTATTAAGTATATCAGCCATCTAATACCCATAACACAAGCTCTGCTTAGCTTGGGGCTAGATGATGCTGTGTGGATTGTCCAGCATCATTATTATTATTATTTATTAAAATCACGTGGGCCATCAGCACTAGTAATATCGCAGACCACAGCGAAAATAACGTTCAGTTTGTTTTGGCCTAAGAACTAAAATTTTGGTGAAACTTGAAATTCTCCATTAATTTTAAAATAATTAAATAATGCGTGGTTAACTAAGATGGATTGCATCTAAAATTAAATTTTCATTTTACTTGTGAGAAGGGTTCACGCCGCTTCTATGTAATTTAATGAAAAATTCAATGCTCTCTTTACATATTGCATCTGCGACGCAGAGGTTGCGGGTTCGATTCCTGCCTTGGGATAAATGTTTGTACGAACTGCAAATATTTATTCCGGGTGTTCTGGGTATTTTCTATGTATAATAAAAAATATCTATGTATGTAACATAATATTGTATTAAGTATATCAGTCATCTAGTACCCATAACACAAGCTCTGCTTAGCTTGGGGCTAGATGATGCTGTGTGGATCGTCCGGCATTATTTATTTTATTTATTTATTTCGAAATACACGGAGAATAAAAAAAAAGAAATAGCATCATAACTTTAATCCCCAGGCACGGTAGATATCCCTTCAGATCTCTTAGTACAAAGTATCCACTTTCCAAAAAGCACCAAATTGCAATTGCAATTGAATGTCCGCCTGCGATGCAGGAGGTTGCGGTTTTGATTCCCGCTTTGAGATAAATGTTTGTACGATCTGCAAATATTTATTCCGGGTGTTCTGGGTATTTTCCACTGGGGGTTACCAGTGATGACTTATATAAAAAAATAGTTTTCTACCAGTTATCTGGTTCCCACAGTACAAGCTTTGCTGTTAGAGATATAATGAGCTTTTTTTTTATTTTTGCATTTAATCTCGGCCTGCAAAGTAGTAATGCGCCATTTTCTAAAATAAAACGAAACCGTAGAACTATCAAAGGTAGAACAGGTACTCAAAGGCTTTCTATCTGCTCGTTATGCGGCCAACTTAATTTTTAATCAAGATATTTATAAGTTAGTACTAGCTGTGCCCGTGACTTCGTTCATGTAAAATTTAACAAAAAAGTGGTTTAGTTTATTTAGTTTTTAGGTGGGAGATGTGGTGGGAGGCGCCCGACGTGACGGCGCAGTGGTGGCATGTGCGTGGGCTGCACACGTTATTTGACATACCTAAACCTTTTAAAATTTTTCTTAAATAGAAATAAGTTACTCCTTATTACATCAGCTATCTGCCAGTGAAAGTCCCGTCAAAATCGGTCCAGCCGTTCCAGATATTAAGCGGAATAAACAGACAGACAGAAATTGTAAAAAATATTATTTTGGTATTATGTACAAATAGTTTTTTTTTTTTTATTTATTTGTATAGATAATTAGATACATAGCTCGTAAATATGGCACATAGGCAATATAGCTCGTAGAGCTGACAACCGTTTGGAATAAAGGTTCAAATTAAGCATGAGTACCTTGTACTTAGATTTTTATATTATCCCAAAAATTATTTTCCTCGAGTAGGATTTGAACCCACGACCTTCCCCTTAGCACACACTACTTAGCTTTGCAGGAAAGCACTATAAAAACAAATAAACTACCTTGTACTTGTAATAATAATAATAATAATAATAATGCTGGACAATCCACACAACATCATCTAGCCCCAAGCTAAGCAGAGCTTGTGTTATGGGTCTAGATGACTGATATATATAATACAATACATTACATAGATAGATATTTTTATTATACATAGAAAACACCCAGAACACCCGGAATAAATATTTGCAGATCGTACAAACATTTATCTCAAGGCGGGAATCGAACCCGCAACCTCTGCGTCGCAGGCGGACATTCGCCCGCCGTGCCACATCGGTCGTCGTAATAATGCTGGACAATACAAACAGCATCATCTAGCTCCAAGCTAAGCAGAGCTTGTGTTATGAGTACTAGATGATTGATATACTTAATACAACACATTACAGATATTTTTATTATACGCAAAAAAAATACCATGTTTGTCTTCAGAGGGGTTCAAAACCTACAACCTTATAACACATAAGGCAGAGCAACTGGGCTGTGAGGTCAACGATACATTTTAGTTTGTATATTTAGTATTTTTCCATTAGACTTCAAAACTGATATGACGGTGATAGAGTATCCTACCGCGCGTCGCAGTTTGTTGAAATATTTTTAGTTGATTTTTTCGGCAGATCTATCTGGTTATCTACGTTGAAAAATGGCATTGCTTGTAAATTAATTGCAGTATATCTAATAACATGGTAAGAGGACTGGAATTTGCGCGTTAATTGAAATACTAAATATTAAACCACAATTTAAATAAATTTCGGGCTTTTTTAGACTTAGTTATATTGTACTGCATGGCGACAATATTATTGCATCATGCTAGAAAATTTCCTAGTGTTATTCTGTTACAAGATGAATCTAATGATTTTATTTATTAATGATAATGTTCACCTCCCCCTTCAAGGGGCTTAGAGCCAACAGTAATTTTCAGATTGATTACGCTGAATAGTTTTAATAATTATGTGTACAAGTTTTGAGTACTTTCTTTACAATAATAGATTGAAGCTTTACCTACTGGATTAAACAACAAACAACAAGTTGAAGAAGCACTCGTAAATCTAAATAACTACCAAATTCAAGTAACAAGAAATAATATTGAACAAACAAACAACTTAGGAAATATTTGACTTGGTAAGTTTGCGTCCCAAGCGGCACACATGTTTCGGAACATTGTCAGCCTTTTTCACTAACGCGTTTTTTTTTATACAAATTGCTGATGGAACAAGCATATGGCCCACCCGATGTTAAGTGGTTACCATAGCCTATAGCAAAGCATTGCTTTGTAGGTTACGGTAGTTAAAAACGCGCCCTACAATACACTGCTCTGCGTTCATCAAACTAAAGCATACAGGTATTAAGCCTCATGTGCCTGTAATTCCAAAGCAATTTAAAGCCTGTAAATATTGTCTATAAATGTCCAGAAATATAAAAATGTTATATACTTGATGAACCAACCTATATAGACTATGTCACTAAGAACTACTTTACAGCAAGTACTACCAAATTATGAACTCTATGTTGATGACATAAGACTCATATTAAAATTTAAAACTCAAAACACCTCTGACCTCACGTTAGTCCGTTTATCTGCAATTTTGATAATACATAATCAAGTTTGTCTAAACTAGTGACCAAACACTTAGACCTATTTCTATGCTGTAGTTGAATTAAGTCATCAAATTATAACTTTGTACTGTAAAAGTTATTTAGTGTCCGCTAAATACGTTTCAAAATAGCTTGAATCTCGTCTAAAGTTCCTATTAATTTACAGACCATGGACTAACTACTCAAGTTTGAAGTTTAACTTGCTAAGGTATTTATGATATGACGGGATGGACACGACGTTTTTAAATATCATGTGCCAGTATCGTTTTTGGCAAAATAAATTTATTTAAAGTATTTATAGCTAGTTATTTAATAGGTACAAAAATATAAATTATTATGACGCCAGTAATAAGTTTTACACAAATTATTAAAAAAAAAACTTCTATCTATGATGTTATCTATAAAAATCGACGACTGATGTGGCGCGGCGGGCGAATGTCCGCCTGCGACGCAGGAGGTTGCGGGTTCGATTCCCGCCTTGGGATAAATGTTTGTACGATCTGCAAATATTTATTCCGGGTGTTCTGGGTGTTTTCTATGTATAATAAAAAAATATGTATGCATGTAATGTATTGTATTAAGTATATCAGTCATCTAGTACCCGTAACACAAGCTCTGCTTAGCTTGGGGCTAGATGATGCTGTGTGGATTGTCCAGTTTTTTTTTTTATATTGTTTAGACTTTGCCCAACCCCTCGACAAATCAAGCCAGTACAAAGTCCCGGATCGTACGAACATAAATAGGTACCTACTTATTAATAGTTAGTAAACAATGCAAGCGAATCGAGAACATTCAGCTACTTACTCGCTCCTGCACAAGTTTAAATTAGAAAACGATGAATACTGCGCTGAGCGGGTTTCCCACAAACTAGGTACCAAGCCGTAAGTTTCTTGCCGGTTCTTCTAGACTTGGTCGTGAGGAACTGGTGCTTAGATTCACCTAGATTTAAGACGTTTCAAAATGATCCCTGCGGATATTACTGAATAAATGATTTTTGACTGACTTTGAGTAAATAAGTTGTTAAGAGTGAAAAGAGCTAAAAACTGCTCTTGAAATTGGAAAGGAAACCAGAATACTGTACTTGTCGATTAATTATTTTTTCACAAATCGTCTCAGTGACCAAAAATGGCTAAAAATGCTTTTGTCAGTGTGTGTGTTTTTCTTGCCTACAGATCGCATTTTTTTAAATTGTCACACAAGCTTTTTGATTAATTAAATTTTTAGATTTGATTATTGCAAAAAAATAATAATAAGGAGTGGAGGGGAAAAAAGGGGCAAAGTTTTCTGTAGCGTTATATATACCTACCTATTTATTTTTTACTTGATGAACCTTTACCTTCTTTTAGTAGAGCTCTTTGTGAAAAGGTTCATTCGGGGTTCATTCAAGTACTAACACTGTACCTATTTCTGCCGGCGAGCAGTGATGCCCGCATTACTGTGTTCCGGCTTGAAGGGTGCGGGTGCCGGGGAAATGACAGGCGCATGAGGCTTAACACCGGTATGCCTGAAATTAGTGGACGCAGGAAAGTGTATCGTAGGGAACGTATCTAACCTATAAGGTAATACTTTGTTAAGTACCACTTAACATCAGGTTGGTCATATGCTTTTTCCATCAGCATAAAAAAGTACAGCTACCATACTTCGACCAAGCAAAAATTTCAAATGGCCTAGTTTCAAGTTTTACCTTATGGATCACCGACCCTTAATTTAAACAGCCAATATATAAAAATACCAATCTTTCCGCATTTCCATTAAACACATTTTACAATTATATTTTCCTTCACACCCTCATCTCAACCGCATGCACCACCCTACACTACCCCCACCCTTAGAGTAATAATAACGATATTGAACCCGAAATATATCTTATTCAAACTTATACAAAACTTACTACCTTCAACGTGATATTCAATGACCACTAAATGCATTTAGAAAGTGAATTACGTTTAACATCTTGAACAAGGAAAATTAAGTTACGTTTACGCTAAACATTTTTATCTCGACGACCGATGTGGCGCGGCGGGCGAATGTCCGAACTCGAAATCCTTTGGGGATGTCTAAGGGGTAGTCATAGGTACATCCAAACATTACATTTGGTACATACCCACATTTTGCTTACATACCTTTGTGGTTGGTATTCCTTACGTGACAGGTTGCAAGCTCATCCCTGCTGCTAGAATACCATCTAGTTTCCTCGTGATGTTTTTCTTCGCCGATTGAAAGCACTGACATTGCAACATGGTTTAAGATTTATTACTCTAAGCGCACATTAATGAATCGAAGTGTCAAAACGTCGGCTCCATCGATAAATTGCTGTCGGAAAGGTTTTTAAAAGCGATAAAAGTTTATGGCTCTTAATATACATACGGAAACACTTATTGACATTTAAGAAGTACTTGAAGCATATTCTATTGGGATCATTTAAAAGTCAAGTTTAAAAAATTAAAAATCTAGCGACGCAAGAGGTTGCGGGTTCGATTCCCGCCTTGGGATAAATGTTTGTACGATCTGCAAATATTTATTCCGAGTGCTCTGGGTGTCTTCTATGTATAATAAAAAATATCTATATATGTAATGTATTGTATTAAGTATATCAGTTATCTAGTACCCATAGCACAAGCTCTGCTTAGCTTGGGGCTAGATGGTGCTGTGTGGACTGTCCAGCATTATTATTATTATTAAATTTGTTAATATTTTCGTTATTAAAAATAAAATATTTTGTTTTAATATCATATTTGTTACCTATGTTATAGTCAGAGGGAACACAACATAAAAAAATACTCAAATCTGGTCCAACCGTTTTTTAGTTTTAGCGAGACTTGATGTCTTAGCACAAATAAACAACAACAACAAGCAAGGAATGGAACTCGTTGCCGTCGTCTATTTTTGCGGTCACATATTTTCAAGAGAAGAGTGAATAGGTACCTTCTAGGTAAGCGTGCTACATCGTCGACCGCATCATCACGAGATTGCGGTCAAACGTCTAACTATAAATAGTAAAAAAAAAAACAAATAAAATGAAAGTGGCATGTTGATTTGAACGAAAATGTTTTTTCTTGGGTTTTGAAGAAAAATACGGCGTTTTTCTTCAACCACAGCTGACTTTATTTTTTTTTACAGACTCAACTAAAAACTAATAATTTTATTCCACTTGACATTGGCAGAATTGTCTGTCGAATGTTGGACAGATTCCACAAAGAAAAAAAACTGGTATGGCAGCTTCTGTTAATATGTAGCATAAAAAACAGTAAGCTTTTATCCTTAAGCTTTGTTTAATTTAACCATTAGGAGATTAGATGGTTATGAAGGAATTACGAAAATGTTGGCTAAAAGCTTTCGAAAGAAATGGTAACATTATAAATTTGGCTAAAGAAAATATTTAAAATGGAAAAAACTCTGTGATGGATTAAAGTCGCCCAACATCTTGTACAATCCCAGGCATGATCGATATCCCCTCAAATCTCTGAGAGCCTACCGAGTAATACCAATTTAAGATTTTTGAGGATGTATGTAAGGTTATGTATGTCTGCCTGCGACGCAAGAGGTTGCGGGTTCGATTCCCACCTTGGGATAAATGTTTGTACGATCTGCAAATATTTATTCCGCGTGTTCTGGGTATTTTCTATGTATAATAAAAATATCTATGCATGTAATATAGTATAGTATTAAGTATATCAGTCATCTAGTACCCATAACACGCAAGCTCTGCTTAGCTTGGGGCTAGATGATGCTGTGTGGGTTGTCCAGCAATATTTATTTATCTTCTTAAATCGTCTTAAAACTAGGTTCTAACTAGGCGCCAGTTCTAACCAAGCCTTGAAGAACAGGCATGAAACAAACGGTTTCATTTCTACCTTTTTTTCCTTCTGTAAATTCATATACTAATGTAAATAATATGTAGTTTTTCCCGGAAGAACTCTTCACAAAGATCTCTCTACTATTACACAACATATTGCAATTATTTCGATACAGAATACGGATAAGGCAAAAACCTTTCAAACCCCAAAAGCGCAATATTTTTGGATTGCTTTTCAATTTCATTTCCAAACACCTACTTCATAAATATTTATTACAAATGTTATATTTTATCGTATTTCCGTTTTTATACGGATCAGCTAAGAAAACAAATGTACGAAAACTCCAAGGTTGTAAAAAGTAATAAAACAAACTTGGGGAATACTGTAAGCCCTTTGCAAACTCGAAATATAGAACAAAACATATTTTTTAATATATAAAAACTGTTGCAAGGACTGACTGACTGAACTGAATCAAGCTATCCCCTCAAAAAGAGATATTCCCTCAGATCTTCTTGGGCCTACCAATTAGTATAAAACTCAAGATTCTTTGATTCTAAGCAGGGTAGTCGAAGGTTTGTCCAAATATTACATTTAGTACTTACACCCACATTTTGCAAAAGTTCGGTTTCCTTACGATGTTTTCCTTCACCGTTTGAGGACACTGGCATACTACCGACTGATTTTTTAATTGATTAGGTACATTTATCATGTACTAACTAAATATGATGAACATGATTTTAACCCTTATTAGTGGCACAATTTCAAGATTTAACCCTTAATAAGGGGTAATATTTTGGGGATTGAAGTTTGCAAGAAAATAAATTTTCGCGGAAGAATCGCGCGTAACCACTAGATTATCTTATAAAAAGTATTTCAAAACTACCCCTAAGGGGTAATTTAGGGGGTCCGGAAGGGTACTTAAGGTTATTTAGGTATCGTTCACGTGAACAAACTCGCGTGTGTTTGTTGGTTCGTATATTTATGGGGAAAATGTGGGGAAAATAAATATCCATTTGCAAGCGGAGAACCGCCGAGGTATGCGTTATTCATACTTGAGTAGAACTTTAGTAAAAGCTAGGTGGAATAGTTATAAAGCTCTCGCCAGAATGACCGTGGGGAGCTGGGATGCAGAAAATGTACATCTTCAACTGCCTTTAGAATAAAATAGAAATATTATAAAGAAATAGCATTCATTAGTAGTAGTAGAGCTCTTAGTGAAGGGCTCGTCCGGGGAAGTACTACCACCATGCCTATTTCTGCCGCCAAGCAGCTTGCTGTGTTCCGGTTTGAAGGGTGTGGGTGCCGGTGTAATTACAGGCACATGAGGCTTAACACCTGTATGCCTCAGGTTGATGGACGCTGAGTAGTGCATCGTCGGTGACGTTCCTAACGAGCGTAACCTACGAGGCAATGCTTTGTTATAGGTGATGGTAACCACTTAACCATAAGGTGAGCCATCTGCTTGTTCCATCAACAAGTTGTATAAAAAAAAAAAAAAAAAAACATTTTCCTGCCCTTATTCCACTTTACGTGGGGTCGGCACTACAGGCTTTTGCTAATAGCATTGCTAGACTACTACTAGCTAAGGATGCCTAAGGGTACAAAGGGTATAAAGGTTCAAAGTCAAAAAAGTCAAAAAGCATTTATTCAGTAATATCCGCAGGGATCATTTCGAACCTCTTAAATCAAATCAAATCAAATCATTTATTGCATGAGATACATGGTAGAAAGGTTGTATTATATAATTGCGAGTATCAATGTATTCTGCCGTATCAGACGTGCAATGTCTAATATAGGTATTTACATTATTTTAGGTCATTAAGAAATCAAGTTCATTAATAAGAAAATAATTAAATAAAAAATAGAAATTACAATAGTTAATTAAAAATATGTCAGAATTAAAAAAAAAAGAAAAAATTATAACAGTAATAATATCAATCAATAAAAAGCATAAAATTAAATGAAACTAAAATAAAATAAGGCATCAATCAATTAAATAGGGATAATACAGTCAGATAATACATAGTTAGATGTTGTTCATTAATATGTATTAGTAATTAGTACCTACTTGGTACTAAAAGATCGGAGAAGATATCTACCGTGCTTGAGGATTAAAGCTGGGATGCTATTTCCTTTTATTCTTTCTGCTTAGAGTAAAATATTACATCCAAACAGAACAAACATTTTTTTTATTGTTCATTAATTTTGACTGGCCTTTCAGCTCAGTTAGTAGTAGCTCTGCCTTCTGTGCTGTAGGCCGTGTATTCGATCCCCACCGAGAGCAAACATTTGTGTGATGAACATAGATGTTTGTTCTCTGTCTGGGTGTTATATTGTATTCCAAGTATGTATTTACAAAAAAAAAAGTATATAAGTATTCTATCAGTCATCTGGTTCCCAATAGTACAAGCGATGCTTAGTTTGGGGTTAGATGATGTTGTGTAAAAATGTCCACAAATATTTTTTATTTATTTATTTATTACACAAATGTTTGTTCTCGGTAATAATCGAACCCACAACCTACAAGGCAGGTAGAGGTACTACCAACTAAGCTGTGGGGCTAGCTCCCACAATCGTTACAATTTCGGTCCATAAGTAAATTTTTCGTACCTAAAAATATAAAAGGCTTAAACCAGAAATAAAATACTTTCATTTATAAAAACTTTCAGTACCGCAAATGGATTTCTCTTGTAAAAACTTTAATCCGATAACGGGAAGTTTATAACATCATTGTTTTATTCTTTGAATGCAACAATACTTTTATCGATAATATGTACAAAATACATAATATTAATAAAACAGTTGAGCTAACATAATTTAAAATAGTATTCAAAATTCAATCAATTTAACACTACTATTATAGAATCTCAATAAACTAAAATGTCAATTGACGACCGATGTGGCGCTGTGGGCGAATGTCTGCCTGCGACGCAAGAGGTTGTGGGTTCGATTCCTGCATGTTTGCTTCCTGCATGTGTTGAAAACCAGCGCTGCATGGCACGGTAGACATCTACCTTGTTAAGCAGCAACTAAGCTGAGGTAGAGCCTTTTTGGCATGCCATTCGGCACCGGACCGGACTAACTGGGACCCACTGTTACCTACTTTCTGTTTGTTAATTAAGTTTGCTATCTAGCTTTCCTACTACCTATTGTTTGTTTTAAGTCCGTTCTGTGTGCTATATGTGTATGTCAAATAAATGTATTTTCTTTCTTTCTTTCTATGTTTGTTTTTAAAAGTCGATTCCCTCTTTTTATCTTTTTAGGGTTCCGTACCCAAAGGGTATAATGGGACCCTATTACTAAGACTCCGCGGACTGTCTGTCTGTCACCAGGCTGTATCTCATGAACCGTGATAGTTAGAGAGTTGAAATTTTCACAGATAATGAATTTTTGCTGCTGCCGCAATAACAACAAATACAAAACCAGAATAAAATTAATATTTAAGCGGGGCTCACATACAACAAACGTGAAGTTTTGCCGTTTTTATTATACTTAATGATACGGAACCCTTTGTACGCGAGTCCGACTCGCACTTAGCCGGTTTTATTTTGTGTGTTCCTTTTTACATAGTATAATTTGTACTTCTGACTAATTCTCTTAGAATCTTGACTCATTACTATTTTTTTTGGTACTAAGAGATCTGAAGAGATATCTACCATGCCTAAGGATTAAAGTCGTAAGGATGTTTCCTTTCATCAGCTTATTCCATAAACAAGTGTATATATTTTAGTGCAAGCGACGATGGTACGATAAACAACTTCTAGCTAAACTACCTAAAACAATTCACGGCCAAACTACAAGAGCAGACACTTGAACTTGTCAGACAGACTGGCGCCGACTGTTATGGACGGACAAAGGTCTAAACACAGTAGAATCACTTCAACTACTTCTATACAATAGCTTAGGCCTAATACTCAAATTCAGTTTTTTTTTGTTTGGTGGCATGTGTCCGTCATTCGGGCAATTTTGCCAATGTCAAATGGGTTGAATATTTTATTCAACCCACGTGACATTCTATGAACTAAGCTGTGACGCCTGTCAAAAGTATAATAGCCATAGTTTGACCTTAGGAGAGTAAATGATCTAAGAGTTTGACATATTATATTTTGTTTTGTGGCATGCATAGAATTGAAAGTGTGTTATGAGGCATCCTGATTTGAACGAAAATGTTTCCCTTTGATTTTGAAGAAAAACGCCATCTTTTTCTTCAAAACCGATGACGGCTGACTTTACTTTTTTTACCGACTCGACTTGACTAAAAATAATTTATTCAACCCACTTGACATTGGCTAAATTGTCCGCAAGACGGACAGATGCCACGAAAAAAAAAAAGAAAAAAAAACTAATTCTTAGGTGGCATGTGTCCCGTATTTGGACAATTTTGCCAATGTCAAGTGGGTTGAATAAATTCTTTTTAGTCAAGTCGAGTCGGTAAAAAAAGTAAAGTCAGCCGTCATCGGTTTTGAAGAAAAAGATGGCGTTTTTCTTCAAAACCAAAGGGAAACATTTTCGTTCAAATCAGGATGCCATAACTCACTTTCATTTCAACTGTTCACACTTGTGCTAAGACCTTAAGTAATGATGGTTAAATAACCATCAAAATTACCCATCAGAACTTAAAATAACACTAGAAAAACAATAAAAATTAAAATACAATGTTGCTTTCAAAGATGACAGAAAACGAATCCTTAAATTCAGATTTAATCACGTTTACAAGTAGCGTTTTTTTGTCAGTTTGCAATGAAGTCTGTTAAAAATTCGTCACTTGAATAAATAAGTTGAGTTTGGGGGGTTGGTCTCATCTATACCACTGATAAGAATCTATTACCTGTGTCTCATGGAGATAGTCAGAGGAACGTCCAAATACTACATTTTAATACATACGTCAACTCGTGCCTGTAATAAAAAAAATTGTTTTTTTTAATCTTCTTCATTGACCGAATTCCTGTGTGATTTTCTCATATCGTCAGTTAGGTAAGGGGCTGTTCTACCCTTCGTCGTTTTGTTCTCTGACTACGTATGAATCTATGGCAGGGTGAAATCTATGCCCGTGATAGGAATAGGTAATCGGTTCGGCAATAACCTTCGCAGAACTGCCAAGATCCAAGACTTGTTTGCGATCTTGCAGTAACTTTGTACAGTTCAGAACAAATCTAGATAAATAAATAAAATAAATAAATAATGCTGGACAATCCACACAGCATCATAATCCCAAGCTAAGCAGAGCTTGCGTTATGGGTACTAGATGACTGATATACTTAATACAATACATTACATATAAAGATATTTTCTATTATACCTAGGAAACACCCAGAACACCCGGAATAAATATTTGCAGATCGTACAAACATTTATCCCAAGGCGAGAATCGAACCCGCAACCTCCTGATCCGCAAGCGGACATTCGCCCGCCGCGCCACATCGGTCGGTATTCCTGCCTCCAAGCAACGCTGCACTTGCTTGTTTGAATAATGATGCTGGCAACAATACAGGCACATAATAAGGCTTAACACAGTGCATTGTTGGACACGAGCGTGACGTATGAAATAATGTATAGGTGATGGTAACCACTTAGCATCCAGTGAGTCATCTGCTTGTTCCATCAGCAAGTTGTATAAAGTTATAAGCTGATAGCCCTGAGCCATGTTTGGAAATTATTGTTTTGTGATTATTATAAAAAAACACAGTCCTAATAAAACACATTTGTTTTTGTCGCTGTCTGTACCAATGACGCAATTGCCTATTCGTTCGAGTCATCGATTAGTAAGTATGTATGTTAGTTTGGATAGCGTAGCACAAAACTCTGATGATGAAAGTTCAAGGCCACCTTTAGGTCTTCGAGTATGGCTTAGCGTCTGTCCCGAGTTAGCTGTTTCAGATATTTTGTATGTGACAGACAGAGACAGAGAGAGCAAACCTGTACTCTCTGGTCTAGTGTTACTACTATACAAAACTAGCGGCCGCTCGCAGCTTCGCCTGCGTGGCAGTTTTTTCCCGTTCCCGTTATTTTTTCGGGATAAAATCATAGTAGCTTTATGCATGCAAAGTCTCAGCCCGATCGGTTAAAAATTTACATGTGAAAAAGAGCATGGGTACTAGTTATGGGTACTAGATGACTGATATACTTAATACCATACATTTTTTTATTATACACATAAAATACCCAAAACACCCGGAATAAATATTTGCAGATCGTACAAACATTTATCCCAAGGCGTGAATCGAACCCGTAACCTACAGCGTCGCAGGCGGACATTCGCCCGCCGCGCCACATCGGTCGTCAAGGTTGACAAGGTTACTAAAATACTTACAAAGTTTTTCAGGCTTATTGTTACCTTGTCATAAATCTCTAGAAGCCTTGACACAGGGAGAAATGGCAAAAATAACAAATTGGAACGCATCTATGCCAAGGGCAAGTGGTCAGACACACTGTCTCCAAAATATCCAGGGTCTAGTTTGACGGCCAATGTGGCGGCGGCGGCGGGCAAAAATCCACCTGCAATGCAGGAGGTTGCGGGTTCGATTAGGATAAATGTTTGTATGATCTGCAAATATTTATTCCGGGTGTTTTAGGTATTTTCTATGTACAATAAAAAATATGTGTGTAATGTATTGCATTAAGTATATCAGTCATTTCGTACCCATAACACAAGCTCTGCTTAGCTTGGGGCTAGATGATGCTGTGTGGATTGTCCCGTATTATTATTAATACTACTTTTCCTCGGAGACTAGCTGACACAAAGTCCCAACATAATGGACCCATTAGGTAACACTCTGTTTATTGTAAAAGCTTTTGAATAAGTAAATCCATTTTAAATTGTCCGCTAAATGTTTTCTATAAAAATAACACTGAGCTGGGATTTTGTGAATAAATCCAAAACAATATTTTCGTTATTCTATATTTCTTATAAAAAAAAAATAGTATGACGACTTTAATCCCTAAGCACGGTTGATATCCCCTCAGATCTCTTAGTACTAAGTACCTATTTGAGATTCCTCTAGGAAGTTCAAGGTAGTCAGAGGGACGTCCAGATATTAAGAGAGGAGAAGAAGGAGGAGGCAGAAGCAATAATGCAATGTTCGGAACATTGCATTATTTGGCATCTTTTGCGAAGCCAGACCTCTGAGGTCAACAAAACAAGCGATACAGGAAGTTTCGTATGGATATTTTGATCAACACAATTGACAACATTCAACATTGACAAAGAATCAGCAGCGAGTTCCTCCACAGTGTCAAAGTCAAAGTCAAAGTCAAAAAGCATATTATATTGAGTAAAATCTGCAGGGATCATCTTGAAACGTCTTAAATTTAGGTGAATCTATGCGCCAGTTCCTCGCAACCAAGCCTAGAAGAACCGGCAAGAAACTTACGGCTTGGTTCCTACCGTTTTTTTGTATGATCCTGTTACAAAATAATAATAATGTAAATAATGAAGCTCCAGTGTCGTGCCAATCTAACTCAATGCAAGAGAGAAAACATGCTAAGGCAATCATAATTCTGTGGTAATTTATTATAGAAAAAAATTGAAAAGTTCTGAATTAAATTTAATACGTTTTATTATTTTTGTATTATTATGTATTATTGACAGCCGTCACAGCTCATTTCGTAGTAACCCTGCTTTCTGTGCTGTAGGTGGTGGGTTCGATTCCCACCGAGAACAAACATTTGTATAATGAATATAGATGTTTGTTTTGTGCCTGGGTGTTATATTGTATTCTAAGTATGTATTTACAAAAAAAAAGTGTACAAGTATTCTATCAGTCATCCGGTTACCATAGTACAAGCAATGCTTAGTTTGGGGCTAGATGATGTTGTGTAGAAATGTCCACAAATATTTATTTATTATTTGTATTTTGTGTGACTCATAACTTCATCGTTGTCTATGGTAGACCAGCATTGATGAAAAGTGAGTGCACTTGGCCTACTTCATTCAATCTTTGGCAACGCATCTTGTCCTTGATATTTGGAGATTTATTTCAAGGCGCTGTTCAGAAATGGAACCATTCAAATTTTGATTTGGTGCCAATTTTTTTTATGCGACGTACCATTGATAAAACCAGGTTCCACCTATTTGAAGTGGTAACCAACACTCTATTAATAAGTCAAGTCAATTAATAAGTAGTAAGTGAATCTAAGCGCCAGTTCCCGCAACCAAGCCTAAAAGAACCGGCAAGAAACTTACGGCTTGGTTCCTACCGTTTTTTTGTATGATCCTTTTACAAAGTAATCATAATGTAAGTAATAAAGCTCCAGTGTGGTGCCAATCTAACTTAAGAATAGAATAGAATAAAATATACGATTATTAGACACACATACACATAAAAAAAATTACATCTAAAAGAGGTAGATAGGTTGGCATACAAACAAAGGTAAAAAAAGGTAAGTAGGGGAAAAGAAACAGGTAATTGCAAGACAAAAAACATGTCTCTAACTCAATCAAAATATTCCATCCATATTAAAACGGATGTATGAATATGGACCAACCAACCAACCAACCAACAAGTTAGTGCTTATTCCAATAACAAGTTTCAGCAGTTCCATAGCCAAGATCATGGGAAAGCTCGGTGCCAAAGGACATGTCCATGTCAAGGGCGCAGACAGAGTGGCGCGCCAACATTTATGGAGCGTATGACGTTTGCTTCTTCGATGCACGATACAGAAATTACGTCCTTATTTAGACGTAAGAGAAAGAGTAATAATAATAATTTATTTATTTATTTATTTGTGTCACCAACAAAGTAAACACCCTAACGGAAAACTTGCTACATGCTTATAGGAATATATCTAAGTGCTACTGGTATTTAAAGGTGACAGACTACATGCAATACAAATACAAACAATAATAATAATATAATAATAATAATGTGTTTTTATTGACATAAAGTTTTACAATATAAAGTTTTGAATCCAGAGGCTCCCGAACTAGTAAAAAAACTGTGTTTCAGGAGCCAGTTGCTTCTCCCACAGTTAGTAGCAGTACATTTATGTCAGCAAAAGGATATAAATATGTATATGTACAGTGGACACATAGAATAAGAGTCATGTATTGTAAAACTGTGTACAAAAGATCTTAAAACTAGGTACATAAGTTGACGACCGATGTGGCGCGGCGGGCGATTGTCCGCCTGCGACGCAGGAGGTTGCGGGTTCGATTCCTGCCTTGGGATAAATGTTTGTACGATCTGCAAATATTTTTTCCGGGTGTTCTGGATATTTTCTATGTCTAATAAAAAATATCTATGCATGTAATATAGTATTGTATTAAGTATATCAGTCATCTAGTACCCATAACACAAGCTCTGCTTAGCTTGGGGCTAGATGATGCTGTGTGGATTGTCCAGCATTATTTATAAGTATAACCTACTAGTTTTAACAGTCTACCCATTTCGGGCGTACAATATTAGGTACCTAAGTAGTATAAAACCGCTGATAATCGAAACGATTTAAGGCGGTGGTACTCGCCAACGACCTTGAGGAGTCTATCCATACTGAGTTGCACTGCCGCCCGTCGCCCGCACAGGGACCCGCGCGCATTCCATTACATATCGCATTCAAGAAATAATTATTTGTAGCCTAATGAATTATTAGTTCGAACTGCCAATTGTTCACTTTGTGATAAATACTTTGACAAATATTTGTGTGAAAAAAAAATACTAAAAATCAATACCGTTTAGAAGAAATAACCAAATTTAAAATAAAAATTGCTTCACTTTGGATATTTTTTTCATATAGTAAGAATATAGTTAGAATTATTTCAATTGTTCAAATTAAAATTTAGTCTTTAATAAGCAATATATATTTTTTTTGGACATTTATACTCACTCATCAAAGAGAAATAACACGGAGAAAACCTCTCGTTGGCGGATACCACCTCCTTAACGATAAATCGATAACGTGGTGCTATACAATAAAGTTTTTCAGTCATATCACATACTGATTAGTTTTTTTTTTATACAACTTGTTGATGGAACAAGCAGATGGCCCACCTGATGTTAAGTGGTTACCATCACCTATAACAAAGTATTGCCTCGTAGAGGTCAAGTTCGTTAGGAACGTCACCGACAATGCACTACTAGTTTTTAAGGTGCCGTACACAAAGGGTAAAACGGGACCCTAATACTAAGACTCCGCTGTCTGTCGGTCTGTCCGTCTGTCACCAGGCTGTATCTCATGAACCGTGGTAGTTAGAGAGTTGAAATTTTCACAGATGATGTATTTCTGTTGTCGCTACAACAACAAATACTAAAAAACAGAATAAAATAGATGTTTTAAGGGTTCTCATGATTTTTTTGCTATTTTTATTACAGATAATGGTACGGAACCCTTAAAATAAACCAGAAAATAAGGCATAGGATGTTGTAGAAATGGACCAACGAGTAATAATAATATAATAATGCTGGACAATCCATACGGCATCATCTAGGCCCAAGTTAAGCAGAGCTTGTATTATGGGTACTAGATGACTGATATACTTTAGTACAATACATTACATATATAGATATTTTTTATTATACATAGAGAACACCCAGAACACCCGGAGATCGTACAGATCGTTGCAGATCGTACAAACATTTATCCCAAGGCGGAAATCGAACCCGCAACCTCCTGTGTCACAGGCGGACATTTGCTTGCCGCTTAAATTAATCTTACTAATATTATAAACGCGAAAGTTTGTAAGTATGGATGGATGGATGGATGGATGGATGTTTGTTACTTTTGCACTCTCTAACCAGTAGACCAATTTGGATGAAATTTGGAATAAACATAAACTATAACTTGGATTAACATATAGGCTAGGCTTTTTATCCCGTTAAAATAACGGGAGCGGGAAAAAAACTGCCATGCGGGCGAAGCTGCGAGCGGCCGCTAGTAATAAATAATCCGATAAAACCGCTAATTTACTTTTAAAAGTTACACATCACAAACAACCGTCTTCTTCCAATTTAGCCAAGTTCATGTTATGTCAAGGGTAGCAGACAGTGCGACGCGCCAGCATCTGCAGACCATGGCGCAAGTAAGGGAGGATAACACCCTCACCCCCATAATAATGGGAACAATGTCCTTGGTATCTTCTATTCTTTGTTTAAAGTATGATTAGGTTTTGTTTTGGTCACTCCATACGAGTTTATAAAGTATTTCACGTATATGATATGAATAGTTCTATGAACTAAGCTGTGACGCCTGTCAAAAGTATAATGGCCAGTGACGACCGATGTGGCGCGGCGGGCCAATGTCCGTCTGCGACGCAGGAGGTTGCGGGTTCGATTCCCGCCTTGTGATAAATGTATGTATGTACGATCTGCAAATATTTATTCCGGGTGTTCTACGTATAATAAAAAATATCTATGTATGTAATGTATTGTATTAATTTTATCAGTCACCTAGTACCTATAACATAAGCTCTGCTTAGCTTGGGGCTAGATGATGCTGTGTGGATTGTCCAGCATTATTATTATTATAGTTTATCAAAACATTATATTTGAGTTGTTATTAGTATTTTAAATAAATGAATGACAGTGTGGTCCTAACTTTGAATAGAACCCCAACTTCCTACAGAATTTGTAAAAATCCTCAGATTGATGGACGCAGAGCAGTGTATTGTGGGTTACGTTTCTAAAGGACATGACCTTCAAGGCAATGCTTTGCTATAGGCGATGGTAACCACATGACATCAGGTGGGCCATATGCTTGTTCCATTAGCAAATTGTATAAAAAGTGTCCAGTGGACTTCCACAGGCTGTTGACGATGATGATACTTGCTTTAGCATCTGCTAAAGCCAAAAAAAATTTAAGACTATGTTCACTAAATTGTAGACTATCACTGTTCTTGGATTCAGAGAACATTTATTTTAATTATTGTTACAACTGGTGGAACAAACATATGGCCTACCTGATGTTAAGTGGTAACCATCACCTAAGACAAAGCATTGTCTTATTACTAGTTTAAATTCTTATAAGTACTGTTTTAAAAGTTGCAAATAACCTCTTCCGTATCTATCCCCTCAAAAGGGGTGCAAAGTGCTACCCCTTAGGATATGTCCTTGGCATTTCCCGGCTCTGCATCGAAGCGCGGTCGTTGGCCGGTATCGATCTTGTGACCGAGTCAGTATGCAGTGGCCAAAGAGTAATGCGCAGATACGTCACTGAAAAAAACACAAAATATTATATTTTTTTGTTATTATCTGCATTAGGAGGGTTTACAAATTCTTGGTGTATACTTAAGCTAGTTTTTTTACACCCACACCTTTCAAACCGAGTAATGAGCAGATAGGTCACTGAAAAACACACATAAAAAAAACATTTTTTTTGGTATTATGAGCGTTAGGAGGGTTTACAATTTCTTGGTGCATACTAAAACCTAGTCTGTTTTACACCTACACCTTTCAAACCGGAACACAGCAAGCTGTTTGGCAGAAATAGGCATTGTGGTAGTACTTCCCCGGACGAGCCCTTCACTAAGAGCTCTACTACTACTAAAATAGTATGTATGATAAACGTTATAATGATAGTATGATAAACATAAAAAAACGAGCGTGCGAAAAAAAACACGACTAAAGTAAAACTTCTTTAATACACGAAACGTAACTGGCTATGACGACCGATGTAACGTGGCGGGCGAATGCCCGCCTGCGACGCAGGAGGTTGCGGGTTCGATTCCCGCCTTGGGATAAATGTTTGTACGATCTGCAAATATTTATTCCGGGTGTTCTGGGTATTTTCTATGTAAGTATAATAAAAAATATCTATGTATACAATGTATTGTATTATGTATATCAGTCATCTAGTAACCATAACACAAGCTCTGCAGCTTGGGGCTAGATGATGCTGTGTGGATTGTCCAGCATTATTATTATTATTATTATGAGAGAA
Source organism: Electrophaes corylata (assembly GCA_947095575.1). Taxonomy (NCBI): domain Eukaryota; kingdom Metazoa; phylum Arthropoda; class Insecta; order Lepidoptera; family Geometridae; genus Electrophaes; species Electrophaes corylata. The sequence continues at coordinate 6,945,429 of OX352722.1, read as the reverse complement.
AGAGAGAAAGAACAGTGCTTTCTTATCCCCTCCATGGTAGCGTTAAACGTTTAACGCAACCTTGTTGGAAGTCGCATTAGAAGTATTACTTCAATAATAATAGTATGATAAACATAAAATATTTCTTGCTAAAGCCTTTTCACAATTCAGATGACTGCGTCTGTGCAAACGCCCCGTACCCGCTGACCTACTTACAGCAACAGATAGCAAGCCTGTACAATCGTTTACCGGTTCTTTTTATTAAAACACCATCTACCTTCCGCTTGGGTCTTGGAATATACAATGATATTTTAACCATAGTAAAGTAAACAGACCTTTGCATTGGGCTGTCACAGCTCAGTTCGTAGTAGTTCTGCCTTTTGCGCTGTGTAAAATTCTTATTTATCAACCAGTAATGAATTCCATATAACGCTCCGCCACCGTTCAGTGGTTTGCTCGATCTGTTGATCGCGATTTCATTTACATTGCTGTTTTTCGTGTTTTGTCGATTTTAAGCGTTTTTAATTTTGATTTTGATGATTTTGATCCCCATCCCCAAACATGTGTATGCAGAAGATATGTCTATCTGTTTGTTCTAAAAGAAATGGTGTACTAAGAATGAAATTTCTGTGATTGGACGTAGTTTAGCAGAAAAGCTCCAACCCACATTATGTCACTTTTCAGTTATTGACGTTTAAAGTTCAAACTGGTATTCTTCAGTGATGTGTTTATGTTATGAATTTATTACGTATTTCTTGACTTATTGCGAAAAATATGGGTTGAGTCCATACTGCTAAATTAGTATGTTCATGACGCGGTACAAATTATAATTTCTCAGTAACAACCTAAGTAATAAATAGTTTTAAAATTGAACCCCTAAAGGTTTGCAGTGAGGGTGGAAGTATGTGTAAAAACAGTGACACGTGTGTGGAGTCGTGTGCGTTATACTCGTAAATATATGCCTATTTCTGCCGCCAAGCAGCCTGCTGTGTTCCGGTTTTAAAGGTGTGGGTGCCGGTGAAATTACAGGCACATGAGGCTGCCTCAGGTTGATGGACGCAGAGTAGTGTACTGTAGATTACGTTCTTAACTAACGTGACCTACAAGGCAATGCTTCGTTATAGACGACCAATGTGGAGCGGCGGGCGAATGTCCGCCTGCGACGCAGGAGGTTGCGGGTTCGATTCCCGCCTTGGAATAAATGTCTGTACGATCTGCAAATATTTATTCCGGGTGTTCTGGGTGTTTCCTATGTATAATAAAAAATATCTATGTATGTAATGTATTGTATTAAGTATATCAGTCATCTAGAACCTATAACACAAGCTCTGCTTAGCTTGGGGCTAGATGATGCTGTGTGGATTGTCCAGCATTATTATTATTATTATAGGCGATGGTAACCACTTAACATCAGATGGACCATATGCTTGTTACATCAGCACATTGTATAAAAAAATAAAAATAAATCTATACCAATTTTAAGAATCTTTGTCCTGACTGACTGATTGACATATAGACAACACACAGTATAAACCACTAGTCGTAGAGATTCAATTTATTCAGGGTATATTTGTCTTGGTGCGTAGAGGTGTGGAAGAAATTTTCTGAAATGCTAGCATTTTAGGGTACAAGAAAAGAATGAACATCAAGTTTGCTTTACTTGGTAGGTACCTAATTATAATAATAATAATAATGCTGGACAATCCACACAGTATCATCAAGCCCCAAGCTAAGCAGAGCTTGTATTATGGGTACTAGATGACTGATATACTTAATACAATACATTACATGCAAATATATTTTTATTCTACATAAAAAATACCCAGAGCACCCGAAATAAATATTTGCAGATCGTACAAACATTTATCCTAAGGCGGCAATCGAACCCGCAACCTCCTGCGTCGCAGGCGGACATTCGCCCGCCGCGCCACGTCCGTCGTCAAGGTACTTTTACATCCCTCTCATATCTCCCATAAAAAATAACGAAGGGCAATAAACGGGGTACAAGCACGTTTGCTCCCATTCACATCGCATATTCACCATCAAGGAGTACGAAAAACCATGGATAAGGAAACACAGTTCTTGATATTCAACTTTCAACTCTCTTCTTAGTAGTAATAGAGCTTTTTGTGAAGGGCTCGTCCGGGGAAGTACTACCACCATACCTATTTATTATTTACTAGCATCTTCGCCCGCGTGGCAGTTTTTTCCCGTACCCGTTATTTTTTTGGGATAAAAAGTAGCCTATATGTTAATCCAGGTTGCAATCTATAATTATTCCAAATTTAATCCAAATCGGTCCACTGGTTAAAGCGTGAAAGAGTAACCAACATCCATCCATCCATCCATACTTACAAACTTTCGCGTTTATAATATTAGTAGGATTTCATTTATTGAATTGCTGATGAAACAAGCATACAGCCCACCTGATGTTAAATGGTTAACATCGCCTATAACAGAACATTGGAACAAAACACAGATTGGGGCTAGATGATGCTGTGTGGATTGTCCAGCATATTATTTTTATTATTACTCTAAGAATAGACCTGCAGAAATGAGATTTACTACTAACTAAGCTGTGAGGCCAGTCTGGATTGGACATAGGTACCTATCTTATTACCGGAACGAACAGTTTAAAGTCCTCTTAATCCTTCATCTTCCTGTACTTCCTGCTAAACGATACCACTTCCAGAATATTCTACTCGGCTGCCTCACAATAGCATGAAGTTAATTGAAAACCCGTACTTGAACCGTCATGGAAATGACATGCTTTATAGAATCTATTATTTGGATCAAGAATGTTCTATTCTTGATAATATACTATAGTAATTTAATTTAATTCTACAATTTTTATCATTATTCTGACTTTAATCTCTAAGCACGGTAGATATCCTTTCATACTTCTTAGTACTAAGTACATTTGGTACATACCCACATTTGGAATAGGTGCTAAGCTAATTTGAGAGCTCTGGTATTGCGCACATTTTCAATAGAAAAATCCATTGTTGCACAACCGAATTCGAACTCACAACCTTATGATCGGAAGGTGGGGTGGCACCCACTGAATCACTGGTGCTTAGAAAATGGTTTTCGAAAACATTCGTCTGTGCAAAAACTGTTTTTTTTACACAATTTGCTAAAACTTCAAACGTCAGAGGAATGGAAAACAATATTTACTAAAGTTGCCTGAAAATCAGGTCACGCATCTGCGGCCTTACCAACATCAAAGGGGCATAAACATTATCCAAAATGGGTCAGCCAAAAGTGCCTTTTTGCCGTACACGGCCGTAAATGAAACTATTTAGGTAGTTTGCCGGGTTATTCTGGCACTCAAGAAACTTACCTGATCTATACTAATATTATAGAGGTAAAGTTTGTGAGGTCGTAGGAGGTAATCTCTGGATCTACTGAACCGATTTTGTTATAATTTTACTAATAATAATAATAATAATACTGGACAATCCGCACAACATCATCTAGCCCCAAGCTAAGAATAGCTTGTACTATGGGAACCAGATGACTGATAGAATACTTATATACGTTTTTGATTGTAAATACATGCTTAGAATACAATGTAACACGCAGACAAAGAACAGACATCTGTGTTCATCACACAAATGTTTGTTCTCGGTGGGGATCGAACTTCCCACCTACAGCATAGACGGTAGGGCGACAGAGCTGTGACGGCTGTCAAATCAATCTAAGTCAAAGTCAAAAAGCATTTATTAATATCCAGGTATTATCGAGAATTGTCTCAAAGCTAGGGTTCCTCGCGACAAAGCCTAAACATAAAATCATATTACTGACTAGCGAAACGCACACAACTTTGTTTGTTATTTTCATACCAACTGAACCCGTTTAAAGCCCCGCTGAACCCGTTTAGTGGTTAAGTTTTGGAAATTCCTCTCTTTTGCGCACTAAGACAAATATACCCTGAAACTTTCAAGTCTCTACAATCAGTTGTTTAGGTGGTGGATTGTTTATATGTCAGTCAGTCAGTCAGGACAAAGATTTTTATGATAGTTATAGATAGAATGCAAATTTATATGTCAAAAAAATTTACGATAAATTGACGACCGATGTGGCGCGGCGGGCGAATGTCCACCTGTGACGCCTATCTTTGTACGATCTGCAAATATTTATTCCGGGTTTTCCAGGTGTTTTCTATGTATAATAATACATTTTATGCATGCAAGGTATTGTATCAAGTATATCAGTCATCTAGTACCCATCACATAAGCTCTGCTAAGCTTGGAGCTAGACGATGCTGTGTGGATTGTCAAAAAGCATTTATTTAGTAATATTCAGGGATGATCATGAATTGTCTTAAAGCTATGTAACTCTTAAAGCTAGCTTCTCGCAACGAAGCCTAGAAATGAATTTATATTACTGAATAAATACCTGCTCGTTTATGTCAATCTATATCAACTATACGAAACTTTGTCCTGACTGACTGAAATAGACAACGCACAGCCTAAACCACTGGTCGAAAACATAAAATTATAGCGTACTAAAGATGTACTAAGAAAGGTATTTTCGGAACTCAGCCCCTAGCTGGGTTTTACATTATATTCTAAGCATGTATTTACAAAAAAAGTGTAAGTATGTAAGTATTTTACAAGCTTTGCTTAGTTTGGGGCTAAAAGCTTTGCTTAGGTGTCAATATTAAAACTTAAAACAGGCACAGTACGGGCTTAAAGTTTGCAAAAAATAATTTTACGCGAGCGAAGTCACGCACGTTTTGCTAGTAAAGTATAAGTAAACCAAACTATTAATCTATCTACCTATCATAGATTAATTAATGTTCAGAGTCTACATCACATGTATATTCCGTTAGATCTTTTAATACCAATTAGGACTGTATAGGTCTTTGAGGATGTCTAAAAGCTACCTTTACTTACGTCTAACGCTAGGTACGTCCTTTTATTACATTTGTCACATAGGTACTCACATTTTGCAGTAGTTGGTATTTCATACGTAATAGGTTTTTTAGGGTTCCGTACAAAAAACGGGACCATTATTACTAAGACTCCGTTGTCTGTCACCAGGCTGTATCTATTTATTTATTTTATTAAGGATTGCCAAGAAATAATACACAAAACTTAGACTAAACTCAAACGAAAACCATCTCCCACCCTGTGTTTATCCACTTAAGGCAACTACAGCTAACACAGTATTAAACACTTAAAATAATATAGCGGAAATAATAATAATAATAATAATGCTGGACAATACACACAGCATCATCTAGCCCCAAGCTAAGCAGAGCTTGTGTTATGGGTACTAGATGACTGATATACATAATACAATACATTACATATATAGATAATTTTTATTATACATAGAAACACCCAGAACACCCGGAATAAATATTTGCAGATCGTATCGTATTTGTAGATAATGGTCTAAATTCATAGATTAATGTTAGGTAGGTAATGTATCTCATGAACCGTGATAGTTAGAGAGCTGATCTTTTCACAGATGATGTATTTCTGTTGCCGCTATAACAACAAATACTAAAAAACAGAATAAAATAAATATTTGAAGGGGCCTTTTTTTCCCGTTTTACAATAGATAATGGTACGGAACCCTTTGTGCGTAAGTCCGACTTGCACTTGGCTGATTTTTATTTATCGTAGTCTGTTTTTCTTGACCACGATAATATGATTTTCAAGGTACCGGTGGCATGGCAAGGTGATTCTAGGCAGCGGAGTTTTAGTAAAAGGGTCCCGTTTTACCCTTTGGGTACGGAACCCTAAAAACTAACAGATTTTGAGAGGTTCAATTCTGCTAGCAATTTTTTACTTTACCAAGCATTTGGGCTATTGGACATTTATCAAGGTATCAAGCAGAAATGAATCAAAATCCCTTATTATCCGAATATATTTAAGCTCAGTATCGATAGAAAGGTTTTAATCTAGGCTAAACCAATGACGTATATTCTTAGATGGGACATCTTAAATTAATTTTATCATTGTTATATCACATCATATAAAAAAAATATGTATTTGAAACTAGTAAAATCCCTTCTTTCTTTTTTATATTATAAATGCGAAAGTAACTGTCTGTCTGTTACGCTTTCACGCCTAAGACACTAAGCCGATTCGAATGAAATTTGATACAGAGATAGTCTAGAGCCTGAGAAAGAACATAGGCTACGTTTTATGTACGTACCTCTGACTACCCCTTTCGACATTCTTGAAGAATCTCAAGTAGGTACTTTGGTACTAAAAGATCGGAAGGGATCTACTTTGCGTCGGGGTGAAAGTGTCGTGATGCTATTTTTTTTATATTATATATAAAATGAATCCATTTTGCATCTCAAGTGAGATGAGCCATAATATTTCAATAAAATTATAAAAAAAAACAATTATTTAAATTTTAGAAAATATCGAATGCATAAATTCATGCGGATGTCTATTTCATTCAATCCATCAATCGCTCCTTACTCGACAGAATGTTTGTACAAAATAAATTTTACTACACTGAGGATATTGCGCACCGGATACGGTGAATTGCAAAAAAAAGTGGCACAGGTGACGGATCGGACATGCCACGGATCGAAGACCTACCTTGAGTCTTAAGCCTGAGTTTTTATATTTATTGCTCATGATATAAGCAGATGGCCCACCGGATGTTAAGTGGTTACGAAAACATAACAAAGCATTCAACAACAACAAAGCATTTTTGCCTTGCAGTTCATGATTGCTAAGAACGTGCCCTGCACTGCTCTGCGACCATAAACTGTTTCGTACATAGAATCAGTTTGTTAACCTTTATACTGTTTCGGTATCGCCATCGCTCTGCAAATCAACGCGGCGGAGTTTAATAAAGGCCGCGGTCAAGTAGATGGCGCAATTTCCTTAGTGTAGTTGACTATAGAGCACAACCAATCTAATAACTGAAACGTCACTGGACAGAACAGATTGAAATAAATCACTGAGATTTTACGCTGTAATCTAATTGAAAACTGAAATTCTATTCGTTTGATTTAAAATGAAATAGTTCCACAACTTTAATCCCCAGACACGAAATATATTTCCTCTAAATTTTTAGTTCCAACCTCACGTTATACTAAAGTTGCTTGAATCCGGTCTAGCAATGGATTTTTCTATTTGAAAGAAATGGCAGTACTCACAAACAGTAAAGAAAAATATACCTATTGATATATTGATTGACGACCGATGTGCCGCGGCGGGCGAATGTCCGCTTACGACGCAAGAGGTTGCGGGTTCGATTCCCGCCTTGGGATAAATGTCTGTATGATCTGCAAATATTTATTCCTGGTGTTCTGGGTGTTTTCTAAGTTTAATAAAAATATCTATAAGTACATGTAATGTATTGTATTAAGTATATCAGTCATCGGTACCCATAATACAAGCTCTGCTTAGCTTGGGGCTAGATGATGCTGTGTGGACTGTACAGCATTATTACTATTATTATTATAGTGAGGAAACCAGTTTATACAACTTTTTCAACAAGCAGTCACCATCGCTCAAGGATATTTGCAACACCAGAGGCGATGTTGATGCGCTGCAGGTCTTTACTCGTTTTTAGGGTTGCGTACCCAAAAGGTAAAACGGGACCCTATTACTAAGACTCCGTTGTCTGTCCATCTATCACCAGGCTGTATCTCATGAACCGTGATAGTTAGAGAGTGAACAGAAATACCATCATTTGTGAAATTTTCACAAATGATGTATTTCTGTTGCCGCTATCAACAAATACTAAAAAACAGAATAAAATAAATATTTAAGGGGGCTTTCATACAACAGACATGATTTTTTTGCTAGAAGCAAGAAGCTGTGTTCTGGTTTAAAGGGTGTGGGTGCCGGTGAAATTACAGGCACATAAGGCTTAACACCTGTAGGTATGTTTTACGTTAGTGGACGCTGGGTAGTGTATTTTAGGGCACATACCTAAAATGCGTAACCCACAAGACAATGCTTTAGCGGGCCTTCCTTCCACAAGCAGTATCATAAAAAAACCTGCGATAATGTTACAAAGGAATGAAATAGTACAAATTCATATTCATTGAAGCCTTTGTTCGGAATGAAGCTCGTTTTTCTTTCATTATTTACATAACTTGAATACGCTCGGTTTATGAACGTAGCTTTAGCAAATGAACAGGAGCTAACAGGCGTGTTGCTTGAATATTAAACGCACTCATGAAAAAGTCGTTAGAATAATTTATTATTCTACTTAAAAAATACTTTATCCGGATCCCGGATACTGTTCGGTATAAATTAGACGATTGTATGGCTATGTATACACTAGTAGCGAAAATTGCGCGCTAACTCCTGCGTGAATTTATTTTTATACAAACTTCAACCCCTGCTGTACCCGTACTGGGGTTTAATCCAAGGATTATTTTTTTCTTATTCAATTCTACCTATTAAGACAAATAAAACCTGAAAATTTCAAGTCTCTACGATTAATAGTTTATGCTGTGTGTCTATCTTTCAGTTAGTCAGCCAGTACAAAGTTTCTTATAATTGCTACAGTTTTTTTTATTTTTGTATCATCAATCTGTATCTATACCAATTATATGGTAGTTGCAGGTTCGATTCCCGCCTCGGGATAAATGTTTGTACGATCTGCAAATATTTATTTCGGGTGTTAGGGTATTTCTATGTATAATAAAAAATATCTATGCACGTAATATATTGTATTTAGTATATCAGTCATCTAGTACCCATAACACAAGCTCTGCTTAGCTTGGGGCTAGATGATGCTGTTTGGGTTGTCCAGCATTATTATTATTATTATATAAGAATCTTTGTCCTGACTGACTGGGATATAGGCAACGCACACCGTAACCACTGGTCGTAGAGACTTGAAATTTTCTGAGTATATTCATCTTGGTAAGTAGAAGTGTACTAATAAAATAAAACTCAATAATCAATAAATCATGCATTATTCTTATTTCTTATCATACATTTTATAAAACCATGTTAATTAATAAGGACTTCTCTATGAGAGGTCTTCCCTGCAACTAATGTAATTCAAATGTCAACAAGATACGTTTGCCACAGATGTCAAATTAATTCGTGCTAAGCCTCCTGAGCTAGCATGAATATTCTATTGGTGTCGTAACTGCTTTTCAGCTCAGCATCTATTATTTATCTTTGTGTTGGAGTAATTGGATTTTGGTGTCTATAAGTCCTACTCGCTTAATAAGACTAATGCTAAGCCTGGTTTAGCACAAGTTAAATTAAATTAAAGTAGCCACTGTTGTCGGGACACTTTTTAGGGTTCCGTACCCAAAGGGTAACACGAGAGCTGCTTGGCGGTACGTAAACCCGACTTCAACTTTTACTTTGCTTATTCTCCATTAAAACCTCAACTACTCAACTGATTTTGATGATGTTTTCATGGAAATCTGATAGGTTTTCATATTCGTTTATGGAGATCTGAGATAACAGACATTCTATATGTATAAAAATGAATTGACGTTGAATTCTCACAAAAACACAAGAACGGCTGAACCGATTTGCCTAATTTTGGGTTTGAAATATTTGAGTAAAAAAAAGGTTTAAAAGGTGAGGAAATATAAAAATTTCATATTGGCGGAACGAAATTTGCCAAGTCAACTAGTACATATCAGTTGAGCTACCTTTAGATCGTTTGCAACGGTCTGTAGATAGCCCACATGTTTCATGTATTTTGTACATACCAATTATAAATAGGTACTTGTAATAGCTATCATTTTCCGTGTAAATAAATGTCGCTAGTAAATTAATTAAAAATACTAATTGAAAACCCCTTTTTGAAGTCGGTTAAAAGTTTAAATAAATTTAAAGATACTCAGACTTAATGCAAGGCTTAAAGGGTGCTTAGACCCTTTTGTTTTGAGGTAAAAAATATTACGACTGTTCCAGACCTTGTAAATTACATATTGATTGTACTCAGGCCTACTTCCACCAACCAACAATCATTCAATAATAACTTCTTGGTTAAAATGACAATTTATCAAATCTATAATTTATAACTATATAACTATAACTTAGAATCTTTGCCCTAACTGACTGGCATATAAAAGACGCACAGCTTATACCAATGGGCGTACAAAATTGAAATTTTCAGGGTATATTTATTTGTCTTGGTACGTGGGTAGGGGTAAACTAAAACGTAAATTCTTGAAATTTAACCCCTAAAAAGGTACACGAGGTTGGGTTTGTTTTTGATGCATTTGTAACGTCATAATTTACTTAATTCTCTAGTTATTTATTTACAAAAAGAATTATAGCTGATACAGGTATTTATAATTGGTATGTACAAAATACATTATGAAACAGTTGAAAACATACATAGAAACTAAATTCTTACATTTTAAGTTTAACATTTCCTTTTTAGAGAGAATCAATCAAAGTCCCAAAGCGGTTCCGCTCACAGATATATCTGTAAATGTGGTTCCGCCATTAAAGGAACCTTTCCCTTTATGCAAAACATCCCCTCCCGCGGAAGTCGTAATCGGCATAGAATTCTAGGGAACGAGTAGTATCTCTTGAATACTAATCACTAATACTGCAGTCACCAATCCATATGGGTCAAAAAGACGGAGAGAGGGTGTTTTTGGGGTTTTTTTTTTTATTCAATTTGCTGATGGAACAAACATATGACCCACCTGATGTTAAGTGGTAATCACCTTTAACAAAGCATTGTCTTGTAGGTCACGCATGTTAGAGACGTGCCCTACGTTATGCTACCCTGACCACCAACATGAGGCATACTAGTGTTAAGACTCATGTGCCTGTAATTACACCGCTGTTACTGCTGCTGGAACAAGCATATGGCCCTGATGTTAAGTGGTAATCACATAACAAAGCATTGTCTTGTAGGTCACGCATGTTAGAGACGTGCCCTACGATGTACTACCCTGACCACCAACCTGAGGCATACTTGTGTTAAGACTCAAGTGTCTGTAATTTCACCGGCGCCCTTAAATTATTTTTATTTAAACACGCCACACCATCTTTTTTCACGTTTAAGATAAATGGCAGACAATTTCGTAAGGATTAAGTTACTATAAGCACTTTATTGTCGTAAAAAACTTACAGTAAATATATTTTACGCATACTTTATTCTATACCGAGTTTAATAAAAATACTTTCGAATACTCCAAGAATATGTTAAGTTACCTACAAGGTTTTTTAGAATACTACTTGACTACTTAATGACAGTCAAACACATTTAGAGAAATACCAGCGATGTATTTCGTACGTCAAAGACCACGTGGTGGTGGCAGCCACGAGGTTAACGCACTGGTAAGATGATTGTGTTTCATTTAGATTGCTGTTTTTGGTGCATTATCATTTTTACGCGTTTTTATATAACAGAATTAGGTATTTTACGAAGAATTTATGTTTATTTTACGAAGTATTGTCGATATTGATGCCAAAAACACGGAAAAAACTGACTAAGAATGTCGTATTTTTTTCGTTTATTTATATTTTTTGTAATGTAATTTGTAATGTCCCAGTTTCAGTTATCAGAAATAGTCTTATTACACCCAATACAATCTATTCTAATATATTTTCCAAAATATAACCAGAGTTTAACCATGATTAGTGTCAGTCAGCCTTAAGTTACTTGAGTACATTTCAAAAAAGCATTTACTGCCTGATAACAAGACGATCAATGGATCGACGCACGTTGAAAAAACCGCCACCGCTATATTAATGACGTATTCAAATTCAATTTCTACAACAGTTCAAGTTGTACAAGTCTATAAACTGATTTTGCTGAGACTACTAGCTTCCGCAATGGTTTTGTTCACATCTTACTGGTGTTCAGCCGAGCTAAGATCTAATTTTTTTCTTCTTAAAATATTCGTAAACATTACTTTACTACTGCTAAACATTAGTTTGCGTCCAAAGATTTATTTATTTATTAGGCAACGCCAACAGTACAACATAATATACATTTTTAATGCAACTATAATAACTAGACACTATAAAATGTGTACCAATTACAGGCTTGCACAACATTTACAAAGATGTCTCGACTCATCTCTGGATTGTTTTCTCTTGTGTGTTTCACCCAAACATGCGCAATTGACAACACGGTGTGACCACTTGCCGGGTGACAAGCATACTGACTCTTCGCCGAAATGCACCTGCCGCCCGCTCTCCGCGTGATTCACCGCGTAACAAGCCCCCTCACCCCCTGTAACCTCGAAAAAACGAAAGAAGGGCTTACGTAGATAACTTTAGTGTAAAAACCGACCGTCATTGATTAAGTACGTTTTTTCGAGAATCGCACTTTGGGTAAATGGAATTTTGAGTGTGGGATTTGAGGCTTACCTCAAAGGGATTGTGGGCTATTCTGTTATTGTTTTGCATAAATTTGAGTGGGGCCCATCCCATCAGAGGATTTGGAAGCAATTGAACAAGTACCTACAACCTTGGGTTGGTCACACGCAGGATTCAAACTCACGATACAGCTTATAACAGTGAAAGTTTTTATCTTTTTATTGGTCTATAAAATCATCATCATCAACAGTCTGTAGAAGTCCACAGCTAAACAGGTTTCCAGGAAAGAACGATTTTTATCGACTTCGGGTAGGAGGGCATATAGACATGGTGGTAGTACTTCCCCGGACGAGCCCTTCACAAAAAGCTCTACTACTACAATCACCTATTTTCTTAATCTAGGGCCCGCTTGCACAACAATCTCATTTAATTTTATTTAGCAATCACGTTTACCAAGATAATCATGTTTAGCGCTAACGTAACGGCTTCATTTTCCTTGTGCAAGATGTTAAACGTGATTAACTTCCTAAATGCAATTAGGGGCTCTCTAAATACATTTAGTGTGCAAGCGATGATGATGATACTGTATGATCTTCTACTAAGAAGATTAAAAAAGTAGGTAACTTTCTGTTTTATTCTTAGAGTAAGTTTTATTGACAACCATCACTCATACTGCGTTTTCTTTCAAATGATTAATAGTATTTTAAGCTACAATCAAAACTCTCCCTTAACACCTTGAAACAAGACTGAATTTTCGGTGAATATTTCTAAAGCACATTTTTCCTCGTTTACTTACTGCTTCCATCCACTTCAAGTCTACAATACAGGCTTAAACGAACTCTAATACTTTGAACTAAGGGTCAAAGTTCTTCGAAATCATTTTTAAGTTTTTTGCCCTCATCAATTTAAGTATATTTACATCACCTGTAATTAAAAGTTTAGAGCCCTCATTAATAAAATAGGAAAGTGTAAGAAAGCTGGAATTCTTTAGTATCCTGCTTAAACGAGAATACTTTCTAAAGTAAAAGAAAATGAAAGTAGCAATGGACAGACCATATCTTGTAGAACCTATAACCGCTAGGAAATAAAGGTTCTCGAACCACGACGAACCGGAAAACGTAGAACAGGAAGTTCTGAAACCGATTTAAATATTTACTTTGATGTCATTCTTGTACTACTGTCTAGCCTAGCGCTCACCAGAAATTTCTTTGTTCTGGTGAGCTCTGAGTGAGAGCTCTCACAAACGGTGAAGAAAAACATCGTGAGGAAACCAGTTAGTATTCTAGCAGCGGCGATAGACTTGCAAACTGTCACGTATGGAATTCTAACGACTACAAAATGTGGGTATGTATCAAATATACTATCTGTACCTACGTACCTCTCAAGTAAGTACTTAAATAAATAAATAAATAAATAATGCCGGACGATCCACACAGCATCATCTAGCCCCAAGCTAAGCAGAGCTTGTGTTATGGGTACTAGGTGACTGATGTACTTAATACAATATCATATTACATACATAGATATTTTTATTACACATAGAAAATACCCAGAACACCCGAAATAAATATTTGCAGATCGTACAAACATTTATCCTAAGGCGGGAATCGAACCCGCAACCTCTGCGTCGCAGGTGCCTGCCGCACCACATCTGTCGGCACTTGGTACTAAGAGATCGGAGAGGATGTACCGTGCTTGGGAATTACAGTCTTGAAACGTTCTTTATCTATTTTCGTAGTAGATACCAATCACTGCTGTCTAAAGCTACTTTTTTCGTAGGAGATTGACATTTGACGCCACTGATTGCCAATTTACGCCTGTTGCAGGTTTGTCGTTTTGCCGAATTCCCAATTTCACAGTGTGTCGAGTATTTGTGTGTCTTTACACAACAGAGCAAGCAAATAGCCTACCTGATCTTAAATTTACAGAAAGCAAAGTCAAAGTCAAAAAGCATTTATTCAGTAATATCCGCAGGGATCATCTTAAAACGTCTTAAATCTAGGTGAATCTAAGCGCCAGTTCCTCGCGACCAAGCCTAAAAGAACCGGCAAGAAACTTACGGCTTGGTTCCTACCGTTTTTTGTATGATCCTGCTACAAAATAATAATAATGTAAATAATGAAGCTCCAGTGTGGTGCCAATCTAACTGAATGCAAGCACTAGAATGTATACAATTCGTAACTTACAGAATGGTTTACAGTGTTACAACTAATATTTACAGGGCAAAAACACGTGAACTTATCAGGAAATCTTACGATTTTTGAGTTTTTATAATATAAGTGTTTACTATTAGTTATTAAACCTCTTATGCCTGTAATGCCATCGGAATATCGGCATTTGACGACCGATGTGGCGCGGTGGGCGAATGTCCGCCTGCGACGCAGGGGTTGCGGGTTCGATTCCTGCCTTGGGATAAATATTTGTACGATCTGCAAATATTTATTCCGGGTGTTCTGGGTATTTGCTATGTATAATAAAAAAATATCTATATATGTAATATAGTATTGTATTAAGTATATCAGTCATCTAGTACCCATAACACAAGCTCTGCTTAGCTTGGGGCTAGATGATGCTGTGTGGCTTGTCCAGCAATATTTATTATTATTATTTATATCGGCATCAAACCGGAACATAGTAATGCTGTTTAGCAGCAAAAATGGTCAGTACTTCCCCGGACGAATTCTCCACAAAGAACATAGGTCCTTTGTGAAGAAGACTACGTAGTAATTTCTGTGACGTTTTCTTCGACAGTGATTGATTAGAGTCAACTTTTGTCAGTAAATGACGTCACAAGAACATCGTTTTTCTGATTGACTTTCTGTCATCTTTGGAAGTAATATCGATTTTTCATTGTTGTTGTATTGTATTTGTATTTTACTAAATTAGACATTAGCATGCGGTTGATTTAGTTTATCAAGTTTATCATCGAGCGCGCTGCCTCATAACCTGACTAACTTATATGGAGTTGGTAAACTGTAGCTTAAATGCAATACAATTTACGGAGTATCAGGCAAGTAATTATTCTAGCGCCGGCGATGAGCTTCCATCTCTGTCACGCGTGGAATACGTCTTTGAGAATGGAAATGAGAATATTTTATTTGTTAACTCAAACAACGAAAAAAAATTATGTAAGTATCTAAATATATATAACTCAAAGGTGACATAGTGATCTATCAACGCACAGCCTAAGCCACTGGACGGATCGGGCTGAAATTTGGCATGCAGTTAGATGTTATGACGTAGGCATCCGCTAATAAAGGATTTTGATTAATTCTACCCCCAAGGGAATAAAATAGCGGATGAAAGTTTGTATGAAACTTTGTGAATTTTAAACAGATCGGGCTGAGACTTTGCATGCATAAAGCTACTATGATTTTATCCCAAAAATTAACGGGTACGGGAAAAAACTGCCACATAGGCGAAGCTGCAAGCGGCCGCTAGTTAAAAATAAAAGACAAATTTTGAGTCACAAAACAGTCTTTGTCTCAGCAAGCTAGTTGTAAACACGTTACAACCAACAACGCTGGTCTTCCGACAGAGACTCTTATAATCGGTATTAGACTTTGTATGTTTTGCAGTGATAGAGTGAGTTTGTGAAAGACGTCGTAAGTAGTAGTAGAGCTCTAGCGGAGGGCTTGCCCGGGGAAGTACTACCACCATGCCTATTTCTGCCGCCAAGCAGTTTGCTGTGCTCCGGTTTGAAGGGTGTGGGTGCCGGTGTAATTACAGGCACACGAGGCTTAACATCTGTATGCCTCAGGTTGATGGATGCAGGGTAGTGTATCGTAGGGCGCGTAACTAACGTGCGTGACCTACAAGGCAATGCTTTGCATATACATTCTAGTGCAGCTGACTGTACTACCGTCGAAATCCGAATCCTAATAATCCATATTTAATGTAGTAATTTAATTTAAATTAACACTGTATTATTTTAATATTTAATTAAATTACACAACTACAAACAATAATTATCTCTTTGAAATCGCAAATCAATTACAGTCAAATATTTCCACAGTAATAACCACTGGAAACAATGTTTGGTTACATTAGGGTGTGGTCAGAGTGCTAGCGTCAGTGAAACAAAACAGACAAGTGCGGGTGAAACTTTTTACAGTTTCCTTACAAGATAATAATAACAAATAATAAATATTTCTGGACATTTTTACACAACATCATCTAGCCCCAAACTAAGCATGGCTTACCAGATGTCTGATAGAATACTGATATACTTGTTTTTTGTAAATACAATAAAACACCCAGATACAGAACAAACATTGTGTCATGATTTTATAAATGTTAAATAATTATTGCATATATTTTTCAGATTTTAATTTATCAGTCTATTTGTAATTTTAAAAGATAAATGAATTCATTTGACTTGTTGGCTACCGTTCTAAGTTGCTCAATTTATTGGCCGCTGGAAATGTTTTTTTGATAGAATGAGGCGGCCATCTTGGTGCTGACCGAAGGTAACGATAAGTAAGTCGGCAAATTGTGCAACAGTTTGGTTTGAGCCTTCGGGCAGATAGGTCGAGTTGTCATCAAGAAGTCAGTTTTTAAAGAGTGTTTGTTGTAAAGAGTGTAATCATGCTTGTTGTGGTACTAGAATAAAAAGTGACTATTACCAGAAGTGCAGTTTTATTACAATTCAGAAGAGGGGTAAGCAACCAAATAAGGTATGTTGATTTGAATATTATGATCTTATTTACCAAATGGTCTGAATGTGAACTATTCAGATTTATCATTACTAATTTATTTTATTTTTGAGTACCTACCCACCGAGAACATAAATGTACGCCCACCATGTGTACTTTTAAAATTTTAATGCATGATACCTAGGGATTTGTGTAGCATATCAGGCCAGGGCTACCCTCTGGCGAGATGATGTACAGATTACGAACTAAATGTTGAATAGTTTTATTTATTTCTTTAATCATGTTTTTTTTTTGGTATACCTGCAATATCGTCTTTATTTCATCGTCGTTTAAAATATAACTCTGGTCTATGGAAGTATACCTATACAATGTGTAAAGACATACTAACGGAGCGTGTTGGTGTTAAATCAGGGCTACCCTCATATAGCGCCTGACTCCTGCCTTTCGTGTACCAGCGGTATAATTAAAAATATCATCAATTCTACTTTATTAGCTCATCAATATTATAAAAACACTTATCAACCAGCCACGCATAAAGTTTAGTTTTAAATTGTTTTGTCGGTGGTTCTCGGATATCTTAGGTATCCTATTAAAGATTTTTAATAGTCATAGAATAGCATTTTTATAACATAACGCTGACTTGCACCTAGGTATTATGAGCCTAGTGGGGTTCCTCTTTTAAAATCAGATCAAGTGCTTTTGAAAGTTTATGACGCGGCTACTACCTGTTAAAGCATAAAGTTTATATTATTTTATGAACTGTTTCTAGGCTGACTTTGACTAACTACGACTGTTTTATTGAACGGACTATGACTGTTCGTTGGATAAAAGGGGGCGTTCTAGTTTAAGTTACCCGCTTATCTAGACGTCGGATTCGTCGCTTGTCTAGACGTTCTATTTTTTAATGATGTATCAGTATATTGTATTTTTATTTAAGTATTAGTATTGGTTATGTTTATGACTATGTAGTTAAATGTATCATAGTTTTTTTATCTCTTACTCTTATTTTATTATTACTCTTTGTGCACCACCGTCCTTTATCGCTTTGCTCGTTACTCTCCGTCCTAAGGTTGCCTGGAAGTAATAGCTTTTAGCGATAAGGCCGCCCTTGGTACTCTGTTAAATCTAGATTTAAAAGCTATCCTAGTGTACAATAAAGTGTTATCTATCTATCTATTCATCTATCTATCTATCTATCTATCTATCTATCTATCTATCTATCTATCTATCTATCTATCTATCTATCTATCTATCTATCTATCTATCTATCTATCTATCTGTTTATTGAGTTGGCTATGCTTGCCGACTGGATGGCGTTGGCTATGTTTGCCGACTGGATTGAGTTGGCTATGTTTGTCAACTGGATCATCTATCTATCTATCTATCTATCTATCACATTATTGAATTGGCTATGTTTGCCAACTGGACTATCTATCTATCTATCTATCGGGTTATTGAGTTGGTTATGTTTACCGACTGGATTGAGTTGGCTATGTTTGCCAACTGGACTATCTATCTATCTATATATCTATCTATCTATCTATCTATCTATCTATCGGATTATTGAGTTGGCTATGCTTGCCGACTGGATTGCGTTGGCTAAGTTTGCCGACTGGATTGAGTTAGCTATGATTGCTAACTAGTTTAACTGGTCAAAGTCAAAATCAAAGTGTATTTGGTTAAATTGGTAATAACGAATAAATGCTCATATTTTTGTTGTTCAGGTTCTTTTGAAGACTAAATTTTTATTTTATGAATATAAAGATTAACTAATAAGGTTCACAATAACTATGAATGGATTATGTCAAAGTTTGTTGGTTATTTAGTAGTTATACAAAATTATTGAGGTTTTGGGAAATGATCACTAAAAAATTTACTGAT
This sequence comes from Electrophaes corylata, assembly GCA_947095575.1. Lineage (NCBI taxonomy): Eukaryota > Metazoa > Arthropoda > Insecta > Lepidoptera > Geometridae > Electrophaes > Electrophaes corylata. The sequence goes on along the minus strand of OX352722.1, from coordinate 6,926,660 downwards.
GTACTGGGATTTATTAAAAAGGGCAAACAACTGTCATGCCGCCGATAAAATTCGGTCTTGGATTCGTATAAAAGCCTTAGAAATTGAAATTTCTGACAAAAGTTCCTCTGATGATGCTTCCGAATCGTCAGTCTTAGAATGTCTTTATTGCTTAAAATAGGTAATAGGTGCGGAGGGGATGTTGTAATTCTGATGTTCCGAACAAATAATCCGTATTTCGATACAAAGAATAGATAGCGTTTTCTTATATTGTCTGGGATCTTGTTGAAAACTTTGATGCTCACATAGTAGCAATTTTCTTGATAGAGGATAATTTTCGGAGTGGACTCATTTACAACACTCTCCATTCCGAGTGTTACGTAGATACACGTAACTAGTAATTTTGTATAGATACATATATAAATAAATGGGATTAATGTTTGTAAGATCTGCAAATGTTTCTATGTATAATAAAAGAATGTCTATGTAGGTATGTGATGTATTGTGATGGGTGTGGATTATCCAGCATTGATATTATTATTATTAAATGTTCCACAAAACAAGCGCGTTCGTATATGTAAAGGTACTAAAGATTTAATATTTTCAGCATACAAAGGAGTGGCCTACAGGATACCATGGGGCCAATACCGCGGATGGCGCGCATACATTTTTTTTGTGCAATGAAAGCTTTGTTAAAATCCCTACTGCACCCCAAATCGTCAGTTCGTATCTGAGGATGGAGTCAGCATAGCCGTGATGGGCCATCACTGCCATTTCTTGGTTGACTGTTCTTTGTAGCCTACCTGAAACGTGCACGAATCTGTTAACATATATATATGCTTTGCCTACTTGTTCTTTTCAAAATAAAAAGGGATCCAATACACACCTTAAGGAACACCAAATTTGTTAATAACTGACAAAACCATTGTAATGTGGTTTGAAAGTTAAGCAGAATCGCATCGGGGTCGTCATCCTTATAAACATCACGATCAAATGATAAATTCTACATATGTTCCTAATATTTTTTTTATATTTTCATCTGTATATAGCTTCCTGCGTATGTACCACGAACTACAAGGGGTGTAATTCGATTTTACTTTAAAACACAAAAGCTGAGCCATTCTACAATCGGATAAACCCAATGGTAGAACGGTGCCAACTGCATCTTCTGATTACCAATAATATGATCAAGGCAGGCGTTACGTCTTGTTGGGCTGAGTTGAGAATATAATATGAGCTTAGAGAGAAATTACTTCAAATGCTAGATAGAGCGATAGTTTCTCTGTTTTGTTTTAATGTGTTAATATTAAGGTCACCGGTAATTATAACTTTAGGTTTACTGCTATTTTTAAACAACTAGTGCTATAGACTGTTAAGTTTATCAAAGAAAGTATAGATATTTGATAAAGGTGCATACAACTATAATTTTGTGACTTAATTACTTAATTAATAATCTTTAAGCTACAACATTCAAACACGTTTGGTATAATAGCCTATGATTTTAAATTCAAGTCTTTATAAACTAGACTTTTTAAGTAAAATACAAACTCCGTTCCTTTTTGTTTTTTGCACTAAACCGTAATTACGCATATTTAAATTTTGGTTACTACCTACCTGATTTCAAAAACGTCTCTGATAAACATACATACATCTGGCTCCTTACCAGTACATTTATATCGAGAATAGAAAGTTTCAGAAGTTCACGCTTAGTAATTTACTACCTATTTTTGGCGTAATAATCTAAATTCTGCGTCTTTACGAACGAAAAATCTTGTCTGGATTTTTAATGTTAGATTCAAACTTTGTTTCATTTTCGTTGTTTATGATTGATGCCTTTGTGAAATAATAGGGGATATCTAGTGCTTTTTGTTGCAACATCACTGGTTTTATGATTTGGAAGTAATCTATACTTATTTAATTCCATAATGCATTACATCAATATACTTTATAGTACTTTATACTTTTTTTAGTCTTTTTTTTAAGTGGACAGCTTATATTACATTCACTATTTGCGTTCCAGCCATTCCGATTTATTTTAAACTAGCTGACCCATTGAACGTCGTACTCTCTCTTTAGCCATTCATCCAAATAATATGCAGTAAAAAGGAAAAGTATTTTATTTTAAGCATTTGAGAGGATAATTTACAGATTTTGATAAGAATTTATAATTAATGATAATATGACCATGACTTGAATAACGATTTAAATTTTTTTTTTATAAAGAACTATTTTTTGTGAGTTAAATATATGCTTTCGCTGACTTTTTATAGGCATAACCAAGCTCTACAACTTCCTCTAGAACTCAATCATATATCTATCATCATCGTTAAGGCAGCGTTCGTAAGAAGCTTCATTCGTTTTCGTTCGTCAGTTTTTTTTTTTCTCTTCTTTCTCAGTCTAGCTTTGCAAGTTTGACTACCATGAAAAGGTCTTTTCATTTTTCGGGTTAATATGACCTATGTCACTCGCATATTACGTGGCTTTTTATTGTTGAAATAGTTTTCAAATTTCGGTTCAGTGGATTCGGATATTACTCCTAATATCGTCACAAACTCGCAAACTTTGCCTCTTTATAACATTAGTGTGGGTTTCACAAATGTCAAATACTTGGCGTTGTAGTCATATTGGTTGATAATCATATTAATTTTACTACATATAATTCCACGGCTATCACTACCCACTACATTCAGCACAGTTTCCATTCACACACTCCCTTACAAACACACACGAGAGCTCTCCTTGAAACCTTGACTCTTATGAGTTTTGCGTTGACAAAACTTTCAGAATCACACATACAACAAGACACCTTCACACAACTTTTTTACATATACACAATCATACTGCATTATGACTACGTTTTTTTAACATACAAAAGGTATAGTTCTGTTGTATGGCATCTCGTTCAACTTGTAACCTCGTAGGTAATAACTAAAGATCAGTGTCTTGCTCTTCAGCAATATTATACGCTAAGTTATTGCCTATTGTGTAGCTGCAACACACACAGGGATAACCAGATATTTATATAATAATAGTTAATTTTCTTAATTTGTTCTTTTTTTTTTTGGGTCATTGTGTTCACATTTTATTTTTCTTTGTTATTTTTTTCGTGTAGCTAGGATAAGAACCTACATATAAGAACCTTTGTGTGTTTTAGTAAGACAAATAAACGTTTTACCTATCTAAAATACCCATGTTTGGGTTTCTGTCAAAAAAATCATTACTTAGAGTTGCAAATGTACAATTTCGAAACTTATTAGTCATTAGCTTTATAGTGTTATTTACTTTCAAATACTTTCAATTCATTTAAAGTTTTATTTTTCAAACACCTAAAGCAAATACCAGCATTAATGGCAGTCAAGCGTTTCAGAATGTGACTGAGATCGATTGTAATGTTCCTGGGATTGTTATCATGTTTACCAATCGAGATTATGACTTTATCTAATTTAGTAGGATTAAAGATATTAAGCGTTTTACAGATTTCTTCTGATGTAGGTACGATATGGTTTTACAATAAGAAAATGAAGCAGATTACGAGAACAGATACATGATTTGAATTAAATGTCATGATTTTATAAATGAAAATATTATTTGTTATGTAAGATGTACCTACAAAATTGTAAATAACAACAGAATCATGGATGGTAGTGTACACTAATCTTAAGTTAGTTGGTTCTTTGTACGTACCTACCTAGAGTAAGAGTAGGTAGGCGAGATACTTAGATTTAATTCTGTATATTGTGTTTGCCGGGAGGCATCACATTGTCGGATGGCCGAATGTCATGATTTTATAAATGTTAAATAATTATTGCATATATTTTTCAGATTTTAATTTATCAGTCTATTTGTAATTTTAAAAGATAAATGAATTCATTTGACTTGTTGGCTACCGTTCTAAGTTGCTCAATTTATTGGCCGCTGGAAATGTTTTTTTGATAGAATGAGGCGGCCATCTTGGTGCTGACCGAAGGTAACGATAAGTAAGTCGGCAAATTGTGCAACAGTTTGGTTTGAGCCTTCGGGCAGATAGGTCGAGTTGTCATCAAGAAGTCAGTTTTTAAAGAGTGTTTGTTGTAAAGAGTGTAATCATGCTTGTTGTGGTACTAGAATAAAAAGTGACTATTACCAGAAGTGCAGTTTTATTACAATTGCTTACACAAATGTTTGTTTTCGGTGGAGATCGAACCCACCATCTACAGCGCAGAAGGCAGGGCTACTATGAACTGAGCTGTGACGGCTGTCAACAAGATACATTTCTTGATTGACTTTGCTTTAGAAAACAGTGCCCCAAGCCGATAAACACGTATAATCGTTGTACCGAAGCACATTCAAGTCTCAATTATCTTAAAAGCTAGAGAGGGGTATCTACCATGCCTGAGGAAAAAAACCATAAACATAAATGCTAGAATAAAGCTAGTTAGATCTAGATTTTGAAATAACCTAAAACAATGGTATATAATTCGTGTGCAATTTTTGCATAACTTAGTCGCTGCTATATTGACCACACCTTTATCGTATTTGATTGCATAACTAATTCGTAAATTCGTTAATAATGGCAAGAAATTAGCTATTAGTGGAACTAAACTAGATTTATATTAAATACTTTTGGTTATGGATGGTCCAACTTGAATTTGACTATGTTTCGTCATTTTACTTCACTTTACTTTACTTTACTCTTTTTATTACAACTACCTCAGTGAACGTGCTTTTGCGGGTTGTGCTTAAAGAGTAGTTGTTTTAAGCAGAAGTTACTCAGGTGGCTGGTATTATTACGCCACTTTCTCATAAAAAAAAGAATAAAAAAAAGTATTTGTTAATTTCAAATTAGCCACTACCTACTTCTCTTTAAAAATCAAAGCTTAAGTGCATAAGTTCGGACAAACTTCCTTCAAATTACACACCGTGGTCTAAGTTAACCGATTAGGTTAGACCATCGTTAACTTAGCAATAGCTTTTAGTTTCTGTGATACCGGCAAGTTATGAAGTCAAACTGACAGCTCCTTATAGTATTAGATGCATTAGTGCTATATGAAGGTGCTCTTTTTTAATACAAATCGCTGATGGAACAAGCAGTTGGTCCACCCGATGTTAAGCGGTAACCATCGCCTATAACAAAGTATTACATAGTAGGTCACGTTCGCTAAGAACGTGCCCTGCGATTCACTACTCAGTATCCTTCAGACTTCATTTTTGCAATTACTTCATACTACGCTTGTTTTATTTTGCATTAAATCCGTTTGGGTGTTTTTAATAGGTCCATCACAGACGTATTTTATTTTTTACCTTTGCAAAAGAATATGCAAAACATTTTAAATATAGAACAAGACAGCTAATAAGTACAATTTGTATCATCGTCATTTCAAAGCTCTTCTATAATTACGTATATCAATGCAAATAAGGTCCATTTTTTGACCTTCTTGCTTCCGTCTTGCGAGGGAAATGGATCGAAGTTTGTTGAAAGTTTAATTGTCAAAAGGAGTTTAATAGTTTACTGTAACTGTATTCTAATAACTTGAACTTTGAAAATCGTATCGCTGGTTATTTCATCGAAGCTTTAACTGATTTTGCATCATTTGCAAAATGGTGGTCTCTATCATAAAACGCTTTCTTGTCACTGACGACATTTTTGAATTCAATCTGAAATTTCTCTTCCTTGTTGGCTTATGGCCTGCCGAAAATTTATCGGCAATGCAATCTACACTCTATAGAATATACGTAGGAATTCTAAACTCCTTCATGATAATATACTTTATCATCACCGGAGTAAAAATTTCACGTACTGACGACATTCTCAAATTTTTCTCAGATGTCGATTTTAGTTTGTGTTCATATAACTATTTTCTCAAAGTGGTATTCTTTGTTGCAAATCGCGAAAAACTAAAAATGTTAGTGGTTGAGATCAAACATGCAGGAGACAAAGTTACTGATAAAAATAAGGATAACATGATTATACTGCTTGTGACAGTATTTTCTATATGTCTTTTCATATCAGTATTTTTCATTTTAGCTTCTGTGTACAATAATAAAATGTGTATAGATATGTGGATGCCGTTTGACCCCTACAAGAATAAAATGAACTTCATGCTTGCAGTCCAAGTGTTGGGAATAATATATCCGATGCCGTTTTTATTCAGAGCAATAGGGATGCAAGGAATGGTCTGTAGCTTATTGATTTACATGATTGACCAGCTGAAAGATTTGCAGATAAAGATAAAAAACCTGAAATATACGAAAGACAATGATAAGAAGATGAGAGAAGAACTCAAATGTATAATAAAGAAACACATCCGTCTGATGAGGTAGGTACATTATAATTATACATTTTAACATTCAAAATATTGAGATATAATATACATCAATTTAGAGCTAAAATAAGTTAGTTATATGATTAGTTAGTTAGCCGACGACCGATGTGGTGCGGCGGGCGAATGTCCGCCTGCGACGCAGAGGTTGCGGGTTCGATTCCCGCCTTGGAATAAATGTTTGTATGATCTGCAAATATTTATTCCGGGTGTTCTGGGTATTTTCTATGTATAATAAAAATATCTATGTATGTAATGTATTGTATTAAGTATATCAGTCATCTAGTACCCATAACACAAGCTCTGCTTAGCTTGGAGCTAGATGATGCTGTGTGGATTGTCCAGCATTATTTATTATTTATTTATTAATATACGTTAGAGAAACAATAAAGGACTAAATACAAGCCAATGTTAAGATAAATGTAAATTTAAGCACGACGAAAATCAAGTTTCTCTCTGTTTTCAGATATTCTAACATCATAAAGAATATGTTCAAAGAATACTTCTTGGTACAAAATCTCGCAGTAACACTGGAACTATGCATGAATGCTGTACTTGTTACGACTGTAAGAACACTGAGTTTAAGTAATAATCGAATCAAAAAGGTTTCATCACATTGGGGTGCCTTCAAATGAAGATCTAGAATTAACCGGGCAACATTGATGCAAACGATCTTATTTTTGTAAAATCTTACTATTTTGCGTCAAATCACGAAAAATGTTGATTGACTACTGTTTTTATTCCAGGTCACTTTGGATCAACCATCAGTTGTTTTTGGGTTCTTTGTCTACCTAACAGTGGCCCTTTTTAACGCCTTTATCTACTGCTATCTTGGCGACCACTTAATAGAAGAGGTGCGGTATTAAATAGAGAGAAAACTTCACTCGAAAACAACAAATAAGTCACTAGTAATATATTTATCATCGTTAACCTTAAGAAGTTTCCTGCTGGATAAGTTTCTCCCATAAACTTTCAGGAAGAACGATTTTCGATCAACTTACTTCCTGCATATTTCACTGGCATAAACCCTGATAAGCCCTTTTGACGCCGCCAAATCCAAGCGTGACTATGGAAAACTCTCCTAAATATGGGAGAGGAGTATCTGTAGCAGTAGACTTATCTAGGCTGATGATATAAGGTCACTTCAGATCATTTTAGAGTCATAATGAAGATACAGGAATCCTCTAGAAGATAAAAGAAGACTTTTCTTGCAACAGAATTGTAAGTAAGAAATTGGTAAATATATTTGTCTTAGTGAATTTTAAAAGTGTATAGTAATTGTATGAGCTACCTAGCTGATACATAAATAAATATTGATAACCCACAACGCTCTCTAGCCCCAAACTAAGCCAAGCTTGTACTATGAGAACCAGATAGCTAATGTACTTTTTTTTTGTAAATACATACTTAGATTATAATACTCAGACACAGCAAATATCTGTGCTCATCACACAAATATTTGTTCTCGGTAGGGATCGAACCCACCACCTACAGCACAGAAGGCAGGACTACTACAAACTGATCTGTGACGGATGTCATATCAGTCAGCAATGTTCTAAGTTAATTGTTTTTCATGTAACAGAGCAAGCACATAGCCCAAGCGGCGTATGACTCAGATTGGACATTGTGGCCGGTGGATCTGCAGAAGGATATACTCCTCATCATCACGATAGCCCAAAAACCTTTCATGCTGAGTGCTGGAGGCATGGCTGTTATCAACATGCAGAACTATGGCACGGTAACTTGACCCAAAACACAACTCTGCACCTAAGACTCATTCTAGACGACCGATGTAGCGCGGTAGGCAAATGACCGCCTGACGAAGGACGTTGCGGGTTCGATTCCCGCCTTGGGAATGTTGTTACTATCTGCAAATATTTATTCAGAGTGTTCTGGGTATTTTCTATGCATAATAAAAAAATATGTATGGATGTAATGTATTGTATTAAATATACCCGGAATAAATATTTGTAGATCGTACAAACATTTATCCCAAGGCGGGAATCGAACCCGTAACCTCCTGCGTCGCAGGCGGACATTCGCCCGCTCTATGTATGCTTGCCCAGTACCTGTACTATCCTTAGGAAATGCCCATTTCTTTTATGTGGATTATGCCGTAAGTATAACCCAATAGTTCAGCTTATTTTTCTAACTAAACATATTTATTTTCAGGCTCTTTACAATGGGTACTCCATATTTGCCGTCCTTAGCGACATGGTGGATTAAATTAAATTACGATAAACATAATATCTTACACTAGATAGTGTTAGTTTGAAAAAGCTTATTAGTAGTAGAAAATTTCAGATAGCAGTAGTTTGTTTAGTAGTAGAAGATCTTTTAGTAAAAATCTCGTCTGGGGAAGTATTATCACCATGTGTATTGCTGCCGCCAGCTTACAGTGTTCCGGTTTGAAGGGTGTGGGGTCGGTGCCGGTGAAAAAACAGGACTTTTTTTATTTTTTTTTTGCGTTTATAAGTAGATCGCATTTAAAAAATCTTAAAACTGTTAATATATACTAAATTATGTGTGTATGTTTATTTCTATTTATATTTGTAACAACTGGACAAACCCCCCTCATCTCTTAGTACCAAATAGTACTGATCAAGATTCTTTAAGGATGTCTAATGGGTATAGTCAGAGGTACGTCCAAATATTTATTATATTTATTTATTTTAATAAATTATTGTGGACATTTTACACAACATCATCTAACCCCAAACTAAGCATCGTTTGTGCTATGGGAATTAGATGACTGATAGAATACTTACATACTTTTTTTTTGTAAATATATACTTAGAATACAATATAACACCCAGACAGAGAACAAACATCTATGTTTATCACACAAATGTTTGTTCTCGGTGGGGATCGAACCCACGGCCTACAGCACAGAAGGCAGAGCTACTACTAACTGAGCTGAGAGGTGAGTGAGAGTAAATATAACATTTATTACGGGACCCTTTAGTACCTAAGACAGGATTTAGATTTAGTTTACTTAAAACACCCTTGTTTTGCACCAGGGGTTAAAAATTCAATGCCTAATAATACAAAAAATGTATGTGCACAATACCAGTGCGCCTCTCAAACGGTGAAAACATCGCGAGAAAACCCGTTAGTATTCTAGCAGCGGCGATGGACTTGCAACCTGTCACGTATAAAATACCAACTACTGCAAAATGTTACACCTAATCTAATATTTGGACGTACGTCTGACTACCCCCATTAGAAATTCTCAAAGAATCACAGTCCTTGGTACTAAGAGACCTGAGAGGATATCTACCGTGACTGGGGATTAAAGTCATGAAGCTATTTCTTTTATTTTCTAATATTATGGCTTGACGGTTTGGGTATTCATAGATAATCGCGCATATACCTAAACTGGTATATTATACATTGTCCTGGATATAATGATTTTAATTATAAGAATATCCGGTGACGCTTACCAAACCCACAATCCTTTGTACCGCAATATCTAAATAAGTACAAAATGGTTCTATCTATAGGAATTTGATCTGACTGACTGACTGACTTAGACAAACCTAGTTTTAGATATTTTAAACTGATAAACTACTATTGATAGAACTGTTACGCACTAGGCAGCTTGAGTAGCCAATTTAACACACACACTGACTATAGATTTATTTTGACTAAAAACATCTGAACTCACAAAATATTCAATAAAATAATACATTGAAAAATGGCAATCGCATAAACGTCGCGGTTGTGGAAGGGTCATAATTACCCTACGTTACATATTTACGCACGTCTACCTCCTTGCACATGCGGCGCTCGACTAAATGAAGGTGCGTAGAAGGGAGAGTAATTCAATGACTACAGCTACTGAAAAACTAGACAGAGTACAACTACAGATCAAACAAAATGAGTAGGGTCAAATTGACCCTACCACATCCTCGTCGGGTTAAGCAGACAGTTTTATCAGCCAGTCAACGATCAGTCATACGTTTATAGTCGTAGTAATAATTTTGATCAAAAAATGCGTTAAGCTGCAGGGGTGAAAGTTTGTATAAATATGGCTTATAGCGAACGGAGTCGAGAGGTTTCACTAGTGGGTCTGTATGTGGAACGTGAACCATTACAAGATTAAGTAGGGATCCTTCATTGAGCAACCCTTTTTAGAAGCAGGTACACAATTGAGACCGGCTTAGGCTTAGGTATATTTTGTCAAATAAATATTCAATTTCAACACAGAGAACAGGAGAGTATAGGATGAATTGAAATAGTGTCAACTGTAATTGTTTTTTGGTAATTACCGTGGTGACAACCGATGTGGTGCGGTGGGCGAATGTCCGCCTGCGACACAAGAGGTTACGGGTTCGATTCCCGCCTTTTAAACGAGTAACTGCCGAGGTTACTTGTTCGAATGTTTGTACGATCTGCAAGTTTTTATTAAAAATAAGTTCGTTTCACTAGTCGCATTATAAGAGCTCACGGTACCCCTACCGTAGTAGGAGGTAGGACTGTCAAAACGACGCCTAACTTTCATGCTATACAGGTATGATTATTTAAAAAAATATACTGGAAGACTGAAATGTACTGTACAAAGCAATGATTTGTTATAAGCGATGGTAGCCACTTGATATATAATAATAATAAATAATAAAATTTGTTTATTGACATAAAGTTTTTTGTTACAGCTTCCTATGAAGTCCCTGACTACTGAGCTAGGTACAATGACCTGTGTTACAGAAGTCAGTGTCTTCTCCCATTATTGGTACATTATTATGTGAAATAAACATTGGTATAACCAAGCAAGTAGAAGGCACATTTTTAGTCCTATTAAATGATAGAATATATCGGGCCCCGTCGGCCATATGCTTGTTACGTCAACAAATTGTATAAAAACCAAATTGTATTTCGCATCAAAACAATTATTGAAGTTGGAAAAACTCCATATTACATGTACATTTGGAAGCTTACGGTACGGGTTCTTATTATAACCGAGTTTATGGTAGCCCTTCAGAGGGGTCATGAACCGTCATACGTCAAGTCAACCTTCTTCATATAACCACTAAACAAACATAAAAAATCCCGTGTCATCCAATATCTGCGCCATCGACAGCAAAAATCCGCGTGACGTGACAAAACCTTTATCTTATGCGTAAAAACCTTTAGTTAAATGCTTTGGAATGACTTTAAGGCCGGCCGCATGTTATAAGAAAACGTCGAGAGAAGTTACCTGTCACGTATTACATTCCTATTTTCTGCAAAACGTGATTTGGACGTATTTCTGACTCTTGAACATGACTTAGACATACTTGGACTTTCTCATGAGTGTCTAACACAGATCAATATCCGTATTTTGCAAAATCTTTTTTTTTTTTGAGACAAGGCCTACCTGTTTGCCAGATGTTACCACACTGGAGCTTCATTATTTACATGATTATTTATTTGTAAAACAGATCATATAATAAAACGGTAAGAACCAAGCCGTAAGTGTTGGTAGTAGTAGTAGGTGGTGTAGGCTTGGTTGCGAGGAACAGACGCTTAGATTTATCTAGATTTTAGGCGTTTTTAGATAATTCCTGTGAATATTATATAACAACTAACAGCCCTAAATAGGTAGGTACGGGTCAAAAGTATAGCTTATTCTGAAGCTCTTACTGCTAAGAGTTTAACTGAAGATTGTACTTTATTATTTAGGTATTACGGTTTAGTTTTCAAAGAAAAACGCAATAGTATTTACACGTGAAATTCAATAAAACAAATCTTTTGACGACCGATGTGGCGCGGCGGGCGAATGTCCGCCTGCGACACAGAAGGTTGCGGGTTCGATTTCCGCCTTGGGATAAATGTTTGCACGATCTGCAAATATTTATTCCGGGTGTTCTGGGTATTTTCTATGTATAATAAAAAGTATCTATATACGTAATGTATTGTATTAAGTATATCAGTCATCTAGTACCCATAACACAAGCTCTGCTTAGCTTGGGGCTAGATGATGCTGTGTGGATCGTCCAGCATTATTATTTATTACTAGCTGACCGGTGCCCATTTCGTTGGGCAGTAAACATGTTTACTTACAAATCTTAACTGAAGTAGTACTCGATGTCACCAACAGATGGCGTTAATACGGCATAAAATAGCGGCCGTTCGCAGTTTCGCCAGCGTGGCAGTTTTTATCAGTTCCCGTTATTTTTTCGGGATAAAAAGTAGCCTAAGTTACTCCTTGTACTGGCAGATAGCTAATGTACTTACATTAGCTATCTGCCAGTGAAAGTCCCGTAGAAATCGGTCCAGCCGTTCCAGAGATTACACGGAACAAACAGACAGACAGACAGACAAAAATTTAAAAAATGCTATTTTGGTATATGTATCGTATATACATTCCTATGCATGTAGTAAAAAGCGTTATTTTAATATTACAAACAGACACTTCAATTTTATTTATTTGTATAGATTTTGTCATAAAACTATGTTACATTATGAATTAATGTCCTTTTTATAAAACACCTGCGTAGGGAGCCGACCTCGCGTCGGAGCCGCACGGGTACCTTACTCATAGATCTAAACTACTCCCCTGCACGCGCACTCCCAACTTGGTGACGCTCACTTCGCAACGGGCCGTGCAGCAGAAATCGTAATATTTTAATTTCGCCATAACTTCAAAACCAAACGTCCAATTCTAATCATTTAAAGACCAAATATTATCTACATGAACTGTACTTAGTGATAAAATAACTTATTTTGATAAGGATTAATAGTATGAGTAAAATAAATGCGTTTAAATGTAGTCCAAAAAAAATTGAAGATTTTTAAATAAAAAAATGGTTGTTGTGCCTCACTCGACAAAGATAGGTATAGTGTGTCGCGGACTTTTTTGTAGATATTTATAAGATCTACAATTATTTAGAACATTTTATGGTTCTATCTTTTATAGTTTAGGCAGCGTACGCAAAATAAGTAACTTTTCTGGTTGATTTTTTACACCTTGTGTCTGAAAAACCCAAATATTTTACGGAACGCTATTTTTTTCCAAAATAAAATATAGCCTATGTTACTCAATGATAATGTAGCTTTCTAAGGAAAAAAGAATTATTAAAATCGGTCCAGTACTTTTTGAGTTTATTCATAACATACAAAAATACAAAAATACAAAGCTTTCCTCTTTATAATATTAGTGTAGATTATTTTACAAGAAAACGATGCGAACTGGCTTTTCACATTATCGCGGTATAGAATAATATGAAAGAAAAGAAAGTAAAAAATTCGAATCTGCTCAAAATGTATGGAAAACAATCTATCCATGATCCAATAAACATAAGGCATGCGCTTGTGATGCAAAAAGTATAGTATGCGGGCAACCTTATCCAACAAAGAAGAAATTACAGGCATGGCAGAGTTACCATTTATCTTGTAAGCTTCATAAAACTTTCATCCTATCTGGTAAAGTATTTTCAAGAGAATATTTCTCTGGGAAATACTTTACCATCCTTGCATTTTTTAAGCCACGCGATTTAAATAGTTTACCGACGGTGGCTTAACGCAAGAGCAGTACAAGTCTTGCAGCAGAACAAATACTTGCAACTACTGAGGGAAATCTCAAGGTCAATAGAGTCAGGGCCGAAAGGTCCTTCTGAAAAGCAATCTTCTTCTTTCTAGTCTTTTTTTTATACAACTTGTTGATAGAACAATTACTGATGTTAAGTGATCACCATCACCTATAACAAAGCATTGCCTCGTAGGCCACGCTCGTTAGGAACGTCACCGACGATGCACTACTCAGCGTCCATCAACCTGAGGCATATAGGTGTTAAGCCTCATGTGCCTGTAATTACACCGGCACCCACACCCTTCAAACCGGAACACAGCAAGCTGCTTGGCGGCAGAAATAGGCATGGTGGTAGTACTTCCCTGGACGAGCCTTTCACAAAGAGCTTTACTACTACTTCACTCATTCATTTTTTCTTAGTCATTGGCTAAGACTAATTTATTCTTTAAATAATGTGTACCCAGTAAAAGGCGACTTCAATAACGCGTTCCATTGCTTGGTCAAGGTCTTCTGGTGTTCAGGTGGTCAGGCAGAGAGGACTATAGAGCAAGCTAGTTTGACGACCGATGTGGCGCGGCGGGCCTGCGACGCAGGAGGTTGCAGGTTCGATTCCCGCCTTGGGATAAATGTTTGTACGATCTGCAAATATTTATTCCGGGTGTTCTGGGTGTTTTCTATGCATAATAAAAAATATTTATATATGTATGGTTAAAGAAACTTTATTATTCTCAAGAAGAATGAGACATTCACTTATATGAGAACTTAAATAAAAATCTAGGTATAACGTACAGTCCAGTATAAGTAATGTATTGTACAAAGTATTATTCATCTAGCACCCATAACACAAGCTCTGCTTAGCTTGGGAGCGTGGACAATCCACACAGCATTATCTAGCGATGCTGTGTGGATTGTCCAGCATTAAAAAACCACAACAGTACTCCATAGTCTGTACTCTCCGCAGTGCAATCCGAAACACGGAAAGCACAGTAGGTCTACAAAGAAAAACGATGGGCAAAGTTTCGTATTGACGTTTCGTTATACACTGCGCGGCATGTAAGACTTCATCGCCCCGCAGTGTAACTCAAAACCACCAAGCTACATCTTTAGTTTCTACGGTAGACCACCAAACATAATTTGTGTAAATAAATAAATAATACTAGTTTATTATAGCTTTGTTATAGGCATTGGTAACCACTTAACATCAGGTGGTACTATCTGCTTGTTTTATCAGCAATCACATTAAAAAAATTGGTCCCAAAACAAATGAAGACCGCATAGAACGTCGTTTAACCCTTAATATTTACCCTGTAAATGTTCATTGTAATGCTATGACGCTTTAAAGTTACAAATTATATTATTAGTGCATACAATATGTACTATGAATAATTTGTACATATTAACACTGCAATAATATGTAACAAAGATTACATTTTATTGAGTTCAAAGACCGTATTCTGTAACCTTATCATGCGACGCATTTACAACGTTATGAAGACATAAAAATATTTTTTATGATCTGAAGGTGGCAAACAAACGCAACGAAGTATGGTCTTAATCTAGAACCAATTTTCACTGGACCCAAATTTCAACCTACCAACCCTATTTCGTCATTTCGTCCCCTGGTGCGTTCGTCCCCATTTATTCCCGCTCATCCTCTCCACCCGATGTTAAGCGGTTCTTTCTACCTATAGTTATTGCACCTATAGTTATTGCTACAAGATGATGATGATGATGATGATGATGATGGTATTTAGTGAGCCTAGAATCGAGACATACTTAAATAAAATATTAAAAGTGGCAAGATCGTTCGTCATTACGTTTCTTTTTAAATGGGCACGAATGCTCCTGGGGACGAAATGTGGGGACGAGCCGGAATAATAATAAGAGTTCTACTATTTGTACTCCAGTTAGTACATTCTCCAAGATCTAGACGAATATATCAAAATACTGGCGTGCGGTCGAAGAAAATATAAAAACAGACATAAAAACTGCTTCTAACGACTGTTCGAATATTTTATTGCTAAATGTTTCACTTTAAGAACACTAAAGTTGTAGAGATCGCTAAGAAAATATTTTCGCTTTTTGGACTTATAATAATAATACTGGACAATCCACACAGCATCATCTAGCCCCAAGCTAAGCAGAGCTTGTGTTATGGGTACTAGACGACTGATATACTTAATACAACACATTACAGACATAGATATTAATTATTATACATAAAAAACACCCAGAACACCCGGAATAAATATTTGCAGATCGTACAAACATTTATGCCAAGGCGGGAATCGAACCCGCAACCTCCTGGCAACGTCGCAGGCATGCGCCCGCCGCGCCACAACGGTCGTCCACAGTCCACGGTAAATATTCCCTCAGATCTTCTTTAAGGATGTCTAATGGAAGTAGTCAGAAATAAGTCCAAAATTAACATTTAGTACCTACCCACGTTTTGCAGTAGTTGGTATTCCATACGTAATAGGTTGCAAGCCCATCGCCGCTGTTAGAATACTAACTGGTTTCCTCATGATTTTTCACCGTTTGAGCCGTTTGGATAGAATGGTTTCAATGGTACACGAATGGTACCGCATTCGAACCCACGACCTAGGATCATAAGGCGGGGTCATTCCCACTATACCACCGGTGCTAGAGCCAATAAGCCTCCATAACTCAGATTCCCTATAGTTATATTGAGAAGAATCTCAAACAATATAAAAAATTGGTTCTTTCTTCGATCGTCAAAGAGAAAAATGGTAGGCAAGCACCAAGATCTCTGCCAAAATAAGTATCGTTTTCCTAAAGGCATGGTTTTGTAAAAACGTACACCGTTATTTGACTGCCGTAATGAGATATGACCCTAACATTACATACGTGGCCTGAGTATAAGGTGTACTTCATACTAAAATTCCGTGTTTTTTTATTACTAGCGGCCCGTCCGGCCGTCCGGGTCGTCAAGAGAGTTGTCACAGATTATGTATTTCGGTAACCACTATAACAACAAGTACTAAAAAACAGAATAAAAGAAATATTTCAGGGCCATTTCATACAAGAAATAAATTATTATAGATAACGGTACGGAACCCTTTGTGCGTGAGTCCGACTCGCACTTGGCGTTTTTTTTTATTTTCCGGATACCGGATTTCTTTCCGCTTACGATGTTTATGAGAGGAAATGGCCTTAAATTACATCCATAATCCATCATTTTAAATAACTTCTTATAAAATCTAAGCTACAAGTATATTACATCTGACACTATCTTCGAAATCGCAACCCACGAAAATCTATTTGCAATTTGTCTCCCTATTTCCATAAATTAAGGTCGTTTATTCGTCGAATCTCACTTTGTATCTATTTGGGAGTTCGCAAAACGTTTGATACCCCCGTATTAAGACAAAGTGTTGCATTTAGATTTGCTACCTCAGAGTAATATTAAGTAAACGAGCCTTATTTATAATATTGTAGACTAGCGGTCCGTACCGGCTTTGAGTAACGCGTTTTACGGGAGCACGGGTTTTAGTAAGGATCCTTAATTTGAATTTGAAAACATAATATTAGCGTATGTCACCCGGGGATAGCTATAGACGATAGATCTACCTCTTTGATCTGCTCTCTGATCATGTATTCTGTTAGCATCAAAATCCTGTCGCATGTGTCAATTATGACAGATTTGCTATAGAAAATCTGTCATATTTGACATATGCGACTGGATTTTCATGATACGCGATCAGCCCCTGATTTTAAATAGGTTCTACTTAATTTTTTTAAACTTAAGAAATCACCAAAAAAATCAGTTATTTTCGCGCTATTTTTGCATAATTGCTGTTCGATATTTAAACTCTTGGCCCGCTAGCACAGATCCGCTAATCAGTTCGGAAATCATCGGTTTTGCGAACATTGCCGTAGCGATTGCGACTTCAATATTGTGTCATGTAGGTATATATATATCTATACCCGTCTTCAATATCGTGCTATTTGTGTATGTAGATAAAAATTCTTAGTTCAGACAGGTAACCGTGAGTAGTTTGTTTACTTTGTCAGCTCAGTCCGAACAGGCCCGAATAGACCCGAACAATTGTTACGATATCTTCATGCAAATCCGGAATCTGTTACTTATAGTACAAAAAATATAGACAACGCTATCTGTCAAAAACGATAGCTACGGCAGTTTTGGAGTCGTTTTTGCAATCGTGCTATAAAAACTCACGGTAAGGTCAAAAATGTAAGCATAGGTAAAAATAATAATGCTGGACAATCCACACAGCATCGTCTAGCCCCAAGCTAAGCAGAGCTTGTGTTATGGGTACTAGATGACTAATATACTTAATACAATACATTACATACATACATTTTTTTTTATTATACATAGAAAATACCCAGAACACTCGGGATAAATATTTGCAGATCGTACAAACATTTATCCCAAGGCGGGAATCGAAACCACAACCTTCTGCGTCGCAGGCGGACATTCGCCCGCCGCGCCACATTGGTCGTCAATATAGGTATGTCATAGAATGCCAGTGTAGTTACAATATAGCTCTTTGTATCTCACTCGTATTCGTTTAATGCTTTATCCTTTATCCTTTATCGTGAGTTTTATGTTCATTCAATACGGTACTGCCGTTTAATTTTATTGTTTTATCTTTTATTCTTATCTGAATACACTGTTACAGTTTTAACTTGTATTCAAGAAAAGGCACTAGTTTTTATTACCTAGTGACGTTGAAATTCTTAAAAAATATGATTTGAGTTTTGATGTAGACGATATTTATTTACAAAGAAAATTATAGCTAATACAAGTATTTATAATTGGTATGTACAAAATACATGTGAAACAGTTGAACTATCTACAGACCGTTGCAAACGATCTAATGGTTTTTATTATTTTAATCACATTTTTCAACATGATTTTTGCAGTTTCTATAGCAAATCTGTCATATTTGACACATGCAACAGGAATCTGTTAGTAACAGCTCTTACACAATCACCCCTACTATACTTGCACCCAGTACTGTTTACAGCCCACAAACAGACAGAGGAAAGTAAATTTTGCCAGAATCGGAGCAACACACCCTTAATATCCTTTAATTTTTATATCTATGTATGTAATAGTATTGTATTAAGTATATCAGTCATCTAGTACCCATAACACAAGCTCTGCTTGGCTTAGAGCGAGATGATGCTGTGTGGATTGTCCAGCATTATTATTATTATTATTATTATTATTAATTTAATTTTATGACTATCAAAAGTACGCGTACTGACTAAACACTTGACTGACTTACACTCGGCTTCTGCAGAAGAGGTTCAGCTGGACTAGTTGTAAGGACGTTTGCTCCAATAAGTCTACTTGTCCGTAATACCGGGACCAACTAATGCTGCCCACTGGGACTCAATCAGACCTATTGATGAGGGACTTACGTCATCGGTCAAGTGGAAAACTGGCACTTGTCGATAATCCCGGGAAATTTTAATTCAATGAAGTCTTTTATACAAACTCATTGCGCCGTTCAAATAGAAAATTGAAAGGAGAATAGAAAAATAGGTGGGTTGGTTACCAGCCTTCATAGCTCAAGTTTGTCTATTGCGCTATAGGTTGTGGGTTCGTTCCTTATCGTGAACAAACATTTGTGTAATGAACAAAGATGTTTGTGCTGTGTCTGGTACCATATGTAATGTGTGTGGATAATAATAATAAATGATGCTGGACAATACCCAGAACACCCAGAATAAATATTTGCAGATCGTACAAACATTTATCCCAAGGCGGGAATCGAACCCGCAACTTTCTGCGTCGCAGAGGGACATTTGCCCACCGCACCACATTGGTCGTCAATTCTATTATATACATATGAAATTGTATTATATATATGGTGGATATTGTACTACGAGTATAATATGTAGGTAATATATTAACAAAAAAAGTATTCTATCAGTTATCTTGTTCCCAAAGCTTGTTTGTGTAGTTGAATAGTCGTGGTCGCGGGCAGACTGACTATTGCAATATAATGACTATTGCGACTATTACAACATAGCCGAAACGTCAGGAAAATAAATAAAAAAGGTAGTACTTGATAAATACCCGTGTAATACAAGTGTTCCAAAAATAATAATAATATAGATAATAAACTATCTAAGTATGTATTTACAAAAAAAAAAAGTATA
The DNA here is from genome assembly GCA_947095575.1 of Electrophaes corylata. Taxonomy (NCBI): domain Eukaryota; kingdom Metazoa; phylum Arthropoda; class Insecta; order Lepidoptera; family Geometridae; genus Electrophaes; species Electrophaes corylata. Next base: position 6,906,713 of record OX352722.1, on the reverse strand, counting down.
TAAGTATTCTATCAGTCATCTGGTTCCCATAGTACAAGCTATGCTTAGTTTGGGGCTAGATGGTGTTGTGTAAAAATGTCCAGAAGTATTTATTTATTTATAACTATCAGACACGAACTTTTATTTACCTACCCTTGTAGTATCACTAAAAGTGCCTTTGACTTTGATTGTCCGTGCAAGAGAAATAAAAGTTCTTGAATCAAGTGAAATCAAAGGGTAAAAAAACATTGTTCTTCCAGATCCCTTCCCGGACGACCTTGAATAGTAATTGGCTGGTCCGGCCGCGTCCTGGATTACACGGATCATTAATTCTGCGAATAAAAACGGGTTTTATTACATTACCTAGACTGCGAGGGCGTGTATTTATCGAATAAAAACGCAATACGCATTGCCTAGGATTTTATATAATCTACGTGATCTTATTTTTCTAATGGCATCTGTCTTTTAACAGACAATTTTGCCAGTTGACTTGTCATAATTGAGCGAGCAAAGCGAGCGAAGCGTCTCAGTTTCGAGATTAGTCAAAAATGCTTTAGTCAGCCTGTTTGTTATCGCCTACAGGTCGCACTTCTTAACTGATTCTGACAAAAAATGGCACACAAGTTTATTGAGTTATTAATAATTTTTTGTCATTCGCGATTTTTGATTGGGAAAAAAAGAGGGGGTGGATGGGGGGATATTGTAGCGTTATTTATCGACCGATTTCAATCAAATTTGACAAGCACACTAAGGATTTAATTCTAAACAAGATATTGCGAAAAAATATCCAAAATAAGGGAGTGAAGAAGGTAAAAAGGGGAAAGATTCCTGTTGCTTTGTTGGAAGTCGCATTAGAAGTATTACTTAAAAACAGAATCCACAATATAACTACGATTAGGAGCTGTGTCAGGGCGGGTTTATACGGCGCGAAAGCTTTCGCGCGGCGGCCGCGCGGCGGCCGCGCGGCCGCCGCGCGGTTGAAAGATATTTACCGAAAATCGTCTCTATGTTCTAAATAATAACGTTCAAATTCCTACGGCGCGAAAGCTTTCGCGCGGCGGCCGCGCGGCGGCCGCGCGGCCGCCGCGCGGTTGAGAGATCTATACCGAATATCGTCTCTATGTTCTAAACAATAACGTTCAAATTCCTGTCAAGCAGCCAACCGCGCAGTCACTACGCGGTTGACACAAGTAAAATGAAGACATTTTAACCCCTTTTTTCATGTTAGGGGTCCACGGGGTCCAATTTTGAAAATAATAAAAATGATCTTAGTTTGACTATAAAATTCTCGGAACATGATTTTAACCATAACTTGAGTATCCCCTACACTCTTTGCTAGGGATCAACTTGAACTTTAGTATGCAGTGTTTGAATCGTTTTCAATGAATTACGATCAAGTTAAAATAAATATAATGGATTAAATTGTAATAGAATACTGCAAAATGTGGATATGTACCAAATGTACTATCTGGACATATACTTCTGACTACCCTTTTAGACTTCCTCGAAGAATCTTGAGTAGGTACTTGGTACTAAGAGATTGGAGGGGATATCTACCGTGCTTGGGGAATAAAGTCATAAAACTATTTCTTTCTTAAATATAAAAAGAAAGGCTCAACTTTACAGTATAAGAAGGTAGACTATGACCTGATCATTGAGTTGCAACTAAGATGCAAGAGGATTACTGTGGAAGGCTATGTACAAAATAACGATCTCTATAGGGATTCGGGACATTAACATAGAGAGTTTGTCCATGATGCCACTAAACAATATACGGAATCTTCATCACCATAATGATGTCGAGGCTAATCAACTCTTTGATAATCAAGTTCTTACTAGAAGATAACTGACAAAAAACTTTAATGTTAAAAAGTACAATTAATAACAAACTATCGCAACGTAGGACAAAAAAAATATTTTTTTTTAACCTTGGGGTCCCTGGGACCAACAAATTATTAAAGGTTAAGTAAGTCAAAATCATCAAAATGATGCTGTCAGTGAATGATACTGTGGGTAATATTAAATAAGATCATATCTGCTTTTTTCAAACTTTATAGAACCCAACATCATCATCATCACCACTGCTGATCTGGCCCACGTAGGTCTCTACTATTACGCTTTCAGGAAGAACTAATTTAACTTTTGCGCCAACTTCCCGCAACCCCAATGTCGTTGGCCCACTGGATTTTGTGCATTAACTTTCAGTTCATGGTCGCCATTTGAGAACCATTTATTGCTCTGTGGTTCTACGAGATAAATACCCATTGCTACTTTAACTTGCTGATTCTGAAAGCTATGTTGGTGATCTTGGTTCTTCTACGGATTTCATAATTCTTGATTTCATCGCGTAGGAAAATTTACATATATTATCATAACATAACTTTCTTTTCTAAGTGAGTGATATTTCAATAGTTCACATTTTATGGAGCTGAGCTTCTATTATAAGAGAGATAGATCAAATTATCCACGGTTTTCAGGTTGAGTGTATCTCAATCACAATACTGCCTGTGGTTTGGTAACCTATAGTGTGAAATGCTTGACAAAAGGGAGAAATATTCAGCCAAGCTATTCTTTCAAATCATATTATATTTATAAAATATTTTAAACCTCAAAAACTGAGATTCATTTGCAAAAGAAGAAATAAAGTGGTGATCAGCTGTTTAATATATTTTGAACCTCAAAAAACTGAGATTGACTTACAAAAGAAGATATAAAGTGGTGATCAGCTGTTGTTACGCCATTCGAGCTAATTTAAGTACGTTCGATTTTAGGTCCTTATTTTTATGTTAGCTAAGTAAAAAATCTGCGAGGTTGACGACAAGAAACCATACATTAGTAAGCTCGCCAATGGTATTTTCAGAGTGGTTGTATGAGTGTGGCTCCCCTCTATCAGCCGTAAGAGGCAGAAATAAGACAGCACAAAAAATATCAAAAATGCAGTTTGGGTTGAAATACTAGAAAAAGAATTCAACACGGATCTAGTCCACAGACGGCAGCTTTATCAACGGTATATGTGGATAATCTTTACCAAATATAAGAATTTTTGTCCTGACCTAATAGACAACGCACAGCCTAAACCGTAATGTAAACTGGTCGTAGAAACTTAACATTTTCAGGGTATATTTGTCTTGGTACATAGAGGGGTATCAAAGGCAAGGCCCTTACACTCAAACCGTATAATTAAAACATAAAATAAATCATTAAATAAAATAAAAATAAAATTTCAGTGCCGGATATTTAAACCATCAAACTGGATGTTATTCTGCATTAAAATCTCGCATAAAAAAAATGTATTACGATCTTTTTTGAAATCACCCATGAAATCATTGTTCATTTGTTCGGGTAAAACTTTTCTATGCTTGCGGCCATCGTGATTTCAACTCAATTTACTAGACCAAAACGTTGAAATTCCCTGATACCGAGCCAACCGCGCGGCCGCCGCGCGGTTGACAACATCAATATCGAATACCGTCTTTATATTCTAGAAAGCAACGTTCAAATTCCTGTCAAGCGGCCAACCGCGCGGCCGCCGCGCGGCCGCCGCGCGGCCGCCGCGCGAAAGCTTTCGCGCCGTCTAAACGCGCCGTCACGCCGCGTCACGCCACCGCCACGCTCTCAAGCTGTCGATGAGCCAACAAAAGTGCTGATGAGAAACTAATTAAAAGACCACCATTACATTAAATCACATCTAAAGCATTAGTTTCACAGAAAACACTAACCGTCTTATAACCCTCGTAAAACTTTTTTTTATACAACTTGTTGATGGAACAAACGGATGGCCCACCTGATGTTAAGTGGTTACCATCACCTATAACAAAGCATGGCCTCGTAGGTCACGCTCGCTAGGAACGTCACCGACGATGCACCACTCAGCGTCCATCAACCTGAGGATACAGGTGTTAAGCCTCATGTGCCTGTTATTATACCTTCTGTCTGTTCTGTAGTTAGGTATCTAAGTAGGTACCTTTGTTTTGTATAACGAAGTTTTAAGTTTACGAATGTAAGCAGGTAGGCAAACGAGAGAAATTTAATATGTATGAGGTATGTTTCTTTCTTTTCTTTCTTTCCTTCCTTCACTTTCTTTCCTTTCTTCAGTCACCACGCGGATTGGTAGCCAAAGTGTTGGTACTCAGAAAATGCTGCTAACTACCTCCTAGTAAATTTCCATATAGTCGTCTCTTACGCCAACTATGAGAGGTGATGGAAGAGTCTTCTTCTATTCCGTGTCCCACCACACTCACCTTTTTTTATAAACATCGACACATTCACACATCGCCTTCTAGCCCTAATTAAGCAAAGTTTGTACAAACCAGATAGCTGATAGAATACTTATATGCTTGTCTTTTTGTAAATACATACTTGTATTTACAAAAAGACAAGACATAAATGTTTATCACACAAATGTTTGTTCTCGGTGGGGATCGAACCCACCGCCTACAGCGCAGAAGGCAGGGCTACTACGAACTAAGCTGTAACAGCTGTCACTTTAGTTTCCACCAATAAGCAACTGCCGTCAGCGTCATCATAACCACCCCAGTCTAAGCTACATTCCTTTCAGCATTCATCTAATAGGGACAAAACATAGAACGTTAATTGCCCCAATGCAAACAAAAACCTTTCGCCAGGGAGGGAAATCTCTGAGAATACTTATGCTCTGTTCAGACTTACTTTTTCATTTAATAGGTGAAAGTTTTTTAGTGCTTGTGGTGTAGTAGCTTGCTTGGTCATTCTAACCAATCTCATTTCTTTACATTTTATAGGAAACGTTTGACCGCAATCTCACGTGATGTTAAGTGATGATGCGGTCGACGGTGTAGCACGTTTACCTAAAAGATACCTATTCACTTTTCTTTTGAAAACATCCAAATTATACGTGACCGGAAAAACAGGCGACGGCAACGAGTTCCATTCTTTTGCTGTACATCACATCAGCACAGCACATCGTTCTAGCCCCAAACTAAGCATAGCATAGCTTGAAAACTAGATGATGGGTAGAATAGAAAACCAGTTAATATTCTAGCCACGGCGATGGGCTTACCACCTCTCACGTATGGAATACTAACTACTACAAATGTGGGTATGTACCAAATGTACCTACTATCTGATCATACCTCTGACTATCTCCTTAGACATCTTCGAAGAATCTCGAAAGAATGTTGTTGATGATGATGAGTTGCGGTAGAAAGTTGGGCCTTTAAGCTGTGAGGCGAGTGTTTAGCTTAGAACTAAAACGTTTAAAGAAAGCATGAAGTTGTTTTTTTGCTCAATTGATTTATTTCCTTCGTTTCCCAGACTCTAAACGTTTTTTCCCGCAAGCGAACAAGGAGGCTTCGTTTCCGTTGGCACTTATAATGACCTCTGCAATTTGCTACTTTTAAGGAAATGCTAGTTATTTTGAATTCTTTGAAACACAAGCCAAACTGACCAAGCACTTTTCTATTGCAAATAGGTTGCATGTTATTTTCTTTCTTTTAATGCGATTTCTGATAGAACAACCCTATGGCCCCCTGATATTAAGTGGTTACCATCATCTATAACAAAGAATTGCCTTGATCACAGTCGTTAGACACTGAGTTAGGTTGATCGACTCTGAGTAGTGCATCGTAGGGCACGTTTTTAACGATCGTTACCTACGGAAAATACTTTGTTATAGGCCATAGTAACCATTTAATATCAGGTGGGCCATCTGATTGTTTCATTAATAGTTGTATAAAAAAACCACGTGTCCAGCCATGCACTACTCTGCATCCATCAATATGAGTAATGCCTCACGTGCCTGTAATTTCAACAAAAGCATTAGACGTTGCTGTAAGAACAAATAGTAGTACTAATCGGTAAACTTTGAAAGCATAGCGTGTAGTTTGAAGCAATAGTTTAAAGCCTTGGTTTCTTAAACAGCTGTAACTATAGTAAAATAAATATATAAAAACAGCCATACATTTGACACAACGCCATTTAGCCCCAAATTAAACAAAGCTTGAATTATTGAAACCAGATAGCTGGTAGAATACTTAAATACTTTATTTTATTTTGAATTGTATGTATGCATACCTAAAATACACTATAATAATAATAATAATGCTGGACAATCCAAACAGCATCTTTTAACCCCAAGCTAAGCAGAGCTTGTGTTATGGGTAGGTTCTAGATGACTGATATACTTAACACAACACATTACATACATACATCTTTTTTTAACATTCATAGAAAGCACCAAAACACCCGGAATAAATATTTGCAGATCGTACTAACATTTATCCCAAGGCAGGAATCGAACCCGCAACCTCCTGCTTCGCAGGTGGACATTTGCCCGCCGCGCCATATCGATCGTCATAATAATACCAAAACCCAGAACATAGATCTGTGTTTTATCACGCAAATGTTCTCGGTACGAATCGAGCTGTGTTCCGATTTGAAGGGTGTGGGTGCTGGTGATATTACAGGAACATGAGGCTTAATACCTGTATACCTCAGGTTAATAGACGCTGAGCAGTGCATCGTAGGGCACGTACCTTCCGAGTGTGACATACCAGGCACTACTCTGTTATAGGCGATGGTAATCACTTAGCATCGGGAGGGCCATCTGCTTGTTCCATCACTAAATTGTATAAAAAAAACATCCATACAAGGATTAGTAGGATTGTAGCGCCTATTAATTTCAAATATCAATAACATAAGAAATTGTACTAATATTATACTGAAACTTTAGTCAAACACTCTATTTCGTAAGATACTAAATAAAGGTACCATGTCTGAAAGCTTAGAATAATTTATTGCGTGCAATTTACTTCGAGCGATTTAGCTGATATCATTCGGAAAGAGCTCAGTAAAGATTAGACATGACAGGTTAATGAAAGATAAAAATTTTGTATAAAAAAACTCAGGCCAGTCTACCAAAATTTTCCATGACTTTATTTCACTGTTTTTTTATATAATACCTGTGACATTTGACATTAACATTTAAGATTTTCAATTTTACATTATGTTGTGCATGCATCATAATAATAGTTTTGATAATTGTTATAATATTGTTAAGTATATAAAATTTGCATGCCATAACATGGAAGAATTGCATTGAACCAAATACAATACTGTGAAATCTATACATACACAAATAAAAACTTTTTGACAACGGCAAAAACATTACCTACATTGGTTTTTGCCTTAACTTTTAATAGTTTAAAAAATAGGTTGTTCACGATTATTGATCGCCATTAAACATAAAATCGTATATAGTTATATTCATACAAACTTCCACCCCTGATGTACCTATTTAGGGGTTGAGTCTAGAAAATTCCTTTCTTACCGGCGAGTTAGGCTTTACGCAATCTATATGTTAGTCCCTTATAACAAAAGTTCTTAATGGTATAGATTATAATTTGAGCAATATTTTGCTACTACTATATTATTTCGTGAACTATTGTCCACGTTCATAAAGATATACCATCACGACTTTAATTCCCAAGCACGGTAAATACTCCCTCCGGTCTCTAAGTACCAAGTACCTACTCGAGATTCTTTGAGGGTGTCTAAGGGCGTAGTCAGAAGCAAGATCAGAGAGTACATTTGGTACCAGCCTACATTTTTCAGTAGATAGTACTCCATACGTGACAGGTTGCAAGCCCATCGCCGCTGCTAGAATACTAACTGGTTTCTTCGTGATGTTTTCCTTCACTTTTTGAGATCACTGGCATTGAGCACAAACATTTTTCGAACGGAAATAAATATAGTGAAAGTAGGAAACTCTGAAAATATATAACACTGAAAACCAGACAGTAATAAAACCAGAAAATCAGAAATTCAAATCCAAAAGCGAATTAATTCATGCAAGTAAATACAACTACTGTACTTGTCTAAATAAAAGCTGTTTGAAACTCTACGGCGCAGAAACTAAAGCTGTAACGATAGGTTGACGTTAAAATAAACTTTATATCAAAGTTTAAAGGTCGTTTTTAGATTGGCGGTTGAAATTCAATCATAACTTAACTGATATTTCTAGTTTTAGGTACACGCATTATATTATCGGTTTTCGTTTTTCCATTTTACTGTATCAGTAAGTCGATTAAAAAACTCATATTTTTACGACGACCGATTTATTTATTAACGACGACGACCGAATGACCGATGACGGGCGAATGTCCGCCTGCGACGCAGCAGGTTGCGGGTTCGATTCCCGCTTTGGGATAAATGTTTGAACGATCTGCAAATATTACTTCCGGGTGTTCTAGGTATTTTCTATGTATAATATAGCTTATACATCAGAATAACACATAAGCTATAATTTATAAAGATCACACAGTCACAAGTCAAGAAGTCACAGGCAAAAGCTAGTATAAAATAAAAAATCATTAAAACGTTACACCGAGTTTATTAGTAAACTAGTAATGAGTTGGGTAAGGTTTTAAGCCCACTAAAGTTATAACCAAATTTATAACCTTTTTCTTCAAAAACCTAGTTAGTAGTAATAGTACCTAGAGCTCTTAGTGAAGGGCTCATCCGGGGAAGTACAACCATGCCTATTTCTTCCTCTAAGCAGCGCAGCGTGCCGGTTTGAAGGGTGTGGGTGCCGGTGTAATTACAGGCACATGAGACTGAACACCTGTATGCCTCAGGTTAATGGACGCTGAGTAGTGCATCGTCGGTGACGTTCCTACGAGCGTGACCTACGAGGCAATGCTTTGTTATAAGTGATGGTAACCACTTAATATCAGGAGGACCATGCTTGTTTCATGAGCAAATTGTATAAAAAAATGATATTCTGCTGTATTGCTATCCACAGATTAAAAAATCCTGGACACAATTCTTTATTAAACTTCATGAAACATCGCTTGAAACTCGAGCTCGTTTGAAAAATGTGCTCCAGGGTGTTATTTATGGGAGGGTGGTAATCTACCCTTGAATTTACGTTAGCGCCTTGACTCTTCGGATATTTTTTGGACCTTTGAGGTCAGTAATATTGGTGTGATTTATAAAGGATATTAAAACAAAATTATAAATAAATAGCATCACGACTTCAATCTCCAAGCACGGTAGATATTCCTCAGATTTCTTGAAACTAAGTACCTACTTAAATTTCTTTGAGAATGTCTAAGGGTAGTCAAAGGTACAGTCAGCTGCACTAGAATGTATACATTTTGTAACTTTCAACATGGTTTCGCAGCGGTACCAAAAATATTTACACATCAATTATTCAAACAATAAGTGAGGTCATCAACTAATTCCATGAATTTTTAGTTTTTAAGGCGTAAGAGTTCATTGTTATGCTGTAATACCGTTGTGAAAGTTACAAAATGTATACATTCTAGTGCAGCTGACTGTACGTCCAGATACTTTATTCGGTACATACCTACATTTTGTAGTAGTAGTTATTCCATACGTGGCAGGTAGCAATCCCATCGCCGCTGCTAGAATAACTGGTTTCTTCCCGGTGTTTTCCTTCACCATTTACCTTAAGAAGCATTTATTTTCGTTATTTGGAATATTTTTTTCTTATTTTCTTTTATGTTACAAATTGCTTCCTTAGTATTCCCATGACTCGTGTTCTGAACGTGGTGTAGAATAAATATTACTTAAGCTGTAGGTAAGAGCATAATCATCAAAATTCATCATCATCATTATCACCAGCATAAATAAACCCATTAAATTAGTACTCGAGATTCTTCGAGGAAGTCTAAGGGGGGTAGTCAGTGATACGTCCAGATAGTACATTTGGTACATAACCATATTTCTCAGTATTTAGTCAGTAAGTATTAAGTTTTTTGATGCGAGCCAGTTTCTAAAGTCATTTTGTATGGAACAACACTAGTTATAGGGCGGGCTGAAAACTGTTGTTTTTCCGAATACACTCACAAAACGGGCTCAGATCACAAAAATAGTACAAATTAAAACATTTTCTGCATGATCTTTATGTTCATAAGCCAATTATTACCCTATACGTCTAACTTGTCATCTTTCGGTCGTGGGTAAAATATTTCATCGCAACCACAAAAATATTTTATGAACACGGAAAGTTTCTATCCGAATAACAATATCAATATCCCGAGAAAATCTCCAGGGACTATCGTAGGAAACGTAACTAGAACGCGTAGACAATATAAAAATACCTATGTATACTTATTTAGTATATCGTAGTCCCTAAGAGCAACTGGATAATCGTTTTTAGGGTTCCGTACCCAAAGGATAAAACGGAACCCTATTACTAAGACTCCGCTATCTGTTTGTCTGTCTGTCACCAGGCTGTATCTCATGAACCGTGATGGAGAGTTGAAATTTTCATGGATGATGTATTTCAGTTGCGCCGCTATAACAACAAAATATAAAAATATTGAAGGGGGCTCATGCAACAAACGTGATTTTTTTGCCGTTTTTATTATAGATAATGATTATGGAACCCTTTATGCGTGAGTCCGACTCGTACTTGGCCGGTTTTTTTTTGTTTTGACTTACTGATGGAACAAGTGGATGGTTAGCATTACCTACATGTGATATGTGTGGGGGCCTCTTTGTTCAAAAGGTATTTTATGGGTTTGAAATATGTCCAACAGTGGACTTTTGGGGCTGGCGACGTAAAGTACTTATGCTCGTTCTAAGTCAAAAGATAATTAATTGAACCTTAATCATATTATGTTTCCTCATTTCTACTGAAAAATAATTCCATGCGACATGACTTTAAGCTTGAAGTTAATTCAAGAAATGACCAGCTTAGAAAATAATGTCACTACTAAAAAAAATTACCATAGCCCCGCAGTGTAACTCAAAACGATAGTACAAAATTTTGTTTATCGTTTTCAAGAGTAGAACCCCACTATAATTTAACTATGAGTTAGACATTTGTGAGTTGAGTAACTGAAAAGTACGAGATAATTTCGTTTATCTTTTTTATGAGTAGACTTGTAGGTTTCATCTCACCGCACCAAAATTTAGCTATAAGCAAGTCAGAAATATGTGAGTTGAGTAACTGAAAATTATGAGATAATTTTGTTTATCGTTTTCGAGAGTAAAATTGTAGGTTTCATCTCACCCCACTATAATTTAGCTATGAGTTAGACATTTGTGAGTTGAGTAACTGAAAAGTACGGCCTCCGGTAGCCATTCCGTCCAATTAACAAAATTAGTACTGGTCGAAACTTGGTCTCGGGTGGAAGTTCGATAATTCTTACTTCTCTGCTCCTTTTCTGGGGTAATCCTGTAGTGCATAGGATACAGCGCATTTAAGAGCTTCTAAAGAAGTGATTTCTTGTTCAACTAGTTAAAGTTATATTATTTATTTAAAAACTTTCGCACAGAACAATAATGTGCTAGGAGGACTTAATGCTAATAACATTGTCTACCAGTCATCCTGGACGTATAAAAAGATGGTGTGGCGTGTTGATAAAAGTAAAACTACTCGAGTAGAAAACTAACTATAAATAAAATAAAACAAAAGAAAAAGTAATCTATACCAACTTATCCTGAATAGACTAGGCACAGCATAAGCCGTTGGTCATAAAGACTAGACATTTTCAGGGTATAATTGTCTTAGTGCGTAGGGGTATAGTAGAAATGCTGTGTGGATTGTCCAGCATTATTATTATTTTGATTATTATCAATCCTTATTTCTTCAAAACCGCTATAAGCACGTCACTTTCTTACCGGTTTTAAAACCCAAACACGCTTCAGGCTAAACAATAAAAGTTGCCTACTCTCGGGATGAAAACTTGCCCGTATCAGCCGCGTTATTATATCTTTCGGTAAATATAATAAAAGGGGTTGCTGTGGCTGTAAGAAAGGGTACAAAGTGATAATATATTTTGACTAAGATGGAGTACATTTACCCAGCACTTTACCCTCCTCTCAGGGGGCCTAATCTAAAAACGGTAAGTCTTGAACATTATTATGATCTAAAACTGCGGTCATGATGTTTTCTGGAAAAATAAACACAGAGATATTACAATCACAATACCTCAATTTGATGGACGCACGGCATTGTAGGGCACGTTCCTAACTAACGTGTCCTACGAGATAATGTTAGGCTATCTGCTTGAACCATCACTATTAAGCAAGTCGTAAAAAAATATGATATTAGTAGGTAGACAAAAATATTTTTTGGAAAACTGTATACATTGCTGTAGATGTGTGATGGTGGGCACATAAGGCTTAACACCTGTACGCCTCAAGTTGATGGACGCTGAGCTATACATCGTAGGGCACGTTCCTTACGAGCGTGACTTATGAGGCATAACTTCATTACAGGCGATGGTAACCACTTAACATCAGGTGGGCTATCTGCTTGTTCTATCAGCAAGTTTAATAAAAAAACACTGTGTTCTTGCTCAAAATATATGTGTAAGTTGCTTTAATTCCTATTAGCACAAGTTTTGTTTAGTTTGCAGCTAGATGGCGTTACATTAAACATCTGTCAATGGGGTAATTAATTTTGTTGTTTTATTTTCCTAAGCTCTTGAAACAGAAACAACTTTTGGTTTAAATCCTCAGGCACGGAAGATATCCCCTTTGATCTTTTATTACCAAGTCGTACCAACCCAAAATTCTTTGAGGATATCGAAGGGGGTACTCAGAGGTACATCCAAGCCTCTGACACTATACTGTTATCTACGATATGTATGTTTACATAAAAAATAATATTCAAAGCATCATTCTTAAAAATAAATAAAAAAAACAATTAATAACAAACAATTTCAAAACAAATGAATGGTGTTGAACACATATTTTTACAACAAAACTAGGATGTTGAATCAAAATAACCCGTTTTATTTATACCCCTAAAAGGTCCACTTACAAATCACAGGAAATAAAGGAAAAATCGCCAATAATAAAACCTTACCCTTTATCGGGGGTAACATATGCTGACTCGTAATCCAAGGGTGGTTGGAAAGGGGGTTGAAAAATAACATGGAATAAGGTGTCCGCAGAACGGCGAGTGTACGTGACAAATTTAGGGTAATCGAAAAAAATACTGTTTACCAGTAGAGGATATGAAAAAAAACAGTAAAAGGTAATCATAAACACTGTATTAAAAACAAATTGTATACCAGTGCTCTTAAATGGTGAACTATTCTAGCAGCGTTGATGGGCTTGCAACCTGTCACGAATGGAAAGCCAAACTGTTAAATGTGGGTATATGCGTCAAATGTAGTCTGTGGATGTACCTCTGACTACCCCTAGTAAATCCTCAAAGAATCTTAAGTCGGTTTCTTGGTACTAAGATTCTGAGAGGATATTTACTGTACTTTTTTTTACAATTTATTGGTAAACGTTTGACTGCAATCTCACCTGATGTTAAGTGATGATGCGGTCGACGGTGTAGCACGCTTACCTAGAAGATACCTTCACTCTTCTCTTGAAAACATTCAAATTATACGTGACCGGGAAAACAGAAATTCTTTCAATTCTTCTCAGGGGGAAAAAATCTTTTGCTAAAGCTAGCTTTTGTAATTGAACTTCATAGTTTTAAGTATAAAACGACCTTTATTTCCAGGCTATTTAATCGTACGTGGACCATTTTGAACAGATCGAATCTAGTTAATTCTTAAATCCGTTTTTGCAACATCAGTACCAAAGACTTCGAACAAGCCAAAAGTACTAGCAAAGATCTATACCAATTATAAGAATCTTTGTCTTGACTGGCTAACTGACTAACCTATAACCGACTGATTTACAGGGTATAACCAACTAATTTACAGGGTATAACCGACTGATTTACAGGGTATATTCGTCTTGGTGCGTAGAGGATAGTACACCTCGTAGTGTTTTTTTTTAATCGTCTATAGACTATCCTTTGGGTTAAATCTCACCTGATGGTAAGTGACGATGAAGCAGGTCGGTCTAGAATACACCTATTAACTCTTGCCTTAAAGAGATCTAGATTATAGTGTCAGAATTCCCGAATTCAACCTCTAAACAGCGGGGGTTAAAGTTTGTATAAAAATAACTTCACGCAATGTCGTGCGCGTTTTGCTAGTTTATAATAGCTTTTAAAACTAACAGGGTTGCGAATATTTTATCATTATTTTTATAATATTATGAAGATTTAGGCCGCCGGGCGTTCGGATGTGACAGCATTTAACCATTATTTGTGAAATTGCCAGCTCGGTCTCTGATCATGGCACATGCAACTGAGCCAAAATATCTGAAACCACTGAATTCACAAAGCATGATAAACAACCCGTTTTTAATTATAAATAATGCCTCGCACTTATTATTGCACTGCAAAAATATTACTAAATATAACTAAAATTGGGTTCATTTGGTTCTGATGCTGATGGGCTTACATGTGACGACCGATGTGGCGCGGCGGGCGAATGTCCGCTTGCAACGCAGGAGGTTGCGGGTTCGATTCTCACCTTGGAATAAATGTTTGTACGATTTGCAAATTTTTATTTCGGGTGTTCTGGGTGTTTTCGTAAGTATAATAAAAATATCTATGTATGTAATGTATTAAGTATATCAGTCATTTAGTACCCATAACACGAGCTCTGCTTAGCTTGGGGCTAGATGATGCTGTGTGGATTGTCCAGTTTTACTATTATTATATCCCGTCAAAAAACGGCAGAAGTAACGTAGGAAACTAGTATTTGACGGTATCACGTCCGCCCTTGCCCAACGACAAAACTTTAGTCTCGATTATGTTTGCCAAAGATAATTAAACTAGCACACCTGCTGAATAGATATTTTTGTACAACCTTGATTTACCAAAACTTGCTATTAGGCTCTAGAAGAAAAATACGGCCATTTTGAATGAGCAAAAGTGATGGAATAAACATTCCCACATTTGTGCCCCGTTCTTGTTGAGCACTAGGGCCATCCGATGTTGAGCAGTTACCATCACCCAAAACAGAGATCTTAATCAATTATAAATATTTTGTTAATTAGAGGGATAATCTAAATAATCTTTTTATTAATTTTCTAAATAATATTTTTGATTGTTATTACCTACATTAATATTGTTTATTTTTATTGTATGTATAGGTACTTAATTATAATGCAGTGTGTTCTTGTGGCTAATAAATAATTGTCTATGTCTATGTCTATCTATAAAAAACGTATTTTTCTATCAAAAGTTAGATTGAGGGATGGAATAAATATGCCCGAATTGATGTTAAGCATCTTCTTTTGCTTGAACTTCTCTTGTTGCTCTTCATCTGAATTGAGAAGTTTCCAAGAAAAACAATGTTACGAATTCAGAATGCCATCATTAAAATTTCGTTTGAAAAGCCAATACGCTTGACTTTCCAACTCACTTGAAAGCTTAGACTACAAGTCACCGGAATATCAAAACAAAAATAAAATAATAATACTTTACAGAATAAACTATCAAAGCACTGTCACCTTATTAAGTTAGATTGGCACCACACTAGAGTTTCATTATTTACATTATTATTACTTTGTGAAAGGATCATACAAAAAAACGGTAGGAACCAAGCCGTAAGTTTCTTGCCGGTTCTTCTAGGCTTGGTCGCGAGGAACTGGCGCTTAGATTCACCTAGATTTAAGACGTTTCAAGATGATCCCGGCGGATATTACTGAATAAATGATTTTTGACTTTGACTTTGACTTTTGTAGCGTCGTCTGCTGAAATGAGTATACTACAGCAGAATAATAATTTTAGAACCGATAAACAAAGTTCTGTTTTGTAATACATTACGGGACTCCTCGGTAGCTGTTCCACAGTCAAGTTGTCAATGCCTGACATGCCGCGTAGTGTACCTCAAAACGACAATATGAAACATCGTTTATCGTTTCTAAGAGTAGACTTGCTGGTCATAGGTTTCCAAGAAGGACTATTTGTATTTGTGTCTTTTCCATCCACCGACTTCCCGTGATCTTAATAATGTCGTCGATCCATCGGCTGGTAGGGTGCCCTAAGCATCATCTTCCAGTTCGTGGTTAACATTGGAGAACTTTTGTTTCCCCAGCGATAAAGTTTAAGTTAATAAATTTTTTCATAAAAAATCCGACTGCATGTAGTCCGTGACTTAAAGAAGTCTGTTTAGGACTTTCCGCCCCAATTTGAGAAAATGGGATGTGCTTTTGTTTTGATTTCGTAAAACTTCCAAAGATAACTTTTGACTAGAGACCATTTTTGAGGTTACTTTAAATTTGGCCTGTTTACACCATGCTGTTTTGTTCAAAACAGCTCTAACCTATTTAATCCTAAAATCTCAGCTTGAGCTCCCGTACTTTATGGCAAACCCCTCCTAATTTGAGGGAGGCTATTTCCAAGAGTAGACTCAATAAAACTCATGAAGGCGTGCGTTAGAGACAAGTAAACAACAGAACTAACATCTAGATTCTCCCAGTTCCTACCTAGGTATCACCTGAACTTAATTCATATGAAGTTATCATACAAATTTCTACCCCCAACTTCTTTAAACTTCACTGATTCCTTTTTTACGACACCCATTAGGACAAATATACCCTGAAAACTTCAAGTCATTATAACTAACGGTTTAGACTGTGCGTTGTCTGTCACTCAGTCAGTCAATCAGGAAAAAAAATCTTATAATTGACATAAGTTTAAAAATGTACCTATGATTCTACTGAGTAAAGACTTTATTAAACATTAAAAAAAATATTTGTATCCATAATGCATTCTAAATCGCAGCACTAACCAGTAGGATTTATATTTAACCAAAAAAAATTATATTCATCATAAAAAATAACGAACGAAGTAAATAACGTCAATACGAATAAAATTAAGGTAAATCTGCTTGGGACTTTGACTCCATATATGCGCGTGCATCCATAGTTTAAAACTCAGAATATTACTGAATAAATGCTTTTTATCTTTGACTTCGCATATCCTGTGTACTAAACACCGACACTGCAGTCACCAATCTGCCTGCTGAATGTGGTTACTATGGCAACCCTCTACCTCTCCATAATTTGGGGTAAGTATACACAGAAGTAGGCTTATTTTGGTTTTAAACTCACACTTTATCAGTAACAAAATATTTTCCAAGGGATAAAATAACTACCGCAAAATAATCTTTCAATAATCATACAATTAGGTAATTACAATCATACATATTTCATCAGCTTAATACTATCCAATACCAATGTTAATCAAGTACTAACATTTATTATTAAATAGGATTTCATACAAAAAGGGCTTTTAAAAGGCTCCATACATTTCGAACCAATTTGCATGATTGTTAAGATATACCGAAGTTTTGGAGTTAGTTCAATTTGACTTTACCTATAGTGTAGCTCACACTGAATATTATTAATACGATTTGAAGTGAACTACAAATCAACATTGTTCATTATTATTGTTATTGTTCAAGCAAAATTTCTTGAACTTTTCTCGTGAGATCTTAGTTTGTGATCAACTATTAGCATAAAGTATGTTAGTAAAATTACCTCTACCGCGCGGGCAGCTGCTAGTAATACCCAACTTTTTATTTTATTTAGTTTCAGAAGATAGATGGTAAAAGCACAGACTCATAAAGGGTCAAAGCCGTATTCAGTTTGTCCAGTAATTTGAGCGTGAAAATCTACAAATTTATTTACTGAGTATTTAGTTCTGGAAAATGAAATAAAATGAGGAATTTCTGCTGCTTTATCGGGACTGGTCGTTCCGGGTATAAGATTTGATTTTGATCAACGTGTTTCCATTGTATCTGTAGAATCAGATATGAAAAAAACCGTAGACGGACCAAGGTCACCGACATAGCTCTCAGAATCAGCAAGATAGATAGATAGATAGAAAACTCTTTATTGTACACCACAACGAACAAAAAAAAATTACATAATATACAAGTTCTTAAGCTTAGTGAAGTACAATGGGCGGTCTTATCGCTGTAAGCGATTTCTTCCAGACAACCTTAGGATGGACAAGAAACTAAATGAGCTTTACATGGCGGTGTCATAAATAAATACAAAGCATTACATAAGTATAGACAAAGAATAAGATGTATGGATTATATTAAATAAGTGACTAAATATATATGTATAGATAATGGGTACTTAGCACTACTTTACTTATAAACATAATAAAGAAAAGATAAATAACATATTACATAGTAATATAACATATGAAAAAAGATAGCAAAGCTAAACAATAAATACGTATACTTAACAGAGAACCTACTTATGGTAAAAAGTGATCATGTAGCAGCCTTTTAAAAACAGGGAGAGTCTTCGCCTTCCTGATATCAACAGGAAGAGAATTCCATTGACGGACAGCTTGAATAGTAAAAGAATACTCATAAAAAGTAGAGGAGTGCAAGGGAGTTTTTAGTTGTAGCGTTTCAGAGGAGCGTAAAGTTCGAGAATTTGACAAATCAAGATATTCAAAGCGTTTTTTTAAATAAGGAGGAGTAGAAGGATCAAAAAGGATACTGTATAGGAGAGAGAGTAAGTGAGTATTCCTGCGAGAACGAATGGGCAGCCACTTGAGCTTATTACGAAAATCAGAAACATGGTCATATTTACGTAGGCCAAATATGAACCTAATGGAGAAGTTTTGGAGGCGCTCAAGGTTGTCGAGTTGCGCCTCGGTGAGATCAGGATAGCAGGCATCGGCATAATCAAGAATAGGAAGTAAAAGAGATTGAGCAAGCATAACCTTAGTGGATGTTGGTAGGAAGTTTTTTAACCTTTTCAGTGAGGCAGCTGATGCAAACATTTTCCTACTCAAATTGGCCAAATGAGGCTCCCAAGACATGTTCTTATCGATAGTTATTCCCAAGTTGTTGACAGAATCACTAAAAGGAATAGGAATATCGTCTAACACTACTTGTGGAAGAGAGGACCAGTCAACTTTTGACATCATCCGGGAGCTGCCAACTATAATGACTTGGGTTTTTTTAGGGTTCACAGAAAGCCCAAAAGTCTTACTCCATTTAAGGATACGCATTAAGTCATTATTGATTTTAACAATCGCCTTACCTAAATCGTCTACTGAAGCCTGTGTGTAGATCTGGAGATCGTCAGCGTAAAGGTGGTAGAAAGAAGTTACAGTTTGAGAGATAGAATTAATAAATATAGAAAAGAGAAGAGGAGATAAGACGCCGCCCTGTGGAACACCAGCAGTAAGATCGCACCATGATGAAAAGGTGTCATCAATACGAATACGTTGCCGGCGTCCAAACAGGTAACTATGAAACCAGTCAATAGCCGCTGAAGATATGTTAAGAGAACGAAGTACACACAGGAGAATGTCGAAGTCCACGTTGTTGAATGCGTTACTAAAGTCAAGCAAAGTCAACACAGTCACATGTCCATTGTCCATACCCAGACGAATGTCATCAGTGATCTTAACTAGGGCTGACGTGGTACTATAACCACGACGGAACCCGGATTGCATAGGATTGATGAGAGAATTACTATTTAGGAATATACTTAATTGATTATGGACTAGACGCTCTAGAACTTTAGATAAGAAAGGAAGGATGGATATGGGACGATATTCTGAGAAATTGGAAGGATTAGCTTTTTTGGGTAAAGGAATTATTTGAGCATTTTTCCAGGCGTCAGGGAAAGTACTAGTGAAAATGGAAAAATTAAGAATATGGGATAGAATAGGGAGTATTTCGTCGAGTATGGGCACTAACATATTGCGACTTATGTTGTCATTGCCGACCGCATTGGATGTTATGGACGTAACACCTCTCTTGACCTCACAATCCGAAAATTTACTAAAAATAAAAGGTGAGTTATTAGGTGGTGGTATAGATAAAAGATTTTGAATAGTGTTACGTTTAGTTGGGCCATCAATATTAGAAGAAGAGGTGAAATGCTTATTCAATAAGTCGAAATTAACATCATTAGGAATAGAGTCTAGTCGAGATTTACCTACACCTAATGTTCTCAGAAATTTCCAAACTTTTGACACACAACAACAACAAGTTGAAGTGGCAATGTATAATGTAGGCCATATAGTTCATAGAGCTGACAACTGCGGGGAACAATGATTCTCGAATAGCGACTAGAAACAGAATGACATAGAACACCCTCCCACCCGAAAACCGACGACATTGTTATCTCTGGAAGTCGGTGGATGGGATATAAAAAGCTCCAAATCGATGGTCCTGGGCACGTATAGGAGAGGACTATGTTTTATAAACTTCTAGTGGCTTTTGATGATTATGAAAATCGAAGGAAACTGCAGATTTTGCCTGGATTATACAATAACTTTTTCTACACACAGACATGAAATATTTCAAACAAATTGTGTCCTTATTATGTTGTGTAAATGAGTATAATATAATTATAAATAAATAAATAAACAATAAATAAATAATGCCGGACGATCCACACAGCATCATCTAGCCCCAAGCTAAGCAGAGCTTGTGTTATGGGTACTAGATGACTGATATACTTAATACAATACATTACATATATAGATATTTTTTATTATACATAGAAAATACCCAGAACACCCGGAATAAATATTTGCAGATCGTACAAACATTTATCCCAAGGCGGGAATCGAACCCGCAACCTCTGCGTCGCAGGCGGACATTCGCCCGCCGCGCCACATCGGTCGTCGCACAATTAAAAATATAGGCTAATAAAATTTAGTGATCAATCAAAAAAAAGTTTAACGTTTTTAATGTCTGCTTACTTTAGGTGTTTCTTTAATAAAAACAGAACGAACTCACTGAGTTGATCATGGTTCGACGATACGATTTTATCGTATGTTCATGAGCACGCACTCAATTGAAATATTCCTTTACAATCCAATATAGAGTTGATGTTGTCCGAATTAATGCCAAAAATGTAATATCAGATTTCAAATTGTTTTCTTTATTGTTATTTGAAAAACTACGTTGTTTAACATGCCATTTGAACAAGAGCTGAATTAACAACAAGCCACCCGCGACTTCGACTGCGTGGTGAAGTATAGTTTTTGAAGTAATACCTACTTCTAATGCGACTTCCAACAAGGTTGCTGTAAACGTTTATTTACCACTACCATGGAGGGGGTATAAAAGCACTGTTCTTTCTCTCTTTCTCTCATAGCCAAGTTACGTTTCGTATACTAAAGAAGTTTTACTTCAGCCGTTTGGTCTAAAGCACGCTCGTTTTTTTTTATACGTCTTTCTGATGAAACAAGAGATGGCCCACCTGAAATAATACTTATAACATTAGCCTAAAGAACGTGACCTGTGAGGCACTGCCATACTGGCATCTTTCAAACCAGAACACGCTGGTAGCAGAAATAGGCATATAAATAATCTAAAAATAAATTTTGCTAACATTAATATTTAGGCGTTTTGCCATGATAAAATGTAACGGCGTTTTTGCTCTGGGTGGTAAAATTTCAGCAACAGGGGCAGTTTTCCCATTCGCTGAAAAATATTCAGCAAGGGTAACCACTCTTGTTTGTGGTTGACGTTAGTACAATACATACAAAAAATCACGCTTGTTTCCTATGGGGGTAGGCAGAGACCACTGATTTCGACTTACTACGATCCTGACTAACCTTTTTTTTTTATTCACTCATAACATTCGCTCATCGGTTTAGGGTACTCTTGACCTGGCCTTTCTCTAAAACGTCTACTATCTAAACTATATAATAGACGCCTGCATTTCTGTATTTTGTTTGATGACAGAAAGAAGTACAGCACTCTAAACTTTTTTACATAGAACTTTACTCACCATAACTTTCTTTGCGATTATTTCAACAACTTTTCCTATACAAAAGTTTAACTAGTTTCAGTACAGTAAAACAGTGAAGCATCATTCAATTTCCTCGCGCAATTAAATCAACAGTAAAAACGACTGGCGTGTAAACTCCAACAATGGATTTAATTAAACAACAAACAAGGGAACGAGGGATTTGAATTGTATAATAATCAATCCGAGGCTTTGAGTTTTATTGGAACAAAATAATCTAAAATTTATTTTTTGCCTATTTTTAGGGTTCCGTACCCAAAGTGTAAAACGGGACCCTATCACTAAGACTCCGCTATCTGTCTGTCTGTCTACCCCTACCCCTGCTGTACACGCTTAGGTTGAATTTTGGAAATTCATTTCTTAGTACACCTCTACCTACTAAGACGAATATACTCTGAAAATTTCAAATTTTTACAACCAGTGGTTTAAGTTGTGCGTTGTCTTTATCCCAGTCAGTCAGTCACGACAAAGATTCTTATAATTGGTATATAGATAATGGTATGGAGTCCGACTCGCACTTGGCCGGTTTTTTTTATGCTATCGTGATCGGAACACATACTGAACACTTAAATTACACGGGTATTTATTGTGTATTGAATCTGCCCGCGACCACGGCTATAACAACATAGCCGAAACGACAAGAAAATAAATAAAAAAAGGTTGGACACGATAAATACCCGTGTGACATTATCCTTTTTTCACCAACCAAATAAACACTTTTTTCCATCCCTTTTATACATACAAAAATTCATTAAAAGAGTACCTATTTTTCTATTTATTTGTACATTACTCGCTTAGAACTTAAAACGGTTCTCACCTGAATCGAACAACTTATTGTTTTCCAAATTATATCTCAAAATTGCCAGCTAAATAATATAGCATCATTTTGTATCGTGTACGTAAACGCTATGTTTTATCCGACAATTTCTTTGAAGAAAAAACCCCTTAAAATAACAAAGGTATCTTGAAAAAAATGTACCGGTAATGGAGGCTGTTATGGTCCTATATTTACAAGACGAGTGACGAGATTAAGAGCACCGGTGCCCTAGTGGGAACGACCACGCCTTTTGATCCTAAGGTGGTTCAAATCCGGTCGGACACCAATGGATTTTTCTGCTCGAAAAATGTATGTAGGAAGGAAAATATCGTGAAGAAACCAGTTACTTACTTAGTTTTTTTTTATGCTTCTATACTACTACATACTACTACAAAGCATTGCTTTATAGGTCATGCACGTTAGCTAAAAGCTGCTGATATAGGCATGGTATATGGCATGACATGGATATAGGTATGGTGGTATGGTAGTACTTCCCTGGACGAGCCCTTCACTAAGAGCTTTATTTCTTATGCCCTATTTCAAAGGTTCCAAGCTGAGCAGTGCATCGTAGATCACGTTTTTAACGTGTGTGACCTACAAACCAATAAAAATAATAATAATAAATATTTGTCGACGTTTTCTTACACATCATCTAGCCCCAAGCTAAGCATAGTTTGTACTATGTGAATCAGATGACTGATAGAATACTTATACTTTTTTGTATAAACACATACTTAGAATAGCACCCAGACAGAGAAACAACAAACTTTATAAATCACATAAATGTTTGTTCTCGGTGGGGATCAAACCCACTACCTATTAGTGCGGAAGGCAGGGCTACTACAAACAAAGCTGTGATGCCTGTCAATGCTTTGTTCTACATGATTCTATTTTCATAGATTTTTATCCTTAAATTTTACCCGTCCCGTTGAAATATAAAGGAGTTTCGCAAACGTTGCGTGAAACATGATATCTACACATTCTGTTCCACAATAGCATAGAAAACAATACTATGAAGGTTGATAGGGCGCGAACATGCGTTTGATCTTGAGGGTGGCTGTACTAAGGGTGTGAAACAAGTGACGCAGAAAAGGGTGCAGCAGTATAAAGACAAGACGATCAATCTGTTGTTTTAAGAACCCACCTTATCTGCAGAAATTGTTGAAATGGATGTGTGGAGTGACGAAAATGGATAAAATAAGAAATGAGTACATTAGAGGAAGTTTGAAAGTGGTGCCACTGAAATGAGGATGAGTTAGGAGGGTGTGGGTGCCGGTGAAGTTACAGGCACATGAAGCTTAACACCAGTATGCCTCAGGTTGATGGACGCAGAGCAGTGTATTATAGGTTACGTTCCTAACGAACGTGACCTACAAGGCAGTGCTTTGTTATAGGTGATGGTAACCACTTAACACCAGGTGGGCCATATGCTTGTTCTATCAGTAAATTACATTAAAAAAAATGTCTAGGGGAGGTTTATGTCTAGGAGTGACTAAAACTTCTACAGGCTAATGATGATGATAATGGTGAGTTCTACCCCGCGGTTTAACCACAATTACAAGTTTGACAACTCAAGGCTTTAACTACACTAACTCAATTCCCGATTGATTCTAAACTTTGGCAATAAATTGCCGGCGTCTGATTCCGGCCATAACGAATCTTCTAAACTTAATTATCAGTTTGTGATGTGAAATATAATTTGATAATTCTTTTCAAGATATTCATAGAGTAGACTCTTTGTGAAGGGCTCGTCCGGGAAGTACAACCACCATGCCTATTCCTGCCGCCAAGCAGCTTGCTGTGTTCCGGTTTGAATGGCATGGGTGCCGATGAAATTACAGGCACATGAGGCTTAACACCTGCCTCAAGTTGGTGGACGCAGGGTAGTGAATCGTAGAGCACGTACCTAACGTGACCTACAAGACAATGCTTTATTATAGGTGATGGTTACCACTTAACATCAGGTATATGCTTATTCCACAAGCACCAATGATACTCATGTGTGCAATGCCAGTGTTCTCAAACGACGAAAGAAAATATCGCTAGGAAGTACTTAGTTTTTAGGGTTCCCTAGCCAAATGGCAAAAAACGGAACCCTTATGGATTCGTCATGTCTGCCTGTCTGTCCGTCCGTATGTCACAGCCACTTTTTTCGAAAACTATAAGAACTATAATGTTGAAACTTGGTAAGTATATATTTATTCTGTGAACCGCATTAAAATTTTTACACAATAAACGAGTCCGACTCGCACTTGGCCGATTTTTTTTACACAGCCTAAACCACTGGTCACAGAGTCTGAGTATATTTTTATTGGTATGTAGAGGTGTACCAACTAAGAAAGAAATTCTAGAAATACAACCCCTAAAGCGCTGTAGCCGGGGTTGAAGTTTGTATGAAAATAACTTCACGCAGACAAATCCACGCGCAATTCGCTAGTATTAAACGATAGGTTGAAGGTTTTTTCTACAAGCAGCGGATATTAGTAATACTAACGCACGCTTGTAATATATTTCGATGGAAACTTTTAGCAAGTCTAGAAACTGTAAGGTACTCCTAATCTCACAGATAAAATATATTACCAATACAAAATGAAGCAATATATTTTCTTAAGTTGAAAAAGAACCGAACTTTTATCCAGTTTCTTCGCGTTTTCGCTTCGGGTTCAAACTTTCTCTAGGTTTTGTATTGTACACAAGAGTTTAAATTGTATCCTGAATTTCTTGACCATGAGCCCTCTACTAACAAAAATCTTATCCGTAGGCCGGGTTCACACTACACTGAAACGTTTCCTGTCCCGACATACGTATCGAACCTATAGGCATACATATTTCAATAGTACAATTCAAATTAGGAATATATTTATCACACAAAAAAAAAACTGTAGGAGTCAAGCCGTAAGTTTCTTGCCGGTTCTTCTAGGTTTGGTCGCGAGGAACTGGCGCTTAGATTCACCTAGATTTAAGACGTTTCAAGATGATCCCTGCGGATATTACTAAATAAATGCTTTTTGACTTTGACTTTGGATAGTTATTGATTCAGGTGTGATTGTTTTGGCGGAAGTTCATTGTAAAAGTATAAAATAGACGGTATAGTACCTATATATTATGCATACCTAGTAATATTCCGCCACTTCTATCCTCAAAAATTGCTCAAATATTGTAAGCGTATAAATGCAACTCCTACAGCACATGCAATAAAGCTAAAATAAGCCACAATTACGTATAAGCACAAATAATCTACAAAATTTAAACCTAACAAGATATTGACACGTGTTTCGCTTTTCTACGTAGAATTTGAAGAAGATTTGACGTTATAATAGTGTTTGTGCTATAGATAAATACGTTTTTTTTTAGATTTTAAACAGATTAAGCAGTAGTTTAAACAGTAGTGGAGCTCTTAGGTATGAAAGAAAAGTATGCATAGCCCAGGAAGTACTACCACCATGCCATGCCTATTTCTGCCGCCAAGCAGCTTGCTGTGTACCGGTTTGAACGGTGTGGGTGCCGGTGACATTACAGGCACATGAGGCTTAACACCAGTATGCCTCAGGTTGATGGACGCAGAGCAGTAAGGCACGTTCCTAACTATCGTGACCTACAAGGCAATGCTTTAGTATAGGCTATGGTAACCATTTAACTTCAGGTAAGCCATATGCTTGTTCCATCAGCAATTGTATAAAAAAAAATGCCTATTCTTACTGCCAAACAGCGCAACGTGTTCCGGTTTGAAGAATATCAGTCAAATTGAGTAACTGTTGTTGGAATATTTTGCCATCTAAACTTTCAAACTTTTGCATGTATAATACCGTAACATTATAATAAGTTTTGCAACGCCGGCTTTATTACCGGAATTATCTAAGATGCTACCTACATTAAGAACCCGGCCTTACAAGAAACCTCTTACGAGAAAATTCCACGAACACAAAACCCACCTTATCCTAAAATCTCAAATGGAATTTTCTCAAAGATACTTCCACGACGTAATGTCCTCATTCACAAACATTTGACATTTCATTACTTTGAGACACTCGGGATAAGAAATTTGGAGATACAGTCAAAAATACGGTCAGTGCGAGTTTTTTACTTAGTCCAATGGTTCTGTATAGGTCAACATTATCATCATCAGCCTGTAAAAGACCACTGCTGTCTAGCAGTGGTCTTTATATAGTGTAGTTTGTGTGAAGTTTTAGTATAGTGGTGTGGTGGTATAGACCTCGCCCATACGTTTCCAGGAAGAACGATTCTGAACCCTTTTCATCCATCGACGTTCCGCGATATTTACCATAGGTATCGAGGAGGGTTGGAGGTCGTCCTATGCTTCGTCTTCCGGTTTGTGGTTGCCATTATTCGCCAATGGTTATCTTTTCTACGAGCTATATGGCCTGCCCATTGCCACTTCAACTTGCTGACTCTAAGAGTTATGTCGTATTATGTATGTGTCCGTATAGGTAAATAAGTATTAGAGTAACTGTAGTGTCAAACAGTAGTAAAGCTCTTTGTGAATAGCTCGCCCGGGGAAGTAATACTACCATGCTTATTTCTGCCACAAAGCCGGTGAAATTATAACTCTTATTTAATAGTTTAGTGATTAAAAAGAATTGGTTTTGAAGTCCAACCAAGGTTTAGAATAACTGCCATTTGAACCCTAATACATGATCCCACGCATATTATTTTCGTTTGATCCCGAAAACAGCTGATACCTGCAGGTCGATGTTAAATGTCATAAGTTATTTTACGCGATAAAAAATAAACTTATGTATTACAAAATTGACACGTACAAGCTCAAAATACATCATATCATACATTTTGTATGAGATTGGTAACAGCATCTCATAAGAAGGCCACCAATCCGCTTACCAAGTGTGGTGACAACAACAAACCCCCCGAACATGGGGGAGATCCAGCAGTAGATTTATTTAGGCTGTTGACAAAAGCTATCTTATGACACCTTAACACTATCGAGAGAAGACTTAACATAGCATAATATCAATATTTTATGGCTGGATCCTTGACAAACAGGAGGTTTTAGTACGTAACCCTAAAATAATATAATCCCCTTACACGGACCCCGCAAATGTCACCCCATTACCGCATAACTTGGCCTCCCGCTGTGGCGTAAAGAACAGTTTTTTGACGATATTGGTGTGTTCCACTTACGCCTGTTTTTATCAGTTGTGATGAAATTACATCATGCAAAAAGATTTTGCTATTTGTTTTGATGTACAGTTACAGATGTGGCGCGGCAGGCAAATGTCAACCTGTGACGCAGGAGGTTGCGGGTTCGATTCCCGCCTTGGGATAAATGTTTGTACGATCTGCAAATATTTATTCCGGGTGTTCTGGGGTTTTCTATGTATAATAAAAAAATACCTTTGTATGTTATGTATTGTATTAAGTATATCAGTCATCTAGTACCCATAACAAAGGCTCTGCTTAGCTTGGGGCTAGATGATGCTGTGTGGACTGTCCAGCATTTTTTTTTTTGTACCATAGACTTTTAGTAGAGAGAACCAAATGGAACAAACCTATATTATTATCACTTCAAGCACAATGTTAGAAGTTTGTACACTTGTCTACGTAAAATAATAGAGTCCATACACCCTTATGCTCATAACAATAAAGAGCATTTTACGACAGCAGACAAATGAGATTCGGGTTTTGACAAAAGTCTAAAGTGCTTTTGAGATTGTTGAGTAATTTTGGAAGGAAGTATTTTTGGTTTATGGGTTTTGTTGGAGAGTTATGATGTCTCATTTTAAATGAATAATGGTAGAACACGTTTTTAAAACTTTTTTTTTTAGGGTTATAATAATAATGCTGAACAATCCACACAGCATTATTCAGCCCCAAGCTAAGCACAGCTTGTGTTATGGATACTAGATGATACACATAATACGATACATTACTTTAAAAATGTTGATGAATGAAATCCCTGTAACATGTCAAAATTTTTGACGACCGACGTGATGCGGTGGATAAATGTCCGCCTGCAACGCAGCAGGTTGCGGGTTCGATTCCCGCTTTAGGATAAATGTTTGTACGATCTGCAAATATTTATTCCGGGTGTTCTGGGTATTTTCTATGTATAATAAAATATGTATGTATGTAATGTATTGTTTTAAGAATATCAGTCATCTAGTACCCATAACACAAGCTCTGCTTAGCTTGGGACTCGATGATGCTAAAAAAAAGATTTAAGGACTCTGTAAGACAAAGCCAGTCTTCACCTTATCCACCACACAGGTAATTGCACCAACCCCTCCGGCGTTGTAAACGCATGACACGTATATTTAGGCCGATGACGTGCCGTTACGTGACGTGACGCGAAGTGACGCTTCAAAACCTAATTTCAATGCGCATTTGCCAATTCTGACCACAGTCAAATCAGAACAGTAACGCTTATAATGACGATTCGCAAACAATGACCTAAATAGCAAATGTCATCGCGTGAACACGTTTCTATTCTCATCGATTGGATAATAGAGCAATGAAAATACAGAGCGCGCAAATACCTGAGGGCCTAGCACGATTATAGTTGACACTAGCGGCCGTTCGCAGCTTCGCCCGCATGGCAGTTTTTTCCCGTTCCCGTTATTTTTTCGGGATAAAAAGTAGCTTATATGTTAATCCAGGTTACAACCTATATTTATTCCAAATTTCATCCAAATCGGTCTACTGGTTAGAGCATGAAAGAGTAACAAACATCCATCCATCCATCCAAACATCCAACCATTCTTACAAACTTTCGCGCTTATGCTATTAGTAGGACGTCTCTGTTGTAAATATCCGCTCCCTGGCCAATCCCAGTTTACGCATCGCCGGCCCCAATACGATTGTAGATATCGATTTGAGATAGCACCACAGTTTTAATCAACTTTACTATTGAGAGACAATATTTTCGGGATTTAGGTACCAGCGATGTTTCATTACTTTTTTTGCTTGATTTTTTTACAGAACTCTAAAGATTTTCATAAAAAGAAGTGCTTTCAAATCCGTCACAGCCAGCACAGCTCCGTTTGTAGTAGCCCTGCTTTCTGCTTTTTGTGGTGGGTTCGATCCTCGTCGAGAACAAACATTTGTTTGGTGAACATAAATCTGTGTCTGGGTATTATACGGTATTATAAGTATGTATTTAAAAAAAGGCATATAAGTAATCTATTAGTCAGCCTTTCACCACAATGGTTCGAAAGAACTAGTGACACGACAAAAAGTCATCTGGTTCCCATAGTACAAGCTATGCTTAGTTTAGGGTTAGATGATGTTGTGCAAAAATGTCCACTTTATTTATTTTTTAAAGATAAAAAAATTACTAAACTTTTTTTTTCACTTGACTTTGACGGCTAAGTTTCATAAAGGAGAAATAAAGAAGAAGTAGAGGTTCGTTTTCTGTCATCTTTGGATGCAACATTGTATTTTCATTATCATTGTTTTTCTAATGTTATTTTTGGTTTAGATGTGTAATTTCAGTGGCATTTTAATCATCATTACTGGAGGTCTTAGCACAAGTATGAATAGTTGAAATGAAAGTGTGTTATGTGATTATGTGGCATCCTGATTTGAACGAAAATGTTTCCCTTAAGTTTTGAAGAAAAAGATGGCGTTTTTCTTCAGTGACAGCAAAGTTACTTTATGGTGACAGCCGACTTTTTTGAAGTAATATTTCTAATGCGAGTTTTGAAGAAAAACGCCATCTTTTTCTTCAAAACCAATGACAGCCGACTTTTTGAAGTAATACTTCTAATACGACTTCCAACAAGGTTGCGTTAAACGTATAACACTACCGTGGAGGGGGTATGAAAGCACTGTTATTTCTCTCTTTCTCTCATAGCCAGTTACGTTTAGAAGTTTTACTTTAGTCGTGTCGTCTAAAGCACACTCATTTTTTTTTTACTGGCTCAACTTCAATCAAACCACTTGACATTGGCGAAATTGTCTGTCGAATGACGGACAGATGCCATTAGGAAGAAAAGAAGTAATTTCTTTCTAAACACCTGTCAATTGACCTCAGTTCTCAACCTTCCTCAGTTGAAGGCATTGTCCACGGCTGAATCATTTAGTAGCGTCAATGTCGGGCTTGCACCCCGTACACAAGGTTCATGTGAATTATATATCGCTGTTTGGGTTTTGGCCTATGTAGGTCGGTTTTGTAGATCAAGGTTTTATCTTTGTACCGCAATAACTTTGTGAAATGCTTGGACGTGCGTCTTACTACCGTTCGTATTTATTCTTTTTAGGATTCCATACCCAAAGGTTAAACTTCAAGGCCACCAAAGCTTCTTCATAGCTACTATAAGGTAAAGATGAAAATCTACCTAACTATGTAGACAGGCTTGAAAATTATTTAATTAAAATAGATTGCTTAACTACATCAGGGAATTGAAACTTAAAGGTCATAATAATTGATTACCTTACGCCAAACTAAGTTATAAGTATAATTATTTTACGAGTTACGAGATCGAGTTTCAGAAACTTTTACCTACATTCAAACTTTATATTGGGAGTGAAAAATCCTTAATTCCTTTTAGATTTTTCTTTAGATTAGAAAAGAAATAGACTTTAATCCCGAGGTACGGTACCTATCCCCTTCGATTTCTTAACCCCAAGTAGTAGGTAGGTAGGTACCTCTACCTACTTACTAAAAGTTTTTTGAGGATGTCTAATGGGGTAGTCACAGGTATGTCTTAATATGACATTTGGCACATACTTACCGACATTTTGCAGTAGTTGATATTTTTTTATTGGCATAGGGTAAGTAGGACAACTGGACAAGCACAACTGGATTGGAACCCCTGACTCATGACTGTCATAAAAAAATCTCCTTGTTTTTCTAATTTCATAGCTATCCGCATTCGCGGATATACCTACTAGCTTTCCACCGCCAAATACTACTCGGCTGTCAATGTCAAAAGATAGAGTGAGACATTCTAGGTCGAGGGAGAGAGACGAAAGATCGGCACGAAAGCGCGCCTACGCGTTTTCGGTTGAAGATTTTCCTGATCGTTTTGTAATTACTATAGGGCTCTTGGATATCATGCCAAAACTACGGCAACGCCATCTGTCGGTTTACAGCGACAATTCGAGGTCGTTCTTATCATAGCAGTTGACATATGATTCGCATATAAGTTACTGAACGTTTTTGATAATTATTTTGTTTAACGCGATAAGAAATTATTAAAAAGATATTATGAGCCAAACCATTAATAAGTGTGGATTCCAAAATTTTTATGCGAAATTCTTTCGCGGAAAATCTGTGCCGAAAGGTAAGTAAATACACGAAATATGAGATATTCTTTCAAATTAATTTTTACTACGTATTTATTTATAGGATTATCGTATTACTAATAAATAACATAGTGATGTTCAATGAATTAAAAATAATAGGGCTTAAATTATTCCAAAGCCGTCATGTTCAGGAGGTTATCGAAATCCGAATGATTAAATCAATTATTAGTTGAATAATAATTAAAAGACTTTAGAACCATACATGCAAAAAAAAGGAAAATGAGGATGTAGGTATTTCCTTATCAAAGAAACATAAATAATGAAGGAACTAAGTATGTATTGTTCATTGATCTGCATTTTTTATTTTTATATTAAACAACTTTAAGATTTTCTTTCATTATTAACAATAGTATGGAATTTTAAATTAGTGGCATACCTATTATTATTGGTGAAAACCTATTTCATGCTTGGGAAAAAGTATGAAATATTGAACCGATAATAATTTTATTTATTTAGTAATTTTTTATTTCATCTGTAACATATTATAGATAATAAAACAATGAAATAAAAAATGCACGTGTTTCTTTGAAAATGTTCATGCGAGAATTAAAATAAAATATGAATAACATTCTGCATGTTTGTTACGCTATTTATTTGTGCTGGTATTAGTATGTGTATATACATGTTTGTGTACATTTTTTTCCAATAGGAATCGATTGTTTTTCAAGTGAACTTAGATCGTACGGTAGGTAGGTACGAAGGACAGAATGTTCCTCTGCAAGGCTGGTTTATCGGTTCGAGGTTGCAATTTTTACACCCCACAACACAACAGTACCTAGTACCACCTATTTACTGTTTTTATTGTTTTTAGAGTACTTTTTTAACTGAACGTAACGTTATTAATTAACCGAAGTAAGACTAAAATGATGATAGTGGACCGCGCAAATAACAACTCACCAGAAGTTACTCAAATCGCCAACTGCTTAGTGGTCCAGTCATACATATACCTTGGCACTTTAATCACAAATAATGGAGGCTGTGTAGATGAAGTAAAACGCCGTATGGCAATAACTAGAACTGCAATGGATAAGCTTAAGAAGGTATGGCGGAATCGTAACATCACAAAAACTACTAAGATCCGGATCGTTCTTACACTTGTATTCCCCATATTTTTGTACGCTGCAGAGACGTGGACCTTACGAGAAGTTGAGAAGAAGAAGATAGACGCTTTGGAAATGTGGTGTTGGAGACGATTGCTTGGAGTGTCATGGACTGAGTTTCGCACCAATGTATCTATACTTGAGGAACTAAACATCAAACAGCGTCTATCTGATTTGGTACAGTCTCGTATTCTGAAATTCTTTGGACACGTCTCGCGGCGAGAAACTGACTCGATCGAGCGCCTTGTAGTTCAAGGACGAGTGGAGGGCACTAGACCGCGCGGTAGGTCGCCCATGCGGTGGATCGACCAGGTTAAGTCTGCGGTAGGCGGCCCCCTACATGAGTGCTCTAGAATGGCAGCGAGCCGGGATGGATGGCGGGATATCGTGAGGCGTGCCACTGCCCTAGACAAAAAAAAAAAAAAAATAAATTAAAATAACATGATGACCACGACCGCTCTGCCAAGAGCGTAACGACTAAGAAGAAGAAGAAGAACGTTATTAATTAAATTAAATAACGTAAATCGTACACAGCTGACGGCACTCTGACGTCCGCGTGTTGCCTGAATCTGCCACAACGCGGCGCCACTAGAGTTGTCCAAGAGCCCTATAGTGTAGAAAGTTTCCATTTCCAATATAGTTGCGACAGTTGTAATCGTGCATCGAACTTATTTACCAACACCCCCTGAGAACAACAATCCTATAATACCTACTTAATTTTTTCACTTACCTACAGATATTTAATTTTGGAATGGATTTTATATTGATAGTCGTTACACAGACGAAAAAGTCTTTTACGAGTAAACTTCCGACGATCCTGTACGGTTTTTGTTTTTTTTTTCTCATACACTACTACTGTTCTCACAAAACCACTAGTATTTATATAAGTCCAGCACCATTTAGCACTTAGTCTCCACCGTAGCATATACCAACCTGTACCTATCACATGGCATTAGAATGTGGTCTCACATCGGTAGACCCTAGCCGTGGAATGATTGATGAGGGGAGTAGGTACCTACAAATTGGGACAGCCGCGAACCGCTCGAGAATTCGGGACAACGCCAACGGTCGCATTTAACTGAGTTTTAAGGGACAAGCTGTTAACTGAGGGAGAAGTTTGGGGACAAGCTGATGTCTGCTGTTTTCAAAGTCATTTACATGATCGGTGAATATTTTGTTCAGACCGACCATGGTAAATAGGTACGTACTTCTTTTTGTCTTTTTTTTCCACTTTTTGATCTGTTTTGTATGTGTATGTGTTTTTATAGCAAATAAATGTATGTCTATATCTATGTCTATGTACTGCGAAATGTCAGTGGCAACAAATAAAACCCTTTCTGCGATACGCTAAGCGCGTGAATAGTACAGTCAGCTGCACTAGAATGTATACAATTTGTAACTTTCACAACGGTATTACAGCAAAATAATGAAATCTTACACCTCAAAAACCAAAAAGTCATGATATTAGTTGATGACCTCAATTAGTTTTTTGAATAATTATTGTGTAGGTATATATTTTAAGCACCGCTGTAAAACCATTTTGAAAGTTACAAACCGTATACATTCTAGTGCAGCTGACTGTACCTATATGAATTCTGAGAGTTGTGTATAGGCAACACAGTCAGTACATAAGGTGCCAGGTAGTATATAAATGCTCAGATGTAAATGCACTGAGTGAAGCACTAACGTGCTTCATACCCTTGACTGGGACTTTGTTATTAAGGTTAAACAAGTCGATACTATTTCCATACAAACTTTGTAACAGTACCTATAATATCTACTATTTACTAGTTAAGATTGATACTGAATTATCTTGCTGATATTTAAATACGTTACCCTATATGCTACAGTAAAATCATTACCTTGAAAGTTACAAGCGTCGAAAGATTTGTATTTTTATCAACAATTTTAACGCAACTTTGGACTTAAATAAATACCACAAGGAGTTAAAATTAGGGCATCACAGGGAGTAACGGATGTAGGTATTTTATAACAGAGTATGGATAACTTTATTTTGAATGAATACATTCAGTAGTTTTGTCTTAGGACTCTTAACTGTAAAAGTCTATTCGTCAATTTTTAAACGCACTTTTCTAGAATGATCATGCCTTTCACTGTATGTTCCACACCCTGCGCGCGGGAGGGGTCACGATTACGCACATAGCCATAGTTACTAATATTTTATACATAGTTAGAAATAGCTTGCATATTAGCCTCGCCCGTTGTGGAGTTAGAGCCGGTAAAGAGTGCGCTCTTAAGCGTACACATTACCCTACCAAGGAGTTTCTTACTTGCCCTCTTTAGTGAGCCTAGAAGTGAGAACAGCCAGCATATCTTTGTATCAGCAATGTCCTAGATTTTACGATTTGGAGTACTCTGTAATAGGCTTTCTACAAGTAAGCCTATGCCTTGGGCCCTCGTTGAACTACAAGTACACTAGATAGGCAGGTAGGTACATAGCAAATGTTTAGGTACACCAATTGAGTAGGCAGCGAAGTTGTTGACAGTGTAAAACAAAGCAGTAGAGTGTAGGTATTTTAAACAATAAAACTGAATCATGCATGGCGTAGCTATTGACAGCTGTTACTTAGTTGATAGTAGTTTTGGACTCTACGCAGGTTTGGGTTCGATTCTCACCGAGGACAAACATTTGTGTGATAAACATAGATGTTTATTCTGTCTGGGCGTTATAAAATATTATGATAACATAATTATAAGTTGTGAACCAGATCGTATAGTAAAAGTTTTGCTTAGTTTGGGGCCTGATGGTATTGTATGAATCCACGAAGGCTAATTAAGCACGTTAAGCTAAGTTATGCGACCACCATTTGAATAGGTGATCGCTGCTAGTGTAATTTACGTTCACGAATTTGATATTTGTAGTATCAGCATATTATCGTGGTAACATTTGAATTACATTGCGCCGTAACGATAACTCAACTGCGGGTTGTTGCCTAGTTGCCACGCAGTGTTACACAGATCTCAGTACAATACGTTAACGCCCACAAATCACATTTGTTCGTGCTAAGCCCTCTGACCTCTTAACCTTGTGGTCGAACCTAGGAGTTTAATTGCTAATCCAATTATCACAACGAGTTTGTGACGGCTTTGGTGGACTTACAAACTTGAAATTAGTTGAGGTATTGATAAAAATTACGGGTTATTCCAGCTTGTCCCACATGTCGTCCTCTTTATTCCCGTTGGTTCTCATCGGGGACGAACGATAATAAAAACAAGCGGGAATAAACCAAATTTTTTTTTTTATTATTAAAATTATGCATGAAATTAAAAACCGACGACCGACGTGGCGCGGCGGGCAAATTTCTGACTGCGATGCGGAGGTTGCGGGTTCGATTCCCGCCTTGGGATAAATGTTTGTACGATCTGCAAATATTTATTCCGGGTGCTCTGGGTATTTTCTATGTATAATAAATGTAATGAGTTTTTGTATAATAAATGTAATGTTTTCTATATATGTAATGAGTTGTTATGATGATGTCCTCTTCGTCCGATCCGACGACAGCGACCCTTAGCACTTCCTGGCATGTGCTCGTATGTGGCTGGCTAGGCCAAACTTGGTCTTGGAAGTGAATGTGTTGTACAAGCACCACATTCACCACCACGATACAGCGTGGCCAAACCGGGCCAAAACTACGAGGTATATCAGTCATCTAGTAGGTACCCATAACACAAGCTCTGCTTAGCTTGGGGCTAGATGATGCTGTGTGAATTGTCCAGCATTATTATTATTATTATAAAAATAAATGCGTAATTTTTACGAAAGGAGTGTTGGAAATTGTGGACATTATTGCATTCGATAATTGCATGCATATTCTCGCACCTAAAATTATTCTCGTCTAAACAACGTGAAGGGCCCACTACCTACGTTAACTAAGATTAAAGATTAAGGGTGCAAGAACAATGTAAAAGTAATTTTCAACAATCCTAAACGATTGTTCGACTGACAAGATATCATTAGCATAGAAATTAAGAAATTTTGTTGAAGATAACTTTACTAATTGAGACCTGAAAGAATGAATAACGCTGTATGATTCACTAGAACTGACATTCTAAACTCAGGCGCCCAAGTATAGGTGTATCGATAGATAAAATTCGATGATATTTTTTAAAATTTCGCGATCGGAACAATATTGAACACTTATATTACACGGGTATTTATCGCGTATGTTGCAATAGTCATGTCTGCCCGCGACTACGACTATTGCAACATAGCCGAAACGTCGGGAAAATAAATAAAAAAGGTAATACGCGATAAATACCCGTGTAATATAAGTGTTCAAAATTCGATAAAATATCGAGATTGGTGTCATGGAACTTTGTTAAACACTAGGTCGATAAATTCGAAAGTTTTACCAAATTTATCGACAACTGTGATAAAATATTTTGAGGCCAGTTCCGTGCTAGCGTGTAGATAAAATTCGATTGATAAAATTTCTTGACTCGAACTCGAAATGACTCGACTTTACTAAAAACTATTTATTAAATCCACTTGATATTGGCCAAATTGTCTGTCAATGAGGATCATGCCATTATGAAAAAAAGAAAAAGGTACGAGAATTGGGTATCAGAGTGTTCCTTGAACGTGACGTGAGTTTTAATGAGACTGTTAGAGCATTTCCTTATTCAGCAGCATATTTTACCTGACAAACACAGGCCTTGGCATATTTATTTCAAAACCAAAATTAGGCAAATCGGTTCAGTCGTTCTTGAGTTTTAGTGAGACTAACAAGCGTCATGCAAAATCACGAATCCTACTATTTTAGAATACTACACCTATGCCTAATATCTACCTACTTTAACAGCTTGGCCTGGCTCCATGTTGCTATACCCTATGCAGGGTCCATGTGATACACATAAGAACAATGTTTGTATCTAAACTAAACCATATGAAACCAATAAAGGTATTGAGTATTGATTGAGTATCTATAACTAATGTCATTTCACACAACACATAGTAGTAGTAGAGCTCTTAGCGAATGGCTCGTCCGGAATAGTACTATCACCATGCCTATTTCTGCCGCCAAACCGCTTGCTGTGTTCCGGTTTGAAGGGTGTGGGTGCCGGTGAAACTACAGGCCCATGAGGCTTAACACCTGCATGCCTCAGGTGTTAAGCCTGAGCAGTGTATTATAGGTTACGTTCTTAACAAACGTGACCTTCAAGGCAGTGTTTTGTTATAGGCGATGGTAACCACTTGACATCAGGTGGGCCATATGCTTGTTCCATCAGCAAATTGTATATAAAAAAAGCCTTTGACTCATTCTGCATAGATTAGACAACTCGATAGATTTTCTTTTTTTACGTTTAATCTTGTTTTCTTTCTTTCTTATTCTTATGTCACATCTAGTAAAAGTAGATCTATGTTAGACACTTTCACACTGCCTCTTGAGAATTGAAGTTATAATAATAATTCAGAAGTAATTGTGGAACTAGAAACATTTTTGTAACTGGCAACTGTAGATGAGCAATTAGAATAATAGGTAACATTATCATCATCAGTCTACTGTTGTTTGGAATTGAATGTTTTTGATGACAGATGTGGCGCGGCGGGCGAATGTCCACCTACGATGCAGGAGGTTGGGTTCGATGCCTGCCTTGGGTTCGTTTGTACGAAGTAAAAATACTTATTCCGGGTGTTCTGGGTGTTTTGAAAAAGTGTTTTGAATAAAATCAATCTTGTTTAAAAGTAGGTAATTTATTTTTAAATACTATCTATTAAAATAAATACTAACATACTTAAACTTACTTTTAACAACTTGAAATCGTTTTTTGAAAATTTGGGCTGATTTTATTAAAGTTTTTAATTAATTATTTAAATTACAAAATAAACCTCCAAAAACAATGAAAACAAAAACTACATAAGTCTGAAAACTGGAATGAAATTACAACATCCAAAATAATTATACAGTGAAGTGTTTTGAAATGTATTTTTTGGTATTAAAGTTTTGACGTATTCCTTCTTACACCCTGTATGTAGTTTGAATAAGACTTTATTGTACCAGACCAAGGTAACAAAGTACAGTGTACAATGCCCTCTAGTCCCAAAATAA
The DNA here is from genome assembly GCA_947095575.1 of Electrophaes corylata. Classification (NCBI taxonomy): domain Eukaryota; kingdom Metazoa; phylum Arthropoda; class Insecta; order Lepidoptera; family Geometridae; genus Electrophaes; species Electrophaes corylata. The sequence continues at coordinate 6,867,840 of OX352722.1, read as the reverse complement.
GCAAAGCTTGTACCTACTAATGGCACCAGGTAGCTTATAGAACACTTATACCTATACTTTTTTGTAAGTACATACAAATTAAAGAATACAATATAACACTCAGACACAGAACAAACTTATTATGTTCATCACACAAATGTTTGTTCTCGGTGGGGATCGAACCCACCACCTACAGCACAGAAGGCAGGGCTACCACGAACTGAGCTGTCTTGATTACTTAGTATAAAAATATAGTGCCATCAGAATGGTTCTCAACTTTGATGACGGGTGGCGGGGGATCTCTTTCCAACAGATACCCCCTCAAGGTGATAAGACCGACGTTTACTAAGTTGCAAGTTATTGAAGCCATTAAAATCCTGGAACAAAATAAGTAATACGCTTTTTATATTGATTTTTATTCGATAATTAAGATTTTATTATCTCAAAAACTATTTCCTCGGGTGTTATCAATCAGGCTTTGATAGTATATCGTGAAGCATGTAGATGGAACCACGGTCGCTAAAGTACCGTACCTATTAAAAACATCCCAAGGTTTATTTCATCTGGTTGATTGGCTCTTGTCTAGCTCATCCCCGTATTAAGGGGAGGGTCGTGGGTTCAAATCCCACTCGAGGGAATAATTTTTGGTGTAATATAAAATCTTTGTGTTTTCTTTGTGTGCAGGTAAGCACTATAAGAACTAACAACTAGTAACCATAGAAAATGCGAGAGTGTTTTGTGACTGAGGCCAACGCACCGGTCAGATGATCGTGATTTCTCTTATATTGCTGTTTTTTGGTGTTTTGTCATCTTTACGTTACGCGTTTTGAAATAAGATAACTTATGTTGATTTTATTATGTATCATCGATATTTATGCTGAAACATCCATTTATGCTTCTTTTTGTGTTTTTTTATATTTAGAACCTACAGTGCAGAAGACAAGGCTACTATCAACTGAGTTGTAAAGGCTGTCATATAAAACGCTCAAAACCAGTAACGCGTACCAGTAACAGAATCCAAGAGCTGGTCCAGGAGTGTAGAAGTCCAACGCTATGTAGGAGATTGCTAAGTGGTCCTTCAAGCCTGACGTGGCCCAGTAGATACCAAACATAAGCATCGCTACCAATCCTAAAGCAGCAGTCCCGCAGTTCGCCCACAGACAACCTGAAATATATACTTCGTTCGCATGGTTTGTTTTTTCGACTTACTTAGCACATATCGTTATATTTTGGCCAATTTACATAGGTAATAATAACCTATGTGTTATTGTAAGTAATGTATCCTACTAATATACAACTAATATTATAAATGTTAATATTATCTTGTTTGAATCGATGGATGGATGGATCGATGGATGGATGGATGGATGGATGGATGGATGTTTTTATCCTCTTTCACGCTCTAACCAGTGGACCGATTTGGATGAAATTTGGAATAAATATAGATTGTAATCTGGAATAGGACATAGGCTACTTTTTATCCCGAAAAAATAACGGGAACGGGAAAAAACTGCCACGCGGGCGAAGCTGCAAGCGGCCGCTAGTTTATAATATAAGTAGGGTTGGAGGTGATTGTTATAAGGCGCAAAACAAAACCTTAAATTAAAAATTACTCTTTTAAGCTAGCGATACGTACCAGGTAATCCAAAGATAGGTTCAGTAGGGTTCTTTGTAGCGTTTATGATCGCTAAACCAGCTGATATGACTGCACATATCATTTGCAGAAACAAAACCACTAGAAGGCATATGTAGAATGTCAAGGATATCACAGGCGGGTATGGCACTAGAAACAAAAAACAGATATTTCGATAAATCCCATCCTTACTTAGTAAGCACAAAATGAATACACTCAGAACACCCGGAATAAATACACACATCAACACCGTCTAGGGATATTTTGTATTAAGTTCTTAAACTCTAAAAATACTGGTCGGTTTTAAAATCTTTTGATGAAACCTTATTTTAGAGGCTTTTCTGAATGATTCCAAATTTGAATTTGAAAAAATAAATTGGAAACAAAATATTTGCGCGGCATTACTATAGCGAAGGTAGAAGGTTACAATTAACCTACCATAGTTTTTGGTAGTTTTTTGTGTCAAATTGAAGTTTTAAAACAAGTTATCAATTAATTTCGAATGTATACCACTAAATGCATCATGCAGCGGCGTCATTTAGCTACAGATGAAATGTTAAGGGCAGTAGACATGCTCCAAGTTGGAGCTACTCAGCTGAGTATTGCTGAGCAAATTGGAGCAAAACAAAACGTGATATCAAGATTATGGTAACGTTATCGTGTCACCGGTGAAGTGGCTGAAAGATACAAAGGCGGAAAGCGCATATCCACCCAACAACAAGACCGATTTTTGCAAGTTGCCGCAAGAAGTCAACCAAATGTTACGGTCATGCAGTTTGTTCAAAGGCTCCAGTCAGAATACCAGTTCCTTGTAAGTGACCAAACTGTGAGAATAATACTGCATGAAGCTAACCTTCATGCTTGCAGACCGCTTAGCACTCCAGCACTACGCTGAGGAAATCGGTGGACGAAGATTACAGTGGGCTCGTGAACATTTGCATTGGGAAGAGAACCAGTGGTCTGTAGTGCTGTTTTCCAATGAGTCCCAGTTCGGTTTCCATCCCGATTCACGAAGAGTACGTGTATGGCGAGTTCCTGGTCGTAAGAGCCGTAACACCCTCAAAAAGTCCAATTATACCGCGGCGGGGCAATTATGGTTTGGGCAGGAATTCGTGTTGGTGGAAGAACAGACCTCGTTTGGATCAGAAGCACCATGACCGCTGAAAAATACTGTACCCAGGTGCTTGTACCAATAGTCTACCCCTATCGACTGCAAATGGGCCAAGAATTTACGCTCATGCACGATAATGCCCGTCGGCACACAGTGCGCGTGGTGACCAGTTGTCAGCAGGAGCACGACGTGTCGCTCTTAAACTGGCCCGCGCAATCGCCAGACCTAAACCCCATAGAGCATGCGTGGGACATGCTCCAAAGAAGGGCTATAAACAATTTTTCCTGCAAACATTGCGACTAAAGAGCAACTTTTTTGCATCTTAGCAAGATCTGAGACAATATACCGCAGTTAGACTTTGATAACTTGATTCAAAGCATGAAAACCCGTTACAGGACCATTTGTAAACGTCATGAGTGATTTTACTGTCTACTGATTTTTCATACAATTGCAAAAAACGGGGTCATTTTGCTTAATTTTGCACATTTTCTTAAAAAACACATTCATGCTTAATTGTACAATTTTTTCCCTTTTTGTTATTTAGTCGGTAAAATTTTATTTACGAATTAAAACTATTTGTATTTTATTCTAAGATCAAGTCTGCTAAACGGGCTTTTTAAAAATATATACATGTTGCACGTTATTTATAACAAGTTTTGTGTAAATTGAAGAAATCCAAAATATCCCTAGATGATGTTGATGTGTGTATATGCAGATCGCACAAACATTTATCCCAAGGCGGGAATCGAACCCGCAACCTCCTGCGTCGCATACGGACATTCGCCCGCCGCGCCATGTCGGTCGTCTTATTTAACTATACCAATTATAAGAAACTTTGTCCTGACTGACTGACATATAGACCAACGCACAGCCTAAACCACTGGTCATAAAGACTTGAAATTTTAGGATATATTCGTCTTGGTGCGTACCAAGAAAAGAATTCCCGAAATTCGACCCCTAAACGGGGTGGGGGTTGAAGTTTGTATGGAAATAACTGTACGCGTTAATTAGGACTTACATGGGTCAGATGTGTTGACATCTGTTACTGAAACGCATGTTGGAGTAGGGCGGTATCCATTTGCTAAAGCCTCTACCTGAAAATATAAAAAAAAAATAGCATCACGACTTGAATCCCTAGGCACGGTAGATATCCCCTTAGTACCAAGTATCTTTTCGAGATTCTTTAAGGAATAGTCTAATAGGGGTAGTCAGAGGTACGTCCACATGTTACACTTGGTTCATACTCACATTTTACATGTTACAAAACTTATTATGTAAAGTGGCACTTACCACCACAGGCACCTACTGCTTATGTCCTTTACACTTTTTTATCTGTTTTGTATGAGTATGTGTTTTTGTAGCAAATAAATGTATGTCTATGAACCATAAAAACCACTTCATTCCAGTCAGTCATGCTTGTTAGTGTTTTTGAATATATGAACACAGCATCTATAAATATATATAACTCAAAGGTGACTGACTGACTGACTGACATAGTGATCTATCAACGCACAGTCCAAACCACTGGCACTGGACGGATCGGGCTGAAATTTGGCATGCAGGTAGATGTTATAACGTTGGCGTCCGCTAAGAAAGGATTTTGATTAATTCTACCCCCAAGGGGATAAAATAGGGGACGAAAGTTTGTATGAAACTTTGTCAATTTTAAACCGATCGGACTGGGACTTTGCATGCATAAAGCTACTATGATTTTATCCCGAAAAAATAACGGGAACGGGAAAAAACTGCCACGCAGGCGAAGCTGCGAGCGGCCGCTAGTTATGAATATTTCACTTACTTCAATCCGTCTGGCTTCTGCTTCTGTTTTGCAACTGAGGGCACACGCGCTCACTGAAGAAATGCATGTCACTGAAAACAATTACAAGTAACTTGTGAACTCCTACCGGGCTAAGATATGCAACGCGAGATATATTATGTCGCGCTGAACACGAGATACTTTTTCTATTGATGGACTATTTAGAAATTATAGGTACCTAAAAGACCCACAGGTAGGTAATCTAATAAAGACAGAACAAGATAGATTTTTGGCGCTGTCAGAGTTTGTGTCATGGGTACTAGATGACTGATATACTTAGTACAATACATTACATACATACATATTTTTCATTATACATAGAAAATACCCAGAACACCCGTAATAAATAATATAATAATAATAACAATAAGCAAATGCTGTACTATGTGAACCCAGTTATCTGATATAATACTTATGAACGTTTTTTACTATACCTATACTTATAAAATACAATTGTACCTACCTTTATAGCACATCCACCGGGGTAAAACTCCAGTGTCGTGTCAATATAACTATAAATAAATAATGTTGGACAGTCCACACAGCATCATCTAGCCCCAAGCTAAGCAGAGCTTGTGTTATGGGTACTAGATGACTGATATACATAATACAATACATTACATACATAGATAATTTTTATTATACATAGAAAATACCCAGAACACCCGGAATAAATATTTGCAGGTCGTACAAACATTTATCCTAAGGCGGGAATCGAACCCGCAACCTCCTGCGTTGCAGGCGGACATTTGCCCGTCGCGCCACATTAGTCGTTGGTTTTACTATATAACATCTATAACGCAGAAGTCAAAGCTACTATTAACTGAGGAGACTGAACTTACTGTATAGGGAGTTAGGAACTGGCGTCGCTAAACTGTTGAGGACCAGAGACCCTCGGAACAGGCCATATTGTATTGTGCTGTCCAAGGCATCGGTAGCCGATGATGCTGTTGAGACCACCTAGAAGTTATCATATAAAAGGTATTATTATCTTTTGACTGAGAAATATGGTAATTACCTACTGCAAGTATTTTTTTGTCGAGTATTACTGTTGTTGACCGAGCGAGCAAAGCGTCTCAGTTTTGAGATTGTTCAAAAATGCTTTTTTGTCAGTCTGTCTGTTATCGCTACGTCGCATTTCTCAACTGATTCTGATGAAAATTGGCACGCAAGTTCCTTGAGTCATTAAAATTTCGCAATTTTTGATTGCGAAATTTTAATTTCAAAGTATAGTTGAAAAGCACACTACATTCTGTACAAGATGTTGCGAAAAAAAACCAAGGGCAGTGGAGGGGAGAAGACGGGGAAGTTTTAAATTTTTTTTTCGAAGAGGATACCTCTATGCTAATCAGACTAAGCCTTCATGAGACGAACCCGCAGACACCAAATTCGACTTTCTAGGACAAAGGGAACGTGAGAAATCGCTAATATAACTTATACCTACCTACCCATACTTTGCTCAAAAGTCTACGGTCTACCTAATGTTCTCACAGTAGTTCAACCACTAGTTTACTATGTTGAAACGTGCTGACTGATCTGTATAAATGCGGCTCTGACGGAAGACCAGCGTTAGTTGACAGGAAACATCAACTAACTTCATGCTGAGTCAGGGTCTGCTAGCGACACTTGGTCTCTTTTGTTGTTATTTTAGTATCTTTTTGTGTAGTGTCTAAGTGTCTGTAAAAATAAATATGTTTTCTTTCTTTCATATTCCTGGATTCTGTCTTACAGACAAAAGATTCTTGTATTACAGACTTATAGACTGACATAATAGACAACACATAGCCTAAATTATAAGGTTTTAGATGCGCAACATTTTTTGAGTAAAATCGACTTCGTGCTTAGAGGTGTAATAAGAAAGGAATTTCTGAAATTCAACCCCTAAACGAGTAAAGCGAGGGATAAAGCATGTATGAAATTAACTTCACGCGGGCGAAAATAACCTCTAAAGAACATGTATAGTGATTTCTATTTTTTTTCCTGACTGACTGATGCATGCCATAGACAACGCACAGTCTAAACCGCTGGCCGCAGACTTGAAACTTAAACAATATATTTTTAATATACTCTGAGAACATAAAGTAAATTTCTTTCTTAATACACCTAAGTGTACAAAGAAAGAAAATCCTTAAAACAGCGCGGGTTGAAGTTTGTTTGAAAATAGAAGTTTATCAAAAGATGAACAATGCATACCCACGATTGTCATTTCTTATTATTGTTATGAATGGGTGTTGAAAACAGTGACAACGCGATTCAGAGTAGGTACAGCTGTTATAGCCTGAATTCTATAACAATGATCAAGTCCAAACGTAATGCAACACTTTAGTGATAGATGCAATCGAATGACACAAAGGCCACGTGCCCTCAAGGGACGAGCTTCGTGAGGTTTAATCAGGTGGGATATATGCTAGTTCAAATTAACTGTCAAAAATATGCTTGAATCTTGATTTAGGCATGAGCTCTATTTTGTTACGAGCCTGTATATAATATATTACTTAGGTACACTTCATTCTTAGTGCTCTTCTTCTTTTTAGGGTTCCGTACCCAAAGGGTGAAACGGGACCCTATTGCTAAGACTCCGCTGTCTGTCTGTCTGTCCGTCTGTCACCAGGCTGTATCTCATGAACCGTGATAGTTAGAGAGTTGAAATTTTCACAGATGATATATTTCTGTTAACGCTATAGCAACAAATATCTAGGTACTAAAAACAGAATAAATATAGAAACAGTTTCTAGAGATAAGCTTGCCAATTTACGAATGGGTAATGACAAAAAGTAGGTAACTGAATAAATACACATTGATGAAACTTTAAAAGTAAGTTTTACTTACCCAACTATCACTAGCAATAGCTATCACAATAAGTAACACACTAAGTACACTCAGTAAAAACGCGCAGAAAATATAACCACGCCGTGTGACGGCCATCTTAAAAATGGCTATGATACGCTAAATTCAATAATCAGTGATAATGGACTGATAATGACTCAGTTTAGTTATTAGGATGTGTTTTATCTGAAGGCCTTTGTCCATTGAAGCACCACGGAGCTACCATAACCTTTGAGTTTTAACTTTTCATCAGTAGCAGAGCTTAATAAAGAGCTCGCGAAGTACTACACCATACCTACCGCCAAGCAGGTTGCTGTGTTCCGGTTTGAAGGGCGTTGGAGCTTGTAAAATTACGCAGGCTATGAGTCCTAAAAACTGTATTTTTCAGGTTGATGTAGGGAATGCAGTGCAATGCAAAGGCCCTGCCGGTTTCCCAGTCCCCCTCTACAGAGCAGGAAGCAGGAGCGCCGCTGGGTTGTTTAGTGGGTATACCAGTCCTTACGGGCCGGGGAGTCCTACATACCCCTCCCACCCTCCATTGGGGGGGATGGGTAACGCATTTTTTCCAGCGCAAAAAAAAAGGGAAAGCAGTGCATAGTAGGATACGTTCCTAACCAACGTCACTTGCAAGGCAATACTTTGTTATAGGTGATTTGTTGTAACCACTTATATCTGACTGAAGGCCTCAAACCACCGGAGCAAATCACTGTCGTTCTTTTACACCACGAAGCTACTATTGCTACGGCATTGCGCAGATATTTTTTTTAAATAGAAAAATCTATTAGTGCACGACCGTATTCGAACTCACGACCGTAGAAGGCATGGTCGCTCCCACTAGACCATCGGTACTCTACACTTAATGATTCATTTAATCGAAATTTTTGTGCAATACGATAAAAAATATTGACGTACAATATTTTTAACAGTAGATACTATAAAACAAGGTAAGTACCTACTGTCTTATCAAAACCTTATCAACTGTGAGAAATAATCACTATCTTTACTATGATTGTTAACGAAGATAAAATTCTATTAACTTATTAATGCATGTAAGTACAAATACAAATTGGTATTAATTTGGTAGGTAGATATCTTAATCATAAAAAAAATAGCAGCATCACAACTTTAATCCAGAGGCACGGTAGATATTCCCTCATAATTCTTAGGGCCTAGGAAGTAGCACCTACTCATATTTTGGTGCACGACCAGATTTGAACCCACCATCAGAAGACGACGCGGATCAAAAGGCGGGATCACTCCCATTAGACCACCATTGCTCTAAAAAACATGTATATAAAAAAAGCTGATTGTGTATATAGACATTTTTAAAATAGTTTTTGTTCATAAATAAAAAAAACTGAATTTTTGAAAACTTTCTAGTTCATAAATAAAAAAACTGATAATTGTTAAAGATTTTATTTACTTGCTGAAGCAAAGATTTAAATATTAAATCGTTATATTTAAAAATATACAGATTATCAACATTATTACACTACATACAGTTGTCTCATAGCTAAGTGCACTAATAAAACACCTACTGCTTTATTTTAATGGTTTGATAACGCCGAGATGTTTATAGAACGAAAAAAACATCGAAAGACGTATGTATTACATATTCAATGTAATAAATTACTGTAATTTATGTATAAATAAGCTAGATGTTGCGTGATGCAAACTGTCAGTTGCAATCAACTCACGTTATTTGAACTTTTTTCAATCTCGACCCCCAAAAATATCGAAAAATTCCTGAAAAACCCCAAATAAGTTAAAAGTTGGATAAATTACTCTAGAAATGTCGTAAGATGCATTGACATTAAAGTGACAAAGGCTAGAATATTTTATACAGCCCTGTTAAAAGCTGAACAATACTTAAACTGCCATCTCTTACCAATGAGTAATAACAAACAGAGACAGGACTACATTTACACATATTAACAGAACCCATTTTAAGCAAGATTAAATTAAATTAATAACTAACAAGACGTTATAAAACAAAAACATAAAAGCGGATAATGATTTTTAAAATCTACATTTAATCACAAACAAGAAATTCATACCAAGGGTTAAAAACCTTTTAAGTTTCACAATTTTTAACACTAACAGATATTGTTCATAGTTAATGTCACTTTCATAACCACAGATGTGCATCAAGTGACTAGTTTAAGTAGTTGTAGCATTAAGGAGTAATGTCGTAGCTTTGTTGCAATCAGTTTTACAAATAGCGACTTTGCAGATATCTATTAGCAGCAGTTTCTAACAAAATTTGATTGCAACTAGTGTTTTTATCGAATAATGCGTGAAGCGTTTTGAATGTGTTTATCAATATTTGAATGCAGTATGTCTAAGGATGTTTCTAAAGATTATTGCCGAAATCTTCTGAAGTGGTTTGATTGTTGTCGATTGTAGTTATGTATATTTTAATAAACGTAATAACGCATTGTTTTATGGTATTTATCAATTTGATTTGTTTTTTATATAAGTCTTACGCATAATACATTAGCAAATAGTACTAAATGCTTATTTAGTATTTTTGAATGGACTTTCGTAAAGACCCACTTGAATCATTAATTCGCAAAGCTTCAAATGAATATTGATTGCAACAAAGTTACGTAATTGGCGACTAAATACACATACGATCTACTTGACTACGCTTTGCCTTTGTACTTAACAATAAATTCTTTGAATGCTTTAGAAAAATAACTGTTGTTTATTGCATGTACAATTTTAAATTGAATTTTACCTGTTTTTAAAGACACTTTGAAATTATTCGTACTATTTATAGATTTCAAGCACTATTATTGAAATATATACTTCCTACAATATTAAAAGTGCTATAAGCCAATTACAATTTAGAAATAATCAAAAATTCATAATTTGGAATGCACTTATAATTGATTTATATAAATATTTAATACTTTTGTTTTATTTATAATTCTACTAGCTTTAAGAAATCATTAATAACAAATAAATATTTTGGTGACCCCAAATATGCACCAGCGCACACTAGGGTATACTTTTAATTTATCAACATATATTTATCTTACTCATGCCTGGATACCTTACGACCGTCCATTAGTAGTAGGTACTACGGGTCGTTGCCTATCATATAAAAGCATTAGCCAATATAAACTGATTTTCAAGTTTAGAAAATTAATTAGTTTAGAAACATCTATTCTTATTTTATTTTTTAACATAAGACTCCACATGAAAATCTCACGCGGTGTATCAATCGGTCACGACAGATTACTGGACAGATTACTGGGGGGGTAAGCACGAACGAATTCCACTTTCGTATCGTAACGGTCCGTAAACCTAACGTATTCACGTTAGGTTTACGGACCGAGACGATACATGGTAGCACGAACGACAAACGATTTACTAGCTTCCTATCGAATTACGTTACTTTACGGACCTAGCTATCGTTTACTTTACGTACGTTATGTCAAAAGTGTTTGTGCTTCCAATTTTAGTTCTCTTTACGCACAATAGAGGCGCTGTGCAAAATCTCATACATTTTGGTAACGTTAGCGTGACGCTAGCGTCACGATAGCCAGTTCGTGCTTGGGCCCCTGATCCACTGGGTAAAAGGCCTTCTCTATACGTTTCCAGGAAGAACGAATTAGAACCGTTTACTTCCACTGAGTACCCGTAATCCTAACAATGTGGTCCGTCCGTTAGAGCATCCTTAGCAACGCTTGTAATATATTTTGACAACCGATGTGGCGCGGCGTGACAATGTCCGCCGACGCAGGACTTTGCGGGTTCAATTCCCGCCTTAGGATAAATGTTTGTACGATCTGCAAATATTTATTTCGGGTGTTCTTGGTATTTTCTATGCATAATAAAAAGTATCTTTGTATGTAATGTATTGTATTAAGTATATCAGACATCAAGTACTCATAACACAAGCTCTGCTTGGGGCTAGATGATGCTGCGTGGATTGTCCAGCATTATTATTATATACTTAAATTGAATTCTATGGAAATACTCTCAGAGTTGTAGACCTAATATCTTTTAATTATGGCTTTCGTATTTATCTTAAGACACTTCCAAACACTGCATCAAATCCTTAAAACAATCATGACTATCACACAGCTCCTTAAGTCGTTCCAACTGAGATCTACTGAACCCGGACTTAAGAGCAACAATACACAACAACCTCCTATCATTAAACGGCATTCTTGCATCAACAAGAGGTTTATAAATACCCAAGTTTCTATCAATCTCTGAGTTTCTATCAAAGCCAAGTCTAAGCACGTAGTAGCTTAAGGGTGCAAGTGCACGTATGAACTGGTTTGAACTGGCTGAGACTAGAAGGGTGATGACACAGTACGGTAGCAGTGGTAGAGAGACTTTGTCGTTGAGAAGGTGGCATAGTGCTTCGAAGAGCCACCCGCTGAGGACTGGGAGTTGATCTTGAGTTAGAGATGTTTCAAACACCTGTAAACAAAGAGTTGTAGCATTAGTAAATAGTCAAAGCCTTAATCTATATCTATACCAATTATAAGAATCTTTGTCCTGACTGACTGACTGATTGGGATATAGACAACGCACAGCCTAAACCACTGGTCGTAGACTTGAAATTTTTAGAGTATATTCGTCTTGGTGCGTAGAGGTGTACTAAGTAAGGAATTCCGGTGGCTGAAGTTTGTATGAAAATAGCTTCACGCAACGAAGTCACGCGCGTTTCGCTAGTTTACGTATCTAAAACACAGCAAGCTGCTTGGAGGCATAAATAGGCATGGTAGTTAGTATTCCATACGTAATAGGTTGCAAGCCCATCGCCGCTGCTAGAATACTAACTGGTTTCCTCACGATGTTTTCCTTCATCGTTTGCATTACGCATACAATTTTTTTAAACGGAAAATCCATGCCTATTTCTATCGCCAAGCAGCTTGCTGTGTTCCGGTTTGAAGGGTGTGGGTGCCGGTGTAATTACAGGCACATGAGGCTTAACACCTGTATGCCTCAGGTTGATGGACGCAGATCAGTGTATTGTAGGGCACGTTCCTAACTAACGTAACCTACACGGCAATGTTTTGTTATAGGCGATGGTAACCATTTAACATCAGGTGGACCATATGCTTGTTCCATCAGCAAGTTGTATAGAAAAAAATATGTCTAAACTCACCTCGAAAACGACTTCCGCGTTCAAAACCGCACATTCAACCGACATATCACGCCTTCTTGTAACAGTTTTACTCAATCTCTCAGCCTCTTTACATGTGTCTACAAACTCGATCACAACTCGACTGAGTGTAGCTGCGGGAGGCAATGTCTCTCTTAGAAAGTATTTCAAAGCTTCAGTGATTATTCGCTTGCTTTCAAGCAGCCGGGTTTGCTTGAGAATCTTGTACAATAGTGTTATGCGTTCCATAGAGTTCATTAGTACATCTGGGTCCATGTTGGATACATCTGAGGTAAGGCGGGGCGATAGCAGCTTGTTGTCGGCTGAAATAAAAATATGTTACTAGTGAAACGCGTGCGGTGAAATTAAAAACTTTAACCCTTGGTAACTTTATAGGCCTTTGCCCAGCAGTGGGACGGGATAGGCTAGGAAAAAAAGAAACCCTTGCTGTACCTGTTTAGGGGTTGAATTTCGTATATTTTCAGGGTATACTCTACGCACCAAGACAAATATAGGTACCCTGAAAATTACATGTTTTCGACGTGGTCGTAAAAACTTTGAAATTTGCAGAGTATATTCGTCTTGGTGCGTAAAGGTGTTTAAGAAGAGACTTAAAGAAAGGAATTTCCAAAATTCAACCCCTAAACGTGTACAGCGGGGATTGAAGTTTGTATCAAAATAACTAAAGTTAAATCTTCACGTATTACTGGAGTAAAGTTCCAGAGGCAAATGAAATAAAATGAAATTTATTGTAGAAACTGTGTAAAGATCTTAAAACTAGATGGAATAACAGTTTATCCATTAATTATGGACGTACAATATTTAACTTACAAAACTAAGTAATTTATTGTTTATAAAAATTCTTTTATGTCATAGAAACATTTATTTGAGAGCCACCTACGGAGTTTTGTCTTAAATTTACTAGTAGGCAGTTCTCTTATATTTCTAGGGATTTTATTATAGATTTTTACAGTCATGGTAAAGCAATTTTTCCCACTGAGTGTAGTTTTGTGAGGGGGTAATAAAAGCCTAGGTCCCACTAGGCTATTCCAATTTTTTTTTCGAAAAACAAGAGTTAAACGTACCCGAAAATAGGTGAACCATCAAAATCTGTACAGCATGGTGTTCTGAATACTTCTTCATGTTGTCCAAGAGCTTCTCTATCAGAGAGTTCTTGAGGTCCTTTGGAAGCACTGGTTGTCTTAATGTTGTAGTAATGCCCTGGAAATTAAATAAATAAATAAATAATGTTGGAACGTCCACACAGCATCATCTAGCCCCAAGCCAAGCAGAGCTTGTGTTATGGGTACTAGATGACTGATATACTTAATACAATACTACATACATAGATATTTTTATTATACTTAGAAAATACCCAGAACACCCTAAATAAATATTTGCAAATCGTACAAACATTTATCCCAAGGCGGGAATCGAACCAGCAACCTACTGCGTCGCAGGCGATCACTCGCCCGCCGCGCAACATTGGTCGTCAAAAATCGGTCGGTTAAAATGATATAACGTTCCTGCCTACAAGCTTGTAGAGTTTTACAACGAGGCCTATCTTTATATAAGTCATCTTTTATTAAGTATATCAGTCATCTAGTACCCATAACACAAGCTCTGCTTAGCTTGGGGCTAGATGATGCTGTGTGGATTGTCCAGCATTATTATTATTATTAATATAGCGACCGATGTAACGCGGTGGGTAAATGTCCGCCTGCGACGCAGAAGGTTGCGGGTTCGTTTCCTACCTTAGAATAAAATTCTGCGATCTGCAAATGTTTATTCCGGGTGTTCTGGGTGTTATCGATGTATAATAAAAATATGTATGTATGAAATGAATTGTGTTAAGTATATCAGTCATCTAGTACCCATAACACAAGCTTTGCTTAGCTTGGGGCTAGATGATGCAGTGAGGATTGTCCAACATTATTATTACTAAGCTTACCTTTACAACTAAATCAGCGCAGTAGTGTCTAGGGTAGTTAAGTATGAAGTCCACAGCCAAGTTTATGAGATTCGGATGTCCTAACTCAACTAGCGTAAATAGCACCGTCCAGTACAAACTCTGTTCGTATAGCGATATTCTGAAAAAAAAAACGAGAGTGCTTTAGACCACACGACTAAAGTAAAACTTCTTTAATACACGAAACTGGCTATGAGAGAAAGAGAGAAAGAAAATGTGTGCTCGCACCTCTCTCTCTTGCCCTTACAGTAATATATACGAAACGTGACTCTCTCTTTCTATCTTCACTAATTTATATCTCCCTCTCAACTTTCGTTCGCCTCGCCCGATTACACTTTTCGTAACGCTCTTGTCACGCATTCACCAGCTTACTCTCTAAGTCAAGCGTGCGTAAAGATAAAAATTATGACTTATCTCCATGCACGGTAGACATCCACTCAATACTGTTAGTATAGCTCTTAGTGAAGGGCTCGTCCGGGGAAGTACTACCACCATGCCTATTTCTGCCGCCAAGAAGCTTGCTGTGTTGCGGTTTGAAGAGTGTGGGTGCCGATGGCATTATAGGCAAATGAGGTTTAACACCTGTATGCCTCAGGTTGATAAGCTAAGCAAAACTTGAACTACTTTTTTTTTTAAATACATACTTAGAATAATAGAATAAACTAATTAATACATATAACACCCAGACTAAGAACAAACATTTATGTTCATGACACAAATGTTTGTTCTCGGTGGGGATCGAACCCACCGCCTACAGCGTAGAAGGCAGGGCTACTGCGAATTGAGCTGTGACGGTTGTGTATACTACTAACCTAGTATTATTCCCCAAATACTGCCTCACGGCTAAGTTCAACTGCGTGACTAACTCCTGATAAGGATTCGGCGCTATTTGACTGCATAACTGAGGATTTCCTGTCAGTTGTAACAGGCAACCTAGAAAAAAATAACGAGTGTGCTTTAGACCACACGGCTGAAGTAAAACTTATTTAATATACGAAATGTAACTGGCTATAAGAGAAAGAGAGAAAGAACAGTGCTTTCATACCCCCTCCATGGTAGTGTTAAACGTTTAACGCAACCTTGTTGAAAGTCGCATAAGAAGTATTACTTCAAAAACACTTTCAATAAATAAATATTTGTGGACATTTTTACACTCATCTCTAGCTTTCAAATAAGCATATCTTGTACAATGTGAACCAGATGATAGAATACTTACTTGGTACTTATTTTTATATGTAAATACATACTGATAGTATAACCACTGATCTGGATCAGTTGAGCTACCTTTAGATCGTTTGCATCGGTCTGTAGATAGCTCAACTGTTTCATAATTATGTATTTTGTACATACCAATCATAAATACCTGTATTAGCTGTTATTTTCTTTGAAAATAAATGTATAATACATACTTAGAATATAATATAGCACCCAGACATACAAACATCTATGTTCGTTACATAGATGTTTGTTCTCAGAGGGATCGAACCCACCACCTACACAGAAAATAGAGCTACTACTAAATGAGCTAAGAGGTCAGTCTAGAAGTCTCACTTTATAATAATAATAATAATAATGCTGGACAGTCCACACAGCATCATCTAGCCCCAAGCTAAGCAGAGCTTGTGTTATGGGTACTAGATGACTGATATACTTAATACAATACATTACATATATAGATATTATTTTTATTATACATAGAAAACACCCAGAACACCCGGAATAAATATTTGCAGATTGTACAAACATTTATCCTAAGGCGGGAATCGAACCCGCAACCGCTGCGTCGCAGGCGGACATTCGCCCGCCGCGCCACTGCGGTCGTCAACTTTGTACATAGCAATGCCAAACCCCATCTCGTTCAGTCATATGAACTTACCGTTCTATGCTGGCACAGTTTATATAGCAAAGTATTTTCTTATTTACCTTCTAGTATTACATAAATGTAATGATTACCTTGTAATGCAGCTTGACGTAATGGCGCGTAGCTAGACGCAAGAGACTTTAAAAGTTTTTGATGGACTGAAGAAAGTTCCTGAAAAGATAAAGAAAATATTTAAAAACATCAAACAAGTAGCAAGCAAAGAAGTAGAAACCCCAGGTACCTTGGGGAACGCCATTATTATTTGCCTAGTACTTGTGACCTGTAAGTGAAAACAGCTAGATATTTATTTAATGATTTCACTTCAGCACATTATTAGCTGTTTTTAGACAGCTCCCATTTTCAAGCAAGGTTCCGTATACCGTATAACTCACATTTTTAAAGTAATTTACAAAATCGAACGCCTCACTAACGTCAAAGAAAATCACCAATACCGAATGCCATTGGTAACGAATGAGTCACATCACTAATCAGATTAAAAGTGGCAAGAGTTGTTGCTTTATTGTTTTTAAATCCGTTATGTCATCTTTAGATTATATTTTTTTTGATTATTCTTAATAAGCGTATTGATATACAGGGTTACAGGAAAAATCGTGCTAGATCCGTTAAGGGCGTGGAGTACCCATCGTTTCTGACTTATTTCACTATGAAATACCCTACCCTAAACTTAACCCTTTTCGAGAAATTCGACTTTTAATTTTTTTATTTCTTTACTTTCACTTGTCTGCTACGGTCTATTCAATTAACTTATGCACTATTTTAATGATTGACGTAATAAAGCATCTTATTACACAAAAAAAAAAACAAAAATAAATTTAGTAGCATAAAAATCGGCAATTTTCAATGAAAAAATTAAAAGTCGAATATCTCGAAAAGGGTTAAGTTTAGGGTAAGGTGTTTCATAGTGAAATAAGTCAGAAATGATGGGTACTCCACGCCCTTAACGGATCTAGCACGATTTTTCCTGTAACCCTGTATAAATATATAGATATTCATTATATTTATTAGGATTAGTAACGAGGCTTAGGAGTAGCAAGGTACCTGTACAGCATGGTGTGGTAGCGCGTGGTGATGGCAGACGGCGAGGGTGTGCGCGAGGGCTCGCAGCAGCGCGCGCGCGGCCGTGCTGTAGTGCGCGCAGCACGCGGTGCCGGGCGCCGAGGCCAGCGCCGCGCCCGCCCACGCCCACTGCTGCCCGCTCGTGAACGTACAGCTGCACTCCACTATGCAGTTCAGCAGGGACACGCGAGCGGCGATACCTGTCGGAGCCTGGAACGAATTATAATAATGTTGGATATAATCCACACAGCATCATCTAGCCCCAAGCTAAGCAGAGCTTGTGTTATGGGTACTAGATGACTGATATACTTAATACAATACATAGATACATACATATTTTTTATTATACATAGAAAACGCCCAGAACACCCGGAATAAATATTTGCAGATCGTACAAACATTTATCCCAAGGCGGGAATCGAACCCGCAACCTCCAGCGTCGCAGGCGGACATTCGCCCGCCGCGCCACATCGGTCGTCAAATAATAACAAAACGAGTGTGCTTGTGACCACACGACTGAAGTAGAATAGAATATATCTTTATTCAACACACGACACACAAGGAGACAGCACAACAAGCGCCTACACTTAATTTGCCTACAATAAAACACTTAATCTAAAACCTACCTACCCGCCTAGCTCACAAGTTTATAGATATTAGACTAAATAACACTGAGGAGGCAAGGTAAGCGGCACCACACTGCGTCAAGTCTCCCTGAGTGAGCATGGGTTGAAGAGGTCCCATCTTATTATTATTATTATTATCTCAGCATAATGTAGAAAGAATTAATATACGAAACGTAACTGGCCATGAGAAAAAGAGAGAAAGAACAGTGCTTTCATACCCCCTCCTTGGTAATGTTAAACGGTTAACGCAACCTTGTTGGAAGTCGCAAAGAAATATTGCTTAAATAATGGTGTGCAATCCACACAGCATCATCTAGCCCCAAGCTAAGCAGAGCTTGTGTTATGGGTACTAGATGACTGATATACTTAATACAATTCGTTACATACATAGATATTTTTTATTATACACAGTATACCCAGAACACCCGGAATAAGTATTTGCAGATCGTACAAGCATTTATCCCAAGGCGGGCATCGAACCCGCAACCTCCTGCGTCGCAAGTGGACATAGAGGTCATATACTCGTAATGGATAGTAAGTACATTTCTTATGACAGCCTTCACAGCTCAGTTCGCAGTAGCTCTACCTTCTATGCTGTCGATTGTGGGTTTTTAGGGTTCTGTACCCAAAGGGTAACTCAGGACCCTATGACTAAGACTCCGCTATCTGACTGTTTGTCTGACCGTCTGTCATCAGGCTGTATCACATGAACCGTAATAGTTAGAGAGTTGAAATTTTCACTGATGATGTATTTCTGCTGCCGCTATAACAACGAATACTAAAAAACAGAATAAAATAAATATTAAAGGGAGCTCTCATACAATAAACGTTATTTTTTTGCCTATTTTATTATAGATAATGGTACGGAACCCTTGCGCGAGTCCGACTAGCAATTGGCCGGTTTTATTATTAATCAGTAACAGCGTACTAGTAACTGTAAGCGCAAGTGCGGTCGTGTATAAGGTACTGTTATAATCTCTGGGATGGTTCTAGTAAGTATGTTACATTTTAAGGTTTAGAAATCATTAAAAGACTATTTGAAAGGGATTTTACGGGTGTTTTTTACTTACTTTAGGTTCCAACATTTGTGTAGTGACATCCATAAGTATTTGTAGACAACTGTTGACATCAATGCCTTTATTCCGCTTTCTTCGCTTCAATTCGCGTTTGATTTTGAACGATGCATCATCTGTTATGTCTGCAAAGCAAAACATCATTTAAAAACGTGATCATTAGGTGTAATTTTGATTAGCAATTAAATCACATTCTGCTTGGGTTTTTAAATGCAAATATTTAGATGCGTATGGAACATGAAAATGATAATAATAATAGTGCTGGACAACCCACACAGCATCATCTAGCCCCAAGCTAAGCAGAGCTTGTGTAATGAGTACTAGATGACTGATATACTTAATACAATACATTACATACATAGATATTTTTGTTATACATAGAAAATACCCAGAGCACTCAGAATAAATGTTTGCAGATCGTACAAACATTTATTCCAAGACGGGAATCGAACCACAACCTTCTGCGTCACAGGCGGACATTCGCCCGCCGCGCCACATCGTCCACCTGATGTTAATTTCCCGAACGCTGCCCATCCAAGGTTATTTACGCTGATGGCGTGACATGACAATCAAACTCACCTGAAGCCAGCTTGAGGTATTCCGTATTGAATTGCGCACAGTGGTAACCATCGAAGTCATCGTTCATGAGCGGAATTCTTTCGAGATTAATATTGTCGAAGAGTCGGTAAGCTGAAGTGCCGATTAAAAGGTTCTTGAGCCGCTGCATTCTAAAAATGTAGACAGAATAAATTATGTTAAATACGTGGACACTCATCATCATCATCATCAACATGGACACACATGGACTGAGGAAACTTGTAATTAGCCTTAGATATCCATTTTATATTTTATACTGTATTTAGTACAGCTAAATACAGTATAAAATATAAAATGGAGTTTACCTAAAATTGTAAAAATAAAATAAAATAAATCATCTTCCTGCCCTTATCCCACACTAAGTGGGATTCCTTTCATTCTCTTCTATCAGTCGTCATCTCAGTGTTCACTTCTTTCTTACCCATATCATCTTTCACGCAATCCGGAGCAAAACCACTGACTGAAGCTAGAAGCTATACTTGTTTGTAATCCTATAACTACGAACACCTATTATCATTATTATAATTATGAGCTTGGGTCGAGCAGGTCCAACATAATGCCTACTCCGGTTTGTGGTACTGCAACCACCGCTAAGAAGTTATTAAATACCAACGGGTTCTTAAATACTTGAGGGTTCGTGGTGGTCAGAGGATCCGTGGAACATGTATAATGGTACAGCAAAGAATAGGCCAACAGTTAAGTCAGGCCTCAAACAGCCTAGTGTACCTACTCACACCATTCACTAGCAAAGTACCCATAATACTTACAGTAACGTGAAAACTCCTCAAAAACAATTATTAAATACTAATGAGTTAGAAATATGCAAAATACTTACAGGTACATACATGGTTTTCCTTTTTAAAGATCATAAAAATAATACCAGGTTCGTCGTACTACCGCTAATAAATCACTACCAACGAGTTCTGGATTATATACTAACGACCGGGTTCTAGATTAAATACGAACGGGTTCTGCATTAAATACCAACGGGTTGTGGATTCAATACTTACGGGTTCGTGGTATTCATAGGTCCTCGTGGAACATGTAAGATGGTACCGCGTCGCACAGTGGGCGTGGTAGAGACCAGTAGTTGGGTAACACCTCTAACAGCCCAGTGGGTGCCATTCCCTTGCAATGCACCAAGCAAGCCTACCCACATCTCTTCGAATTGTTTCTTTGTCGACCAACCTATTAGATTTGCCCTGAAATTCACATTTGAAAATTCTTGAGTACAAGTATGCCAATAATAGTTCAACAATAATAATATAAGTAATATTATCTTGTTCCTAATGATTTCATAATTGCTATATTTTCTATAGTTGGTTTGTAATAAAATTATGTTAGATAGTTCCTTTTTCTTTCTCACCATTTGACAATCTTTTTGAGATCCTACACCCTTCAAACCTAAACACAGCAAGCTGCTTGGCGGTAACAATAGGCATAGTGGTAGTTAACTTCCCCGGACGAACCCTTCACTAAGAGTTCTACTACTAAACTCCACTAACTAAACTAATTATATTATTAAAAAAAGCTGTTAGGCATATATGAGATACTGGCGGCCGCTCGCAGCTTCACCAGCGTGGCAGTTTTTTTTCCGTTCCCGATTTTTTTTCGGGATAAAAAGTAGCCTATAAGTTTATCCAAGTTATAATCTATGTTTATTTCAAATTTCATCCAAATCGGTCTACTAGTTAGAGCGTTAAAGAGTAACAAACATCCATCCATCCATCCATACTTACAAACTTTTGCGTTTATAATATTAGTAGGATTTTACCTGAATAAGAAAGATTCCAGAACGTCCATATCTTGCAAGGCTTGGAGTGGTAAATCAAACTTCTGTATTTCGTTCTTGGAAGAGCAATCAACCGAGGGCCATGCTATAGGAGGTACCAATGCTATATTGCTCACTATACCTAACCTGAAAACATTAAATATAAATTAATAAATAAATAAATAATGCTGGACAATCCACACAGCATCATCTAGCCCCAAGCTAAGCAGAGCTTGTGTTATGGGTACTAGATGACTGATATACTTAATACAATATAATACGTACATAGATATTTTTATTATACATAGAAAATACCCAGAACACCTGGAATAAATATTTGAAGATCGTACAAACATTTATCCCAAGGCGGGAATCGAACCCGCAACCCCTGCGTCGCAGGCGGACATTCGCCCGCCGCGCCACAGCGGTCGTCATTAAAGATAAAAGATAGATAAAAAATGTTTATTGCTTAGTCTTCTTACAATGTAACAAAACAAATTTTAACATAAGTCCGTAAATAATCCTTTAAATTAAAGTTTACATTTACAATGCTTCGTTATTTCCGTCACAGCTCAGTTTGTAGTAGCCCTGCCTTCTGTGCTGTAGGTGGTGGGTTCGATCCCCACCGAGAACAAACATTTGTGTGATGAACATAAATGTTTGTTCTGTGTCTGGGTGTTGTATTGTATTCTAAGTATGTATTTACAAAAAAAAAGTATATAAGTATTCTATCAGTCATCTGGTTCCCATAGTTCAAGCTATGCTTAGTTTGGGGCTAGATGATGTTGTGTAAAAATGTCCTGACATATTTATTTATTTTATTTAAGACTTTCATTGACAGTCATTATGATGAGTTCCTCGCTCTAACTAAGCTAACAGCTTGTTTGTAGAAACAAGGGCTCTTCCTCTGGCTAGCTAATAGCAGTCTAGAACAAAACAATACGCAAACTGTTGAATGGTGAGATGGTTAGCGGTGATTTATTTAAATTGTTAGTTCAACTAACAGTAATGTAACTATATCTAAATGATGTAATACTAGGTACCTATTAACTATACTTAAACATATCAAATAAAATTATTAAAAGGTTATCCTGCAAATATAAAATAATAAATACTTGTAGATATTTTTACTCAACATCATCTAACCCGAGACTGAACATAGCTTGTATTATGGGAACCAGATGACCGATAGAATACTTGCATACGTTTTTTTTAATTTTAAAAGTTTTTGTAAATATTAATAATGCTGGATAATCCACACAGCGTCATCTAGCCCCAAGCTAAGCATAGCTTGTGTTATGGGTACTAGATGACTAATATACTTAATACAATACATTACATACATACATGTTGTTTATTATAATAGAAAATCATAAAGAACACGAAACTGGTAAAAAGTAGTAAGTACCTTGATAAACTAATAATCAAACTCTCTATAGGTCTCTTACAACATTTCGGTAAGACATTCGCCTGTTTCACGTAAAAGTTCTGTTCCCAGTATTCAATCAGAGTGACTAGTTTATTGCCAATTATCATCATTTCTGGCTTAGGACTGTCGTCTGGGGTCTTTATGTAGTCTTGGAGAATAAGAGGCTTCGTATCCTAAAAAAATACAAAACATACTTTCAAATTGTTAATATCGCCATCTAGGTTTGCTTTTGAAAACTATTGTCGTGATAAAGTTAGGTAAATTAATATAATAATTTATATAACATTTATTTCTCAAACACAAAGGTCCTTAGTGATTTTTAATGTGTAATAATGAATTTTAATGTGTTGATATATGTGATTTTAATAATAATGTAGTAAGTAATGTAATATAATAATATTGTAATGTAGTAATGTAATGTGTATGTAATATGAGCAATTAATTGCTTGAAATAAACGATTTTTTTTTTTTTTTATTTATTGTAATGAGCACAATTTTGGTGGTATAAATATGGAGAAACCTGTTTTTGGAGGGCTGTCTATGGGAGGTAGTCAGAGGTACGTCCACATTTTGCAGTAGTTGTTATACCATGTTTGACAGGTTACAAGCCCATCGCCGCTGCTATAATACTAACTGGTTTCCTCACGATGTTTTCCTTCGCCGTTTAAGAACACTGGCATTGCGTGCACGTAAGTTTGTCAAACAGAAAAATCTACTAGTGCACAACCGGATTCAAATCCACAACCTTAGGATCAGAAGGCGGGTTCATTTCCACTAGACCACCGGTGCTCCAGCAAATAACACTAATAAAAAAAAACAACTTACTTTCACCAAATACTTGACAACCGCATACAAACAACTAATGGCCGACTGCGATCTATTTAAATTACTATCCATATTCAACTCGCCCCAAATCTCATCAAAACTGATCGCTTTTGACACATTCTCAACTGTCAACTGTATGACATTGTCAACTATGACGTTATCTGTCACGTTGACGTTTACTCGAAACGACACTTCCGCATTTACAGGATATTCGACTATAGATTTATTCTTGATCAAAAATGACAGATACTGCAATGATATAACAGAAAATGTGGATATGTTTTTTGACAGTGTTGATGGTAGAATGTTTTCGCTACATTTGTCTAACAGATCACAGTCAACTTCGTCTAAAGAACGAATGATCCTGTCTAGGGAGTCTAGAAACCCTGTCATGACAGTTTGAATTGTCATAAACTCATGATAAAACAACTTGTCTTGGAAAACCTGATGACATCGACGGGTGTATCTATCTATAGTGAGTTCCACATTTAAATTGAAATTCTCTGATTGGCTGAGCGGTCTGTTTTGCTTCGGAAACAATCGAATGATATCCGTCAGACATTTGTCAAAAGTGACAACTGACACATCGTATAAATCTGACAGCTTAGGCGGTAGTAATTCTGTTTCCTCGTCAGATATCTGTAGATTTCCAAAACTATCTTTTAAGCTTTCATCCGAGATCGGTATAAAGAATTGAGATTTCGATTCTTTATTGTCACTCTTTTTGAAAACGTGCAACGAGTTGACAACATTGATTTTATTGCTGTCAATCGATGACGTCATCTCCTGCATTTTTATCTCTCTCTGTGCCTTTAAATTATCTCTTTCCATCTCTTTCGCATCGTGAATGGAGACGATATTGACAAATTCTTTCAAGTAATTGTCACACGCGACTTTGAAGCAGGATGACAGGAGTTTCCTGTCAAGTTCACTGCATGTCATGACGGCTGTCAGGTCATCACGGGGTAGGTTGGCTAGTAGGCGAGCCAATTCCATGTGTTTTGTTACTTTTTGGGACGAACATTCTAATACACAGCATCTGAAAAAACACTTTATAAAATAAACATGACAGATTTTCATCTACAGAACATTATTTTCCATATGTTAGACACCACGTTTTAACCTAATTTTTTTTTATGCTACTGCTGGTGGAATAATCATATGGCCCACCTGATGTTAAGTGGTAACCATGACTTTTTAAAAAAGCAGGCTTGCCTTGTAGGTTACGCATGTTAGTTACGTGCCCTACCATGGTAATGATAATAATCTCTGTTCAGGGCCACCTTGCTAAAAGATACTTCTAAGACTAAATTTGATCGCTCACCTGGTCTTAGCTTGGTTCATAAGCCATTTACCATCGACGCTGGTAGTATCAATGTACTGAGGATTGATAGCCCTATCTTGAGATAGGTCTAAAGGCGACAGATCGAATACACTTGACGCTAAGGAGTTCAATTCTTTGACTAGATTTGAGTATCTGAAAATAAAGATAGATTATTAAATACTAGCGGTCCGTCCCGGCTTCGCAGGGGTTTATGTAAGGATCCCAAATTTTTTTGAAAATGTAATAGGTATAGCCTATGTCACCCGGGGATAGTGTAGCTTACCAACGGTGAAAGAGTTATTCAAATCGGTCCAGTAGTTTCGGAGCCTATTCAATACAAACAAACAAACAAACAAATCTTTCCTCTTTATAATATTATTAGTATAGATTATTATAGTACAGATAAATTTACAATTTTACAGTAGTAGTTACACTGCTCGGCAACAAGGCAACGCTCTGCAGTTGAGTTATCGATGCCGCGCAATGGAACTCAAATGGCAGAGTTACTACTAACTGAGGCCAGAATACGTACCGAACATGTAGTTTATCCCTCTGTAGTAACTCTAACGCAATCTGTACATCCTCTTTGGTCAATTGCACATTAATCTGTTCGAGCTGCAACTCTTTGAGGACTTTGCATCTGTCCACAGCCAGTTTTGCGAACCTGAAATGCAATTAAAGTCTTACTTTAAAGTATATAGAGTTCTTTTGAAGTAACACAACGTCTAATAAATCGATGAACGCCGGCTGCATGCACGAAAAAGTGTACCGTTACGCTCGTTGTAACGTTACGCTCATTGTTACGTTACGCTCATTGTAACGTTACGCTAAGGCGAATGTCCGCCTGCGACGCAGGAGGTTGCGGGTTCGATTTCCGCCTTGGGATAAATGTTTGTACGATCTGCAAATATTTATTCCGGGTGTTCTGTATATTAAACAATATCTATGCATGTTAGTATTGTATAAAGTATATAAGTCATCTAGTACCCATAACACAAACTCTGCTTAGCTTGGGGCTAGATGATGCTGTGTAGATTGACCAGCATTATTATTGATTATATCATTATAAAATAGCTCAACGCGGAAAAAGTCGCGCGCTTTTGCAGTGTAGTATTGACGTACCTAGTTCCCAAAGACGGCTCCAGCTTCCCAATGATTCTGCAGATGAAGAATATCAAAGGACCAGACTGATTCTCATGGCACGGACTCAGCATTTTATACGCGTTCAGTGCAAATTCATTCTAAAACAAAGATCACATACAATTTTTTCAAGTTTTCTGTCCAGTTCCTAGAAAAAAAGCAGACGAAAGGGGTATGATAAAAATTTGATTACTCAGTTTTTAAAAAATTAAATTACCCCAAAATCTAGAAGCTATATTCAAACCGGTTTTTATAACACCCAGAAATACAAATCCATGTTGACTACCACTATAACATAAATGTTTGTCCTAGGTGGGACTCGAACCCACAACCTACCGTACAAAAGAGTATTCTACTATCAGATTTCTGAGAATAGTAGACACAATATGAGGCTAAGCACCTGTATGCCTCAGGTGAACGCAGGGTAGTACATGGTAGGGCACATACGTGACCTACAAGGCTATGCTGTGTATAGGTGATGGTTACCACTTAACATCAGCCGGGCCATTTGTACCAGTTGTAGCATTAAAAAAACCTGTGTACTTCTTTCTCCATCTTTGTATTCTTTCTTTCTTCTCTCCTACTCTGTCGCTCTGGGAAACTAGTAAGTTAACTAATTAACCTTTAAGCAAGGCTGACATCTAGCGGCGACAGCTTGCAGCATTAGACCGGAGGCACCAGCTCGCTCCTGCACCATTTCCACCAGCTTCCGAACCACATCCTCCTGAAGGTGGTGGATGAGGATATGGATCCGGTTCACCAGAAGCCATGTAAAGTGGACTGCTTCCACCAAACCGTTTTCAACCTGAATTTAAATTATAAATTTGAAATACACATAAAATTATAAACGGTATTTATTACGGGAAAACTGTTTTTAGGGTTCCGTACCCGAAGGATAAAACGGGACCCTATTACTAAGACTCCGCTGTCTGTCTGTCACCAGGCTGTATCTCATGAACCGTGATAGTTAGAGAGTTGAAATTTTCACAGATAATGTATTTCTGTTGCTACAACAACAAATACTAGAAACAGAGTAAAAAATAAATATTTAAGGGGACTCATACAACAAACTTATTTTTTTTGCCGTTTTTAACATAGATAATGATACGGAACCCTTTGTACGCGAGTCAAACTCGCAATTGGCCGGTTCTTTAAATTCTCGTCTATCTGTTTGTTCCGGCTAATATAGCTGTACCGATTTTGGTGGGTAGCTCTGGGCCATAGTTGATCTTTATAAGTATACCATAGTATAAGGACGAAGTTGAAGGCGGAACCTGGTTTTTTTACGATGTTTTCCTTCACCGTTTGAGAGCACAATTGGTGTGCGAAAGGATTCGTACACACGACCAGGAGCAGAAGGCGTGCTTACTCCCACTAGACCACAGGTGCACACTAAATAGGTATTTAATACTTACAAAATACTCGCAGTACGCCATAACACATGCAGTCTGTAGAAAGTCTACAGTAAGCAGCTTAGTGTCTCCGTTGTCAGCACACAGTGGCATATTTCTGGTGAACCCTACCAGCTTCTGCCAGTATTTGTGAGACAGAAAATTTAACCTGATAAATAAAATAAATAAATATTATAGTAATAATAATAATAATAATGCTGGACAATCCACACAGCATCATCTAGCCCCAAGCTAAGCAGAGCTTGTGTTATGGGTACTAGGTGATTGATATACTTAATACAATATATTACATACATAGATATTTTGTATTATACATAGAAAATACCCAGATCACCCGGAATAAATATGTGCAAATCGTACAAACATTTATTCCAAGGCGGGAATCGAACCCGCAACCTCCTGCGCCGCAGGAGGATTAATATACCTTGCATTCCTTGCCGTAACGGGTTCGGTTTAAAGGGTGTGGGTGCCAGTGAAATTACAGGCACATGAGGCTTAACACCTGTATGCCTTAGGTTGATGGACGCTGAGTATTGCATCGTAGGTGACGTTCCTAACGAGCGCGACCTACGAGGCAATGCTTTGTTATAGGTGAAGGTAACCACTTAACATCAGGTGGGCCTGCTTGTTTCATCAGCAAGTTGTATAAAAAAAAAAACAAAAAACACAGTTTCTAACTAGCACGGAAGGTAAAGTTTCTCAAACTTTAAGTGTAGGTAGTGTGTGATGTGTGTAATGTAGGTAGTGTGTGATTTGTGTAATGTAGGTAGTGTGTGATGTGTGTAATGTAGGTAGTGTGTGATGTGTGTAGTTTGACAGCCATCACAGCTCAGTTTGTAGTAGCCCTGCCTTCTGTGCTGTAGGTGTGAGTTCGATCCCCACCGAGAACAAACATTTGTGTGATGAACATAGATGTTTGTTCTGTGTCTGGGTGTTGTATTGTATTCTATGTATGTATTGTTGTGTTGTATGTTAATGTTGTATGTATGTATTTACAAAAAAAAAAGGTATATAAGTATTCTTACAGTCATCTCGTTCCCATAGTACAAGCTATGCTTAGTTTGGGGCTAGATGATGTTGTGTAAAAAATGTCCTGACATATTTATTTATTTAATAGTATTATCCAATCTTAAAATAACCATTACATACCTGATAAGTAAATGAGACCAATGTATAGTAAGTAGGGGTGCAATCCGTGCAGCCTTCAAGCAAATAGCGTTCAAAGTGTCCAAGGGTATATTTTCATTGGGGTTGTATAAGCCAGTGTTTAGGCCTGACTGCTCGTTATGGAGAAGGTTTTGTCCCGTTTTTGAGGTTAACGGGAACAAACAACCGTCTGGAATAAATGTACATTACACATCACACAACGCTCTTATGCTTTTTATTTATTTATTTACTATTAAACGGTGTAATACCAATTACAATAATTAAAGATAAATTCAAATTCCAATCTAACACAGAAAGGGCGTAATAAGACTTCCGAAAACTGAAACTGCGCATTTGGACCACTCTTATTAAAAAACAAAAAAAAATCGACACTGTGTTTTATCAGCATAAATATCGACAATACGAAGGGTTCCGTACCATTATCTATAGTAAAAACGGCAAAAAAAATACATTTTTTGTATGAGAGCCCCCTTAAATATTTATTTTATTGTTTTTTAGTATTTGTTGTTATAGCGGCAACAGAAATACATCATCTGTGAAAATTTCAACTCTCTAACTGTCACGGTTCATGAGATACAGCCTGGTGACGCACGGACAGACAGACAAACAGCGAAGTCTTAGTAATAGGGTCCCGTCTTACCCTTTAGGTACGGAACCCTAAAACTAATATTAATTAAATGAAGGAACATTTCAGAATTCAGTACTCACTAACCTGATAGGTGAAGCATATGCTTAACATGTATTATAATATTGATGCATACAGAATACATCAGTCTTGCACTTTGGGCTTTATCGCACTCGTCATCAAGGGTCAATTTCGCATCTTCATAGCATTTCTCTACTTCTAATACAGCAAGTGTTACAGTCTTGAATAAAAACCTGTAAAATATTAAGAACAAGAAATATGTTAAGTAATTTTTATTACATATACCAGTGAATTCACGTTCAGCTAATTTAAAACAAACTTCAACCCAAAAAATCATATAAATACCCTTCAAAAATTATTATAATTACTAGCGGCCGCTCGCAGCTTCGCCCGCGTGGCAGTTTTTACCCGTTCCCCTTAATTGTTCGGGATAAAAAGTAGTCCATATGTTAATCCAAGTTATAATCTATGTTTATTCCAAATTTCATCCTAATCGGTCTTACTGGTTAGAGCGTCAAAGAGTAACAAACATCCATCCATCCATACTTACAAGCTTTCGCGTTTATAATATTAGTAGGATTACCTGACTAAAACAACATCTGGTGACAAACTCGCGCAGTTTTCGTTGACATTTTGAACGTTCAACGGATCGACTTCAGTTTTGACGTTGAAGAATATAGACAGAGGCGATATACACGTGGCTTTCATGTCATTAATCGATAGCAAAATCTCGCTCTCCGGTAATAAGACGAAGTACTTTTTGAGTAGGACTAGAGTGGAGGCGAGATAACGTAATTTGAGTTTTGTTGGGGCGTTCTGGAATAAACACAAAGACTAAAACAAAAACAACAAAGAAAAACATAAAGACTTAAGGGTTTTCTAGTGGTTTAATAGTAGCAGAATTCTCTTGTTTGACTGCTTGCTGATGGAACAAGCAGATGGCTTACTTGATGTCACCATTTCCTATAACTAAACTACAAATTTTAAGGCTGTGTACTCTGCCCCACTAGTGGGGCGCCTTGGTGGGGCAGAGTGGAACAATTCAAGAATAATACTCTTAAATTGTAAACTGTTTTGTCCAAAATCTTACCAATATACGAACGAGTAAAAACATACTAAGAATATTTAATAACAGACACATTAAACAACTTTCTACTCAAACATTGTTTATTTTTGTTCTTGTATTTTTGTTCAATCTTCAGATCGACTGAACCTACAGTGCAGTAGGTAGTGCTACTACTAACTCATCTGTGAGTCCAGTAACTGTTTACTTACAGTTTCAGGGGGCGCCAGTAGTTGTTTTAATAAGGGTTTCAACCCGTGGTAGTCATTGCTACTACTTACTTATCTGTGAGTCCAGTAACTGTTTACCTACAGTTTCAGGGGGCGCCAGTAGTAATGTTTTAATAAGGGTTTCAACCCGTGGTAGTCATTGCTACTACTAACTTATCTGTGAGTCCAGTAACTGTTTACTTACAGTTTCAGGGGGCGCCAGTAGTAATGTTTTAATAAGGGTTTCAACCCGTGATAGTCAGTGCTACTACTAACTTATCTGTGAGTCCAGTAACTGTTTACTTACAGTTTCAGGGGGCGCCAGTAGTAATGTTTTAATAAGGGTTTCAACCCGTGGTAGTTCAGACATGGCATCAGTAGAGATGCATTCAAACAACCTTTCCAACGCACCAATGCAACCAGGAGTTTCAAGCTCTACTGATCTGAAAATAAAAGCCACAATTGTAATCCCCATGCACGGTAGACATACTAACGGCAATAACAAAAAATATTATAATATAATAATAATAATACTGAACAATCCAGACAGCATCATCTAGCCCCAAGCTAAGCAGAGCTTGTGTTATGGGTACCAGATGACTGATATACTTAATACAATACATTACATGGATAGATATTTTTTAAGAAAATACCCAGAACACCCGGACTAAATATTTGCCGATCGACAAACATTTATCCCAAGGCGGGAATCGAACCCGCAAGCTTTTGCGTCGCAGGCGGACATTCGCCCGCCGCGCTACATCGGTCGTCAATGAGACCTTGTTGTAGATAACTACACTTCCTTAAGTATTCGGGTGGTCTTGTTACAGTATAATAACTTACCTAGCTGCAAGTAGGGATATAATAGTATCACAAGCCAACTCTGACCATCGGTAGTAGCTTTCTGGTTGATCTTGAGACAAGCACAGCACCACTGATACCAGATTTATCACCTGAAACCAAATTACAAGTGAAATAAAGATAATTATAGTGCACCAATGGTCTAGAAGTGACCCCGCCTTTTTTTTCCTAAGGTTGTGAGTACGAATCTGGTCGTGCACCAATAGATTTTTCTGTTCGAAATATGTATAACCTTGAGCGATTTGTATGCTGCCACCAAAAACGCCATAGGTGTAGCCAAGTATTGGAAACGCAACATTTAAAATAGTAAAATACTAGTGAAACTTTTCAACGTGAAGTTCTTGTCATAGAAACTTCAACCCCTACTGTACCCGTTTAGGGGTTAAATTACGAAAATTTCTTAGTCACGCATCAATACGAATACACCCTGAAAATTCCAAGCCTCTACGACCAATGGTTTTGGCTGTGCGTTGTCTATATGTCAGTCAGTCAGTCAGTCAAGACAGAGATTCTTATAATTGGTATAGATATAGACTAGTAAAATATAACATTTAAATATTTAAAAAGTTTGGAAAAAGAATTATGAAATACAAAGAAAAAAAGTACGATTCTTGGTAATACTAACGGACGCTTTTGAAATTTTAGTGACGTAAGTAAATAGTAAACTAAACAAAACTAAATAACAGTAGAGTAAACTAAATAGTTTCAAAATTCATACCCTTTCTTGGTGCATTGTTTTCTGTAGCATGTAGAATAGAACCTCCCTTGTAGCTTGGGTCTCTTGTTGTTGAGCTCTTCCAAGTACGCTGCTGCCTAAAACAAACAACGTCTAATAAATCGATGAACGCCGGCTGCACGCACGAAAAAGAATGACTTATTGTCTCGTTACGCTCATTGTAACGTTGCGTTCATTGTAACGTTGCGTTCATTGTAACGTTGCGTTCATTGTAACGTTACGGTATTCTAAATTACCACTTGGCTGACAGTGATATAGATTTAGAGTAATACGATGTATTGTCGATATCATAAAATCATTAGCAAAATTATTTTATGATGCTGAAATCACGGAAAAAACGCACAAAAGATCGATTTTTTACGCATTTTTAAAAGAATTGACGTCTGCCTTTGACGCAGGAGGATGCGGGTTTGAATGAATGAATGAAAAATACTTTATTGTACACACACCAGACACTAGTAATATAAAACCAAATAAAAAAAGAGTTATAAAATGGAAGGCACAATGGGCGGCCTTATCGCTTAGTAGCGATCTCTTCCAGGCAACCTTAGGATGGAGAGGATTAAGACAAAAATTGGAAAATGGTCAGGGGTGCAGCAAATGAGAAATAAGAGAAATCTATAAATATATGATTTCCGCTTTGAGATTAATGTTTGTACGATCTGCAAATATTTATTCCGGGTGTTCTGGGTATTCTCTATGTATTATAAAAATATCTATGTAGAGTATTAAATTAAGTATATCAGTCATCTAGTACCCATAACACAAGCTCTGCTTAGCTTGCGCTTACATAATGCTGTGTGGATTGTCCAGCATCATTATTATTATTAATCATGGTCTGATATCGCAGTTTCAGTTTTCAGAAGTAGTTTTATTACACCCGGTATATGTAGGTACTCACCTCCCATATTACTGAACACTTTCACAGCGACAGGTTCCAAACCCGCTATACATTCAGCATGAGCACCCGAAGCCATCAAACCATCGCATAATTGTATTAGCTGGAAAGGAAAATAGGCTTTATTCTCATGCACATAGCGATCACTCGCGGTTCGTCGCATTGGTTTGACAAATTGAATGGAAAATATACTTTGTTTTGACGTATCTAAACATGTATATTGCAATGACATCTGTATTATTTTATTTAAAAAAATCCTGCATTCCTCAGCGGATATACCAAGATATTTTTACACAACATCATCCAGCCTCAATCTAAGCATAGCATGTACTATGGGAACCAGATGATAGATAGAATACTTATATGTTTTTAGGGTTCCCTACCCAAAGGGTAAAACGGGACCCTATTACTAAGACTCCGCTGTCTGTCTGTCTGTCTGTCTCTGTCACCAGGCTGTATCCCATGAAGCGTGATAGTTAGAGGTGAAATTTTCACAGATGATGTATTTTTGTTGCCGCTATAACAACAAATACTAAGAAAAAGACTAAAATAAATATTTAAGGGGGCTCTCATACAACAAACGTAATTTTTTGCCGTTTTCATTATAGAGAATGGTACGGAACCCTTCGTGCGCGAGTCCACTCGCACTTGGCCGGTTTTATTTTTGTATAATTACATAAGAAAAAATAAAGTATAATTTATTATTATTACCTTTGGTATTTCAATAAGTTGCTTCGAATGATGTTTAGAAGAAGATAATTGCACCAAAAACATCAGTATACTATTGACTAGATCACAGCAATTTCTGGAACAAAAATATATTTGGCTTCCTTGAAAAGGATTATACCCAGCCGGGGACGTGCGTCATGAGATCTGTTACTTTTGACACGACATATGGTTCATGAAATGATGATGATGATGATGATGATGATGATGATGATGATGATGAATATGGTGATGGCGATGAGGATTACAATCTACTCACGGTATTTCGTGTTGCTCGATCAACTCTAGCTGTTTCAACAAAAATCCTATAAAAACTTGATCACTATCCAACATACAATAGTTAACTCGCAGCGTCAACAGCTGGTTCAGAAGATTTAGCACTTCTCGGTGATGCGGTACATCATTTTGCATCGTGTACGTCTGGAAATAAGGTACTTATTTGTATAACAGACAACATCCGCAGCCAACCTAATTTGAGTTATATCACTATTATTTTCAGACACTTCTATGGTATCTTTGTACAGGTTTTTTTAAATCCCTTTTGTCACACTGAGGTTTCGCTATCTCATATTTTGTAAGAGCACCGGTGGTTTAAGGGGAGTGATACCGACTCTTGATACTGGTCGTGGGTTCGAATCCGGTCGTGCACCAATTAATTTTTCTGTTTGGAAGGTGCAGTGAAGGAAAACATCGTGAGGAAACCAGTAAATATTCGAGCAGCGGCGATGGGGTGGCAACCTGCCACGTATGCAATACCAACTACTGCAAAAATTTTGGTTTGAACCTGATATAATATCTGGACGTACCTCTGACTACCTCCTAAGACGCCCTTGAAGAATTTCAAGTAGATACTTTGTACTAAGAGATCTAAGGGGATATCTACCATGCTTGATTGCAGACGTGTTGCTATTTACATTTATATTTTGAAAAATATGCTTATGCATAGACAGAATAAGGGTTACTTTTGTATGTCCTTAACTTACCTTCAACGACTGTATAACAACCGGCTCAAACAACCGTATATATCTCTCCAATTCTTTCTTATTCATGCCCCATTTCCTATCAGATTTATTCTTCGCAAAGTTCTCCATTGCAATCAACAGCTGTTTTTCCGCCGCCATCTTGGAACTATCCATAGACAATTTCTGACTGGCGCCCGAGCAAACACTACTCCTTGACTCATCTTCGTCTATGGATTTTAGTGAGTTTATTTTTAAAACATCTTCAAAAAAGCTAAGGTTCTTCCGCCCTTCGATTTTATCCGTAATTGACATAAAATCATTGTATTGGTTTATCATGTTCGTTCCAAAAAGACATTTGAGTAATTGAGTGATACAGTATACAGTCAAATCTCCGCAGAAGGGTAGAATAACTTTGAGGTAGTAGAGTATTTCTTCTGTTAGTGCACCTATTTCTTTTTCCGTTGCTAGTTCTAGTTGTAACGCGAGACTGTGTAGAACTGTTCGGAGGAATGTGTAGAATACGCTGCCTTTTGGATCTAGGTTTATCTGTGGAAGAAATAAAATAACGTCACGTGATTAGCGTAAATAAGTCCACTGCTGGACATAGACCTGTCCCATATTTTGGGGTGGTGTTACCATAGTCACTACTATCGCACATGCAGAGCAGTGCATCGTAGGGCATGCAGGGCCGTGTTTTGATATAGGTAATGGTTACCACTTAACATCAGATGGGCCGTCTACACACACACAACCATAACAACTGCTAACAATTTAAAACCACTGCCGATATACTTAATTGAACCCCTTATAAGGACCACTTTTTAAATAAATAATAACTTTGAGTAGAGTTGTTTAATACCTTGTGGTTGTTATAAGTAGCACGTAAACTTTCATAAAACTTCATATAATACGGCTCGTTGAAGAAGTGTCCACTGAAATTAGCCTTTAAACTTGTAGCAGGAACTGGTTTCTTTTTAAGAGAACCTTTTTCGTCAAGATTTTCTGTTGTTGTACTATTTTTTCTTTGAATTGTATCTGAAATTAAATTGAACATATACATAATCAGTATGGGAAAGTCTGAAACTATAAGACATAGGAAGATGTTCTGTTGCTTATCTGTCATTTAATACAGTTTTCCGGATTAGACGGTACTTTCCTAAATTCTTACCTTGAGTTTTCCTCCTTACAGGCGTACCGGGCAAGGCGATTCCGCTCTTATTCAAATGCACATTAGGATTAACTTCCTGTATTAAATGCACCAGAACATTCAACATTTTCAGGGTGATTTGTAGAAACTTCTCTGCCATGTTGGCAACACTGTCGTTGTCAAGGTGTTCCCATCTTTTAGTTGTTTGTGTGTCGCGTTCGAAAATGTCACGGTTAGCTGTTTTGTGGCGCATTATACTGTGGATTTTAACTGAAACAATTACAATTAAAGGATGACAATATAAGTCAAATACTATCAAAACTAATAAAGGAATAATACTGGCATACATTTGCCACAACGCCATCTAGTCACAAACTAAGCAAAGCTTGAAATTAATTGAAATTATTTTTATTTATTGATTCACAGACATTACAATTACATTATAATCATATCAATTGTTGGATATAATGTTGATTATGAATATTTAAAATTATAAAATATGGATACAGTTTCATACAATAACATTTCCTTGTAGGACAACATTGGTACCCAAACTAGGATTGCCCTGTGTAAAGCTTGTTATATAGGAATCAAATAACTGATACAATACTTAAATATTTTTACTTACAAATTTAGAACACAATATAACAACAAGACACAGAATAAATACCTGTGTTCATAATAATTTTTTTTTACATATTTTTTTATTAATTTATAGTTTAATAGCTCATCGCTCAGAGTAACTCTGCTTTCTGCGCTGTAGGTTTTAGGTTCGATCCCCACCGAGGACAAATATCTGTACGATGAACATAGACGTTTGTTCTCTGTCTGGGTGTTACATCGTATTCTAAGTATGTATTTACAAAATTGCCATAGTACAAGCAAAGCTTAGTTTGGGACTAGATCGTCAAATATCTATTTATTTGTTATTAGAAACGTCTTAAAATCAGTTGAATCTAAACGCCATTCTATAATTACTCAACAATTCGTAAAAATCTCACCCGGATACACCATTCTACAGAGATCCAGCATTATAGTCCTTATTGCAACCGTTCCATTACACAAATCTAGGCTTTCCAGACAGTAGCTCAGTATACTTTGTTCAGCATAAGCTTCAATGTATTGCCATGGCGAAAACTTGTGTGATAAAGTCTGTAGAGTTTCTAAGATACCTTGCTGTGGAATTGAAACAAATTCTTGTAACAAAAATTCTTATATAATATCTTACTAATTGATACTATTCCGTATGGATGGATGGATGTTTGTTACTCTTTCACGCTCTAACCAGTAGACCGATTTGGATGAAATTTGGAATAAACATAGACTATAACTTAGATTAACATATAGGCTATTTTTTATCCCGAAAAAATAACGGGAACGGGAAAAAAACTGCCACACGGGCGAAGCTACTAGATTTAAGACGTTTCAAGATGATCCTTGCGGATATTACTGAATAAATGATTTTTGACTTTGACTTTGACTTTGACTTTGAAGCTGCGAGCGTACTTTTAAATTTTTTTTTAGTAGTTTTAGGGCTCTTAGTGAAGGGTTCGACGGGAGAAGTACTACTACCTTGACTATTTCTGCCGCTAAGCAGCGCAGCGTTCATGAACATATTGTGCCGACCCGACTTAAAGTGATATAAGGAAAGATCCATATGCAAGGACAAACTCACCGAAAAGTAGTTGCAATTCGACGCCAACAATTTCTCCACTAACATAGCTACCACCACTCTTAACCCTTCACCAGCATCCTCATTCATCTTTTCTCTACCTTTCAACTGATCTGGTACATCACTATAGAAGTAGGTTTCCCTGACTAGGTTCAAAGCTGGTTTATTGTCATCAAATGACAGGAGAGAGGTTTGGTGGGTTGCCACTCGGGTTAGCATTGTTGTGGCGGTGTCGCGGCGCGACGGGAAGATTGTGGGTATTATGCTAAAACGGGAAAAAGTACGTGTTAATGTTTTAAATTTCTATAAAAGAAATACATAAATTAAAAAAACGAGTGTGCTTTAGACCACACGACTGAAATAAAACTTCTTTAATATACGAAACTTAACTGGCTATGATAGAAAGGACAGTGCTTTCAAACCCCCTGCATGGTAGTGTTAAACGTTTAACGCAACCTTGTTGGAAGTCGCATTAGAAGTATTACTTTAATATACTAATAGATGTTTTTCAACTTAACCTGAACAAGCCAATACCTAAATTAATATACCAGGTGTAATAAGAATAAACAAGGAATGTGTGAAGTTACCTACAACAAGGTCTCATAGAATACCATTTGGCAAACAATCAAATAGATTTAGAGTTATACAATTTTTTGATAAAGTTTTTATTTAACAACCAGCGATGTATTCCGTACAACGCCCCGCCGCCGCCTGGTCGTTGCCCGGCCACCGCCAAGCCTCACAGCGAGAGCAACGCACTGATAAGATGATCGTGTTTTATTATTCTTTTAAATTGCTGTTTTTGGTATTTAGTCGTTTTTACGACTTAAAACATGATTCAGTATTTATGTTTATTTTACCATGTACATATTATAGATATTGATACCGAAAACATGAATAAGACGATTTTCCTTTTGCACTTTTTATTTATTTTGTAATCAGAATCATGGTCCTTTGTTTCAGTTAGCTTAGGGGAGGCTCATGTCCAGCAGTGGACCTCTACAGAGTGTTTTTGATGATGATGCATCTGTCTGTTGTGGTTGTCTGAATAAAAATAATTTAAATTTGTTTTTTTTTCGTTCCATTTCTATTTTGAAATTTTTTTGCAATACTTACCAAGCAATAGCCTGTGAAGCTGCATTTCTCACTTTGTAATCCTGATCAGCCAGCAATCGTATCAGAGTTTCAAGGATCTGTCTACTTCGTCTATGGTAGTCTGGGTACAGCATAAACAATCTATTAACAAAATTATATTTTTAAAGTACGCATATAACTTAGTATTGATTTCATTGAAAATTTTAGCTAAGGTATTTATAATTAGTATGTACAAAATACATAATAAATAAATAAATACATATGAAACAGTAGAGCTATCTACAGACCGTTGCAAACGATCTAAAGGTAGCTCAACTGATCCAGATCAGTGCCAATCGGAAGCGTTCCCAAAACACTGGCTGCATTGCCACGCTGAATGGCAATGCTGATTCGCTGTACCAGATACTCACCAGCCCTCGGGTCACTATAATATTATAATTAATAAATTATAATAATAGGAAATAATAATAGGTCATACAATAACAATATTCGACGACCGCTGTGGCGCGGCGGGCGAGTCTCCGTCTGCGACGCAGGAGGTTGCGGGTTCGATTCCCGCCTTGGGATAAATATTTGTACGATCTGCAAATATTTATTTCAGGTGTTCTGGGTATTTTCTATGTATAATAAAAATATCTATGTATGTAATATTGTATTAAGTATATCAGTCATCTAGTGCCCATAACACAAGCTCTGCTTAGCTTGGGGCTAGATGATGCTGTGTGGATTGTCCAGCATTATTTATTTATTTATTTAATACAATTATCTAACGAATGCAAATGCTTGTTATTTATAAATTAATCAGTTGAGTAAAAACACTTACTTCCTTAGCGGCATTTTCTCATACAGCCGGCATAAGTTAACCTTGCACAGCCAATAAGCATTTTCTTCCACTCTGATTAGCTCATTCAAAATGTCCACTACCAAGTTCCAGTGGACACTGTTAGACAAACCCCTTATGAGGGTAGTTAGAGATGTAAGTGTGTGGTTTACTGTGGAGTGAATTTCGTCAGACAGACCCTGGAACATAGAAACTTCAATCAATGATACCCCTAGATATAGGGTCGGCGCAAAAAATCCTGACAAATCCTGACTAGGTAAATATTAGTGACATTATTTACTAGGAGACATGGTTGTAATTAGGTTGAACTTAAAACTGTTTATCATTTTTTCTCACTACGTTAGTACACAAATGTAGCTGTCTAAGTATATATTCACGCGGATAGCTTTTAGCTATGATTTTGTATGCAACCTGCATCTAGGGGTATCATTGATGGAAGCATAGAAAGGAACGTTAACTTGGAGGAACTCATAGCCTTTTCATATTTTAATATATTTTATTTACCAAATAGCAAAGGTAAACGCTAATTTTA
Source organism: Electrophaes corylata (assembly GCA_947095575.1). Lineage (NCBI taxonomy): Eukaryota > Metazoa > Arthropoda > Insecta > Lepidoptera > Geometridae > Electrophaes > Electrophaes corylata. The sequence goes on along the minus strand of OX352722.1, from coordinate 6,827,688 downwards.
TTATGTCCTTCAATGAAAAACCTGTAACTGCAAGACGTGAGTATTTACACCTGTGTGCCTTGAGTTAACACAGGGTAGCGTATTGTAGGGCACGTTCGTAACGTTGGTATATGAATAAATAATTATTCAATAAATATTTTACCTTCAAAACGATCTTCACTAGTATCTCAACACAGAAAGCATCGCTCACATCTTTAGGTAGCAAATTCAAGCATTTCCAACGACCATAATCCCCATGAGACATTTCTAAAGCACTCATCAAGTAATTCCCTATACACACCCTCACTATACCCCTAATTTGGGGATCAGAATGCCCCTCAAACAGGGTAAAAATATCCGACATGTGCTGACATTCAAATTCAGTTTCAATAGACTTTTCTAGTTTTAACTCTGGAATACTTTCAAAAATATCTTCTTTATGTTCAGTTTTCTTTGGTTTCGCAAAAGATGATGCTAGGTTATCTAAGTTAGTGGTAGATTCGCCAAAATGGTCGAATTTCATATCCAAATCAATGCTGGAAGACAGGACATCGCCACTACTGGACATGGGATAACCAGTGTTGCTCCCTGTCATATTACTATTTGTTGTAAAGTTACTATTAGTCATATTTGTGCTGTCTTGGCTTGCAATAAGGTCGCTTTTGCCATAATTTTTGCAGTCCAAAATAGCGCTCTGTACATCTTTGCTGGAACTTTTCTGATCGCTCTCAGATTTCTCTTTATCTTTTCTCTGAGATGGGGTTTGGCTATCAATGCTTTTGAGTAAATCTTGACTTAGACTTTCTGACATAGAATCCTGGTAGCACACATTTCTTTCTAGGACGTATTCGTTTGGGTTGTCTTGAGAATCTGTGCCTTCTGATGAACCTAGTGTAAATAAAAATAGCTTCTATTATAATGCGTGTAAAGTTCTAAATTTTATAAAAAATAAATTAGGGATACATTTGTAAAGTTTCACATGTAAATAAGGTACAAAGTTAAATCTTAAAATTGGACTTTATAACTATACAAAAAGAGTTGAAATTCAAGTAGTTTTTGTGTTCTTACCAGATATATTATGGTTCTTCAAATCGGCATCTTTATCCAAGTACATTGTTATTGCTTGAGGGTACAGCTTTAGTAATTCTGAGAGACAGTTCAATGCTGAAGATTTTACTGAGACTCTTATTGCCCTGAAAATAAGAATGAGTTTGAATAGTTCTTTCTCAAAATTTTATGTTGACCAAAGAAATTAAAGGAAATAACATTCTTTGTAAAATGGCAAATTGGAAGTAATCTGTCATCTCTTTCTGTACGCATGCTAGCTCAACTGGTAGAAAGAGAACCCACTATAGGTAGAACATTATATTACGTGTATTAGAAAGAGAGATGCTACTTTTGTCGAATCAATTATAAAGTGCCGTATTCCACTGAGACCTATGTCCAGCATTACACTTATTTAGGTTGATGATGTGGAAAAGGTCCTAATCTATGCCAGGTTGCCACACTCAAAAAAGTATTGTAAAAAGTTTTACCTGTCATGAATAAGACCTCCTTTGTTGCCAGTGAGTAGAAACTTAGATGTCAGGAGTCTTGCACAATACTTCAAAGGCACATCATCATCAGAAATCGAGCCAATGTTGATCTGAAAGTAAGTATTTTAGATGTTTCTTATAAGAGCTACTATAAATTTATACTTATTATAAAAATCTTTGTCCTGACTGACTGGGATATAGACAGCTCACAGCCTAAACCACTGGTCGCAGACTTGAAATTTTCAGGGTATAATCGTTTTGATGTGTAGAGGTGTACCAAGAAAGGAATTCCCGAAATTCAACCCCTAAACGGGTATAGCGGGTTGAAGTTTGTATGCAACATCACGCGGACGAAGTCACGCGCGTTTTGCTAGTTATTTATATAATTACTAGCGGCCGCTCGCAGCTTCGCCTGCGTGGCAGTTTTTTCCGATCCCGTTATTTTTTCTGGATAAAATCATATTAGGTTTAAAATTGACAGTTTCATACAAACTTTCATCCCCTATTTTATCCCCTTGGGGGTAAAATTAATCAAAATGCTTTCTTAGCGGATGCCTACGTTATAACATCTATCCAGTGGTTTGGGCTGTGCGTTGATAGATCACTATGTCAGTCAGTCACCTTTGGGTTATATATATTTAGATTTTAAATGTACCTTATATCCATCATGATGAGCTGATTCAACCTGATCATCATCCTTCAGATCAGTTTCTTCATACTCCTGGAGCTTTTCAGAAAGATCTTTCGCTATCTGCTCTGTGATCGGCATTTCTAGCTCTGACTCGCTTTCTGGAGAATCTGGAGTCTAAATTAAACAAACCGTAAACGTTTAATAAGTTAAACATGCTTTAAACATTACTCAAAATTAATTGTCTATACTAATATTATAAAGAGGATAGATTTGATTGTTTGTTTGTTTGCATTGAATAGGCTCCGAAACTACTGGACCGGTTTGAAAAATTCTTTCACCATTGGGAAGCTACACTATCTACGGATGACATAGGCCATATTATATATTTTTTTAAATTAGGGATCCTTACTAAAACTCGTGTCAAGCCGCGACGCGCCGCTAGTACTGCATATCTTCCTAAAGATAAATAGTATACCTCGAATATTGCTACCTTAATTTGTTAGTTTTTATAGTGCTTACCTACACTTAGGAGATTACAAAGATTTTATATTATCCCAAAAATTATTATCCTCAAGTAGAATTTGAACCCACGACCTTCCTCTTAATACGGGAATGCGATAACCAACTTCGCTATCGAGGATTTAAATGACCATATGAAAATAAGTCTTGGGATGTTTCTAATACGGTACATTAGCGACCGTGGTTCCATCTACATGCTTGACGCTATACTTTCAAAGCCTGCTCTATCAAAAATTGCATTCACTTGAATAGACGAGAGATGTCACCGTGCTTAATTTCATAATCTGTTAGTTCACCCACTCCAGGAAAATAATTTTTGGGATAATATAAAATCTATTGCTACCTTTTTCACGACCCCGTAACTTTGCGTCCCTAACACTTATATCTGTAATTTTTTTCTCTTTTACCTGATAAGAAAGATCTTCACAGCTCAAGCTTGGTGTATTCAGTTGCAATAAGCTGCCTAGTTGTAGGGCTCCTGTGAACGACAGTTCTAACTGTTCCCGGGGCTCCGATGCCAGAGTGGGAGCGAAGCGCGACGGAGTGACAGTTGGATTATCTGGAAACACAATTATGTATATGTAGAGGTTGTAAAAATACTACTTACACACTTGATTTTTAAGGAATTCGTACCCAAAGGGTAAAACGGGACCCTATTACCAAGACTCCGCTGTCTGTCTGTCTGTCTATCACCAGGCTGTATCTCATGGACTGTGATAGAGAGTTTATTAGATAGAGAAATTTTTACAGATGTTGTATTTATGTTGCCGCTATAACAACTAATACTAAAAAACAAATTAAAATAAATATTTAAGGGACTCTCATACAACAAACGTGATATATTGCCGTTTTTACAATAAATAATAATAGTTGGCCGGTTTTTTTTTAAACTTGCTGATGTAACAATCAGATTGGCCACCTGATGGTAAGTATTTACCATCGCTTATAACAAGGTATGGCCTCGTAGGTCTCGTAGGTGACGCTCGTTAGGAACGTGCCGTACGATGCACTGCTCTGCGTCCGTCAACCTGGGCCATACCAGCATCTATACCTTTCAAACCAGAACACAGCTATGATGGTAGTACTTTCCCGGATGAGCCGATTACAAAGAGCTGTACTACTTACTTAAATTCTTCTTTCTTTTTTCTCTAATATCCAGTTGCACGGTTTTCGGATGGTTTTCTAATAAGACACACTTGTATTGCCAGCTTGCAGAGGTCAATAGAGTAGCGAGGCACTCCATAGCACAGTTCTGGACATTGTGCTCTGATGCTTGCTCTATGTAGAGGATGCAGAGGTGGTATAACTGAAATTAAATGAACAGTAACGTGAAGTTATTTTCATTTAAACTTCAACCTCCGTTTAGGATTTTTGTCCTACCGGCTGCGCCATGTATTGTTTGTCATATGGTATGGTATGTATAGTTTTATGCTTTTTAGTGTCACAGTACATAATGTTACAGACAGACGTAAACTGCGTAAAATAAAGAAATACTTACACAGTAGTTTCTCCACATCACAGTTTTATTAAGAAGACAAGCAATACATGGCGCAGCCGGTAGGATTCGAACCTACGCTCCCAAAGGGAATCTGATTTCGGGAATTTCTTTCTTAGTGCCTCTAGTCATTACGACCAGTGGACATAATAAACTGTGCCTTGGACGAATATATCAATTTATGATTATACAAATATATAAATCAAGCAATGTGGTCAAACAACAAAAAACAGTAATAATGAAAACTGTCTGCATGAATATACTTAGACAGCTACATTTGTTTACTAACGAAGTAAGAAAAAAATTATAAACAGTTTTAAGTTCAACCTAATTACCACCATTTCACCTAGTAAATAATGTCACTAATTGTCAAAACAAAATAATAGCTAATTTTTTATTTACCGAGACGGATTTTTTGCGCCGACTTTATATCTAGGGGTATCATTGATCGAAGCCAGTCTATTAAATTACTCACTTCTAAATAATCCTGCACTGTAAACAGATCATTTTCTGCAAACTTTGCGATGTCGTTTAATTGGAATATTGCTTTGATGACGCAAAACCAGCCTAATACCACTGTGTTTTCAGAAGTCAGAGGCCATAATTTTTCTGAAAAAACAAATTTTATTTAAAACAATAGATAAATAGGTTCACGATTTTACTCTCCCAGCACGGTAAATATTCCTTCAGGTTTTTTTTTTTATTATAATGCTTGACAATCCACACAGCATCATCTAGCCCCAAACGAAGCAGAGCTTGTGTTATGAGTACTAGATGACTGATTATACTTAATACAATACATTACTCACAAGCATATTTTTTATTATACATAGAAAACACCCAGAAAACCTGGAATAAATCATTGCAGATCGTACAAACATTTATCCCAAGGCAGGGATCGAACCCGCAACATTCTGCGTCGCAGGCGGGCGTTCGCCCGCCGCACCACATTGGTCGTCCAATCGGTTTGCTGATTCGAACATAAGATGGCCTGCCTGACGTAAAGTGGTTACCATAATCTATAACAAAGCATTGCCACCCAGGTAATGTTCATTGGGAAAGTTCCTTACGATGCACTGCTCTGCATCTACTAAGGTTGCTTCAGGTTAAGCTCATGTACCTGTAATGTCATCGTCACCCACACCCTTCAAACCGTAACACGCTGCGCTGCTTGGGGGTAGAAATAGGCATGGTGGCTGTACTTCCCCAGTCTAGCTCTACCTAATTCTTATATTATCTGTCAGCTGGTTCCAATAGTACAAATAGTATATTTAATACTATTTGTACTATTGGAAATGAGGCTCGTATGTGCATTACTTACCAAAGATATTTGCTAGCAGGTTAACCAACAATGTTTCTCTATGAGAGCATAGATGGGCTACACATGTTGATATTCCCCGTCTAATAGCTGGGTCTGCTGTTTCCACATGAGATAGCAACGCTTTTGATAGATCTAGAAAAACAATAATTCATCAATGAGCTAAAATGTCTCATTATTACATCTTCAAAAACTACCCAGTGAAAATGGGGGATCTTAATAGGGAGTTCTGAATAGTCTGTACCTATTAAGACCATGTTTCTATGACTTTTAGTCAAAAGTATAACACTCACACTTTACCATTGCAAAATCATTATAGACATTAATGGTCTTAAAATAATCACTAATTTCATTAAATAAAAGTTTTTAACATTCAAAACATACCAGTAATTTCTTCATCTGTAGTATACTCAGCCAATGCATTGAGTATTCGAGGCAAATTGCTCTCTAACGCCTCAACTATGAGTTGTATCTCACTTGTCTGTCTCACAATCTGGCAGAGAGTGGGGAACAGAGCCTGTGCTTGAGATCTAATCCTCCCAACACCAGGACGCAGCCAGATCTCTCCAAGGCAGATGCGGGATAGGGCTGCTCGGATCCACCTGTATTATTATTATACTAGTGAATTTCAACCAAAGTCAAAAGGTATTTATTCCATGGAATCAAAGTGATCACTTATAATAGACAGCCAGCTTGAACATAGACCAGAAAAGCATAATAGCAACCTTGGAAGTTGGTGCAGCCCGCACACCCTGACATCATCATCATGCTACTGGGGCTTTGGATTTAGGCTCTGTTGATTGTCTGTCTGCTAGCTTATAGCCAGCCAACCAGTTAGTAAATCATGGATTTTCAACATACTAAATTTTTTTTTGTTACTAGCAAAACATGTGCAACTTCTGCATTAAGTTATTTTCATCAAACTTCAATCCCCTACTGTACCCGTTAAGTGGTTAAATTTCAGGAATTGCTTTCATAGTACACCTCTATATACAAAGACATAAAATGACACACATAGAATACATACATAGAATGTGCTTTAAAATTCTGACATGCCTATTTATTGTAGACTCATCAGAGCACACTGATGAGACACTACTATTTTATGATTAAATATGCATATTAGTCACTGGGGATTGACCTGCTAACAAGGTAGATAAGGGTTGTCACACCTTTTTGTTTACATAAAAGTGACCATACCTGCTATAGAATATGAATAAGAATATAAATCTTAGATCATAAAGATATAACAGTGTGTACACAAGCTGGATGTGGTACATGATCCCACCTTTATAAGGCTTATGTACTATAGACTCACCTTGCATTTCTGTTACTGCCAATATTATTCAAGAGCACAATGTTTGTTTTATGCAAATGAAAAGCAAATGCTCCTACTACAGCGCGGTTTAAGGCTTCATCTCCAGCTAAGCGTACCTCCGCCTGCAAAAAACCCCCGAAATTGTTGATACTAGTTAGGTGAGTAAACTTAACATTTCTTCTATTTAGGTAGGTACCTACCTACTAATAATATTCTTCAGTAATTTTTCTTTTAAAAATACACAACGGGATTTGTGAAGACAATAGTAAGGTACACTTACGCTATCATTGCTTGCCAATAACAACAGTGTAGGCACCGCAGAAGGAATCAAATTAGCATAGTGACGAGCGAAGCTAGGGCGACTTCCTAGCATGCCGAGACTTCGTCCCAACGTCCCCGCAGCCGTCTGAATTTCATGAGGCCTAAAACAAACAGACACGTTCAAAATACGCATGAAAATATCAATAGTTCTACTTGTAGGTACCTACTTCGCTGTAACTTACTTAGCAAAGTGTTCATTCGCTTTCAGGTATTCTAGAGCCTTTTCGGCCTTTTCCAGGACGGGATTCATAGTTGCATTGGTCAGCCGGTGTTCACAGTGTAAGTAAGCAACATTCTAGTTTATATTTAATATAGAAAACAACAAAATACAAACAAACCGATTCAAGCACGGACCACAAACCCACAGATTAACCAACATTTACCACAAGTCCACTTATTGTACGTCCAATTAATGTACAGCATGTTAATGTACACCCGCTAAATCGAATCCAGAAGTAGATTCGTTTGATCGTACATTATCGGGTGTGCATAAAATGGATGTAATATAATGATTAATTACTAACAATATTTTACGGCCTGATCGTAGACAGAGCATTCAAATTTTGTTTCAAATTTCAAATTTTGTATTCTCTGTCTACGGGCCTGATCATGCGTGTATATTAATATTAGCAGAACGTACAGTACACTAAAAACATGTGACACAGCACGGCATGTTATTATACGGGGTGTTATTGTACACCCGATAATTCCAATCCAGTGGCACGGAATAGCAGTGTGTACAATATCATGTCATGTCGTACATTATTGACTTTGACTTCCGAAATATCGAGTGATAGAGAATGCTTTACTATTTGTATTTTTTAAATGCTGTTTATCTAAATAGTGTACCTACTGTCTTTTTTAGCGCAATAGCGCAGCTTTCTGTGGATGTAAAGGTATATTTTATATCCGAAACTTGATCAAAGAATAGGTACTTTTAAACTTGATTGATAGCATCGAGTTCAACACAACATTGATAATTAACCTGGACTATGTCATCAGCTAATGAAAATATCGACATAATGTACGGTCTTAAAACTGTTCTAACTCAGATCGAAGCCGCTGTGGCTAAAAGAAGCAAGGTATGTTCCTAAATAGTACTTACCTAGTTAGTAAATACCTAAATAGTACTTACCTAAACTTGTAGCCCGCCTAGAAGAATTCGCATACAGGAGCCCAATACAAGATACTATCCTATGCTGCTTTTATGATAATTACCTGGGGACTATTTATTTCACGAAATTTATTATAAAACAACATCTTGTTAGTTACCGCCACTTATCTCAAGTATGGCTTGACCAATTTTTATAGTTTTTGTGTTTTTGGATTTATCTTTGCCCAACTTAAAACTTGTTTAGGTTTCATTGAGCTGACATCCCTAAAACGGGGGTAAAAAGGGAATTAAGTTTGAATGTAAACTGCGAATGAAGTCACGAGCGGGTCAGCTAGTTTATAGTTATAATTTTTTTTACTATTTTGTCCCACTGCTGGCCAAAGGTCTTCCCCAAGCTAGTTTATTAAAAAACTAAATAAATTTTCATCTCCTAGATCTGTACTATAAAACTGTCTACCTACCTGTGTTATTTTGGCATGACAAGGCTCTATTCTATTACCTACTCATACTTTTTTCAGGATTTACCGCAGATTGCTCCAAGATTAGTAGCCGTATCAAAAATAAAGCCAGCTTCACTAATTGTTGAAGCTTATGAATCAGGCCAAAGAGATTTTGGTGAAAACTATGTAAATGAGCTCGCAGACAAAGCCAGTGACCCACAAATCCTAGAAAAATGCAAAGATATAAGATGGCACTTCATTGGTCATTTGCAGACAAATAAAATAAACAAACTACTTGGATCTCCAAGGTTGTTTATGGTGCAGACGGTGCATTCAGAGAAGTTAGCTGATAACCTGAATAAGCAATGGGAGAAATTGAGGAATGAGGATGAAAAGTTGAAAGTTATGGTACAGATTAACACAAGTGGGGAAGATGGTTTGTATCAAAACTCTTTATTATAAAACTAATAAATTAAAAACCATTTGTCTCAGTGAGTGAGCTTTGGCATTGCCAAATAGCTTTTAAAAACTATGGTCAAAGTGTGGTAATAAGAGTTTATTCCTTTATTAAATTTTATCTTGATTTTTCGGAGGGTAGAAAGCCACATCACAAGTAGAGTGTGAGATATGGATATGGATGGTTATAAAAGTATAGTTTACCTCTTACTTTACTTTCCTAAAGAAAAGATAGGATGGATTGTGTAAAAGATGATAATGAATAAGAAGGGAGTGAATACTAAGATGATGACTGATAGAAGAGAGCAGCAGTAGAAAACCTATTGTGATTTATGATCCTGATATTTTTTATTTGGGTTTATTTAGGGTTCTAAAGGTTAAAACCTTTTGACAAATGAAAGTGATTGTAAGTTCCTTTTTTGTTTTAGCCAAAAATGGTGCAGAACCTGTTGAGGCAACAAAGTTAGTGGAGCATGTACTGAAGAAATGCCAAAGTCTTGATTTCCGAGGACTCATGACCATCGGACAGTATGACTATGATATATCATTGGGACCTAACCCTGACTTTCTGACTCTTGCAAAATGTAGGCAAGAAGTTTGCGAGAATCTAAAGCTAGATATTAATAATGTTGAGCTGTCAATGGGAATGTCTACAGATTATTCCCATGCTGTAAGTAAAGCATTGCTTTTAATTTAATCCTATAGCAAAAAATCCTGTGAAAGCCCAGAAAACTAGCACTGGGGTAGAGTATACCTACCTATTGCTCTGCACTGCAATATCCATGTTGGCGCATAATCTGAATAACATTTTAGGGTACCTACCTACTATGTAATTTTTTTTATTAAGTTTCTTTACTTTACTAGGAGTCAAAAGTGTAGATATCATACTGACACATGTACTTTTTTTCAGATTGAATTAGGAGCTACTACTGTGCGTGTTGGATCAGTTATTTTTGGTGCCAGACCTCAAAAACCCAAAATTGTGTAATATAATAGGTACCAAAATGAAGTAATAATAGTAAATAGTACTAAAACTAAACGTAGGTATCTAGTTCATTCTAAGATTGTTGATTTGTTAATAGATATTGTTAATCATTATTGTTTTTATTTAATTATGATTAAGCAGGTACTTATACCTAATTGGGCTTCCAAATATTGAAACTCTGTAATAAATACATACAAAAAATAAATGGGCTTAACTAAAGAAAAGAAAAACCATTTATTCAACCTACCCCACATACTTTTTTTAATTTTGAGTTAGTTAGATTTATATTATACGGAGCTAAAAGATTTTTCAGAAATTGTTTTTCTGTTATTTGATAAAATTTCTAGAAAAATAAAAAAATTGCGCGTGACGAGGTAGTATGGGGTCTTATGGCTATAGCCTGCTTCCGCTGTTCTGATAGTTTTAAGAAAAACACAGTGCTCGGCGAAGTCAACATACTGAATAATAAAAAGTGTTCCAAAATATTACGGTTCTATTACGGATATTCTGCCAACGTGAAAAACCAAAGGAACGAAAGCCAAACTGAGGTTTAAAAAATAAAATATATAAAGAGTCTTACAATGAAAGTTAAAAATAGTGTTTGAGTAGTGGTTGTGCCTGAATATATTTTATGTTTTCTTTTCTTTGTCAACATGAACGCAAAAAATAACATGTGAATAATTTGGAGTACGGCTTAATAGTACCTAAGCATACAGTTTATTTAGTTCTTTCTTTCTTTAAATTGTTCACATATATAAATAAACTACGCTAGATGTTTAACTAACTATAATGTGTATAGAAAACTGTAAAACAACTCAAATTATTAAAAATAATAGAGAGCTGGCGTTTACCTTGGACAGAGAATTAGTTTAGCCATCTCAAATTGTAGCGTTCGTTACCAGCCTTTTGGGCATACTATCTCAGATATATTGTTTATTTTTTTATATTCTGGTAAAATAAGAGTCCCAATTCAGCTGGAAAATGAAACCATTATTTAAATTATATAGGTATTTGTAAGTTATGGATGTCATTACTGTCACTGTCAGTGTGGCACGTACCTGTCATTGCTGTTGTGATTGCATCTTTCGAGAAGCATTTTTTCCTAGCATAGTCCATCGGGCAGGATGTGTTCTGTGGTAGTATGGAAGTACCACGTCTTAGCGTAGTGCTTTTATTGTCTTTGGTTGATATGGTACTGTCTTGTTTGTCTGTCTGTCATCTCTAAATTAAAATAGTTTCAATGCAGACGCAGAGTTGGAGTGTGTCGTGTCTTGCTTTATCGGAATAAAAGCACTTAAATTAATTTTCGACACCACAGACGAAGTTAAAAGTTGTCTTCTGCTAGCGAGTTCCAAGTGTACGTTGTCGAAGAATTTGACATAATACCGTGTTGTGTACAGTGTATACTTACAGTAGGTACACCGTGTACTAGTTAGTTGAACTGGTTACCTGTGGATTGTGCGAAGTTTTTGTGTCAACAAGAGGTGCTTCATAGTACATAAGTTGAAAGCTTTGTACCTACTTCACCGTGATATAATCAGGTAATTTTAGAGATCATGGAATAGTCAAATTTCAAATAATTTTACCACTATATTCTGTGGTACTCCATGGTATTTTTTGTTACTTAGTTAACTTAATAAAAAAAATTATTCATAGTCTACCTACAGCTTAGTACTAATTCATGATTTAAATATCAAAATGGTTACCTATTATTTTACTCAAAGTTTCCATTAAGTACTTAGCATAATATGTTTCTCTTCTGCCTCATTAAGAATCTATATAAAAATTAATAGAAAATCTATTCTATCTGTCTATCTGGCTAGGTATATATTTCTGACGGAGCACAACTAAATTTATTGTGGTGTAAACTTACCATACCAATATCTGATTTATTCTATGCAGTAACGAGGTATAACACATCTCAGTTATCACTGCTTACTTGCTCAGTTGAATCCAAATATCGACACAATAAAAAGCGCATGAGGCTGGTATGCCTCAGGTTGATGGATGTTGAGTAGTGTATCAACCTCGTTCACTCGTTTCAGGTCAAATTCAATAAGAACATGCTCTATGAGATAATGCTTTGCTATAGGTAATGGTAGCCACTAGAAATCAGGTGGGCCATCTGCTTGTTCCAGCAAGTTGTAAAAAAATATGCAAGAATATCCATCTGCAACGCAGGAGGTTGCGGGTTTTATTCCCACCTTGGGATAAATGTTTGTACGATTGCAAATATTTATTTTGGATTTTCTGTGTATTTTCTATGAAGTTATAATAAAAAATATCTATGTATGTACCTAGGTACTAATGTATTGTATTAAGTACCTATATCAGTCACCTAGTACCTACCCATAACACAATCTCAACTGAGCTTGGGGTTAGATGATGCTGTGTGGAATGTCCAGCATGTTATTATTATTAGTATAAAATGGGTCCTACTTAAAATCAGTGTGCACCTAAACGTCAGTCAGTAGGTATCTTGGTTTCATGTACCTAGGTACCTAGATAATTGATACTACTATTACAAGTTGATGTTTCAATTGCAAACAATCTGTCACACTTGACGCTTTTGAGGCATTGTTCAGCATTGTTCAAAGTTATATTTTCTTTTCCGATTTCGTAAGAGCAACGTCTACCGTGACTGAATAACACCACCAGGTAACTACACCTTAGTGTCAATCAAAAGCATTAGGTAAATATGTAGATAAGGTAAAACACAAATAAGTAAATAGGTAGCTTCTTAGGAGGTTAGGTAGGTACCGGTGTTATAAAGTAACTCACAATAACTTAAGTTATTGTGAGTTACTTTTATAACAATAGTCTTCGATCAATGATACCCCTAGATGACGGGTCACATACGAAATCATAGCTAAAAGCTGTCCGCGTGAATATAATTAAATACCTACTAAGGCAGGGAGAAAAAAATTATGAACATGTTTTAGGTACAACCTAATTACACTTACGCCCGAATACTCAAACGCAACATAAATTTAATCACGTCTCAAGCCGCGATTTTTTGACAGTTTCAGATGACAGTTTCAGATGCGTCAGAGTATTCAGGGGTAAGATTCTATGTGTAGTAATTAGTCCGGACAAATTAGACCAAAAAATAAGAGTAAAGTTACATTAATTCCCACCAAGCTGAAAATCAGTATGATTGTTTAAAATATGAATAAAAATAAAATTTGAAAGTTCCCCATCTTTCCCCTGTATGGAAATTTTTTTATTCAAGGTCAAAGGTCAAAAAAATAAGTTTTTCGCGATTTTTACGAAAATGGTAAGTTTTATCATAAAAATATCAAGACAAAAATTGTAGATCATTAAATTATCTACAAAAAATATTTAAATACTTTTTTTTCTACGAGCCACCGTTTTTGAGATATAACGATTCAAAAATACTACCATTACTATCAAAGCATGGCTCTGTGCTGACAAAATGCCGATAGTTGTACCTACTCAGTACCTACCTACCTACCTATACGAGTAGATAGTTTTACACTGTAGTCATGTAACAATTGATTACACATTCGGTCCTACACCTAACTCAAAAGCCAGGGCACGTCGAGTGTTAGAAAGTGGAAAGTGAAGTCCATATAAAATACGCGTTAAAGAATTTCAAACCATGCTTTGGAGTGATTGTTACACTTTTTATCGAAAGTAGTGTTATGCGTACCAGCGCCTGATTGCTTTCCACGTCTGGAAATAACACTTATGAGCCTACCATAACTAGAATAGTGGCTGTAATCATAATGGCAGATCTTTGCAGCTTAAGTCTCATGTAAGCCACTTTTACCCACATCTTCCTACATCTCATAAAAATTGGCTCGTGTCTTAGGTACCTACCTGTACTAACTTATCCCATCCATAATGATCGGACTCAACAGAACTAAATAAGAATGTTGAAATCCCCTTCAATTCTTCCAATTTCGGATCATTTTGTGAATATCCAGAACAAATCAATGGTACACGGTACTTAAACAAACGGGCAGTAACTGTACAACTGTACTGCTAACCAACCGAGTTAATTAACTGTTACCTACCTACATCTAACTACTGGTTATGCAATTGGTGGGTTATTGTACAGTTTAAATTGAGTACCGGTGCTGTAGTGGTATGATAGCCTGGCAGGCCCATTACCATCATCGTTGTCTTCAGTCAGCTCAAATCCAGTCGAACACCAAACCAAAAACTTCCAGTGACCACAAACGGTGAAATAGGTGTATATTGCTTCTTAAAATTATAAACGCGTGTCACTAGTTCCGATTCCCTAGTTGAAGTTTTTGTGTTATGCAAGTTCGTGGTTAATTTTGTCAGCACACCCGGCCCCTGTTGGGTCGCTTACCGTGCCTCCATACAAACCAGCACAACACAAATACAGAAACGATTGGACTATAGGCAAAAGACTCTGACTTGGGTTCTGGCCTGTTCTGCGAACAGCGGCTATGTCCATGCAACATCGCGTATGAAAGGCTAACTATTGTGCAAAGAAATGGCAATTGACAAATCATATTTGGACATACACTGACCTCTGATTCCTCAAGGTTTTAAATACCTAAAGAACTATGGGGGGTCTACCTTGCATAAAAATTATAATCATGGGAACATTTACTCTTTCTCTCACCATTTTCGAATAAAATTACGTAATAAAAGATTGTTATAATGCTCAGCTGAGTCAGTAATGCAATGAACTGAAAACCTCAAACAATTCCAATAAAAATACCGTTCACAAAGGCCACGTAAAAGCTAAGCAACCATGCGGATTAAATTAAAAGGTAAGGTCGTAGATAATGAACTTTGCGTGATGTTACATGCTAATGCAACTTTTTTTGATAGTGGGCTATGAAATTAAATGATGATGGATAAACGACTATCATCTCGTAGTAATTTGCGAGCGTATTTATTTTTTTAAATGATATTTCTACGTACATTAAAAGAATTCCCGCATCGTTCGCGAGAGTTATTCTCCCAGGCCAACCACCTCAAAGATCACCAAGGTATTTGTAGCCAATTTATATTTCCTCTCAAAAGCTCTGAAGGTGTCGCTGGCTTGGAGTGAGTATCCTAGGATTTGGTTCTATTATTACCAAAGTATTATTAGAAATATTTGCAGAATAAATTTCATCGTAAAATTTGTGTTGTGTTGTCCAAACTTGATCTCATCCACAACTGTAACTTTGTATGTGTACTGCGATAGTGCACTGACATAAAAGCAAAGTAAGCTTGCGCCATGTCAATACGGAAACGCCTTCTGATCTCTAGTTGCTTCCGTGTAAGCGATACTGGGAAACGAACGTGCAGTTTCTTACTAGTTTTACCTCTCACTGATCAACCTATATAGTGCCGAATCGATATTTATTTATTTATTTACAAAATTTTAGAGAAACTTACAGCTAGGTACACAAAAATTTAGATTAGAAAGTAGGACATGTCTGGATGGACCAGAACATGCTTGCTGAAGGCTAAATAAAAGTTTCCGCAGATAGTTATATATAAAATTAGCTCTAATAAAAAGTAAGTTGACGACTTGTTAAATTTAACATAAATATTACTAATTTTTTAAAAATAAAGTTGAAAGAATTACGTTAAATAGGTAGGTAACATAATTGTAGTTAGCTTACACTTCGAAAAATTTATCACTAAGTAAGCGTCTAAGCTTACTTGTGCTGACAATTAACAGTGTTCATCAAATATTCCCATATTACCACCACACCAGCAGACCAATTTTGTAAATTTTTTATATTGTTACTTCTGGTGGAATATATGGCCCACCTGATTTAAGTGGTAACCATCACCTATGACAAAACATTACCTAGTAGGTCACGCACGTTAGGTACGTGCCCTGCCATGCACTACTCTGCGTCCTCCAAACTGAAGCATATTGATGTTAAGCCACATGTTGCTGTAATTTCACCGGCACCCATACCATTTAAACTGGAACACAGTATGCTAGCATCACTGCTTGGCGGTAGAAATAGGTATGGTGGTAGTACTTCTCTGGACGAGCCCTTTCCCAAAGAGCTTTACTACTACTAAAAAAAGTAGTAGTCCTGCGTTTCGATCATAAGGTAATTTTTTTGAAACCGTTTACCAGCGTAGACCAATCTGCTACAAATCCTATCGGTGTTTTTAGTTTAGAATCGCAGCAAATGGTAATCCATTGTCTCTGCCGTGTGCGTCCTCCTTCGATCCGGGACCCAGGTTTACTTTTATGTAAAAAAAGGTCTATATTACACTGACTAGTGACTCCTATAATCAATTATCTTGACCTGATTCAAAGACCTCGCATGCAAAAGACTCATTCTCAGTCACGCAACTATACCGGAACAGATTTGTTGAGTCGTTTCATTAATTCCATGAATTGTAGATGGTGAATAATAATCATCCCAAATAGTAACCACACGTTGATAATCTACCTCTCACTGGTTTATCCAGGGTCACATACGAAGCAGGGATAAACGAACCAGCGCAGCGCAGCAAGTCAACGAACAATCGGGTCACAAAACTGGGTAGTAGAGTAGTGTAGTGACCTTCACGCCGACATGTTATTAGCAGATGGGCGGCGTGTTTACCAAGCGTAACGCAAACTACCAACTGTCCGTTACAAGCCACTGTCAAGGTTGAGGGGGTGCATGGTTCAATAAATGACTAAGTTTTGGGTTTATGCCCGGTACAAATATTTAAAAAGTATGTGCGACAGTGGAGTTTATTTTTAAAAGTTTGCGTGATGTAGCTTGCCTGGTCAGTTTTGACAGTTTCGAGAATTGTTTAACAGTTGTTGTGATCAGGTAAGGTAGTGGCGATTGAGAACAAGTATTTTTAAGTTTTTAAGCTTAAATAAAAATTTTTTTTCCTAGGCCGAACAGTTTCTCTCAAATCAATTCATAGATAACAGGCGTTGTGGATTTAGTGAATTTGCAAACTGCCACGATCTGGAAATAAAATCCGTGTAGAGTTACAGAGATTACAGAACATCGAATTGACCCGAAGCTCGAGAAAGCTAAATATTAAATGTCTTTCAATTTTTCTATTTTATCTACTTTAGAAACCGTTTGTCCAACTGCTGGTGTAGTCGTCAAGATATTATCTTTTTGCAAGCATTCCTTTGCAATTATACAATTACGCATTTATAAGGAGATACGTTTTCACGCTTTTTCCCATGCGTTATGGTTCTTTTTCCTATGAATTAAACATCACTTACAATGAATCATTGATATCTAAAATTGCACCTTATGTATAAAGAGATAGAGGTTTATGTTACTACAGGGAGGTTGTATGTGGTCTTCTATGGGGTGAAATCGAAGTACGCTTGTTATCGTTGTGTGCAGCTGTGCTCTTGGCGTCTGTTTGTTTGTAGTTTTTACAGATAAACTACTTAGGCTCAGTAGTTTGGCATGGTTATTAATTGGACGATTAACTACTGAAACAATAGAGGTTTTCTAAGCTTCACAGAATAGCAGAAAGCAAAGAAAGTTTTTCAGAAGTAGTAGAGCTCTTTGTGAAGGGCTCGTCCGGGAAGTATCACCATACCTATTTCTGCCGCCAAGCAGCTTGCTATGTTCCGGTTTGAAGGGTGTGGGTGCCGATGAAATTACAGACACATACCTACCGTGCTTGGGAATTAAAGTTGTGATGCTATTAATATATATTTTAAAAACCTACTTAATATTTATAAAACACCGACAAGTTAATACTAAAACTGGTCGTGTGTGTAATAAAATGTTCATGGTCACTGTGATTATAAAAACAGTATCTAAATGACCTCATCTCGGTTTTTGGTCGTCGTATAATTATATGCAACTATTGTCAAGTTTACTCTTCGATAGGCATTACGACCTTACTATAATAGTTAGTATTCTAGCAGCGGCGATGGGCTTGCAACCTCTACTACTTGCAATCTACTGCAAAATGTGGGTAAGTATATACCAAATGTATATACCAAAAGCTCTGACTACACTGCTAGAATCGCGGTAAATCGGTGGATTTGATGGAAAAGACTCAAATCGTTCTTCCTGAAACGTATAGGGGAGGCCAATTTCCTGCTGTGGCTTTAGTTTCGTTAATGACGACGATATTATGGTAGATTCTTAAAACTCCGAATAGAATTCTAATTCTGATCTACTGGACCCATAACCTGATCAATGTTTAAACTTGTTTAGGTTATTTGCCCAGTAGATTTTGTTTTCGGAGAGCTACATGAACTAGCTATTTAAAAATAAGAACAGAAAGAAGTAAAGCACAATAATGCATCAACAATATCTCTGCGTGATGTAAACAAGCTATCGCCGCTACCAGATGGGTCAGTTTGTTTCACCATGACATAAAAAGGCGGACTTTTTGCGAGTGACGCCATTAAACCCGACATTAAACTAATTTGCTTTGATTGCGTAAGATTTCGGTGAAAATAATAAACACTTTCGTTTCATAATCGCTTTGTGACGGTTTACACGGCTAGTTTGGCTCGGCTTTGTTTTGGCTGTCGCTTTACTTTAGGTAAATTTGTTACTATTCAAACAAACAACAGATTCATGTGCGTTCGCATTTCTCACCATAGAAAACTAGTGCTTGACCCTACCTTACTCGGCACTAGCAAAATGAGTGGGGTATAATTGATTGAAGTTGTGACAATTTTAGTAAATATTTTATCATTTCCTAGTAGGTATTCCTTATAATTTCCTAATTTGTTTTATTCAACTTGTTGATGGAACATGCAGATTGCCCACTGGATGCTAAGAGAGGGTGCCTAGTATGTAGAGATATTGTGATCTTAAAAGTATAAATTATATATCGGCTATCTTTATTTTTAAGTTACAAAACCTCGCAGCATCCCTTGAGTCTATGTGAGATCAGCTACCCTATGTTTGTCCCATCTGGAAATTGAAATCTTGATTGATCGGTCGAACTACTGCTCTAGCATTCGTAGAAGTAATGGTAGAGACAGTGCACTGCGCCGGTTACCTTGAAGTTAAAAGCTTATAGAAATAAGAATCATGACAGATATTCCCGTATCTAAGAATAATAAATATTTGTTGACAATTTTACACAACATCGCTAAGCAAAGCTTGTACTTTAGGAACTGATAAACTTTTAATTATGCAGTTTTTTTTCTAAATACATACATGTTTAGAATACAATATAACACCCAGACAGAGAACAAACATCTGTGTTCACCACACAAATATTTGTCCTCGGTGGAGATCAAACCTACAGCTCAAAAGCAGAGCTGCTACTAACTGAGCTATGAGGCAAATCATCCTAATCTATCTCATCTCTTGATCTAAGTAACTAAGATATTTTAGGTATAGACGGGCGGCCAGCTATTTCACACAATTATTAAAAACAATTATTGGTATTGTAATGACACTAATGACGACACTAATAGATTTTCATCATTGTTACAGATTTTCCTTCGTAAACAGCACGAAAAACAGCGAAGGAAACCTTCTGTTATGACAATCGCGACACCAACAATGGACGATAAACAAAGAAGCTCCCACAAACTAGAAAATATCCAATAAAAACGTAATTAACACGCTAGCGGCTAATTTGCAATGTGACGCAACGCCATCTATCGGAAAGTGCGCGAACTCGACAGTGAAAGTGGTTTGAGTCTAAGTCAAGATGAAGTTGAACTTTTTTAAGCGTTCTATGATATTTGCGACGTTTTTCGGATCTTGCTTGTGTATTGCATTGATCGTGGCGTCCTTGGGGACGACTCATTGGATCGATGCTAGGGCACGGAGGCCTTCAAACTCCTTGTCTGAAGGAAGCATTAGCTTCGGACTTTTCGAAGGCCACAAAGAGCTGAATTACGGGTACGGGAGAAGAAATCATGACTTTAGTGGTAAGTGCATTTTTTTATACAATTTGCTGATGGAAGAATCATATGGCCCACCTGAATTTAAGTGGTTATCATCGCCTTTATCAAAGCTGTGCCTTGTAGGTCACGTTAGTAAGGAACATACCCTAAAATACACTGCTCTGCGTCCATCAACCTGAGACATACTGGTGTTAAGCCTCATGTGCCTGTAATTACGCCGGCACCCACACCCTTCAAACCCTACAAAAATAGGTATGGTGATACCTACCCAGACGAGCCGTTCAATAAGAGCTCTACTACTAAAACATAATACCAAATGCTACCAAATACCTAAACAGTGTATTCAAAGTAGGTACATTTGGATTCACGGAGCTCCGAAACAGTCACCTAATTTCAAAGCCACTTACCAAACCAAACATTAATCGATTAACACCAATTTAATTGAATCAAAATTGACATGTCAGTTACAATATCGTTACCTATTCAATGTAATAGATAAATGGAGTGGTACAGATTGCGTCACGAATTGCAAACACCCAACTGATCTTATCTAAGCTTAACAAATGCTTTGGCAACGTTTCTTGGGATCGTAAGACTTATAGCTCAAATTGACTGTGACTGATTTTAGCACTCTAAGAGCTAAGCACACGGCGTATTTAATGCGCGCAGGCGACGCGCGTTTCACTAACGCGCGTTTACGGCTCCGTAGATGCCAAGAAAGTAGATTTTTATAGGTGTGCATAGGTTATAAGGCTGCGACTGAATCTCGTTTGAATTGCGTTAACGCGCGTTATCAGCGCGTCGTCAGCGCGCATAAAAAACGCCGTGTAGCTTGTGAGAAATATTATAATATAATATTTCTACATATAACAAAGACATAAAACTTAGGAATAATATGCATATTATGCATAATTTATTCCTAAGTTTTATGTCTTTGTTTAAAAGTTCTCTATCTAACATGTTTTAAAACCACTTCAAAACTAAACACGGTAACTTATTTCTAAGAGATCTGAGGAGATATCTACCGTGCTTGGGATTAAAGTAGTGGTGCTATTTCTTTTCTCTTCTTTTCAAGCATTAATTTTATTGATAAGACGACAGAGAAATCAAGTGTGGGGTCAAGACTAAGGTGTTTAATGTGAAGCTTTCTGGATTCCAGTGAAAAGTGGTACACATCCAGCACGTCGGTGGGCGTGGTGCGGCACCGCGGGGCTGCTGGGGGCGGCGCTGGTGTGCGCTGGCGGCGCCTGCGTGCTGGCGGCGCTGGGCTCGGCGGCGCGGGCTCGCTGCTCGCCCAAGCCGCTGCTGATCAGCAACTCACTTGCAGGTTACGCTCTTACCACACTTTAGTACTACCAGGGGGTTTTTTTTTTTTATACTACGTGCTGATGAAACAAGCAGATGGCCCACCTGATGTTAAGTAGTTACCATCACCTATAACAAAGCATTGCCTCGTAGGTCACGCTCGTTAGGAACGTCACCTAAAATACACTGCTCTGCGTCCATCAACCTGAGGCATACAGGTGTTAAGCCTCATGTGCCTGTAATTACACCGGCACCCACATTCTTTAAACCGGAACACAGCAAACTGCTTGGCGGCAGAAATAGGCATGGTGGTAGTACTGCCCCGGACGAGCCCTTCACTAAGAGCTCTACTACTACTAATGCACGTACGAACGAATTCCACTTTCGTAGGTATCGTAACGGTCCGTAAACCTAACGTATTCACGTTAGGTTTACGGACCGAGACGATACATGGTAGCACGAACGACAACCGATTTACTAACTTCCTATCGAATTACGTTACTTTACGGACCTAGCTATCGTTTACTTTACGTACGTAATACCAAAAGTGTTCGTGCTTCCAATTTTAGTTCTCTTTACGCACGATAGAGGCGCTGTGCAAAATCTCATACATTTTGGTAACGTTATCGTGACGCTAGCGTCACGATAGCCAGTTCGTGCTTAGGCCCCAGAGCTCTTTGCATTCAGTTAGATGATTCTGTCTTGCATTCAGTTAGATTGGCACCACACTGGAGCTTCATTATCCACATATTATTATCTTTGTGACAGGATTATATTAAAAAACGGTAGGAACCAAGCCGTAAGTTTCTTGCCGGTTCTTCTAGGCTTGGTCGCGAGGAACTGGCGCTTAAATTCACCTAGATATAAGACGTTTCAAGATGATCCCTGCGGAATTTGTTAAACGTATCTAACTTCCTAAATACATTTAGTATTGTTGTGCAAGCGGGCCGTTAATAAGGTCACACGTAACGGTTGGGTAGTATCCTTCGAGCAATGATACCTCTATATAACGGGTCACATGCAAAATCATAGCTAAAAACTGTCCGCGTGAATATATACTTAGACTACATTTGTTTACTAATGGAGTCAGAAAATAATTATAAACAGTTGAACCTAATTATAACCGTGTTGCCTAGTATATAATGTCACTAATTTTACAAACAAAATAAGAGCTCATTTGAGAAGTGAGCTCTTGTTTACTGAGACGGATTTTGTGCGCCGACCCTATATCTAGGGATATCATTGATCGAAGGTAGTATAGGTATCTATTTGTTTTATACAAACATTATATCGAGTTTAACCAAATGATTTTAAATTTCAGTTCTCTTTACCCTGGGAGCCATTGCCGTGTGGTTGACGGAATACTTCCTCCGACTGCAGCATAATGTGATGTCAGACGAAGACCTCGCGAATATCTGGTCTTCTGACGGCATGGCTGATCTTGGACTCTCCTTCTGGTAATCTATTAATATCTATCCTCTCTGCTTCGATATATGGTCTTGGCTATCAAAGGGATCCAACTTAGTGTGTAAGGGTAGAAAGATGATGACTATATTTTTTGACGACCGATGTGGCGCGGTGGACATATGTCTGCCTTCGACGCAAAGGTTGCGAGTTCTATTCCCGCCTTGGAATAAATGTTTGTACGATCTGCAAATATTTATTCCGGGTGTTCTGGGTGTTTTCTATGTATAGTAAAAATATCTATATAATAATGTATTGTATTAAGTATGTCAGTCATCTAGTACCCATGACACAAGCTCTGCTTAGCTTGGGGCTAGATGATGCTGTGTGGTTTAAAAAATAAAAAACTTTCAAAAGCTTCGATATATGGTCTTGGCTACCAAAGAGAAAGGGTAGAAAGATGACAGTTCTCATCAATTACAAATTTTAATGCATCGTAAAATCTGTAAAATACAATATTATGCGTTGTATTTTGCAAAAGCGCCATCTGTGTGGTTTTCGTAGAACAAAATCACGCGAGTGTAAGCTACTGCTGAAATAAGTATTTGTTTTGTTCACTAGATGTCGCCTAATTAAAGTTTGTCAAAGTTATGTGCTTTTGTCGAAATTGATGTCGGTTATAAAAGTTCCCAACAGTAATTCTCATCCATGTTAAACAATGAATTTATCATCATCATCAACCCGAATAACCTAAATACTGGAATGTAGGCCTATCTCATTATTTTCTGTGCATGCCAAGTGTGGTGACTGCTACGACCAACCCAAATAAAGATAGGGCTGTTTCTAGCAGAAGGCATTTAAAATCTTAAAACCCGCTTAGAATAGTCATTAAGCTAGGAATCTAGGTGCCAGTTCCTAGAAAAACAGGCAAGAAATGTACGGATTGGTTCCTACCGTTTTTTCAAGGCGACTAAGAAAAATAATGGTCAGTAGCATCTTAACACCAAAACTGGGGTCAACAATCTGCCTATAAATCGTAGTATTATCACCTACTTTGAGAAAGACTGGAAATTGACTGCGAATTAGAAAAGACTAGCTATTCACTCATCTCTTTCCCTCTTCAGGTTGGTGGTTGCAGCATGTCTCTCTGCCTTCGTAAACGACGTGTGCATCCTGGTGGCAGCAGCTGATGCGAGAGACGCAGACACTGTAGCACCCGCGCTAGAAGAGAAAGTCAATGGAGCTATCATGTTGTACTGAAGACTTCAAAAATCTGTGCATAAAACCCAACTCAATACAACTGTCATATACAGGATGTAAAATCTGTGCATAAAACCCAACTCAATACAACTGTCATATACAGGGTGTAACATTTAGATCGGTCAGTATGGGAAAGTCATTTTGTCAAAATAATGCATCTTATTAATTTAAGACATGTTTCATAGTAACATTAGTGCTTAAGACCTACACAATCGATATCTAAATAGAAATAGTGTTAGTTTTATATTTCAAATCGTCTTGGTTCGATTCCCGACCTGATCACAAGTTTTTTTTAAAGTTTTTTATGAATGCAGTTTTCCTTGTTACTAAAATCGATGACATGGTTCCTAAGAACAGATCTTCGTATGTCTTATAGTTTCAGACTTTCCCACACCGACCTATCCAAATGTTACACCCTGTATATAGTACTCAAGCTCTTAGTGAAAGGCTGGTCTGGAGAAGTTCTATCAACATATTCCTGTCGCCAAGGGTGACATCACAGGCACATGAGGCAAACACTTGTATGATAAGGCACACAAGTGTTTAGACTATAAGGTTCCTAAACACGGAGTAGAGAGAACTACTGCAAAATCTGGGTATGTACCAAATGTCATATGGACGTGCCTCTGACAACCCCATTAGATTTTTTTTTGTGCTTCTGGTGGAATACGCATATGACCCACCTGATGTCATACATAATTATGACATACTCAAATAATCATGATGAATAATGTGGGGATTAAAATTGTGAGGTTGTATTTCATAGGGGTTGAAAAGGGGTATATAAGTTTGGGGTGCGGATTCCACTTGTGACTTCTGTCTAACCGATTGTCTTGAACCGATTAACTATTGTTAGTTAGAGTAAGGGGGACTGTTTAACCCCCACTATTAATTGCAGAATGAGACATTGGATTTTTTTTTCAAGTAACTCAATATTTATTATATTTCCCTCTGCAACGGCCTCCTTACCCCCTTTTCCAACTTTGTCTGTCCCTTGTCAAGTTAGATCAGTCAACACATAGCTACTCATAAAATGCAATGTCTGTATATATGCACAATTTTTCACTAGAATTCTACTGAGCAGGTTCTAGCTAGATTTTATTTAATACAGTGCAGTTGACTAAACTAAGACAGTAAAATTCAAAAAATCATAGAATCTCTTGATAAATTCAATATTTTTGTTTAGTATTTGTCCTATATTTTTATTGTTATAAATTGTGTACATGTTACTGTAGTCGACTGTACAATCAACAATAATAATACTCTTGACTCTTAAGAATAATAATAGCCTTAAGTAGATAAGTATTTGCAGAAGTATAAACCTTATTGTATATTTAATAAGGCTGAATTTTATATGTAAGGTTAAATAACTTGTATTATAACTAACAATAATTAATTATAATCTTTATATCAAACTCAGTATGAAATATTAACCATCACTACACTTGAGAGCAATTAATTTGGATCGCCAACACTAACCTAATATATTAAGAGATAATTTTTTATCCAAATAAAATCGTCATCGTCATCATCATCGTCTGAATCCCTTAACATTATTTAAAGGGATTAAAATAAAAAAATGCCGCTTTTCCATTATTAAAAAAAATAGTATCACCTTATTTTGAAAATAAAATTTGGTAATTGGAATGAAAATCAAAACTAAAGTTTGATTTCAATATTCTGTATTATGCATATTACTATTTTAAAAATAAAAATGCATTTTACATGTTTTATTCTAAGTAGTTGGTAGTATTAAAAATTCCGTCCTGTAGATATCGTACAAATTGTGCATTTGAGACTATATATATTTGGTATTCTGTGCCTTTACATGTAATAATACTATAATTAGAATCTCAAAGTAAGTATACCTACCTTGGAACAAAATCAGTTTTTCATGGTTTTTTTAAGTCCATAAAAAGCATACTAAGAGCTAATCAATTGTAAATAATATTTAATATTAAGTAATAAATGAAATGAAAGAATATCTGGCATACCTACTACTTTTGAATAACTTATGTTTTTTTTTGAATAACTTTTGAAAAACTCGAGTGCGATCATGAAACTTCGGTAAGTATATAATTTTATCTACACCCGCTAGCACAGAACTAGCCTCGACATTTTTATCGAGTGTTTTCCCTGTGGACAGCTTGTCGATAAATTCGGTAAAACTTCTCGAATTTATCGATCCAACACGTTTTACTGTACTTATTTAGTCGTGCCATTAGATTAAGTCACATTTGTATTTTTCTAATATTGCTAATTAAGGCTCGAGAATGCGTGTATTTTTCTTGAATATACTAATTGATTTTATAATTTTAATTGTTTTTTTACACATCCACCTTCCAACCTACGTCGCCAGTCCACTGCTTTTTTTTTTTTTTTTTTTATACAACGTGCTGATGAAACAAGCAGATGGCCCACCTGATGTTAAGTGGTTACCATCACCTATAACAAAGCATTGCCTCGTAGGTCACGTTCGTTAGGAACGTCACCTAAAATACACTGCTCTGCGTCCATCAACCTGAGGCATACAGGTGTTAAGCCTCATGTGCCTGTAACTACACCGGCACCCACACCCTTCAAACCGGAACACAGCAAGCTGCTTGGCGACAGAAATAGGCATGGTGGTAGTACTGCCCCGGACGAGCCCTTCACTAAGAGCTCTACTACTACGAGCTAGGCATAGTCCTCTCTTATTAAGTTAAATTCATTTATTGATTCAGATACAAAGATGTTAGGAATAATACACACAGTTTCAAAATAAATCTAACAGACAACAAACGTACATCTATGCTAATATTATAAAGAGGAAAGATTTGATTGTTTGCATTGAAAAGACTTCGAAACTACTGGACCGATTTGAAAAATTCTTTCACCGTTGGGAAGCTACACTATCCCAGGGTGACATAGGCTATATAATATATTTTTTTTAATTAGGGATTCTTACTAAAACCCGTTCGAAGCCGGGATGGACTTGTTATTGGACTATCATAAAAAAAGAAGAAGCGGAGATTCAATTTCGCGGTTAATCTCGTCCGTAACATCCCGAAACAATCTTATCTAATCGCATTTATGTCACAAATCCTTGTACCTAGGTACTAGTGAATTAGATTCTCGTGTTTAAGCTTGTTATTATATATGTTGCTTACGTATTGTTCTCTATGACGACCGATGTGGCGCGGCGAATGTCCGCCTGCGACGCAGAAGGTTGCGGGTTCGATTCTCGCCTCGGGATAAATGTTTTTACGATCTGCAAATATTTATTCCGGGTGTGCCCAGAACACCCGTTGGTAGGCATAGGTAAATAAGTAAAGTAAACAAACCTTTGCATCATTGTGGATGATTCATCCCCCGTCAGACGCAACTTTTTCATACCCCTGAAATTACAGACACATGAGGTTTAACACCAGTATTCCTCAGGTTGATGGATGCAGAGTAGTGCATCGTAAGGCACGGACCTGCCCTAGGCAACGTGCGTGACCTACAAGGCAATGCTTTGTAGTGGTGGTGGCCATGTGCTTGCTCCACCAGCATTAGCATGAATCAATCCCTATTTACGAGACGCTGTAATACCTGGGACAGGGTTTTTACTTTTAGATGGAGTAGGCTTTCCCTGTACCATCCTCACATCTTTATCAGCCACAGGAAAGACATGGTCAATACATGCGGAGCTGACTGAGCCACGGGTTAGCCTTACGATGTTTTCCTTCACCGTTTGAGAGTAGGTACTGGCATTGCGCACCGGATTCGAACCCACGACATTAGGATCAGAAGGCGGAGTCACTCTCACTACACCACCGTTGCTCTCAGGTAATAGGAAATAGGATTTGCTTTTCATCGTTTAGGCGATTTGATGAAATTGGGAATGGGAGACCCTTTCAAATTGCAAACCAAATCCGGGGCTACCTGCCGATCCTTGCCTTCCGATACAATAGGTTTAGTCAAGGCACAGAATACTTAATAGCATGGAAAGATGTCAGGGGTATAGAACATTTGGCTGCGGAAAAATTGGTGCAATTAATAATACATTTGAAAACTACCTATCTACCTAGTACCTACTTACCTACCTTTACAGTTCACCAACACAACACAAATTATATATTATTAGTGGTTCCGTGGGAACAGTAGACCTCGCAAGCCTTTACAACCATGCAATAACCGAAACCTTATTGATTTTCATCCAGTATACAACAGCAAACTTCCCCCTTTTGGATTTTTTTGCAACATCTAGTGTAAAATTAAGTCTTTAGTGCGCCTCTCAGATTGAAATCACTTCGTTCGCCGAGTCAAATAAACTCTGCATGTTCTCGGAATAGTTACATCGTGTTTTGTCTCTTTCGATATCATTTAAAACTTCCTGTCTGTCAATGTAAAAGACAAAACATGGTGTAACAATTTCAACGTTACGCCGAGTTTATTAGTACCAGGGGTAGTTTTTACCAACATAACCCTTAGGTTACCTACTTGTATCATTAGTTAAGTAGGTAGGTATACTTATGTAGGTTTGTAATTGCCTACCACACGCATCAGCAAACCGATTCAAGACCTCTTGATTCGGTCGAATGCTAGCAGAATTATTTTTAATCATTTATTCGGAATCAAGATAGTTTTTTCCCATTTGTTTTTTTTTTATGACTAAGCGTTTGACTGCTATCAACTTGATGGAAGATGTAGATGCAGTCTATGGTGGAGCACGTTTAGCTATAATCCACTCGTTCACTCGTAAGTTATAAAGATCTGGAAATACCGACGACAGGAAATAAATAACGTTTTTCAAAAGTAAATAAGATAAAAATTTATGTTTACGTCAAAGAAGTAGCGCCATAAAGGATAGTTCATTATTTAAACCTTAAGGTCTTACTTATAAAAATCTGTCAAAACAATGCCTAAGGTATCGCCATCTCTATCTCACCTAAGTTTCAAAGTTTATTGTAAAACTGTGTAGGTAATTACCTACACAGTTTTACAATAAACTTTTTTTTATTTATGTTCTTATTCCAACTAAGTCGAATCAAGAAGGCTAGAATCAGGAAAACGCTGCAATTTCCTGAATTCCGCTAGGAGGTACCTACCTAAGTTAGCTTCTCTCGTAAAATTTTAAAGCCACGTTATCCCGGGTGTGTTTTATGTCCATTTTCCGGTAAGTAAAGTTTTAGTGGAAGCGATTTTTCTAGCAATTTTTTTTCACATTCTTGAGGATATTTAGGTACCTAGGCTAACTCTATCAGTTTTAAATACAACCTTCGAAAAAATAGTGACGGTATAAATAATTATCTCATCTTAGAATTAAAGTCATTTTCATGACAATTTAAAACAAAACATTAAATTAATTTTATATCCAGCCATTTTTTTTGTGATGTAACTACTCGTAGGTACCTACCTACGTAATTAAAGTATCTTTCAACGTGTCAGCCTTTATTAATACACACATTACACATCTTATTCATCAGCACTAAAACGACGAAGTAACTGCAAGCGGCGAGCATTTGGTAGGTACGGTCGCTTCATGATGCCGCGAGCCAGATCTTGGTTGGCCGCAAAACGCTTAGCAAATCTTCGTGCAGCAGGTGTAAATTGTGATAGATTAACCTTTGTAGCACCAATAGGTAAATTAAAAAAGTTATGATTTTTTGCAAAATGTTGACCACTTCTGTATTAAACCAAACTTGCACGTATTAAATTGGTGCTCCGGTTACGCCAGGTATACCAAGCCTTTCTACTGTGCGTAGGTAAGGTAGGTACAGTTGCGTCTATTGCGTGTTTTCACTTACGTGGTACCTATTCTATTGACTCCCCATAGCCCTAAGAGGGAATAGTGTTGTTTTTATTACAGTTGGCGTGATTGGTTCAGCCTTTTTCAATATTATGAATAAATAAATATTTGTGGACATTTTTACACAACATCTACTACTATGGGAACTAGATGACTGATACGCTTTTTTTTGTAAATACATACTTAGAATACAATATAACACCCAGACACAGAACAAACATCTATGTTTATCACACAAATGTTTTTTCTCGGTGGGAATCGAACCGACGACCTAACAGCGCAGAAGGCAGGGTTACTACGAACTGAGCTGTAACGACTGTCAATTGAGGGAGTCCCTGCATAGAATGAGTCTTTTCGCGTGGATGACGTAAGAGGTGACTCCGCTGGAGTGTAATGTAGGTACAGGAAAGGCAGTAGCAACATCTTTACCAATAGGCAGCACAAATGATTGATGTTTAAAGTACGTGCGTTATTTTGATTGGTGGTTAAGAATCGCGTTATTTTTTTCATGGGAAGTACTACCACCATGCCTATGTCTGCCGCTAAGCAGCTTGCTGTGTACCGGTTTAAAAGGTGTGGTGGGAGGGTGGGTGCCGGGTAAATGACAGGCACATGGCTTAATACCTGTATGCCGGTTGATGGACGCTGAGCTGGAAAACAATGATAAACAGTTTTATGTTCAACTTAATTACAACCATGTCACCTATAGTAAATAATGTTACTAATTGATGAAGCTCACTTCTGAAGTGAGCTCTTATTGCGGTGACAGATTTTTTGTGCCGACGCCATAATATCTAGGTGTGTTTGATCGAAGCTTATCTGTGAGTCTTTTGTCTCTAATTTTATAGCATGTGCACCAATAGGAAAATTATCTCACGTTGCACATTGCCTGGCTAGACGCTGGCTTAGAATTCATAGCCTATAAGAGGCTTAGTTACTGTACATAGTACCCACTACTGAATACCCAAATCAGGTAATATAGCCTGAGAATACCTTTATCACATGTCATTTAATCTGGGTCACCCAAGAGGTAGAAAAATCTACTTTATAAAAGTCTACAAGGAGAAAGCTTCTTGTTTGACAATAGCTCTTAAAGAAAAACTTGATCAACTATAAAATACTGCTGTCGTATTTGGAGTTCCAGTCACGCCGGTGAACCTTCCGATTGTGTTTATGGCCTGTTTTCACTTAGCCATACCTTGTCGGTTCCTACGGGCAGTCCCTTTGAGAATAGGGATGATTGTACCCTTATTGGACCGGGATTCTAGGTGTATTCAACACTTTTATTGCAACAATAGCGACGTGCTCTGATTTACAAGTTGCAATTTTATTTTTAGTTTTGAAATACCGAGTAGAAATACTTTCTACTTTCTGTATAAAATATTTTCTGTACTCTTCATTCCTGAAACCGTAAAGTTAAATGTGTAATTTTAGTGGTATTTTGTTCAACATTATTTAAGGTAAGTTAAGTATAAGTGTAATTGTTGCATCCTGATTTGAACGAAAATGTTTCCTTAGGTATTGAAAAAAACACGCCATTTTCTTTTTCAAAACCAACGACCCAACTACTTTTTTTCTAATTCGACTCGACTAAAAACTATTTATTTCTATCCATTTGACATTGGCAAAATTGACTGTCGAATGACAGACGGCGTAGAAGAAGAAGAAGACCTAAAACTGCTTCGCCAGTGTCAGCAGTCTATAAAAAAGTACTCTGTGAGTGTCAGCCACTAGCTCAAACGAGCTTAATAATCAAAAATGTCGTAACTTATTTAAAATCTATTTACCAGAAAAGGGTAGGTACAAAATCCACGTATCATAAGCGTTCAAAGGAAACTCCACCCGTCATATCCCTTGATAACACTATTAAGGGCGATACGAAGGGAGGGTCGCAAGGATAATCCACAATATCTGATGATTTATGATAAAACAGAGTAAACGTAAAAATATATTTTCCTATCTTGAAAGACAAAAGTTCAAAAGGCATTTATCACATGGAATTAAAGAAATCTAATTATTCTATAATAAAGAGGAAAGATTTGTTTGTTTGTTTGCATTGAATAAGCTCCAAAAACTACTGGACTGATTTGAAAAATTCTTTCACCGTTAGAAAGCTACACTATCCCGGGTAAAATAGTCTTTATTATATTTTCTAAAAAATTAGGGATCTTTACTAAAACCCGTGCAAAGCCGGGACGCGCCCCTAGTAACTAAATAAAGTACTTAAAATATTCGTATATAACTGGTGAATCTAAGTGCCAGTTCCTCGCGTGCTAGTTTAGAAGCAGACAAGAAACTTTCGGCTTACGAAGATAAGCTAATTACTTACTAATTACTATTAATTTATCTTTATCTACGCGGCCCTGTAAATGTAAACAATTGTGGTAACACTCCCGTAGATTATACTGCCTAAAACACACTAAAAAATAACGTATAGGTCCTTGGGAGAAGCGTTCTAATGAAAAAACTATTGAAAGTATTTATTCAAAGTAGTATTTCTTATTTTTATGAATATACTAAAGAAACCCGCGCGACTTAATATTAATTTTCATACAAACTTCAACCCCTCTTGTACCCGGGGTTGAGTTTAGAGAATTCGTTTCCTAGTACATTATTAGTATTTTTTAAACTTTCGCGATCGGAACACATATTGAAGACTTATATTACACGGGTATTTATCGCGTATTACCTTTTTTATTTATTTTCCCGACGTTTCGACTATGTTGCAATAGCCGTGGTCGCGGGCAGACTGGAGCATTGAACTTGAGATCTACATTACATCATACACACACATCATCATCTAGTACATTATTATTATTTTTCGCACCAATACAATCACAAAGTTTTGCATTGACAGAAAGTTTCAAATTGGATCGAAAGAGACAAAACACGGTGTAGCTATATCGAGGTTACGCCGAGTTTATTAGTAGGGAAATAATTTATAAAAATTATAATAAATTATACTTACAAAGATGTGCCATAATAAGTCAGATATGTGGTTCCTTGAGAGCTAATGCATCAGGCACTTATAGCGGACACGATACCTCGGGCTATATACGAGCTTATATTTCTAGCAGTTGTAGAGTTAGTGAAGGACTCGTCCGGGGAAGTACTACCTACCACCATGCCTATTTCTGCCGCTTGCTGTGAATTTAAGCGCCGGTTACTGCCGGTAAACTTACGGCTTGGTTCCTACCGTTTTTATGTATGATCCTTTTACAAAGCATAAATAATGAAGCTCCAAGTTTTGCTTAGTTTGGGGCTAGATGATATGTAAAATGTATAATAAACATATTATTTATTAAAAAGGATTGGCTTACTTACTAGTTCAACTGTCTGAGAGCCTTTATTTTATTACTGTCTTATGACTTAGCAATTCTCTCGGAGATGAGACAGCATGTCGTTTCATGGTCAGCCTAGATGCGTTTTATAGAGCAGTAACACGTTTGTGGTGATTGGAAACTTGTTTCAAGATAGAAAACAAGATAATTCTGTCCATTTTATTATTATGTGTAAATCTAGCTTACTTTCCAAAATCAAAACTGAACATGATCTAACGTATACTCAGAGCATAGTTTTGATTACAAAAAAAAATAATTTGACGAAAAAAATTGGCATCGGTTTAATTTCATGGTCAATATTGATAATGAATCGAAAATAGGTATCAAATAATCTTATTTAAAAACGCGTTAAACGATAAAGCACCAAAAACAGCAATCATCTAAAGTCATGGGTTGAAATCCGGTCGTGTCCCAATGGATTTTCTATACGAAAAAATTTGATATACAATGCCAGTGCTCATAAACGGTGAAGGAAAACATCGAGAGGAAAATAGTTAATATTCTAGCAGCAGTGATGGGTTTGCAACTTGTCACGTATGGAATCTAGTGCTACTGGTATGTACTAAATGTTATGTTTGGACGTTCCTCTGACTACCTCCATTAGATATCCTAGATGAGTTTTGAGCCGTTAGCAATGTGTGATCTTAGCGCAATTAGCATTAGTGTGAGCAATTAGAACTTTCATCAGTTTATATAAAAGTACTCTGTGATTAGGATAATTGGTCTTAAATATGGACTATCTTTTTTTTTTTTTTGTGGCATCTGTCCGTCTTGCGGACAATTTTGCCAATGTCAAGTGGGTTGAATAAATTCTTTTTTAGTCAATGGGTCTTAGCATAATATCTGTCAAATTATAGACAGGTGCCCACAGAGTATTTTATATTAACTCAAGTGCCATAGAGTAGAGTAAAAGAAGAAATATACCAATTTCTTTATTGTTTAACTGGGGAATTCACTCAGCTATTGACTTACATCGTAATAAATTAGTACGAACAATACACACTAAGAAAAACACCAAACTTATGTATTGTTCACTTATTCTGTTAGCATTGTTCAGTAACTGAATACAAATACCTTAAGGCTTCTTTGTATATTTGTGACTAGCGTGACGTGTGACTTCGACCACGTGATTTCATACAAACTTCAACCCCCGCTGTACCCATTTGGGGGTTGAATTTCGGGTCTTTCTTTGTACACCTCTACACACAAAGAAAACATTCAGAAAATGTCAAGGTTTTACGACCAGTGGTTTAGGCTGTGCGCTGTCTATTATGTCAGTCAGTCAGTCAGGACAAAGATTCTTATATCTGAAATAGATTACAAAGTAGATTGTCTCAGGAGGCGGCTTGCGGTTTTCCAATAGTTTCAGTACAGGGACTAAAGTGTTTGAGTCTTGTTTATTGTTCAAGACGTTTGTTCTGCCAGACTATTTTTACAAGGTAGGAAAACCATTTGACCTGGAGCATAAACAGTGGTTTTTAAGCTGCGATATAAACCACGTCTCAAATACTTAAAACATGACTAGTTTGTAACACTGTCTTCTACAAACAGACGGTGGCAGACCATTTTGAAATCATTAAAGATTTCAAAATGGTCAGTATATTTTTTTTTATGCTACTGCTTTTGTAAGCTTATTTGACATTAAATTGTAACTATAACAATGGCATTGCCTTGTAGGTCACACAAGTTGTGTACGTGCCTTACAATGT
Organism: Electrophaes corylata; assembly: GCA_947095575.1. NCBI lineage: Eukaryota > Metazoa > Arthropoda > Insecta > Lepidoptera > Geometridae > Electrophaes > Electrophaes corylata. Next base: position 6,792,968 of record OX352722.1, on the reverse strand, counting down.
ACTGCCCTGCGTCCACCAACCTGAGGCACTGTAATTTCACCGGCACCCACACCCTTCAACCCGGAACACAGCAATGCGAGCATCACTGCTTGGCGGCAAAAATAGGTACGGTGATAGTACTTCCCCAGACAAGAGTTTTACTACTTCTGATTTTTATTACAACTGACTCTTTTATTATGAAGCATTAATGATGGTGCCATTAATAATAGGAGCTTCACATTATAGGTAATATTATTTTGTAAAATTGACGACCGATGTGGCGCGGCGGGCGAATGTCCGCCTGCGACGCAGAGGTTGCGGGTTCGATTCCCGCCTTGGGATAAATGTTTGTACGATCTGCAAATATTTATTCCGGGTGTTCTGGGTATTTTCTATGTATAATAAAAAATATCTATGCATGTAATTTAATATTGTATTAAGTATATCAGTCATCTAGTACCCCTAACACAAGCTCTGCTTAGCTTGGGGCTAGATGATGCTGTGTGGGTCGTCCGGCATTATTATTATTTTTTTTTTTAAATGTATCTCACAAAAGAACGGTAGGAACCAAGCCGTAAGTTTCTTGGCCTTCTAGACTTTGTCGCTAAGAACTGGCACTTAGATCACTTTGATTTCATGGAATAAACACCTTTTGATTTTGACTTTGAGCAAGTATATGGCCCAACTGATGTTAAATGGTTACCATCATCCTACGTCCATCAACCTGAGTCATACAGATGTTAAGGCTCATGTGCCTGTAATTTAAACGTCTGGTTTGTCGTTGTAACGTCTCCTTTGTTTCTCAACAACAAACTTGCAAAAGCCTATGCCTTCTAACCCAAGAACGTAATATAACGTCAATTAGACGGGCTATTTCGGCAACAAAGTTGAGGACGTGACAGGACTACCTCCTTAGGGCGATAAAATGCTATTAAACGCTGAGAACACATTAGAGCTTAAGTAAGCTTTGAGCTTCATATTTCGAGCCTGTTTAAGGATAGTATGAAACCATTTTTATATTAACTTGTATCCGATAGGCAGGTAATCGATTAGTATTGTAGCAAACGGTGATGCAATTGCAAACAGTTACGTATGGAATACCAACTACTGTGAAATGCCACCCACATTTGTGCCAAGTGTATTGAACGTACTAAGGTATACCTCAGACTACCCCATTTAATTTACTTGCACTTGGCACTAAGAAATCTGATGGAATATGTACATTTTCTTAAGAGCAAATTCGTAAAGCAAATGAATTTATTTTATTTTATTAGGAAACTTGCACGACGCGTGCAGTTTCGCTCACGCGAAGTCATTTTATTACAAACTTCATCCCCCGCTGTACCCGTTTAGGTGTTGAATTTCGGAAATTTCTTTTGTAGCACACCTCTGCGTACCGAGACGAATATACCCTAAAAAAGTCTCTACGACCAGTGGTTTAGGCTGTGCGTTGTCTATATGTCATTCAGTCAGGACAAAGATTATTTAAGTTGGTATAGGTAATTGGAAATTTTCTAAGTTAAGGAAGGTGAATGAACGTTGTTCAAGCCCTCTCCTGATCGTTCCTGCATTTAGCTCGTTAATAGACTTCCCAAGTTTGTACCATCCATCACAAACTTACGCTGTTTTTAGGGCCGGTCCACACGGCGCGTTGCGTCGTCGCAACGTAAATATTTTAAAATGTGCATGCCTCCAGCTTCCTCATATGGAAAATGCAGATTCTGAAAATGCCAATATCTAGTGCATATTTAGTACCATCATAGATTACAACCATAATTTAGGTGCCAAATAAACAACGACGCTACAAGCCTTTGAAGGTGTGTTAGCTGAAGCAAAATAAGCATAGCCGGCCACACAGGCGCTGCGCCATCACATCTCATCGCTTCTAAAGCTTGGTCGCGAGGAACTGGCGCTTAGATTCAACTAGATTTAAGACGTTTCAAGATGATCCCTGCGGATTTTACTGAACAAATGCTTTTTGACTTTGCAGCGTTACTACGACGCAGTTGTAACGCAGTGTCTATGAAAGTATGGATCGGAAAAGACGTTATTCCCTTGCGTGCATCCTCCGCATCAACGCACAAGCAACTGAGCGCTGCGCTGCCGTTTCGGCGCGGCCGGCGTTCACGTCACAATGAGTACACCCCCGCCCGCTTCGTCTCGGGAGCTGCAGTTCAGTCGCGTGTCCGTTGCGTCGACGCAGCGTACCGTGTGTATACTATGATTATGTAAAACGACGCAACGCGCCGTGTGGACACACTTACTCAGTTACGCCCGATGCGCCACCTTCACGGTAATCTAATCAGTAGGTTGTATACTTAGTATCCAGGAAGGTTATTTGCCACATTTAGTTTCTCCATTCATTACAGACTTTTTTTTAACCGTCCATGGAATGAACTTCCATGGACTAGGAGATGGGCAACAGATTCTCTTGAGTAAACACCGACAATGGAGTCAATCCACCAATTCATTTTTTAGGGTTCCGTACCCAAAGGGTAAAATGGTACCCTATTACTAAGACTCCGCTGTCTGTCTGTCCATCTGTCACCAGGCTGTATCTCATGAACCGTGGTAGTTAGAGAGTTGAAATTTTCACAGATGATGTATTTCTGTTACCGCTATAACAATAAATACTAAAAAACTGAATAAAATAAATATTTAAGTGGGCTCTAATGCAAGAATATTGTTTTTTTTTTTGCTGTTTTTATTATAGATCATTATCTACCATTGTACGGAACCCTTCATGCGCGGCCGGTTTTATAAATCTTAATTTAAAACAGTTTTTTGTTCAGCGCAAACGACACACTGAATTGGGTCTAAGAAACACTTATCAACCTGATTTTATAATAACTTCATCAACCGCTGGACCCGCAATGGGATTCAATTTCATTAATTTCTTCTTTAGTAACATCCCTACGCACCAAGATAAATACATATATACCCTGAAAATTTCTAGTCTCTATAACCAGTGGTTTGGGGTGTTCGTTGTCTAAGTGGAATAGATTAATATGGATCATAAATCTATCAATGTTTACAACTGTTCATAAATCACTTGAATTCTATGTTATTGAATTGCAAATTGAATGCTCACAACAGTGACGGGCTTTACAAAACCTTTAGAAAACCAAAGAACAACTTTCTCATTCGCCTTCTCTGTCGCACACCGGATATTGGAGGCCGAGGTTCGCCTTCAGAGTTAGAACAAAGGAAATATCGCGCCTACTGACGGGAACGGAAAACTGAAAAAGTTTCAGGGTGTATTACTGAGGCGCTTGGTATTTTGTATTTGGTTTTCATAAACGGAGTAGGTATGGGTAGGTACTGGTAGCTTTAATACCATTGTATACATATATAGCTGCTATACATCTCTCATACAGACTCTCATACGCGTCGCAGGTCGAACACTCATCGGCAATGAACGCCATCTAGCCCAAATTAAGCAAAGCTTGTACTATGAGAATAAGATAAGAATAGAAATACTTATATCCTTTTTTTGTAATTATTTTTTTAAATTCAATAAAACCCAGACAGAACAAACATGTTCATCACACAAATATTTGTTCTAGTGGGGAACGAACCCGCAACCTATAACGCAGAAGGTAAAGCCACTACCAACTGAGCTAGAGGTACATTTATTTATGTCTAAATATCTATTAGAAGTTGAGAAAGTTAAGTAGAAACGAGCGTAAGTAAATGTTATTTTCGTAGTTTCTTCGTTATATTTTCTAAAAGCTGCCTTAAATCTTTCTCAGAAACTTACACAAACCGCTTAGGCCTACCGTGAGAGCTGGACATTGTGCTACTTTCAGCTCTCTACTCGCCTAGATAACTGGCTACTCGTGCTACTGCCACAGCGCGATACAAACAGCTGATAAACTTCTAACTGAGCTTATTTGTTTGGATTTTTTCCGCAATCATTCCGCTGGTGGGCCCTTTTTTCATGACGGGTGGTGGTTGCTAGTCTAGCCACCCGATACCCTCCAGGAAAGCCGGGATCTTGCTAATGCTGATGCTAATTCTAACTGAACTTATTTTTTCTATACACAAGATACCAAATGTTTAATCCACTACTCCACTATCTGACTGACTGACCAACACACAGACAACGCACAGCCTAAAACACTGATTGTGGAGACTTACAATTTTCAGGGTATATTTGTCTTGGGGCGTAGAATGGGGGGGGGGGCTGAATTTTAGAAATTCAACCTTCAAACGGGTAAAGCATAGGTTGAAGATTGCATGCGTGGACGAAGTTGCGTGCGGTTTGCTAGTACTTTACTAAGTATAGTTTCGCGTTGAGGTATTTACATACTCGTACAAACTTCCCCTGCCGTACTTGCTTGTTTAAAAGGGTTGAATATCGAACATTTATTTTTTAGTTCACTCTAAAAATTTCAAATCTTTACAACCAGCGACAAAATTTTGCTGTACGTTGATATTGTATCTAATAGAACCAGCTTTGCTTAGTTTGGGGCTAGAAGGCGTTGTGGAAATGTGTGTCAATATGTCAGTCAGTCATCACAAAGAATCATAAGTGGCCATAAGTGGTATATAATTATTAATAACTAGGTACAGTTAGCTGCTCAAGAATGTATAGGTACAATTCGTAACTTTCAAAACGGTATCAAAGCCTTAGTAAACTCTTAAACAGCATTAACTCAAAAATCATGAAATTAGGTACAAAGTTTACTAATTTTTTGAGTTTTTGCCCTGTAAATATTAATTGTAACGCTGTAAAACCATTATGTAAGTTACGAATTGTATAAGTTCTAGTGCAGCTGACTGATTAATCGGTATAAAATGGTCAAGCCACTCTTCACTTCACTGTGGTCATCAGAATCAGCATATTTTCCGTCGCATCTACAATGCGGCATAATTACCCACTTTGGGAGTCGAGAACAGTTGGAGTAGGTTTTTCTGCAGTCGACATAACTCACTGATAACTGAAAAATAAACTCACGACTAAAAACTCCTGGCATTATATCTCTAGACCTCTAGAACAAGCAGTGTTTTTGGGGTTGTCTACGGACCACTTAAGTAGTTGTTACTACAACAGCAGAGTAATGCATCGTAGGGCACGTTAACGAGCGTGACCTGCGAGGCAATGCTTTGTTGTAGTTAATGGTAACCACTTAACATCAGGTGGACCATCTACTGGTTCTATTTGCTGCATCAGTTCCATCAAGTCAAAAAAAAGTACAAGCTTTACTTTAGGCTAGAAGGCTTGGTGTGAATGTTTGTCAATATCTTTTATATGTATATTTATTTATTAAGACAGAGTGATACACGCTGTGTATATAGGGCATGGGCAAAAAATGCTCTGTGAGGTTAACTTAGCACCGTTAGCACCCCCTCCAATGACCCCCCGATGACCGATGTGGCGGGCGAATATAGGAGGTTGCGGGTTCAATTCCCGCCTTGGGATAAATGTTTGTACGATCTGAATAGAATAGAATAGAATAGAAATCATTTATTCAGCCACCACATAACAAAACATAAAATAAAATATAAAAAACAACAGACAAACAAATAAAAATAACACAAAAAAATTACAAAATAAAATCGTTTTAGGGTGGTGGTGAAAAGGCCAACAGCTCAGCATATGCTACCACATGTGACCATTGCAAATATTTATTCCGGGTGGTCTGGGTATTTTCTATGTGTAATAAAAAAATATCTATGCATGTAATGTATTTTGTCTTTAAGTATATCAGTCATCTATTAGTACCCATAACACAAGCTCTGCGTAGCTTGGGGCTAGGTGATACTGTGTGGATTATCCAGCATAAAAAAAAACATTGTTCTCGGTTGGGATTGAATTCACAACCACAGAACATTCACAGAAGGCACAACTACTACTATCGAGGCTAGTCAATAATAATATCAATAATATGAAAATCCGTTTATTATTTTTCCGAGTAAGCGCCCTGCATGCTTATGAAATTACCAACAGAAAATAGCTTTTACTGTAATTATTTTAACGACTAAAACTGATTACCTGGAAACAATCACATTACGCTGCAAGACTGACATTAAATCTTATTAAAATGCTTGAATGCATGAGATAATACAATTTCCTTGGAAATTTTCTTTCAATATTAGTATTTTGAAATAAAAAAAAATTATACAACTTGCTGAACAAGCAGATGGTCTACCTGATGTTAAGCTGTAACAAAGCATTACCTCATAAGTCATGTACGATAGAAACGTGCCCTATAAATGATATTGTCTTGTCTATAGGCCTGGTTCTTATAAGACAAACTGGCTAAGTTTGGGGCTAGATAGTGCTTAGTCTACCAATTTTGAAGTAATACTTCTAATGCAACTTCCAACAAAGTTGCGCTAAACGTTTAACACTACCATGGAGGGGGTATGAAAGCACTGTTCTTTCTCTCTTTCTCTCATAGCCAGTTACGTTTCGTATATTAAAGAAGTTTTACTTTAGTCGTGTGGTCTAAAGCACTCTCGTTTTTTTATTTGTACTACACCCAAAGTCTTTCAACATCCTTAACGATTGTTCTGTCTCGATTCCAAAATAAAAGAGTCTCAAACGTGGAGCTTTCTCTCTGAGATTTACCAATCCAGTTATCCCTAGCCTCAGGCAAACTCCACGATGTGACACTCCAAATAGCTGCGAACGTTATATAAATTACTAGCGGCCACTCGCAGCTTCGCCCGCGGGGCAGATTTTTCCCGTTCCCGTTATTTTTTCGGGATAAAAAGTAGCTTATATGTTAATCTAAGATGTTTATTCCAAATTTCACTCTGTTTCATTGGCCTGTGTCCGTCTTGCGGACAATTTTGCCAATGTCAAGTGGGAAGTTTATGTTACAAATTGGTCTTAAAGTACAAAATGCTATCTGTCAAGCACGGCAATTTTGTCGTCGTTTTTGACAGTTTCCAACCGTGCTAATAGAAATCACATACTTGAAAATGTAGGCGGGGTGTGTGTGTTTGTGTAATAAAACTCCGAAGAATAACTAGGCTTGGTTGCGAGGAACTGGCGCTTAGATTCACCTAGATTTAAGACGTTTCAAGATTATCCCTGCGGATATTACTGAATAAATGCCTTTTGACTTTGACTTTGACTCCTGATGATAATCTAGAAAACAGAGTCAGTATTGGCATGCTAATCTTTTGCCCTGACTGGTAGCACTGGAGAGTCTTCTTCTTCTTTTATTATATGGCTTTTCAGCGGCTGAGGGTTGCCACGAATTTGCCAACGTCAAGTGTTTACTAATCTTAAAACAAAAAGGCGGAGATCTGAGTACGGTAAGAAGGGAGACTCTAATACAAATCAAGTTGATATGCCATATACTTAAGTAGGTAATATAATATATTTATTTTGTTAGGTAGGTAAAAACACAAACACACATAAAATATAAAGAAATTACATAAGTTGGTAAATATTATAAATGAAGGTAAACTATTGTAGGTAGGTAAGTATTTACAATTTTATTTTATTTACACTTAAAAATTTACACAATAATTTGATATAAGGGGAAAATACAAGGGATAGCAAGAGTTTTGAAGATAAAGGACGAGGGATTTCAGGGGGGGTGATATCATACAAAGATAGCCGCAGCCTCGGACATGAGAATATCATATGTTCAACGTTTCCTTCGTCTAGACCGCATTCACATATAGAGTGGTTCCTGATCCTTATTTTAGCTAAGTGTCACTGGAGAGTCACTACAAAGTGAAATGGCGATTTGACGGTCGGGGGAATTTGTCAAAATGTGTCAAAAACACGGTCTATAAAAGAAGGCTCTAAACGATAAAATGCTCTTAAAAAACCAAGCTTTATTTTCTGAATAACGGGCTCTAATTTAGTTTATAAGTAAGTAGTCTACAGTAACGGACTCAATATTACGGTATCTGTTTCCCAGGAAAGCAAGGCGTAAGTGACTCGGAAAATCTCTAGAGATTGAATTCAATAGCAGGTCTGAAAAGAGTGTTATACACAGCTTTAATAGACTATGCCTCAGGTTGATGGACGTAAAACAGTGCATTGTAGGGCACGTTCATAACAAACGTGACCTGCGAGGTAAATTTTGATCTAGGAGCTTTGGTTTATAAACGTAGACCGATGTCTATCAGTTGACTTTTTCAAACTGAAATCTATACAAATAAATAAAATTGAAGTGTCTGTTTGTAATATTAAAATAACCGCTTTTTACTACATGCATAGGAATGTATATACGATACATATACCAAAATAGCATTTTTTTAAATTTTTGTCTGTCTGTCTGTTTGTTCCGGGTAATCTCTGGAACGGCTGGACCGATTTCGACGGGACTTTCACTGGCAGATAGCTAATGTAACAAGGAGTAACTTAGGCTACTTTTTATCCCGAAAAAATACCGAGAACGGGAAAAAACTGCCACGCGGGCTAAACTGCGAACTTCCGTTATTTTATGCCGTATTAACGCCATCTGTTGGCGACATCGAGTACTACTTCAGTTAAGATTTGTAAGTAAAAATGTTTACCGCCCAACGAAGTGGGCACGGGTCAGTAGTTGTAAATAAAAAAAGAAATTGTTCGACATGTATCACAACAGCATTGCCTCTCAAATTTCTCTCTGTGTATCAAATATTTGTGTACTTATCGAAATTGTACATATGTATTACAATTGCTGCTTCTCAACTATCTCTCTGTATAACAAGTATTCGTGTATTTATCAACATTATCACACATGTTTTGCAACTGCGGCGTCTCTCTGTGTTTCAAGTATTTGTGTATTTATCAGGCATATATTATAGCATCGACACTATGACGAGTTAGTATAAGACTGCGGTCAATGGTTAAGGTTATATTCTGTCTCTATTTACCATCATTACTACCTATTCTCTCTACTCTCTCTCACTCTTTCACTATGCGTGTTGTGTTGAATAAAAATGTGATCTATTCTTATTCTATTACAGTCGTTATCTTATTCTAGACTATGGAAGGAGATTTTGGAAGGGTCCTTTTCGAAACCAGGACCTTGATAGCCAGCATATTAGATGTCTTTTACGATATCCATGAGAAGTAATGGAGGGTCCTTCTCCTCCATCATCAATCACCTCCATCACCTCCCGATGGAGGTTCTATGTCGGGATCATCACAACCAATAGATACTTCTTGCCAAAGGTTCTAAGATAAAATTCCAATTTATCGTTTTTCGATATCTTAGAATCGTTATTGAAGAGTATTAACCTCATTAGTTGGAATGAGGGAGTCGAGTGAAAGTAAATGGGGTGTTGAGTTGTGACTTTGTTGGGGAAACTTTTTGAAAGGTCCTTTTGTCATGTGGACTTCTATAGAAGTTGGTTTATTATACTATTTGGGAATTTTCGCACAAAATTGGAAGTTTTCAAACAAATATTTTTTCACACAACTCAGAGTTAAAAATTACAAGACATTTAAGTTTTTTTTTACTACAACTTGTTGATAGAACAAGCAGATGGCCCACCTGATGTTAAGTAGTTACCATCGCCTATAACAAAGTATCACACTCATTAGGAACGTGCCCTACGAATCACTGCTCAGCGTCCATCAACCTGAGGCATACAGTTAAGCCTCATGTGTCTGTAATTTCACCGGCACCCACATCCTTCAAACAGGAACACAGTAAACTGCTATACGCAGCAGAAATAGGCATGCTGGTAGTACTTCCCTGGATGAGCCCTTTAAAAAAAGCTCTACTTCTACTTAAGTGCTCAGTACTCACACTCGCCGAAACGAATCCTATATATAGTACATTAGATAGGTGTAGGTATAATTGTGTGGCTTTTTGTCCTAGCAGTCTTATTTCGGCCAATGTCGATATGTATACCTCTGTCAAATTTATGCACCAAGCACAATATCATTAGCTTAAACGTGCCTCTGACTACTGAAATTGAGTGCTGGTGTTCTAGAAACTAATATATTGAAAAATAAAAAATTTTAATTTCAGAACTAAAACTTTCAGTTTTAAACCAACCACTCTAAGTATAACTTTTAAACAACTTTCAAAGAAACCACAAGCTTTTAACCGTTACCAGTTTTGTTTTCTAATCTTAACAACTCTTTCGGGATATTTTTAGTTGCTACTTTAAGCTTGTAGAAGTTAGGTGGCACCTGGTTGTAAAAACTTATGACGGTTGCCTATGCTGCAGACAAAATAGGCCTCCAAGATATTGAGAATGAAAGAAATAAAGATTCACTTAGGAAAACCACGAACCAAATGACAAAGTGTAGGCCGCCTTGCCCAAAGGACCGATCGCATTGTACAGATCACAATGTGCTGATGGAACAAGCATATAGCACCACCTGATGATAAGTGGTTACCATCACCTACCTATAACAAAGTATGCCTTGAAGGTCACGTTCTTTAGGAACGTAACTCACAATACACTGCTCTGCGTCCATCAACCTCCTCCCTCGCCTCCCGTGCCTCATGTGCCTGTAATTACACCGGCACCCACACCCTTCAAACCGGAACACAGCAAGCTGCTTGGCGGCAGAAATAGGCATGGTGGTAGTACTGCCCCGGACGAGCCCTTCACTAAGAGCTCTACTACTACTGATGATGATGACAACATCAGGATTATAATACAACAGAGAATAATAGAATCCGAGCAGTTATTACCTAACTCCTAAGTTTGCTCAGAAATGTTAGGAAGTTTCAAAACTGGCTGAATTCGCATTTCACAAGCTGCTTACCGAATTATTCATACAAAACTCTCCGGGGGGTGGTCGGTTTAAAGTTTGCGCATAAAACTGTTACTGTGCAATGATTTACGCGTTCACTAAGCACGTTTAGCAGTCTAGACTAGACTTTTCAGAACTTTACTCAATTTTCTAATTAAATGCATCATGTTGCACATATAACCAACATAAAATAAACTAGTCATCTAGTACCCATAACATAAGCTCTGCTTAGCTTGGGGCTAGATGATGCTGTGTGGGTCGTCCGGCATGATTTATTTATTTATTTATTTATTTACTCATAAAGAACGAACTCCTTCGAACGAACACTACCGAGTTATGGACGGACATGCCTAGTATGAAAATATTCTAATAAAGAATTTATTAGAAGTTTTTATCCTAAATAAAATATTTATGGACATAGTGACCAAACATTATCTAGCCCCAAAATAAGCATAGCTTGTTCTATGGAACCAGATGTCTGATAGAATACTTACATCATGTATGTTTTTTTTGTAAATACGTACTTAAAATGCAATTTAACACTCAGACACAGAACAAACATCTATGTTCATAACATAAATGTTTGTTCTCGGTGGGGATTGAACCTACCACCTGCAGTGTAGACATAGACATAGACATAGACATTTGTTTATTTACTACCAAGACACACACAAACCAACAAAAACACTAAGACATCAAAGATGAAAGATACATAAAAGAAAGATCGTTGCTTGAGCACTGTGTCGTGTTTCTGTGTGCCTCAGCAGTACAAGGGCTACGACTCAGCATGATGCCTAGCTACTGTGAGGAAGCTAGGCGCTGGTATTCTGTCGAGACCTTCGATCGATACATCTTGTGAGATTTTTATGTAGTGTTGTGTCAGAAAAATAAAATAAGAATAAATGATGAATAGTTAAGTTGGGAATATAATAAACAATATTTTGAAATAAATAAAAATAGGGTAAAGGATATATTTATCAGCGAAAGCTTAATTTTCAGGATAAGGTGTGTGTGTCACCGAGAGTTCTCCTGATAACACAAGTCTCTTAAGAGCCAGGGTTTCACAGGTGTAGAAGGTAGGGCTACTGCGAACTGAGCTGTGACGGCTAGACTTAGGCCTCTCCTATATTGACGACCAATGTGGTGTGGCGGGCGAATGTCCGTCTGCGACGCAGGAGGTTGCAGTGTTGATTCCCGCCTTGGGATAAATATTTGTACGATCTGCAAATATTTATTCCAGGTGTTCTGGGTATTTTCTATGTATGATAAAAATATCTATGTATGTAATAAATAAATAAATAAATAAATAATGCTGGACGATCCACACAGCATCATCTAGCCCCAAGCTAAGCAGAGCTTGTGTTATGGGTACTAGATGACTGATATACTTAATACAATATTATATTACATGCATAGATATTTTTTATTATACATAGAAAATACCCAGAACACCTGGAATAAATATTTGCAGATCGAACAAACATTTATCCCAAGGCGGGAATCGAACCCGCAACCTCTGCGTCGCAGGCGGACTTTCGCCCGCAGCGCCACATCGGTCGTCAATGTAATGTATTAAGTATATCAATCATCTAGTACACATAACACAAGCTCTGCTTAGCTTGGGGCTAAATGATGCTGTGTGGATTGTCCAGCATTATTATTAACATTAATAATCGTGTCACGGTGTTTGTAACTAAACCCTTCCAAAACCGTATTTTTATGATATTTTTTGTGTATATTCGGTAGGTCTGAGAATAGGTTGTACACTATTATTAATACTATTACTTAGATTGAGTTTTACCTGTAAGTATGCATTTACGCTACAACACTTGTACTTTTGGTATTATTTAAGTTTGATTTCATGATACTAAATAAATAAATAAATAAATTATTATTGATTAAACCTCTGAGTGATAAATGTAGCTCACCTCAAAAGTTTTTTTATATAAATTTGTAGGTATAATAATAAATAAGATTATCCCTTAAGACAATTTGAAGACTTTTGTTTAATATCTACCGGTCTCTCAAAAAAGAATGCATTACTAAATGCCAACGTTTAGTATTCTGTGTGTTCATGGCCGCATTTTACAACGCCCTCAGGACCCGACAGGACTTATAGCAATGGGACAATTCTTGGAGGCACGTGACTTGGGGCTAGAATTTAGAACACCTGCGTTATTTAAATATTAAGATCATATTTTGATGTGAATACCGGTGGTCTAGGGGGAGTAATCCGCCTTTGGTTGTGGGTTTGAATCCAGTCGTGTACTAATGGATTTTTCTATCGAATAATTTATCTACGCAATGCTAGTAGCTCTCAAACGGTGAAGAAAACCATTTAAAATCTTGAGTAGGTATTAAGAGATCTGAGGGGGTAACTACCGTGTTTGGGGATTAAGGTTAAACAAGTCGGTACTATGTCCATACAAACGCTGTAAGCGTTTAATGTCTACTATTTATTAACGTGCGTCCGAAGTTAAGTTTGATACTGAATTATCTTGTCGTTATCTAGGCTCGTTACCCTATATGCTACACAAAAATCAGATCACCTTGAAAGTTACAAGCGTCAAAAGATTTAGTACTAAATCTTTTGACGCTTGTAACTTTCAAGGTGAGCTAATTTTATTGTAGATAACGGCAAGATAATTCAGTATCAAACTTAACTTTGGACGCACGTTAATAAATAGTAGACATTAAACGCTTACAGCGTTTGTATGGACATAGTACCGACTTGTTTAACCTTAAATCGTGAAAGTATATATATTCTATTCTATTTCTTTTCTATTTTGATGTGTTCCGCCTTCGACTCGTCCGGGGAAATATTACCACCTTGCCTATTTCTGCCGCTAAGCATCTTGCTGTGTTCCAGTTTGAAGGGTGGGAGTGCCGGTGAAATTACAAGCACATGAGGCTTAACACCTGTATGCTTCAGGTTGATGGACGCTGAGCTGAGCAGTTGTAGGTTACGTTCCTAAAGAACGTGGCCGGAAAGAAAACGAATATAAAAAGTAATTTAAATAACTTTTATATACCAAAGCTTGCTTACATTCTGACCGTATTTTGCAATCTTCTCACCACAAGTCAGACAAACCGACAAACTATAATAGACAGGATTAGAAGAAAGAACTAAGTAATAAAAGTTAAGGAACTTCCTGTGGAGAAGGTTCGCAATAAGATCGAAAGAAAATAAAATATAAAGACTTTGTGAAAGAAAAGTTTTGTAACAGGTTTCTCTTACCTTATTTATAAGAATCTTAGCTGCCAGACAAATATAAGAAGCGCGGTGTACAGTCAGCTGCACTAGAATGTATACAATTCGTAACTTTCAAAACGTTATCAACATTTTATAGTAGAAACAATAAAAACTCAAAAATAGTTAAACGAACTGATAAATTCCCTTTTTTTTTTGAGATTTTTCCATGTAAATAATAATGTAACGCTGTAAAACCATTCTGTAAGTTACGAATTGTACAGCTTCAAACACCTGCTATACCCGTTTAGTGTATAAATTTCGGGAATTTCTAAACACACCTCTACGCATCAAGACGAATATATCCTGAAATTTCAAGTCAGGACCAGTGGTTTAGGCTGAGCGTATATAGTATGTCAGTCAGTCAGGACAAAGATTTTTTAAATTGCTATAGATATAACTTTAGAGGTTGAACAAGGAAGCACTGGCACTTAGTACCTACCTGTGTCGTCACATACCTTAAAAAACATTGTAGCCCATGCCTTACCCCAGAAAAGGAGTTAGAAGTAAGAATTATCGAACTCCTCAAAGTTCGAAAGTTCCCCAGGGCAGTACTATCACCATGCCTATTCTGCCTATAAACAGTGAAGCCGGTGACATTACAGGCACATGAGGCTTAACACCTGTATACCTCAGGCTGATGGACGCAAAGCAGTGCATCGTAGAACATGATCATAACGAACGTGACTTGCAAGGCAATGCTTTGTTAGGTGTAGGTTACCAACTAACATCAGGTGCACCATCTGCTTGTTCAGCATGTCAGATAAAATAAATATTAAGATGAAATTAAGGCAAGTAAATAAGAAATACTAACGGACACTAATAAATAATTGGAACCGGGCGTATAGCGTCAGTCAGCTATGCCATTGTGCATTCAAGTAGACTGATCTGATAAAATCAACGAAAATGCGCCGAGAAACTGTTGCAGTGTGCAATGAAGTGTAGTGAAGTGAAAAATGCTTCACGTTTGATGGCACACTCTAGTTGTGTGTCAGCAGGAATTTAACCCTAAGCTTACAGAATAAAATAAATAAATATTTGTGGACATTTTACTTATCATTTAACGTCAAAATATGCATAGCTTGTACTATAAGAACCAGAGATCTGATGTAATTTGCACTAGCTTTAATTTAGGATTTGAATATATATTTTTTTCCTCTCAATAATAATTAATAATAATTGTTAATAATTTGTTGTAAAAAAAATAGTAACACTAGTTTTTAAAACGAGTACAAGCAATATATATAAAAACTAGCGGCCGCTCGCACCTTTGCTCGCGTGGCAGTTTTTTTCCCGTTCTCGACATTTTTTCGGGATAAAAAGTAGCCTATAATGTTAATTCCAGTTTTAATCTATGTTTATTCCAAATTTCATTCAAATCGGTTTACTGGTTAGAGCGTGAAAGAGTAACAAACATTCATCCATCCATCCATCCATACAAATTTTCGCGTTGATAATATTAGGTAGTAGGATGGGCGATGGTAACCACTTAACATGAGGTGGTAAAACAAAAAAAAATTAAAAACACTAGTTTCTTAAAACACGTACAAGCAATATAAATTTAAAAATATGTTATTCTTATACAGGACGTTTAAAATAACAAAACCATGTAAACTATTAGACCGAATCCACATTCTCATACGAGTGATACGTCCCATTATGTTCGTATTCACAAACAGATCACCTGCTATTAGAACCAATGAAAATCTACACAAAATACGCCAAAATCAACCTTAATATCAACGTAATACAAAGGTAAGAACCGGCAGATTGTAGGTTTGTAGCCACGTTGTAGTTTTCCCTGTGATATGGCTCGAAAAATTGTGCTTTAGAGGGTAAAAGGTAGACAATGGCCGTTCTTTTTGTTTACGTATCACGTGGTCTGAAATATCGGGATAATCCAAAACTTGGTAGTGAGTTGTCTATTGTATGGGTTTGTATAAAAAATACTGGGTATTGACTCGGTAGAAGAAATAAGCGTTTATAAAGAAATAAATTTGCAAATAAGCATTTATTCAATATTTTTTAAGTTTAGTATTCGTGTTATTTTTGTTACTGCATGTATATTAACGACTATACAGGGTGATTTTTTGAGAAGGGCGGCAATGGACAAGTCCGAAACAGTCGTGAAAGGAGTCGTGCCCTCGATTTATAAGAAAACAACAACTACATATTTAGTTTTTTGCACACCAAAAAATAAAAAATACAAAATCAATAAGTATGTCAAATATTTATTACAAAATATACTTGTAAATATATTTATAACAAAATGTAATCACAGGCACATGAGGCTTAACACCTGTATGCCTCAGGTTGATGGACGCTGAGTAGTGCATCGTCAGTGACGTTCCTAACGAGCGTGACCTACGAGGCAATGCTTTGTTATAGGTGATGGTAACCATTTATCATCAGGTGGGCCATCTACTTGTTCCATCAACAAGTTGAAAAAAAAAACTCAGCAGAAAATTTCTCCGGCTTCAGTGTAGTAAGGCCCTTATTCTATCCAAGCGGACTCACTTAACCATAATCATAACGAAGCAAAAACGACCGGTAACTTAAGGGCCTTACGGGCTAATGAGGGCTTTAGTCTTCATAATGGCCTTTAGCTTTTAGCTGTCCTTTGGCAACTTTAAGTACTGTGTGAAGTAATTTTATAAATCACGTTCTTGTAATTTAAACATGCTATGAGATTATTAGTAGAGCTCTGATGGAACAAGCTAATTAATAATAATTATAATAATGCTGGACAATCCACACAGTATCATCTAGCCACAAGCTAAGCAGAGCTTGTGTTATGGATACTAGATGACTGATATACTTAACACAATACATTATATACATAGATATTTTTATTATACATAGAAAATACCCAGAACACACGGAATAAATATTTGCAAATCGTACAAATATTTATCCCAAGGAATCGAACCCGCAACCTCCTGCGTCGCAGGCGGACGTTGCTGATGGCCCACTTGATTTTAAGTGGTTACCACCCGCAACACCAGTGACATTGTTAATGTGTAGCCTTCCCCGAAAGTTGATATTTGATATTTATAATTCTTCAGAAAACGAATCCTACAAATTCCAAGAAATTATCCCCTTTACAATAAAGCCTTTATAATCTCCAGACGGAAATGACAGCAACAATATACCTATCAACATCCTGTGAAATATAAACGTTAATCCATAAGAAACCTCATTAATAAGGCGTTGCTTTGCAGGAAGCCTTCAGGCTTTCATTTCCGGTGTGGAGAATTTCTGTAGCAATGTCGTAGACGTCTACGAATGTGTGCTACGAGCCTACGAAGTTTGCTACGAATTTGTTTGATATAAATATTAATTTTGTTTATCGATGTAGCAAGCAAAAGGAGTATCAAAATATCTTATTACTCAAGTGAATCAGTGTTATATGTTTGCATGTATGTTTGTTCAAGCACAACTGTTAAACTATTCCGTCCTAAATGGAACTTGTCGATATCAGGGTATAAAATACAAGGGTTTTTTAAGCAAATACTTAAAAATCCAAAATTTAAACAAAAACTATCTTTATTATGTACTAGTGGCGCGTCCCGGCTTTGCACGGGTTTTTGTAAGAATTCCTATTTTTTGCAAATATAACATAGCCTATGTCACCCGGGGATAGTGTAGCTTCCCAACGGTGAAAGAATTTTTCCAAATTAGTCCAATAGCTTTGGAGCCTATTCAATGCAAACATACAATCAAATCTTTCCTCTTTATAATATTAGTGTAGAAGTATAGATTTCCAGCATATATCAACCGTATCGTAACATTTAATAATAAGGGATGACAGGGTAGCATCCCTATACAGCAGGAAATACGACCAGCTTGTGCGACTGAGCGTAATGGAAGATGAAGTGGTGTGTGCTAGTATGTTGTATAAACTTTCACTATAGTGACCGAGATTAATGTGATTGAATTCATCTTAATTTCAAAACAACGCGATAGGGTAAGTTTCTAACCTATTCTTGAATATCTTACTACTGAAACTGGCGTCTAGATAAATAATAAAAATAATAAATAATTAAAAAAAAAAAGTTTAGAAGTACCTACCCTAAGTACTTTACCCAAAGGGTTAAACGGGACCCTATTATTAAGACTCCGCTGTCTGTCTGCCTGTCCGTGATAGTTAGAGTTGAAATTTTCACAGATGATGTGTTTCTGGTTTGAAACGTTTTCAGGGTTCCGTACCCAAATGGTAAAACGGGACTTTATTACTAACACTCCGCTGTCTGCCTGTCTGTCCTTGATAGTTAGAGAGTTGAAATTTTAACAGATGTTGTATTTCTGTTGCTGCTATAATACTAAAAAATAGAATAAAATAAATATTTAAGGGGCTCTCATCCAACAAACGTGATTTTTTTGCCGTTTTTATCATAAATAATGGTAAGGAACCCTTTGTGCGCGAGTACGACTCGCTCTTGGCTGGTTTTTAAAGTAGTGGTTCTGTGAGAACAGTGGACCTCGCGGGTCTTTATAACTATGCAATAACAGACACTTTCCCCTTTCCCAAAATTGAAATCTTTTAGTAACGCTACAACATACTTTCTCTTTTTTCTCCCCTTTTATCCCCATTATCAAAGATCGCAATCAAATAAAAAAAAATCAAGGCACTTGTGTACGAATTTTCATCAAAATCGGTTGATAAATGTGATCTGTAGGCGAGAACAGACAGACATACTGACAGACGGACGAAAGTATATTTTGGCCGATCACAAAACTCGGTTGAACCTCTCTTTAAACACTGATCATTATTTTTGTTTAACTCAGATATCCATCGTTTTACTATGCTTTTTTATTTTTTTTTTGGCATCTGTCCGTCTTGCGGACATTTTTGCCAATGTCAAGTGGGTTGAATAAATTCTTTTTAGTCAAGTCGAGTCGGTAAAAAAAGTAAAGTCAGCCGTCATCGGTTTTGAAGAAAAAGATGGCGTTTTTCTTCAAAACCAAGGGGAAACATTTTCGTTTAAATCAGGATGCCTCATAACACACTTTCATTTCAATTGTTCACACTTATGCTAAGACCTTAAGTAATGATGGTTAAAATACCACCAAAATTACCCATCAGAACTTAAAACAACACTAGAAAAACAATTAAAATAAAAATACCATGTTGCTTCCAAAGATGACAGAAAACGAATCCTTACTATACTTTAATCTTATTCTATGGTTTTACTATAACAAATTTTGTCGATATTGTTATTGTCAAAATTGTGGAAGTTAGATCCACAGAAGCCATATAAAGAAGAAGAAGAATTTGTTCAGTCTGTCTATCTGTTTAAGAAAAACAACTATGTAAACAGGCCTTTGCATAGCTTCAAAAATACAGTGTATCACCACTTAGACATTCGAGATACCTTCTCATCCATTACTAAATTAAAACGGCTCATCCTCACAAACTTGGGGTCTACTCTATAAAACGATAAATAAGTTTAGTATGCTTTTGTTATTCTATTCTATTCTTGCCTTACAGGTCGCATTTAACTGATTTTGATGAATATTGGCACACAAGTTCCTTGATTAATTTAAATATAAAATGGTCAAGGGAAAAAATGGGAATATTTGCTGTAGCGATGTTTACATATGAATGAAGAGGTACACTACACAAGGGATTTCATTCTACACAAGATGTTGCGAAAAAAATCCAAAAGAAAAGAGTGGAGGAGGGGAGAGGTAGGAATAATAATAATAATAATACTGGACAATCCACACAGCATCATCTAGCCCCAAGCTAAGCAGAGCTTGTGTTATGGGTACTAGATGACTGATGTACTTAATACAATACATTACATACATAGATATTTTTTACTATACATAGAAAATACCCAGAACACCCGGAATAAATATTTGCAGATTGTACAAACATTTATTATCCCAAGGCGAACCCGAAACCTCCTGCGTCGCAGGCCACGCCGCGCCACATCGGTCGTCAAAATAAAGCTCGCGAGGTCTATTGTTCTCACAGAACCACTAGTAGTAATACTAGTACTAGTAGCAGTATCAGTAATACTAGTGTTTTCAGTTACGCTATACGGTTAAATAGGGTAGTTTTTGTTACTATTTTATTATAAATTTCGCGTTTATAACTGCAACTCCACGTGACGATATCATAACTCGGTCTGGTATTGGTCGATATCTAACTGTTCTTTGCAAGATTTTTGTAATTAAGAAATAAATATTTATGGACATTTTTACATAACATCATCTAACCCTGAACTAAGCATATATGTTTATCGTATTCTAGAGTAGGTCTACTCTGTTCATAATAATACAGTTTAGCACTGAAATCTGTCCGAGTGCGCGGACAGATTTCTGACAAAGGCCAGCATAGGTGTTCCGTTCCCATAGAAGCGTACCGTATCACCTACCTACTTACCTGAGTATCTAAACCTAACTTACAATTATCTATAATTTCCTTCATCGATGTTCAATGTCTTTTCTAAGCTCACAACAGTATCGAGACGCCAGTATTTGGTTGTCATGCACGCACATAAAACGTCAAAGCTTGGAGTGACAGCTGTGACAGTTCAAACTTCAATCAAACCGAACGAACGAAACCTTCTTCTTGTGTGGGATACCTACCGATGCGCACGCGCCGTGTCACTTTTACCGGGAAAGAAACTATTTCCAAACCTAATACGAGCGCGCGGGTGTTCTCCTTCTCGGTGTCTCCAAGTTATATTATCGTTCGTGATCCCTCCATCATCAGCTCAAAGGAACAACTGGAAGTTATTCGAGGCTGGTCGCAGTCCGAGGTATGTACGTTGCATTCTATCGTTACTGTGTAAGGCTAGTCAAGACTTGAACATCGTCCTTCTAACAGGAAATACATCGTCAGATCACGTATCGTGGTCTTCCCAGAGTAGCAGAAAGCCATCCGTGCTATTTCGGCTGGATGCGTTTGCTACATCTTTTTGGTGCCGAAACCAGGGAGCTTCCATTTTCAAATTGTAAATCGTAATCGTAAATCGCCATCTTGTGGTATTTCTGGTTAAAACGCGGCTAGCTTAGATTATCTCAATCGATCTATTATTTTACTAAAATTATAGGTATTTATCTCATTCTAAGTTATTCCGTTCCATCAGAATTGCCTAAATATCGTATTGATTTATCAAATAACTATTTAACGTCTACGAGCTATCACCATCGAACAGGGATTTCTATCATTTCTATCGTAAAACGTAAATTAACGCAGATTTATTGTGTGTGTTAGGTAACAGAATCGTGTAATCACAACATTATCGCTGCATGGTTTTGTCCTCACACGCAACATTTCTATCGAACAATCTTTTAATCTACAAAATCACTTATTCAAAATCCTAACGTAACATACTTAATTATTTTAAGAACATACTTATTTGTTTGAGTACCAATTCTATAAAGTAAAAGTGTCGTCATTACAAGATTCATACAAAATCGTCATTCGTATAGTCAATCGTTAACCTTTTATCACATTCCTCAACCATAGGGTAGTCTGCAATACCGTCAACCGCTTACCGCGGTCGAGCGTAGCACGGGCGAATATTCCTGCGCGCAGTGAATGAACAGATTACACAGTAGTTAGTACGAGAACCGTAGACCTAAGTATCACAAAAGTATCGAGAAACATTTTTGGTTCCTTTAGAAATTATTTAACTTTCGTGTACGGCCGTAGGTATTTCATTAACTAGTAAAGGTCAGTAAGTCATCTTTCTGGTCATTTGTAATAAACAACGCAGAGCCTAGGGATAAATGAGCACGAAGTTGTGACTTCGCTTTTACGCAGCTTGCTCGACGGGTGTGACTACATATACAGGCACGCAGTTAGGAACTTTTTCTTCTATTTACGTTATACTTTATCAACTAGAGGAAAATACTTTACGCATTGATCTGTGCTGTTAAGGCACGTACACATTCCGGGAATACTTTAAACTTAATAAGTAGTAACGTTTGTACCTAGTTAGCCACACAATGTCGATTCTCGGGAAACATTCTCGTAAACTAAGTATGCTCAAGAAGTCCAAATCAAAATCTGTTGATATCGAGTACACTGAACAAGATTTACCGTCTTTGCGTAGGAAACGTACCATCGCTTATAATCGTTTAACGAAGGCTTTAGAAATAGGTATTTTAGCTGCAAATGATCCTACTCAGTTGGATTTGTTCTTATCGTATCACCAAACTGTTAAACAAATAGCCGCAAATTTTGAGGACGCTCATTTTACTATCCAGGAGGTTCTTGACGATCCTGAAAATGAAGATAATGAAATTCAAGAACGTTTTGACGGGATGTACTATCAAGTATTATCGATCCATCGCAACTTATCTAGAAGTGAATCTACTCATCCCCACGGCGGGAGTTCATCTTCTAACATCCGGTTACCGAAAATTGTACTTCCGACTTTTAGTGGAGACATCAAAAAATGGCCGGAGTATTTTGATACTTTTAATGCGTTGATACACAACTCCACCTCCATTACCGATACGGAGAAGTTTCATTATCTCTCATCATCTCTCTCTGGGGATGCTTTAACTGTGGTCAAACCGTTTCCTAAGACTCAGGAACACTATCGCGACGCGTATGAGGCTCTCACCGCGCGCTATAAAAATAAACGCGACCTAGCATTTACGTGTTGGCGAGATATTTTGAATATTGACTTTAAATGTAACGACGCTCACGAATTTAGAAAATCACTTGACCTTTTCGAAGAAAACTTAAGTATTCTAAAAACGATTAATTTACCGATCGGTCAATGGGATTTTATTCTTGTGTATCATATCTTATCGAAACTAGACACGAAATTACGACGAGACTTTGAGGAAAAACATTCGGACGTGGAGCTGCCTACCTACGTACAATTAAAAACCTTTTTGCAGTCAAAGTGTGAGGCCTTATTGCACGATACTCATTTTGTCGAAGCGACCAAACAAAAGTTGTCGGTTAAGTCTACGCCACCTGCGGCGGCATCTACGCACTCGCAACATAAACGTAGCACTACATCGCATGCGCTAGTCGCGGCTACACCACATGCACCGGTGGCGGCAGTGTCGACGCCTGCAACCGATCAAAAGCCAATCGTAGGTACGAGTACATCCTCTAGTCCGTACACAAGCAAATGTTCATTTTGTAGTGAACTCCACTCCATAGCCGTCTGCTCAGACTTTCTTAAAAAATCGTTAGACGACCGCATGAAAATAGCTACTGAAAAACTCTGGTGCTTCAATTGTCTTAGGCCTAACCATCAGTTAAAAGACTGTAAATCGATATTCTCCTGTCGCACGTGCAAACGGAAACATCACACCTTACTCCATCGCGATAATACTATCGAATCAAATCCAACCGTATCGTCTTTGGTTTCAAGGTCACCAACCCACACGACCGTTCTGCTAGCGACTGCTATCGTGCAAGTCAAAGATGCGTCCGGCGCGATGCAATCGTTCCGTGCTTTGTTCGACACTGGAAGTCAAAGTAATTTCATTACCGCGTCAGCTATAAAACGTTTAAACTTAAATCCTACTCAAGCTAACGTCAGCGTAAGTGGACTCGGAGAGACAGCAGCTTCCATTCTCGGTGACGTCACGTGTGCAGTAGGGACTAACAACAAAGTCTTGTTTAATTTAGAACTACATGTGATTTCGACTATCTGTGGCGATCAACCTATCGCAAAGTTGAACACATCGGGATGGTCGCACGTTAGCTCACTACCTCTGGCGGATCCTGGATTCGATATTCCGGGACCTATCGATCTATTGTTCGCTGCGGATGTCTTCGCCGACTCGCTTCTTCATCAACACGTAAAGGGACACTCCAACCAACCTACCGCTTTCAACTCCATCTTTGGTTGGCTTCTCCTAGGTAAAACTCGATTGGCTTCTAACACTCTTATTCATACGACATCAGATCTTGACACTAAACTGAACTCATTAGTTCAGCACTTCTGGGAACTCGATTCGTTACCGAAAGCGTCACTCTTGACTCCTGATGAAACTCTCTGCGAACAAAAGTTTGTGTCTGAACATTCTCGTGATTCATCCGGGCGTTATACGGTGCGCTTACCATTCAAAGAAAATGCTGAACCCACCTTCCACGGCTCTCGTGAGGTTGCATTGCGACGTTTTCATGCTATCGAGCGAAGATTATCTCGTGATCCTGACCTCCACCGTCAATACGCTGACTTCATGTCAGACTATCTAAAAACTGGTCATATGTCGCTCGTTCCGGTAGATGAACTAAGCACGGGGAAATATTACATTCCACATCACTGTGTATTGCGTCCTGATTCGGCAACTACTCGTCTTCGCGTTGTCTTTGACGCATCTGCCAAAGATTCTCAATCACGTTCTCTAAACGACACTCAACTCATCGGTTCGAAATTACAACCCAACATTTTGAAGATACTTTTGCGGTTTAGAGAGCACAACATCGTATATATGTCAGACGCAAGCAAATGTACCGCCAAATTACAATATTTCCGGCTCACCGTGACTATCAGCGTATTTTTTGGAGAGCCTCGCCAGGCGAATCTCTTCAAGAATATTGCCTGAATACTGTCACATATGGTGTTTCTTCTTCTCCTTTTCTTGCATGTCGTACTTTACGACAGCTGGCCGAGGATGAAGGGGATAACTATCCGGTTGCGAAGAAGGTAATCTTGAATGACGTATATATCGATGACGTGGCTTCCGGATGTGACTCGTTGGAAAGCGCTCAGATAGCCAAAAACCAGCTTATTGCCCTTTTCAAACTCGGTGGTTTTCAACTTCGAAAATGGGTCAGTAATGATAAGCAACTACTATCTGATCTCCCTCCTCAGGATTGTTTGCCAGGTGCGGTTTCCCTTGATAATTCTGAGCCCTCAACGTTGAAAGTGCTCGGGCTTAAATGGGATCCATCAAAAGACGCTTTTTTCTTTGAAATCAAACCTTCAGATCGACCTTGTACTAAACGTTCTATTCTCAGCGAACTCGCGAGAGTCTTCGACCCGTTAGGCTTCTTATCACCCATCACGATACAAATCAAATCATATATCCAGAAGTTATGGGTTCTCGGTATCGGATGGGACCAAACGCCACCTGACGAGGTTATCAGTACATGGACAACTTATAAGGATCAGCTGCCTCAGTTGACTCATCTTCAAATTCCTCGTAAGCTCACTTGCTCTGAATCTATATCGTGTGAGTTACACGGGTTTTGTGACAGTTCCGAGGCGGCTTATGGTGCTGTTATTTATTTACGCGTCACTGATAAGGACGGTGCAGTCCATGTCTACTTTGTCTGCTCCAAGGCTCGTGTAGCCCCTCTCAAACGTATATCGTTGCCACGACTCGAGCTCTGCGCCGCAGTTCTCTTATCTGATCTATACATCTTCGTGCGTGACACCTATCTTAATCGAATCCAAATCACTTCTGTCTACCTATGGTCCGACTCAACCGTTGTCCTGTCATGGTTACGCTCCCCATCATCTCGGTGGGTCACATTCGTCGCCAATCGAGTAAGCCAAATCCAAGAGCTTACGCCTACTGACTCTTGGCATCACGTCTCGTCGGGAGATAATCCTGCAGACATCTGCTCACGGGGACAATTTCCTTGTGAAATTATTCACAATTCCTTATGGTGGGCGGGGCCTAGTTGGTTATCAGAAGATTATTCTTTGTGGCCGTCAGATTCAGAAAATATGAGTCAGAACGAAGAGGTGATCGCTAAAGCTGAAGAACGTAAGGCGGTAGTCTTAGTAACCGGCCAAGCTGACACCGGCGTAAATGACCCTTCCATCATCGAATATCTGCTAATTCGTTTCTCTTCGTTATCAAAACTTGTTAATGTACTATCATATATTTATCGCTTCATTAACAACTCTCGTAATCCAAATCAAGCGAATCGAAAGGTATTCCTAAATAACGTAGAACGTCATCACGCTTTAATGCAAATCATCAAACATGTTCAAACTATAGCGTTTTCCGATGAGATTTCTAGTTTAAAAGCGAAGAAAGTCTTATCAAAACCTTTCCGTAAACTTAATCCTTTCCTTGACGACCAAGGAGTGCTCAGGGTGGGCGGCAGGATTTCTCGATCAGGCTTAGAATACGAACACAAACATCCTGCCTTTTTACCCTCTGAACATCCGCTAACGTTCCTAATAATCGACTCCATTCACCGAAGTTTTTTGCATCCGGGTGTTAACACTACACACTTTTTACTTCTTCAACAATTCTGGATTATCGCTGCTAAACGTACTATCCGTTCCCGCCTATCTAAATGCATTCCCTGCTTTCGAACAAATCCACGACCGTTACAGCCCTTCATGAGCGATCTACCATCATACCGGGTTAATCAGATCAAACCGTTTTCAGTGGTAGGCGTAGATTTTGGCGGACCTTTCCGCATCAAAGTAGGTTCACATCGAGGTGCTAAGATGGACAAAGCTTATCTTTGCTTGTTCGTCTGCTTAGCGACTAAAGCGGTTCATCTAGAAGCTGTATCGACGCTATCAACTGAGGGATTCATCGCCGCTCTTCGGCGTTTTGTTGGACGTCGTGGGCGTTGTAACGTAATTCACGCGGACTGCGGGACCAATTTTGTAGGTGCAAAAAACCAACTCAATCCTTTAATGCATCTAGCTTCCTGTGCGGAAAAAATCGAATTCAAATTTAACCCTCCCGGCGCCCCTCATTTCGGAGGCGTATGGGAAATTCAAATCAAGGCAGCGAAATCTCACTTATATCGAGTAGTTGGTGATCAGGTTCTAACCTTTGAAGAGCTGACGACTCTTTTTGTTCAAATCGAAGCCATCCTAAACTCAAGACCTCTTTACCCGATCAGCTCCGACCCGAACGACTTGTCGTGCTTAACGCCGGGTCACTTCCTTACCTTAGAACCGTTAACAGCTGTTCCTGAGGAAGATCTATCTAACATCAATATAAAACGGCTTCCTCGGTGGCAGATGTTACAAGCCTTTCAACGGAATTTCTGGTCCAGATGGAAAACTGACTACTTAAACTCTTTAACGCAACGTGCTAAATGGACCAAAGATTCTAAGCCACTAACGATAGGTTCGATGGTGATAATCCGGGACGACAACCGCGCTCCGTTACAGTGGACCCTCGCAAGAGTGGTTGACCTTCAATATGGTGGCGATGGAATAGCTCGGAGTGCAACCTTAAAAAATTCGCATAACCAAACAGTAAATCGACCTTTAGTCAAACTGTGTCCTCTACCTCTCGAGGACTAGTTTTAATGTTAATCTATATAAATCTTAGTTTTAAGCAAATCGTAGGGTAACTTCCTCTTATCACAATCAAATTAACTCTATCTTTATCGTTTTCGGTTAGATCTTTTAGTTAACCAGAAAATACCATAGGTATTTTGGTGGGCGGGATGTTCCGTTCCCATAGAAGCGTACCGTATCACCTACCTACTTACCTGAGTATCTAAACCTAACTTACAATTATCTATAATTTCCTTCATCGATGTTCAATGTCTTTTCTAAGCTCACAACAGTATCGAGACGCCAGTATTTGGTTGTCATGCACGCACATAAAACGTCAAAGCTTGGAGTGACAGCTGTGACAGTTCAAACTTCAATCAAACCGAACGAACGAAACCTTCTTCTTGTGTGGGATACCTACCGATGCGCACGCGCCGTGTCACTTTTACCGGGAAAGAAACTATTTCCAAACCTAATACGAGCGCGCGGGTGTTCTCCTTCTCGGTGTCTCCAAGTTATATTATCGTTCGTGATCCCTCCATCATCAGCTCAAAGGAACAACTGGAAGTTATTCGAGGCTGGTCGCAGTCCGAGGTATGTACGTTGCATTCTATCGTTACTGTGTAAGGCTAGTCAAGACTTGAACATCGTCCTTCTAACAGGAAATACATCGTCAGATCACGTATCGTGGTCTTCCCAGAGTAGCAGAAAGCCATCCGTGCTATTTCGGCTGGATGCGTTTGCTACATATGCTTTATGTAAATAGCGAGGGTTGTTACTTTTTAAAACTCCCACTTTTTGTCCCCTCTTTAGGGGTGGATAGGAGGATTAGGTGCGGGACGTCAGATAATGATTCAACCATGTAATACCCCTAAACCTATGACTGTGACGTAATGGACCTTACATCTACTTACATATATATGTGGACATTTCACACAACACCATCTAGCCCCAAACTAAGCCAACCTTGTACTATGGGAACTAGATGACTGATATACTTAATACAATACATTACGGGCATATTTTTTTTATGCGTAGAATTTTTTCAGATTAACCGGAATAAATATTTGTAGATGGTACAAACATTTGTCCCAAGGCGAGAATCAAACCAGCAACCTCCTTTGCAGGAGGACATTCACCCGCCCCATCGATCATCTAACATGTATCTAACATTATTTTTGTCCAAAAGCCAAATACTCCCTTATTTTGATCTGAACTACCCCTTTGAGCTGTGAATTGTAAAAGATGTCACGATAATGAAACGAGACCGTTTGAAATGGCGCTGTAGGTGTGTGAAAAAGTGATTAAAATTTTGTTTCAGGGTCCCGTATACCCGAGCGTTTTTTTCACAACTTAAAATGCAAAGTGGATTTAAATGTTTACAACTGTGATTTCCATGTCTATCCTGTCTGGTGTCTAGGTGTTGATGGAGTTCATCATCAGGTTGAACTATAGTTTTCTGGTGCATCACGCTTACGGGCGGAGTAATAGCACTGGAAGTCTAGTGGAAGTGATCCCGCCTTCTGATCCTAAGGTAGTGGACTTAAATCCGGTCGTGCACCAATCGATTTTGAAATATGTTCGCAGTGCCAGTCACAGTGTTTTCACTCAGTACAAATGTGATGTGCAATATTTGAGAAAAGTTTGCTCAAATTATCAATAGATGTCGCATAAAAAAAAGGTAAGTTTTTTATTAAAAATACCGGCATTTTAAGTGTCCCACACTACTAATAAATAATCTAGATAGATCTAGATAATATTAGTGATATTTGAAATATCACTATGAACTAAATTATCCAAGCTTTTTTCAATTAAAATTTGCCATCCCGCTATGTTAAAGGAAATTATTGCAGTATATCGTTACTTTGTATAAGCGTTTAAAAGTGTTGATAGCATATTTGCTTGCTACAGACCGGTGCGCAATGATGGATGCATCGACACATAAAATTTGACAGAAAATCTCGATAAAACGGTGTTTTATAGAGGATTTATTGAGATTGGTAGCATAGAACATAGTTAAACAAGGTCGATAAATACGAGAAGTTTTACTGAATTTACCGACAAGCTGTCTCCAGGCAGCTTACTCGATAAAATATGCCGAGGCTAGTTTTGTGTAAAAGATAAAATGTCAATGCGACAACCTTGTCGAGCAAAGTTTTATTTCATAGATAGATAGATAGATAGATAGATTAACTCTTTATTGTACACAAAGAAGTAAAAACACAATAGAAATAATTATAAGCACTGAGTACAACGGGCGGTCTTATCGCTAAAAGCGATCTCTTCCAGACAACCTTTGGATGGAAAGGATAAACAGAAATAGATAAACGGCGGTGCACAAAAAGATAAAGATGCTAACATGTAGACAAACTAAAATTATAATAATACCTAAAACATGCAAAACTCTCGATTTATATAAAATATACATAAATATATACAATAGCTACATACTATTAAATATGAAATAAACAATTGTACTTATAATACGTATACTAATACCTACTTACCTAATTATTAGTAGTCAAGGATAAATAATGGTCATAGTTTATTTGTTTTAATAGTGCTTACCTGCACTTAAGGAAATCACTAAGATTTTTATATTATCCCAAAAAATCATCGTGGGTTCAAATCCCACTCAGGGAAAATAATTTTTGGGATAATATAAAAATTTTTGAAGTTTTATTTATTTTAAAAATACAAATGGTATTATTTGCGAGACTTGGACTGGCCATAGATGGCGGGAAAGGGTCAAAAGAGAAAAAGGCGGGGTTGGGTGGTAGACTGGAATTGGTGATTGATTTATAAAACGGTGGTTTAATAAAATAAGTTTAGACTGTAGTGTGGGTTATTTCTGAGATATCTTATACATGATTGCAGGCCTGTTGAGAGATAAGTAACCAGGGAGTTGATCAAGAGTCTGAGCTCGATATCGTGAGGGGATTATGAAAAAATACACAGAAAGAATTCATTTTGTATCCGAAAACACAAAACAAGTACATTTACATTACAATTCAAGCAAACCCTAAAGTTTATAAGCGTATAACCGTAGGCATTGGCCTAAGCCTACCGCAAAGTAATCGTATAGAACTGAACTCCATATAAAGTTATAAGTATCCTATCAGAAGAACCGGAAGACGAACCGTAGGACTACCCGATGGACTGACGACATTTTTAGGACCACGGGAAGTCGATGGATGGAAAGGGCTCAGAATCATTCCTGGACATGAATGAGGGAGGACTATGTCCTGCAGTAGACTTTTACAACCTAATGATAATGATGATGATCTTATTAATTGTCTGGTTCCCATAAAACAAGCTTTGCTTAGCTAATGGCTAGATGATGCTTGCGTAATGTCCACATACTAAAAAAAAAGTAGGAAAGGATAGTCATCCTCAAATCAAATAATAGTCACCACATTTTCTTAAATAGTGTTGGTGGAAATTCTTCTGTCCATTTTTTGGTTCTTTTCCATTGCCTTTCTTTTTTTCTTTCTTTTTTTTCTTTTTCATTCTTTTTCTTTTTCATTTACCTGAAAACCAGCGCTGCATAACACGGTAGGTACCTACCCTGTTACGCAGCAATTAAGCTGAGCTAATTTTTGGCATGCCATTCGGCACTAGACCGGACTAGTTGAGACCCACTGATAATGCTAAGCTAGGTACCTACTTTCTGTTGTTTTTTTTTTCATTTTCTTTGTAACCATGTACCTAGGTAGTTGTACTTTTTACACCTGTTTTTTGTCCGTTCTGTGTGCAAAACGTGTGTCAAATAAATGTATTTTCTTACTGAATAAAATATGAAGGATAATTCTAGAATAAGCAATTTGATAGCTAAGGAACTAGGAGTTTCCTTTCTATGTAAACTTTTACCATTGGATTTTATGATCCCGCCATAATCTCTTTTCGGTAAAGTTCCTACATATTCCAAAAAGGGAACTTTCAGAAAAAAGTTTTATTATTTCGTACCAAAAAAGGACTTTATTTCAATAGAAGCTTTTGAACCATTACGGAGAACAATTGGAGTGTTTTTTCGGGGCCTATTTTTGTACGATTTAAACAAAAAATTAACTAGCATACAATATTATAGTAATTTGTATTGTGTCACCGTACCTAAACCTTTTTGTAACATCATAGCTAAAAAAACCGGCCAAGTGCAAGTTGGACTCGCGCACAAAGGGTTCCGTACCGTTATCTCTGTTAAAAAGGGCTAATAACCACGTTTGTTGTATAAGAGCCCCCTTAAGGGCTCCCTTCAATAGAAACGAGGTTCACGGCGTTTACTGTAAATCATCGCATAGAACTCTGAGCGGGTTAAATTTTAAGTATAAGTATCAAATTGAGCATATCTATAACTATAAAAATTGAAAACACGATTAGATAAAATTTTCTCGATAGAATATAAATTTCAAATTAGGCGCTGGAAATACTTTATTAAGTCAGTGCTATGAAAGTGTAGCAATGTAACAAATGATTTTTACAAAAAAAAATTATTATGTTCATATTAAATACTTTACTGTACGGATTATACAGTAAGCTTATTTTTATTATATTTAAAAAAATATTTTGTGTTATTGCACTTACAACGTTTACAAATACGACACACGCGCTATTGCCATCTCTTTTTTACGAGTGGATTAGACGTTATAGCGTCACTGTCACCGCCTGCCCTCACTCACTCAGCGGCAACGGCCAGCGACGGACCTGTGCCTCTCCACCGTACACTGACCAAGCTCACGATCGACGTGATTTAAAAGCGCGGGACTTTTAAACAAAAACTCTAATAACAAAGTGTGTTCTAGTCAATATTTCAGCTAGTTCAGTTCTATATTTACTCGTATCTAAAAGTATGGGTAATAAAAAAAAGTTAAAAAAAACAACTTATGAAAATCATGAGAGCGAAAGCATGTGTAATGCGACGGGTGAAAGTACCTAAGTACCGTACGTCTATTTATCTCATCTACCTAACCTACCATCCAACCAGTTTTTATGTAAGGATGTACCTACTAGCTACCTACCTACCAATTTATGTATTTTTATTATGTGGGGTCAAATATTATTATTATTATTTCATTTTATTTATTATTTCTTTACGTAGTCGTTTGTAGTTGTAGATTGTTTACGGTTGAACATAGGCGTTCCCCTAACCCCCTTCCCTACCTTACCTTCGTCGCGGCGCGGGCGGCGGCGCGGCGGCGGCGCGTCTCTACCCGACGACCCTCCGACTGCCGCCGCACCACCGGTCGAAAATACGGAAATAGGTGGAGTTGCCATTTTATCATTTCATTTTTTCTATATTTGTGCATATGACTAGCCCTACTATGAAGTAGGTAGGTACTATACTTATTTAGATCTACTGCGACATAGGTTAGAAGGGAGGCAGACAAGATTCATAGAAATACCTACTAAATTAGAATAGAAGAATAGAATAGAATAGAATAGAATTTAATTTGTTATTAAATTTAATTACGAATATCTGGTCAGATTTGAAATTCAAAATGGCGGGTACAAATCATGGTACAAAAAACTGACATGGGTGTCGTTTTCTACTAATTTGGGGGTGCTGATTACGAATATCTGGTCAAATTTGAAATTCAAAATGGCGGATACAAATCATGATACAAAAAAACTGACATGGGTGTCGTTTTCGACTAATTTGGGGGTGCTGATTACGAATATCTGGTCAAATTTGAAATTCAAAATGGCGGATACAAATCATGATACAAAAAACTGACATGGGTGTCGTTTTCTACTAATTTGGGGGTGCTGATTACGAATATCTGGTCAGATTTGAAATTCAAAATGGCGGATGCAAATGATGGAACAAAAAACTGACATGGGTGTCGTTTTCGACTAATTTGGGGGTGCTGATTACAAATATCTTGTCAGATCTGAAATTCAAAATGGCGGGTACAAATCATGATACAAAAAACTGACATGGGTGTCGTTTTCTACTAATTTGGGGGTGCTGATTACGAATATCTGGTCATATTTGAAATTCAAAATGGCGCATGCAAATGATGGTACAAAAAACTGACATGGGTGTCGTTTTCGACTAATTTGGGGGTGCTGATTACGAATATCTGGTCAAATTTGAAATTCAAAATGGCGGATACAAATCATGATACAAAAAAACTGACATGGGTGTCGTTTTCGACTAATTTGGGGATGCTGATTACGAATATCTGGTCAAATTTGAAATTCAAAATGGCGGATACAAATCATGATACAAAAAACTGACATGGGTGTCGTTTTCTACTAATTTGGGGGTGCTGATTACGAATATCTGGTCAAATTTTAAATTCAAAATGGCGGATACAAATCATGATACAAAAAACTGACATGGGTGTCGTTTTCTACTAATTTGGGGGTGCTGATTACGAATATCTGGTCAAATTTGAAATTCAAAATGGCGGATACAAATCATGATACAAAAAACTGACATGGGTGTCGTTTTCTACTAATTTGGGGGTGCTGATTACGAATATCTGGTCAAATTTGAAATTCAAAATGGCGGATACAAATCATGATACAAAAAACTGACATGGGTGTCGTTTTCTACTAATTTGGGGGTGCTGATTACGAATATCTGGTCAAATTTTAAATTCAAAATGGCGGATACAAATCATGATACAAAAAACTGACATGGGTGTTGTTTTCTACTAATTTGGGGGTGCTGATTACGAATATCTGGTCAGATTTGAAATTCAAAATGGCGGGTACAAATCAAATTAGTCGGAAAAGACCCCCATGTCAGTTTTTTGTACCATGATTTGTACCCGCCATTTTGAATTTCAAATTTGACCAGATATTCGTAATCATGGTACAAAAAACTGACATGGGGGTCTTTTCCGACTAATTTGGAGGCGCTGATTACGAAAATCTGGTTAGATTTGACATTTAAAATTGCGGGTGCAAATGATGGTACAAAAGACTCGAAAAAAAACTCTAAAAGATATTCGTAATCAGCACCCCCAAATCAGTCGAAAACGACACCCATGTCAGTTTTTTGTACCATCATTTGCATCCGTCATTTTGAATTTCAAATCTGACCAGATATTCGTAATCAGCACCCCCAAATTAATCGAAACCACCCATGTCAGTTTTTTGTACCATCATTTGAATCCGCCATTTTGAATTTTAAATCTGACCAGATATTCGTAATCAGCACTCCTAAATCAGTAGAAAACGACACCCATGTCAGTTTTTTGTACCATCATTTGCATGCGCCATTTTGAATTTCAAATTTGACCAGATATTCGTAATCAGCACCCCCAAATTAGTAGAAAACGACACCCATGCACAGTGGTTCACCCATAGGTCATAATACAAAAATTTCACTGTTTAATTACCCTCATTTTACTACTTATAATGATTAACCAATAAACAAGCTACCCCAAAGTATCAATATGTTATTCATTTTACCAAATTATCATTTTTTTTTTCAACCTTCAAAGTGAACACATAATCACGTTGCGCTTGCCTTATGAATAACTTATTAGCGCACATTAATTTTGTAACGATGAATTCTCAGAATTGCATTGTTTTTGAGTAGTGTTTGTGATATGGATTTCCAAGATCAATGTATGTTTTTACTATTTTGATAAAGTTTTAAGTTTTATTTGACTTGTTATAACGCGGTTTCACGTGCTACGCCACACCAAGGTTTTTATTAAATGTTGATCTTGACGTTAACTTTACGTAGACTTACAACTCACTTTCTACACGATCCTACTACTCTCTTATACTTTAAGTTAGAGATTGATCGTTCTTTTTTTACAACATAAAATTTTTTTTTGCGCCTCTTGCAGCCTTAGATGCTATAAAGCCTCTACGACTGCGTAGGCTTAGGCGTAGTACCGTCTACGAGACATAAAGTATAAGTAAGTAACTTTAAATTTTTATTTTCAGGTTCTATGATTAAGTATACGTTTTCAAAGATGTATTTGTGTGAGATTTGGTCTGCCGTAACGGGAAATACATGTTGCAACCATTCTTGATTCTCTGGATGACGTTGAAAATCTAGATATGAGGAACTTAGTAAAATATTCAGTCTATGTAAAAGTCTTGATAGATATTATATAAAATGTGGCAGGTTAGGTCAGAGGATACAAATAGCAGATAAAAAAGCCTTATATTACAGAATGAGTTTAGACTTAGATAAGGTTTAATAGTAGACAAGCCGCAAAGTGGAGGAAGCGGGACGTCGAATTTCAGTAGTTCTGTAGTTTTAGCTGAAATTACTGGCTCAAAAAATGTTATTTGTAATTTTAGAAGCTTTTTGTCCTCTGGTTTTAATATTGATTCATATAACTTTAGTGAATATGCTATGGAAAACGCACGACTTTTAGCACAAGAATATCCGTGGTATAAGCTCTCAGCTTCCGTTCGCAAGGTCGTCATCCATGGTGCTGAGGTGGCAAAGTATGCTTTATTATCTATTGAGGCGTTATCTGAAGAGGCAGCCGAATCTAATAATAAATATTATGAGCCGAGATCACACTAGAAAAATTTCGCGAAAACTTACGAATATGGACTTGCTTAGGTACTAGACTTTTACGTAGCTCAGATCCATTTTAGTCTTCGAAAATTTCCCCGTAAAAAAAGGGCATTATGTCGAGTCAGGTTTTAGATTTATTAAGAATTTGTTTAAACTTAAATAATCAGTTGTAAATAAATTGTAGTTTTAATGTTCCAGATCTTGTTAGCTGAAACATGTATATAATACAATATATACATCATTATATATGTAATGTTTGTATTTTATACATGTTATATATAATAAAAAGTATTGTTAGTAAATACAGACGTATTTCCGAAAGCTGGATAATAAATCTTAAATTTTCCTTTAATAAATATATGTAGAAACAGTGCATATTTTAAATTTTATCGTATATTATGTATTGAATTTAGTAAATAAAGTATTAATGTGCGTAGTCGAAGTATTTAAAGTTATATTTCCCAAAGTAAAATCTCAATTATCAAAGTTAAGTAATTATGACCGCCCTTGTAGGGCGCTTGAACCACTGTGCCATGTCAGTTTTTTGTATCATGATTTGTACCCGCCATTTTGAATTTCAGATCTGACAAGATATTTGTAATCAGCACCCCCAAATTAGTCGAAAACGACACCCATGTCAGTTTTTTGTTCCATCATTTGCATCCGCCATTTTGAATTTCAAATCTGACCAGATATTCGTAATCAGCACCCTCAAATCAGTAGAAAACGACACCCATGTCAGTTTTTTGTACCATCATTTGCATGCGCCATTTTGAATTTCAAATTTGACCAGATATTCGTAATCAGCACCCCCAAATTAATCGAAAACGACACCCATGTCAGTTTTTTGTATCATGATTTGTATCCGCCATTTTGAATTTCAAATTTGACCAGATATTCGTAATCAGCACCCCCAAATTAGTCGAAAACGACACCCATGTCAGTTTTTTGTACCATCATTTGCATGCGCCATTTTGAATTTCAAATATGACCAGATATTCGTAATCAGCACCCCCAAATTAGTAGAAAACGACACCCATGTCAGTTTTTTGTATCATGATTTGTACCCGCCATTTTGAATTTCAGATCTGACAAGATATTTGTAATCAGCACCCCCAAATTAGTCGAAAACGACACCCATGTCAGTTTTTTGTTCCATCATTTGCATCCGCCATTTTGAATTTCAAATCTGACCAGATATTCGTAATCAGCACCCCCAAATTAGTTGAAAACGACACCCATGTCAGTTTTTTGTATCATGATTTGTATCCGCCATTTTGAATTTCAAATTTGACCAGATATTCGTAATCAGCACCCCCAAATTAGTCGAAAACGACACCCATGTCAGTTTTTTGTACCATCATTTGCATGCGCCATTTTGAATTTCAAATTTGACCAAATATTCGTAATCAGCACCCCCAAATTAGTAGAAAACGACACCCATGTCAGTTTTTTGTATCATGATTTGTACCCGCCATTTTGAATTTCAAATCTGACAAGATATTTGTAATCAGCACCCCCAAATTAGTCGAAAACGACTCCCATTTCAGTTTTTTGTTCCATCATTTGCATCCGCCATTTTGAATTTCAAATCTGACCAGATATTCGTAATCAGCACCCCCAAATTAATCGAAAACGACACCCATGTCAGTTTTTTGTATCATGATTTGTATCCGCCATTTTGAATTTCAAATTTGACCAGATATTCGTAATCGGCACCCCCAAATTAGTCGAAAACGACACCCATGTCAGTTTTTTGTATCATGATTTGTACCCGCCATTTTGAATTTCAAATCTGACCAGATATTCGTAATCAGCGTTTGTTTCTTTACCTACCTACTTGCTTACTGTAGGTAGGTATGACATGCACCATCAGTTGCACTATCATTTTGAATTTCAAATATTAATGTTTGGGTCTTTTTTTTATTTTGAATATAACTTGATCATGCGTGGAACCATGTAAAACACTTTCAGTAGATATCTAGTAAATATTGCATACTAATAAATTGGCCTAGTTTAGTTGGACACTCCGCTAATAGTTCGACAACTAGCGCAATGACCCTAGACGACCAAATGCAATGACAGTGAGTTGAACATGTAGTTCGAGTGATACTCGCTAGATGGCAAATTTTAAGCGCTTGTTGAGCTCTAACTACGCAGTGCAATGCATATGTATGTATAGTATGACTGAAGCGGGGGGCTTCGAAATGGGTATTTCGCCTTCAACCGGGCCGTTAAATACTTATTTTATTGTTTTTTAGTATTCGTTGTTATAGCGGCAACAAAAATACATCATCTGTGAAAATTTCAACTCTCAAACTATTACGGTTCATGAGATACAGCCTGGTGACAGACGGACAGACAGACAGCGGAGTCTTAGTAATAGGGTCCCGTTCAACCCTAAAAACGAGCATAACTTGTTTAATGCCCGGTTTCAATGTCGTACAAGCATCCGTTTGTAGTTGTTGGTTGGTAGATAATAATAATAATAATAATAATGCTGAACTTAATGAGATGACAAAAGCTTAACCGATCAGAAACGGTTTTTAGTAATATATAAACGGATGCTTGTAAGATAGCATAACGGCTTTAATCCTCAAGCCCGTTAGATATTCCCTCTTAATCTTTCAGTATCAAGTACCTACTCAAGATTCGTCGAGGATGTCTAAGGGAGTAATCACAGGTACGTCCAAATAGTATATTTGGTACATTCCCACATTTTGCAGTGGTTAGAATTCCATACGTGACAGATTGCAAGCCCAGCGCCGCTGCTAGAATACTAACTGGTTTCCTAATGATATTTTATTTCACCGTTGCAGAGCACTGGTGTTGCGCACATAAATTTTTGAAACGTTGAATGAGTTTTGATTTTTGTTGCACGACCGGATTTGAACCCATGACTTCAGGATGTCGATCAGAGGTCGAAGTTTGTATGAAAGTAGTTTCACGCGGTTTACGCTACTGAGCATGCTGATGACCGGCCCACCTGATGTTAAGCTGAAACATTATGCAATAACATGGCATAATGTTACATAAAAAAATGTATTGTAATGTTATATAAAAAATTGTAATGTGTTATATTTAAAAACTGACATCAATAATGTTTGATTTCAAAACTTTAATTCTTACATTCAGTATAAGTAAGTAAAATAATACCAAAGATAAACATTTCATTCCCAACATTCCTCATCGCCATTTAAGACGTAACTGTTCGCCACACTTATGAAGTGTATCCAAACTGTAACAAAAAAAAGGAATTTTATGATATAAATAGACACTGATATAATCTTATATATAAAAATTAATTGCTGTTCGTTAGTCTCGCTAAAACTCGAGAACAGCTGGACCGATTTGGCTAATTTTAATAAATAAATAAATAATGCTGAACAATCCACACAGCATTATCTAGCCCCAAGCTAAGCAGAGCTTGTGTTATGGGTAGTATCCATAACTGATATACTTAATACAATACTATATTACATACATAGATATTTTTTATTATGCATAGAAAATACCCAGAACACCCGGAATAAATATTTGCAGATCGTACAAACATTTATCCCAAGGCGGGAATCGAACCCGCAACCCCTGCATCGCAGGCGGACATTCGCCCGCCGCGCCACATTGGCCGTCAACTTTGGTCTTGAATTATTTGTGGAAGTCCAGAGAAAGTTTAAAAGGTGAATAAATATGAAAATGCTCAGAATTAAATCCTACTAACATTATAAATGCGAATGTTTGAATGGATGGATGGATGTTTGTTCCTCTTTCACGCTCTAACCAGTGAACCGATTTGGATGAAATTTGGAATAAATATAAATTGTAATTTGGAATAGAACATAGGCTACTTTTTATCCCGAAATAATGACAGAAACGAGAAAAAACTGCCACGCGGGCGAAGCTGCGAGCGGCCGCTAGTAAGTTATATTTTTAACTAGCGGCCGCCCGCAGCTTCGCCCGCGTGGCAGTTTTTTCCCGTTCCCGTTATTTTTTCGGGATAAAAAGTATCCTATGTCCTTCTCCTGGCTCTAAACTACCTCCCTGCCAATTTTCAGCTAAATCGGTTCAGCCGTTCTTGAGTTATAAGTGAAGTAACTAACACGACTTTCTTTTATATATATAGATGTTCGTTGTAAATTGAATTTTCTAAGTGCATTGTATTTATGCCTATGAAGAAAAATAAATGAATTGAATTGACTGAGCCGACCAGACTTGTCGTTTTGAGTTAGACTTCGCGGCATGTCAGGCAACAATAACATGACAGCGGAATGGGTTATCGATGCCTCGTAATGTAACTTAAAACGACAATTTGAAACTTCTATCGTTTTCAAGAGTAATTAGATTAATAAGAGCTATTGCCATTTTTGACAGGCCTCACAGCTCAGTTAGTAGTAGTTCTGCCTTCTGCGCTACAAATTGTGGGTTTGATTCTAATGAAAATATTTGTGTGATACCCATTGATAAATAAATAATAAAACAAATATGTTAGAACATTTTAACACAACATCATCTAGCCCCAAACCCAGCATAGCTTGTTATATGGGAACCAGATGACTAATAGAATACTTATATACTTTTTTTGTAAATACATACATAGAATACAATACAACAGCCAGACACAGAGTTAACATCTATATGTTCGTCACACAAATGCTGTATGTAAGGCATACAGGCTAATTGCCGATTTTGCAGTAGTTGGTATTGCATACGTGACAGGTAGCAGGCACATCGCCGCTTTTAGAAAACCTACCAACTGGTTTGTCGCGATGTTTTCCTTCGCCGTTTGAGAGCATTGTCATTGCGCATTTTTTTTTTGGTGTAGAAAAATTCATTCATGCACGACCGAATTCAAACCCACGACCTTAAGATCAGAAGGCAGGGTCACTTCCACTATACCACCAATGCTTTTTAGTGCTTTTGGTTAAACAAACAATCAACTATCTTTCTTTAATATTGTTTGCAACATAGCTTCTTAAGCAAGTTTAAGTTAAAAAACAATATTTTTAAAAATTCAAGTGACCTATTTCAAAACTGAAGTACCTACCAAAAACTTTGAAAATTTCCAAATGATTTCAAACTTTTTTCTCTAATTAGGATTACTTTCTAGTGCCCTACAGCTTTTTGGGGGCTGAGTGGGCCCGACTCAAAGTTATCAACGAAACTTTTGTTAATTTGGGATTCAGTGAAAAAATCGGTCAGATTACTGTGCCTTAACTCTGAGATTTTGTGTAAAAGTAAATTAAATTCTATTATTGATTCAGACACAAGGATCCACATAGTTTTAAAAAATCTCACCACCTAAACGCAGAAGGCATGGCTACTACAAACTAAGCTGTGACAGGTTGCAGAGATTTGTGAACCCACGTTCAAAAATCAAATCCCACTTAATAAAATAACCATTGAAATAATATAAAATACATTATCGTTCTTATTACTTCTTAATTTTCAAGCTGTTTCAGTGTGATATTACATTTCGTCTTTAATTTCTATTTCATTGCGATCGATCAAGGAGTATTAAACTAAGGACGCAAAAATTTCAAACATAAATAGATACAAGATTACATACGACACGGGTTATTCAAGTAAACGATTTTAAAAACTTACGGCTATTTTGGCGCAGAACCGAAAAGAGTGGCGTGCTACAGAGGCCTACACCTACTCAGCAGCGGGTGAATGTGGGCTGATGAGATAGAATAGAATGTGGGCTGATGAAAGGCTATTTGAGGCAATAACGGTCATAAAAAAAATGTTACAAAAAATTAAAGCAGTATGATAATGCTGCAGTATTTGCATAATTAACATAAGCTCGAATCTTTGAGTTTTTTTGCACTTGGTGTTGATCTTAATATCCTACGAGCGTTCGTTAGTAGTATGGATCGTTTTGTGTCAGATAAACTAACCTCATTGGCTAGTGTGAACTGTCAATGTAACATTAGCCAATGAGATGAAGGCTTATCCGAAAACAACGATTTTTAGCTATTTCTTCTTGGAAAGCGTTAGTATTATGCTTTTTAAATAATCAAGTATTAGAAATTAACCTATGAAGCATAAAATTTGCAAAGAAAACGAAATAATGGACACTTATCTTGTCCCAAATCGAAGAACTATAAAAACCAGATGACAGATATAAAAAATTTCACCAATCTTAAACTGCCCTAGGTTTAAACAACATAAAAAGGTACTTTGTGTCTAGTTGCATAATATCATAGGATGATCTCGGCCGCGTAATTTAATTAAGCCAGTTTGCGAATAAATTGGTTGCCGTTCGTGGATACATCCTTTTGCATGTAATCTTCGTACATATAAAGGATCCTTTGCTTTGAATAACTAAAAGAGTCTACAGAATTGTCCCACAGAGATCTCTGCAGCGAAGGTACATGCATACCCAATAATTACGCAAATAAGTAAAACCACGTGAAATCAACACAGGCCCAGGCAGAAGACCACCGCTACTGTACATGGTAGCATATGCTGAGCTCTCGGCCTTTTCCACCATTCTTGAACAAGTATTTTGTATATCTTACGGTATAACTTTTTAACGACCTACGACGACTCTTTTTGACGACTTTTTTTAACGACCGA
The DNA here is from genome assembly GCA_947095575.1 of Electrophaes corylata. Taxonomy (NCBI): domain Eukaryota; kingdom Metazoa; phylum Arthropoda; class Insecta; order Lepidoptera; family Geometridae; genus Electrophaes; species Electrophaes corylata. Next base: position 6,750,783 of record OX352722.1, on the reverse strand, counting down.
TGTGGCGCAGCGGGCGAATGTCCGCCTGCGGCGCAGAAGGTTGCGGGTTCGATTTCCGCCTCGGGTTAAATGTTTGTACGATCTGCAAACATTTATTCCGGGTGTTCTGGGTATTTTCTTTGTCTAATAAAAAATATCTATGTACGTAATATATTGTATTAAGTATATCAGTCATCTAGTACCCATAACACAAGCTCTGCTTAGCTTGGGGCTAGATGATGCTGCGTGGATTGTCCAGCATTATTATTGTTATCATTAAACTATCAAGGTTTCGATCAATATTTTGGATAGAACCGGGATATTTACCATGATTTTTGCGTTTGATTGTTTCCCGATTCGATTCGATATTCGGCACAGTTGCATGCGCCATGATCACGGAAGTGGGTAGACCGTTTTGTCTGCCAAAAACATTAGACCCACTTACCACAGACTTCAGTTCGACCCGTGATCATGGCGCATGCAACTGTGCCGAAATATCGTGAAACAATCAAGCTCAAAAATCATGGTAAATATCCCGTTTCTATCAAAAATATTGATATATTATGATGTTATTATTTTCTATTCTTTTCTAGTTTTTAAAACGGGTGTAAAAAGGAGATAAAGTGTGTGAAATATGCTTGCAAAACCACGAGATGGTATGCTAGTCTACAATAGTTTTTTTTAATACATTTTTTTGTGGAACAAGCATACGGCCCACCTGATGTTAAGTGGTTACCATCGCCTATAGCAAAGCATTGCCGTGCAGGTCACGTTAGGACGTAACCTACAATACACTGCGTCCATCAACCTGAGACTTACAGGTATTAAGCCTTATAATGTCTGTCTTATGGTGCCTGTAATGTCACCTACACCCTTCAAACCGGAACACAGCAAGCTGCTTGTCGGCAGAAATAGGCATAGTGGTAGTACAGTCAGCTCCACTAGAATGTATACAATTCGTTACTTTCAAGATGGTTTTACAGCGGTGCTAAAAAATATTTACATGACAATTATTCCAAAAATAAGTGAAGTCATCAACAAATTTCATGATTTTTTAGTTTTTGAGGTGTAAGAGCTCATTCTAATGCTGTAATACCGTTGTGAAAGTTACGAATTGTATACTTTCTAGTGCAGCTGACTGTACCTCTCCGGACGAGCCCTTTACTAAGAGTTCTACTACTACAGCAGTAGATGCAAAGGTCTAATTTCTTATGCTACTAACTTACGTAATAAATATGCAATGAGAAATATAATAAAACATGAGGCGGTTAACCAGTCCATTTCGCTCAGCAAACAGGTAGATTTGATGAAGCATTCCATGCTGACAGCCAGAACCAATATAAAGGAGAAGATTGTTGTCAGGAAAAAGCCCCAAACGACCGCCTGGACTATCTCTTCGTGGGTCTATTAAATATAAATAAATATTTGTGGACATTTTTACACAACATCTAGCCCCAAACTAAGCATAGCTTGTATGGAAACCAGATGACTGATAGAATACTCATACTTTTTTTTTGTAAATACATACTTAGAATACAATGTAACACCATGACACAGAAAAAACATCTACGTTCATCACACAAATGTTTGTTCTCGGTGGGGATCGAACCCACCACCTACAGCGCAGAGGGCAGGGCTACTACGAACTGAGCTGTGACGGCTGTCAAAAAAGAAAGAGTAAAATTACTTTACGACTTTAATCCCCAGGCTTTCTCAACATTCAACGACCGATGTAGCGTGGCGGTCGAATGTCCACCTGCGACGCCGGAGGTTGCGAATTCGATTCCCGCCTTGGGATAAATGCTAAAACATCTGCAAATATTTATTCCGGGTGTTCTGGATATTTTCTATGCATAATAAAAAATATGTATGCATGCAATGTATTGTATTAAGTATATTAGTCATCTAGTACCCATAACACAAGCTCTGCTTAGCTTGGGGCTAGATGACGCTATGTGGGTTGTTCAGCATTATTATCATTGTTATTATTTACTAGCGGCCGCTCGCAGCGTCGCCTGCTTGGCAGTTTTTTCCGTTCCCGTTATTTTTTCGGGATAAAATCATAGTAGCTTTATGCATGCAATTCAATTCAGCCTCAGCCTGATCGGTTTAAAATTGACAAAGTTTCATACAAACTTTCACCCCATATTTTATCCCCTTGGGGGTAGAATTAATCAAAATCCTTTCTTAGCGGATGCCTACGTCATAACATCTACCTGCATGCCAAATTTCAGCCCGATCCGTCCAGCGGTTTGGGCTGTGCGTTGATAGATCACTATGTCAGTCAGTCACCTTTGAGTTATATATATTTAGATAGCTTATTATCCATGAGAGGAATAGGGGTTCCGTTCTAAGCTAGGAGGACCACCACGTTTACTTGAGGTATACTACCTCTTAAATCACAGCACAATTATTCTACTATTAAATCTACTCGAGATCGAGGTCCCTCTTAAATCGGATCACAGCTCAGTGACTACTAAATCTACTCCAAGTCAAAGGGAACGGGAATTGGGGTTTTGAATTTTTTTTTTTGCGGTAAATTTAAATATCACATATACTTACCTAAGTTTTATAACAAAACCATTTTTTGATTTTTTTTTTCGCAATAATGAAAAAGTTATTTCAAAATAAAAATTAATTTTTGAATCCAGTACCGAAAACACCCCGAACAAACCCGAGCGCGTGTGACGTCATTATTTTAGTTTTCACCCATTCAATAGCCGCAAACGCGTAAATATAAAATTATGACGTCACAACTATGGTGATCAATCATGGCGCGTTTCTAGTCACGTGGTTTTTTTCTAAACTTTATCAATTTTTAATTGTTTATTATTAATTGATTTTTTTTATTAAGTTTTTTGCATTAAATATCAACATTATTAATAATAATGTTTAAAAATACATAAAAAAAAACAATATTTTTTTTTCAAAACCCCAATTGGAAATAAGTTTTATTATATCTTACACCAGATAGGGTCGCGTAGAAGAAGATCAGTCCTAGTAGCATAAATAGCATCGATACTCCAGTCAGACCAGTTGGTATAAACCGAGCCAACTGATTCAACTCCTGTTTTTTAATGACTGAAATAAAAAAAAAATCATAAACACTTAAAACTAGCTTGAAAGTGCAAGAGGGCTTACTTGGTACTTGGAACTTGGTGGGCGGACTGGTTTCCGCAACTAGGCCGCTGATGGGCCCTTTTTGCGTGGGCGGGTGGAGATTGCTAGGCAAGCCACCCGATATCCTCCAGGTGAAAGAGGGCTTTCGTCGAAATAATAATAATAATGCTGGACAATCCACACAACATTATCTAGCCCCAAACTAAGCAGAGCTTGTGTTATGAGTACTAGATGACTGATATACATAATACAATATATTACATACATACATACTTTTTTATTATACATAGAAAATACCCAGAGCACCCGGAATAAATATTTCCAGATCGTACAGACATTTATCCCAAGGCGGGAATCGAACCCGCAACCTCCTGCGTCGCAGGCGGACATTTGCCCGCCGCGCCACTTCGGTGGTTAAGAATACATTCTTGTTTTTCTTGGATTCATTGTCTATGGCATGGCGTGGCGGGTGCAAGGGCGAGGTAGCAAAACTACACAGCTCTCAACAAAAAAGATGTAATTCGGCGGACATTCACCCGCTGCGCCATATCGGTCGTCATGGATTGTTATGGAGTGTTTCCTGTGTCCGGATCTGATGAGGCAACCTCTAGACAGAAACTGTCACCGCTTTTTATCGATGGTAGATCTCAAGTTCAACGCTCCAGTCTGCTAGCGACCACGACCATTGTAATATAGCCAAAACGGTGAGGAAATAAATAAAAAAACAGCTAAGTGCGAGTCGGACTCGCGCACGGAGAGTTCCGTACCGTTATCTATAATAAAAACGGCAGAATAATCACGTTTGTTGCATGAGAGCCCCCTTAAATATTTATTTCATTCTGTTGTTTAGTATTTCTTTTTAAAGCGGCAGCAGAAATACATCATCTGTGAAAATTTCAACTCTAACTATCACAGTTCATAAGATACAGTCTGGTGACAGACGGACACACAAACAGACAGACAGACAACGGAGTCCTAGTAATAGGGTCCCATTTTACCTTTTGGCTACGGAACCCTAAAAAGTAATACGCGGTAAAACTTTTTTAAAATTAGTGTTTAATGTATGTTCCTCGAAGTTACAAGAATAAATAAATAAATAAATAAATAAATAAATAATGCCGGACGATCCACACAGCATCATCTAGCCCCAAGCTAAGCAGAGCTTGTGTTATGGGTACTAGATGACTGATATACTTAATACAATACATTACATATATAGATATTTTTTATTATACATAGAAAACACCCAGAACACCCGGAATAAATATTTGCAGATCGTACAAACATTTATCCCAAGGCGGGAATCGAACCCGCAACCTCTGCGTCGCAGGCGGACATTCGCCCGCCGCGCCACATCGGTCGTCGGAAATACTAGGTAGTAGTTTCATTACTTAACACCACTTAACACCAGGTGGGCCATATGCTTGTTGAAACTTGAAAGTTGTATAAAAAAATAAAAAAAACTAATCCCCAGGCACGGGGATTAGTTTTTTTTTTCCGCAAATCAGTACCTATTTATGTATCTTACTAAGTACTGACTTCGCATGTTATTTTCTTTTTTCTTGTAAATGCTGTACACACCTGTTAGTGACGGCGCTTATAATCAATAGTTCTCCATGTTCATCTTATTTAGTATTAAGTATATGTCTTTGGTGTGTCGAAATAAATAAATAAAAAAATAAATAAAGTATATATGCTGCGCTAGCCACTGACTCTGGAGACGACATGTTCGCTCAAAAGCTCGCGGAAACTGAAAGAACGCACAAGAAGCAGGCGTTTTGCATGTAGAAGTGAACGCGACGTATCCATTGGAGCAGTTGCTGGAGCGCGAATATGTGGATACCCTTTAATTTTACAAATAAACCTTACAAACTTTAACCTTTACAAATTGGAACTTAACTCAGCATGATGCGGGTTGGCAACAACCCACGCTGGTCTTCCGTTAGGGCCGGTTTAGGCCGCGCTCACTTTGGATGCGAATTATATCGTACGTAAACGTATGAACACTGTTCGTACGAATTGAGTGCGCACACTGAATACGTTTTTTTCCGCCAATTAGACAGAGTACCGGTGTTAGCAGATACGTGAAGTCCATTATTGATGATGAACGCACGAACGTGTAATAAAATCCCAACAAGTTCGGATTGATTTCGGACGTCGGACTTGCACGTACGTATACGCTCGCTCGCGCGCAGTGTGAGCGCTTTCATACTACTCAGAAGGTCGGGAATGTTCGTGTGTGTTCGTACGTTTCTGCACGAATGGAATTCGTACGAAAACGTATCCAAAGTGAGCGCGGCCTTAGATTGAGCGGACATACAAATTGCGATAGATACCAAATTATACCAAAAGAATTACCTTACCTCTTACTTCCGACACATTTCTCATACCACCGAAACTTGCGTTTGTTTTAAGCTCTATAATACTCAATGTCAACGAACCAGTTATCTAAAATAAAAAAGTCGAAGTTAAAATACAGCTTATCTAAAAATAAATAAATTATATTAAATAATACTGGACAATCCACACAGCATTATCTAGCCCCAAGCTAAGCAGAGCTTGTGTTATGGGTACTAGATGACTGATATACTTAATACAATACATTAGATATTATTATTACATATACATTTTATTATACATAGAAAATACCCAGAAAACCCGGAATAAATATTTGCAGATCGTACAAACATTTATCGCAAGGCGGGAACCGAACCTGCGACCTCTTGCGTAGCAGGTGGATATTCGCCCGCCACGGCACATTAGTCCGAGGAAGTACTACCACCATGCCTATTTCTGCCGCCAAGCAGCGCAGTGTGTCCTGGTTTGAAGGGTGTGGGTGACATTATAGGTATATTAGTCTTAACACCTGTATGTCTCAGGTTGATGGATGCAGAGCAGTGTATCATAGGGCACGTTCCTTACGAACGTGACCTGCAAGGTACCTAATGTTTAAAGATGTGATAGTAACCACTTAACATCAGGTGGACCATCAGCTTGTTCCATCAGCAAAGAAAATAAATAAATAACATCACGACTTTAATCTCCAGGCACGGTAGATATCCCTATAGATCTTTATTCCAAATTACCCACTTTTGATTCTTCGAGGATATCTTAGGGTAGTTAGAGGTATGTCCAGATAGAAATTTGGTACAAGCCCATATTTTGCAGTAGTTGGTATTCGATACGTGACAGGTTGCAAGCCCATCGCCGCTGCTAGAAGTATTCTAGCAACTGGTTCCCTTACGATGTTTTCCTTCACCGTTTTCCATCAGCACGTCGTATAAAAAATAAAAAGTAAACATACCATACACCGCACCACATACACATATGTTTATGTATACATATACTATACCTATCGAACCACAGTTAGCCTTTTGCGCGGTTTCACAGAAAAAGCATTTTTTCTCTGGCAGTTCGTTAGAACATGATTAATTATACATTTTTCCCGCCTACTACGTTTGAATGATACAAATGGAAGTGCTACCATGAAACAATATTTTTACGCTACTGCTGGTGTAATAAGCATATTATGGTCTACCTGATGTTAAGTGGTCACCATCACATATAAATATAAATAAAATAAATAAATAATGCTGGACAATCCACATAGCATCATCTAGCCCCAAGCTAAGCAGAGCTTGTGTTATGGGTACTAGATGACTGATATACTTAATACAATACTATATTACATACATAGATATTTTTTATTATACATTAAAAATACCCAGAACACACGGAATAAATATTTGCAGATCGTACGAACATTTATCCCAAGGCGGGAATCGAACCCGCAACCCGACGACCGATGTGGCGCGGCGAGCGAATGTCCGCCTGCGACGCAGAGGTTGCGGGTTAGAATAATGAATAAATGTTTGTACGATCTGCAAATATTTATTCCGTGTGTTCTGGGTATTTTTAATGTATAATAAAAAATATCTATGTATGTAATGTATTGTATAAAGTATATCAGTCGTCTAGTACCCATAACACAAGCTCTGCTTAGCTTGGGGCTAGATGATGCTGCGTGGATTGTCCAGCATTATTATATTATTATTACTATTAAAAAAGTCAAACATTTTGTAAAAAAAGCCTATATAAAAACGGATACCTACTAATAAACTTATGAACGTGGAAATAGTTACACTTTGTTTTGTCTTTTAAGAAGTTTCTAGTTAGATTGAAAGACTATGTACGAATATGTTTTGTACATATTCGTTTATTCAATACATTTTTAAGTGTGACAGAGTGGGGACAATTTGTTGTTTTGATTACAGGGTTCATTTGATCATTCTACCCTGTACAGTATCCTAGTTTCGTAGTAGGACTAGCAATATTTTTCCACTAAGCATTTGCTTTTCTGCGATAGCATAATCCGAGCCATCATCGTAATGAACAACGAGAGAAAAACTAGCTTTCTGTATTATGGCAAAAGAATACAGATATAATTTCCTTTGGCTGTATCATATTTGATTGGTTTTACAGCTTGTGTCTATTTAGAAAAATGATAAACGGCGTTTTGTATTGACGTTTTGAGTTACATTACGGGGTAACTTATTAGCGAAGGTATTCAATTTGTTACAGCTTCGCATCAGCTACGATAGTAATAGTAGAGCCCTTACTGAAGGGCTTGTTCAAGGAAGTACTACCACCATGCCTATTTCTGCCGTCAGCTTGCTGTGTTCTGGTTAGAAGAGTGTCGGTGAAATTACAGTATTTCACTCTGAAGCTTCTCATCTGTATGTCTTAAGTTGATGAACGCTGAGCAGAGCATTATTAGGTCACGTTAGAAACGAGTTCAATCTACGTTTTTTTTTTTTATTTGACTTGCTTATGGAATAAACAGATGGCCCACCTGATCTGAAGTGGTTACCATTACCCATAACAAATATTGTCTCGTAGTTCACGTTCGTTAGAGACGTGCCCTACAATGCAATACCCTGTGTCCATCAACCTGAGACAAACAGACGTTGAGTCTCATGTGCCTGTAATTACACCGGCACCCACACCCTTCAAACCGGAACACAGCAAGCTGCTTGGCGGCAGAAATAGGCATGGTGGTAGTACTTCTCCGGACGAGCCCTCCACTAAGAGCTCTACTACTATTAGTAATAAGAAAGGCTTAACACTTGTATGCCCCAAGGCTTATAGACGCTGCGTAGTGCATTGAAGAGCACGATATTAACAAGCGTGTCATACAAGGTAAAGTATTTTATAAACAATGGTAATAATAATAATGCTGGACACTCCACACAGCATCATCTGGCTCCAAGCTAAGCAGAGCTTGTGTTATGGGTACTAGATGACTGATATATTTAATACAATACACTACATACATAGATATTTCTTTATTATACATAGAAAATACCCAGAACACCCGGAATAAATATTTGCAGATCGTACAAACACTTAACATGTAACATTTTTTCGTAATCATTCAAAATCAAGGCCATCCGCTTGTTTCATCAGCAAGATGTATAAAAAAACTTTCACTCATACCCCTATTTACGGGATGTGATAGTGCCAGGGACAGAAAACTCAAAACCGCGTCAAAACTTACCATTGCCAGTACTGCTATGGAAAGCATTCCGACTCGGTAAGGGCATATTAAACAACAAGATTTCACCTCCGGAAATATATTATCCATGGTTCAATTTAATTCAAAATTGCTGTTATAAAAATAAAAAAACCAATATAAGCAAAAAACGAGATGTACATCAATTTATTGTACAGATCATGACATTTTCAGAAGTTGACAGTGACAGAAAAAACCGTTGTAAAAAGATTCAATTCTAAAGAAACTGCCAAAATCTCTTTAAGCAGAAATATGGTACCCATAGAGTAATCTATACAGAATAAATTAACCTGTGTCCTGACCATCCTGACTGACTGATATATAGGCAACGCACAGCGAAGACACAGCCTACCCCTAGCATACATCTGATAGACGCTACGAGGTTTCTACGACGTAGCAAATTGATTCACTTCAAAATCATAGACACGACCCGCGTCGACTGTCTCAGACATTTTGTATGAGACAGAAAGAAACAGAGAGAGCGACCCGCGCTGTCTCTTTTAGTGCAATCACCTCTATACAAACTAGCGAAACACACGCGAATTCGCCCGCGTAAAGTTATTTTCATACTTTCAACATCCGCTGTAACCGTTTTGGGATTGAATTTCGAGAATTTTTTTCACTTCTACGTACCAGAATGAACATACCCTTAATTTTAAATCTCTACGAACAGTGGATTGGGTTGTGCGTTGTATATATATCAGTCAGTCAGTCAATCAGGACAAAGATTCATATCTTCTGTCGCATCACGTGGGGCAGGCCTTAACACGTTAAACAGAAATCGTTTTACAAACTCATTATCTCTGAACAAAAGATTGTAACTTCCATCAAAAGGAAATTGACGGTTCTTTAATATTTTTTTGATATTTTATTTCACACAAATTGTATGATAAAATTTTATTATAACAGAAATTGGTGTTGGTTTATTCAAGTGTACTTAATTTGAGAAAGTAATTTAAAATACAGAAATATTATAATCTGTTCAAATTATAAGAATCTTTCACGTCGCGCCGTGCGAGTGAGCCAATATGAACTTTAGCTTCACAATTTGTAAGCTCAAAATTGAATGGTGCAATCGAAAAAAATTAGTATTTGTTCCTTCTGTAATTCATACCCACCCTACGTTTTTATAATTTAAATACTGCATAAAATAAGTTCTGTCACTGTCAGCCATTACCCATTGATAAGAGATGGCTATAACTTACTTATTATTTGTCATTTAATTTTGTCACATTTTTTAAATCTAATCTTTGTCCTGACTGACATATAAACACACAGCCTAAACCACTGGTCGTAAACTTAAAATTTTTAGGCTGTATTTGTCTTGGTGCGTAAAGGTGAACTAAGAATGGAACTCTCAAAATTCAACTCCTACAGCGGAGGTTGAAGTTTGTATAAAAATAACTTAACGCGGACTTATAATAATGAAGAAAAACATCACGACGGAGAACCCGCAGTTTATTCAGGTCTGCAGGTCTTAGAAACGATACACGAAGTTTCGTACTGTCGTTATATAATATATCAGCGACCGATGTGGCGCGGCGGGCGAATGTCCGCCTGCGACGCAGGAGGTTGCGGTTGCGATTCCCGCCTTGGGATAAATGTTTGTACGATCTGCAAATATTTATTTCGGGTGATCTCGGTCGGGTATTTTCTATGTATAATAAAAAAATATCTATGTATGTAATGTATTGTATTAAGTATATCAGTCATCTAGTACCCATAACACAAGCTCTGCTTAGCTTGGGGCTAGATGCTGCTGTGTAGATTGTCCAGCATTATTTATTTATTTATTTATTATACACTTCGGGGTTACTCGGTAGCCGTTCTACAGTTAAGTTGTCAATGCCTGACATGCCGCGTAGTGTAACTCAAAACGATAATACGAAACTTCGTTTATCGTTTCTAAGAGTAGATCTGCTGTAATATGTACGAAGCAATATAAAATTTCTTCATTTTTAGGGTTTAGTGCCCAAAGGGTAAAATAGGACCCTATCACTAAGACTCCGCTGTCTGTCTGTCTGTCCGTCTGTCACCAGGCTGTATCTCATGAACCGTGATAGTTAGAGAGTTGAAATTTTCACAGATGATGTATTTCTCTCTCATACAACAAACGTGATCTCTTCGTGTGCGAGTCTGACACGCACTTGGCCGGTTTTTGTTTTTTGAGCTACTACGGGACCAGTCGACGACCATAGTAAAAGTTTTGCATATAACTTTCCGCTAATAATATTTTTGATATTTTTATACATACATTTTGATAAGTCAACCATCATTATTATAGCAATGCTTCTATTCACCAGCTATCCTGTAGCTATTCACGATAAGCATACTGTAGGTCATCACTGTAAAAAAAGAGCAATTTTTGGTACTAATTTTGACCAGCTAACAGTAATAAATGCTTGGTTTTAATATAAATAAATTATTTGTAGACATTTTTGTAAAACATCATCTAGCATAAGAATAGCTATGGAACTGACTGATAGAATACGATAATTACTGATAATACGAGCATCCGTTAGTAGCTCATACAATACTAGACGCATAAGGACAATAAATCAATATTTGTGGTCATTTTAACATAACATCATCTAGCTCCAAACTAAGCATAGCCAGATAAGTAATAGTAGTAAACATACTATGGGAACCAGATGACTGATAAAATATTCATATACGTTTTGGCTAATTGCATTTAGGAAGCTAATTACGCTTAAAATCTTGCACAAGAAAAATTAGGACGCTATTGCGTTTACACTAAACATGTTTATCTTGGTAAAATTAAATCAAATTGTTGTGCAAGAAGGCTTTTATGCATTTAAGGGTTTGCTAAATATATTTAGTGATCGTTGTGTAAGTGAGCCTTATTGACCATAAGTATTAAATATGCTTTAAGACAATTCTTGTTATTATTTTTATAAATTACTAGCTGACCCGTGCCCACTTCATTGGACGGTACAAATCTTTGGATTTTTCAGCTTTTCTGTACTATAATACATATTATTTATACATATATACCTTCCTCTTAAATTACTGTATCTATTGCTGAAAACTACATTAAAATCCATTGAGTAATTTAAAAGATCTAAGCGAACAGACAGCGGAAGTGACTTCATTTTATACTATGTAAAGACTAATGGCCAAAAAAATCTTTACCTATAAATATACCAGCAAATATGCCCAAATGCACTTGAACACTCTGTTTACAACCAGCACAGTCCACCACAAAGAACGAGAGGCAGAAACCAAGATGATGAACCAGCAATAACACGACAAGAACCATTAAGATTTTGATCAGAAAGTCCAATTGTTCACCCTGAAACCAAACTATAATAATAATAATAAATAATAATGCTGTACAATCCACACAGCATCATCTAGCCCCAAGCTAAGCAGAGCTTGTGTTATGGGTACTAGATGACTGATATACTTAATACAATACATTACATACATACATATTTTTTATTATACATAGAAAACACCCGGAATAAATATTTGCAGATCATACAAACATTTATCCCTAGGCGGGAATCGAACCCGCAACCTTGGTGTCGCAGGCGGACATTTGCCGGCCGCGCCACATCAGTCGTCGAGCTAAGACTGTGGTCCTTTTCACCTTTTATAGGTAGTCGAGGCCAGTAAGGGCATTTCCCTACGTAGACGTAATTATATTTAAGTTAGTAGGTAGTTTGTTAGCAGCTTGCTGTGTTCCGGTTTGAAGGGTGTGGGTGCCGGTGTAATTACAGGCACATGAGGCTTAACATCTGTATGCCTCAGGTTGATGGACGCAGAGTAGTGCATCGTCGGTGACGTTCCTAACGAGCGTGACCTGCGAGGCAATGCTTTGTTATAGGTGATGGTAACCACTTAACATCAGGTGGGCCATCTGCTTGTTTCATCAGCAAGTTGTATAAAAAAAAAAAGTTGCGTTTGAGTATTCGGCCGTAAGTTAGATTGGCACCAAACGTAACTATTTACGTTACTAGCTGTTATCCGTAACTTTGCCTACATGGTTAGTTTTTTCGGACTTAACACGTATTGTTATATTTTGAACAATTCATACAATATCTTTATAAACGTGTTATTCTGATATATAAGCTATATTATTGTAAAGTTTCATTAATATCCATTCAGTAGTTTTTGCGTGAAAGATTAATAAACATTCATACATATAAATTTTCACGTTTTTAATATTAGTAAGGAGTATTAACTTGTAAAAGGATCATACAAAAAACGGTAGGAGCAAAGCCGTTTGTCGCTTGTTCTTCTAGGCTTGGTAGCAAGGAACAGACGCTTAGATTTACCTAGCTTTAAGACGTTTCAAAATGAAATCTAAATATATATAACTCAAAGGACTGACCGACATAGTGATCTATCAACGCAAAACCCGAACCACTGGACGGATCGGGCTGAAATTTGGCATGCAGGTAGATGTTATGACGTAGGCATTCGCTAAGAAAGGATTTTGACTAATTCTACCCCCAAAGGGATAAAATATGGGATGAAAGTTTGTATGAAACTTTGTCAATTTTAAACCGATCGGGCTGAGACTTTGCATGCATAAAGCTACTATGATTGTATCCCGAAAAAATAACGGGAACGGGAAAAAACTACCACGCAGGCGAAGCTGCGAGTGGCCGCTAGTTTATATGATAAATGCTTTTTGACTTTGACAAAAGGGTAAAAATACAAACCTGCACCGCACCATTCCATACAGCATTAATCGGTATTAACATAACAAACCAAAATGATATTATAATACAGAACCAATTTTTGTACATTAGCGTAGGAAGATACGTGTATAAGCAATCCCAATAAGTAACATGTATTAGTACTGAAAAGATGGCCTGAAACAATAAAAACTAATTGATAGACCTTCATCATTCCAGTGCTCTTAAACGGTGAAGGAAAACATCGCGAGGAAACCAGTTATTCTAGCAGTGGTGACGGGCTTGTAGGTCACGTATGGAATACCAACTACTGCAAAATGTGGGATATCAAATGTTATATTTGGACGTCTGACTACCCCTCTTAGACATCCTTGAAGAATCCCGAGTAAGTACTAGGTACTAAGGGAACGGAGGGGATATCTACCGTACTTGGGGATTAAAGTCGTGCTGCTACTTATTATTTACTTATCATCATCATCAACCTATAGAAGTCCACTGCTGAACAAAGGCCTCTCATACATTTTTAGAAAAAAAAATCTGAGCCCTTTTTATCCATCGACATCTCACAATTCTAACAATGTCGTCAGTCCATGTGGTAGGAGGGCGTCCTCGCTTCGTCTTCCGGTTCGTGGTCGCCATTCGAGAACCTTTATTCACCAGCGGTTATCGGTTCTATAAGCAATATGGCCTGCCCATTGTCGCATTAACTTGCTGATTTTGTGAGCTGTCTGTGACCTTGGACCATTCATTTTAGTGGTGAAAGATATTTTAATTTATTTTCATACACTTCCAACTATCTAATAAAGCTTAGTATATAAATTTCGGTTTTTCATGCTCTATAATTCACTGCTCAGCGTCCATCAATTTGAGGCATACAGGTGTTAAGCCTCATGTGCTTGTAATTACACCGGCACCCACACCCTTCAAACCGGAACACAGCATGCTGCTTGGCGGCAGGAATAGGCATGGTGGTACTTGCCCGGACGAGCCCTTCACAAAGAGTTCTACCACTACTCAGTACTTACTGACGTCAAGATCAGCATCGTTATTATTCCAGCTCTTAAGCTGAAACAGCATAGAAACTGATCTACAGTAGGTAGCCGGTCACAAATAGACATTTAAATCATTTATTAATAAAACTATATCGAGAAATTTCAGTTTATATAAAAGTACTCTGAGATGTAAACAATGAGTTTGTTCGTCATCTGACATCTCGGATTGACCTTCTTCTTCTTTTATAATACCATAGAATAAGGACTAAAGATTATATAATACCTACATGGTTTTTTTTTGTGGCATGTGACTTAAATTTTGTTAATGTCAAGTGAATTATATGAATAGTTTTTAGTCGAGTCAATAAAAAAAGTAGTCGGCTGTCGTTTGTTTTGTAGAAAAAAATGGGGTTTTTTTCAAAACCCTAGAAAAACATTTTCACCAAATCAGGATGTCAGCTATGACACTTTCATTTCACTTATACTAAGACCTCAAGTAATGTTGGATAAAATACCACCAAAATTTAACACCAGAACTTAAAATAACATTAGGAACAAATTAAAATAAAATGTTGCTTCCAAAGATGACAGAAAACGAATTCCAACTCCTATGCTTTTTTTTTTTTTTGTTGCATTTGTCCGTCTTGCGGACAATTTTGCTAATGTCAAGTGGGTTGAATAAATTCTTTTTAGTCAAGTCGAGTCGGTAAAAAAAATAAAGTCAGCCGTCATTGGTTTTGAAGAAAAATATAGCGTTTTTCTTCAAAACCAATGGGAAACATTTTCGTTCAAATCAGGATGCCTCATAACACACTTTCATTTCAGTTGTTCACACTTGTGCTAAGACCTCAAGTAATGATGGTTAAAATACCACCAAAATTACCCATCAAAACTTAAAATAACACTACAAAAACAATTAAAATGAAAATTCCAAAGATGACAGAAAACGAATCCATATGCTTCTTCCAGACGTCCTGTGTTTATAACAAACCTTGTCTTGTCAACATTGACATTGACAGAATTATGGAAATCAGATCCACAGAAACCATGTAGGTTGGGACCTAAGAATATGGACTGTTTCTTATTCTATGGTTAGGACCACCCTAAAAGTTTTTGAAGTAAAACTTCTTAAGCGACTTTCAACAAGGTTGCGTTAAACGTTTAACACTACCATGGAGGGGGTATGAAAGCACTGTTTTTTCTCTCTTTCTCGCGTAGCCTGTTACGTTTCGAACATTAAAAAAGTTTTACTTTAGTCGTGTGGTCTAAAGCACACTCGTTTTTTTTCACCTGCAAGTCAACGTTTGCCGGGCCATTGAGTTATTTATTAATATTATTAGTAAGCAGTGTATTCCATAGTGTGATAGATGTTCCATGTCAGATCATATCAGTCTTTACAGCTCTGTTAGTATGTTAGTAACTCTGTCGCCAGTTTTTGCATAACTCTTCAATACAATCATCGTGTAGACGTTTACTGAAACAAATAAATATACTCGACAGTTGACAGCCGTCAAAGCTCAAAGTTGAAATTCGTATACTTAATATTATAAACCAGGAAAGATTGGATTGTTTGTTTGTTTGCATTGAATAGGCTCCGGAACTACTGGACCGATTTGAAAAATTCTTTCACCGTTGGGAAGCTACACTATCCCCAGGTGGCATAGGCTATATTACGAGTATATTTTCAAAAAAATTGGGATCATAACTAAAACCCGTGCAAAGCCGGGACGGACAATTAGTGTTATCAAAAAAAATACTTACCCAGACGAACCCTTTCACAGAGAGCTCTCTACTACTTATTAATAATTAATAAAATTATTAGGATAATTATTGGGTACGCTCAATAATTACCTGTAAGAGCACAAAGAAAGAACCCCAACTGGGTTAAGCCAGCAGATATATAACATTCATATTCAAAACAAATTGTTATATACATTACACAAAACACCAAATGGTGAGATAATAACACTGATGCTAGAACAATGAATGTTTTCACCAGAGTGTATTTGCTTATTGGAAAGGTATCCTGAAAAAAAAATGTTTTTTTTTTTCAGTTTATTAGACTAGCTGACCCGTGATGTGATAAAATTAATAAAGTCATTTCATTTCAGTAGCAGTAGAGTTCCTAGGTTCCTAGTGAAGGCCTCGTTCGGGGAAGTACTATAGCACCATGCCTATTTCTGCCGCTAAGCAGCTTGCTGTGTTCCGGTTTGAAGGGTGTGGATGCCGGTTCTGTTATAGGTAATGCGTCACTACTCTGCGTCCATCAACCTGAGGCATGAAGTTGCTAAGCCTCATGTGCCTGTAATTACACCGGCACCCACACCCTTCAAACCGGAACACAGTAAGCTGTTTGGCAGCAGAAATAGGCATGGTGGTAGTACTTCCCCGGACGAGCCCTTCACTAAGAGCTCTACTACTACTAAATATGTATATTAAATATATGACATGCTGATGTTTTTTTTTACAGGTTCGTGAAAGCAGGGTAGTGTAGCTACGTACGTTAGGTACGTGTCCTACGATATTATAATATACGATTGTTATATGTGATAGTTACCAGTTAACATCAAGTGAGCCATATACTTGTTTCACCAGCAGTAGCGTAAAAAAACTAGCTTGTAACAAACCTTGTTAATGATGGTGTTGATAAACACTAACCGTACTACTCCATGCCATGTTAAGAACACTAATAGGTAAAAACCACAATAACAGGAGCACCCAGAACCATCTGGATAGTATCGACTCATAATCAAAATCACTGGGCAGGAATATTGGCTGGGTGAGAAAACAGGATAGACAATTTACCTGGAAATGGAAATTAATAAATAAATAAAAACGAGTGTGCTTTAGACCACACGACTGAAGTAAAACTTCGTTAAGGTGGAACAAGTCGTTACTATTTCCATACAAACGCTGTAGAATATAGGGTAACGAGCCTAGATAACGGCAAGATAATTCAGTATCAAACTTAACTTCGGACGCACGTTAAAAAATAGTAGATATATTCAGTTACAGCGTTTGTATGGAAATAGTAACGACTTGTTCCACCTTAATATACGAAACGTAACTGGCTATGAGAGAAAGAGAGAAAGAACAGTGCTTTCATACCCCCTCTATGGTAGTGTTAAACGATTAACGCAACCTTGTTGGAAGTCGCATAAGAAGTATTAAGAAGATGCTGTCAAATATGTTATTCATAATAATTTAAGGTTTTTTTTAAGTTTACATAACCTTCACAACTTTCATACTTCAATAGTAAATAATTTAGACCAAGTACTAACCAGCAAAAACATTGTCAGTAAAATCAGACCAATTTTTAGATCGATACAAAATAAAAACGTTTTCACCGTCGGCAAACGATCAAAACACATTCTCTGTAAAAATTGCAAAACTTTTTATAAAATTGAAATTGGTTAAATTCAATGACATATCATTGGTTAAATTATGTAAAGCATTTATTGTAAATATGACGGTGCTGGAATAAATATTCTTCTTCTTATTTTTTTTTTGTGGCATCTGTCCGTCTTTCGGACAATTTTGCCAATGTCAAGTGGGTTGAATAGACTTGACTTTTTGATTTAAGGCTCTGTGGTTTATTGCCACAATTCTGCTAGCGCATAGAATAAGAAGGCTTTAGTTTATATTCTTAGTGCTAGCGTCCGTTTCATGCATAGAATAAGATGACTACATATTCTTAGGTTTCATGCTAGTTTCATAAACATAGTAGAGGAGTGTGGCTAAGAATATGGTCAGTGTCTTCTTTTATTTGTGGCTTTTCAATCAATATTCTTCTTTATAGCATCTGTCAGTCATTTGACAGACAATGTTGTCACTGTCACGTTGCAGATAGGAGATTCGCTTTCTGTCATCTTTGAAATTAACATAGTTTTTTTTTAAATTGTTTTTCTAGTGTTTTTTTTTGGTAAAATTTTGGTGGTATTTTAACCATCATTACTTGAGGTACAAGTGTGAGCAATTGAAATGAAAGTGTAATAGGTGACATCTAAATGATTTGTACGAAAATGTTTCCCTTAGGTTTGAATGCTCTTTAAAACAAATGACAGCCGAATTTACTTTTTTTTACTGACTTGACTAGACTAAAAACTATCTATCCACTTGATATTAACAAAAAATATCTGTCGAATATTGCTAAGAACACCTGAGGCTTAGAATATCGTATCACGGAATTTCATTGGATTACATACCTACAAGCGATGTAAAGAGCAATTCTGTGTTTACTTAGTATGCAAGTAATCGTAGAGAATTACTAGAATTGGTAATACATACTAAGTAATAGCTCTTAGTGAAGGGTTCGTCTGGGGAAGTACAACCACCATGTCTATTTCTACCGCCAAGCTACGCAGCGTGTTCCAATTTAAAGGGCATAAGTGCCGATGACATTACAGGCACATGGACACCTGTATGCCTCAGATAATAATAATAATGCTGGATAATCCACACAGCATCATCTAGCTCCAAGCTAAGTAGAGCTTGCGTTTTGGGTACTAGATGACTGATACATACATACATAGATATTTTTATTATGCATAGAAAATACCCAGAACACCCGGAATAAATATTTGCAGATCGAACAAACATTTATCCTAAGGCGGGCATCGAACCCGCAACCTCCTGCGTCGCAGGCGGACATTCGCCCGCCGCGCCACATCGGTTGATGAACGCAGAGCAGAGTATCGTAGGACACGTTATTAATGAACGTGACCTGTTTGGTAACTACTTAACATCAGATGGGGCTAACTACTTGTTCCACCATCAAATAGAATAAAAATAACTTTACTACTTTAATCTCCAGGCATGGTAGATATCCCCTAAGTTCTTTTAGAACCAAAAACGTATCTTGTAGTCGTAGTCTGAGGTACGCCTAAATATTATGTTTGGTACATACCCAAATTTTGCAGTAGTTGGTATTCCAAATGTGACAGATTGCAAGCCCATCGCCACTGCTAGATTACCAAAGGATTTCCTCATGATGGTTTTTTTTAACGGCTTGAGAATACTAGCATAAATAGACATAATAAGTATACATAATATAAATTCGTATTTATTACCCTCCTAAATCTGTCGATACTAATTATAAGAATCTTTATCATGACTGACTGACTGGGATATAGTCAACGCACAGCCTAAACCACTGGTCGTAGAGACTTGAAATTTTCAGAGTATATTTGTCTTGGTGCGTAGAGGTGTACTAAGAAAGGAATTCCCGAAATTCAACCCCTACACGTGTACAGCGGGGGTTGAAGTTTGTATGAAAATAGCTTCACTCGGACGAGTCACGCGCGTTTCGCTAGTTAGTTCATAAAACTTTATTATATAAGTCAAATCACATATTTTCAGACTTACTACATTAGTATACAGTTGAAAATCGCTTGAAGTTTTTACTGTCTTGTCTGAACTATAAAGGATGTCATGTGTAATTATTTTATTTGCGTTAACTATTTACGATCGACATAAATAACATCAATAGATCGGTTGTACGATGACGTAAAATGTATTTTATAGATAGAAGGAAATGATGTAATGAGACAGTCATAATCGTAAAAAAGTATATTCATTTCAGTAGTAGTAGAGCTCTTTGTGAAGGGCTCGTCAGGGGAAGTACTACCACCATCTGGGCTAAGATGTGCAACGCGAGATATGTCGCGCTTGACACGAGATACTTTTTTCTATTGATGGACATTTTGGAAAAACCCACAGATTAGCTAAACATTAGCATTACGTCTTTATTTGACAAAACGAGATAGATTTTTAGCACAGACATACTGACACAGCAAGATAAATAGAGATATGGATTCGTTTTCTGTCATCTTTGGAAGCAACATTGTATTTTCATTTTAATTGTTTTTCTAGTATTATTTTAAGTTCTGATGGGTAATTTTGGTGGTATTTTAACCATAATTACTTGAGGTCTTAGCACAAGTGTGAACAATTGAAATGAAAGTGTGTTATGAGGCATCCTGATTTGAACAAAAATGTTTCCCTTTGGTTTTGAAGAAAAACGCCATCTTTTTCTTCAAAACCGATGACGGCTGACTTTACTTGACATTGGCAAAATGGTCCGCAAGACGGACATCTCTATTTTGTACGAGCTAACGAGTAGACAAAATTTTGTCGCGTTGCACATCTTAGCCGGGCTGGTCTATATTTCTGCCGCTAAGCAACTTGCTTTGTTCTGGTTTGATGGGTGTGGGTGCCGGTGTAATTACAGGCACATGAGGCTTAACACCTGTATGCCTTAGGTTGATGGACGCTGAGCTGTGCATTATAGGGCACGTTGGTAGTTAGACATTAATAAAACTTTAGTATTAGTATCAAGAAAACCATACAAGCTTTATAACTCTTTTACCAAATGAAATAGTTAAAAAAAAAAGTCACAACCATTTATTTCCAGAATTGTAAATAAAATAAAGTGGGAAAATAGCTGTTTTTATTTACGTTAAGCTGTCCGTAACCTCTCGACGATAAGTTACTCGCTAATATTTATTACTTTACAAAACCCCATTCAAATTACAACCTTATTACTTGATAATAAGGCTCTTAACACCTTCTTATATCTAGTAGAAAAGTTGTTCAGCGAAAATAGTTTTAAGGCTAACGGATATAAGATTGAAAATCAGGTGAATGAGGTAACTGTCAGCTCCGGGAATCATTAGTCCTGCTCAGAGATGTTCAAATCAAGTGGGAGATACATGAGAGGCTATTTTGATATACAGAGTGTATTCGTTTGAGCTGGAACATTAGTGATGGAATTTGTAGGCCGCCTCAAAACCTCCGTCTTCCTATCTATGAAGAAGACAAAACATTGTTTGGTGTTGGTCAGATTCTAGATTGGTCAGATTTGTGATTCAGCAGGTTTGCTACGCGGCAGATTCTAGATTGGTCAGATTTGTAATTTGACAGATTAGCTACAGAAGTACAAGTAGGTAGAAGTAGCTACCTACTAGAAGTAAAAGTAGACGGTCAAAGTCAAAGTCAAAAATAATTTATTTATTAATATCATCTTGAAACGTCTTAAATCTAGGCGACCAATCCTAGAAAAACCGGCAACAAACTTACGGCTTGGTTCCTACCGTTTTTTGTATGATCCTTTTACAAGTACAGAAGTACAGGTGTAAATAAAATAGCAAGCGGAACCAAAATATTACACCGAGTTTATAAATACCGGTTATGTATTGTAGAGGTGGCCTTTACGTCACGTCATGTGACATCCTTCAAGATGTTTCAGGGGTGTTTCAGGACAAGAAATCACAAGCGAAGCGATTTGTCACGACAAGGACAGTGTTATTGTGGAACTCACTTAACAAGAGCGTTTGTAAACGGGCAATTTTAACTGCTCTTAGTTATGTATACCAAAGGTATACCTACCTACCAATATCTAAATGTTATACCAAAACCAATACCTAATATCTAAATATAAGAAACTTTGTCCTGACTGACTGACATATAAACAGCGTACAGCCTAAACCATTGGTCGTAGAGACTTGAAATTTTAAGGGTATATTTGTCTTGGTGCGTGAATTCCTTAGAACTAAGTACACTTCTGAGTACTAAGAAAAACTCCCGAAATTTTACCCAAAAATGGGTTGAAGTTTGTATAAAACAACTTCACGCGGGCGAAGTTGCGCGCGTTTTGCTAGTGTAATATAAATATTTGTGGTCGTTTTTATGCAACATCATTTAAGCCCAAGCCAAACATGTCAGCCATCTTGTCTCCATTGCACAAATTTTGTTTAGTTTATTACCAGAACATCTCAATTCAATTATTTCTTGTCCCACAACTATTGCTTTGAAAGTTGCCTCAAAGTTGCCCGTATAAACAATAACTTAACATCTGAAGGTTGTGTAAATGGAGTACAGAAAAGAAAATGAACTTTGTAAGGTCGTAGGAACGTTAGAATAATACTGATATTTTTCATTTTCAAGATAAATTCCATGGAAATTGTGTTCTATAGAAATGTCTTTCACAATAATGGCTGTGTGTTATGTCATGTTTTTTTTTTGAAGTAAAACTTCTAATGGGGCTTCCAAGGTTGTTCAAGGTTGCGTTAAACGTTTAACGCTACCATGGAGGGGGTATGAAAACACTGTTCTTTCTCTCTTTCTCTCATAGCCAGTTACGTTTCGTATATTAAAGAAGTTTTACTTCAGTCGTGTGGTCCTTTTTTTTATGAGAAATGTAAGATTGACAAGATTGTTCTTAAACCCGTTTAATAAATGAAAAATAATAAAAAGGGAAAATAAAAAAATATTTATGCTCATTACTACTACGACTATTAGAATACCTACTTATATACTTTTTGTGTAAATACATACATAGAATACAATATAATACCCAGACAGAGAACAAACATCTATGTTGACCACACAAATATTTGTTCTCGGTGGTGATCGAACCCACAACTGAAGCACAGAAGGCAGAGTACTAACTTAGCTGAGAGGCTAGTAAAAAAGGTAATACGCGATAAATACTCATGTAATACGAGTATTCAATATCCGTTTTATGACTCTCTCAACCTGTTCCACTTATCTCTACTAATCTATCCTTACTGGTGCGATTACATATTATTTTCCTCAAAGCATTTTTTTATAGGACAATTTTGGCCGTATTTTTTCACTTTATCACCTTGATTGTACGAGATCAAAATAATGCTGTTTCAGTTTACGAACTATATTCATTAAAACTTTCATTGAAATCAGTCAAGCAGTTGAAACGTGATCGAACGGAATAAATTCAAAAAATTGCCTGTGCTCTCAAACGGTAAAGGCAATCAGTTAGTAAATATGGTATATAGACGTACCTCTGGCTACCCTCATTAGACATCTTCAAAGAATCTTGAGTTAGGACTACTTGGTACTGATCGATTTTCTTCTAAGCTTGGTCGCGAGGAACTGGCGCTTAGATTCACCTGGATTTAAGACGTTTCAAGATGATCCCTGCGGATATTACTGAATAAATGCTTTTTGACTTTGACTTTGACTATTTGAGGGGATATCTACCACGCTTGAGGTCTTAAGTCGTGAAGTTATTTATTTATTAAAAAATCTGCTATAATAATATAACAGTGTGAAACATTCTTTAGAGATTCTTGATGGCGGCGGATGTTTCTCTAATAATAATAAATGAGTAACTTGAGTTTGCATTTCATAATTTTAATTGCATTCCGCTGGTATGAGCCGAGCGTAGGTAATCTTGGTTTTGTAAGAAACGGTGACCGGTAAATGGCAGACGTAATAAATAAAATTTTAGTGTTATTGTTTTATTTATGTAAAAATATAAATTATACGTTTTAATTTACTTCTTATGCGACTTTCAACAAGGTTGCGTTCAACGTTTAACACTACCATGGAGGGGGTATGAAAGCACTGTTCTTTCTCTTTTTCTCTCGTAGCCGTACCTATATTTCGTATATTAAAGAAGTTTTACTTCAGTCGTGTTTTATTTGCTTTTTATAAACTAACCGCGCTGTGGAGATAATTTTTCATTAGCAGTCACCCATCCAAGCTACGAACTAGCCACTCTACGTTAAGTTAGTTAAGTTATCACTAAAGAGCTTAAAATAAGTTGTGAGCTGTATTTTATCCAACGAAAAGAAAAGGTTGAATTCGGACGTAATTCGCATAAAGCCAATCTCCGTTTAAATTTTGTAAGCGCAATCTACGATAGTTTTTATCTACCTCGCTAGATGGCGCTACATAGTTATTGACGCCATTATTATTACGGATGTAATGTTACGGTCACTTCATTTGAGAAACGTATTATTCCTTTCGTATGAGGTTTCCTTTCGTAAATGGAGTAGAATTGTACTCCTAATTGTCAAGCTTTATTAGTGATGCTGTGTGTTACGAGATCTCATCTTTTTTATCATAAGCCCGAATTATTTCTATATTTAGTAAATGAGTTTTAGGGATAATACAGTTCTAATATTATTTGGTCTTATCTTCAATGCTTGTGTGTTTTGGCGACCGATGTTGCGTGGCGGGCGTATTTCCGCCTGTGACGCAGTTGCGGGTTCAATTCCCGCCTTGAGATAAATTTTTGTACGATCTGCAAATATTTATTCCGGGTGTTCTGGGTATTTTCTATGTATAATAAAAAATAACTATGCATTTTATATAGTGTGTTAAGTATATCAGTCATCTAGTACACATAACGCAAGCACTACTTAGCTTGGGGCTAGATGATACTGTGTGGACTGTCCAGCATTACCATTATTATTATTGCTAAGAAAGTACAAAAGGTAGGTACATCCTTACCACGATTTTATAACTTGTAATGATAACGAATACTCAAAGAACGTGTAAAGTTACCTACAACAAGGTCTCAAAAATACCACTTGGCTGATAGTCAAATATAATCAATAAGAGAACAGAGTGTCTTATCGTTAACGACCCTGCGTTTATGCCCTCGCACCCCCTAAGTGCTCGACCGTGCGAAAATATTTATATTTCAGAACCTTATAATGGCAAATTACGATGAAGGCGTACCTACCGTAACCTGCGAGGCAATGTTTTATTATAGGTCATAGTTACCACTTAACATCAGGTGGGCCGTCTTTTTGCTCCATCAGCTCCTAAATCCAAAGAATATATGATTATTTTACAGTTTATCTATTCTTTTGTATTTCTAATCTATTCAACGAGTCCAGTTTTTCTTTATTAGCGAAACGTCCGCGTGAACATACTTTTATACAAAATCCAACACCCGCTGTACGCATTTAGGGATTGAATTGTGGAAATTCATTACTTAGTACACCTCTACGCACCAGGATGAGTACATCCTGAAAATTTTAAGCCTCTACGACCAGTCGTTTAGGCTGTACGTTGTTACTCAGTCAGTCAGGACAAGGTTCTTATGTATATTATTGGCATAGATTCTTTTTTATCACTAATCTATTCAACGAGTCAACATTGAAGCTTTTGAATCAGCTATCAAACAACCTTTCTAAACAAAAAAGCTTATTCGTTCGCAAAATCAAAACATAATCCATTTTCATTACACTTTGCAGAGACCCAACACCTGAAACAACCGAGCAGCCAGTGAAATAAGAGCTGTAGCCACAGGATTATGTACCTTATTTCAGCAAAGATAAGAGCTCATGTTGCCAAAGCGACCATTCCAGGATAGAATGGCCTTCTGGGACCTATTTTACGAAGAATAAGGAACATACGAAATGGTACGATAGAGACGATTAATTTATTAACTTCTCAGTAACAGATATGAAAAAGTTGATAATTGGCCTCATTATCTTCAACGAGTTCACTGCTGGTCATAGCCTCCCCCCTTGTGGGGGTTTGCCATTGTTACCACCCTTGACAGGCAGATTGGTATCTGCAGTCTCAGTGTTACACTTAGTTTACCATATTTTCAATTTCAATATAAAAAAGACCAAATGTATGATTTGGACGTACCTCTGACTACCCATTAGACATCCTCAAATAATCTCGACTACTCGGTAGTAATAGATTTGAGGGGATACCTACCGTGCTTGGAAATTAAAGTCACGGTGGTATTTTTTTTATTAAATAGACGGTATACCGACAGATAGATGTTTTAGATTTCTTTCTCGTTTGTTTTAAATGGGTAAACTTTAGGGTGGTTTAGGGTTTTAGGGTACCCTAAACAAATTTAGCTAAAGGTTTATCAGATATTCTCCAGCCTGTTTACTTTACCGTTGTTGCAACCTCAGTGGGTTGGCTAACTTTCTAAAATTACTTCGTTCCATCAATTTGAAAGGATACGGATTTTATTGAAACCACAACGGGATAGCTGAGTACTTGGCCGGGGTCAAAACTGAGCCGGTAACTCATTTTCTTCTTATTTTATTTTTCTGACACAACACTACATAAATCTCACAAGGTGTATCGATCGAAGGTCTCGACAGAATACCAGCGCCTAGCTTCCTCACAGTGGTAGGCATCATGCTGAGTCGAAGCCCTTTGTACTGCTGTAGCACACAGAAACACGACCATGTTTAAGCACCGATCTTTTTTCTAAGTAGCTTTGATGTCTTAGAACAAAAGCCTTTTAAACTTAAAATAAAATAACTCCGCATCGTCAAAATTTTAGCTAAAATTTGAATATTTAGGCAAATCTGAAGCTTAGTATATTTATTTATTAATTTAATCCTTTTTTTTAGTAGTAGTTAGTTAGTCGGCACTAACCACGCCAAATCAGTACAGTGGAACAAAAAAATGTACAAATGCTCGATAGTATTTTTTACCAGCCAACCTTGACAGGTGAGAGACAGGTATAATTCACCGTTACCATTTAACTACACTACGAGAAGAAAATGTATTTTAAAACTCTCAACCTTAACCCAACTAACCTTAATCTAACTCATTTGGTTTGTTTGAAGTAATTTGTATAGGTGACCTCGGGACCTTTCAATTTATCGTATTTGCATAGAATATTTTTTTCTTAAAATAGAAATTATCCTATTAATCTGTGCAGCCTAACAATGTCCTACCTAGTAAAACACATGGGTAGAATAGACCAGGTTTTCCTCCAGGTTTTAGGTTTTCATCCTGTCAGGTTTTGGTGTTCAAACTTTTTACAAGCCTATTCAAACTTTTTGCTACTTCAAAATTTATATTGAAATTATTTTTCTGTCATTATTCTGCCACAACAATTTTATAAAAAAAAACCATAAATTTTAGTAGATTTTGAAATATTACAAAAAAATGTGATTAAATTTGAAAAATAAAGAGTTAGAGGGATTGGAATAGGGTCAATCTAAATACCAAGATGAGTTTTATGGACCGTCTTCCGACTGTGATCAGCTGTTGCTTCTGCTGCTTTCTCAGGGCAGGAACTGTCATGATAGCAATCTTCTCTTTTGTAAGTATTTCTGATTTCAGTTTCCTGTTTAATTGTAAATCTCAGAATAATAAAAACTCTTGTAAGCATGAGTTTTACAGTGCTCCAAAACTGTGACACAAAACATCGTAAGTGCACCAATTGGTATTCTAGCAGCGTCGATCAGCTTGCAACCTGTCACGTATGGAATACTAACGACTGCGATAGTAGCTATGTGCTAAACCCATACATCTTGCTATCTCTTTAAATCCTGAAGACTCAACAGATCATATAAAAAGGATTTTCAAAATGTTCTACTGTACATATTCATTGCCTATTTGATTTCTATATTTACTTTGTGGTGACCCCGACATAGAATATGACATCTACATAACATAGAACTAGCTTCTATGCACACTCCTTCTCCGTCCAAGCTGTTTGGTTATGGAATTCATTGCCGGTCTCCGTAAGGCAATCATCGTCACTAGCCGTATTCAAAGCTAAAGTCAAAAAATCTTATGGAGTTATCATAAGTTATTTAACTTATATTTCATAATTATACTATATTATGTAGGCATATGTATGATTTTTTTTAAATTTATATGTTATCTAAATATATATATGTAGCTCAAAGGTGACTGACTGACATAGTGATCTATCAACGCACAGCCCAAACCACAGGACGGATCGGGCTGAAATTTGGCATGCAGATAGATGTTATGACGTAGGCATCCGCTAAAAAAGAATTTTGATTAATTCTAGCCACAAAGGGATAAAATAGGGGATGAAAGTTTAACGGGAACGGGAAAAAACTGCCACGCAGGCGAAGCTGCGAGCGGCCGCTAGTGTACTATAAGTTTTTTTATTTAATGTACGCAAAATATTAATATTTATGTGTCTCTAGGTAGTATAATAATTTAGTAAAATAAGTTTAGATTTTTAGGTTGTTATTTGCTTCATTTGTATTAGTAATTGCTAGTTTTATGGTTTTACCTTCTCATTTTAAAATCCTCTCCATCCAAAGGTTGTCTGGAAGAGATCGCTTTTTAGCGGCAAGACCGCCCATTGTACATTCTCTGCTATAGATTATCGGTATATCTCATAATTTTTTTTATTTTAGCTCGTGGGCTTAATGTTTGCACCGAATGTGACTCAATCCAAAGGATTCTGGGACATGGAAATAATTCTATCTAGCTATAGTGCCGCGACAGAAAACGCAATACAGATTACCTTAGGACTAGCCTCTATCATGCTGTGTGCTGTGAGCACTGTTCTGCTTGTCGGGGCCTTTTGTGTTAGTCGAATTTGAACCCTATTCTGTAATATTAGTAGTAAAAAACTCAACTACCTAAAATATTAGGTAGGTATTGACTATAATATATTATTAAGTAGATAGCAATGTAGACTTATCTATCATTTTATTTATTAGTAATTACTTTTTGTTTTGTTTTGTTTTGTCTGACCTGTACATTGTTGTATTAATAAATGACTATTGACTATTGACTAATATTAAGGTATCTACTTTACTTAAAAAAATTAAGAGCACCAGTGGTCTTTTGCGAGTGACTCCGCCTTCTGATCTAAAGGTCGTAGGTTCAAATCCGGTCTTGTACCAATGTATTTTGCTGTTCGAAAAATTTATGCGCGCAACGCCACTGGCGTTCAAAATATCGTGAGGAAACCAGTTAATATTCTAGCAGCGGCGATGGGCTTGCAACTTGTCACGTATGGTATACTAACTGCGAAATTGATAGTACTATCTAAAGGTACCACTGACTACCCCCCTCAGACATCCTCGAAGAATCTCGAGTAGGTACTAAGAGATCGGGATATCTACCGCGCTTGGGTATTGCAAACTGCGCATGATGCTATTTCTTTTTCTTTTTATTACTCAAATTATTTTATAACTTCAATCAAAATCGTGACTTTCGGTAATACCCAGCTTTTATTAAGGCAGAATTTCATATTAGACACAACCAGTGAGGACCCGTGTCATGTCTCAAGACATTTTGTCTGGACAGACAGAGACATAGGGAGCAGGCCCGTACCGTCTGCTCTAGTGTTATGCTATGTTTAGTTTGGATGTTATGTAAAATATTTAATTATTTAAGTTGTACAATAATACCGGGTGTAAAAAGAACACTTCTAAATATTCCAGGAACGTGTAAAGTTACCTACAACAAGGTTTTATAGAATACTACTTAGTTGACAGTTAAATATATTTAGTGTAAAACGATTATTTTGCTGAAATTTCTATTTATCAACCAGCGATGTATTTCGTACAGCGGTCAATGACAGCTCTGTGGGGCGGCGACCGCTAGTTCAATGCACTGGTCAGATGATGGCGATTTCTTTTAGATTGCTGTTTTTGGTGTTGTATCGTTTTTATGCATTTTTAAATAAGATAATAATTTACTTACATTTATTTTATTATGTACTGTCGATATTAATGCTGGAAACACGGAAAAAACGGACAAAAAGACAATTATATCATTCATGTAAATTTTTTTTCACGTGTGATTTTTTTGTAACGGTTTCAGTTTTCGGAAGTAGTCTTTATTACACCCGGTATATACTACAGAAGGAAGAACAACTATCAACTTAAAGCGACTACACACGACCCTAAAATCACTGGCAATATCGGGACAGTGGTGGGGAGGACCCTAGATCGTATCATAAATCGCCTCGTGTCCTATCCGATCCTACCCGATTTTTATCGTCCCTAAATCGCTCCGAGCGAGCTCACGATTTAGGGACAATTATCCACACTACCGCTGTCCCGATATTGCCAGTGATTTTAGGGTCGTGTGCAGTCGCTTTTAGCTGTCATAAATTTTAATTTTTCTAGAACCTTCCAATCCTGATAGAGATCTACCAATGGGGAGCAGTGGTCTACAGTGGGACGGTGCTACTACTCTTCTTCATCCTGATTGTACTGTGTTTCTTTGTGCATACTAACTGCTACCTGGCTGGTGGGATGCTGTGCATATTGATGGTCGTTGATGTTGTTTGTAAGTACTTATTTTTGAAATTATTATACTATTACTATTACTATATATACTATTACTTAGATTTTTACAATATAACACCCAGATACAACAAACATATACGTTCATCACACAAGTGCTTATCCTCGGTGGAAATCGAACCCACGACCTTCAACGCAGTGCAAGTTCAAGGTAGTGCTACTTTAAACTGTGAGGCAAAAAAAAAATTATGAATGCAGTTTTTCTTGTTACTAAAATCGATGACATGGTTCCTAAGAACAGATCTTCGAATGTCTTATAGTTTCAGACTTTTCCATACTGACCGATCTAAATGTTACACCCTGTATAAATAGCCGCGACGGCTGTAAAAATCCTAGAAACCTACTACTCTACTCTACTTAGTATTCGCAATAAAATCGTTCCCTAAGCATTTACATAATAAAAAAGCCTGAAAACCTACCCTGAAAACACAACTTGGCTTGAATCGCAAAGTTTACATTTTCTCTTAATTAAAAAGTGCAATGATTGTTTTAAAAGTAATCTTGGTCCGTGGGTGTCGTTTGGTTGCTTGCCAAGTGGAAATTAGACTTTTCCATCAGAGGCAGTTTGTACAGTTACCAACAAAATTGTAAAGGGCTCGTCTGGGAAAGTACTGCTGCCATACTTATTTCTGCCGCTAAGCAGCTATGATTTCAGATAATACTGTAATCTTTGTGATTTCTTTAAGTGTAGGTAAACTCTATAGAACTAATAAGGTATGTTTATAATATTCGGCTTGAAAAGTGTGCTTGTCATAGTTTGTATTATCTAAGTATATTTCAATTGTAAGAATCTGCCCTGACTGACTGACTGACTGACCTATAGACAAACCACTGCCTAGCCACTGGTCGTAGAGACTTACAATTTTCAGTAAGTAAGAAATGTATTGAATTCATTTTAGTGTACTCGTATAAGGGTACGTACTAAGAAAGTGATTCCGGAAATTTTACTCCTAAATGGGTACAGACAAGTTAAAACTAATGTTTGTATTAAAGTAACTTCACGCGGGCGAAGTCGCGCGTGTTTTGCTTGTATTGTATATATTATGTATTAAGTATTAGTAAAGCTCTTAGTGAAGGGCTCGTTTGGGAAGTACTACCACCATACCTATTTCTACCGCCAACCCGCTTGCTGAGTTCCGGTTTGAAGGGTGTAAGTGAAATTACAGGCACATGAGGCTTAACACCTGTATGCCTGTACCTGTATGTTTGATGTACGCAGCGCTTTGTAGGGCACGTTTCTACCGAACTTGAGCTGTAAGGCAATACTTTGTTATAGGTGATGGTAACCACTTAACATCAGGTTGGCTGCTTCCATCAACAATCACATAAAAAAAAAGAGTTTGTCTATAAAACTCAGTGCGTATTTCCCCAAACTGTTTTTCCTATGTCCTAGCCAAAAAAGTATCAACTACAAAAAAAAACATAGTCTTACTTTTGGTGTTGATTGTACTTATAGAAGTACCTAATTGAAATGAAATACCTAGCCTTGCCTTGTAGAGAAACTTTACAAAAACTTTGAAGATACGTCTGTGCGGGCTGAAACTTTTTATAGTAATCCATTTACTAAATGTCTGAATGAATAAATGAAAATTCTTTATTGTACACCTTACAAGCTAGAGAATAAAACAAAGAAACAATAGTAGTCAATAATAGATAATGTACAATGGGCGGTCTTATCGCTAAAAAGTGATCTCTTCCAGACAACCTTTGGGTGGTCTGAGTATGTTTGTTATTCAATTCAAGAGCCCCCTTAAATATTTTTTTTTACGTTTTTTAGTTTTTGTTGGTATAACGGAAATACATCATCTGTGGTATTACAAGCACATGAGGCTTAACACCTGTATGCCTCAGGTTGATGGACGCAGAGCAGTGTATTGTAGGGCACGTTCCTAACTAACGTACAACGTACAAAGCAATGCTTTGTTATAGACTATGGTAACCACTTAACATTAGGTGGGCCATATGCTTGTTCCATCAGCAAATTGCATTAAAAAAAAACCGAAAATTTCAACTATTACTATCAAATGGCAAATCAAATTTCTCAAATGGCTTAACATCTTCTTCTTCTTTTTTCGTGTCAATGGTACACCTACATATTGTCTGAATAGAATAACCACTTTTATAACGCTATGGCTTAACTAATACCTTATTGTGACGACCGATGTGGTGCGGCGGGTGAATGTCCGCCTACGACGCAGGAGGTTGCGGGTTCGATTCCCGCCTCGGGATAAATGCTTGCACGATCTACATATATTTATTCCTGGTATTCTGGGTATTTTCTATGTATAATAAAAATATCTATGTATGTAATGTATTGTATTAAGTATATCAGTCGTCTAGTACCCATTACACAAGCTCTGCTTAGATTGGGGCTAGATGATGCTGTGTGGATTATCCAACATTATTGCTATTATCATTATTTTTTCTTCCAGTGACGTTGTACTTCATAATAGTGACGAACAGTCTCCGAGTTTCCCTCAAGTTCTTGGCCAGTGAGGACTTCAAAAGTGTGGCGTAACCCTGATGTAACGAAATCTAGTGATAATTAACTGTTGTGGTGGTATTAAACTATTGTAAGTTAACGGGTTTTTGTTTAATTTTACAGTTGTAATTCCTACCCCATGTATAGAACACCGGTGGTTTAGTAGGAGTGTCCCCACCGTCTACTCCTAAGGTCGTGGGTTCGAATCCTGTTGTGCACCAATGAATTTTTTTTTGTTTATTTGACTTTTTGCGAACAAGCAGATAACCTACCTGATGTTAAGTGGTTACCATAGAGTATTGCCTCTCAGGTCACGCTCATTATAAACGTGCCCTTACGATATGCACTACTCTGCGTTCATCAATCTGAGGCATACAGGTGTTAAACTTTAATTTCACCGGCACCCACACCCTTCAAACCGAGACATAGTAAGCTGCTAACTTCTAACTAAAGTGATCATTTTGAATCCATGGAATGTTTTGTGACTTTGACTGTAGACCTTTATATTCAGAAAAAGGGTTTGCCAAAAGTAAGCATTCAAACCACAAATCTGTCATACAAAACCTCTGGTCATAAGCTCACATAAATCTTAATCCTGATAAGTAATGCGAATTAAATTCGTATGACAAAATGAAATTACAAAATGAAAAATAACACAAAACATTGTGTGAACAGTAAATTAAAAGTACCTACGTTTTAGGTCTAACTCTCATTTCATGAAGTGGCAATGTACTTAGGCTTTAATTTCCTTATGCACAAGGTCCAAAACGGTTTTCCTGACTTTTTCGAGATTATAAATGTTCAGAAACTTCGGACGCGACTTTTGAACGCGTCTTTTAGTTAACTTTTAAAAAGTTCTTCTTTTTATTGTTATTAAAAATGTATATTAACCCCTAACTACTTAAATGCAGTATAGTCTGGAATTGACGCAGTTAAAATATATTTAGTATAGTAAATAATATAAAAAGTCAAAGTACTATACCTTATTTAGATTAACTTTGACTCATATTATGGTTAGTTCATACGAAGTAAAAACATAGTTACACAAAAAATGCACAAATTAGTAAAATAAATACTTCATCTTGTTCGAAATTACCATAGTATTATTATTATATAGCCTGTCAGATTTAATTATTTAAATAAACACAAAAAGTCTAATTCTGTGCTAACCTGTGATAAGAGATGGCAATGATTTATACATTGTTTATCATTTGAGGGATTTTTATAAGAATCTCGGACCCTAAAAAATCCATACGTTTATTTCTAGGAATAAACAAGAACGCTTCACACATGGGTATAATAACTAAAAAAACTTTATGAAATAATTGCGTCAGTGTTTGCTATCTACGTCATTAGCATTAAAAGCGACCAAAAATCGTGTCTTTACAAAATTGTCAGCCCAAAGATATGATATAGGGTTGAAAAAATAATTTCCAAAAATAAATAACAAGTGTTTGCGTTCCATTCGGAGTTGCTAAGCCTCCTTTCTGCGGTTACCCTCGACTTTTTCATTTTTCTAGTTAAGGTTTCTGTCCACTGAAGTAGTATTCTGACGTGACACCACTATTTGTTGTACATTACTATTTATGTTTTTAAAACATTCAAATGTAATCATACAAACTGTATTCCTTTAGTTCAGACAATTATTTATTAAAACCCGGTTGCACAACGATCGTAACAACATTATCCCAAGTCGGGAATCGAATCTCCTCGAGCAACCTCCTGCCGCGCCGCGCCACGTCTGTCATCTTAGATAGATAGATAGATAACTCTTTATTGATTACCACAAGTAAAGTACACACATTTTATAAAGAATCTAAAGTAAACGATGCAGTAATACAATGGGCGGCCTTATCGCTAAAAGCGATCTCTACCCGGCAACCTTTATCTTAGTCTACGGCTTGGAAGTTTTACTTAGTGGACATTTGCCTTTACTTCTCTGTGGCTATACGAGTATTCATCATTTTCATTTTTTACGTAAATACTCTTGTCCTCGAAATATGGGAGTAAACAAAAATTGGTTTATTTGGTATCAATCTTTGTAATTTAATTTCGTAATCTCGTTTTCATGTTTTATTTATTTTGATAATTTTAAATTGCTACATTTTTTATCCTTTGTTCACAAAGGTACAAAGCACTGTCGGATGTTTCACTAAATAATTTACTATGATGGATTTAATAAAACAATGTAAAAAACGATGGTTGTAATGGAATTAAGATGATATTTCTAATATACTGTTTATATATTAATTAGTAACCTTACTATAATTGGCCTCCTTTGATTAATGATACCTCTAGATGACGGGTCACATATAAATCCAATTTTTAACCACCGTCCACCTCATGAGACCACACCTGCCTATAGGTAAACCATTGAATTTTTTTTTTTAAAACGGCTCGTCTCATAATATTAAACTTGAACGTGCCTAACTTTATATTGGTGGTGGTACACTTAAGAAATTTGGTATTGGCCGTTATAATATCTACGTCATCACAAACAGTTTTTCAGGCGCTTCAGCGGCTGCTCCCGCAGCATGCTCCCTCCGCTCGCTCACCTTACGTGTTTTTTTTAACATAACAACCTATATGTGTGAGTTTTGATAACAATGTGGACGGTGGAAATTAAATAATTCCCAAGGACCACCCAGCCGGGCTAAGATGTGCAACGTGAGATATGTCGCGCTTGACACGAGATTGTTTCTATTGATGGACATTTGTGAAATTATGGATAAATAAAAAAAAAAGCCCTAAAATAAGCTAAACATTAGCTTCAAGTCTTCATTTGACAGAACGAGAAAAAAATTGGCACTGCCATGTTAGCGCAGGAAGATAAAACGAGATATCATATCTCTATTTTGCACGAGAAAACGAGTAGACAACATTTTGTCGCGTTGCACATCTTAGCCGGGCAGGTGAACAAAGGTGAGCCGTTGTAAAAAAAAACTTTCAATGGTTCACCCAGATGGTCTCAGGAAATAAACCGAAAATTTCAAGTCTCTACGACCAGTGGTTTAGGCTGTGCGTTGTCTATATGTCAGTCAGACAGGACAAAGATTCTTATTATTGGTATAAATTGTAACAAAAATATATATATTATATAAATTGTAGATATCTCTTCCGATCTCCTAGTACTCGAGATTCTTCGAGGATGTTTGAGGGGGTAGTCAGAGGATTTGGTACATACCCACATTTTGCAGTAGTTAGTATTCTATACGTGACACGTTGAAACCCACCGCTGCTATAATACTCACTGGTTTCCGCACAATGTTTTCCTTCACCGTTTGATAGCATTGGCTTTGCGCACGTAATTCGGAAAAATTCATTGGACCCACGACCTTAGGTTCAAAAGGCGGAATCATTCCCACTAGACCACCGGTGCTCTCAAAAAAAACAAAGTGTCGCATTTAAAATTTTAATTTCCTTTACTCATACTCAAATAATACCAGCTGTAATTTGGACCATATTGATCTAAAAATAAGGTTCAACGTATAAACGTATTTCATACTTGGTACCAAACTCATATGGAATAGAATCGGCTAAGTTATTCGTAAATCGTGCTCCGAATCTTTATTAGGGACGCGACGTACAAATATATATGGAACTAGTAATTGGCCATGACTTTGTTCGTGATATTTTAAAATACAAACGGTGCAAGTAGAAGTAGTAGCATCCTGGGAAACATAACCTGTGCCCGGATGACCTACAAGAACTCACTTCCAAGAAAATCCTCCAGTTCCTAACAGCTGCAGGGTTCAGTGGTGAACTATGAACGCCCTGACAAGGGGTGACCTTAGCAAGTGGCGATCACAATAGGCCATATGGCCACAGTGATACCAAAGCCGCAAAAATATAAATAAAAAAAAAAAAGGAGAAATAGAGCTTTTTGTGAAAGGGCTCACCTGGGGTACCGCTGTACCTATTTCTGCCGCCAAGAAGTGATGCTCGTATTGCTGTGTTCCGGTTTGAAGGAAATTATAGGCACATGATGCTTAGCACCTGTATGCCTCAGGTTAATGGATACAGGGTAGTGCATTGTAGGGCACGTACTTAACGTGCGTCACCTATATGGCATTGCTTTGTTAGATGATGGTTACCATTTAATATCAGGTCCATATGCTTGTTCAACCAGCAATTGCTTAAGAACGTGCCCTATGGTGCACTACTCAGCGTCCACCAACCTGAAACATACAGGTGTTAACTCATATGCCTATAATTTTACCGGCACCCACACCCTTCAAACCGGAACACAACAATGCGAGCGTCACTGCTTGGCGGCAGAAATGGATGCGGTGATACTTTCGGACGAGCCCTTTACAAAGAGTACTACTACTAAAACTTCAGTTATTATTTGTGTATGTATATAAAAAAATAACTGGCACAGGAGACTTACCCAACACCTACATTGCAAAGTGACGACCACCTTACCAGGCACCCACACCCTTCAAACCGGAACACAATGCGAGCATCACTGCTTGCTGGCAGAAATGGGTACGGTGATACTTTCGGACAAGCCCTTCACAAAGAGCTCTACTACTACTAAAATTACACTTATTATTTATTCATGGTATAAATAAAAAAAAAACTGGCACATGAGAGTAAGTCTTAAGACTTACTTTTAACACCTGCATTTCAAAGTGACGATTACCTTACCAGGCACGCACATCTTTCAAACTGGAACACAGCAAGGCAAGCATCACTGCTTGGCGGCAGAAGTGGTAGTACTTCCAAGGACGAATTCCTACATAAACACCTTTAATAATAATAATATAAGCTTTATTTAGACCTTACAAAACAGGTTTTATTTTTAACTTAAATGCTACACTTATTCTACAACTTAAAATATTATTCTATGTATAATTTACTATAACTATTAACTTCGTTGTGTAGGTATATTATAAGTATGTATATTATTTCTTTGTTTCTTTAATCTATGTAAGGACCGCACTCAGCGGTAAAAGCTTCCTCCAGCTTCTTCCATCTTTCTCTATCTCTAGCGGCTCTACTCCATGTTTATCTTTAAACACCTTTTCTAGGTAGAAATGTAAAAAAAACTACGTTGCAAAATTCCTTACAATTAGGTTCGTACTCGTGACGTATCAGTCAGCGACACAAATATTTTATGCATTAAGATTCAAAAATTAGGTACGTGACCTTTGTGGGTATATGTCCCGATGCTAAAATGGTATGGATCCTGTAGGATAATAAAATAATCCATCTGACCTACAGGGGTTAGAGGTTAGGGGTAGTACCCGTGGGTACTACCCTTAAATATTGTTCAACCCCTGCATTGCAATTGTTTAAGCAAAAGTAACCGCTCTACATCAGGTGCGCTATTATCTATTTACTTAAGTATCCAAAATGTTACGAAAATATAATAAACTTACAGTACTAAATTTACTTAAATACCATGTGTTCAAAAATTAAGCCAATAAATCTAAGTACTAAAAAACCGGTCTCTAACCGCATTTAGAGGTAAACCGGTGCAAAATTGGATTTAGCCTTTTTCTACTAAGACTGTTTATTTTCATAGAGTTGTCTTTTCTCAGTTGTAGGCGTACAAATTCATGGTCAAAAAGCATTTATTCAGTCATCATCTTGAAACGTCTTAAATCTAGGTGAATCCAAA